>CM060903.1:450779523-452124523 GCA_030737815.1 Allium fistulosum | reverse complement strand
CATGCTTAGCTCGTTAACTCGCGAGCGACCTTCGTTATGTCGCGAGTCTCCACTAGGTCGCAACCGACCTAAAACACGTTGCTTGTTAGCTCACAAGTAATCTTCGCTAGGTCATGATTCTCTACTAGGTCGTAACCAACCTAAAACTCTTCAATTTGTATTGCACTGGTGTGACTTAAAGAATCAGAACGACTTGAATCGGGCTGGCCTGCATCATATTCTTTTCTAATTTAATACTAGGATCTAAAGGAGTAGGTACTGGTTTGTCATTATAATGACCATACTTTCGGAGGAACTTCTCAATGTAGTGAGATTGTGTTAGTAACAACTCCCCCTCTTTCCTAATAATTTTAATTCCCATAATTACGCCAGCTTCTCCTAGATCTTTCATATCAAATTTAGAAGATAGAAACTTCTTAGTTTCATTCCCAAAGGATATAATGGAACCAAATATTAGCATGTCATCAACGTATAAACATATTATAACATAATCGTTGTTGTCCAATTTGCTATAAATACATTTATCAGCATCAATAACAATAAATCCATATGACAATGCTATTTTATCAAACTTCTCATGCCATTGCATGGGAGCTTGCTTCGGGCCATAAAGAGACTTTACTAATTTGCAAACTTTCTTTTCTTGGCCTGAGGTTTTGAAACCTTCATGTTGTTCCATATATATCTCTTCTTCTAAATCATCATTTAGAAACGTAGTCTTTACATCCATTTGATGTATGACCAATTTATGAATTGATGCAAGTGCTATTAAATAATGTATAGAAGATATGCGAGAAACTAGAGCATATGTATCAAAATAATCTACTCCATGTCTTTGCTTATATCCCTTAGCAACTAATCTGGCTTTAAACTTATCAATGGATCCATTTGTATTCAACTTTTTCTTAAATATCCATTTACATCCTATAGATTTAGCACCAAGAGGTAAGTCAGTTAAAACCCAAGTTTGGTTTAACAATATGGAATTCATTTCATCATTAATAGCTTAATTTCCAGAATATTGAATCTCTGGAACTCATAGCCTCAGAATAAGTTTTGGGGTTATCATCGACGTTAATGATATATCTAGTCACATTAAGGACTTCATCCTTACTGCCTTCTATAAGATATGTAATGAAGTCAGGACCATAGTCCTTCTCTATTCTTGCACTTTTACTTCTCCTTTGTTCAGTACTATTATCTGGTACTGATACTTCTTTGCTGTTTTGAGCAGGAGCATAGTCATCAGCATTGATATCATCATTCGTATTAGGTTCTGGACTAGATGATCTCAATGGAACCTCAACAGTTTGATTTTCAAAGAATTCTACATCTACGGATTCTATAACTTCTAAGGTCTCAAGAATTAGGAATCTATAAGTTATACTATTAAGTGAATATCCTATGAAAGCACATTTAAATGCCCTATTTCCTAACTTTGATCGTTTGGGGTCTGGTTTTCTAACATATGCTAAACAACCCCAAACTTTAAGTCTTGTAAAATTAGGTTTCCTATTAAACCATAATTCGTAAGGGGAAACATTATTCTTTTTAAGTGGTACTCTATTTAAGATATAACATGCAGATAATATAGCATCACCCCATAGGTTATAAGGTAAGTTTGAACTTATGAGCATGGCATTTAACCATTTCTACTAAAGTTCTATTTTTTCTTTCAGCAACACCATTTTGTTGTGGTGTATATGGGGCAGTGCATTGGTGAACTAAGCCGTGTTGTTTACAAAATAAGGTGAATTCATTTGAGAAATATTCACCACCTCGATCTGAATGTAATACTTTTATTTTAACTCCTAATTGTGTTTCGACCTCTGTTTGTAAATTTTAAATTTATCAAAGGCCTCATCTTTAGTTTTCATTAGATACACATATGCATATCTAGTATAATCATCAACAAATGTTTTATAGTATTGGTTACCACCATAGGTGATATGATTTTTTAAGTCACCCACATCACTATATACTAAATCAAGCAAGCCGCTTTTCCTTTCTATAGATTTAAAGGATTTTCGGTGTATTTTTGCTTGAACACATATTTCACATTTAGAGATAGTATCGAAATCACAATCAGAAATTAATCCTAGTTTATGCATATTTTTAAGGAAATTATAATTAACATGTCCTAGTCTACCATGCCATAAACTAACAGAATCAACAATATAAACAGAAGATTTATTTATTACATTCAACTTAGTCATGCCATTACAAAAATATCCATGTCCAATGAACTTCTCATTTTTTGACAACACTAGTTTGTCAAACTCATACACTATCTTGAATCCTCCTTTACTAAGAAGATATACAGAGACCAAATTCTTACAAATATCAGGTACATGATATACATTAACCAAAGTAAGAGTCTTTCTAGAAGATAACGGTAGTTCTATAGTGCCTTTGCCAATCACCTTACTGCGAACATTGTTTGCTCTAGTAACTTGATTCTCATCTCCGCTAACAACTTCGTAGTTCTTGTAGAGACTACGGTCCTTGCATATATGAATGGTTGCTCCAGTATCAAGCCACCAATCATTTCCTATGTTCTCAACGGAGTTTGCCTCTTGCACTACTGCAACCAATTTGTCTTCGACCATATTCGCATTTAGTTGTTTCTTTCGTAGACGACAGTCACGAGCATAATGGTCGGACTTGTTACAGTAATAACAAGCGCCCTTCCTCTTATCTTTCTTAGAATGATTTTTCTTCTTAAACCGTGTCTCATTCTTAGGTTTTAAAGAATTTGATATTTCAACATTATTTGCCTTAGAATGAGACTCAGTTTGTGGATTATCATTTAGTTCTCTTTTACAAGAGTCCTCTTCTATACGAAGATGACGCTGTAAATTCTCTAAATCATAATCCATCTCCGCATGTTTCAATTTCTTTTTATAATCATTCCAAGAGTGAGGGAGTCTAGAAATAATAACTCCAACCACAAAGGATTCAGGGAGTTCAATCTTGGCATCTTTCAGTTGATTGACTATATATATTATATCACTAACTTGTCCAATAATGGACTTATCATCATGCATTTTGAAATCCATAAAATTGCATACCAGGAATTTCTTGTTGCTTGCCTCAGATATTCGATATTTTCTCTCCAAGGCAGTCCAAAGTGCTTTGGCTGTTTCCAGACTTCTATGTGCGTTGTAAACTGATGTAGATAACGCATTGAGAATGTGCCCTCTACACAGGAAATCATCTTCTTTGCGCTTTGCGCTTTGCTCGTTTTGCTTTCAATTCGTCAGTATCTTTATCAGTTTCCTCTGGCATTTCCTCCAAGTTATCTTCAAGAACATAGAACAATTTGACCGTGATCAAAAAGAATTTCATCGTCTCTTGCCAACGAGTGAAGTTTTCACCATCAAACCACTCTGCTGATTCATAACTTGAAGAGCATTGAGATTGATTGAACTCGAACCATCCATGGTTGAAGTATTATCTAAAAATTGTTGGATAATTGTGTCAATGATTCGAGAATGATGAAGATGATAAGTGCTGTACTTCTGACTTCAAGGATCTACTGCATAGATTCTTTTAGACAATAGTTCAACCCAACAGGTTTAAACGGGTTATCGAACTATCGACTTCAGGATTCAATAAAGCCTTGAAACAGCGTAATCGGATTCAAAACTTGTACGATTTTGATCCGACCAAGAACACTCAAATCTGATCTCTGATGGTGCAATTTAATAGAGAATAAAATGAAGAAGAAGAATAGAACAGATCTGCAACGTTTCTGCGTTTGTAACACCTTACAGGTGTTGCAAACTGTGGTGGAAACGACTGTGTTTTGCTACACTTTCTGGGCGTCGCAGATCTGGAGGAAGAAGAAGAAGGAGAAAAGAGATTGTTATATATTTTGTGGTTCCTGGGCGTCACTATTTATAGTAGAGGAGGAAGTGTTATTTCGTCAAGCGTTGCATCCTTTCCAACTGTCCGAAACCGTTACAAACGGTCACGCCTTTTCGTAACAGTTTGAAACTATTACTAAACAATCGCATCCCTTCATTCAAATAACCCGCCAAATCTGTCCATTCAAATTCTGGATCCGGTCCATTAACAAAAATTAATTCATCATTTTAGACCCGAAACCGGCCCGGTCGGTCGGCGGCGGTGGTGCGCGCGTGTGTGGTGGTGATGCATAACTTCACTCCTCACATCAAAGCAAAGTTTTGGGTGCCCAAAGGGCACCAACCTTCCTTAGAGAAAACCATATATAAATCAATATATTCTCTTAAATTCCTAGATGTGGGACTATTCATCATTCTCTCTTCTTCCATCTTCTTTCCACTTCTCCCCTCTTCAAAAACAAACCCAAACCCAAAACTAATTTTGAAAATTTCCAACAGGGCATACTCTGCAAGAACCTGAACAAAGCAATCATGAAAAAGAAGATGAAGTCCAATATCCTGTCCATGATATGACCACCCAGTTGCATGAGGAAAAAAAGCATTCATGAAGTTGGCCATTGTAATACTAGCTTCTGTTAATTAATGACATTTCAATGTTCATCCAGATTGCGTGCATGTAATTGTTTTGTACGCGGTTAAACAATAAAGTAAAGAGGGAGAATAACTAATTCAATCTAGTAAATTTGGTCGGTGCAAGCATACTAAATTGATCAAGTTATAGTGTTACTTTATCTTGCGAGTGGTTTTTTTATGCATCATCATTATTATACATCAGATTAACTACCCTGACCTATACTTTTGAAACTATGAAGTCGTACCTTATCTATACTATATTATTATTAGTGAGTTGAATTTCAAGCTCACACAGGCCCCCTTGAAATTTGGCAACTGAACAGTCGCATTTTTAATTTCTTTATATTCCAAACTTTAAAATGTGATAACTTTTTCTACATTGATTGGATTTAAGAATCGTTTTCACTATTAAATCTCAAATTTAATTTGCTTTCCAATGATATCCATTGTTGATAGCTAAAAATAAATTTTTTAAAATCATAATTTTATATAGCAGCTTTAATTGCACAATTATTTTGTGTCACCGCTGTGTACCGCGTTTTTGTAACAGCATTATTATGATGATCATAAACATTACATAGTAGTTTTACCTAGATTATTATAATGTATTTATTATCTTTTAACATATTTGAAGGGAATATTTTTTTTGAATTATACAATTATGGTTGCCTTTGAATATTGTAACTGCATTATGTAATAAAGTAATAATCTTGATTGTGTTTGATAGTATTCAAACTTAGTGCAGTTATAATTTAACCCCATCAAAAAATGGTGTATTAATTTATAGGCATTTTTTGAATTAATTTAACTACGTTAGCATTTTTTATTGCATTTACTATTGATGATTTTGACTATATTTGATAATTTTATTCAATTTTAAAATAGTTATAAATTAATGAAATTAAGAAAATGCAATTATAATTTACCAGCAAGATTTGGGTGAATTTAACTATATTTGAAGATTTTTAACCACATTTATGTGATGAAGTATTAAATTTGGCTACATTTCAGGAATTTATTCAATCTTACTACAATTAAAATTTAACTACATTAATAAAATGCAGTTATAATTTAATGACAATTTTGAATTATGCATGGTAGAAATTGAATATTTCAGCTATATTTATGTGATGCAGTAATAATTTTGGTTGTACACGATGATTTATTCGAGCTTACTGTAGTTAAAATTTAAATGCATTAAGCAAAAGCGGTTATTATTTTGCAGTATTTTTGGAATTAAGCAATTATTGTTTTTGAATATTTTAACTGCATTTGTGTGATGCAATACTAATTTAGCTGTAGTAATAATTTTGTTTGATGTTAACAATAGTTATTTAACCGCATTATGAAAATATAATTGAAAAATGAAATTTGATTTTTGATAGCTTGAGATGATTAAATAATGACTTCACATAAGTAATGCTTGATTCAACCATGCAGCTCAGCGTTTAATACATTGCTTCCAGGTTTGATGACATAATTTGGCTAAGTTTACTCAATTTCGTTTACAATTACGATGATCAATAATACAATAAGCATATAAGCTGTTGTATTCGAGCTTAAGGTAGATGCACAGTTTAAGTGCTGGGTCAAAACATGTGTTGTAGTGAGAATAATGTTGATAACCACCTAAAAGAGTTTATTTTTTATTTTTTGCAGTAAATTCTAAAATCACTTGCACCACCACCGTCGGAAAACTTCTAGAAAACAATTGATGAATGTATCTTTGTATAGATGATTATGTAGTCATAGTTTGATTATTAGATATAGTTAATAGGTCAGACGAGCAGTGAGAGAATTTAGTAATAATACTGCATCAATGACACTTTTGCCTTTTTTGGCTGCAGGTACAAATACCTTCAATGGTTAAAATAATTGACTGATGTAATGCATCCATTAAGGCCAAGAAAACATCACCTATTTGCGCTCAAGCCAATATCATACACGCGTTGCTAGCAGTTATTTCTGAGGCTAAAAAATGAATGGACTTCTCACAATTGTTCTCTTCTGTATGTTTTGGATATTTTCAAATATTGGTTACTGCGACCAGCTGTATGCCGTGTTTTGTACCCTGCATCGACATAGATCAGATTCGGTGAACAATAGTAATTTATATTGGAACCCATGTTATTTTCTTATTGCATCATCATTTCTATTTCAATTGAATCTTCTGTTTTACTACTTTTCCCCTGTACTACAGCTGTTGCTTTTTTCTTTTTTCTTTTGCTCCCTTTTTTCAGCTGTTGACAAATACTTTTCCTGACTGTTTACAAATTTCATCCTATTACTATATTTCTCCCCATTGAAAAAAACTTTTGTTACTCTTATTTAATTGAATCGAACTGCACTGTGTCTTTGTGTCTGCAGTTCACAGTGAATACTTCAACTATATCTATGCACATTGAAGCAGCTGTGTAATTGCAAAAGCAACAACATTGGCGTTATATGCCACAGTGAATATATCTATGCATTAGCGGATAAATTTTTAACACATTATCCTCTAAATAGTATGTGAACTTTAACATATTCACTGTAATTGTTTTGTTCGATTTTAATTGTGATTATCATAACCAAATATATCTATGTATTCTTTATCCTACCAAATTGTTATTCATGATGTAACACTATCGTTCAACAATGATTTTTCATTACCACCGTATTAAATTTCTTATACATTTGGATATGACCTACAACAATATTTTTCAACATCCGTGTGCGAAGCACGGGTTCACACTAGTTTTATGAATTCATGAGTTTTCAAACTTTTTGATGGACTAACCTGCCATGAATGAAGAATGTTGGAAGTTGATGGGTTGGAACAATAACTAGAAAGTGACAGGAGTTGTGTATTCCTTTTAAAAACATAAAGAAATGGGAGAGAATAAAATCAAACTTAAATTGTTATTCCCTCTTGAGCTCATCAATTCAATAAATAAGCATTTAATAAATAAAAACGTCATTAATATAGAATGCAAAAGGTCAAGCAATGAGAAAACTTTGATTTTTGTTATAATTTTCTAAAAATCCCCCACTAGTTAGAAAAAGACAAATAAAAATAACTTGGACAAGAAGAAAGATTCATACGCAGGTACCAAACATAAGTACCAATACCTTTCGATTGAATTGATACGTAAAGAAGTGAGTTCAAAACTTAACCTAAGTATTGAATTTCTTTTTAAACTACAAAGATTTGGATTGAGATCTCACAACACGTACTACACTTTCAACTTCTAAAAATTTCACGATAAATATGCGTTTTAATGGTTATGCGCCTACTTTGGGAACTTATGAGTACTTTAAAGAGCTCAAGTCTCTAATAGAAGGCGGTCCACCTTCACATCCAAGTAGATGAGTCCATCAAGTGCTCCACTCTAGCACAATCCATAGCTATGCATGGACTCATTAAGAGTAAAAAACTCAACCTCACAAAATAAATAAAAATAATTTATCAAGTACGTCTCAAAATACCACTAATGCTGACCATGAATTATATATGAGTAATAAGTCATCGCCTCAAATAAATTAACGAAATCCATCAAGTGTGTCTCAAAAGCACCACTAGTGCTGGTTATGGATTTGAAAGGGCAAATAGATTCAAACTAAGATAAATCAATTTATCCATCAAGCGCGTCTCAAAAGCACCAAAAACTGACTATGAAATATATAACAAAGAAGCTCAAACTTATAACAACTACTAAAATCCATCAAGTGCGTATCAAAAGCACCGCGAAAAACTGGTTATTTATTACATAAAGGAAAAGAAGCTCAAACTCATATAAAACAGTATAATCCATCAAATGCACCTCAAAAGTACCACAAAAAATTGGTTATGGGTTATATAAAAGTAAAGAAGCTCAAACTCATATTAAATGTTAGAATCCATCAAGTGCATTTCAAAAGCGCCACCAAAAATTGTTTATGGATTATATAAAAGAAAATAAACTTAATATCATATCAAATAAAAAATAATAATCAAGTGTATCTCAAATGCACCACCTAAGTGTGTCTTAGAAGCATTACCAAAAATTTGTTATGGATTATATAAAAATAAAGAAGCTCAAACTCGTATCAAATAGAAGAATACATCAAGTTTTTCTCAAAAGCACCATAGAAAATGCACCAACAAAAATTGATTATGGGTTATATAAAAGCAAAGAAACTTCAAATCATATCAAATAGAAAAATCCACCAAGTGCGTTTCAAAAGCACCACCAAAAATTGGTTATGCATTATATAAAAGTAAGGAAGCTTAAAATCATATCAAATAGAAAATCCATCAAGTGCGTCCTAAAAGCACCACCAAACTTGGTTATGGATTATATAAAAGCAGTCAACCTCATAAATACAAAAGGGAAAGAGTAATCATATTGCACTATTAGACCAATAATGGGTACTCATCATATTTTTCTCTCTTCTAGGCATGGTAACTATTTCTCTTGAAGATTCAAAGACTAATTTCTTTTGAAAATAATATAAAAAGGGATCTATCAAGTTCTCTTTGATCCTATGTATTTTGATCAGTTCACTCCTTTTACTAATTTTTTAATTGTTTTAGATCTGAAATAGATGTGTATTCTCTTCCTATTATTCATTTTTATAGAAATTTCAATGTTCGTCACTAGGTAATGGGTGTACTTCTCACAACATAATTAATGATATTTTTAATAATTTAAGAGAAACACATCGCTTCCTTTAATTTTAACATATTTACTAGGTTTTTTTATTCTCCTTAAGGTGTAAATTAAGATCACGATGAGACTGCATATGCATTGTATCAAAATAATCGAGCCATTTCAAGATTTTCTTTTCTAGTATGGCCAAAATGAAATATGGAAAAACCATTTTTAAATTGTCTCATTTTGTGGCTAAAGTCACATCTATCTCTCCTAAGTCATCCGTTTTGATTTGAAATTTTCGATCTCCTTTATCGTATTGAACTTTATGCCAAAAAGTTGCATGTATTCGATATAAAGAAATGAATCTATATGAAACACTTTAAGTCATAATCAAAGAATACACATTCAATGTTCTTAGGTAAATTATTACTGACTATTTAATAATAGTAAAAATAGCTTCCCCAACAAGATACTTTCTTTAGGCTCATAAATGGATCAAAATAATTGTTTTCATATATTCAGAAATCATATAAACATGACTGTTTACAAGTATGAGTATCTCATTTTAATATACTTTATGGTATACTCAAACAATTACTTATTCACTTTTATTTATAAATATCCTCCACGAATGTATCCCATCTTGTTTCCAATACACATTGTTTTGTTTTATTTCAAAGACGAACTCATCCTATAATTCGCTACTATACTAGTTTTGTGTACATTTACCACTGTTATTTTATACAAAACTCTTTTTTCTTCACTTTCAATGAACTCATCCATGTCAAAAAGTAAATGTTTTAAATCCCTTTGGAATATATTTCATTCTAATTGTATTATAGTACAAATGCATAACAAACATGGATGAGTTTAATATTGCACAATAATTAGATTCTGAAATATACTAATGCCTTTGAGATGCTAACATTCTTTCTTCTTTTGAATGAAAATTTTCATAACCAATACAAGAATTTAACATTCATAATTTCTTCATTCTCATTATTGACTTAATATAAGATCTTGATATAGCTAACATATCTTTTCCACTGTATGTTTATACACAAATATCCTTTTAAATAACATTGAAATCCATAATAATCATTGTCCAAAAATGGACTTGTGATAGCTTTGATATTATAAAAAACTCATAATCTTTATATTTTAAAATCATTAGATTTATATTCTTTTCATGATATAATAATAAATCTAACTCCATAAATCAGTAACATAAAATGTGTGTGTGTAATGATTCATCATTCAAATTCATTTTTCATTCAAACATTAAATAAAACATTACATGCTTTTAATTTATTTCCATAAATAAGTCACAAATCAATTATATGATTTAGAAATTTAAATACCATGCTTTTAATGCTTAAAAAATTCTTAATAAAAACAATTTAAGCAAATAAATATTTTTATCATATGCTTATATGTTATTTATCCATTTGCATATTTGCAAATAAATCCCAACTTATACGTTGACTTCATATAATAAATAGATGATTGTTATTTTCTTTTCAATTCTTAAATGGGGTTTTTAGGCTCAGGGAAAAAACATAAATAATGATAAATATGGTTCGGCGGTTAACGTGGACAAAAACAACCTTATTGGATGGTGAATTTTTTCTATTGAAAAGCATATCAATTAACTTTAAGAAGATAGCCAATGTATTGGGTAATATAAATATGAAAACGAGTACAGGAAAATATGGTTGTCTAGTCAAGAAAAATTACAAAAAAAACTTAGCAATACAGGGTCATCATTTGGACAAATATGAAAATACATATACATCCACATACATAAAGATATATACATATACACACACATATGTATATATGCATTACAATGTCATGGAAGACTGTTAACACCAAATGTAATATTTCCATAAAATTTTAACAATTGCTAGTAAGTGTTATGATCTTTCGAAATATTAACTCCTAATGAATTTTTATAAGTGATGGATATTTGAAAGTATTAAACATGCAGCTAAATCGGAAAAAGCTCCAAATTAGTAAATAACTAATAATTAGGCAAGTGATAAAAGAAATAGTGCTTGTTATCTCTTTCTTCTCGAAATACCAAGAGATATTTACTCATGCCACTGGAAGAAATTTCCATTGAATTAGTTAGACAATATCATTTTAAGAAGTTGAAAATCATTTACTCTGTGTACAACATGGAAGGAAATAATAGTAAGCTTGATTTTTGAAAATAAGATATAAGTACCATATATCATGTAAGAAGGATTTGCAGAAGCACCTTTTGATGCGAGTCCAAATAGTTTTTGTGCAAAAGGAAGCTCAAATGTGGCTTGGTTTAAAATATAAACCATGTAGTCATTATCAACTTGTAAATTAATGCATTTAGTTATCATATAAAGAACGTTCATATTCATCTTTATAAAAGCAGCTTTTCCATAAAACATAGTTATTAAGTGCAAACATATATACATACACACACATACTCTATACACACACTCTATAACAACCCGTCTTTTCGGTCCTCAGAAGTCGATATTAGTACATCCACGGTATTCACGTGCCGAACATCCAAATGCCAGAATGACAGATTGTTGGGAAAAAAAGAAAAGACATAACAGAATCTCATAACGTGACAAGTAATCTATAATATATCAATGAACTTTACAAAAATAAAACTGAACTTTAATGTATATACATAAAATAAGATTAACTAACTTATAAACAGCTTGACCGTTATAATAACATGTCCTTACAATTTGGTGATAAATACAAACATGAAACAAATAGCGGAAGATAACAGAAAATACAGAAGTACATCTTAAAGGCATCCTTCTTATCTCCTAAAAGCTCCACGGTGTCCAACTAAATCTGGAAAATATGCTCAAGCTGACACGAACATTAAAAGAAAACAATGTCCGGGTCAGTCTGGTAAGACTAGCGTGGGAAACACAATCAAATGGATTCTTAACGTTTTTTTTGAAACCTTTCAAAATAAAGGTATCTCATAAGACCATGCTGCACATGAACATGGATGGATTTTTACGTAATGATAACCAAAACATTTCTATATAAAATCCAATTATATTATTATAATGTCTAAGGGGGAAAATAAATATATAAAATAGCAAAATGCTTGCATCTCACATTTCAACATAGTTGGGCACAACTAAGTCTGTAAAGGCACTTATGGGAGAATGGATTCCACATAATGACAAGGCACTAGGGTACCACCCACCACAGTACACCTTTAGAAAATGTATCGAGGGCTTTGCCTAGACCCCCTGCCAACACAGGACTGACCTACTCCTTACCGGATAGTATCGAATATGTCATCACCCCAGTTGCATTGCAACCTTTTCCTTAAGAGCTCGTATGCACAACCAAATCCATAAATGTGTATGTGTGTGTGTGTCTATAGAAGGGTGATGACATACCCTAATAGGTGCGACCCACATAGCCCGACTACATCTCCCCTGATTTTAGTCATTCTCTGATGTGAGGTTTGAGGCTACGTTTTACCTTATCATATAGCAATCCCGCTTGGAATGCTAACACTGCCCTCTAAGCAGCATTATAGTGCCAACATTCATCCATACAAGTTGTTCATAATATGAACAAACCGAAGATACTACTTCTACTACATCCATTTCGGAATCACCCTCAAAATTAGTAGCAAGCAGACCTTGCACTTCAAGAGCTCCGTCTTCGATTCCATCATCTTCAAGATGCTTCCAATGCTTCCAATCCAAACGCTTGAGTTTGTTCGGAATGGGTTTCAAATAATTTATACTTATCTAATCCCGATCTCTTCGAACCAACATTCGACACTTTCGGTAAACTCAATTCCGGTTCTTCCAAAAAATAAACAAACAATGCATACGAGTGGAGGTCACCTCCCAACCGTTTTAAATGGATGGATTTCCTTATCATTTGTCTTAGGAGAACAAAATGAGATTTATTCACACAATATAGCATCATCGAAGATGACTGTGCCATATAACTCACGTGTTTCTCCTAGATATTTCCAGAGTTATATTTTGGTCAAGATTTGACGGTTGGTTATTTAATTATCAAATAAACAAATCAAACATAGATTTAATTCCATGTGGGATCCACTAAGCCTTTATAAATAAATCTTTCAATTATTAAAATTTCTTTCAATTATTTGATTCAAAATACTTTCACAAAAGATATATTCCTAAACCTCTTATACTCTTTTCAATACTTGGAAAAACATTCATGTACTTATCTTAGCGGTATAATTATATTACAAAACTTAAGGAAGATTTCCTCTTTTCCCAATTTCATATTTAAATGGGCTAACAAAATTTCATTTAAAACATTATTTACTATAAACCACACCACTACCCTTTTGTATTAAGTATGGAAAGAATGTGTCCATGCCGCCATATTTAAGAAGGATAAATAGCCAAAACAAATCTCATTCCTTTATAAAATTCCCTTTTTATAAACCCATTTCATAATATACTTTTATAAATTTCCAAATTAATTTATAAAACTTCCTTATAAAGCTCTAAAATGACTTACAAACTCCTTTACAAAATATCATTTGTAAATCTTCTTTAATAAATCCTTTTTACTAAGTATAATCCCTTTTATAAAACAATTTTTCCTTTATAAACATCCTTATTAAACTAATTGATTTACTTTAAACGTCATAATTAAATAATTAATTAACTCCAAACCATCATTTTTAAAATAAGTAGTTAACTTTAAACATCGTTAACCAAACAATTAATTAACTTTAAAACATCCTTAATAATATAATAAATCAACTTACTTTGAAACATTTCCAATAAAATAGTTAATTAATCAACTTTAAAACATTTTTAATAATTATAAACACTTAACCTCAAATTGTTAATAAAATTGAAGTTAATTTGAAACCAAAACTTACAAATTCGGAAAGAGGCTTAGTGATCACAATGATATTAAATCAAGTTACCATTTAATTAAATTTGACTTTTCAAGTCACATAACTGGTATTTACATAAGCCAACATATATGTAAATAGGATCAATTAGTAATAACTAACTAATCCATCACTTATCCAACATTAATGAACTGGCATACAATTCAGTGTCCAAATCAATTCAATAGCAGAATAGGGATTTACTTTGCTAAATAGATGTCAGCAATATTCTATCTAATTAAACTATAACAAAACGGCGTTTTATTCTGCTAAAAAGATGTCCAAGTAATCTATTCAATTAAGTTATAGTAGAACAGGGATTTATTCCTCTAAATAGATGTCAAAGTTTAGTATAACTTATTCATATTTGTTTGGCTACTTAATGGCACAGATAAAGAGAATCCCTTGTTTTAAAATCATCTACTTATAAAAAAAAGCTACCCTTAAATAAAACTGATAGAGTTTAAAATAAATCTTTATTTAATAATAATTAAATCTTAATTTAATTACCAATTAAACCTTGATTTAATCTTAATTAAATTTGAATTAAATCTTAATTAATTAATTAATTAATAATTAAACCCTACCTGCTTAGCAATTTATTTAATAATTAATCCTAACTAATTAAATAATTTAAATCTTAATTAAATAAAAATTTATACTTAATTAATTCTTTACTTAATTAATAATTAATTGAAAACCCTCTTAATTAATTAATTAAAATCATTATACTTAATTACTACTTAAGTATTAATTACCTTTACTTAATTATGAATTATCTTAACTTAATTAATTAATTATATAATCATTTAAAACTCAAACTTAATTAAAATAATAATTACCTTTTATACTTAAATTATGATTGAAAAAGGTTTTCAAAAATATGTAAGATAAAAATACTTTTATTTTAGAAAAAATGTTCGATTTCCTGAACTTCATCCATAACGACTATTGCTACGGATATCATAACTTTTTAAACTAGTTTTTCTAGTCTAATACTCTTCAAAACTTTTGCTTTTGAATTACTTTATAAAACATAGTATGAAGTTTTTGAAAACTAGAAATAAAGTTTGAAACTTTATAATTTTTCTAGTAAATTATAAAAGTGAACACGATTTTAAAACCAAGGGACCTCTAAGTCACTTATACAAGTACAAATGCTAGCTTCCTTTAGCATATACAACCCATACATGAACATAATCATATATTTACATGCCATAACAAATAACAAGCAGATCATAACTTCTAACTAATCTCTACATTAGACTTCATTTTCAAGTCTAAATTCAACATCTCATACAAGCACATATATACCAAACCACATCATCATTATAATCCATCAAAAACCAATTATTTGCAACAATAATTAACAAAAAAATAAAGGTTAAAACTTCCCTTAAAAGAAGTGAGTTTTACTCACCAAAAGTTCACAAAACAAACTTAATCACCTCTAGAACTTAGATCAGTCTTGGTGGAAGGCCCCGGTTGATCTGGATTCTTAGCCATGGCGATTGCAAGAAGGATCTGAAAATGATGGTGATAAATTTTGGGAAGAAGATGATAGTTTGGGTGTGTGCACGTGCACAGATTGCTCAGAAAAATCAAGAAACGGGTAAAAATGGAAAGTGACTCGAAGTAAGTGTGGGAGAAAGAGGGGTTTTGTTCGAAGAAGAGTTTTGGTAGAAATAATCAAGAATGGGACAATAGTTTTCAAGAACAAATAATTTTACAAAACAAGAACTGAAGTGCTGAACAAGATGCAAGTTACAGATTACTAAAAATAAAATCAATAAGAAAGAATTCCCCAACTAAACGAAAAGAAACTATAAGCTCCAAATTAATCAAGAAAACAAGAACTGAAATATGTAAGAAAACAGAAAATGAAAAACAGAGAATTGAGATGATAAGAAGAACAAAATGAATTGCAAAAATAAAATGAACAAGAAGCAAGGCTCAGATCGGATTAAGAAAAAAAAATGTAACTAACTACTGATAGTATCAAGCCATGAGATTAATCAAGAAAATGCTCTGCATTAAGAAGTACAAATAGAAATGACAAAACGAGAAGTAATTTTATTCAGATTTTTCCATTTTTTCAATTACAAGACACTGACCAGTATTTATAGTCATTACATCAATGCATAACCCAATTTTGGCCCAATTACGACTCAACACTAAAACAACAATCCACACAGAAAAATTACAAGACACGGTGACATATGCATACTGATATGCTTCCAGATTCTTCATATCTCCTCCTGATGCACGAATGCTACTCCTCGCTGATCGCTGCCTGTCTTGAATGAACAAAATTCAGTTGCAACCACTTCTCTCCTCTTAATCTTCTCACAGCAGCCTTCTCTCATCATAGTAATCAGGCTATGATTGTTACATCTGCCCTGCTCTTTAAGAACAGACCTTGTCTCAAGGTCTAGCATAGGAAATTTTTCGATCATTGGCCAATAATCTTCCCAAGTAACTTCTTCTTCAGATCTGTCCTTCCACTTAACCAAAATATGTACCACCACATCATTATTTCGGGGAACCATTCTTCGATCGAGTATCTTCTCTGGTTGTTCAACCAGCTCTTCTGTAAAACTGGGAATGCCTTCTTGTATGACCATAGTATCTCCTACTTTCTTTTTCAACTGCGACACGTGGAACACATTATGGATTCAAGTATTCTCAGGAAGCTGAAGCCTATAAGCCACAAAACCTATCTTTTCTATGATCTGGTAAGGACCAAAATATTTGGGAGAAAGCTTGTGTGTCTTGAAATTTCTAGCTATGATCTGTTTATAAGGTTGTAATTTAAGATATACCCAGTCTCCTACTTCAAATTGTCGATCAGTCCTTCTAAGATCTGCATATCTCTTCATTCTGTCTTGAGCTACCTTCAAACTATCCTTGAGGAATTGTATCATAATGTCTCTAGTGAATAACTCTTCTTCAACTTGCTCAACCTTGGCAGTAGTGGGCACATAAGAAAGTAAAGTAGGTGGATCAATACCATACACAATTTTATATGGAGTAGTTTTTGTAGGGGTCTTCCAAGTAGTGTTATACCAGTATTCAGCTAAAGGTAGCCATTTAAACCACTCGCTAGGCTTGTGACATACATAACATCTTAGATAACGTTCAATAATTTTATTCACTACTTCAGTTTGACCATCACTTTGGGGATGATAGGACGAGCTGAGCTTAAGTGAACTTCCTTGGAGTTTGAAAAGTTCTTGCCAGAAGAGACTTGTGAAAATTGGGTCTCTGTCACTTACAATAGTCTTAGGCAGGCCATGCAATTTAAAGACCCCTTGAAAAAAACTGAAGCCACATCCCTTGCAGTGTATGGATGTTGAAGTGAAAAGAAGTGAGCATATTTACTTAGCCTATCTACGACTACAAATATGACAGTGTACTTGTGACTCTTGGGTAGGCAAGTAATAAAATCCATCGAAATATCAGTCCAAATTTTTTCAGGTATGGGAAGAGGTTGTAGCAAGCCTGGCACTAGAATGTTCTCGTGCTTATTTCTTTGACATTCCTCACAAGATTTGACAAATTCTTCAACACTAGATTTTAACTTTTTCCAGTGAAAAACCTGCCTTAATCTATGCAAAGTGGCTTTGATTCCTGAGTGACCTCCTAAAGGTGATGAGTGATATTCCTTAACAAGAAACTGTGTCAAGGAGGTTAGTTGATGATCCACTAAAATTTTTCCTTTTCTGAAAACCAAGTCTTCAACTCTCCTGTACTTACTTTCTGGTAGTTCTTTTGCTTGCACTTTTGTCAATAGCTGTTGATACCATGAAGATTTATGCAGAGCCTCTTTGAGTTTCTGTATCCATGGAGTTTGCACAGTGGATATAGCTTGGACATTCACTTCGGTTGTTTCAACCTCACCTCTCCTAGACAGCGCATCATCCACCTTATTTTCCTCTCCACTTTTATATTCTACCTTATAGTCAAATGCATGGAGTTTAGCCAACCATCTTCCTTGCACACCCGTGTGTATTTGTTGAGTTAACAAATATTTCAAACTTTTATGATCAGTTTTTATTACAAACTGTCTACCCATCAAGTATTGTGACCATTTTTTGGTAGCAATGATAATAGCAAGAAGTTCCTTCTCGTAAGTAGATAATGCAAGATTTCTTCCATGGAGAGGTTTACTCAAGTAGGCTATATGTCTTCTGTTTTGAAGGAGAACTGCACCTACCCCTTGACCACTGGCATCACACTCTAAAATGAAAGGTTGGGTGAAATCTGGCATGGCTAATATTGGGGGTGAAATCAAGCATTGTTTCAATTGTTCAAAAGCTTCCTTTGCTTCAACACTCCATGTAAAGGCATTTTTTTCAACATGGAAGTTAAAGGGTTAGCAATCATACCATAGCCCTTGATGAACTTACGGTAATACCCGGTAAGACCCAAAAAACCCCTTAAAGCCTTCAAATTCTGAGGAAGTGGCCAAGTAAGGATTGCCTGCACTTTGCTAGGATCAACAGAAAGGCCTTCAACAGATATAACATGACCCAAATAATCAATAGCTTGCTTGGAAAATCTACACTTAAAGAGCTTGATTACTAAAGCATTTTCCTGTAAAATTTGAAATGTTATTTCAAGATGCCTGATATGGTCATCCCAGTTTTGACTATACACAAGTATATCATCAAAGAATACTAAAATAAACTTTCTCAAATAAGCTCTGAATATATCATTCATGAGAGATTGAAAGGTGGAAGGGGCATTTGCTAATCCAAAAGGCATCACCATAAATTCATAATGGCCATCATGGGTTCGAAAGGCGGTTTTGTGGATATCTTCTTCAAGCATTTTTATCTGATGATACCCAAATCTTAAGTCTAACTTGGAATAAAATTGAGAACCATGCAACTCATCAAAAAGCTCTTCAATTAGTGGAATAGGAAACTTGTCTTTAATAGTTTGTGCATTTAATCTTCGATAATCAATACATAATCTCCATGATCCATCCTTCTTCCTCACCATAACAACAAGAGATGAGTAGGAACTGTGGCTAGGCCTAATAATACCAGTGTCTAACATGTCTTGAATTATTTTCTCCAATTCATTTTTTACTTGGTATGAATGCCTGTAAGGTTTAAGACAAATAGGTTTAGTATTTGGCAAGAGGGGTATTCGGTGATCATGGGTTCTGGAGGGTGGTAAGCTGGAGGAAGGATTAGTGATCAAAGGAAATTGTTTGAGCATAGTATCAATCTCTGATGGAATAGGGTTTGTATCATTTTCTGATTGCGTGGATTGGCAGCAAACCATCATAGCTAACTGGCCATGCACAATTTCCTTATTTAACTTTTTTTTGTTAACAAATTTCAACTCATCTTGCTTTAGACCCTGCCATACATAAGGCTTGTCATTATAAACAAATTTCACCTGCAGCTGATCTAAGTTGAGTGTTATTTCCCCCAAACTTTTCATCCATTGAGCCCCGAGCACCACTTGACAGCCATCTAATGGAAATAAGAGTAAATCCACTATCATGATACATCCTTGGCATTTTAACACCACATCATTACAAACTCCTGAACCAGTTAATCTCTCTCCATTAGCCACCATCACTTCAAACATTTTAGTTTCATCAATCTTTAAGTCCAGCTTCTTAGAAAGTTTGTCATTGATGAAGCTATGGGTAGATCTAGAATCAATTAGGATATGAACTGGTTTGCCTTGAATACTGCCTTTTACTTTGATGGTGGATAATGCAGGTGTTAGAACCAAAATTGGTCACTAACCTCGTAGAGAAAGATTGTGTAGAGAAATAAGTGATAAGGTAAATTAAACAGAGAAGACAATGCTAATTCAAATTTTATAGTGGTTCAGCGTAATTGCCTACGTCCACTTTGAGGTTAAACTTTATTGATCTTCTTAATAGTCGATTACAAATACAATTCGTGAATCAAATGCTTGAATGAGGTTGTTAAGTAGAGAAGATGAGTCTCAAAAATGGCAGAGTCTCCCCAGTGTTCTCTCCAAAAAAGATCCCTTTTCACTGTGACCCTGCCCCTCTATTTATAGACAAAGATGGGCTAGACTTCCCAGATGGGCTCGGTAGCCGAACACTCTAGCCCAATTATAGTGGTCGCTGCATGCCGAACCAGGTAGGCCGAACAGAATGATGCCGATCAGTCCTTCCTATGCCAAACGGTATGTTTGATGTGTGGGAAGTGCAGAGTAGTTGTCAGTCGAAGCCGAACGTGTCTCTGTCCGAAGTGCTTGACCGAGCAATGCTCTTTGGCCGAACGATGCATTCTGGCCGAACGATACCTTTGGCCGAACGATCCTGCCATGTCGAGCAATCATATACGCCGAACGTCTTCTAATGCCGAGTACTCTTCGATGCCGAGTACTCCTTGACGCCGAGTGCTATTGGATGCCGAGTCACACTGGATGCCGAGTACTACGCCGAGTACTCCTAGATGCCGAACACTCCCTGATGCCGAGATCCACTGGATGCCGAGTACTACGCCGAGTACTCCTAGATGCCGAACACTCCCTGATGCCGAGTTCCACTGGATGCCGAGTACTACGTCGAGTACTCCTAGATGCCGAACACTCCCTGATGCCGAGTTCCACTGGATGCCGAGTACTACGCCGAGTACTCCTAGATGCCGAACACTCCCTGATGCCGAGTACTACAGGATGGATGCCGAGTAATAGTTTCCTGGTCAAATCTCCAGGAAACACTTGCCCCCCATAGTGTATCGCGTGGCCGAACGTGGTACGCTTTGAATCTTGTCGTCACGTCTCAAACCCTTGGCTAACCTCGAACGGAGATGCCCCTTTTGTGAATTCCAGCGATTCAGGTGTGTGCCGAGCCTGTTCCAAATTCCGAACGAGACATTCGTAATCGAACGACGCTTCCTTGCCAAACGATACTTCAGTGCCGAACCATTGTGCGCCGATGCCGAACGATATGACCTCGACCGGTTCCACCGGATATGGCCTTTTCGACTTCTCCTTCTGTCCTATAAAAGTCGATACCTTCTTCCTCCTTCTCTTTTCACGCTCACTTTCCCTATCTTGTTTTCGAGAAACTCGCCTGTCAACAATCTTCAAGGACTTAATAACTCTTCCTAACCTATTCGGCGCTAATCAAAACCGCGGCCTCAACTCTAAATTTCTCCAAGTCGTGATCTTCTAACTAGGTAACAATCCCTCTAACTAAATCCACAAAGGGGTTCCAACATGAAGCTTGAGTCCGTAAATTGTAGATGTTGCGTGGAATTTTAGGGCCAGATGATGTGGAGGAAGGTAGGAGTTGGTTAGAATTCCAAACATGATGGTTCGGTGTGACTCACTGAACGATTCGTCTTTGTGGTTCGGTGTGGATGGAGGAAGAAAAGGGGGAATGAGGTCGCTGTAGGGGACGGTGTGTCGAGCGTTGGCGCTCGGCGTAACCTTGGCTCGGCACGATTCGTCATATGCTGGGCAGTGCAATGGAAAGATATGGAAGGAGTATGAGCCAAATAGGATGTCGAATGTTGTCCCGGCCGAACAAGATTTTGGCCGAATGATGCTTTTCCGAACAGTCACAAATGCCGAACCACCTTGGGTGCCGAACAGTATAAATGCCGAACAACATAGATGCCTAACAATATAAATGCCGAACAATACAAACGGCGAACACCATAAATGTCGAACAATATATAAATGCCGACCAATACAAACGCCGAACAACACAGATGCCGAACCACATGAATGCCGAACGCTTGTGAATGCTAAAACCTGTTCTGGCCGGACAAAACTTAGCCGAACATGCCGAACAATACCTTTAGCCGAACAAGAACTTGGCCGAACACTTATTAACCTTGCCTATTCATTATAGCAAAACAAGGACCAGGACTTAAGAACATTATCACACATAAACCTGAACTTAGATTAACATTTGTTTTCTGAATTTGAAACTGTAGTCACCACAAGGCGGGCTTTCTAAGACGGTCAGCGATGACGGTCTTCGAAGGCGATGATTCGAAGCTTATCTATATATCTTTGAAATCTCTAGATTCTTATTGCTTGTACACGATTGCTTGCACTAGTTTACACATCACGCGGGGGGGGGGGAATTCGTGTTGTTAATTCTAACGTTCAATGTTTTTCTAAGTATAGTTTTCTCGGGCACTTAGCCAGATTCATTATTTATTGGGGATGTCGAGAAAGTCTAGCTCCGCCACCATATCCGACAGGCCTGGGCCGTCATCAAGGCAAGAAGCCGCTGATACTTCTAATCCGTCGACTTCCCCTGCTCATAACTTAGCACCCGATGCCCTGGAAGCAACAATTCTACTGGACAATCCGATCGATTCACAAGCTTCAAAGATCAATGAAGCCGCACTCCGACGGATATGTTCCATCCACGGGATTCCTTTCGCCGATGTGTTAGTCCCTTCGTGACACGATCGTCCTCACCTGCCCCCAGTCGGATATACTACTTGCAACAAATTCATGTGTTGGATGGGCAGCGTGCCTCCGTTTAACTTGTTCCTTCGGGACGTGTTGTAGTACATCGACATTGCTCCGTCGCAGCTACATCCGAACGGTCATGCGTTTCTATATGGGACCTATCTACTCTTTATGGTCGTCTTCTCTAGACCTCCAACATCTGGAGACATCAGATATATCTATATGATCAAGAAACGGAAAGACAGCCCTTCCTTCATGTTCCTCGAGCCATACCACAAATGCCAAATCTTGACAGAAGCATGCAGTAAATTCTCCCTGTACAAACAGGAATGGTTCTACGTGCGTTGGCCCCTGGTTTTGCGAGGAGATGGGTCGAAGGCAATAAGTCTCTTCGTTGAGTCATCATTCGCGATTAAGCGAAGTCATGCTTTTTCTAACTCCTCGTTTCATCTTTTTTAGGTATCAACCCGCGTCCGGAGGGCCGAGGATATTCTGAGGCCGTTGAGGCCATTAGAGCTCTTCCTGCCGAGGAACGAGACATTCGAACCATCATTTCAAACGAGTCATTGTCGAGGTTTGGCTTGCTTGCCCCTGGTCGCCGGATTAACCTTCCGGAGGGCGTTTCTATTCCCAAGCCAACATCCGGTAAAGGGAAAAAATAGGCCGGATCGTCATCACGTCGCACTTCCGATGCGTACAAAGAAGGCGAGCACAAAGAGGATGAAGCTCCTAAGACCCAAGGCGAGAATGTGGGTCCTGCTTGGAATCCGGCTGTCGAAGTTCACGACATTGAAACGTTGTCCTCCCCTTCGAAGGGAAAGAAGAGGTTAAAATACAAAATTCGGAAAGAGAAAGTTGGTGGCACTTCAAAAGTTATGCCTATCCCGCCCGAGAAAGAGGCTTCCTCACAGCACCTGGAAAGTTCTCTAAGGGGTTTGTCGAATCTCTCTATCCCCGATGATATACTTAATTACGGGTTTGACGATCTTGAAGCCCTTAAGCTTTCTTCGCCCGCTAGAGGCAATGCGGGAGTTCAACTCCCGATCCAAGGAGACAATACTCCGATTAGTAAAGATAAAAGAACTGGTCCGTAGGGGGGAACACTAGGACACACACACGCACATACGCATTCCATCATACACTTCAAGTTTTTTCTTATTTCCCGGATTTTTCTTAACTCGTTGTTATCTCCATTCTTTGCAGGTGACATGGGGCGCTCTCACGGATTCGATCGCCTTCATGGCTCTTCCATATTTCATCATTCCGGACGGGACTCAGGTTCAGGCAGACGCAGGGACAGAGATGATTATGAAGATAGAGACAATCGTCCCCGCGAGTCGTCTCACCGTAAGAAGGCATATTCTCAATCTTCATAGTCCCGTGATCCTCTTCCTCCAACTGAGCCGGATAAAGAGAAGTCTTCACAGAAGGGTTACCAATCTGATGCTCCTCGAGAACAACACTCCGGTTCATCGAGTACAAGGCAAGTGCAGGAGCAACGAAAAAGAGCGGAACTTCCAAAGCCTCCTCCCCCTACTCCCGCGGTTGATCCAACTGTAGCGGAAAAGATGGTCGATCTTAAGGCCAAGTTTCCAAAAATTTGCTTTGACGGTCTGAAGTTCCTCCCGGCTATTCACCATATTCCCGGGCACGTGAAGCAGAGTGTCATTGCCTGCAATAACGACGTCTATGTTCAACATGATGCGTTTGTACACTTGGTTGAAAAGATCTCGGAGGTGTCCATTGAGCGTCAATATGAGATTGATCGCCTGAAATTGGAGGCTGGCTGCGACAAGAACATCATCAAGCACCAGGACGAAGAGCTTGCTTCGTACAAGTCGAAGCTGGAAACCGCTGAACAAAGCGCAAAAGATACTGCTGAGGCAGTTACTCGTTTAGAGATGGCTCACAAGAAGGAACTTGATGAAGCAGTCCAGCGCAGCGGTGCCCTTGCCCTAGAAAAAGATTCCGTTCAAAAAGAAAGGGATGCGCTCGCCATACAAGTCAGAGAGCTGAAAGAATTACTCTCCAAGGAAAAGGAGGACAAGGTAGCTGCTCAAGAAGAATCACAACGATACTGTGATGAAATCGTTGCTACTCGTCTCCTGAAAATGAAGCTCGATGACGAACTTGCTGGGGTTGAGAAAATGAAGGACGAAGCCCGTGAGGAGGGCAAAAGAAAAGCTACGGAGGAGATTGACTCTCGCCTCGAGGAGGCCGCAGAAGCCGGCAGGGAAGAGGTCAAATGCATGTTTGACCCGTTGATTGCTGAGTATGGAGCCCGCGTCCTTATGCATCGTGACTTAACATTCTTGGGCGATGGCTATCTCGAATCCCTAGCTGAGGCCTGGGAAACCTTAGTAAAGATCAGGAAAATCGAGTCGGGCTCTGAAGAGGTCGATGAGGATGCCTTGGTGAAGGGGTTTCTTAGGGGGAATGAGCCAGCGGATCTATCCGCAGCTTTGGCGCTCTATAACAAAGGCTCACCCCTTCCAAAAGAGAAAAGTGATGAAGCTGGCCCGTCTGGGGCTGAGACTACGGCTCCTCATATTGCTGCTCCTCCCACTGCTCAACCGGCCGGTCGGCCGACACTTGACTCGTTCGAGCAGCATGCCGGCTATGATCCTGAAGATCCCGGGCTTGGTGTTCACGTGCTATCTCCTATTCTGGAGGGTGAAACCCCACGCGCAACCGATAGCCAACCAGAACCCGGTAGGAAACTCTTCTTTTCTAGAAGTCAAAAGATCTTGTTATTTTCCAGCATTTATTTGTTCTAATGTTCATTCTTTATGTTTTCATGCAGGCTGCTCTGATGCCGAGCCAACTCCGAGGAGTGATGACGCCAAGGAGGAGGCAGAGAAAACAAGAGACGTTGTTCACGCGGGAGTAATTCCTGGTCCCGATGCTCAAGTGATTGGGGCGCTAGATGATGATAAGCTTGACACTTCATCTCCTGCCGAAGGGAGTGATGAAATCGAAATCACTGGCGCCTCTGAGCATACTTCAAAGATGAGCATGAAGGACCGCCTCGCTGAAGAGGAGAAGAAAAAGGTCGAGGTCAGAGTTGAACCTGAAATACTGGAACTTACCGACCCGCGGAATAGACCTTTGAAAATCATTCTCCCGGGTAGGTCCAAACCACTAGATGTTCCGTCTCCTACTCCTGACTCCGCTTCTTTAGCAAGCAAGATTTCCAAGAAAAAGCGTGAAGGAGAGGAGTCGTCGGAAAAAACAAAGGAAGACAAGAAGAAGAAACCGAAGAAATAATCGATACACTCGTTCAACGAGCTTCTTGCTTAAGTCCTGTGGTTGCTTTTATCTTTTGTAGCTTGTAGTTTGTATAGATAGGTTCTTAACTCTGAGTTTTGCAGGAGTAACTGTGTAACCCCATTTTGAACTATTGAATGAAGTTTAGTTTCTTTTTCGTTTGAATGATTCTCTTGCTTTTCTTTGGTTTGCTGACTAATTATAGTCATAACTCAAGTTCTTATGAGTTGTATTACCTCCCAGTCCATTCTCGTGTTGTTCAAACATCTCCAGACGTGGCATTACTTCTTGTTCCACATTTCTCGAGTACTTGGACTTTTTTCTAAATCTGCGCTCCGGGGATTTAGAGCAAGTTGATCCGCGTTCAGAGGATTCGGAGGTTTGCATCGTTTATACTCTAGTCCACACTCCTGGGACTTAGAGTACTCCGATCCACGCTCTGGGGATTCGGAGATTTGAAATCGTTTATACTCTAGTCCGCACTCTGGGGACTTAGAGTACTCCGATCCGCGCTCTGAGGATTCGGAGATTTGAAATCGTTTATACTCTAGTCCGCACTCTGGGGACTTAGAGTACTCCGATCCGCGCTCTGGGGATTCGGAGATTTGAAATCGTTTATACTCTAGTCCGCACTCTGGGGACTTAGAGTACTCCGATCCGCGCTCTGGGGATTCGGAGATTTGAAATCGTTTATACTCTAGTCCGCACTCTGGGGGCTTAGAGTACTCCGATCCGCGCTCTGGGGATTCGGAGATTTGAAATCGTTTATACTCTAGTCCGCACTCTGGGGACTTAGAGTACTCTGATCCGCGCTCTGGGGATTCAGAGATTTGAAATCGTTTATACTCTAGTCCGCACTCTGGGGACTTAGAGTACTCTGATCCGCACTCTGGGGATTCGGAGATTTGAAATCGTTTATACTCTAGTCCGCACTCTGGGGACTTAGAGTACTCCGATCCGCGCTCTGGGGATTCGGAGATTTGAAATCGTTTATACTCTAGTCCGCACTCTGGGCACTTAGAGTACTCTGATCCGCGCTCTGGGGATTCAGAGATTTGAAATCGTTTATACTCTAGTCCGCACTCTGGGGATTTAGAGTACTCCGATCCGCGCACCGGGGATTCGGAGATTTGAAATCGTTTATACTCTAGTCCGCACTCTGGGGACTTAGAGTACTCCGATCCGCACTCCGGGGATTCGGAGATTTGAAATCGTTTATACTCTAGTCCGCACTCTGGGGACTTAGAGTACTCTGATCCGCGCTCTGGGGATTCGGAGATTTGAAATCGTTTATACTCCAGTCCGCACTCTGGGGACTTAGAGTACTCCGATCTGCGCTCTGGGGATTCGTAGATTTGGAATCGTTTATACGAGTCCGTAAATCGTACAGGATAATGTAGTTCGTCATCTGATCATGAGATATAGGAACATTAGTGATTTGTGGAAAATACGGCTTCAAGCCTTTATTAATGAAAAACAACTAAACTGCTTGATTACATAGTTAAAAAGAAACTAAGTTGCGACTGAACGAAAACACATAGGAAATAACAGTGCCTAAAACAAGAAAGGAAAACATGCTAAATGTAATAATGCCGCAAATGCTCACTATTCCATGCTTGGGAGAGTGTCGTGCCATCAACGGTCGCTAGCTTGAATGTTCCTTCTCCAAGCTTCCGTTCAATGACGTATGGAACTTCCCAGCTGGGATTCATACGCGATGGTACCGGGAAAACTCGTTTCAGAACGAGATCGCCTACATCAAAAGTTCTTGGGCGGACTCTGCCGTCGTAGTAACGCTTGACTCGGTGTCTATGCGCTGCCGCCCTTAATTCGACCTCTTCATGCTTTTCATCGATGCAGTCCAGTGATTCCAACAAGAGGTCCTGGTTTGTCTTGGGATCATAGTACGTCACTCGATGTGATGGAACTTCAAGTTCCACGGGTATAATGGCTTCCGAGCCGTATGCCAAGGCGAATGGAGTGTGGCCGGTCGCGGACTTGTGGGTATTTCTATAAGCCCATAGTGCTGTTGGGAGTTCATCTACCCACTTGCCTCCAATTTTCTCCAGACGCTTCTTCAGTATTGACTTGATTATTTTATTAACGGCCTCGACTTGTCCGTTAGCTTTTGGGAGTGCAACGGCGGCGAACTTCTTCTCGATGCCATACTTTAAACAGAACTCTTTGAACTCTCTGCTTTCAAATTGCGTCCCGTTGTCTGTAATGATGGTGCGAGGAAGGCCAAAGCGGCATATAATGTTTCGTACAACGAAGTTAATGACCTTTTTAGAGGTGATTGTGGCCAAGGGTTCTGCCTCAGCCCATTTTATGAAATAATCGACTGCAACTATCACGTATTTCGCACCACCTTTGGATATAGGCAAAGAGCCGATTATGTCGATTCCCCAGATTGCAAACGGCCAGGGACTAACCATTTGTGTGAGTTCCGTTGATGGAGTTCTCGGGATTTTCGCATATCTTTGACACTTGTCACATTTCCTTGCGTAGTCCGCAGCGTCCTGATTTACGGTCGGCCAGTAATATCCGTAGCGGAGGACCTTCTTTGCTAGCGTTTGCCCCCCAGTATGGTCGCCACATTCCCCTTCGTGAACCTCTCTTAAGACCCGCTTTGTCTCGTCATGAGCGATGCACCGTAATAATGGGACTGAGAACCCTTTTCGATACATTAATCCATCCTGGATCACGTATCGCGCGGCCTTTCGAAGGACCTGCCGTCTTTCGCTCCTTTTTTCTGGTAAAGTCTCGGTCGTCAGGTACAGTTTGAAAGGGGTTATCCACGATTCCTTCTCGATTTCCGTTTCCAATATACAATCAACTTTCATCTCGTCCATGCTCGGGGCGTGCAAGGCCTCAACGGGATACAATCCCATTTGCTGTGCATCGCCTGTGCTTGCAAACTTAGCCAACAAGTCGGCCTCTTTATTCTGTTCGCGCGGGACATGCGAAATGTCATAATGCTCGAGACTCGACAGTAGTTCTTGGACCTGAACAAGGTACGGAGCAAGCTTCTATCCCTTGGCTTGGTAATCCCCCCGCACTTGGTAAACCACCAACTGTGAGTCACAAAAGATCTCAACTGATTTGATCCCGAGTTCTCCGATGAGCTTCAAGCCAGCAATCAATGCTTCATATTCTGCTTCGTTATTTGTAGCTGGGAAATCAAGCTTCAAAGCATAACAGATTGATCGATTTTCCGGAGTTATAAGAACTACACCTGCGCCGGAGCAACGGTCGTTGGATGCCCCATCAGTGTATAATTTCCATCGAACGGGAGGAATGGCGTCATGATTATCTGGTTCTATGGGCATGGTAAACTCAGCGATAAAATCTGCTAATGCTTGCCCTTGTATGGCTCTCCGTGGCAAGTAGGCGATATCGAACTGGCTCAACTCGATGTTCCATTTTAGCAACCTTCCAGAAGTCTCTAGTCGTTGGAGTACCTGCCGAAGGGTTTATCGGTATAAACACTAATTGAGTGTGCTTGAAAATATGGGCGTAGCTTACGTGATGCAATCACGAAGGAATAGGCCAATTTCTCAATTTTAGGGTAATTTCTTTCTGCCCCCGTTAAACGCTTGCTAACATAATACACCGGCTTTTGGATTCGGTCCTCCTCGCGAACTAAAGCCGCACTTATTGCATGTGGGGATACAACCAAGTATACGTACAGCATCTCGTGGTCTACTGGTTTTGACAGCACTGGTGGACTCTCCAGATGCCTCACCAGATCCCGGAATGCTTCCTCACAACTAGACGTCCATTCGAAGTTCCTTTTCCCTTTCTTTATTATATCAAAGAAAGGGATGCACTTGTCAGTTGCCCTGGATATGAATCGACTTAGCGCAGCTACTTTTCCATTCAAGCTCTGTACCTGTTTTATAGTCCTGGGTACTTGCACATCTCGAATAGCTTGGATATTTTTAGGGTTAGCTTCAATTCCCCTAGCATTGACGATGAATCCCAAAAACTTCCTCGACGCAACGCCGAAGGAACACTTCAGAGGGTTGATCTTCATCCCGTAATACCTGAGTATGTCGAACATTTCAGCCAAGTCTCGAATGTGGTCGTTTGACTGTCGTGACTTCACGAGCATGTCATCCACATAGACTTCCATCGTCCTACCAAGTTGGTCCTTGAACATTCGATTCACCAAACGCTGATAAGTCGCTCCTGCGTTCTTCAGTCCGAAGGGCATTACTACATAATAATATAGCCCGACATCTGTAACGAAGCTGGTGTGTTCTTGGTCCGGAATATGCATCGGGATTTGGTTGTACCCCGAGTATGCATCCATGAATGATAACAACTCATGTCCTAAGGTGGAGTCGACCAACTGATCGATCCTTGGTAACGGGAAACTGTCCTTGGGGCACGCTTTGTTCAAATCGGAATAGTCTACGCAAGTTCTCCATTTCCCATTTGTCTTTTCACCAGTACGGGGTTCGATACCCATTCAGGATAGAGGGTGTCGCGGACGAACCCATTGGCTTTGAGTTTGTCCACCTCCTCTCTGAGAGCAGCGGACCTCTCCGGGTCCATTCCTCTCCTCTTTTGCTTAACTGGGACGTATTTCGGGTCTATGTTCAACATATGACTCGTGATGGCGGGAGAAATCCCACACATATCAGAATGCGTCCAGGCGAAAACATCAAGATTCGCCCGGAGGAAGTCACTAAGGTCTTCAGTCATTGCGGGGCCAAGCTGTGATCCGATCTTCAGTATTCGCTAAGGGTCGCTTTGGCTGACTGAAATGTCAACCGTTAGTTCAGCCGGCGCCGCCTTTTCTTCCCTGGGTTTCTCATCATCGTCTCTCGGATCTATGTCTCTCAAGATCCGAGAGTTATGCCCGAGCCAGGGCTCGGGCACTACTTGTCAATTATCCGTATTATGGATGCGGACAGGATTGTCCGCAACCTTTCCTTTCTCCCTCTGGTGGGCCTCTCGGAGCTCAGCCACATAACAGGAACGACCGGCTGCTTGGTCGCCATGAACAATACCTACTCCTTTGTCAGTTAGGAACTTCAAAGTTAAACACCACGGGGCCAATGCTGCCCTAAACTCAGCCAGGGCCGGCCGACCCAAGAAAACATTATATGGAGAATCCACATCCAAAACTACGAAGGGTAGAATTCGCACCCTCCGACGCTCGCCTTGTCCCAGTTCAACTAGTAACTCGACATACCCCACTGCATCTGTCGCAGCGCCGTTAAAGCCGTGAATACGAGCCTTGGACGGTTTCAAGTCCTTTGTTTCCATTTTCATTTGGTCATAAGCCTCCCCTCCTTATAAAAATTGCGTCCCCACAATTTTCATAATTAAAGTCATCCACCACAATTATTCTTCTAACATAAACTGGTTAAGCTAGAAGATAAAAGTCGAGAATACAAACACCAAAGAAACCTTTTATCTACATAAAAGAATTTCACAAATTCTTAACAAAATCTAACTATCAATTAGATAATCAGAAAACAACAAAACTGAATAAATGCAATCATCAGCAATATTTAATTATCAACTAGATAATTGAAATACAGAAATCACAAAACAGCAATATCTAATTATCAATACGATAATTAGAAAACAACAAAATCTAATTATCAACAAAGATAATTATGAAACACAAATCACAATCGCAAACTACAAATCGCAAACTGCACATGTCCAGTTATCCAACAATTAACTAGAAATAGATAGAAAACAGCGATTCAATAAAATCAGCATACTCTAGAATCAATTGGAGACTAGAAAATCTCATAATCAGCGAAATTAGCAATCAACCAATAGTCGATTATCAAAGACGAAAATCAAATCTCAAATCAACAATTATTCAATTATCAAGAACGGTAATCGAATTTCAAATCAACAAATATTCAATTATCAAAAACGATAATCGAATTTCAAATCAACAAATATTCGATTATCAAAAACGATAATCAAAATTTCAAATCAACAAATATTCAATTATCAAAAATGATAATCAAATTTCAAATCAACAAATATTCAATTATCAAAAACGAAAATCGAATTTCAAATCAACAAATATTCAATTATCAAAAACGATAATCGAATTTCAAATCAACAAATATTCGATTAGTAAAAGCGAAAATTAAATCCCAAATCAGCAAATATTTAATTATCAAAAGTGATAATTAAATCTCAAATCAGCAAATATTTAATTATCAAAAGTGATAATTAAATCTCAAATCAGCAAATATTTAATTATCAAAAGCGATAATTAAATCTCAAATCAAAAAATATCTAATTATCACAAGCGATAATTAGAAGCAACAAATATCTGATTATCAAAAACGATAATCGGAACTCATATCAACAAATATCTAATTATCACAAGCGATAATTAGAAGCAACAAATATCTGATTATCAAAAACGATAGCAGAACTCATATCAACAAATATCCAATTACCTGCAGATAATTGGAAACAACAAATATCTAGAAATCAATTAAGAAGACTAGAAAATCAACATAAAAGGTTGGATCGATCCCATCAGATGGCGAGTTTTTAATTCGCCGCACGTGCATCAACAAATGACCGAAGCCTACCAAGTACTCAACATAATTTTGGCGCCCATCAGATTGACCCAAAGGTCCGCAGAGTGACCCAAAGGTCTAGTACTGGTATTTGACCCGAAGGTCCATCAGAGTGGCCCGAAAGCCCAACAAATGACCCGAAGGTCCTCATAGTGGCTCGAAAGCACACGAAATCATCAAATATTTCAATTAACGAGTTCGGAATTAATCGAAATAGCAAACGCACATGTCCCATACCATGTGTTTTACTAAATCGTTTGATTCTCTTCATCGTTTCCTTGAAAGTGCAAAATTATCAAAATCATCAAAACAGCAGATATTTCAATTAACGAGTCCGGAATTAACCGAAATAGTAAAAGGGTGGTTCCATACTCCGCACTTTTGCTAAATCGTTTAAATCTCTTCATCGTTTCCTTGAAAGTGCAAAATTGTGTATTTTGTAAAAATACACTTTACATTTTCAAACGGACAAGTCCGGAATTTTGCGAATCAGTAAAAGAAAGGGGTCATAGTCCTCGATTTTGCTGAAACGTTTAAATCGCTTCCTCATTCTTTTGAAAGCGCAAACTGTAAAATTTTTGAAAACAATTTTATTTATTTTATAAAAATAACAATTCACACTCTCAACTGAACAAGTCCGGAGTTAAGCGAATCAGTAAAAGAAAGGGGTCATAATCCTCGATTTTGCTGAATCGTTTAAGTCGCTTCCTCATTCTTTTGAAAACACAAACTGTTAAAAATTTATAAAACAATTTTCATTTTAAAATGATTTTCCAATCACGTGATTAAAGCAGCAAATCAGTAACAATTTCGATAAAGAAATTGTACTTCTCAGAATACCGTAAAATCGTATCTCAAAATCAGCATTGCGGAATAACCGCTTGAAAATCCACTTTTAAAATTTGACGGTTACTGAAGCCAAAGCGATAGAAATTTTAAAACGTCAAAATCACATCAAAACAATTTACATCAAAATGTAATATCAGTGAATTTTCATTCATCAAAAATGCCACAAAACACCGTGCTTCAAAAATTTAGCATTGGTGTAAAAGTCCCATTATAAATAACGGCAACAAAATACGTTTCATAACCAAGCATCGGTTCAACGTAAAATTAATGCAGTAACGTGCAATTCATATTTGCACGCACACTACAATATAAACAAAGAAATTACTCTATTATCTTCAATGAAGATAATTTAAAACAGCAAAAATCTAATCAATGATGATTAGTATAAAAAGAAATCCAGCAAAAATTTCAACAAAGATCACATAACTGCAATAGTTTCGAATCCTCAATTTGGATTCGAAATACTCAAAGAAATAAAATGGATACAGCTACGTAAACAACAAATGAAATTTATTTCAATTTCATATTTTGATTTTTAAATCAAAAAGATTATCAGTTGTACTCAGCGAAGACAGTTTCACTATTTCCGCTGCGCACTCTGATAAACAGAACACAAATCAATCAAATCATCAGAACACAATTTCACTATTATTTTTAAATAAAGATATTTAAAAATTTCATCCAAATTTCAAAACTTTAGTTTTGACTCAAAGCACAAATAAAACATCGACCAATAGTTGTAACACATGTTCCATCCAAGTTATGTTTTATATTATGACCATAAACCCCAAGCTCTGATACCAACTCTAGCGCCCCACCACTATGCTCATAATAACAAAGAGTATTAAAAGAAACACTGTCTATTATTACGAAGAATAAGGCTGGATAGGAGCGGCCATCTGTAGTTGGCGTTACACTAATATTGGTTACCTCGATAGGAGTGGTATATACTTTTCATTTTTCATCTTATTTATTTACTCCCATCGACATACCCAATTACCAGTATAAAACAAACTACGATGGTTCATAATAGTTTAGGACATTAGATATAATAATAACACAGATAATATAAATGCGGAACACAGATAAAACAGAAGTCTCATATATATATAACTGATGTCAGTTACAATATAGTTGACACAATACATATGATACAACTACAACTGTCGACTCAAGAAGTTATATATACAAGTACATTATCGACTAATATACATGAATACATATCATCTTAAAAGAGACACTCTGACTACTACAACAAAACGAAGACCACTTCAAATGATATAAAAGTCTTCATAGCTCAACAGCAACTCAAAGCAGGAATCTACAACCTGAAATAACTCGGGTCTGACCCGAGTATTAAATTCAAAAGAAAATAATACACGGGTCAGTCTAATTCAAACTCAATTACTAATGCACAGAAGCAGAAATAATCAAATATCAAATAGACGACAGTCACAGAAATCTCGTATATCCGACTCCTTGATAAAAGAATCGGATAACGGCAGATATAACACTATACAGTGTTAAACAACAAATCAGCAATCTAAATCAATTTAAACATTTGAAATGTCAAATTAAAAACAACAATGCTGATTGGCTGCTGTACACGCTAATGTGTACTGCCTCACCAATACAGTCTATGAAATACTCATAAGATCAATGAATCCAAAAGCCAACAGATCCAACTCAAATCAAAATGAACCATTTCAAAATACAACTTCAAAATATTGAATTGAACCAACGAAACAATTTAACAATCGAAATATCAGCTAAATCTGTCAATCCTACTAGGGCTGCAGTACACGCTAACGTGTACTGCCTCACCACTACAAAACAACTCAAAAAAATCCTAAACAAGATCAGAGGCAACAAGTGAAACAAGTTCAACATGTCACAAAGCAAGGCACAGTGAAATAGCAAACTGAAGGTGAGAGCACCAATTATATGGCACTACAACACTCAACAGAAAAAGACACAGAGCAGCTTTAATTAAGAATAATGTCACCAATGAATTATAGTGATCAAATGCAAATGAATATAATGCATCAATGCAATGTATCAGTTTGGATGGGTACAAGTTGGAGACTGCAACAACTCTAATTAAAGAGTAAAGTTCATTATCCAATCCAATTCATGCTTGGATACGATTACAACATAGGTGGCGACATGCAAGAAATAGTGGTGTAGACAAGTGCATCACTAAAACACAAGAGCAAGACATGCAACTCAGACTTCAGAGGAGCATTCACATAGTAGTGACATGCACAACAACTAAGACAACTGCATAACACCGCAGAACCAAAGCGAACAACCAGTGGAAGAAGTATGTGTATCAATAAGGACACGTGTACACAATGCTGCAACAATGACTGATACAAGTGTTATCAGATCAGTAGTGCTCAAACCCCAATCACAATACAATGAACCAGCATGGTACACTACAAGTGTAACAGGTATGTGAAGATGCAGTGAACTAATTTGGCAAACAATGAATGCACAGTGAATACATGAGCCAGAATGGTAAGGCTCTTGCATAAACTAATACAAGTAAAATGAATTATTTCCCAAAACAAAGTCATGGCCAAAATGAAATCATAAACTAAAGGAGTAACATGAACAAAATACAACTAGTATGCACTGTAAACTGGATAGTGCAACTATCATACACAAGACCAAAGGCCATAGTACAACTCAATTCAAATACAGGTAAATTAGTGAAACAACCATGGACTAACAGCAGCAGTTCGAACCAAGACAATGTCGTGGTCGAATAACATATATCAACAGAGAAACAGCATCATCAAAATGATGCAATAGTCAAGCAAAATGACTCAACACCAGGTCAAGATAAATGCCAAGGTCAGCCACTAACTCGTAATGAACTACATGATGGACATGTATGCAGTAACCATAAAAATGCAAGGTCGAAGTCAAGTGCATACATGAAACAATGAACCAGACTAGGCACAAAGAAAATTCAAGTAAAGCAATAGTCACCAGAGATTTCAAAACCAAAATAGTTCAAGTGGCCGAAGTCACGAAATGGTAATCAGAAATTTACAACGAGTCAAGTATGCTATAGGTTGTAAATAACCAAAGGCAGTAAATACAAATAGCCAAAGTCGAACAATCTCAAGCATCGGCAAAAATCAAGTCAAGGCCAAAATTTAGCATTAATACAGCACCGAGGGAGTAAAGGCTAAAATCGAACAGAGACAGCGGTTGTAGTTTCAAAAGCCAACAGAGGTTTCAAAGCAACTGTTAAATGTTGAAGTCATACTAGCAGCAAGTAAAATCGAACAAGGATGACAGTGCTTTCAAAGGCGGTAAACAATATGGCCAAAGTCGAACAAAAACGACTTCATCAAACTCAATCAAAAATCATCAAAGCAGGAAATTCAAACAAAAATCAACTCTGTGACAAACTAGAAATCATGAATATATGAAATTTATAAAGCCAGTATATATCTCTAGCATCAAGGCAACATCGATCGACCGAGCTTGATAAACTGATAAAATCAAACGATTTGAGTTTGAATTTGAGGTGAGTGATGAACACTCACCTTTGCTTCAAAGGACCATATCCACCTGATCGAAGAATTTAAAGTCGGCATCTTCCATTTTCACGAAAGCCCTAAATTTTTGAACGAAGATGAACGAACGAGCAGGCCGTCATTCATTTTTTTTTCGTTTTAATTAGGGTTTCCAAGAGAATGAAGGGAGAGGGGGTATCGGGTATACTTGGAAAAAAATACAGCATCCAAAGTAAATAGGCTGAGATTCACATCTTCAAAGCTCAAAAATAAAACACTTAACCAATTTTATTTTATTTTCAAATGACTTTCAACCCGATTTAAAAAACTCCAACAGTAATTAGCCATCAATCTTAATCGTCTAATGACGCCAATTAATTAATGCGAAATACCGGGTTGTTACATAAGCCTTCTTGAAGATGATGTTGACAGAACTTCCGCAATCAATCAGAATTCTCTTCACATATGTCGGTCCGATCGTCGCAGATATGACCATCGGCTCGATGGTTGGAGCCTCGACTTGATCAGCGTCCCTGTTTCTGAACACTATGTCGTTTGTCATTACGCGCTGCTGCTTGGCAGGAGTCCCATCCTCCACGTTTGAACAACACTCAAAATCTGTATGCTTCAGGGAGCTTGCATACCGCTCCATCTCTTGCCAATTCTTATCCGCGGGGTGAGGTCCGCCAATAATAGTATTTATGACTAGTCTACCCACAGTTTGGGCAGGCTCCTCGGGGTGACGCGGGGCCGGTGCGCTACCTGGGTTGGACGTTCCATGTCCTCCTTCCTGTGGATCCTTCACAAATTCTTGCAACTTCTTTTGCCTGATCAACTTCTCGATAGCGTCGTGCAGGTGTCTGCACTCTTCCGTATTGTGCCCATAAGTCTCATGGAAGCGACAATACTTCCCAGTTCGCTTCTGCTCCTCAGTTGATTCTTTCGGACGTGGCTTTCTGTACTGAAAAGTATTGCAGGTAGATAGGTAAATGTTCTCAAGAGGCGCATTCAGCGGAGTATACTCGTTGTAGCTTGGAATTCTCAACTTCCACTTCCCCGCTTCTCCCTTCTTCCCTTGATTTCTTCCTCCGAACTCCTTAGGCTGCCCAGGCTTGTTTTGGACATTGACTTGGACCTTTCTCGAGTTGTCTCCGGACTGCTTCACGGCAATGTTGCTTTTCATAGACTCTTGAACAGGTCCTGGTGCCTTATCTCGTCTTACCCACTTAGCTTCCTCTCTCCTTATGAACTGGTGTGCCTTTGAGTAGAAACGCTCTAGCATAGTCGGAGGTTTTCCTGCCAACCAGTCTCCAAACTCAGAATCTGGGTCCACACCTCTCATTACAGCCATTAGAATAGCATGATCATTAGGATTGCTGACTTCAGTTGCCGCAACATGGAACCTTTGTAAATATTCCTTCAATGACTCCCCAGGACTTTGGATTACACTTGACAGAGACATTACGTCCTTTGGACGAGTAGTGTGTATCCTGAACTGCTCAATAAACTTCTTTGCCAACTCCACGAAATTGGATACAGACCGCGGAGGAAGTCGGGTAAACCATATAGTAGCGATCCCAGATAGAGTAATTGGAAAGCATCTACACTTGGTGGCATCATTTGCTCTAGCTGAATCCATCATCCATTCGTACCTCATGACATGCTATCTGGGGTCAGTCTTTCCCTCGTACGCAGGGATAGTTGGCATACTAAACTTTCTGGGGTACGCCGCCTGTAACACAACATCTGTGAATGGAGTGTGACTCCTTGATACTCCCCAATCGTCATTCGACAAGCCCTGATTTTCTTTCATCAATTGCCTGACCATGGCTGTCAGGTCTGGTGTCTGTATGGAAGGTGGGAGATTAGAGTCCGTTCTACGTGACTGTCCATGTTGATGCCTCCTCTCCTGGCGATCTGCCAATCGTGCATCTTGAGGTTCGACATCATTAGTGTTTTGATGGTCTGGGCCTCCAGCTTCCACCTGTACTCCAGTTCCTAAGTTTCCAGCTCCGACTTGGTCGCGGTTTCCAGCTGTTTGGGCAGCAGCACCCGTCCGTGCAGCTTCAGTCTTACGGCGTTTGCAACTGGGAGGTTCATCAGAAGAAGTTGAGCTGTCGGATGAGGAATAGGGAGCGGGATTGCCCCCAGCATTCTGTTGCTGCTGTTGAGTGAGTTGTGCCATCAGGTTGGCGTTAGCTTGCATCTGCTCTCCTAATTGTCTCCTGCTTTCCCTGAGTTCTCTCATCAAGTCGTTGAACTTTATTCTGGTGACAACTGGAGTTTGGTCCTGGGCGGCAATTCCTACACCCGGAATTGCTGGCTGATTGCTAGGTCCTGCTTGTTGCACGCTAGCAGTCTCATGGGCATCCGCATTATGAGAAGCTGACCTGGTACGTGGTCTTTCCATTGTAGAGTTATTGGTAGGAACTCTGAGTAGAATCAACGGATGTCCTATCAATGAGTCGGATCTTCTTTAGGGGATTTGTTCAATCTAGTAGCTTCAAAGCAGATCCTTGAGGTCTGAGAATTCAATTCTCGGTGAAAGCACCAAAGTGTTAGCACCAAAATTGGTCACTAACCTCGTAGAGAAAGATTGTGTAGAGAAATAAGTGATGAAGGTAAATTAAACAGAGAAGACAATGCTAATTCAAATTTTATAGTGGTTCAGCGTAATTGCCTACGTCCACTTTGAGGTTAAACTTTATTGATCTTCTTAATAGTCGATTACAAATACAATTCGTGAATCAAATGCTTGAATGAGTTTGTTAAGTAGAGAAGATGAGTCTCAAAAATGGCAGAGTCTCCCCAGTGTTCTCTCCAAAAAAGATCCCTTTTCACTGTGACCCTGCCCCTCTATTTATAGACAAAGATGGGCTGGACTTCCCAGATGGGCTCGGTAGCCGAACACTCTAGCCCAATTATAGTGGTCGCTGCATGCCGAACCAGGTAGGCCGAACAGAATGATGCCGATCAATCCTTCCTATGCCGAACGGTATGTTTGATGTGTGGAAAGTGCAGAGTAGTTGTCAGTCGAAGCCGAACGTGTCTCTGTCCGAAGTGCTTGACTGAGCAACGCTCTCTGGCCGAACGATGCATTTTGGCCGAACGATACCTTTGGCCGAACGATCCTGCCATGTCAAGTAATCATATACGCCGAACGTCTTCTAATGCCGAGTACTCTTGGATGCCGAGTACTCCTTGATGCCGAGTGCTATTGGATGCCGAGTCACACTGGATGCCGAGTACTACGCCGAGTACTCCTAGATGCCGAACACTCCCTGATGCCGAGTTCCACTGGATGCCGAGTACTACGCCGAGTACTCCTAGATGCCGAACACTCCTTAATGCCGAGTTCCACCACTACAAGGGGAAACACGTTTTCCGATGGCCAAAAGCCGTCGGCGGCCGTCGGAACCCGTCGGCCGCCGTCGGAAATTGCCGTCGGAAATGGCGTTGTCGGGAAGCAGTATTTCCGACGGCTTCCGACGAACGCTGCCGTATACATTCCCGACGGATCCAGACGGTTTCCGACGGATACCGACGAGTGTCGGAATCCGTCGGAAATCGTCTGAAATAGGCCGTCGTTATCCGTCGTAAACCGACGAGAATTTTGACCAATAAGCTGTCGGTAGCCGTCGGAAGCCGTCGGAAATCTACTGTTTTTTTTACATTTGCTTCACATTTAGCCTTCCAACCACATTTCTCTTCCAAACATTAGAATATTAATACTGCACAATCCAATATACAATAGTCCAACCAAATATTCAAACCCAAACCACAAAATATTTAATAAACACACAAATAAATAAAATTACATCAAAATATAAATAACCATTCCAACATTAACATAATCCTAACAATAAATGTTCTACCATGTTGTTAATACACAAATTCATCAATATTCTCATACACGTTCTCATACTACCATAGAACCAAATGTGTCAAACATAATTATACATAAATCAACAATTACCTACGCCGTCTATCAAATCATTCTAAGTTAAAACAAAACATACCTGAACGAACAATAAAGCAAGTAATGAATCAATCTCCTGCAGATCCAGAGCCAGCTGAGGAAGGAAAGTGACCACCACCCTGCTGCTGCTACTTCATGTACTCTAACAACTGTGCGGTGTGCATGGCCTGTTGGCGGTTCTGCTCCTCCAACCGGGCAACTCTAGTATGCAATTCTTCTATATCTGCAAGATCGCTCTGATGTCTACTCCGCCATCCCCTACTCTGACTACTGGACTGCAATAATTGAAAAATAAATAAAATCCAAGTTTATTGTTTTGAAAAAGTGAAAATATCATATTTTAAGAAAAAGTAAATTATTTACCGCTAAATTGCCAAATCCGTATCGTCGACCATGCTCTGCTGGATCCATAACGGACTCAAAAATAACGTCTTCCTCATTGGTCGTCAGCTGATCTCGACCCATGTCAGCAAGGAGTTTCTGCCGCTGCTCCATAAACTTCTCCTGCATTAACAAATTAATAATATCATATCTTATGTCATCATAGTTTAACAATTAAAACAATTACTAATACTGAATAAAATAAAATATGCTTACATGGCTTTTGCTGGATTTATCGTCCTGCCATGTGTACGAAACAGTCCCGTCTGGATTAACATGCTCGACAGCATGCGTACGGGTGAACACGTCCATATAGCTGACAGGACCATGTGACTCGGCTTCCTGAAGTTGATTGTTACATACAATTATTATACATTTAAAATCATATAGTATAAACTATTTACATTTATTATTCAGTAAATTTACCAACTCCTGCCGATACTGCTGAAACGACTTCGATCCTCCGCGATGAGTGACGGGATTCTTATTTCTATTTGCAGAGTTTCTATCCGACTCTGCCTATACATTCAAAATTTTATACGTTAATTTTCGATCACGTCAAATTAATAATTCAAAAAAAATTAGTATACTTGCCTTCGCCTCGTCCGTCTCCCAGTATCTCAACCAAGCTTGCCACACGCTCTTTCCCATCCACCGTGGTTTCTTACCAAATTTCTTAATCTCAGATATCGTATCCCTGTAGTTCTTGCGCATCTTCTTCATCCAGTATGCTCGTGCCAGCATCATATCATCTGTCTGGATGTCTATCTCAGCCTGTGTTAAAAAAAAGATTACACTTTAAACGATATAAACAGTAAAAAAACGACAAAAACGAATTAAAAATGGAAAACAGAAAAATATGCATACTAGGACATCCTGCCATATGCACTCTATGATGTGAGGAGGGATGTTATCCCACTTCGGCCAGCAGGCACTCATCCTACTGCGATAAGAAGCTCTAGAGACGTCCAACACAACCTTAGAAGGAAGTAGATCGAACCCCCTGTTTTTAAGTACGATATAGATAAGTACGTACGTATATCATAGAAAAAATAAGATGCTGAATAAAATTTAATTCTTACCCATCTACTCTAGGGACTAACGATACAACTGCACGCTGTGGCTCTTGCGATGGGCCAATGCCATCGCCTCATGACGATCGGGAAGAGCTCCTACCTCTACATGACATATTGATAAACCTGTGACATATACACATCATTATATAAGAGAATAAAAACATGATAATTAATATATTTCATATGAAAATGACATCAACGGTATAAATTGCTTAATTAATAACTGAAATGGAAATAGAAATGGAAGTGTGTTATACCTGATTCATAATGGGTGTACTATTCCAACGATAAGCAGAGTTCATTGCATTTTCAATAAAAATTGCTAAATAAATGACAAATGGAAATAACATAAAACATGCAAAAAATAGTAAATGGATTTGGTTTCATATAGTTACATCAATTTCATAATACATCAAGAATTCAACATAGTTACATCAATTGCAAAAAACAGAATCAGATTTATATCAGTCATCATCGTCTTCTGATTTAGATTCGGTCTCGTTTTCGACGATATTTTCTTCCGCACTGTCAAACGCTTCTACCAAAACATTTGTTTCATCGATCAAAGGACCAAAATCTGTATGATCGTCTGTAATTATTATTTCGTTATTTTGCTCAAGATCTGCCTGATAAGCTTGTTCATCCAGAATATTCTTCCCATCAAATGTGAATCTGGCCTTTGTTTTAAAAACTGCAGACCAATCTGCTTTATCTCTTTTTAGAGACGGATAAGGAGCGTAATAAACTTGCAATGCTTGTTTGGCTAGTACAAAAGGATCATACTTGTGATAGTGCGATGTATGCTTTATTTCGATAAGATTATAATCCTTGTGCACATTAATTCCAGAACCTGGAACATTGCTAAACCAATTGCATTTAAATAGAAACACCTCCTCCGCGGGTCGTGAGAAATATGTCAGTTGCAAAATTTGTGTCAGAACGCCATAAAAATCATTTAAATGATTTTCTGGATCGTCACTACCTTTAACAAATACACCAGTATTATTTGTTAATTTTTCTGCACCGTATTCTTTGGTGTTAAATTTATATCCATTGACGAAATATATTGGATATGTCTTGACCACTCTTTTTGGTCCCATCGCTAGATGTTTCAACCCTTCGTCAACAACACAATTTCTCGGCTCATAAACGTAATTTGAAAACCAACCAGAAAATTCTTTACTAAGATCTCCATTCGGATGTTCACGTTCATAAACACTGTTTATATAAACAAATTATTACATTAGGTTATACACGCGCATGCATTATAGAAAAGAATAAAACACAAATTATTATTTCAGATTACCTAACAAACGGTGCAACCTCGGCACAATTTAGAAGAATATAAGTGTGTGCTACATGAAGATCTCTATCGTCTAACCATATTTCTACACATTTTCCAGAAGGCCGACCATATTGTCTAAAAATAGATAACATTGTTTGAGAGGACTCTTGTTCGTCGCCTTCGTCATTACGAGGAACACTTTGAAATGAAATATTCACATGGTCACTGAAATAGTGAGAGAAAAAGAACGAAGCTTCTTCTTCGATGTAAGATTTACATATCGAACCTTCAACTCGTGCTTTTTGCCTCACTTTTTTCTTCAGATGATTCAAATATCTATGCAAAATTAATTTATATTAACTTCATCTTTCAAATGCAATTAAATTACGTTATAACATATTACATACCTCTCAAATGGATACATCCATCCATATTGGACAGGACCTCGAAGTTGTGCTTCAGCTGGGAGATGAACAGGTAAATGTTCCATCACATTAAAAAAACCTGGCGGAAATATTTTCTCTAATTTGCAAAGCAATATAGGAATGTCCACTTCAAGTTTACGTAAACGTTGCACTTTTAAAGTAGTCGAACAAAGCTCTTTGTAAAACATACTAAGCTCCGTTACTACCTTCCAAACTTTTAACGGCAGTAGTTCTTTGAACATTACTGGAAATAAATTTTCCATCATTATGTGACAGTCGTGACTTTTCATTCCGCTCAATCTACCATTTTTAAAGTCAACACATCTACGAAGATTTGATGATATCCCATCAAGAAATCTTAACCCTTCCACCCATTTTAACACAGTTTTAACTTGATTATTATCTAATTCGTAACATGCTTTGGGTTTTTTACTGTCATTTGGTTTCATATGAAGCTCAGGACGTTTGCATAATTCTTCTATATCACGTCTTGATTTCAAATCATCCTTCGTCTTCCCTTTCACATTCAAAATTGTGTTAAAAACATTATCAAATACATTTTTCTCATTGTGCATCACATCTATGTTATGGCGAAGCAGAAGATGTTTCCAATACGGCAACTCCCAAAAAATAGTTTGTTTGCACCAGTTATGAACAACTGATTTGCCTTGAATTTCTGTTTGCTCGCCCGTTTCATATATCTTTGGATAGTCCTTAACAAGTTCATATATGTCTTCGCTTGACCATATCGTCGGTGGTTATCTGGTTTCTACTCTATTAGCTAAAAAGTTTTTCTTGTTTCCTCTGAAGGGATGATTTACATGGAGAAAATATCGATGACAGTCAAACCATGAAATTTTCTTACCATGAGGTAAAGAAAACGCTCGTGTTTCATCCATGCAATATGGACATGCTAGACGACCGGCAGCACTCCATCCCGAAAGCATTGCATAGGCAGGAAAATCACTTATAGTCCACAACAAAGAAGCAAACATACGAAAAATTTTCTTCTTGGACACATCGTATGTTTCTACTCCTTCGTTCCACAGTATTTTTAACTCCTCAATCAACGGTTGTAAATATACATCTATTCCTTGTGTCGGATCGTCGGGGCCAGGAACGACAACAGTAAGAAACATATATTGCGTTTTCATACACATCCATGGAGGTAAATTATACGGTGTGACGATAATGGGCCAGGATGAATATTTAGAACCAAATTGAGAAAAACCGTCTGTACATAATCCTAATCTAACATTTCGACTCTCCGCTACAAAATTTGGATACGTTTTATCGAAATGCTTCCATGCTTCTCCATCGGCCGGATGTGTCAGCGTACCCTCTTCCTCTGTTCTCACACTATGCCACCTCATATTAGACGCAGTTACAGAAGATGCATATAATCTTTGAAGTCTTGGAGTTATGGGTAAGTAGTACATACGCTTGTATGGAACTTCCTTCCCCTTCTTTTTTCTTGGTTTGTATCTCACCTGGTTACAAACTTTACAATTTCTAAGGTTTGCGTCTTCTTTCCAAAACAACATGTATCCTTTTAAACATGTATCTATTTTCTGATACGGTAAACCAAAAGCCGACATAAGTTTTTTAACTTCGTAGTGATTTTCACACATTTGATTATCGGGCGGCATATGTCTTTTTGCAGCTTGTACAACAGCCGTAAACCCAGCTTCAGTGATGTTGTATTTTGACTTCATCGCAATGTATTCTGCGATTACTGACAGCTGAGTGCCGCTTTTACAACCATCCCAAATAGGTTTCTTAGCTGCATCTAGTAAATCATAAATTTTTTTAGCTTCAATATTTGGTTCTTCAACATTTCCATCATCGTCGTCAACTTCAACCATAGGAAACATTGATCGTGCTGCATCTTCGACCATATTTTCTATACGGGTCGTTGAAACTATTTCGTTAACGACACTTTCAGACTCTACAGAAGTATTTGCTACAACTTCTCCATGCCGATCCCAAACATAATATTCGGGTGCGAAACCGTGTTTGCACAAATGAACTTTCACAACATCTGGTAACAAATACTTCAAATGTCTACACCTACTACACGGACAACGAATTTCTGGATCGTTTCCGTTATTACTTAAAGCGAATTCAACAAAAAAGTTTATACCATTATAAAAATCTTCTTTTATTGAGCCCCTCAGTCCTTTTCTTTGGTACATCCATCTCCTCCGATCAACAAAATAATCAATCATTTTTCCTATTTGACAAAATGAGAAGTTCAAAATTTAATATTTATTTTGAAGAATAAAAATTCGAAAAAGATTATTTTCATGGTCGTATAATATTTTGAATTTAAAGAACAGCGTCACAAATTTAAAAATATTTTCAAATAGGGCACATTTTATTTTTTAACGTAACGATTTAAAAATATATATAATTTTTTTTCTTCATTGGTCAGGCATCCTACTTCCCATTACAAACACAGTAAGCATTTACATTTCGTATATTACTTCGTCTCAAACGATTCAACAAAATTTCGGCAGCATTTCCCTTTTGTTCCCTGCATTGTACACAAATGCGTGTACGCAGGAAACAAAAAAGAAAAGTTAGGCCGAAATTTTATGAACCGTTTGAGACGAAGTAGTATACAAAATATAAATGCTTACTGTGTTCATAACTTGTCCAATACAGGGACAAATCCGACAAACATTGTACCAGATGAATATAAATGGTCGTTTTTCAAAAAGAACGACTATTTATACAACGATCATGTACAACACTCGTCAGACGGGGCCAAAAACTCTCTAAGGGACATTTGTCAGTTACATGCGCGCATTTTACAAAAAAATACAGTTTTACTCAATGTTCACATTTACAAAAATATATATTAATTTAACACATTTATTCAACGTATTACATCAACTTAAGGCTGTTTTAACGTTTTTGTCATTTTTCAATACACACAATATAATTTAGAGTAATGCATTTTTTTTGTTTCATAAGTAAATACGCGCACAATATAATACTCCTAGTTCATTCAATCAATTTATCTTATTCCAAATAACGTATACAATCGTCGAGTCAAGGCATACACAACAATTTACATATACATGAAAAACGACAAATTATACGTATTTTTCACAATTTCACGATAAAAGATGAAATCGGTATACCATGTGATGCTATAAACTGTTATTACGCTATTGGAAACAATTGCAATCACTAATTTGTCCTAATTTATCAATTTATGCAAATCTAGAATTAGGGTAAAAACTGATTTTTTCACAAAAATAAGAGATTATACCTGAGATTAAGAGTAACGGAGGTTGATTAGGGAGCCTTGGAAGATCCGGAAGCTAGAAATTAGGGATTGGAAGTTTGGAGGTTGAATTTGGGGGTTTTTTGGGGGGATTTTCGTATGAAGAGAAGGAGGAAGATGGCTCTCGGCTGGAGGTATAATCGCAAATTTCCGACGGCTTCCGACGGCCGCCGACGGCCCGTCGGAAACCGTCGGAAATTTGCCGTCGGAAGCCATCGCCCCATGCTGCCGGTTTTAAGCCTTTTTCTAGTAGTGCACTGGATGCCGAGTACTACGCCGAGTACTCCTAGATGCCGAACACTCCCTGATGTCGAGTACTACAGGATGGATGCCGAGTAATAGTTGCCTGGTCAAATCTCCAGGAAACAGCAGGAATTCCACATAAAGCTTGTAAGGTGATTGCTAAAGTCTCTTCTACTTGTACTTCAGATACAGTTGTGGACAACCCACTTTCATTAGTGTCTTCCCAGTTCTGCAGTGGCATCATGCCTTCCAAAACATAGATTTGAGAATTTTTACATTTATGGTCTCTTGACCATTTTTCTTTACAACCATAACACAAATTTTGCCTCCTCATTTCAATGATTTGATTAGGGGTGAGTCCCTTACTTTTTGCCAGAGACTCAAGTTGGGTATCCTTAGAGTTACTGGTATGGCCAATTTGGGAAGAAGCTGTTGATTCTTGGATTGACTTGGACAGTGGAAGATGATTGGGTTTGGAGTTGGTAGTTGAAGCATTGGGTGTTGGATACTTAAGTTTTTTGGTCTGTAGACATTTACTTTCAAACATTTTGGCAAGAGAAACTGCCTCTTTGAAATCAACCGGTCTTGAAGTGAGAACATCATATCTAATCTCTTCTTTTAACCCTCCAATAAACCTATCAAGTAAATATCGTGGGGGTAGAGTTTCCACTACGGCTTGTAATTGCTCAAACTTACTCAAATAAGCTCTTACTGTTGTATGTTGCTTGAGTTTAGACAGAGTCTCAAATGGTCTTTCTATTTCCTCTGAATTAAACCTGACCAGTATCTCATCTTTAAAAACTGCCCATGATTCATTATTATTTACCGTGTTAACATACCAGTGATACCATTGCAAGGCCTCCTTCTTCAAGGCAAAAGAACAAATTTCGACCCACTGATATTCTTCAGTATGGTGAAATTTGAAGTATTGTTCTACTTGTCTCAGCCAATCTGCTACTGCTTCTTCACCAGAATAGGTGGGAAAATCGAGTTTGATGATAGGGTATGATGGATGATTATGATGGTCAGGGTTTGGGTTTCTGGGTTGATGAGGAAACAAGGGTTCTTGAGGATATCTTGGAGGAGTATTAAAGAAGGGTACATTCCTAGGTGGTACCATATGTAACGACCCGATATTTTCAACCATTCGCATCCATTATAAGTGTATAGGTAGACACTCATGCCGGAATTGAATTGATCGAAATACCGCGTTGTAAATAAAATTTGGCAAATCTCAGAATATACAGTAAATAAATATAATCACAGATCACAAACACATAGTAAAATAATGCAGTGGAAGTAAAGGAAATAGTAGTTCATGAAGCTACTATGTAAATATATCAGAGTTAAATAAGATACAACAGAAGAAATAAAGTACAACAGAAGTCTCAATAAAATAACCAAGTACAAGCTGAGTAGAACAACGGAACCGAAATAGATAGGACAAGACAAGTAGATAATCTCCAGCGATTCAAATCTCCAAGAGAGTGGAAATCCAAATCTGTGAATAACTCAGGCTGACCCGAGCGTAAAGCAAAACACAAAACACTCGAGTTAGGACAATATATACTTATATAATGTAAACCAACTCAAGTGAACTGTAATAAAGGTACAAGTAACTTAAAGAATGCTTGGGATCGCCCATTCTTTAAGGATCCGTTAAACTATTTACTATGTAGTAATATACGCTATATACAGTAGTGTCTAATTAGTAAAGTATAATCATATAGAAAATAGCATTAAGGGGATGGTGAACCTTAACGCGGTCGGATCTTTAAACCAAAATCGTAGTGGGCTCGATATGGTAGGTGACACGGCAAACAAGGCAATGCCAGGGTAGATATACCAATTACGCACACGGAATGATGGAAACACATAGCAGCAACTACCGCTCCACCTCGAACAACACTCTCAAATCAAGGGTGCGCACCAAATCAATCACAAGTAATAGAATGGTATCGAAGAAGTGTGCCCGATAAGAGGTGCTACCTCACTGGTCCGAGATCGCTCCTGTTTTAGCCACCTTATGCCAACTCATGGGAGTTGGGTCCACGTATATACCTTAGGATCGTCGTCACCATCCTACTTCATTCTGGAAACTCCACCACGTACACAGTTGTCAAAGTGGTTTTCGGTATCGACAGAGAGTATGTCCATATCTGATCCCGGTCTCTTTAACAACCAATCGTTATTATAACCCGTGGTTATAATTTAAAACAGTTTATACTTTAAAATAGAATATCATTTCAAATCCAAATCTTTATCAAAATAAAGATTAAATCAATTCCAAACCATTTCAATATATTTAAAATATCGTATCATTTCAAAACTTCATTTCAAATCATTTCAATATATCAAAATAATCAAAATATCATATCCTTTCAAAACTTCATTTCAAATCATTTTAATATATTAAAATATCAAATCTTTCCAAAACTTCATTTCAAATCATTTTAATATACCAAAATATCATATCCTTTCAAACTTCATTTCAAATCATTTTAATATACCAAAATATCATATCCTTTCAAACTTCATTTCAAATCATTTTAATATACCAAAATATCATTTGAGTTCAAATCTAAATATTCAACTTTAAATACTTTTTTAAATTTAAAGATATCATTCATTTATTATCATTTCAAGTCACCTTTTTAAATAGTTTATATTTCAATCAAAATAATTCATTTAAACCATTTAAAAGTGTAATTATTATACTTTCAAATCAAGTATTAAAATTTCCAAAGTTTTAATTCAATTCAATCATTTATTTCAATTAAATTTCCATAGACCATTTCAAATCTTATAAATTTTAAATATAGATTTAATCCACAAAATAACTATTCAAATTATAAAATAAATTCCAAAGCTTTATTATCCTATATTTCATAAGTCCAATATCTTTTAAATAGATTCAAATTACAAGTAAACCAAATATCTTCATACTAATATAAACTTCAATTATTTATTCCAAGATTTAATATCATTTAATCATATTTTAAAATAGTTGTATTTCCCAAATCAACTATTCCATTTAAATCATTTTAAGTCAATTCATTATATTTAATAATTAAATATTTAATTTCCAAAATTTTATCATTTTCAAAGATCATTTATTCATTTATATTTATTAACCAAAGAAAATTCAACTTTCGCAGCACTTAGAAAATGCTACGAAATGTTATGTTTTTTAAATAGTTCATTAACAAAAGACAACACTTAAGTGCTGTAATAGGTTTCTTTTAATTTCAAGTAAACTTTAGTTAAATTAACCAAATATAGCACTTACAAAGTGCTATAGTAACCTTTAGTTCAAATTAGCCTTTTAGTTCATTTAAAACTACTACAGCATTTTAAAAATGCTGTAATATCTTTTACATTACATTTCAAGAATGCTGTCAAATCAAATTCAGAGTTTTATTTACAACTTCACACATAATTAACTTTTAATATAAATCATTTTAACTTATAAAATCGTATATTTTCACATTTAAAACAATCATTTAAATACCTTTATTTCTATGATTTTATAAAGTCAAATTTCCATACAAAAATCAAATTAAATAACAAATAAATTTTCATTTCTTTAATTACATTCTTAACTTAACAACTAAGTTTAAATTTCCAAAATATAACTTATTTCCATTTATTTTACTTAATTAAAATTTCACTTTTAATAAAATTTAAAATTTCCCAATTTAAGTTATATTTCAAAATTCAGCTTAAATGTTCATTTCATTCATATTTTAATTTATACAAAATCATTAATACTTTTAAAAATTATTATTACTTGATATAATCATTAAATTCATCTTTTAAATCAAATTTGTCATATATTCTTACTTACATACATTCCATTAAAAAAATCATAAATTCCAAAATTTACTTATATTCCAAATTCTACTTCACCATTTACTTAATTCACTTATTTAATTTGTAGAAAATAACTAATATTTTATAGAAATCATTTTAATAAAATTTAAATCAAAATATCATAATATTTACATTTTTAAAATATTTTAAAAATTCAGAAAAATATATAAACCACGGGTCTGTATAAAATTTTCTAGCCTAGGTCAAGTGATACGGATATGTATCATTTCAATCCGCAGTTTACAAAGAAAACCGAGTTCTATCATTTCAAACCCGCAATCCCAAGTTAAATGAAATAAATAAAAAGTCGCTCAGGCTTATCATTTCAGCCCATAACGATCTTTCCCTATTCTAAAGTCCATTCGGGTATTTATCATTTCAACCCATAGTGATTCTAATCTACAGGGAACTTACAGCGTGATAAACTGATATAAATAAACAGTATACAATATATAACAGTAACAGATGATATAACATTTGTATAAACAGGGATGAAAATCATATAATCATAATATAACAGTTATAACAGGATGATATAATTTTACAGATTCAAGTGATGTCAGTTTATCAATTATATAAGTACATATTAATCTGGTGAGATTTACTCACTTGTTTAACCTGGAGATGACGACACAACCACACAACACAGAATCTTCAAAGGCATGACAACTCGAATATGATTTGAGATTGGGAGAGCCAAAGCTAATTGTCACGTACAGAAATTTTCGACTTTCGAAAATTCGACATCGATACTCCCTTTATCGACTGCCGAGAAATCGAGTGCCGGAAACTCCAATAGTGAGGGTTTTAAAAAGAAAGAAAAAGACAGAAGAAGAAGAAGACAAAAGAAAAAGAGAAGAAAGAAGAAGAAAATAGAGAAGAACAACAGAACAACATCAGAAGCAGAAACAATATCAGAATATTACACATCGCAGCGGAACAATATATAATAGATAATTGAATAATCTTTAAATCAAAGAACTATATCATTTTATACATACATCAATCAGAGTCAATATACGACTCAATACAACAATGGACAGTTATATAACTTGTCCTCATACAGAATACACAGCGGAATAAATACTATCAGATACAAATACTACGTCTCGTCATCCAGCTTATCTCCAAAGCTCCAGAATATCCAGAATATCCTGATAACATAATTCTAGACTGCCCGTGTGGAAATTTGTGGGCACCCAGAGTTTAGAAGGGAACAATAAACTCCGAGTCAGTCATGGTGACTGGTGTGAGATCGTAAAACAGTTATTTATCTTTAAAACAAAGAACAGGAGAATTTTTAAAGTCAATTCGCAATGCTTTTGAAAATGAAACTACCATAAGACCTCCCACCACACACACAATGCAAACGCAGACTTGGAGGAGATTTCTTCTTATGTTAGTCAAAGATGCTTACTACGCAAAATCAAATCATTTTTGATATTATTATTAGTGCATAGTGTAGAAAAACCATTTCGAAAGTAGAATATAAATCTTAGCCAGCATAGGTACCATTATATTATGCCTGCTATAGCTGCCTCCTGAGGAGATAGGTTATACAATTGAAATCGTAAAGGCTCGTATTGTTTCTTTGGATTTCCAACAAATGGTCAGGCTAAGGAACTTCCTTTTCCATGATGGGTACGTCCCTGGAATAGACGACCCGAGAAATAACCTAACATTACGGTTAGATCTCTGCCAACACAAGGCCGGGTTACCTCTGCAAAAGTAGGTAACTACTGACACGCGTATGCCATCCCCCGATCGTCACCGATCTTCCCGAGGATCCCCGATTCGCAACAAACCACATAGTAAAAATAATGCAGTAACCACAGAGGTTAAGTATCTGGGCTCCATACCATGATACCACCTTTATCCAGAAGGAATGACATACACTAAGGGGCGCTACTCCCTAGAACCTTGCCGCATCCTTCCTGTTTCGACCATTTCCGGGGTGTGAGGCTCGACGAAGTCTCGTCCACAAAGCTACGCTTTCTACAAAGCCATGCTTCGGGTCAAACAAAATGATCAACCTATGATCACAAAGATATAAGATCAAACAAATGATCATATCGCAAATGATCAAACATTGATCATTTCACAGCAACACTCAGTATGCCACGTTACCAAATTGGGATATATCGCTGATAAATTTCAACTACATAACCTCTGAGCTCGTACGTCTCAGAGAAGGGTGTTAAGCTAAGAGAATAAATTCTCCGCCACCAACAGATATGTATTTGAAAGAAATCAGCTTTATATCTCAAATTGTAACGTCAGACACACAATCCATACAAGTCTGTTCCGGGATCGAACAGAACCGAAGGCACTTCTAACGAAGCCCTTGCATATCCGGATAAATTTTCTAATCACGTCCGGACTTCCCGTCACTAAGGGTGATAAAAACTCTAAATCGGAGATCAGCCGATGTAGAGTAACTCGACGGTAATCCTTCCGTTTTCAAAAATATCCGGTCTTCAACACCGGTCTTCGAATGCAATTCATAACGACGTATCACATATTCAGAATGGGTTATACGACCCCATGGTCCTTTCCCGGCTAACCCGAATAGTGAGCGATTATTCAAAAATAAGTGTGGCATTCAATTTCATCCAATTCACAACAAATACCATATTCAAGGTAATTATTGATAGTCGGTTATTTAACTATCAATAAAGATGCGCAACATCATCAGATTCCAAATAATTTTCCTAATTATTTTATCTTCCAAAATATCTTTACTAGATATAAAAATTTCCACACTTCAAAAATAAATCAACGTTTATTTTTCTAAACAGATTCCCTTTTCTTTTATAAATTCCATATTGAATTTATATTTTCAAAATATCTACTGATATACGATTCTCAAATCAATTTCAAATATTCAACTTCATTTTATCTTTAAGAAGATAAAATCTCAAAACGTTTCATTTCATATTGGAAAAGTATTTCCTTACTTATTTAATAATAAGTATTTAACAAATCTATTTATTTTCAACACTTGGAAAATATTCGATATACTTAAATCAAAATTAAGTATAATTTCATTCTTTAAGGAAATCACTTACTATGACAATATTTATTTGAGTCAAAACGAATGTTACGTAAAACATCGTTACGACGACTCAAAATCACTAGTATAGGGATTCGGAATTAAGATAGATATATAAATCCCAATACTAGATAAAAATATTTCCTTTCGAAAATCATTTACTATAACAACAGTGTTATAGTCTACCATTTCCTTATTTCTCGAAAACGTCTATTTCAACAAGAACTGCGGAAATCTATGCTTTCGATTCATAATACATTTTAAAACATCTTTAAAATGTTTAACTTCATTTTTAATATCACTTCTTCAAAAATAAATCCATTTTATTCAATAATATATTCACTGTCCAAAATCGTGAATATAGTTCACTTAACCCAATTTCAATCATTTCTACACATTTTTATATCAATAAAAATTCGCTATCCAAAATCGCGAATATATCTTCTTTAAAAATCTTCTATATTTAATTTCTCAAATTCAACTGATTTTGAATTTATAAACACGTTTATAAATTCTATTTCTATTTTAATAACAACTTCGACTTATAAATTTTCTTTTATTCACTTCTATAATTTACTTATCAAAATAAGTGATTTCGGATTTATAAACAATGTTTATAAATAGTATTTATACTTTATAACAATTTCAACTTATAAAATCATTTCATTTAGCAATTTCTATTCATATCTCATCTAAGTGTAAAAGTCAAATTTATAAGTAAATTTCTTATAAATCCTTTATTCTACGGTATCTATTCACTTTATAACTTCACGTTATAAATCTATTTATTTCATTCACTTATACTTCTTTTTAACACTTATAAAAAAAATTCATTTTATAAGTCCAATATTTTGATTTATAAATTATCAAATTTATAAACCTTTTTATACAAATCATTTATAGTTATTCAAAAATCCCACTTAAACCATTTTATAAATAAATCAACTATTTATTTCAAAAATCACACTTTGGTTAAATTTCACCAAAAATCTTAATTTTTATAACTTTAAGATTTTAAACGTTTATTCATTTGAAATAAATCAATTCAAAAATTCAATAAAACGTCTATTTTCAAAAATCACTTTAGAAATCCTTTTATAGTAAAAGTCGTTATTTTTAAGCTTTAAAAACTGAATCCGATGATGCAACAGCACCAATTAGTCCATCACAACATCAAACATCATATATCAATATGATAACAGAATATACATCAATATCTGTAAATAAATACATACAGTTGAGGAATCCAGTTGGATCCCTCCAACCTGTTTCCCTGCATCCAAAGACGTTAGCACAATACCAATTCCACTTCGAGGTGGAATATCGCGGTATATGGGTTTTATAAAAATAATCCGCTTACTAACGGCGCAATAGGGTCTCATCCGCTATACGAGGCGGGAAATCATCAATCCAATATATACATATGCCAATATGTATATATTGCTATATATATAGATATATCCTACTATATCTAATATCATATCCAAATAGCAATCAAATCAATCGAATCAATAACTGCAATTCATTTTCAGTGAGAAGATCTCACCTTTGCTTTTATTTGCAATCCCATTTCCATTTCTGCTTTGATTTCTCTATTTAAGACCTTGAATAAACATTATAAATTTTTATTAATATTCGAATCAATCGAATAATAAATTTTCATTTGGTAATTTTAATTATTCAATGATTTTATTTCAAACCCATTTCTTTAAATAAATTTATTTAACTCAATTTTTTTTATATTTAAAAATAAATCCCCTTTATATAATTTCTCTCTAGTAATCTAAATAGTTTTAGACAAATCAATTTACAATACTTTTAGACTCTACTTTCTGTAAATAAACCAAAAATAGAAATTTTCCTTACTGCAAATTATATACTGTAATATATATATAAAATTTTCTTTTACGGTAAACAACTTTAACATATATATATATATATATATATCTGTTTTACTATTAAATTTAGAATCCATATATACTTTCTTTTAACAGTATATATATATTTATTTACTTAACCAAAATTTTATTTTAACTAATAATTTTATTTAAACAAATAATTAAATTCTGAACTAATTTAATAATAGATTTTCCATGTAAATAGATATATAAATTTCATACTAGGATTAATCACATTTAAAACAATTACTGCTTGAATTAAAAATAGGTGTATGCCCTACTGTACAAATCACTTACAGGTTATATATATATATATATATTTCAAGATTTAAACGAAAATATGATTACCTTACCGAACAACTACAAATCGAGATACCTCCAACCCTTATCGCGACATCATCCCCGCGACGTCGACGCTTCCCCAGTATCACCGCCAAGGACCCCTCCTCTGTCCTCGATAATCCCCACGCCGTTAGCTGCGATGCCGCTTCCAGGCAATCGCGATTCACTTCACGACCTCGTGAACTCCCTACCGCCAACCTCCTTTTCATCGCGATGCCTCGATCTCGATTTCCACGTCTCCCCTACAGTCATCCCCCTCATCGCGAATTGCCGTCACCATCCTCTGACAACGCGCGCCTGCCCACGAATTGATCGAACCACCCTCCTCTGACTGCCGCGAACTCGAGTTCGTCCCTAAGTCGCAGTGACGACTATTGATTTTGAAGTCGAACGAGAAAAAGGGTTTTACTTTCGTGACTGGATTTGAAAGAGAGGGGATTTCGAAATGGACTCGCGGGCATTGTTTTGAACGATTTCGTGAATAAGGTTTTAAAAAAGGGGGGATCTGTTTTTATTTTACTGGAGCAAGGATTTGTTTATCTGAGAATTGAAGGGGAGATCGGCCATTAACGATTTTGTTGAACGAAGATTTCGTTTGATTTTATGAAGAGGGAGGGGAATTTAAAAACGAATGAGTATGGTTTGTACGATATTTTTCGTGATGCTCGGCTGAAACAATGGGGCATGATTTCAGGCGTGATTCAAGTGCGTGATAAAAGGGACGAACGTGCCGATGTTACCAATTTTAAATTTAAATTTTAAATTGAATTTGCTTTAAAATCTCAACGCGTTTACTCACCGTGTGGTCACAAAATAACTCCGATAAATAAGAAATTTGAAATCCGGTAATAATTCAACGTTACGGACCCAATGGAACGGGTTTCGTCGAATTCCGAGACTGTGCCTCGGACGGCTATTTTTACATATCGATACGAACGATTTAATTTCGAAACTGAACGAAACACTTTGAAATACAATTCTGAAGCTTCTATTATCTTCAGTATTATCATTACGAATTTTACAAACCTTCGAAATATTTTTAATCGGCTTAAAATTGAAGATTTAAATTTTTATTCAATTCAATAGATTAAATTTTTATAATTTAATCGCCAAATTCAAAGTTATATCGGGGATTCAAATTAAATCGTCGTTCAAATATTTAAAATAAATTAAATATTCTCAATTTAATTTGGTCAAAATTCTGGGTCGTTACAGACTTCCCCCCTTAAAAGAATTTCGTCCTCGAAATTACAAGTTAGGAAAAATGGTCCTTAACTCGTCTATCATTTTTCACAGTCCAATAGTTTTATCAATTTATCAAAACAAATCTTCTACTAAAGATTCGTTATCATTCAACTCGTTTCCAACTTCAATTATAAGTTCCAAACAACATTTTTTACTTCAAAATTCAAATTCGAGTTTAAATTCAAATTTTAAACTTTCAAAATTTCTCAAAAATTTTCTAACGCCCTAAATTTTCGAAAACTTTCGCCAGCGTCTCCTTTGCACGGCTAATACGGTACGACTACAAAATGTCCCTATGGACTCTCAGATTTCAAAAAGAAAAAGAAAAAGCCAAGCGGCTAGACAAGAAAATCATCAAATCTCATATTGAAATTTAAATACGTACCTTTTGTTGAGCAATTCAAATTTATCTTTGAAATTAAAATCCCAATTCCTTTATACCTGTATATCCTATTAGCCATAATATCTAGTTACATATTCAAACCATTTTGCAAATTCCATTACAAAATTTTCCATATATACTGTTTATACATTTCTAATTCACTATTGAAGTTACATATTCAATTTCGTTCAATCTTGCATTCAAATTTCTATTCGAATTCAATTTTATCTTCTATTCCAAATATTGAATTTCATCAATTACCTTTCATTCATAACTGCACCATTTAAATTAGTTTCAGTTACTAATCCATTTCAAATTCTAATCCACTTATTCAAATTTGTTTATTCATTCTGAAACTCATTCACTAATTCTTTCATTTCCAATTCGAATCTGATTTCCAAATCAAATTTCAAATATTCTATAAGTCTTCGACTTACTTACATTTCGATTTATAAGATCATTGATACATTCACCTTACTAATTTCATTCCATTAGAATTCTATTTTCAATTATAAATTCATATTCACAATTTCATTCCATTATTGAATTTTAAATTTTCAATTACCTTCTTGAATTCTATTCCAAGTTATAAATTCATTTACAATTTGAATTTCATTCCAATCAGATCTCAATATTTTATAAGTTATCAATTTCATAATATTTCATAAATATTTTTATATAGTATTCCAGAGTCTTTTTCAACCTTTTCAAAACCATTTTTGAAAACAATTCAAATTATCCTTTGAATTTTCTAAAACAAAATCCAAATTTTCCAAACAACTTTCATTTAAAACAATTTAGCAGCAATTCCTCTTTTGGAAACCCGAAAATGAGCACCGGTGATGCTGCAGTCATTACCGAAGTTATTTTCCAGCGACCAAAAAGAGTTTAGAGCTTTTCATTCCTTCAAAATACCTTCCAAACCTTTGAAATTCATTTTCAAATCAAAAAGGATTTAAACTTTCCAAATCTCAAAAATTTCAAATTCTTTTCAAAACCTTTCCAAAAACTTCTCTGGAATTTTGTTTCAAACTACAAATCACATTTATAATTTATATTCTCAAATTTCATTTGTATGTGAATTCATCTCTTAACTTTGGAGTTATGATTTCAATTTCTTATTCAATTCCAGTGATGATAATTCACTATTATTACTTCCTAACAACCATGCAACCATATACTGTAATAATTTACAGAAAAATCATTTCTTTTATATACAAAAATAGTTTTGGGTAAAATTATTTCATTTACCCTATTTAAAACAATACTGTGTCAGTTTATCTTGTTTAGAGTTTAGAAACCCCTATCGATTACAGTTAGCTAGACTGCACCGACCAGAATCCATAAACAATCAACCGATAAGTCAACACAATACAAAACAAATTTTTATATTCAATAACAAATACGCACTCGTATCTATTATTACACTCAAACTCATTCTAGAGTACTGCTGACTCTATCTCTAATGAGTAACACCCAACAGAGCAGGGTTGTCGCTTAACCATATGCTCTGATACCACGCTGTCACGTACAGAAATTTTCGACTTTCGAAAATTCGACATCGATACTCCCTTTATCGACTGCCGAGAAATCAAGTGCCGGAAACTCCAATAGTGAGGGTTTTAAAAAGAAAGAAAAAGAAAGAAGAAGAAGAAGACAGAAGAAAAAGAGAAGAAAGAAGAAGAAAATAGAGAAGAACAACAGAACAACATCAGAAGCAGAAACAATATCAGAATCTTACACATCGCAGCGGAACAATATATAATAGATAATTGAATAATCTTTAAATCAAAGAACTATATCATTTTATACATACATCAATCAGAGTCAATATACGACTCAATACAACAATGGACAGTTATATAACTTGTCCTCATACAGAATACACAGCGGAATAAATACTATCAGATACAAATACTACGTCTCGTCATCCAGCTTATCTCCAAAGCTCCAGAATATCCAGAATATCCTGATAACATAACTCTAGACTGCCCGTGTGGAAATTTGTGGGCACCCAGAGTTTAGAAGGGAACAATAAACTCCGAGTCAGTCATGGTGACTGGTGTGAGATCGTAAACAGTTATTTATCTTTAAAACAAAGAACAGGAGAATTTTTAAAGTCAATTCGCAATGCTTTTGAAAATGAAACTACCATAAGACCTCCCACCACACACACAATGCAAACGCAGACTTGGAGGAGATTTCTTCTTATGTTAGTCAAAGATGCTTACTACGCAAAATCAAATCATTTTTGATATTATTATTAGTGCATAGTGTAGAAAAACCATTTCGAAAGTAGAATATAAATCTTAGCCAGCATAGGTACCATTATATTATGCCTGTTATAGCTGCCTCCTGAGGAGACAGGTTATACAATTGAAATCGTAAAGGCTCGTATTGTTTCTTTGGATTTCCACCAAATGGTCAGGCTAAGGAACTTCCTTTTCCACGATGGGTACGTCCCTGGAATAGACGACCCGAGAAATAACCTAACATTACGGTTAGATCTCTGCCAACACAAGGCCGGGTTACCTCTGCAAAAGTAGGTAACTACTGACACGCGTATGCCATCCCCCGATCGTCACCGATCTTCCCGAGGATCCCCGATTCGCAACAAACCACATAGTAAAAATAATGCAGTAACCACAGAGGTTAAGTATCTGGGTTCCATACCATGATACCACCTTTATCCAGAAGGAATGACATACACTAAGGGGCGCTACTCCCTAGAACCTTGCCGCATCCTTCCTGTTTCGACCATTTCCGGGGTGTGAGGCTCGACGAAGTCTCGTCCACAAAGCTACGCTTTCTACAAAGCCATGCTTCGGGTCAAACAAAATGATCTACCTATGATCACAAAGATATAAGATCAAACAAATCATCATATCGCAAATGATCAAACACTGATCATTTCACAGCAACACTCAGTATGCCACGTTACCAAATTGGGATATATCGCTGATAAATTTCAACTACATAACCTCTGAGCTCGTACGTCTCAGAGAAGGGTGTTAAGCTAAGAGAATAAATTCTCCGCCACCAACAGATATGTATTTGAAAGAAATCAGCTTTATATCTCAAATTGTAACGTCAGACACACAATCCATACAAGTCTGTTCCGGGATCGAACAGAACCGAAGGCACTTCTCACGAAGCCCTTGCATATCCGGATAAATTTTCTAATCACGTTCGGACTTCCCGTCACTAAGGGTGATAAAACCTCTAAATCGGAGATCAGCCGATGTAGAGTAACTCGACGGTAATCCTTCCGTTTTCAAAAATATCCGGTCTTCAACACCGGTCTTCGAATGCAATTCATAACGACGTATCACATGTTCGGAATGGGTTATACGACCCCGTGGCCCTTTCCCGGCTAACCTGAATAGTGAGCGATTATTCAAAAATAAGTGTGGCATTCAATTTCATCCAATTCACAACAAATACCATATTCAAGGTAATTATTGATAGTCGGTTATTTAACTATCAATAAAGATGCGCAACATCATCAGATTCCAAATAATTTTCCCAATTATTTTATCTTCCAAAATATCTTTACTAGATATAAAAATTTCCACACTTCAAAAATAAATCAACGTTTATTTTTCTAAACAGATTCCCTTTTCTTTTATAAATTCCATATTGAATTTATATTTTCAAAATATCTACTGATATACGATTCTCAAATCAATTTCAAATATTCAACTTCATTTTATCTTTAAGAAGATAAAATCTCAAAACGTTTCATTTCATATTGGAAAAGTATTTCCTTACTTATTTAATAATAAGTATTTCACAAATCTATTTATTTTCAACACTTGGAAAATATTCGATATACTTAAATCAAAATTAAGTATAATTTCATTCTTTAAGGAAATCACTTACTATGACAATATTTATTTGAGTCAAAACGAATGTTACGTAAAACATCATTACGACGACTCAAAATCACTAGTATAGGGATTCGGAATTAAGATAGATATATAAATCCCAATACTAGATAAAAATATTTCCTTTCGAAAATCATTTACTATAACAACAGTGTTATAGTCTACCATTTCCTTATTTCTCGAAAACGTCTATTTCAACAAGAACTGCGGAAATCTATGCTTTCGATTCATAATACATTTTAAAACATCTTTAAAATGTTTAACTTCATTTTTAATATCCCTTCTTCAAAAATAAATCCATTTTATTTAATAATATATTCACTATCCAAAATCGTGAATATAGTTCACTTAACCCAATTTCAATCATTTCTACACATTTTTATCTCAATAAAAATTCGCTATCCAAAATCGCGAATATATCTTCTTTAAAAATCTTCTATATTTAATTTCTCAAATTCAACTGATTTTGAATTTATAAACACGTTTATAAATTCTATTTCTATTTTAATAACAACTTCGACTTATAAATTTTCTTTTATTTACTTCTATAATTTACTTATCAAAATAAGTGATTTCGGATTTATAAACAATGTTTATAAATCGCATTTATACTTTATAACAATTTCAACTTATAAAATCATTTCATTTAGCAATTTCTATTCATATCTCATCTAAGTGTAAAAGTCAAATTTATAAGTAAATTTCTTATAAATCCTTTATTCTACGGTATCTATTCACTTTATAACTTCACGTTATAAATCTATTTATTTCATTCACTTATACTTCTTTTTAACACTTATAAAAAAAATTCATTTTATAAGTCCAATATTTTGATTTATAAATTATCAAATTTATACACCTTTTTATACAAATCATTTATAGTTATTCAAAAATCCCACTTAAACCATTTTATAAATAAATCAACTATTTATTTCAAAAATCACACTTTGGTTAAATTTCACCAAAAATCTTAATTTTTATAACTTTAAGATTTTAAACGTTTATTCATTTGAAATAAATCAATTCAAAAATTCAATAAAACGTCTATTTTCAAAAATCACTTTAGAAATCCTTTTATAGTAAAAGTCGTTATTTTTAAGCTTTAAAAACTGAATCCGATGATGCAACAGCACCAATTAGTCCATCACAACATCAAACATCATATATCAATATGATAACAGAATATACATCAATATCTGTAAATAAATACATACAGTTGAGGAATCCAGTTGGATCCCTCCAACCTGTTTCCCTGCATCCAAAGACGTTAGCACAATACCAATTCCACTTCGAGGTGGAATATCGCGGTATATGGGTTTTATAAAAATAATTCGCTTACTAACGGCGCAATAGGGTCTCATCCGCTATACGAGGCGGGAAATCATCAATCCAATATATACATATGCCAATATGTATATATTGCTATATATATAGATATATCCTACTATATCTAATATCATATCCAAATAGCAATCAAATCAATCGAATCAATAACTGCAATTCATTTTGAGTGAGAAGATCTCACCTTTTCTTTTATTTGCAATCCCATTTCCATTTCTGCTTTGATTTCTCTATTTAAGACCTTGAATAAACATTATAAATTTTTATTAATATTCGAATCAATCGAATAATAAATTTTCATTTGGTAATTTTAATTATTCAATGATTTTATTTCAAACCCATTTCTTTAAATAAATTTATTTAACTCAATTTTTTTTTTATATTTAAAAATAAATCCCCTTTATATAATTTCTCTCTAGTAATCTAAATAGTTTTAGACAAATCAGTTTACAATACTTTTAGACTCTACTTTCTGTAAATAAACCAAAAATAGAAATTTTCCTTACTGCAAATTATATACTGTAATATATATATATAATTTTCTTTTACGGTAAACAACTTTAACATATTATATATATATATATATATATCTGTTTTACTATTAAATTTAGAATCCATATATACTTTCTTTTAACAGTATATATATATTTATTTACTTAACCAAAATTTTATTTTAACTAATAATTTTATTTAAACAAATAATTAAATTCTGAACTAATTTAATAATAGATTTTCCATGTAAATAGATATATAAATTTCATACTAGGATTAATCACATTTAAAACAATTACTGCTTGAATTAAAAATAGGTGTATGCCCTACTGTACAAATCACTTACAGGTTATATATATATATATATATATATATTTCAAGATTTAAACGAAAATATGATTACCTTACCGAACAACTACAAATCGAGATACCTCCAACCCTTATCGCGACATCATCCCCGCGACGTCGACGCTTCCCCAGTATCACCGCCAAGGACCCCTCCTCTGTCCTCGATAATCCCCACGCCGTTAGCTGCGATGCCGCTTCCAGGCAATCGCGATTCACTTCACGACCTCGCGAACTCCCTACCGCCAACCTCCTTTTCATCGCGATGCCTCGATCTCGATTTCCACGTCTCCCCTATAGTCATCCCCCTCATCGCGAATCGCCGTCACCATCCTCTGACAACGCGCGCCTGCCCACGAATTGATCGAACCACCCTCCTCTGACTGCCGCGAACTCGAGTTCGTCCCTAAGTCGTAGTCGCGACTATTGATTTTGAAGTCGAACGAGAAAAAGGGTTTTACTTTCGTGACTGGATTTGAAAGAGAGGGGATTTCGAAATGGACTCGCGGCCATTGTTTTGAACGATTTCGTGAATAAGGTTTTAAAAAAGGGGGGATCTGTTTTTATTTTACTGGAGCAAGGATTTGTTTATCTGAGAATTGAAGGGGAGATCGGCCATTAACGATTTTGTAGAACGAAGATTTCGTTTGATTTTATGAAGAGGGAGGGGAATTTAAAAACGAATGAGTATGGTTTGCACGATATTTTTCGTGATGCTCGGCTGAAACAATAGGGCATGTTTTCAGGCGTGATTCAAGTGCGTGATAAAAGGGACGAACGTGCCGATGTTACCAATTTTAAATTTAAATTTTAAATTGAATTTGCTTTAAAATCTCAACGCGTTTACTCACCGTGTGGTCACAAAATAACTCCGATAAATACGAAATTTGAAATCCGGTAATAATTCAACGTTACGGACCCAATGGAACGGGTTTCGTCGAATTCCGAGACTGTGCCTCGGACGGCTATTTTTACATATCGATACGAACGATTTAATTTCGAAACTAAACGAAACACTTTGAAATACAATTCTGAAGCTTCTATTATCTTCAGTATTATCATTACGAATTTTACAAACCTTCGAAATATTTTTAATCGGCTTAAAATTGAAGATTTAAATTTTTATTCAATTCAATAGATTAAATTTTTATAATTTAATCGCCAAATTCAAAGTTATATCGGGGATTCAAATTAAATCGTCGTTCAAATATTTAAAATAAATTAAATATTCTCAATTTAATTTGGTCAAAATTCTGGGTCGTTACACTAATTGTCTTGTCACATTCAAACCAAACAATTACAAACAACATAAGATTTCAACCCAAAAATTCAATAAACAATGCTAGAAACGATTGTATAAAACCAATCCAAATCATTGCACTTGCTTTCAACCTCCTATACTTCAGCTACAGGTCTGAAATGTACTGTCAAGGGTTGAGTTTAGATCTGGTCTTGGGTCCATAGGGTTGGCCTAGCATGGTGTTTGAAGGTGGTGAAGTCTAGGTGCACTATTTGGTGAGGCAAGGGCTAACAACACAAGGCAAAAGCATGGATTTTCTATGCCACTTATGGTTCGGCCAAGGCTATGGAGGGCATGGACACTTCAGGTGGGGTCAGTAGGGGGTGTGCAGAGGTGTGTCAGGTCGGAATCAGGCCAGTGGTGGTGGTGTATGGTTAGCCTAAGTGGTGGAGAGAGGTGGTGATAGGTGATGTGCTCGGCTAGACATTATATGGTCGATGTTGGTCAAAACTATGGTGGAGTTTCTTCATTGTGGCTCAAGGCAATGGGATGGGGAGGGGCTGGAGAAGGTGCTGGTCAGAGGGGATGGTGGTGGAGGCGGCTAAGGTGGTGGAGGAGGGCAGGCCGATCCAAAGAAGGGGATGAAGGCAAGTGCAAATCAATGTAAAACAAAGAAGAAAACAAAGAAACATGAAAAAGAAAAGGAGTTTTACCAAATTTTTGAACAAGGGAGAGGCCGACATTTTTTTTAGGTTAGAGGTGAGAATTCACGTGAAAAATGAGGTGAGGAAGTCAGCTGAAGAAAAGATAAGGAATGGCCAAATTTTTTTTAATGAGATGTAGGTTGGAAAATGAAAAGGCGGAAGAGGAAAAGTCAAAAGGAGATAAAGAGTTTCAAGTCTTTTCAAATTTCCACAAATTCATTTTAATTTTATAATTACATAACAAGGCTGATAATAAAGATAAATAAACTCAGAAAATAAAATAAATAAGAAAAGAAAATAAATAAATTTAAATAAAAATCAAATAAATAAAGAAAATGGCAATATATACATAACTAGGCTTTATAAATTTGAAACAAATTCAAATGAACTTTAGAAAATCTTTATGTACTTGAAAAATATTTATAAATAAAGATAAGAACACAAAATAAAAATGAATTCACAAAAATAAATAAATATATTTTAATTAAATATAATTTAATGAAGAAAATAGCAGAAAAATGGAAACTAGGCTTTATAAATTGAAATAAATTCAAGTATACTTTAGAAAAATTATATTATCATTTTAAAAATATTAAAAGACATAAAATAACCTATTAACACATATTAAAACAAAATATGACAATAATAGTATAATTTATATGATTTAAAATAAATAATATTGCAAAATAAACAGTTTATACACAAAATTGAAAATTACATAACTTCTACAATTTAACTCCGTTTTCAACGAAACAAAAAGCGTTGTTCAAGTTATTACATCTATTTTCATAATAAAATATAAAATTTAAGATTTTATATAATTTAAATTTGAAGTTTAAAAGTCAAAGATTGAACAGTTTGACCAGAATTTCACTTTTCAGTAAAATATTCAATTTATGTCAGTTTGAAACTATAACTCACATAATAATCAACATTTATATTTTAAAAATGAAATGTTTGAAATGAAATAAGTTTAAAATAATTTCAAAATAAAAATAAAATCAAAATTTAAATTATATGAAAAATCTAGGGTTGTTACACTCTCCCCCACTCAAAACTTTTCGTCCCCGAAAAGAAATAAGGTACGGGAAAGCACAGAAAAGATAGAGTAAAAATAGGATTAAATCAAGATGACAAGGAGATTGAAATTATACCTCATAACTATTGTTATAGGTAAGTTTAACAAGGTAGAGGTGATCTTCCCAAGATTCTCCGAAATCAAGACATAAGCACGAAAAGATCCTCTAGAATCTGATTTACTCTTTCCGCTTGACTGACAGTCTGTGGGTGGAAAGCAGTGCTCAGATTTAAAATGAGTACCAAAGATTATAAAGAATATAGAAAGATTTCTAAGCAAAAAGATTATAGATAGATGCCTATACCAGTCTGTAGCAAGATAAGGAAAAATAAGGACAACTAACAGACAGTTTGAAAAACAAAATTAGGTAATAAGTTTGAAAAACAAAATAAGATAATAGGTTTGAAATTTCTATGGTTTCAGCTTAAACTGATAATTAATTTTACACAAGTTAAATAAATCTTACTATCTCTAATTTCATTATCTTATCATCTAATTTCTTAAACCAACAATTTCAAAAATCATGGATTTGATTAAAATTAAGTGTATAACATTCAATAAATTTAATTCTTCTTTATCCTAATTAAAATTAAATTTATTCCTCTCAATATATTTTATCACCTATGTTAAATATACTTACACTTATTATAACCGTTTTAATTTATTCCTAATTCCCTTAACATCATTTATATTGTAAATTATTCAATTAACCTTTTAGTCTATTTACCTCTGTTAATCTTTTTATAACTAAAATTTAAGTGTATAACATTTATTATAATTTATAACCACTCAAATTTTATTTATAAAACCTTTTTATATTGTATATTATCCAATTACATTGTTAACTTCTAAAAATTAAGTTAAGTTATATTGGAATGCAATTGAGAATTATACAAATAAAACTTTCTAAAATTAATATACAATATAAACATTCTAATTAAATCATTTCAAGCTTGAATATTTATTCAAAATTTAGATTTTCTTTTTATACTTGAAGTTATTATTTAAGATAGAATTTAAGAATAAAATTTCCGATTCCTTTCAAACATTTAGAGATAAATGAATGTATGTACATAATTTGTCAAATCAAATTTAAATCAATATCTATATATATAATAAATCAAATCATCTCTTAAAAATTCAAATCAATCAAATTTCCCAAAACAAAGCTGTAGCAAAACTACAGAATGGTTTCTTCACTTCGAAACTCGAAAATGAACGTCGATGATGCTGCAGTCTTCACCGAAATTATTTTCCAGCGACAAAAAGAAGAGCACTGATTTTTAAACTTTAAAATTCTTTGGAAACAAATTTCTATTCAAAAATACTTTAAATAATATATCCTTTTAAAGCTTTAAACACAAAGTTCGAAACCATCAGAAATTAAATTCTCAAATTCTTGATTTAAATTCATTTTAGTTCCCAAATCAAATTTATAAACAACTATTTATAAATTCATTCATAGAATGATAAATCAAGTATTATCATTTCAAATAATCAATTTAAATCAATTTATTAAGTTCCATAATATTTACTTATCAAAATTTATTTCATTAACCAAATTTTAAAATAATATTGTGTCAGTTTGTTCTGTCAAAGTGTTTTAGAAATCCTATCGATAACGTTGATCAGACGAATCGATCGGAAGCCCAAATCAACATCAACAACTCAAACAACACAATATATAAAACAAAACATAGATTTACAAGTACAATTCAAAATGTTATGAAGATAGGTTGGACACAAAAGACAAGATGATTATAATAGAGTAGGGAGATGGATAAGCTTAAATAAATCGCGGGCAACCTTAACCGGGTCAACCGTGACTTAATGAATAAGATCAAATGTGTATTTTCTGGAAATCTACATTCGATCTAAAGAGATAGAGTTTGGAACAACAAAAGATATTAGCATCTAAACCAAGGATAAATATAAATCTCTGGTGAATCAATGCTAATTTGTAAAGGAGTTTCCCTTTTTACAAGTCATTAGAGTATTGGCGAGACCGCCAATTCACTATAAAGATTATTCAAAGTGGAGTTATGGAATACTCCAGAATCAAAAGAAGATGAATAGTGAGGGGGCAAGAATGGATTTGGAACCGCAGGGAACGCTCCAAAATTCAAAGGAAATTCGAATCAAAAGGAAGAGATTCAAGCTCGAATGAAAGTGATTATGTGAATAAACTTACCATACATTCTAAGGTTTGCCTAGAGCAACCTCGCTCTGATACCAACTGTAACGACCCGATATTTTCAACCATTCGCATCCATTATAAGTGTATAGGTAAACACTCATGCCGGAATTGAATTGCTCGAAATACCGCGTTGTAAATAAAATTTGGCAAATCTCAGAATATACAGTAAATAAATATAATCATAGATCACAGACACAGAGTAAATAATGCAGCGGAAGTAAAGGAAATTGTCACATACCAAAATTTTCGACTTTCGAAAATTCGACATCGATACTCACTTTATCGACTGCCGAGAAATCGAGTGCCGGAAACTCCAATAGTGAGGGTTTTAAAAAGAAGAAAAAGGCAGAAGAAGAAGAAAGAAGAAGAAGAAGGAAGAAGAAAGAAGAAAATAGAGAAGAACAACAGAACAACATCAGAACAGAAAACAATATCAGAATCTTACACATCGCAGCGGAACAATATACAATAGATAATTACTAGTCTTTTAAAACAAAGAACTATATCAGTTTATACATACATCAATCAGAGTCAATATACAAAAATGGACAGTTATATAAACTTGTCCTCATACAGAATACACAGCGGAATAAATACTATCAGATACAAATACTACGTCTCGTCATCCAGCTTATCTCCAAAGCTCCAGAATATCCTGATAACATAACTCTAGGCTGCCCGTGTGGAAATTGGTGGGCACCCAGAGTTTAGAAGGGAACAATAAACTCCGAGTCAGTCATGGTGACTGGTGTGAGATCGTAAAACAGTTATTCTTCACAAATAAAATAAAACAAATTCGCAATGCTTTTGGAAAATGAAACTACCATAAGACCTCCCGCCACACACACAATGCAAACGCAGAATTGGAGGAGATTTCTTCTTATGATAGTCAAAGATGCTTACTACGCAAAATCAAATCATTTTTGATATTATTATTAGTGCATAGTGTAGAAAACATTTCGAAAGTATAATATAAATCTTAGCCAGCATAGGCATTCCGCACTTATGCCTACTATAGCTACTATGTTCAATAGCAGGTTACCGCCACATTCCATAGCAGGTAATACAACTAAAACCGTACAAGTCACGTATTGTTTCTTTGGATTTCCAACAAATGGTCAGGCTAAGGAACTTCCTATTCCACGATGGGTACGTCCCTGGAATAGACGACCCGAGAAATAACCTAACATTACGGTTAGATCTCTGCCAACACAAGGCCGGGTTACCTCTGCAAAAATAGGTAACTACTGACACGCGTATGCCATCCCCCGATCGTAACCGATCTTCCCGAGGATCCCCGATTTCCAACAAACCTCATAAATAATAATGCAGCAACCACATAGGTTAAGTATCTGGGCTCCATACCATGATACCACCTCTATCCAGAAGGAATGACATACACTAAGGGGCGCTACTCCCTAGAACCTTTCCGCATCCTTCCTGTTTTGACCATTTCCGGGGTGTGAGGCTCGACGAAGTCTCGTCCACAAAGCTACGCTTTCTACAAAGCCAGGCTTCGGGTCAAACAAATGATCAACCTATGATCACAAAGATATAAGATCAAACAAATGATCATATCGCAAATGATCAAACACTGATCATTTCACAGCAACACTCAGTATGCCACGTTACCAAATTGGGAATATATTGCTGATAAATTTCAACTACATAACCTCTGAGCTCGTACGTCTCAGAGAAGGGTGTTAAGCTAAGAGAATAAATTCTCCGCCACCAACAGAAATGTATTTGAAAGAAATCAGCTTTATATCTCAATCTGTAACGTCAGACACACAATCCATACAAGTCTGTTCCGGGATCGAACAGAACCGAAGGCACTTCTCATGAAGCCCTTGCAATTCCGGATAATTTTCAATCACGTCCGGACTTTCCGTCACTAAGGGTGATAAAACCTCTAAACCGGAGATCAGCCGATGTAGAGTAACTCGACGGTCATCCTTCCGTTTTCAAAAATATCCGGTCTTCAACACCGGTCTTCGAATGCAATTCATAACGACGTATCACATATTCGGAATGGGTTATACGACCCCATGGTCCTTTCCCGGCTAACCCGAATATTTAAAAACAAGTGTGACATTCAAATTCATCCAATTCACAACAAATACCTATCTAAAGGTAATTATTGATAGTCGGTTATTTAACTATCAATGAAGATGCGCGACATCATCAGATTCCAAATAATTTTCCAAATTATTTCTTTTCCAAAATATCTTTACTAGATATAAAATTTCCACACTTCACCATTTGAAAACAATTTCAAATCAATTTCCACATTTCATTTTATCTTTGAAGATAAAATCTCAAAACAGTTCATTTCATATTGGAAAAGCATTTCCATACTTATTTAAAAATAAGTAATTCACAAATCTATTTATTTTCAACATTTGAAAAAATTCGATATACTTAAATCAATACTAAGTATACATTTCATTCTTTAAGGAAATCATTAATTTTAACATCTATTTGAGTCAAAACGAATGTTGCGTAAAACATCGTTACGACGACTCGAAATCATTAGTATAGGGATTCGGATTTTAGTAGATATATAAATCCCAATACTACATAAAAAAACATTTCCTTTCGGAAATCATTTACTATAACAACAGTATTATAGTCCACCATTTCCTTCTACTTCTCGAAAACGTCTATTTCAACAATGAATGTTGAAATCTATGATTTCGATATTTAATCATTTTAAAAACATCGTTAAAACAATTAACTTCATCTTAAATATCACTTTCCCAAAACCATATCCATTTTACTTAAAAATATATTCACTGTCCAAAATCGTGAATATACTTCACTAACCACAATTCACTATTTTCTACACATTTTATTTCAAGAATTATCCACTATCCAAAACCGTGGATAAAATTCCCTTAATAATCTCTATATTTAAAATCAATCAAATTTGATTTATTTTCGAATTTATAAAAACAACGTTTATAAATTCTATTTCCATTTTATAACAACTTCGATTTATACATCTTCTTTAATGACCCATTCAATTTATAAGTTAATAACTTATCATCCATTTATTTCCAAAGAAATCGTTCTTTTAAACTTTAAAAGATTAAAACTTTCAGATTTCATTAACTTATGAAATCCCATTTATACTTCATTTTAACACTTATAGAAACTTGTCTTACAATCCCAATATTTTAAATTTATAAATATCCATTTTTGTACATCTTTTATATACATTGTTTTTAATAACTCAAAAATCCAAATTTAAGCTATTTTATAAATTACTTAACTATTTATACCAAAAATCACCCTTCGGTTATATTTCACAAAAGTCTTAACTTTTATAACTTTAAAATTTGAACGTTTATTTATTTAAAATAAATCACTTCAAAAACTTAAATAAAACGTATACTTTCAAATAATCACTTTTAAAATCTCTTTTAAAGTTTAAAATCGTTATTTTTAACACTTCAAAATTTTGAATCCAATGATGCAACGCACCAATTAGTCCATCACAACATCAAACATCATATATCATCATATGATAACAGAATATATATCAATATCTGTAAATAAATAAATACAGTTGAGGAATCCAGTTGGATCCCTCCAACCTGTTTCCCTGCATCCACAGACGTTAGCACAATACCAATTCCACTTCGAGGTGGAATATCGCGGTATATGGGTTTTATAAAAATCATCCGCTTACTAACGGCGCAATAGGGTCTCATCCGCTATACGAGGCGGGAAATCAATCAATCCAATATATACATATGCCAATATGTATATATTGCTATATATATATAGATATATCCTACTATATCTAATATCACATCCAAGCAGTCAATCAATCAATCAATAACTGTAAAGAAAATCCACTTTTCATTTGAGTGAGAAAAATCTCACCGTGATTTTAATTCTGATTTCAGCGTTTATTTCGAATAAAATTAAACACGCGTTTAATTTTACCCGAAATTCAAACTAGCTCCAAATGGCTCCAATTCAGTTCCATAGCGAAGTACACGTCGTGACGATTCCAACGCATTTTGTTTCGTCATTTTCTGATAATGTATGACAAAGTTATCGCATTTAGAAGTTTATACACATTTTTATATAATTTAATTTACAATTAAATCTAAATTTTCAAACCCAGGCAATCCTAGCCGTCCATTTTCTTTTTGAAAAATCTTGGCTGTTCTCTGATGCTTCTCCCTCACCTTCGTTTTGCTCCAGGTCTTCACGAACGAAGACAACCCATATGTCGTTCGACTAGGGTTCCTTGCCGCCACCTCCTCGCTCAACAAAACTCCATCATACTACCACCACACGGAAGCTCGTCGCGAGCTCTACCACCACCCTAAGTGCGGCCCCACTCAGCCACCCCCCTTGCACGCAGCCCGAGGACGAACGGCACACGTACACGGCCATCTCTTGCCTCCAAATGATGACGAAAACAAAAACTGACCGTTGGATACGTCGAGCTCGTGAAGATCTTCGATTCTCTAGTTGAAGTCTCGGCCTAAAAACGCGTGGATGAGGAGATAATCGAGGGGAAATGGCGGAAGTTTCTGGTCGTTCGTTTTAATGGTGGCGGCTATGTATAGAGAATTAGGGTTTTCCATTTTCTTTTGCAAAATGAATTATGGAGGTGCTTATATAGAAAATGGCCAAATTTACTATTCATCGAAATTTTCCGAACTCCGAATCGAACGTGCCGGCTGACGTTTCTAAGGTTTACCCCGCGTTCCGAACGCAATGGAATAGGTTTCGGAAGCTAATTCGATCGTATGTGTGAGATATGACAATAAACGATCAATTCAAATTAAACCGATTTAAATCGATTTCGAGGCGTTTTGGCTTGCCCCGGACAAACGGTACATCCAAAAATTATGAAATTTAAAATCATGCAATAATATCAAATTACGGATCTGATGAAACTAGTTTCGTTGAAATCCGAGACTTTTTGAAAAATGACTATTTTTAACTCGACGATTTAAAATTAAAACGATTTCGATGCGTTTGGAGCTGCCACGGTCAAACGACAACTCCGATTGCTACGAAAATTGAAATCCGATAATAACTAACTATTATGGATCCAATGAAACTAGTTTCGTCCAATTCTGAGACTATTCGAAAATTGGCTATTTTTACAGTCGATAATTAAATATTAAAATATTCAATTTTCACAGATTAACTCCAAATTCAATTTTAAAAGTTCTATAACCTTTCTATAACTCCAGTATGGTTAAATAAAATTTTACAAATCATTTTCAATCATTTTAAACTCGATTTTCAATTATCTCTGGAATTTCAATCATCAAATTATCGATTTAAATCCAGTTATTCGAATTTTAAATTATTCGACTTATTAAATTCATTTATTAATATTTAAAATAAATTAAATATTCGAATTTTAATTATCAAAAATTCTGGGTCGTTACAAACTTCCCCCCTTAAAAGAATTTCGTCCTCGAAATTACAAAGTGAGAGAAAAATGGTCCTTAACTCGTCTACTATCTCCTCAAATTCAATAGTTTTATCAAATTTCAATTCATCAAAACAAATCTTTCTATTAAGGATTCATTACCAATTCAACTAACTTTCCAACTTCAATTATAAGTTTCAAACAGCATTGTTTACTTCAAAATTCAAATTTAAGTTTAAATTCAAATTTTAAACTTTCAAAATTTCTCAAAAATTTCCTAACACCCTAAATTTCCAAAAAATTTTGCCAGCGTCTCCTTTGCGCGGCTAATACGGCACGACTACAAAACGTCCCTACGGACTCTCAGATTTCAAAAAGAAAAAGAAAAAGCCAAGCGGCTAGACAAGAAATCAGCAAATCTCATATAGAAATTTAAATACTTACCTTTTGTCGAGCAATTCAAAATTATCTTTGAAATCAAAATTTCCAAATCCTTTATACCTGTATATCTACTAGCCATAATATCTAGTTACAACATTCAATTTATCATTTTGCACATTTTATTGCAAAATTTTCAATATAAACTGCTTATACATTTTTACTTCACTATTAAAGTTACATATTCTATTTCGTTCAATCTTGCATTTCAAATTTTCATTTGAATTCTATTTCACAATTTCAATTCAATTTGGATTCTATTTAACTTCTGAATATTGAATTTATCAATTATCTTTAATTCACTTCAAACTAATCTTAAAACTTCATTTTATTTCACACAATTCAAATTTGTTTTCCATATTCAGTTCCAGTTCCAGTTTTTATTCTTTTGTTCGTTCCCAAAATTTATTTACAGTTCATTATCTTGTTTTATAACTACTTATATTTAACTGGAGTTCAAATTCCATACGAATTTTAATTCATTTTTCAATTCACATTATTCAATTCAATTCATTGCTTACAAATTCGAAATGAATTTCAACTTTCAATTTCACTTTCATTTAATTGATTCACCTGTACTTACATTTATTTAACTCCATCTTTTAAGTTAGATTTATTCTATCAAAATTCAATTTGTATAGGTTATCAACTTAATAATATTTCATAAATATTTTTATATAGCATTCCAGAGTCTTTTAAATCTTTTCAAAACCATTTTTGAAAACAATTCAAATCATCCTTTGAATTTCCAAAACAAAACTCCAATTTTTCAAACAACTTCCATTTAAAACAATTTGGCAACAATTCCTCTTTTGGAAACCCGAAAATGAACACCGATGATGCTGCAGTCATTACCGAAGTTATTTTCCAGCGACCGAAAAGAGTTTAGAGCTTTTCATTCCTTCAAAATACTTTTCAAAACCTTTGAAATTCATTTTCAAATCAAAAATGATTTAAACTTTCCAATCCTCAAAATTTTTAGATTCTTTTCAAAACATTTCCAAAAACCTCTCTGGAATTTCGTTTTCCAATTATAAGTCACATGTATAATTTATATTCTCAAATTTCATTTATATGTGAATTTATCTCTTAACTTTGAAGTTATGATTTCAATTTCTTATTTAATTTCAATGATAATAGTTTAACATTATCACTTCTAACAACCATGCAACCATATACTATAGTACTTCATAGAAAAACATTTCTTTTCTATACAAAATAGTTTTGGGCAAAATTATCTCATTTACCCTATTTTAAAACAATACTGTGTCGGTTTACCTTGTTCAGAGTTTAGAAACTCCTATCAACACAGTTAGCTAGACTGCACCGACCAGAATCTATAAACAATCAACCGATAAGTCAACACAATACAAAACAATTTTATATTCAAATAACAAATACGCGCTCATATCTATTATTACACTCAACTCATTCTAGAGTACTACTGACTCTATCTCTAATGAGTAACACCCAACAGAGCAGGGTTGTCGCTTAACCATATGCTCTGATACCACTTTGTCACATACCAAAATTTTCGACTTTCGAAAATTCGACATCGATACTCACTTTATCAACTGCCGAGAAATCGAGTGCCGGAAACTCCAATAGTGAGGGTTTTAAAAAGAAGAAAAAGGCAAAAGAAGAAGAAAGAAGAAGAAGAAGAAGGAAGAAGAAAGAAGAAAATAGAGAAGAACAACAGAACAACATCAGAACAGAAAACAATATCAGAATCTTACACATCGCAGCGGAACAATATACAATAGATAATTACTAGTCTTTTAAAACAAAGAACTATATCAGTTTATACATACATCAATCAGAGTCAATATACAAAAATGGACAGTTATATAAACTTGTCCTCATACAGAATACACAGCGGAATAAATACTATCAGATACAAATACTACGTCTCGTCATCCAGCTTATCTCCAAAGCTCCAGAATATCCTGATAACATAACTCTAGGCTGCCCGTGTGGAAATTGGTGGGCACCCAGAGTTTAGAAGGGAACAATAAACTCCGAGTCAGTCATGGTGACTGGTGTGAGATCGTAAAACAGTTATTCTTCACAAATAAAATAAAACAAATTCGCAATGCTTTTGGAAAATGAAACTACCATAAGACCTCCCGCCACACACACAATGCAAACGCAGAATTGGAGGAGATTTCTTCTTATGATAGTCAAAGATGATTACTATGCAAAATCAAATCATTTTTGATATTATTATTAGTGCATAGTGTAGAAAACATTTCGAAAGTATAATATAAATCTTAGCCAGCATAGGCATTCCGCACTTATGCCTACTATTGCTACTATGTTCAATAGCAGGTTACCGCCACATTCCATAGCAGGTAATACAACTAAAACCGTACAAGTCACGTATTGTTTCTTTGGATTTCCAACAAATGGTCAGGCTAAGGAACTTCCTATTCCACGATGGGTACGTCCCTGGAATAGACGACCCGAGAAATAACCTAACATTACGGTTAGATCTCTGCCAATACAAGGCCGGGTTACCTCTGCAAAAATAGGTAACTACTGACACGCGTATGCCATCCCCCGATCGTAACCGATCTTCCCGAGGATCCCCGATTTCCAACAAACCACATAAATAATAATGCAGCAACCACATAGGTTAAGTATCTGGGCTCCATTCCATGATACCACCTCTATCCAGAAGGAATGACATACACTAAGGGGCGCTACTCCCTAGAACCTTGCCGCATCCTTCCTGTTTTGACCATTTCCGGGGTGTGAGGCTCGACGAAGTCTCGTCCACAAAGCTACGCTTTCTACAAAGCCAGGCTTCGGGTCAAACAAATGATCAACCTATGATCACAAAGATATAAGATCAAACAAATGATCATATCGCAAATGATCAAACACTGATCATTTCACAGCAACACTCAGTATGCCACGTTACCAAATTGGGAATATATTGCTGATAAATTTCAACTACATAACCTCTGAGCTCGTACGTCTCAGAGAAGGGTGTTAAGCTAAGAGAATAAATTCTCCGCCACCAACAGAAATGTATTTGAAAGAAATCAGCTTTATATCTCAATCTGTAACGTCAGACACACAATCCATACAAGTCTATTCCGGGATCGAACAGAACCGAAGGCACTTCTCACGAAGCCCTTGCAATTCCGGATAATTTTCAATCACGTCCGGACTTCCCGTCACTAAGGGTGATAAAACCTCTAAACCGGAGATCAGCCGATGTAGAGTAACTCGACGGTCATCCTTCCGTTTTCAAAAATATCCGGTCTTCAACACCGGTCTTCGAATGCAATTCATAACGACGTATCACATATTCGGAATGGGTTATACGACCCCATGGTCCTTTCCCGGCTAACCCGAATATTTAAAAACAAGTGTGACATTCAAATTCATCCAATTCACAACAAATACCTATCTAAAGGTAATTATTGATAGTCGGTTATTTAACTATCAATGAAGATGCGCGACATCATCAGATTCCAAATAATTTTCCAAATTATTTCTTTTCCAAAATATCTTTACTAGATATAAAATTTCCACACTTCACCATTTGAAAACAATTTCAAATCAATTTCCACATTTCATTTTATCTTTGAAGATAAAATCTCAAAACAGTTCATTTCATATTGGAAAAGCATTTCCATACTTATTTAAAAATAAGTAATTCACAAATCTATTTATTTTCAACATTTGAAAAAATTCGATATACTTAAATCAATACTAAGTATACATTTCATTCTTTAAGGAAATCATTAATTTTAACATCTATTTGAGTCAAAACGAATGTTGCGTAAAACATCGTTACGACGACTCGAAATCACTAGTATAGGGATTCGGATTTTAATAGATATATAAATCCCAATACTACATAAAAAAAACATTTCCTTTCGGAAATCATTTACTATAACAACAGTGTTATAGTCCACCATTTCCTTCTACTTCTTGAAAACGTCTATTTCAACAATGAATGTTGAAATCTATGATTTCGATATTTAATCATTTTAAAAACATCGTTAAAACAATTAACTTCATCTTAAATATCACTTTCCCAAAACCATATCCATTTTACTTAAAAATATATTCACTGTCCAAAATCGTGAATATACTTCACTAACCACAATTCACTATTTTCTACACATTTTATTTCAAGAATTATCCACTATCCAAAACCGTGGATAAAATTCCCTTAATAATCTCTATATTTAAAATCAATCAAATTTGATTTATTTTCGAATTTATAAAAACAACGTTTATAAATTCTATTTCCATTTTATAACAACTTCGATTTATACATCTTCTTTAATGACCCATTCAATTTATAAGTTAATAACTTATCATCCATTTATTTCCAAAGAAATCGTTCTTTTAAACTTTACAAGATTAAAACTTTCAGATTTCATTAACTTATGAAATCCCATTTATACTTCATTTTAACACTTATAGAAACTTGTCTTACAATCCCAATATTTTAAATTTATAAATATCCATTTTTGTACATCTTTTATATACATTGTTTTTAATAACTCAAAAATCCAAATTTAAGCTATTTTATAAATTACTTAACTATTTATTCCAAAAATCACCCTTCGGTTATATTTCACAAAAGTCTTGACTTTTATAACTTTAAAATTTGAACGTTTATTTATTTAAAATAAATAACTTCAAAAACTTAAATAAAACGTATACTTTCAAATAATCACTTTTAAAATCTCTTTTAAAGTTTAAAATCGTTATTTTTAACACTTCAAAATTTTGAATCCAATGATGCAACGCACCAATTAGTCCATCACAACATCAAACATCATATATCATCATATGATAACAGAATATATATCAATATCTGTAAATAAATAAATACAGTTGAGGAATCCAGTTGGATCCCTCCAACCTGTTTCCCTGCATCCACAGACGTTAGCACAATACCAATTCCACTTCGAGGTGGAATATCGCGGTATATGGGTTTTATAAAAATCATCCGCTTACTAACGGCGCAATAGGGTCTCATCCGCTATACGAGGCAGGAAATCAATCAATCCAATATATACATATGCCAATATGTATATATTGCTATATATATATATAGATATATCCTACTATATCTAATATCACATCCAAGCAGTCAATCAATCAATCAATAACTGTAAAAGAAAATCCACTTTTCATTTGAGTGAGAAAAATCTCACCGTGATTTTAATTCTGATTTCAGCGTTTATTTCGAATAAAATTAAACACGCGTTTAATTTTACCCGAAATTCAAACTAGCTCCAAATGGCTCCAATTCAGTTCCATAGCGAAGTACACGTCGAGACGATTCCAACGCATTTTGTTTCGTCATTTTCTGATAATGTATGACAAAGTTATCGCATTTAGAAGTTTATACAAATTTTTATATAATTTAATTTACAATTAAATCTAAATTTTCAAACCCAGGCAATCCTAGCCGTCCATTTTCTTTTTGAAAAATCTGGGCCGTTCTCTGATGCTTCTCCCTCACCTTCGTTTTGCTCCAGGTCTTCACGAACGAAGACAACCCATATGTCGTTCGACTAGGGTTCCTTGCCGCCACCTCCTCGCTCAACAAAACTCCATCATACTACCACCACACGGAAGCTCGTCGCGAGCTCTACCACCACCCTAAGTGCGGCCCCACTCGGCCACCCCCCTTGCACGCAGCCCGAGGACGAACGGCACACGTACACGGCCATCTCTTGCCTCCAAATGATGACGAAAACAAAAACTGACCGTTGGATACGTCGAGCTCGTGAAGATCTTCGATTCTCTAGTTGAAGTCTCGGCCTAAAAACGCGTGGATGAGGAGATAATCGAGGGGAAATGGCGGAAGTTTCTGGTCGTTCGTTTTAATGGTGGCGGCTATGTATAGAGAATTAGGGTTTTCCATTTTCTTTTGCAAAATGAATTATGGAGGTGCTTATATAGAAAATGGCCAAATTTACTATTCATCGAAATTTTCCGAACTCCGAATCGAACGTGCCGGCTGACGTTTCTAAGGTTTACCCCGCGTTCCGAACGCAATGGAATAGGTTTCGGAAGCTAATTCGATCGTATGTGTGAGATATGACAATAAACGATCAATTCAAATTAAACCGATTTAAATCGATTTCGAGGCGTTTTGGCTTGCCCCGGACAAACGGTACATCCAAAAATTACGAAATTTAAAACAATGCAATAATATCAAATTACGGATCTGATGAAACTGGTTTCGTTGAAATCCGAGACTTTTTGAAAAATGACTATTTTTAATTCGACGATTTAAAATTAAAACGATTTCGATGCGTTTGGAGCTGCCACGGTCAAACGACAACTCCGATTGCTACGAAAATTGAAATCCGATAATAACTAACTATTATGGATCCAATGAAACTAGTTTCGTCCAATTCTGAGACTGTTCGAAAATTGGCTATTTTTACAGTCGATAATTAAATATTAAAATATTCAATTTTCACAGATTAACTTCAAATTCAATTTTAAAAGTTCTATAACCTTTCTATAACTCCTGTATGATTAAATAAAATTTTACAAATCATTTTCAATCATTTTAAACTCGATTTTCAATTATCTCTGGAATTTCAATCATCAAATTATCGATTTAAATCCAGTTATTCGAATTTTAAATTATTCGACTTATTAAATTCATTTATTAATATTTAAAATAAATTAAATATTCGAATTTTAATTATCAAAAATTCTGGGTCGTTACAGAAATAGTAGTTCATGAAGCTACTATGTAAATATATCAGAGTTAAATAAGATACAACAAAAGAAATAAAGTACAACAGAAGTATCGATAAAATAACCAAGTACAAGCTGAGTAGAACAACGGAACTGAAATAGATAGGACAAGACAAGTAGATAATCTCCAGCGATTCAAATCTCCAAGTGAGTGGAAATCCAAATCTGTGAATAACTCAGGCTGACCCGAGCGTATAGCAAAACACAAAACACTCGAGTCAGGACAATATATACTTATATAATGTAAACCAACTCAAGTGAACTGTAATAAAGGTACAAGAAACTTAAAGAATGCTTGGGATCGCCCATTCTTTAAGGATCCATTAAACTATTTACTATGTAGTAATATACGCTATATACAGTAGTGTCTAATTAGTAAAGTATAATCATATAGAAAAAAGCGTTAAGGGGATGGTGAACCTTAACGCGGTCGGATCTTTAAACCAAAATCGTAGTGGGCTCGATATGGTAGGTGACACGACACACAAGGCAATGCCAGGGTAGATATACCAATTATGCACACGGACTGATGGAAACGCATAGCAGCCACTACCGCTCCACCTCGAACAACACTCCTAAATCAAGGGTGCGCACCAAATCAATCACAAGTAATAGAATGGTATCGAAGAAGTGTGTCTGATAAGAGGTGCTACCTCACTGGTCCGAGATCGCTCCTGTTTTAGCCACCTTATGCCAACTCACGGGAGTTGGGTCCACGTATATACCTTAGGATCGTCGTCACCATCCTACTTCATTCTGGAAACTCCACCGCGTACACAGTTGTCAAAGTGGTTTTCGGTATCGACAGAGAGTATGTCCATATCCGATCCCGGTCTCTTTAACAACCAATCATTATTATAACCCATGGTTATAATTTAAAACAGTTTATACTTCAAAATAGAATATCATTTCAAATCCAAATCTTTATCAAAATAAAGATTAAATCAATTCCAAACCATTTCAATATATTTAAAATATCGTATCATTTCAAAACTTCATTTCAAATCATTTCAATATATCAAAATAATCAAAATATCATATCCTTTCAAAACTTCATTTCAAATCATTTTAATATATCAAAATATCAAATCTTTCCAAAACTTCATTTCAAATCATTTTAATATACCAAAATATCATATCCTTTCAAACTTCATTTCAAATCATTTTAATATACCAAAATATCATATCCTTTCAAACTTCATTTCAAATCATTTTAATATACCAAAATATCATTTGAGTTCAAATCTAAATATTCAACTTTAAATACTTTTTTAAATTTAAAGATATCATTCATTTATTATCATTTCAAGTCACCTTTTTAAATAGTTTATATTTCAATCAAAATAATTCATTTAAACCATTTAAAAGTGTAATTATTATACTTTCAAATCAAGTATTAAAATTTCCAAAGTTTCAATTCAATTCAATCATTTATTTCAATTAAATTTCCATAGACCATTTCAAATCTTATAAATTTTAAATATAGATTTAATCCACAAAATAACTATTCAAATTATAAAATAAATTCCAAAGCTTTATTATCCTATATTTCATAAGTCCAATATCTTTTGAATAGATTCAAATTACAAGTAAACCAAATATCTTCATACTAATATAAACTTCAATTATTTATTACAAGATTTAATATCATTTAATCATATTTTAAAATAGTTGTATTTCCCAAATCAACTATTCCATTTAAATCATTTTAAGTCAATTCATTATATTTAATAATTAAATATTTAATTTCCAAAATTTTATCATTTCAAAAGATCATTTATTCATTTATATTTATTAACCAAAGAAAATTCAACTTTCGCAGCACTTAGAAAATGCTACGAAATGTTATGTTTTTTAAATAGTTCATTAACAAAAGACAACACTTAAGTGCTGTAATAGGTTTCTTTTAATTTCAAGTAAACTTTAGTTAAATTAAACAACTATAGCACTTACAAAGTGCTATAGTAACCTTTAGTTCAAATTAGCCTTTTAGTTCATTTAAAACTACTACAGCATTTTAAAAATGCTGTAATATCTTTTACATTACATTTCAAGAATGCTGTCAAATCAAATTCAGAGTTTTATTTACAACTTCACACATAATTAACTTTTAATATAAATCATTTGAACTTATAAAATCATATATTTTCACATTTAAAACAATCATTTAAATACCTTTATTTCTATGATTTTATAAAGTCAAATTTCCATACGAAAATCAAATTAAATAACAATTAAATTTTCATTTCTTTAATTACATTCTTAACTTAACAACTAAGTTTAAATTTCCAAAATATAACTTATTTCCATTTATTTTACTTAATTAAAATCTCACTTTTAATAAAATTTAAAATTTCCCAATTTAAGTTATATTTCAAAATTCAGCTTAAATGTTCATTTAATTCATATTTTAATTTATACAAAATCATTAACACTTTTAAAAGTTATTATTACTTGATAAAATTGTTAAATTCATCTTTTAAATCAAATTTGTCATATATTCTTACTTACATACATTCCATTAAAAACAAAATCATAAATTCCAAAATTTACTTATATTCCAAATTCTACTTCACCATTTACTTAATTCACTTATTTAATTTGTAGAAAATCACTAATATTTTATAGAAATCATTTTAATAAAATTTAAATCAAAATACCATAATATTTACATTTTTAAAATTTTTTAAAATTTCAGAAAAAAATATAAACCATGGGTCTGTATAAAATTTTCTAGCCTAGGTCAAGTGATACGGATATGTATCATTTCAATCCGCAGTTTACAAAGAAAACCGGACTCTATCATTTCAAACCCGCAATCCCAAGTTAAATGAAATAAATAAAAAGTGGCTCAGGCTTATCATTTCAGCCCATAACGATCTTTCTCTATTCTAAAGTCCGTTCGGGTATTTATCATTTCAACCCATAGTGATTCTAATCTACAGGGAACTTGCAGCGTGATAAACTGATATAAATAAACAGTATACAATATATAACAGTAACAGATGATATAACATGTGTATAAACAGGGATGAACATCATATAATCATAATATAACAGTTATAACAGGATGATATAATTTTACAGATTCAAATGATGTCAGTTTATCAATTATATAAGTACATATTAATCTGGTGAGATTTACTCACTTGTTTAAGCAGGAGATGACGACACAACCACACAACACAGAATCTTCGAAGGCACGACAACTCGAATATGATTTGAGATTGGGAGAGCCAAAGCTAATTGCCTTGTCACATTCAAACCAAACAATTACAAACAACATAAGATTTCAACCCAAAAATTCAATAAACAATGCTAGAAACGATTGTATAAAACCAATCCAAATCATTGCACTTGCTTTCAACCTCCTATACTTCAGCTACAGGTCTGAAATGTACTGTCAAGGGTTGAGTTTGGATCTGGTCTTGGGTCCATAGGGTTGGCCTAGCATGGTGTTTGAAGGTGGTGAAGTCTAGGTGCACTAGTTGGTGAGGCAAGGGCTAACAACACAAGGCAAAAGCATGGATTTTCTATGCCACTTATGGTTCGGCCAAGGCTATGGAGGGCATGGCCACTTCAGGTGGGGTCAGTAGGGTGTGTGCAGAGGTGTGTCAGGTCGGAATCAGGCCAGTGGTGGTGGTGTATGGTCAGCCTAAGTGGTGGAGAGAGGTGGTGATAGGTGATGTGCTCGGCTAGACATTATATGGTTGATGTTGGTCAAAACTATGGTGGAGTTTCTTCATTATGGCTCAAGGCAATGGGATGGGGAGGGGCTGGCGAAGGTGCTGGTCAGAGGGGATGGTGGTGGAGGCGGATAAGGTGGTGGAGGAGGGCAGGCCGATCCAAAGAAGGGGATGAAGGCAAGTGCAAATCAATGTAAAACAAAGAAGAAAACAAAGAAACATGAAAAAGAAAAGGAGTTTTACCAAATTTTTGAACAAGGGAGAGGCCGACATTTTTTTTTAGGTTAGAGGTGAGAATTCACGTGAAAAATGAGGTGAGGAAGTCAGCTGAAGAAAAGATAAGGAACGGCCAAATTTTTTTTAATGAGATGTAGGTTGGAAAATGAAAAGGCGGAAGAGGAAAAGTCAAAAGGAGATAAAGAGTTTCAAGTCTTTTCAAATTTCCACAAATTCATTTTAATTTTATAATTACATAACAAGGCTGATAATAAAGATAAATAAACTCAGAAAATAAAATAAATAAGAAAAGAAAATAAATAAATTTAAATAAAAATCAAATAAATAAAGAAAATGGCAATATATACATAACTAGGCTTTATAAATTTGAAACAAATTCAAATGAACTTTAGAAAATCTTTATGTACTTGAAAAATATTTATAAATAAAGATAAGAACAAAAAATAAAAATGAATTCACAAAAATAAATAAATATATTTTAATTAAATATAATTTAATGAAGAAAATAGCAGAAAAATGGAAACTAGGCTTTATAAATTGAAATAAATTCAAGTGTACTTTAGAAAAATTATATTATCGTTTTAAAAATATTAAAAGAGATAAATAACCTATTAACACATATTAAAACAAAATATGACAATAAAAATGTGATTTATATGATTTAAAATAAATAATATTACAAAATAAACAGTTTATACACAAAATTGAAAATTACATAACTTCTACAATTTAACTCCGTTTTCAACGAAACAAAAAGCGGTGTTCAAGTTATTACATCTATTTTCATAATAAAATATAAAATTTAAGATTTTATATAATTTAAATTTGAAGTTTAAAAGTCAAAGATTGAACAGTTTGACCAGAATTTCACTTTTCAGTAAAATATTCAATTTATGTCAGTTTGAAACTATAACTCACATAATAATCAACATTTATATTTTAAAAATGAAATGTTTGAAATGAAACAAGTTTAAAATAATTTCAAAATAAAAATAAAATCAAAATTTAAATTATATGAAAAATCTAGGGTTGTTACACCATAGGTGTTCGGTGATGTTGCGGATGAGTTCTAGGAGGTAGTGGCTGTGTTGGATGTGCAGTTTGTACTGGAGGAGGAGGGTAAGGTTGGAAAGTTGTCTGAGGGGGATAAGTGGCGGAAGGTGGTTGAAAAGAGTTCCTGTCAGTACGACTTTCATTAACAAGTGTGGTTAACATGTTATGTACACCTTCAAACTTAGTATGCAGATCTTTGGCAGATTGATCGAATTTTTTTATCCAACTTTTGAACTGCAAACTCTAGATTTCTGGTTGTAATCTTCAAATTCCTTAGAGCAAAGGTGGTGCGATTGTTGATTTCTTCTTGCCGCAGCCATGGATCATCATAACTGGAATTTAGGGTTGGGTTTGGATTTTGGGCAAGATCAGGATCGAGTGAGGGATGGGTGTTAAATTCCGTCGACTGCTCTGATACCAAATTGGAAGGCCCCGGTTGATCTGGATTCTTGGCCATGGCGATTGCAAGAAGGATCTGAAAATGATGGTGATAAGTTTTGGGAAGAAGATGATAGTTTGGGTGTGTGCACGTGCACAGATTGCTCAGAAAAATCAAGAAACGGGTAAAAATGGAGAGTGACTCGAAGTAAGTGTGGGAAAAAGAGGGGTTTTGTTCGAAGAAGAGTTTTGGTAGAAATAATCAAGAATGGGACAACAGTTTTCAAGAACAAATAATTTTTCAAAACAAGAACTGAAGTGCTGAACAAGATGCAAGTTACAGATTACTAATAATAAAATCAATAAGCAAGAATTCCCCAACTAAACGAAAAGAAACTATAAGCTCCAAATTAATCAAGAAAACAAGAACTGAAATATGTAAGAAAACAAAAAATGAACAACAGAGATTTGAGATGATAAGAAGAACAAAATGAATTGCAAAAATAAAATGAACAAGAAGCAAGGCTCAGATCGGATTAAGAAAAAAAAAGTAACTAATTACTGATAGTATCAAGGCATGAGATTAATCAAGAAAATGCTCTGCATTAAGAAGTACAAATAGAAATGACAAAATGAGAAGTAATTTTATTCAGATTTTTCCATTTTTTCAATTACAAGACACTGACCAGTATTTATAGTCATTACATCAACGCATAACCCAATTTTGGCCCAATTACGACTCAATACTAAAACAACAATCCACACAGAAAAATTACAAGACACAGTGACATATGCGCACTGATATGCTTCCAGATTCTTCATATCTCCTCCTGATGCACGAATGCTACTCCTCGCTGATCGCTGCCTGTCTTGAATGATTAGAATTCAGTTGCAACCACTTCTCTCCTCTTAATCTTCTCACACCAGCCTTCACTCATCATAGTAATCAGGCTATGATTGTTACACTTGGATCTTGGATTCTTTTAAGTAAAAATTTGATTTTTGGTCTTGTAAAGAGCTTTTGGACTCAACCTATGGGGTATATGGGCTCGGCCTTGGGCGTTTAAGGGTGGTGTCGACTTATTTTTGAAGGAAGAGTGGTGTAGGAAGAAATGAAAAGACTTTCAAATGATTTTAAGGAGTTTAAAAGTAGAAAAAGGCATGGTTTCTAATTTTTTAAAATAAAGGATGACATTAAAATGCTTTAGGAGCTTAAGAAAGAGGAAGATAAAGTTTGAAAAAAATAAGAAATGAAAGACAAAATATTGAATTTTTTTTACTAAAATTAAAATTACCATAGCCTTTAAGTACATACCCTCCACAAATATTGTGCCACATCATCACTCCTTCCTCCCTCCCCTTACTTGTAGCTCATGTACAATCATGGTCCCCCCTTTCATCACATCCACCGATCCATCAAAGTACCACACATTTTAGAACATATTGGATAATAGGATGATCTTGTACCATGATGTTATATGTTAATATGACATTACATTCTTTTATTTTATTTTTATTTAAATTTTGGTTATATGTCACATCTCATTTTATATTTACTTACGTAAATATAATTTACCATTTACTCTCATTAACCTTTTATATATTATTTGTATATGTGTATAAATATATACTAAAGTGTTTACAACATTTCCAACAACTTTTAGATGACGAAAATTCGAAAAACGATTTTTGGTCACATTTTCAGTTGTTCATTGAACTATCTATTTTAGTAACCAAATTCAAAAATGAATTTTCTAGTTATAAATTAAAATAGAGTATTTTAATTATTAAAACCATTAATTGAATATATAAAATTAATTAAATATTCACAAACCAAAGCGATAAAATTCCAGATCATTACACACACACGTGTGTGTGTGTGTTTATATATATATGTGTGTGTGTGTGTGTGCGCGCGCGCGCGCGTGCGCGCGCGCGCGTGCGCGCGTGCGCATGTACATATGTAATATAAGTGATAAAAAGGAATAACAATTGTTATCTCTTTCTTCTCAAATATTATGTGCTTGTACATGTGAATTTTACTTATCTCACTATGTGAAAATGTCAATGAAATAATTAGACAATGCCAATTTAAGAAGTTGAAAATCCATTACTCTATGCATAGCTTAAAAATATAGCAAAAGTGAGTTTTGAAAGTAAGATAGAAATTATTCTATGTTATATGTAAATAAAATATTTGCAAGAGCTTGAAATACTGGTAGCACCTTCAAGCACTTTTTGATACGAGTCAAAACTGATTTGATGTGCAAGAAGAATCTCAAATTAGGCTCGACTTTAGTAACATTTTAATTACTACTAGTTTGTAAATTAATGCATCTAATTATCCTCGAATGATGTTCTAATACATTTTTATAGAAGTATTTGTATGCGTTTATATTGCTAATAATGAATTTGAGTGAGTTTCCATTATTTTGTTAACAGTTGATCCACCATATTGGTTTGTCTTATAGTATATATCAATGATTGCACATTGTAATTTATATTTGGAATATCTCAATATGAAAAAATTAAAGTGGAAATTAGGGACAAATACCTCTTTTTTTACATTTTTTTACACCCTTTCCTTTTAGGAATTATTTTTTAAATCCCTCTTCTTTGAATTTCTTTCTCTTTTACTTCTCTCATTTCCAAATTTGAAAGTGGCCGCTTCAACGTGTATTACGACAGTTATGAGTTATGAATGTATACGCTAAGAGTGCATGTTAAGGTTAATAAAGTTACCCAAATACACGTGAATTTCACTTTTTTTTTGAAAATAGGGATGTAATTTATAAAAGAAAATTGAAGGAGACCTAAGACTAATTTTTTATAATCATAAGGATGTATGCCAAATTTTTCCTAAATTAAATATACGCAAAATAAAATTTATATTTTTATGCACATCGATAATAAAATTATCAAACAGTTTAAACATATAAATTGATGAAACTAAACATGATATAAACTACACCAAACATCCATGTATTCCCATTATGGATGAAAAAACTATATTTTTCTGCAAAATGATCCAACCATTTTTTGTTTGTAAAACTATATAAAATGGTATTATTAACAAACCATGAAAGATATTTGAACAACAAATATTATCTAACCATATGTTCATCTATCTTTTCATTCATCACTGACATTTGGGTTACATGACTAATCGATAGGCTACGTTGATGATTACAACTTATGCATAATAGGCATGTAGTAAGTTGTTGATACACAACTTAATGCCAAATTAAATTTCAAGAATACAGAATAAAGATCTAATAAGTAATACCTCATTAGTTGCTCTTTTGATAAACGGTCACCTTCCCTAGTAGCTTTCCACGAATCCACTATTTACACCAAAAATTTATAAATACGATAGGAATAAATGTTACAAAAAAATGTATCCAAAATTGAGTTGATATAAAATGGATTTTATTTTATAATATTTATTAGTCTTTGTTTACTTATAAGAGCATATTTGACAATTTATTTTATGTAATCACAACTGCATACAAGTAATCATTTAAATGATAGCATTAGAAAACTCATTATAGAAGCTTGTAAATGTGGATCATAAGTAGAAATTTAAGAAGTAATAAATTGTTGTTTAAAAATTATGAACACATTTCAAGAGTCATTTTGACCAAGTATTTGACTAAAATACCCTTATGGTTTCATAAGGGCTCCGCTACAACAAAAATACTCTATTACAACGTCCTTTTTACAACGGACAATTGCTGCCCGTTGTAATAGTAGGCTACTACAACGGTCAGTTCAGGCCCGTTGTAATAGATTTCTTATATAACGTCTTTTTTACAATGGGCAGTCTTTGCCTGTTGTAATAGATTACTATTACAACGGTCCTTTTATGTCCGTTGTAACAGATGTCAATTTTACAACGTCCACAAAATACCCATTGTAATAGAGGTGCCAATTTTACAACGGGCTAAAACTGCCCGTTGTAATAGGTGCCAATTTTACAACGGGCTTAAAATGCCCGTTATAATAGGTAACCCTAATTTTTAGACCACAGCACCCCAAAGAAAAATTATAGAGGCCGGCCCTCTTTTCTTCTTTTCCATAAAGCAATACTCTCGTTCCTCTTTTCCTCTTTTCTTTGCTCGAAAAATTAGGGCTTTCAAATTTGTTGAAGCCGCGAATTATATATGGTTATTTGCTTTGTCACTTTGATTCGAAGCCGGCTGCTTCTCGATCGAGTTTGACTTGTATTGGTATGTTATTTTCCTTTTCCTTTTCTGGTAGATATTCTTGAACTCGATCGATGATTTGACCTGGTGTGGAATTTCATTTACAGCTTAATTTGAGTAAATTGATTTTTTATCATCTTGTTTAACAATAGTTGCTTTATTCACTACTTTTTAATCTTCGTGTTCCATTCAACAGCTGCATTCATTGCTTTATAGAGATCTTGACATGGAAGGCGGCAAAAGAGGCTCAGGAGGTGGCTGCTATAAACTGTTCTGGGCATGGAAGAGCTTATTTAGATGGAATAGTAGTTGATGGTACTGCCCCAACCTGCGAATGTAATACTTGCTACAGTGGCTCCGACTGCTCTACATTGCTTCCAAATTGCTCTGCAGATGTCATAAGGTATAAATCTGAATTATATTGCTTTTCGTAATATATATACACCTACATAGAATATAGAATCAAATCCTATTGCAAATTAACTTACAAACAGATCCATCCATCCAACATATACTTGTTGCCAGAATATAATTATATGTTATATGAACCTATCTTAACTACTAAGTTTCCTTATAACACATGTTTTTAGTTCGCATAATAAGTCTAATTGATTATTAATTAGTTTAGTTTTTACTATAAAGTCTAATTTGTATACAGTGGGGACGCTTTGTTTCTAGAAGAATACTGGATACAGCACAAAGAAAATTCGGCAGTGTTACTATCAGGATGGCATCGAATGAGCTACTATTTTGCTCCAGGCAGCTTCATATCCATCATGCTTAAAAAGTATATTAAACTGTTACATGAGACTGTTGGTAACGCTAAAACTGATGATAAATACATCGTGTTTGGAACTGGGGTGACTCAACTTCTCAATGGATTGGTCATTTCACAAATTTAAAGAAAGATTTATGGACTTGTATTCAGGTATGAAATAAACTGTAAACTTGAATACAATTTTTGGACATCCTTTATTTATATGTAAACTTTGCTGGAAATTAGTAGGGTACAAACAACCTTGACATTATTACCTTTGCACCGAAACATAAGTCGAATGCGTATGATCGGGCAGAGAATGGCTAACATTTGTATGAACTACCCTTATATACACATATCATCTCACCTCCATGCATGTACACATCACTTTCAGACATTACAGCAGCTTCAGACTTCTCAAAAGCATTATTAAATATAGAATGCAAAATTGATGTGTGCATATCAGTGTGATCTATGTAGCCATACTTCTTTCAATATTTTTGAGTATAACTTGTATTTAAATGTATGATTATTCAAAAAATAAAAAAGGCATGGTTTCGACGGTTAAAAGAAATGGCATGTTGATATCGTTCTCAAACTGCAAATACATGTTTCATATAAAAAATTTATAAACTAGAATCATGTATATTAGAAGAGCATATTTTAAGCATATATATTTATAAACAACCCTGATACATAACCTTGCATTTCCATGACCAGTTCACAAAAACAGGTAAAGGAAACTAGAAGAGAGACTAAAATCAATAAAGATCAACAACTAATGAAATATACAGGAAGAAAGAGGACACATTCATTTCATCAAACAAAATGGTACACGCTAAAACCAAGCAACAGGAGCAACTCAAATCTATTTAAACTGATGCACGAACGCACAGGGCTTCAAACAAAAAAAACACATGCTTAAGTACCAAAACGCATATAGATCTCAAGAGGCGCATGCACGGTCGCGATAAGAGCACGAAACTGACACACAACAAGACCCACTGGTGCATCACTCGTCCACGATCGTTCTACCGGTCGGTGGTTGCCTAGAGCAAATTGCTCCAGGTCGAGCTTTCTTAATCATTTATTACATATATATTTATATAGAAGTGCATTATGAGTATCTATTTAAAAGAAAGTACATATATTCATCCCTTGTGAACACAATAAAATTGAATATAAAGTGATGCAGCAGCTGTTTAACAGCAGTAAACAGAAAACGAAATTGAAATGTGGTTATATTAAAGTTTAAATGTCAATAATATGTAGATAGTTTAGCAATAACTCAGTGAAATTTGCCTGCATAAAAATCATGCACACATATAAAATTAAACAGAGTATGTATGTGTGTATATAAACAAGGTCATCAAGGTTAAAACGAAGAATGAATTGCAATACAACCATATACTAATAAATGTAAACTCCTGCTAATGTATCACTATACTACGAGTCATGCGTCATACATGTACTTCGATTACAATAACATTCCAATTTCTCCATAAGTAGGAACAAAAATATTACTTCTTTAATCGGTGAGAGATTTTTATTATAATAAAAATACTAAGAAACAAACAATATAGCATAAAGCCAAGAAGAGTTTGTGTGGAATGTAGCATTGAGAATTCTCCTCAGACAAGAATATATGCTCTCTCTTGAGTTCAAACCATATACGTTTTTGCTTATAATAGTTATCTTTTAAAAGTTCGATTGTAATGTGCATGCATATGATCTTGTGTAAGGCTTCGAAAAAGATGTTTATTCCTTTTGTTACTCTTTTGTTGTTTGCTACTAAAATGGAATTTATCTACATGTTATTTGTGAATAATGGTTTTCTTTTGAACGTACATATCTGATATCAGACATAACGACCCGTTAATAACATACCTAAACTACATGATATTTGGCGATCGAATCAAATTAAGGAAAGACAATCATAAAATGTTAATGCGATTACCAACTGTTTTGTAATCTTATATTTGGCGGTTGGAACATGTTATGAGATACCACAAGATTCAACAATAATATATCAATATAACAAGTTGTATTTCTACTATCAAAAGGTAATCAATGAGTTGAATCTTAGTTACATTCATAACGTATTAAAACTTTTTTTTTATTTAGTGGGCACATGTTAATAATTTTCATTTACTTTTTTTGGTCCTGTTAAATGCAAAAGGTTAATTTAAATTGTCAAAACAATTATTACCATGTGGAAGAACAGCCCATCCGCCCAGTATTCCTCTTTATCGGCCCAACAAAACAATTTATAAAAACATTAAACTAAAATAAATATAGGAAATAATGAAAATTGGTAGTGTTTTAAGTTGCTGTCAAAAGCGGAGAGCTTTTAACAAGAAGTATCCTATAAATACGGCTAGATAACTATATTAACCAAATTTTTGCTCCTCCAAATTATTATGCCGGAGCTGGCCTAGGAACGTTACTTCTGCCTGCAAATACAATGATATATAAATCTTTTTTATCGAACCAAAAGTTTTATACATTCCACTGTGGCATACTGTACCATTTTGATTAATAGTCATTATGATTTATGAACTTGATTTTTTTCTGATGAATTAAACATAGGTTGGTAGCAGCAGTATGCGGAGGAGGGTGTTAGTGTGACAGTGAGTAGTGGTGGAGGTTGTATGTTGTTTGAAGGTGTAGTGGGTAGAGGTATGGTGGTTGCAGTTGAACTGATGATGGAGATGCAATGTGTAGTGGCTGTGGATGTTGGTTTGTTAAGGAGGAAGGGCAGCAGTATTTTATAGGCAGTATGTTGTGTGAACTGTGGGATGTTGTGGTTTGTTGTAGAAGAGAGGCAGAGAAGTAGATTTTTTGGAGTGTGCAGGATGGTTGTGCAGTGGAGCGGGTAGCGGGCAATTGACTGTAAGTGGATGAAGAGAATGTACGGTGGTTGACTGTGATGTTTAGTTGGTGCAGTGTTGAAAGGATGGTTTGGGGAGTCTGCACAATTGGAAGCAGGAATTGACAGTGAGTCAAGGAGGATGTATGTGGTAGTGGTTGCTGAATGAGGAAAGGAGTAGTGTTGGTGAAGGAGAATGTTCGGTGAATGCAAGTAAAGGTTGGATGGATATTTTGTAGCAGAGTGAATATGCAGGGACAGTGAATGGAGGAGAAGATTATATGACTATGTTATGGGTAGAGAGAAGCACTGTTGGTCAGGGAGTTGATGTAGGCTGTGCAGTTGTATGCACTGTTCGTAGGAAGAGTTGTAGTATTGAAGGAGGAGGGACAAGCGCTGTGTATGATGGATGTGGGTGATGGTTTTTTTGCTAAGGGGGTGATTGTGATGATGGTTATAGAAGTAGTCAGTTGCAGTGATTGTTTGATGAAGTTGTTGTTTGGTTTGGTGAAAAGGAGTGGTGATCAGGTAGTTGGATGGTTTTGATGGTGACTGTGAATGTTATAGTGTTAGATGGGGAAGTGAAGAGTTGTAGGAAGAGATGAAACTGCTGATGTTTGAAGGCACAGGCACAGTGCCTATCTAAGTAGCGAAGTGGTTTGGGTAGTGCAATGTTTAAAGTGTGCAGAAGGGAAATGCACAGTTGTATGAGGGAGAAGTTAGTTAAATATGGAGGAAGTGAATGACTGTGGTGGGTGGTTTGTTTGTAAATGTGAAATGGTGCAGAGAACTAGGTAGAGAATTGGGTAGAGAACTAAATAAATGAAAAATAGTGTATATTAGAACTATGTCAATGTAAACTTATCTAATTTTTTGGAATGTCTTGGAATTTTATGACTCTAGCTTTTAGTCTTTTCGAATGTGATTTTGGTTGTTTTATGATAATATTTATTACTCGTTAAATTATTCATTATTGGTATGGAGGTATGCTGCTGTAATTTTTTTTTTAAATTTGCATTTATTTTGCAACGGTCAGAAACCGTTGTAATATTCCATATTACAACGGGCATTGCCCATTGTAAAAAGGTGTATTACAACGGGCATTGCCCGTTGTAAAATATGGGTGACCTATTACAACATCGCCTATTACAACGGTCCGCTGTCCGTTATGGAACACATATTACAACGGGCATTGCCCGTTGTAAAAAGCCTGTTTTGTTGTAGTGTCCTTGTTTTATTTTTATAGACATACCCAGCTATCTAGTCAATTATGTGTTTAATACTTATAAGTAATTGTTAATGTTTATGAAGAAAGAACATGATTATTTTGCGGAAGAAAGAGGAAGATAATATAATATGAGAAATAGATGTATTATTTATTCCTTCATCATTACTCTATATATATTATACATATAAGGATCCTAAAACCATTAGATCCTAAATCAATGCATATTCAAATTCAAGCATTAATTTTGTAATTAAACCTTTCCATGTTAATGAAACGTGGAAAAGGAAATAACTAATTACAAAATTAATTATTACCCTTATGATAATCAATACACAGTCAATGCCTAATACTCCCCCCCCCCGAAGTTGGAGTGTGAATATTATGAAGTCGCAACTTATTATGCAATATGATAAATTAGTTTTTTCTCAAAGCTTTCGTAAAAATATTAACAACCTGTAAATGGGTTGACACATATAAAGGATTAACCAATCCCGCTAGTAGCTTTTCACACACAATATGATAATCTATCTCAATATGCTTTGTGTATTCATGAAACACTGGATGAGCTGCAATATGTAGCGCCACTTGATTATCAAAAAATAATGTTATAGCAAAGGTTTGTGAAAATCTTAAAGTGTATCCTTAATGTGTCTAAGAACCCTTAGAGCGGTATCCCAATGTAGTTTTCTAGGTTTATGCATGTATTGGCTTAAAGTGTGAACTATGTAGACTATCTCTGGTTTTGTGATGTAAGATAAATTAATCTTACCACCAATCTTCTATATTTGGTTGCATCGCTTAATATTGAGCTATCTGTGGGGATGAGTTTAAATTTTGTTTCATTAGAAAATTTTTCGGCCATGCACCAGTGAGACCAAAATCTTCCAATATATCAAAAATGTATTTTCATTGAGTCGTGTAAATTCCCTTTTTAGATCTTGAAAATTCAATACCTAGGAAATATTTTAATTCACCAAGAAGTTTCATACAAAATTACTTAAGAAGAAATATTTGAAGATCTCATTTGTTGCTCATCAACATAAATGAGAATGATGGTAAAAGAAGAATTTTAACTTTGGTGAAAAGAGAATAATCAGCCTCTGATTAGGAATAAACATCTTTTTGTATAGTTTCTAAAAAGATAGGAAACCAATTTCATGATGCCAGTTTGAGAACATAAAGAGACTTATTGAGTCGATATACAATATTCTCCCCTTGTTTATAAAGACTGGGTGGAGGATTCATATAGTCAACTTTATGTAAATCTCCATGAAGAAAAGCCTTTTGTACATCAAGTTGTTGAACAAACCAATTACGAGAAGCAACTATAGTAAGAAGACATCATAAAGTAGTAAGCTTGGTCGTGGGAGAGAACATCTCATGATAGCCGACACCTTCGACTTGAGTATAACCCTTAGCAACAAGACAAGCTTTGTATTGTGCAATAGAACCATCAATTCGACACTTTATGTTGTAGACCCATTTACAACCAATAGGTCTATGCCTAGGGGAAGAGGCACCATACTAAATTACCGTATGTGTTATTCGTCTCTAATGCTTCTAATTTAGTTTTCATCTCCTTTTACCAATGTGGACCATGAACAACCTGGAAATAGGATTGAGGTTCTTTATGATCTATTGTGTTTGATAAAAAGGAACAACATGCATATGAAAAATGAGAATATGAATGAAACTAAGAGAGAGGATAAAGAGTACCTTTTGTTAAACTTGCTAATGGACTAGGATGATAAACTTAAGTAGACATAATGTGGTCTCTATGCCATGTTGTAGGTTGTTTGGTTCTTGTGGAGTGGCGTAGTAAGGTGTTAGATGTTTCTTAGGAGTCTTGTGAGGATGTTTCAAAAATAGAGATGTATGGTCCTACTGTGTTGGATGTTTCTGGAGGATCTGATAATGATGTGTTGGAATAGGGATGTTTGATTCTGTAGCAGGGACGATAGGAATATTATGGAATGAAGGATTGAGTGATGCATGTTCATTTGATTCGCACGAGTCATAATGGTTTGTAGTTTGTTTTATGGTGTTCAAGGTAGGTTAATCGACAACTATTGTATGTTCATTTAAGATATCTAGAAATTCGTGTGCAAATTTTGAAGAAATGAATAATCATTTAACTTTGGACTTATAAATGAGGAAAAATGAAAAGTGAATTCATGAAAACAGACATCCCAACTACAATGAACTATTTTGTTTCTAGATTAGAGAGCTTATACCCCTTTTGATAGTTTGGGTACCTTACAAAAATACATTTTGTAGCTCGAGAATCAAATTTATTCGAAAGATGAACATTTGTGGCATAAGACAAAAAAAACAAAACTCTCAAGCGATCAAGGGATAGAGACGATGGTAAAGTATTTCAAAAGGTGACTTATTGGATAATAGTGGTGATGGAAGACGACTTATGTGAAAAAGAAGAGCATGAGCAATAGTAATGATATGTCGATGCTTGCATTCAATAACCCCATTTGATTGTGGAGTGTAAATGCAAGTTTGTTGGTATTCAATTCCATGAGATTGAAAGTACTCTTTCGTTGCAAAAAATTCTAAACCATTGTCAATACGAATAGCTTTAACAGATGCATGAAATTGAGTTTTTACAAATGTAATAAAGGATTAAGGATTATTTGAGTTTCTGATTTATGTTGCATAAGATAAACCCATATGCATCTGCCAAAATCATCAACAACTACAAGAAAAAAACGTGCACAAAAATGTGTTTCAAATTTTTTAAATACCCTATGTATCTCAATGTAGCAATTCAAAATAATACTTTGTTGTTATTGAACTTGAAGTAAAAGGTAATCTAGTTTGTTTGGCCATAGGACAAATTGTACAATCATTATCAAATGGAATATTTTCTAAGAATATCAAAGGAGAAATTAATTTCATACGATTTAAAGATGGATTCCCAAGACGCATGTGCCATAAATTTTGGGATTGAGAGATCTGATGGGATATTGGTGTTTATTGTATGGGGGACGTGTGATAGAGACCACCTTGTTGTTGTTTTCCTAGACCAGTTATCCTTCCCGAAGCCAAGTCCTGTAAGGCACAAAAGTAAGGGAAAAATAGCACTATAATTTAAGGCTATGGTAATTTTGCTAGCAAACAACAATTTTAGACAAAATGAAGGAATACGTATAATATCTTTGAGAGTGATACTAGAATTAAAATTGAAATTTTCAATTGGAGTAATAGAAGCTGATGAACCTATAGGTAAGTTGACACTTAGTATAGAGGATGATTTTGATGTAGACAATAAATTAGAATCAAAACTGATATGATGTGTTGCACCACTATATGAAATCCAAGGCTTATTAAAAACTGAATTAGTTAAGACGTTAGAAAATAAAGATGACCCTATGGCGTTTACAAAAACACCATTTTCACCTCAATGGCCTTAAGGATGAAGATAATGTGAATAAGATGGATCCATTATAGTTGAGCAATCAGAGGTGATAAATTTTATTATTGAGATAAATTTTATGTTATTTGAATCAAATGATATTCTGCTCTGATACCATGTTAATATTTTTAAAGATTGAACATGGTAATTTTATGTTATTTGAATCAAATTTGCATGAAAGGTCCCTATTTCTGATAGTGTTATAAGAAAAGTCCTTGTAGAAATAAGTATGTAAATTAAATCCCTGTTTTTTCTAAATCAGAAAACGCAAGTTAGCTTGCACTTTTTAAAATTTCAAAATTTTCAAAATTAGAAAGCGCAAACTAGCTTGCGCTTTCCAGATAGAAAGCGCAAGTTACCTTGTGCTTTTCAAAAAATTTAAAAGTTTTAAAATTTTCAAAAAAAATTTCAAAATTAGAAAGTGCAAACTAGCTTGCGCTTTTCCGATAGAAAGTGCAAGTTAACTTGCGTTTTTCAAAATTTTCGAAATTTTCGAAAAATATTTCAAAATTAGAAAAGTGCAAGTTATTTTGCATTTTCTATCAGAAAAGTGCAACACACTTTGCGTTTTTTTAGTTTTAAAAAATAGGGACCAAATTTACATATTCATTTCTGTAGGGACTTTTTGTATAACAACATCAAAAACATGGACCTGTGACTCTTTTCTTGAATATAATATTAGAAATAGTTTCCTTATTCATCCTTTCATCATTACTCTAATACATATATAAATAATTAATTACAAAATTAATCCTTATCCTTATGACAATTAATGCACAATCAATGCCTATCTTAATAGTAACTATAGTTAAAGTTCAAAACTAACTTATAAATTTACATTTAAACAACAGTACTTAGAATTTACCTTTTAAACCTACTTACAAGTTACTATTCAAAATCTTTATTAAAGTTGGGTCAAAATAAATTGTAGTCAAATGGGTCATAAGGCTTCTTTCTTATCCATATTTAAAAAGAAATATAAACAATAAAGATATTTCATTATAATTATAGTTGGGTCAAAATAAATCGTTGTCAAATGGGTCATAAGACTTCTTTCCTATCCATAATTTACAAAGAAATATAAATAATAAATGATATTTCATTATAATTAAGATTTATAACTCAATAAATACATGCATCAATCTCCTTACATATTGAATTTTGTACCTGTACAATGCCTACTACATATATGTATATTACATACATACATATATATATATATATAATTTTTTATGTATAAATAAAATAGGTCAGATTTAATGGAGGAGACAAAGATGGGCTATGATCTAGTACCACGGAGGACATCAAGCGGTCAGAATTTTCCTTGCCAGCATAAAACATAATAGTTATTATCTCTATTAGCACTCCATTAATATTCAACATTAATTATCTCCATCGCTTCCTTCTCCACAATTTCATGGTCTTTTCAGCAAACGCATGTGAGAGCAATTGCAATTCCATTAAAGATGCATTTATTTATTCTTCCTACTATCTGCTAATATTCTTTTATCTTTATTCCTCACATCGAAGGTATTTCTCCCTTTTTATGTATATCGTTCATTTCTCTTTTCTTATTTTATATAGACATCTATATTCACTTTGATTTTCTGATGTTCTTCTATTTGTTTTGGAATGATGACGTATAAATGATTTTCTTTCTCACGTTCGAGTTATATTACTTTCTATGATATGCAAATTTCTATATGTGCATTATCATTACATTAATCGATTTGCAACAGTGATAAATTTGAAATAGAGACATTATTATCATATTTTTATCTACTAACCAAGTGCCATTTGTATCTACTAATGAAATTATTATCGCATTTAGGCATTGGAGTTAATTAGCGATTGTGTATATCAATTGAGCTTATTTGTTTTTAATTTTTTTATAGTTAGTATGATAAACTTGATATTGTGTTCATGGTTTATTTATACCTGTTACTTTATTTGTTTGATGTTCATAAGTTTGTTTACTCTGTTTTTTTTCTTCATTCACCACTTATGCGCATAAAGTGTTTGAGACTATAATCTTAATTATTTGATGTTTTACAAAGAAGGTGGATAAATTTGAAATGAGTTTAATGGCTTACGTTGTGGATGGACATTATCATAATTTGGTTGGATTTAGTTTGTTTTTTTGCTGCTATGGTGTTCTAAAATTTATTGCCCTTGATTCTGAATAGTATCATTTAGGCTGATGGTTTAGGATGTATAGGTATATAGTAGTTGTTGCATTATTGAAGTGGATATATTAGCATATAAACAAGAGATGCTTTGGTTAGGTTGATGATGTCATGCGTATTGGTATTTGGTAATCAAGATTTATCTATCTGGGTCTGCAAAATTTAATGTTATATCATTTGTTTGAAAATGCTTTATTGTTGAAGATGAAAGTTATAGTCTTCCACTTTAAAGAGTTCAAACTATGTGTGTTTGCATATGATTTGATACCTTATGTTTTCATATGATGAATATGGATTGCATTTTGTTGACTGCTATGTTGTTCACTACTTTCTTATTATAAGTAGCATGAAAAGAGTATTTTTCCCTAAGTGTAAAGTTTATATGTCATAACCTACATAATTTACTCATGCTAATTTTCCAAATATTTCCTCCCTTTTATACTAGTGAACCACGTTTTACAACTCCCTTGTTTTATATTCACTATATATATATAGTGTTTAAAAAAATCACCAAATTCCATCTTATTAGGTTAAAACAAATACAAAAAATGACATAAAACTTCTCTGACCAAAAAAAGACCAATTCTATTTAAACGCTTGATATGGCTAAGTAGCCCCCATCCTAAACTTAAGAAAAATACGATAAAAAATTGTTCTCATTTGATTTTCCTCTAGTAAGTTCATATTACCTTTTCCTTTTTCCGTTGCTCATAGGCAATAAGCCCTAGCAATCTAAATTCAAGTAAAATCTCAAAACTTTTGCTTGAATTATGGATCGTGATGATGGTAACACAAAAGTAATGGAATCAAAAGCGATAAAACTTGAAATTTATCTTGTTCTAGAATATATTTTTTAAAGTACACAGTTCATAGAAGTTTGACCGATTGATTAATTGAAAAATCTCATAGTTGTCGTGTGTGATTTATATACAAGCCATGCAGTAGAGGTGCATGATTAACTTGGGTACCACGCACAGTAATTACGTGGCAGGTTACAAACCCATGTGTTAAGCCTACGAGGTTGACGTTTTACTGAAATGACTTTTTACTGTATTTCGAAAAACGCTTTAGTTAGTTATGATCTATCACCTAATTGATTGTGTTTTTTAGCTAACTTAAACGAGCAAAACTATATTTTATGTACAAAAGCTTTTACATTAAAAATAATTATCATCTTAGTAATATAGTTTTATAAATTACATATAAAATAAAATTGTTTGGAACTTCCTATCGAGTTCATTCCACTTGACAACTTCCTCCGCTGCTCCAACTTTTAACAACTTCTCTTAGTATTTCTCCAATCACCATCGTCTTTTATTGATGGTGCTACGATGTACACTCACTTTTCTACATCTCTCACCCACCAATATTTTGTAAAATGCTTCTCTCACCTATATACACTCACATCCCATTTTCTCAATTTTAAACAGGAATTCATTCCTTTACCTTCATTAAAAATATAACTGTAACCAACGATTGTGAACTCAAATCTCATCGCTTTAATCCTTTTTTCTAAAAAAATTCTATTAGTTCAAAATTTGATAAAAAATTGTAATTAATTTGATAATTTTAGAACATTGATATACTAGGATGTTGGAGAATTTCATTTGAAATCACATCCAATCGATAATAATTGAAGATATGGCAAGAACAACCTGCATAGATGCAATTTATCTAAGTTGGTAAATAAATTCGGAGTGTGATTCTCTATAGAGTATTAAAAATTTAAATCTTTTGCATTAGCATCAATGGTGGATGTTGAAAGTGTTTTTTTAATATCTTTTAGTATCTTTTAAGTGACATTTATATCTCAATGGGAGTTCTAAACCCCTTACCGCATCTATTAGTGGTTTCTCCAATCTGGTACCGCCAATTCAACAATAACTTTAAAGATGAAGGTATCTCCCTTTTATTCAGTTCTCTATCTTCTAGTACGTGTATCATTTCTTTGTAAGATCATTTATGAAAAAATGGTGTATTTTGTTTTAGGTATCATTTGTTTAAAATACTAAACGTTGAATACTGAATGCTGAATTCTGAATATTGAATGATGATTGCTGAATGCTTATAACTGAATACTTAAAATATTATTTGTTTATATTTTGATTAGAAATTTATTTTATGAATATAAATTACTACTTTGACAACATTGTCCATCAAAGTTAAAATTAATTATTCTTCAGTGCAACTGTCTTACAAAATAAACCTAATCATCTTATTTTATGTTTTATATTAATATACAAATAAAAAATCAACAAACCCTCACGCGAGCAAGTATTACAAAATCTACAAAACCCGTCGAAAATAGAAAATTTAATGACGTAAATATATTTTATAAGAGTTTGGTCGAGAAGAAAATATTTTATTATAATAAATAGAAGTTTGTTTGTGTTTGGATTATCAATTAATGTTTTCAGCGTTCTTAACATATATATGTTCAATGTGTTGAAATAAGTTATTACAAACATATCAGACGATTTGGTCCAACTTTTCGTAATTATGTAATATGTTGATTTTCTGTGCAGATTTTGTTCATGTTTTCATTTACTTTAAATAAATCAGTATTGTTCAGCTTGTCGATTTTTTTTATTTACAAATTTTTTCAACTGCATTACATATTTCAATTTATTTACTTTTTCATTCCATTCATATTATCCAATTTATAAAATATTGTATTTTAACTTCAAATTGTATGCAAATGTCGTGGTAGGTTGACATCAAATTTTTTTCGGTCGTCACTAGTTTTCAGTATGTTCGTTTATAGTAATTGAAAACTACATTATATACAATTAAAAACAAAACAAAACCATAAAAATCACCAACTGAAAAAAAAATATACATTATGTTTGAACTTTTCTAATTGTTTGATATAATTAAAAAAAATTTAAACAATTACATATTATATTGCATATGAGTATAATTGGAAAATGTAGAGCAATAAACGATCAACAATTACAATAAGGATTAAAATTTTAAATTTTGCTTATTCAATTAAGTGGATAGAAGAGTTTAATGAAAGTACTTATTCGAAAACAAACAAGCTAACAACCACTTATCACTTATTTAATGAAACGTTTAGTCCATTTTTTTAAAACAAACGCAACCTTAGTGTTTTTTATTTTTCTATTGTTGTTGACTTCAATTTAAAATGGTGAATTTCAAGTATTTTATGCTTCCTCAAATCTATGTTCTACTCGAAAGTTATTTTGTTGAGAATGAGCCACATAATTTGGGAGATCTGGATCCCAGTGCTAATGAGTTTTATATGAGATAATGAGTTTTATATGAGTCGTTGTCCATGTTGGCTTGGTTCTAACCCTTCATTCATATTCTCATGCATATAGCGTGTTTGAAACAATCATCCAACTACTATTTTCAATTTTACTATTCCTTCGTACTTTCATAGTTTTATAATGTACTCCTAATTATCCACAATAAACTGTTTCTATCGAGATATGAGAATTTAGTGCCGAACCATTTAAATTATAAATTTTGTTGCCCTCTATAATCTTATATGTGCATCTATTCTCACCTGATGTTTGTTTTTCTCACCCTGCTAGAATTAAAGTTTTTGATTTCACTATATTACCCTTGTCTTTTTAAGTGGTAGCAGTGGATTTCAAAGAGCGGTTTATATTAACAATGTCGCATCAAAGCATGGCTATATAGAATACCACGCTTAAGCGAAACGTGGTTCATTAGATAACCATGCTCAGGTCGAGCGTTGTTCTATATGTATCCACGTTTTGATCAAGCGCCGTTCTTCAAGTAATCACGCTCAGGTCGAGCATGGTTAGTTTGAAAAGTAAGGACGTTTTGAGATAAACGGGGATTTAAAAACAATTAGTTATGTGCCTACTTTTCGTTTAAAATTGCAGGGTTTGTAAGGCAAAAACTGTTATCAGAATAGATGCACCAGTATATTCGTCCAATCTATCTCAATGGTAGCTGTTCTCGAGTAAAATTACATGGATCAGATCCGGCTTATTACCTTTTTAATTAGAGATGTGATATTCTTCTCAAAACACGAGTCATTGAGTCAATCCAAATTTTTTTCCTCCTGCTTTGCCCTTTTAAATCCCATAAACAATTCAATACTTAGGAAAACAGGGCGCAACCTTGTTCTCTTAGGTAGCAAGCACAATGTCTAAAGTTGACCGTGTTTATATAACTTAGTTAACAAAGACATGAATTTCTCAAAACGACTACTGTAAAATAATAATGCAAACAGTTCAGCATCTACAAATGAATACAGTACCGAGCTTAAAACAATATCAAAATCTGTTGATTTACAGACGTCCACTCCACTCCATGAGCTCAGTTGGAATGCTACAAACATATGCTAGTCGTTACAAAATATTTCTGTACTGAAGTCATCTATGTTTTAAGATTTAAATAGAAGATTCTTTATAGAAATAGCTGCATCCTGTATTCCTTAATGTTGTTCATATGATATTGTGAAGCCTCATGCATTTCTTCAAAAATTAAACATGAATGAAAATATAAAATTACATAGATGTGCTGAAATATGAAATGCAGACGGCTGCTTAAGGGATCACTAAATTGGACTTGGTCAGCTTCAGCAATTGCATTTTATGTTTCCACAATAGAGCAACTTCAAACAGAATAAATTCACTTATTTACCAGAATATATATATCTAGTGGTTGAGACTGTTATTACGAGGTTCCAACTAGAGACCACTCGAATCGAAATCCCCTGAGCACAGCGGAAGACAAGATCGTGATAAGAAGTGTAAAAACAACCAAACCAATAACTCAAATCTAATCTCAACCAATCCAAAGACAATCACAATTCCAAATAAGCAATTCAGAAATTAAAGCAATAACGAAACAATAAATCACACACCGATTTATAGTGGTTTCACTAACGTTGTGTTAGTGTACATCCACTTTAAGAGAGAGCTTTATTATTATTGATGAGAAGAGTACAAGAGATTGATTACAATGATCAAATTCTAATTAGAAATTGATTTGTGGAGAAGAGAATTGAAAAAAATTACGTTTTGATAAACCCTAATTAGTGGAGGCTAATCTCTTGCAGTCGTTTGCACGTTTCTCACACGGATCTGATACCTGAGGCTAGCTTATATAGGAGAATAGAAACCCTAGACAATATTCCAAAATCGCCCCTGCGGATATCACAAATTTTCACCCAAGTCCGCGAGATGAAAAACTGGAAAAAATCGTTCCAGACGTCTGGCCTAAGGGTCAGACGTCTGACTTAAGTCACTGGAGTGACTTCGCTCCAGATCAGACGTCTGACCCACTTGGTCAGACGTCTGACTGAGTGTTCTGGAACCACTCCAAAATGATTTCAGACATCTTAAAATAATTTCAGACGTCTGAAATTAGTTGCTGTCCCCAAACAGCCCACTTCGCCTTTTCTCTTATAACTTCCACCTCCGGACTCCGATTTGCGAACCGTTTCCTTCGTTACGAAGCTACTTCCGACCTCTACAAATCCGCATATAGTGTCGCCAAAATTTAACACTCCACCTCGACACTATATCCATCTCCGACTCTAATGGTACCATACCATCAACAACAACCGATAGCACCAACTATCACTTCTTCTACCTTCAACCAAACATGAATGCTTTCCCGATGAGCTCTGGCAAAGCCACCGCCCATTGCACTCCACCAACGAGCTCAGGCAAAGCCCCCGCCCGCTAATGAAATGTTGAAAACATCCAAAACCTAAGCTATCTCTCCAAAGACTAGCACTAACCAAAAAGATAGAACCTCAATCTCTTACCAATACTCTTTCTCATCTACCACCAAGCTCCTCCCTTAACCGTGCCACCCCGTGGCACCTAGCACTTCTCCAAGCGAATCAAGTTCGAGCAATGCTCGAACTTCCCAACCGGCAAAGCCTTAGTGAACATGTCTGCCGCGTTATCCTTTGTGTGCACTTTTCGAAGATATACTTGCTTATCCTCATCCATGGCTACTAGAAATGACTCTCTCACCTCAATATGCTTAGTCCGTGAGCTAAACGCCAAATTCTCTACCAAGTGAATAGCACTCTGGCTATCACATCGAACATCAATACTATCATGCCCGAATCCCAAGTCACACAACAATCGCTTCAAATAGAGTGCCTCCTTTGCCGCCTCCACTGCGGCTATCAACTCCGCCTCCGTAGTGGATAAAGCAACTACGGTCTGCAATCTAGATCTCCAACTTATGGTTGTACCCCCAAGTGTGAAGACATATCCAGAAGTTGATTTTATTCGATCCCTATCACCAGCGTAGTCTGAATCACAATAACCAACCAACTTGCAATCCATCGTCTTACTACCGCCAAAAACAAGACCATGAGATGATGTACCTCTAAGGTATCTCAATATAAGCTTCACAGCTTCCCAATGCAATTTTCCCGGATTAGACATAAAACGACTAACCACCCCAACGGCATTTGCTATATCGGGCCTTGTACACACCATAGCATACATTAAACTACCAACCACACTTGCATATGGCACCTTTGCCATATAAGCCTTGTTTTTCTCCAAGATAGGTGATCCTTTACTCGAAAGCTTCATATGCAAAGGTAAAGGTGTATTTGATGCCTTTGCATTCTCCATGCTAAACCGGCAAATCACTTTCTTAATGTACTCCTTTTGAGTCAATTTCAACTCAAAACGCTTTCGATCCCTTTCTATTTCCATGCCCAATATCCTTCTTGCTTCTCCAAGATCCTTCATTTCGAACTCCGATTTCAAACTCAGTTTTAACTTGTTGATTTCATTCTTGTCCTTCGAAGCAATGAGCATGTCGTCCACATACAAGAGTAAATACACCCAACAATCATTTCCCAACTTCTTGAAATAAACACAAGCATCTTTGATGCTTCTATCAAAACCATTTTCAAGCATAAAATGATCAAACCTCTTGTACCATTGTCTAGGTGATTGCTTTAGTCCATATAGTGATTTCTTCAGCTTGCAAACCAAATTTGACTTACCATCCAAAACAAAACCTTCCGGTTTCTCCATGTAGATGTCTTCATCCAAGTCACCATGCAAGAACGCGGTTTATACATCAAGTTGCTCCAACTCCAAGTCATGAACATCAACTATAGCAAGTAATATCCAGATAGAAGTATGGCGCACAACCGGTACGAATATCTCATCATACTCCTTCCTCTTCCTTTGTGCAAACCCCTTAGCTACTAGCCTAGCTTTGTATCTTCCATCGTCCTTCACCTTGTATATCCATTTGCACCCAATAGCACGGTTTCCTCTAGGAAGCGGAACCAAACTCCAAGTTCGATTCTTCATCAATGATTGCATCTCTTTCTCCATGGCACAAATCCATTTCGAGCTATCACTCGACTTCATGACGCCATCAAGGTCCATTGGCTCATCTTGGACTACATGAAGCGCATAGTCCAACTTATCACAAAAGCTAAGATAGTTTCAATCACCATATCTTTCGGGTGGTCTTATAGTACGACGACCAACCCGAGTAGCAATACCATCACCCAAACTTCCTTCAGCTCCACCTTGAACCGAATCTTCTCTAGAATCATGCACATCACCAACACTACTAGAGGTACCCTATGGACTATGTGATGTATCATCAACCGCTACTTCCTCGCAAGCATCTCCAACTACTCTACTCTCTTTACTCCTTGGACAAAATGTGGAAATAATTTCCTTCTCCTTTGATTCATCATGAGTTGAATCTGGAACATCCGATGAGCTTCCATTCTCCTTGAACATCGCCGACTCATCAAAAGTAACATGATGAGAATTCACTACCTTCTTTGTTTCCGGATTCCAAATCCGATAGCCTTTTACTTCATCCGTATAACCAAGCAAAATCCCCTTGAAAGCTCTAGGTTCAAGCTTATCATTTCCCGGATCATGCACATAAACTGGACTTCCAAAGACACGAAGATAGCTCAAGTCAATGCTCTTTCCCTTCCACACTTCCTCCGGAATTTTGTTACCAATAGCTGAGTACGGAATTCGATTAATAATGTGCACTGCGGTTGACAAAGCTTCAGCCCAAAATCCCTTCGCCAAACCCGATGTCAATCTCAAGCATCGAGCTTTCTCAAGTAGAGTACGATTCATCCTCTCTGCAACACCATTCGACTGCGGATCTCCAGGTGTAATAAAATGCCTCTGAATACCATAATGCTTGAAAAACTCCAAAAATTCTCCGGAAACATACTCTCCGCCATTGTCAGATCTTAGAACCTTCAAAGACTTTCCACTCTCATTTTCAACAAGAGCTTTCCATGCTTTGAACTTTGCAAATGCCTCCGACTTGGCCTTCATTACATACACCCAAACTTTACGAGAAAAGTCATCTATAAAGGAAATATAATAGCGAGCTCCACCTAAAGAAGCTACATGTGTCGGTCCCCAAACATCCATGTGAACATACTCAAGAACCCTTCTCAAATCATGCTTTCCTTCACCGAATGAAACTTTTGTTTGCTTCCCCATGACGCATTCTTCGCAAAAATCTAACTTGTTGAAACTTTCTCCATCGATCATCTCCCTCTTCCGAAGAATGTCCAAACTCCTCTCCGAGACGTGACCTAACCTCAAATGCCACAACCTAATCGCATCCAAGCCACGAGAACTGTCAACTCCTATACAAGTTTCGCCTTCCACAGTCACTCCTTGAAGCAAATAAATACCATGAGTCCTAGCACCCTTCATCACCACAAGCGCCCCCTTCGAAACCCGCAAGCTATCACTCTCAATAGTGATTTTACAACCTAAAGAATCCAGCTGCCCCAAAGAGATAAGCGACTTTCGAAGTCCCGGAACATAGCGTACATTAGTGAAAGTACGAACCACTCCGTCAAACATCCGAATTTGCACGGAACCTATGCCTTTCGACTTGCAAATAGCACCATTTTCCATAACAATTGAATTTCCTTCTTTGTCGATGTAAGAAGAAAAACAATTCCTATTTGGCGTCATATGATTAGACGCCGCCGAATCAAGTACCCAATCGTTACCCGAAACATCCGATGCTACCGCCGACAACACATCTACATCTCCCATCACCAACTCCACTCTCCATCGCTACAGATGAAGATGCTACTTCCTTCTTTGCCTTCTCCTTGTCCAGACACTCATTCTTCCAATGACCGGGCTTCTTGCAAATATAGCACTTGCCTTTTCTTTCCTTCGACTTTCCTCTCCAACCGGGGTTCCTTGATTTAGAACGCCCACGGTTCTCCTTCTTCACATACCTCTCCTTCTCCACAAACAAACCATGACCACTACTAGCACCACTACCTCCATCATCTAACTCCTTCATTTGATCCCGCAACTTCTTGCTAAGAAGACCCGTCTTGACATCATCAAGAGTCAATGTATCTCGGCTATAGATCAAACTATTTGAGAAACCTGTATAGCGATCTGGCAACGAACACAACAATATCATCGCCTTTTGCTCTTCCTCAATCTTCAAATCTACCGCCTTCATCTTCATTAGCAAATCATCAAATATATTCAAGTGCGCCTTAAGCGAAGTACCTTCCTTCATCTTATAGGTGAAGAACGTTCGCAATAAGATCAAACGATTTGTCAGTGACTTCTTCATATATAACTCCTCCAACTTGTCCCAAATACCCTTAGCGGTTGTCTCACCACTAATTTCAGAGATAACATTCTCTCCCATAGCAAGTTGAAGTGTAGTGAATGCTCACTCTTCCATCTCCTCTCTCTCAACATCCGAGATGTCCGCTGGCAACAAATGGGTGTCAAACACTACCCAATGTACCTGATTCCTCCTTAGAACCGCTTTCCTCTTCCATTGCCATTTTTCAAAATCATTATCGCCATTCCACTTGTCTATTACCAATTGTGATCCTGAAGCTGCATACGATCCACGTACATAAGGCGCTACACCACTTGGATTACCCATTGAGGAACTACTTGAGGTATTATCTGTTTCTGGCATTTCTACAACCACCTACCAACACCAATGCTCTGATACCAAATGTTATTACGAGATTTCAACTAGAGACCACTCGAATCGAAATCCCCTGAGCACAGCGGAAGATGAGATCGTGATAAGAAGTGTAAAAACAACCAAACCAATAACTCAAATCTAATCTCAACCAATCCAAAGACAATCACAATTCCAAATAAGCAATTCAGAAATTAAAGCAATAACGAAACAATAAATCACACACCGATTTATAGTGGTTCCACTAACGTTGTGTTAGTGTACATCCACTTTAAGAGAGAGCTTTATTATTATTGATGAGAAGAGTACAAGAGATTGATTACAATGATCAAATTCTAATTAGATATTGATTTGTGGAGAAGAGAATTGAAAAAAATTAGGTTTTGATAAACCCTAATTAGTGGAGGCTAATCTCTTGCAGTCGCTTGCACGTTTCTCACACGGATCTGATACCTGAGGCTAGCTTATATAGGAGAATAGAAACCCTAGACAATATTCCAAAATTGCCCCTGCGGATATCACAAATTTTCACCCAAGTCCGCGAGATGAAAAACTGGAAAAAATTGTTCCAGACGTCTGGCCTAAGGGTCAGACGTCTGACTTAAGTCACTGGAGTGACTTCGCTCTAGATCAGACGTCTGACCCACTTGGTCAGACGTCTGACTGAGTGTTCTAGAACCACTCCAGAACGATTTCAGACGTCTTAAAATAATTTTAGACGTCTGAAATTAGTTGCTGTCCCCAAAAAGCCCACTTCGCCTTTTCTCTTATAACTTCCACCTCCGGACTCCGATTTGCGAACCGTTTCCTCCGTTACAAAGCTACTGCCGACCTCTACAAATTTGCATATAGTGTCGCCAAAATTTAATAGAGACCGATTAGTAAATTTCATCAGTATTGAAAATAATAAAAATGATTTAGAACTAATGGAGCGTGGTATACTGAAAGGGTTGAAATAAAGGCTACCAAATATTGGCAGTGAAAAAGAGTATGGCAGGTTATCAAAAACAGAAAATGAGAAGCTAGTAGAAGAAGAAAAATACACTTAAAATCATTTAAAAATTAGTTGAATTGTTGGAATCAAATGGCTTCAATTTTTACCAAGATGAAAGGCAGACGGTGTGGCAGTAACTTAAGCTTGGAAATGGATAAAATTTCTACAACTCCATACAGTTTGCACAGAACACTAAGGTGCCGTTTGTAGCCAAAATTTGGAACATTTGCATTTTTTACGCGTCCGACGTATCGAACGATTCGGACACGCAACGTTCCAATGTTCAAAAATGGACCGTTCGGCCAGTTGAAGAAAATTGATGCATTGACGTCAGACGCGTCGTGCTGTTTCCCACAAACGTCCATATCCATACTGCTCCCCTTCTCCCCTATATATGTCCACCACCATCCCTTCTCCTCCACACCAGCCAAGACAGCCAAATCCCCCCTTTCCGAATTTATTCTAGTCCGTTTAAGCTTGTTTTCAGCTATTATCTTTTACTTAAGGGTGTGCAAGAGGGGGGCTGCATGATTCACTGCGCTAACCAACAAGGCTAATTCTAAGATGGTTGTAATCATAGTTCTAAAACATGTACATAACTGAGTAACGGTGCGACCGTAATAATAATTTACACAGTTTTCGTGTCCCACGTCAGAACAGGGCAAACAAGTTACTTTGCCCAGTTTGTAAGGTATGAGGGAAATATTCCGTTAGCGTCCGACGTAATTTTCCCCAAAAAAACTGTACCTGCCTTGCTAATACATCGTTTTCATACCACATTCTTTTATCTCTTTTCTAACCAAAAAACTGACGCAGCCTACAGGATCACACAACTCACGAATTGATGAATTCGCGGAAAATGAATTGATGAAACAAAATTAATCGATGAATTGAAGATACCCAAGTGCCCAAATCCGTTGATCTCTCGAGATACCGGATTCTAGCTATCTTCAACACGTTGATCGCACACGATACCGCGTTAGAAGATCTACGATTCTTCGACGTTGATCTCGCGCACGAGATTCCGTGAATCGGTTTCAAGTTCGTTGATTCGAGCGCACTCGAATATCCGAAGATGGAGAAAGAAGATAACACTCAACTTCCAATTTTAATGGTGGCACAAAGCACAAACCAATTTTTATTCAAAAATCAACTCCCGTTACAAATGACAACACACCCCTATTTATAGGGAAAGTACAACACCACATGACTCAACACAATTACAACATGACTTAACAAACAAAACAAACGACTTACAAAAACACATAGTCGACCTAAAGAAACAACGCACGCGACTTAAAAATCAAACAGCAACGACCTAAACAATACACATCACAATGACAAATAGTGACTTAACAAACTTTAGCGACATAAGAAAAGTAACGACCTAGTACTTCGCGACATAAGACTTCGGCGACATAAGTCTTCGGCGACATAAGACTTCAGCTCGTTCGCGACCTAAGACTTTAGCAATGTAAGACTTCGTCGACATAAGACTTCGCGACTTATGAACTTCTGTAGCTCGTTCGCGACCTAAGACTTCAGCAACATAAGATTTCGCGACTTAAGAACTTCTGTAGCTCGTTCGCGACCTAAGAAGCAGGCGACATAAGAAGTTCGCGACTTAAGAAACTCGCGACCTAAGAGAGCTGCTCGTTCGCGATTCAAGGTATGGAGCGACCTAGGGCTGGAGCGCGACATAAGGAAGCTCGCGAGTTAACTGGAACGACCTACTGGAGTTCGCGACTTAGAAGCTCGAGCGATCTAGGGCTTCGGCGATTTGGGATTCTTCGCCTTCGCGACCTAGGGAAGCGCGACTAAGGGACGCGACTTATGGTAATTCGTTCATCTTTATCTCGCGCTGCATCATCCTCCCTTGATTGAAAAGAATCCGTCCCGAATTCATATATTTTTTCTTCTTCGAGACGCTGTCTTCCATTCATTATCTGGTCTAATGCGGCTCTGGTGATAACCACTCTTGAGATTGATCTTGTCTTGACCCTTTGATGATGCGGCTCGACATAAGGAACGCATGGCAATAAGCAGACGTGGCATTAGCAGGCGGCATAAGGAAGTGATCTGAGGAAGATGACATCATGATGCTTGTGCCAATAGGAAGGTGTGATATAGAACCAAAGTGACGAAAATGCGAGACGATATAAGGAAGTTTAAAATCGCGGAGCGACTTAGGCAGTCACGACTGAAGAAGTGTGATGACTCATGCCCAGATTCTTGTCTTTCCTTATCTCGTTCAGGTGTATCATCATTTAGAATCTTCCCTTGAAGTGTTGCATCAATTTCCCCTGATTGAAATGAATTCCCACTTGCTTCTTCTTTGACATGTTTATTTTCATGAAACGGTTCCAAGTAGTTGACGTTGAAAACGTCAGCAGTGCGGACATGATCAGGCAACTCCAACTAACAATCATTCTCTTCCTCCTATCTTTTCAACTCTTCATGTTCTTTCAAATTCACAAGATCATACGATCCCCGTAGTAAATTAGCATCTGGTACTAGTTTAGTTTGATGCTGAATGTCCTGTAGTGGTGGTAACTCTTTGGGTAATTCCTTAGGATGTTCGACTTCAGACTCATCGAATTCTGATCCAACTTCCTCAAAAACCTCAAGATCTTTACTCGTTCCTTGTCCGGTCAACACAAACAATTCATTACTATTTTTCACCTTTTCAACAGACTCTTCAAAAAATACAAGACTAGTTTCTTCAAGAAGTTCCTCGGAAATCTCATCTTCAAACTCTTCAAATACTTCAACCTCTTCAGGATTCTCAAAATCAGAACTTTCTCCAGATTCAATCAACATTGATAATTCATCACTATCCTTCATTTTATTGACGAACTCTTTCAAAGATAATAAACTATCTGATTCTGCCTTCTCTTCTGTTTCACTTTCACTTTGTTCGGGCTTCTCGGAAACTACGGACTTTACTCTTGGCTGGCTCTCATCCATAAGCTCAGGTGTTAAGCAAGAATCCTCCATCATCAAGTTATTTCCCTCAACTTCGAACACAATTTCTTCTTCCATACTATCGACATCAATCTTTGGAGGTGAAGAGTAATCAACTTCTACATCCACATACTTTGACGTTGAATAAAATCCCATCAACAAATTACATTCATCGTTCTCTAACTCGACCTCTTCATCTTCATTGTCAAACTTTGATGGTAATTCTTCATACGATTCCGTAGGACCGACCTCTTCAAACTCTTCTAACATTGGTTTAACTTCCTCAGGAATTTCAACCGCTTCACTACTTTCACGTCCAATCAACAGAAATACTTCAGGGCTATCCTCTACTTCTTTGACAAATTCCTTCAAAGATAACAGAGTCTTTAGTTCCTCGATTTCCTCCAACTTGCTTTCACTTTGTTGTCACCTTTTAGGAACTAAAGTGATTCTAGTGCCATCGAACATGAAACTACAGCAGTTAGTCCTACCATCGTGTTACACGGCTCTATCGGACTGCCACGATCTTCCCAACAACAAATGACATACATCCATATCCACAACATCACACCAAATTTCATCCTTATACTTCTTTCCGATGGAAAAAGTTACACGAGCTCTTCGACCAACCTTCACTTCCCCACCTTTCCTCAGCCAAGCCAATTTGTAGGGTTTGGGATGCTTCTCTGTCTTTAACGCTAACTTCTTTACGCCTTCTGTAGAGATGATGTTATCACAACTCCCTGCATTGATAACAAACTTACAAACGTTTCCCAAAATAGTGCATGTCGACTGAAAAATATTACTCCTCAACCAACTAGTCTCCTCTTCCTGCTTTGGCGTCAAGCAAGATCTCCTCATCATTAAAGAATATCCCTCGTCTCCCGTCAATAATTCTTCTTCCTCCTCAACCTGTGGTGAATTGGAACATTCTACTTCTGCATCCTCATCCTCAACCTCAGAAACTATCGCTCGCTTCTTAGGCTTCGGGCATTCATTGCTCTTATGACCAAACTCCTGATAGTTATAACACTTGAAATTGTTGTTGACCTTGGTCTTAGCAGCTTCATTGACAACCGGTTTACTAACAGCCTTGGAAACATTAGTATTGCTACTAGCCCCCTTCACCTGATTGCTCGAACTTGTAAACGCACCACCTCCTCTTCTACCTTGCTTCTCCCAAGCTAGAGCCTTCTGGTGTGCTTCAGAAACGGATCTCGGATCAAACATATTTACCATATCCTGAATTTGCATTCTCAATCCTCCAACAAATCTGGATGTCAATTGTTCCTCTATTTCCATGATATCGTTTCTAGCAATCAGTTGATAAAACTCATCTGCATAATCATTTACCGACTTTGTCCCTTGTCTCAAATTCTGTAAGCGCTGATACATAAGAGACTGATAATTATAAGGCAAGAAAGTAGCCTTCATCAACTTCTTCATCTTTTTCCATGAAACAATCTTCGACTTTCCCATTCTTTCCCGTGTAAGTTTAGTTTGTTGCCACCATGCCATAGCTCTTCCCCTCAATCATGTAACAACCAACTTAACTCTACGATGCTCGGGTACTTCCTTGAAGTCAAAAATTTCTTCAACATTTGATAACCAATCCAGAAACTCTTCCGCTAGCATTCCCCCCTTTGAATTCTGGAATCTCTGTTTTCATTCCCGACTCCCATCGACGATCATCTTTGGAATCTCTATTTCGATTTCGCCCTTGGCCACGGTTTCGACAAGAGCTACTACCACTATCACTGGATTCCTCCAAATCTGACGTATGTCGATGTCGATTCTGACCATCAACATTTATGCTACTACGCACGTCTCTTTCTCCCAAAACTGACGGTTCTCTTCTTTCCCGATCCGATGGTGGTGACATTCTTCTCCTCTCAGAATTTGACGGCGAAATTCTATGTCCACTTTAATTTGAACCTGGCGATGCTCTTTGTCGAGTTTAATTCATATCCATCATGAGCCTTTCCAATCTACCAATTCCCTCATCAAATTTCTCATTGAATTTATCACTAATTCATTGCTCCATTTGTTCAGCATCTTCTCTTCGATACACATCTGCAACATTCTGATGACGATTAACTCTTCTTGGAGGCATTGTCAAATCTTCAACAAATCCAAACACACATTTCACTTCGATTAAAAAAACTTGAATCAAACTTCACCAACTTGTTGGAATCTTCAAAATGAACACTTCAACTAGCGCAACTTTCAATGATGCAGAATCTACGCACAAACTCCTAGCTCATGACTTGAATAAATCTCGCACAACTTGAACAAGCCCGCTTCTAGCTCTGATACCAAATGACGCAGCCTACAGGATCACACAACTCACGAATTGATGAATTCGCGGAAAATGAATTGATGAAACAAAATGAATCGATGAATTTTGAATTTTTTATTATGATTCGATGTAAATTAAAAAAAGTATAACAATTTTTTTGTGAAATTATATGATTTCTTCTCCATTTATTTATTATCCCGATTAATTTGTTTTCTTTTTTTAATTATTATATATTTATTGTACTTTTTTTGATTTTTTATAAGTTTTTTTCAATATTTGAAAAGCAAATCCGAAATTTAGACCGGAACTGGAATTTTGACCGGATTCCGTTCCGGTTATGAGCGGAACTAGAATGGAATCACCGAAATAACTAAAATTCCGCCGGAATTTCGAACCATGCTAAAATAGTGATCATGTGAATTGTGAGATAAGGAATGTCAGTAACTAACATTGATGCTTATGCCTGTAAATGATCAGATACAGATTTGAATAGTTTCATATCTGTATTCGAAGTTATTTTTGGATATCCGTATCCGCAAATGCGGACGGATGTTAGATACTTATTAATACTCTTGGACCAGTTCACAACTAATAAATTTAAACAAATCAATATAAAATTTTGATTCATTATAAATACGTTTACGTGGTAAAAATATAAAAAATAATAAATATGCTAAGAAAAATAATTTTAAGCAGCAAATATTGATTTTTATATACATATTAAATTTTTTATCTATATAAAATAGCAAATGACAATCATATTATGTACTAACATACACACAAAAAATACATATAATCTTGATAAAAACTAGACGGATAATTATCGGATGCAGATATGGTCATATTCGCATCCATATTCAATTTTTTGGATATTAGATAATTTTTCACATTTTGGATACGAATACCGACGGATTCGAGTACTCGTTAACAACCCTATTGATGCATAGTAAAAATGCTGGCATTTACAACCAATCACTGTTTCTTCCAGAGTCCTAAGTGAAAGTCAAAACAACGAACATAAAAACATAATGCAGTTTGTTTAGTATACAACGAAAAAATAAAATACAGTGATGTTAAAAGAACAAAAAACTGGGATGATATTATAATTTAATTACCTTAAAGATTTTACAGACCCAACAACATTCAGTAAATGGATACAGAAGGAAGCAGAAATGATCAACAACCCCTACCTATGTAGTAATTACAATAATTAGACAGGATATGAGGATACCAAGATAATAAACTATAAGTTTGGCAGAATAAAACATGGAGTTGAAAAGCACAAGCAAATGAACTTAAATAGTCATAAATCTCTTCAATCAAACCCATACCACAAAAATAACAATCACAGAATAATCTCTCATCAACTCTAGTGTTTATCCATGCATTTAGATTGCATTTTACTGATTATTATAATAAATTAAAATAAAGTCAGAAGCTGGTTTAAGCAGTCCTCATATGAGCAAATCAATAATTCAATATAGTTAATTGTGTTTAACACAGAAAGAACATGAAACTAAAGTCTGGGGCATGTTGGATAATTGTGTCGATGATTCGAGAATGATGAAGATGATAACTGCTGTACTTCTGACTTCAAGGATCTACTGCGTATATTCTTTTAGACAATAGTTCAACCCAAAAGGTACAAACGGGTTATCAAACTATCGACTTCAGGATTCAATGAAGCCTTGAAACAGCGTAATCAGATTCAAAACTTGTATGATTTTGATCCGACCAAGAACACTCAAATCTGATCTCTGATGGTGCAATTTAGTAGAGAATAAAATGAAGAAGAAGAGAACAGATCTGCAACGTTTCTGCGTTTGTAACACCTTACAGGCGTTGCAAAATGTGGTGGAAACGGCTGTGTTTTGCAACACTTTCTGGGCGTCGCAGATCTGGAGGAAGAAGAAGAAGGAGAAAAGAGATTGTTATATATTCTGTGGTTCCTGGGCGTCACTATTTATAGTAGAGGAGGAAGTGTACATTCGTCAAGCGTTGCATCCTTTCAAACAGTCTGAAACCGTTACAAACGGTCGTGCCTTTTCGTAACAGTTTGAAGTTGTTACTAAACGGTCACGTCCCTTCATTCAAATGACCCGCCAAATCTACCCATTCAAATTCTAGATCCGGCCCGTTAACAAACATTAATTCGTCATTTTAGATCCGAACCCGGCCCGGTCGGTTGAACGGCGGTGACGGCGGCGCGTGCGTGTGTGGTGGTGATGCATAACTTCCCTCCTCACATCAAAGCAAAACTTTGGGTGCCCAAAGGGCCCAACCTTTCTTAGAGAAAACCATATATAAATCAATATATTCTCTTAAATTCCTAGATGTGGGACTATTCATCCTTCTCTCTTCTTCCATCTTCTTTCAACTTTTTCCCTCTTCAAAAACAAACCTATACCCAAAACTAATTTTGAAAATTACCAACAATTTCCCCCCATTTTCAAAATAAGTAAAATAAATAAAAAATATACGGCTACATCACTAGAGTGACTACCTACATACCCAAGTGGGATCAAGCCAATGTAGTTCCAATATCAAGTTTTGCATCATCGTGGAAACTAATACATAAATGATAGGTATCTTTTGGATTTGAACCTTCACTTAGCGTAAACCATTCAAAGTTCTATCGAGGTCTATGGTGAACGTATCTTGAACCAAGTACCCTTAGTGATAGTACCAGAACAGTCACACATACTGATTTCCGTATATAGAGTGTTCTGTATGCTTAGCACATTAATGGCAATATGCTTAAATATTTGGTTCATGAGTCTACATCAGAAAGCGGTCTTACTTTCTTAGGAAACAGCCTGATTTCCATACTCATATAGGTAAGTCTCTTAAGGTGTTTCTGCGATACACCCTTTTTAAGGTAACTAGACTTATTAAGGACATATTATCCATCCTCTGCTCTTGCAGAATCCAACACTAAATATTATGGGATTATTGATTTAGTGTTCCATAATCATTCTCTTAACTTGTTGGTACCCATTGAACTTTGTCTATCCCTTTCAAAACATAAGTTGGGTTTCTGTTAAAGATGATCAACCTTCATTCACAGACCTTAGTCTTATTTCCTTTGATTTTATAGAAACCATTGCTTTTGGAAGACTCTTTGTGAGTGGGTCAGCCAAGTTTTTCTTTGTTTCTATGTAATCAACAGTTATTACTCCACATTTGAGTAACTGTCTTATCATTTGATGTCTTAGACTCACATGTCTAGACTTCCCATTATATGTCTTATTAGAGACACTGTATATTGTAGCCTGATTATCACAGTTAATCAAGACTGCTGGAGATGGCTTCTTCCATAATGGGATTTCTATTAATAAATTCCTAAGCCATTCCGCTTCCTTACAAGCATCTGCTAATGCAATCAACTCTGACGGCATTGTTGAGTCAGATATACAGGTCTATTTCTTGGAAACCCAAGACACAGCAGCACCTCCTAACGTAAAGATCCATCCATTCGTAGACTTGGATTTGGATTCTACATTGTTCCAGGTTGCATCACTATATCCTTCTATTACAGTAAGATATCCTTTATAAGATAAACCATAGGTAACAGTTCCTTTCAAATAAGCTAAAACTCTGGAAATAGCTTTCCAATGTTCGAAACCTGGATTACTCGTAAATCGACATAACATGCTTATAGCATGTGCTATGTCTGGTCTACTGCAATGCAAAGCATACATAAGACTCCCAATAATACTGGAATACTCATGTTGAGAAATGGTACGTCCAGTATTCTTTTCTAATTTAATACTAGGATCTAAAGGAGTAGGTACTAGTTTGTCATTATAATGACCATACTTTCGGAAGAACTTCTCAATGTAGTGAGATTGTGTTAGTAACAACTCCCCCTCTTTCCTAATAATTTTAATTCCCATAATTACGCCAGCTTCTCCTAGATCTTTCATATCAAATTTAGAAGATGGAAACTTCATAGTTTCATTCACAAAGGATATATTGGAACCAAATATTAGCATGTCATCAACGTATAAACATATTATAACATAATCGTTGCTGTCTGATTTGCTATAAATACATTTATCAACATCATTAACAATAAATCCATATGACAATGCTATTTTATCAAACTTCTCATACCATTGCATGGGAGCTTGCTTCAGGCCATAAAGAGACTTTACTAATTTGCAAACTTTCTTTTCTTGGCCTGGGGTTTTGAAACCTTCAGGTTGTTCCATATATATCTCTTCTTCTAAATCTTCATTTAGAAACGTAGTCTTTACATCCATTTGATGTATGACCAATCTATGAATTGATGCAAGTGCTATTAAACGGTGTATAGAAGATATGCGAGCAACTGGAGCATATGTATCAAAATAATCTACTCCATGTCTTTACTTATATCCCTTAGCAACTAATCTGGCTTTAAACTTATCAATGGATCTATTTGTATTCAACTTTTTCTTAAATATCCATTTACATCCTATAGATTTAGCACCAGGAGGTAAGTCAGTTAAAACCCAAGTTTGGTTTAACAATATTGAATTCATTTCATCATTAATAGCTTCTTTCCAGAATATTGAATCTCTGGAACTCATAGCCTCAGAATAAGTTTTGGGGTTATCATCGACGTTCATGATATATCTAGTCACATTAAGGACTTCGTCCTTACTGCCTTCTATAAGATATGTAATGAAGTCAGGACCATAGTCCTTCTCTATTCTTGCTCTTTTACTTCTCCTTTGTTCAGTACTATTATCTTGTACTGATACTTCTTTGCTGTTTTGAGCAGGAGCATAGTCATCGGCATTGATATCATCAGTCGTATTAGGTTCTGGACTAGATGATCTCAATGGAACCTCAACAGTTTGATTTTCAAAGAATTCTACATCTACGGATTCTATAACTTCTAAGGTCTCAAGAATTAGGAATCTATAAGTTATACTATTAAGTGAATATCCTATGAAAGCACATTTAAATGCCCTATTTCCTAACTTTGATCGTTTAGGGTCTGGTTTTCTAACATATGCTAAACAACCCCAAACTTTAAGTCTTGTAAGATTAGGTTTCCTATTAAACCATAATTCGTAAGGGGAAACATTATTCTTTTTAAGTGGTACTCTATTTAAGATATAACATGCAGATAATATAGCATCACCTCATAGGTTATAAGGTAAGTTTGAACTTATGAGCATGGCATTAACCATTTCTACTAAAGTTCTATTTTTTCTTTCAGCAACACCATTTTGTTGCGGTGTATATGGGGCAGTGCATTGGTGAACTAAGCCGTGTTGTTTACAAAATAAGGTGAATTCATTTGAGAAATATTCACCACCTCGATCTGAATGTAATACTTTTATTTTAACTCCTAATTGTGTTTCGACCTCTGTTTGTAAATTTTAAATTTATCAAAGGCCTCATCTTTAGTTTTCATTAGATACACATATGCATATCTAGTATAATCATCAATAAATGTTATATAGTATTGGTTACCACCATAGGTGATATGATTTTTTAAGTCACCCACATCACTATATACTAAATCAAGCAAGCTGGTTTTCCTTTCTATAGATTTAAAGGATTTTCGGTGTATTTTTGCTTGAACACATATTTCACATTTAGAGATAGTATCGAAATCACAATCATAAATTAATCCTGGTTTATGCATATTTTTAAGGAAATTATAATTAACATGTCCTAGTCTACCATGCCATAAACTAACAGAATCAACGGTATAAACAGAAGATTTATTTATTACATTCAACTTAATCATGCCGTTACAAGAATATCCCTGTCTAATGAACTTCTCATTTTTGGACAACACTAGTTTGTCAGACTCATACACTATCTTGAATCCTCCTTTGCTAAGAAGATATACAGAGACCAAATTCTTACAAATATCAGGTACATGATATACATTAACCAAAGTAAGAGTCTTTCTAGAAGATAACGGTAGTTCTATAGTGCCATTGCCAATCACCTTACTGCGAACATTGTTTGCTCCAGTAACTTGATTCTCATCTCCGCTAACATCTTCGTAGTTCTTGTAGAGACTACGGTCCTTGCATATATGAATGGTTGCTCCAGTATCAAGCCACCAATCATTTCCCATGTTCTCAACGGAGTTTGCCTCTTGCACTACTGCAACCAATTTGTCTTCGACCATATTCGCATTTAATTGTTTCTTTCGTAGACGACAGTCACGAGCATAATGGTCGGACTTGTTACAGAAATAACAAGCGCCCTTCTTCTTATCTTTCTTAGAATGATTTTTCTTCTTAAACCGTGTCTCATTCTTAGGTTTTAGACAATTTGATATTTCAACATTATTTGCCTTAGAATGAGACTCAGTTTGTGGATTATCATTTAGTTCTCTTTTATGAGAGTCCTCTTCTATACGAAGATGACGCTGTAAATTCTCTAAATCATAATCCATCTCCGCATGTTTCAATTTCTTTTATAATCATTCCAAGAGTGAGGGAGTCTAGAAATAATAACTCTAACCACAAAGGATTCAGGGAGTTCAATCTTAGCATCTTTCAGTTAATTGACTATATATATTATATCACTAACTTGTCCAATAATGGACTTATCATCATGCATTTTGAAATCCATAAAATTGCATACTAGGAATTTCTTGTTGCTTGCCTCAGATATTCGATATTTGCTCTCCAGGGCAGTCCAAAGTGCTTTGGCTGTTTCCAGACTTCTATGTGCGTTGTAAACTGATGTAGATAACGCGTTGAGAATGTGCCCTTTACACAGGAAATCATCTTCTTTGCACTTTGCTCGATTTGCTTTCAATTTGTCAGTATCTTTATCAGTTTCCTCTGGCATTTCCTCCAAGTTATCTTCAAGAATATAGAACAATTTGACCATGATCAAAAAGAATTTCATCGTCTCTTGCCAACGAGTGAAGTTTTCACCATCAAACCGCTCCAATCGCGTTAAATGCTGATTCATAACTTGAAGAGCATTGAGATTGATTGAACTCGAACCATCCATGGTTGAAGTATTGTCTAAAAATTGTTGGATAATTGTGTCAATGATTTGAGAATGATGAAGATGATTACTGCTGTACTTCTGACTTCAAGGATCTACTGCATAGATTCTTTTAGACAATAGTTCAACCCAACAGGTATAAACGGGTTATCGAACTATCGACTTCAGGATTCAATGAAGCCTTGAAACAGCGTAATCGGATTCAAAACTTATACGATTTTGATCCGACCAAGAACACTCAAATCTGATCTCTGATGGTGCAATTTAATAGAGAATACAATGAAGAAGAAGAAGAGAACAGATTTGCAACGTTTCTGCGTTTGTAACACCTTACAGGCGTTGCAAACTGTGGTGGAAATGACTGTGTTTTGCAACACTTTATAGGCGTCGCAGATCTGGAGGAAGAAGAAGAAGGAGAAAAAAGATTGTTATATATTCTGTGGTTCCTGGGCGTCGCTATTTATAGTAGAGGAGGAAGTGTACATTCGTCAAGTGTTGCATCCTTTCCAACAGTCCGAAACCGTTACAAACGGTCATGCCTTTTCATAACAGTTTGAAACTATTACTGAACGGTCGCATCCCTTCATTCAAATGACCCGCCAAATCTGTCCGTTCAAATTCTGGATCCGGTCCATTAACAAAAATTAATTCGTCATTTTAGACCCAAACTCGGTCCGGTCGGTCGGCGGCGGTGCGCGCGTGTGTGGTGGTGATGCATAACTTCCCTCCTCACATCAAAGCAAGGTTTTGGGTGCCCAAAAGGCCCAACCTTCCTTAGAGAAAACCATATATAAATCAATATATTCTCTTAAATTTCTAGATGTGGGACTATTCATCATTCTCTCTTCTTCCATCTTCTTTCCACTTCTTCTCTCTTCAAAAACAAACCCAAACCCAAAACTAATTTTGAAAATTTCCAATAGGGCATACTCTGCAAGAACTTGAACAAAGCAATCATGAAAAAGAAGATGAAGTCCAATATCCTGTCCATGATATGACCACCCAGTTGCATGAGGAAAAAAAAGCATTCACGAAGTTGGCCATTGTAATACTAGCTTCTGTTAATTAATGACATTTCAATGTTCATCCAGATTGGTGCATGTAATTGTTTTGTACGCGGTTAAACAATAAAGTAAAGAGGGAGAACAACTAATTCAATCTGGTAAATTTGGTCGGTGCTAGCATACTAAATTGATCAAGTTGCAGTGCTACTTTCTCTTGCGAGTGGTTTTTTATGCATCATCATTATCATACATCAGATTAACTACCCTGACCTATACTTTTGAAACTATGAAGTCGTACCTTATTTTATGAATTCATGAGTTTTCAAACTTTTTGATGGACTAACCTGCCATGAATGAAGAATGTTGGAAGTTGATGGGTTGGAACAGCAACTAGAAAGTGACAGGAGTTATGTATTCCTTTTAAAAACATAAAGAAATGAGAGAGAATAAAATCAAACTTAAATTGTTATTCTCTCTTGAGCTCATCAATTCAATAAATAAGCATTTAATAAATAAAAACGTCATTAATATAGAATGCAAACGGTCAAGCAATGAGAAAACTTTGATATTTGTTATAATTTTCCAAAAATCCCCCACTAGTTAGAAAAAGACAAATAAAAATAACGTGGACAAGAAGAAAGATTCATACGCAGGTACCAAACATAAGTACCAATACCTTTCGATTGAATTGATACGTAAAGAAGTGAGTTCAAAACTTAATCTAAGTATTGAATTTCTTTTTAAACTACAAAGATTTGGATTAAGATCTCACAACACGTACTACACTTTCAACTTCTAAAAATTTCACGATAAATATGCGTTTTTAATGGTTATGCGCCTACTTTGGGAACTTATGAGTACTTTAAAGAGCTCAAGTCTCTAATAGAAGGCGGTCCACCTTTACATCCAAGTAGATGAGTCCATCAAGTGCTCCACTCTAGCACAATCCATGGCTATGAATGGACTCATTAAGAGTAAAAAACTCAACCTCACAAAATAAATAAAAATAATTTATCAAGTACGTCTCAAAAATACCACTAATGCCGACTATGAATTATATATGAGTAATAAGTCATCGCCTCAAATAAATTAACGAAATCCATCAAGTGCGTCTTAAAAGCACCACCAGTGCTGGTTATGGATTTGAAAGGGCAAATAGATTCAAACTAAGATAAATCAATTTATCCATCAAGCGCATCTCAAAAGCACCAAAAACTGACTATGAAATATATAACAAAGAAGCTCAAACTCATAAAAGCTACTAAAATCCATCAAGTGCGTATCAAAAGCACCACGAAAAACTGGTTATGTATTACATAAAGGCAAAGAAGCTCAAACTCATATAAAACAGTATAATCCATCAAATGCACCTCAAAAGTACCACAAAAAATTGGTTATGGGTTATATAAAAGTAAAGAAGCTCAAACTCATATTAAATGTTAGAATCCATCTAGTGCATTTCAAAAGCACCATCAAAAATTGTTTATGGATTATATAAAAGCAAATAAACTTAATATCATATCAAATAAAAAATACTAATCAAGTGTATCTCAAATGCACCACCTAAGTGTGTCTTAAAAGCATTACCAAAAATTTGTTATGGATTATATAAAAATAAAGAAGCTCAAACTCGTATCAAATAGAAGAATACATCAAGTTTTTCTCAAAAGCACCATAGAAAATGCACCAACAAAAATTGATTATGGGTTATATAAAAGCAAAGAAACTTCAAATCATATCAAATGGAAAAATCCACCAAGTGCGTTTCAAAAGCACCACCAAAAATTGGTTATGCATTATATAAAAGCAAGGAAGCTTAAAATCATATCAAATAGAAAATCCATCAAGTGCGTCCTAAAAGCACCACCAAACTTGGTTATGGATTAAATAAAAACAGTCAAACTCATAAATACAGAAGGGAAAGTGTAATCATATTGCACTGTTAGACCAATAATGGGTATTCATCATATTTTTCTCTCTTCTAGGCATGGTAACTATTTCTCTTGAAGATTCAAAGACTAATTTCTTTTGAAAATAATATAAAAAGGGATCTATCAAGTTCTCTTTGATCCTATGTATTTTGATCAGTTCACTCCTTTTACCAATTTTTTTAATTGTTTTAGATCTGAAATAGATGTGTATTCTCTTTCCATTATTCATTTTTATAGAAATTCCAATGTTCGTCACTAGGTAATGGGTGTACTTCTCACAACATAATTAATGATATTTTTAATAATTTAAGAGAAACACACCGCTTCTTTAATTTTAACATATTTACTAGGTTTTTTTATTCTCCTTAAGGTGTAAATTAAGATCACGAAGAGACTGCATATGCATTGTATCAAAATAATCGAGCCATTTCAAGATTTTATTTTCTAGTACGGCCAAAATGATATATGAAAAACCATTTTTAAATTGTCTCATTTTGTGGCTAAAGTCACATCTATCTCTCCTAAGTCATCCGTTTTGATTTGAAATTTTCGATCTCCTTTATCGTATTGAAATTTATGCCAAAAAGTTGCATGTATTCGATATAAAGAATGAATCTATATGAAACACTTTAAGTCATAATCAAAGAATACACATTTAATGTTCTTAGGTAAATTATTACTGACTATTTAATAATAGTAAAATAGCTTCCCCAACAAGATACTTTCTTTAGGCTCATAAATGGACCAAAATAATTGTTTTCATATATTCAGAACTCATATAAACATGACTGTTTACAAGTATGAGTATCTCATTTTAATATACTTTATGGTATACTCAAACAATTACTTATTCACTTTTATTTATAAATATCCTCCACGAATGTATCCCATCTTGTTTCCAATACACATGTTTTGTTTTATTTCAAAGACGAACTCATCCTATAATTCGCTACTATACTAGTTTTGTGTACATTTACCACTGTTATTTTATACAAAACTCTTTTTTCTTCACTTTCAATGAACTCATCCATGTCAAAAAGTAAATGTTTTAAATCCCTTTGGAATATATTTCATTCTAATTGTATTATAGTACAAATGCATAACAAACATGGATGAGTTTAATATTGCACAATAATTAGATTCTGAAATATACTAATGCCTTTGAGATGCTAACATTCTTTCTTCTTTTGAATGAAAATTTTCATAACCAATACAAGAATTTAACATTCATAATTTCTTCATTCTCATTATTGACTTAATATAAGATCTTGATATAGCTAACATATCTTTTCCACTGTATGTTTATACACAAATATCCTTTTAAATAACATTGAAATCCATAATAATCATTGTCCAAAAATGGACTTGTGATAGCTTTGATATTATAAAAAACTCATAATCTTTATATTTTAAAATCATTAGATTTATATTCTTTTCATGATATAATAATAAATCTAACTCCATAAATCAGTAACATAAAATGTGTGTGTGTAATGATTCATCATTCAAATTCATTTTTCATTCAAACATTAAATAAAACATTACATGCTTTTAATTTATTTCCATAAATATGTCACAAATCAATTATATGATTTAGAAATTTAAATACCATGCTTTTAATGCTTAAAAAATTCTTAATAAAAACAATTTAAGCAAATCAATATTTTTATCATATGCTTATATGTTATTTATCCATTTGCATATTTGCAAATAAATCCCAACTTATACGTTGACTTCATATAATAAATAGATGATTGTTATTTTCTTTTCAATTCTTAAATTGGGTTTTTAGGCCCAGGGAAAAAACATAAATAATGATAAATATGGTTCGTCGGTTAACGTGGAAAAAAACAACCTTATTGGATGGTGAATTTTTCTATTGAAAAGCATATCAATTAACTTTAAGAAGATAGCCAATGTATTGGGTAATATAAAGATGAAAACGAGTACAGGCAAATATGGTTGTCTAGTCCAGAAAAATTACAAAAAAACTTAGCAATACAGGGTCATCATTTGGACAAATATGAAAATACATATACATCCACATACACAAAGATATATACATATACACACACATATGTATATATGCATTACAATGTCATGGAAGACTGTTAACACCAAATGTAATATTTCCATAAAATTTTAACAATTGCTAGTAAGTGTTATGATCTTTCGAAATATTAACTCCTAATGAATTTTTATAAGTGATGGATATTTGGAAGTATTAACAATGCAGCTAAATCGGAAAAAGCTCCAAATTAGTAAATAACTAATAATTAGGCAAGTGATAAAAGAAATAGTGCTTGTTATCTCTTTCTTCTCGAAATACCAAGAGATATTTACTCATGCCACTGGAAGAAATTTCCATTGAATTAGTTAGACAATATCATTTTAAGAAGTTGAAAATCATTTACTTTGTGTACAACATGGAAGGAAATAATAGTAAGCTTGATTTTTAAAAATAAGATATAAGTACCATATATCATGTAAGAAGGATTTGCAGAAGCACCTTTTGATGCGAGTCCAAATAGTTTTTGTGCAAAAGGAAGCTCAAATGTGGCTTGGTTTAAAATATAAACCATGTAGTCATTATCAACTTGTAAATTAATGCATTTAGTTATCATATAAAGAACGTTCATATTCATCTTTATAAAAGTAGTTTTTCCATAAAACATAGTTATTAAGTACAAACATATATACATACACACACATACTCTATACACTCACTATATAACAACCCGTCTTTTCGGTCCTCAGAAGTCGATATTAGTACATCCACGGTATTCATGTGCCGAACATCCAAATGCCAGAATGACAGATTGTTGGGAAAAAAAGAAAAGACATAACAAAATCTCATAATGTGACAAGTAATCTCTAATATATCAATGAACTTTACAAAAATAAAACTGAACTTTAATGTATATAATAAACTAAGATTAACTAACTTATAAACAGCTTGACCGTTATAATAACATGTCCTTACAATTTGGTGATAAATACAAACATGAAACAAATAGCGGAAGATAACAGAAAATACAGAAGTAAATCTTAAAGGCATCCTTCTTATCTCCTAAAAGCTCCACGGTGTCCAACTAAATCTGGAAAATATGCTCAGGCTGACCCGAACATTATAAGAAAACAATGTCCGGGTCAGTCTGGTAAGACTAACATGGGAAACACAATCAAATGGATTCTTAACGTTTTTTTTTAACCTTTCAAAATAAAGGTATCTCATAAGACCATGCTGCACATGAACATGGATGGATTTTTACGTAATGATAACCAAAACATTTCTATATAAAATCCAATTATATTATTATAATGTCTAAGGGGGAAAATAAATATATAAAATAGCAAAATGCTTGCATCTCACATTTCAACATAGTTGGGCACAACTAAGTCCGTAAAGGCACTTATGAGAGAATGGATTCCACATAATGACAATGCACTAGGGTACCACCCACCACAGTACACCTTTAGAAAATGTATCGAGGGCTTTGCCTAGACCCCTTGCCAAAACATGACTGACCTACTCCTTACCGGATAGTATCGAATATGTCATCACCCCATTTGCATTGCAACCTTTTCCTTAAGAGCTCGTATGCACAACCAAATCCATAAATGTGTGTGTGTTTGTCTATAGAAGGGTGATGACATACCCTAATAGGTGCAACCCACATAGCCTGACTACATCTCCCCTGATTTTAGTCATTCTCTGATGTGAGGTTTGAGGCTACGTTTTACCTTTTCATATAGCAATCCCGCTTGGAATGCTAACACTGCCCTCTAAGCAGCATTATAGTGCCAACATTCATCCATACAAGTTGTTCATAATATGAACAACCGAAGATACTACTTCTACTACATCCATTTCGGAATCACCCTCAGAATTAGTAGCAAGCAGACCTTGCACTTCAAGAGCTCCGTCTTCGATTTCATCATCTTCAAGATGCTTCCAATGCTTCCAATCCGAACGCTTGAGTTTGTTCGGAATGGGTTTCAAATAGTTTATACTTATATAATCCCGATCTCTTCGAACCAACATTCGACACTTTCTGGTAAACTCAATTCCGGTTCTTCCGAAAATAAACAAACAATGCATACGAGTGGAGATCACCTCCTAATTGTTTTAAATGGATGGATTTCCTTATCATTTGTCTTAGGAGAACAAAATGAGAATTATACACACAGTATAGCATCATCGAAGATGACTATGCCATATAACTCACGTGTTTCTCCTAAATATTTCCAGAGTTATATTTTGGTCAAGATTTGACAGTTGGTTATTTAATTAGCAAATAAACAAATCAAAAATATATTTAATTCCATGTGGGATCCACTAAGCCTTTATATATAAATCTTTCAATTATTAAATTTTCTTTCAATTATTTGATTCAAAATACTTTCACAAAAGATATATTCCCAAACCTCTTATACTCTTTTCAATACTTGGAAAAACATTCATGTACTTATCTTAGCGGTATAAGTATATTACAAAACCTAAGGAAGATTTCCTCTTTTCCCAAATTCATATTTAAATGGGCTAACAAAATTTCATTTATAACATTATTTACTATAAACCACACCACTACCCTTTTGTATTAAGTATGGAAAGAATGTGTCCATGCCGCCATATTTAAGAAGGATAAATAGCCAAAACAAATCTCATTCCTTTATAAAATTCCCTTTTTATAAACCCATTTCATAATATAGTTTTATAAATTTCCAAATTAATTTATAAAACTTCCTTATAAAGCTCTAAAATGACTTACAAACTCCTTTACAAAATATCATTTGTAAATCTTCTTTAATAAATCCTTTTTACTAAGTATAATCCCTTTTATAAAACAATTTTTCCTTTATAAACATCCTTATTAAACTAATTGATTTCGTTTAAACGTCATAATTAAATAATTAATTAACTCCAAACCATCATTTTTAAAATAAGTAGTTAACTTTAAGCATCGTTAACCAAACAATTAATTAACTTTAAAACATCCTTAATAATATAATAAATCAACTTACTTTGAAACATTTCCAATAAAATAGTTAATTAATTAACTTTAAAACATTTTTAATAATTATAAACACTTAACCTCAAATTGTTAATAAAATTGAAGTTAATTTGAAACCAAAACTTACAAATTCGGAAAGAGGCTTAGTGATCACAATGATATTAAATCAAGTTACCATTTAATTAAATTTGACTTTTCAAGTCACATAACTGGTATTTACATAAGCCAACATATATGTAAATAGGATCAATTAGTAATCACTAACTAATCCATCACTTATCCAACATTAATTAACTGGCATACAATCTAGTGTCCAAATCAATTCAATAGCAGAATAGGGATTTACTTTGCTAAATAGATGTCAACAATATTCTATCCAATTAAACTATAATAGAACGGCGTTTTATTCTGCTAAAAAGATGTCCAAATAATCTATTCAATTAAGTTATAGTAGAACGGGGATTTATTCCTCTAAACAGATGTCAAAGTTTAGTATAACTTATTCATATTTGTTTGGCTACTTAATGGCACGGATAAAGAGAATCCCTTGTTTTAAAATCATCTACTTATAAAAAAAAGCTACACTTAAATAAAACGGATAGAGTTTAAAATAAATCTTTATTTAATAATAATTAAATCTTAATTTAATTACCAATTAAACCTTGATTTAATCTTAATTAAATTTGAATTAAATCTTAATTAATTAATTAATAATTAAACCCAACCTGATTAGCAATTTATTTAATAATTAAACCCTAACTAATTAAATAATTTAAATCTTAATTAAATAAAAATTTATACTTAATTAATTCTTTACTTCATTAATAATTAATTGAAAACCCTCTTAATTAATTAATTAAAATCATTATACTTAATTACTACTTAAGTATTAATTACCTTTACTTAATTATGAATTATCTTAACTTAATTAATTAATTATATAATCATTTAAAACTCAAACTTAATTAAAATAATAATTACCTTTTATACTTAAATTATGATTAAAAAAGGTTTTCAAAAATATGTAAGATAAAAATACTTTTATTTTAGAAAAAATGTTCGATTTCCTGAACTTCATCCATAACGACTATTGCTACGGATATCATAACTTTTTAAACTAGTTTTTCTAGTCTAATACTCTTCAAAACTTTTGCTTTTGACTTACTTTATAAAACATAGTATGAAGTTTTTGAAAACTAGAAATAAAGTTTGAAACTTTATAATTTTTCTAGTAAATTATAAAAGTGAACACGATTTTAAAACCAAGGGACCTCTAAGTCACTTATACAAGTACAAATGCTAACTTCCTTTAGCATATACAACCCATACATGAACATAATCATATATTTACATGCCATAACAAATAACAAGCAGATCATAACTTCTAACTAATCTCTACATTAGACTTCATTTTCAAGTCTAAATTCAACATCTCATACTAGCACATATATACCAAACCACATCATCATTATTGTAACATCCCGTATTTTTAAGCCATTGAATTTGAACATTTAATTCGTTTTAAATGTTAATGTGGATTCTTAATTGATTTTGGAATGAATGTATTCCGTGCAATCAATGAAAATAAGCTATAAATTTTAATTATAGCAATTTTGGTTGAATTTGATTAATGGAAAAATAATAATTAAATATTCGAAATTTGGATAAAAGGTGGATTTGGGTGTAAATAACTATAAAATGATATTTAAATGTATTTTTAAGCTCAATTGGTTATAAATAATATTGTTGTATTTTTAGATAAATTTAAAAGTCGATAAATTAATATTTGGGATTTTATATTAATTTAAAAATGAATTTAATATTATTAAAATACAATTTAATCAGATTTTGGTCCGGAATGAGCCAGAATGATTTTTAATGTGTTTATGAATTTTATATGATTTATTGTTAAGTTAATAAAATTTTAAAAGTGAAATTTTAAGCGTTTTCGATAATTTCGAAAATCGCATGATTTAATAGACGAGTTAAAATAGCCTTCCGGGGCACAGTCTCGGAATTCGACGAAACCAGTTCCATTGGATCCGTAATAGTTAGTTATTATCGAATTTCAATTTTCGTAGCAATCGGAGTTGTCGTTTGACGGTGGCAGCTCGAAACGCCTAGAAATCGATTTAACCGATTTAATTTTAAATTGATCGTTTAATTACGTAACTCGTGCATACGATCTAATTAGCTTACGAAACCCATTCCATTGTGTCCGGAACGTGGAAAAACCCCAGGATAGCCTGTCGGAACGTGAGAATTGGCTGTCGTTTGCATAAACTGTTAATTTGAGAAATTATATTAACTAAATAATATTAAACTATTATATATATATATATATATATTAACACTTATATCGTCAAACCCTAGTGTTTCCGTGGCCGCCGTCGTTTATACTTCAATGGCCGATGTTTCCCCTCCTTCTCCTCCATTTTTCGCTCAATCTATTAGCTTTCACAAAAAGTTTTCAACTAGTAAATCGAAGAGAGTGTCGTGATCTACCCATCCATACGGTTGAAGCTTCGTTTCGTCGACTAGAGTTGGGCTTAATCGGCCCCGTTCGTCTTGCGTTTGTTCGCGTTTTCAGAGGGAAGGGGGCCACCGAGCTGCGTATGTTCGTGGGTGAAGGTGGAGGCTGCGACGTGCTTTCTCGCAGCGACATCTGATCGTCATCGTACTCGACGTCGGAGGGGCGATTTCAAGCCCTAATCTATGTGTTTGGGTTATTTTGCCTGGAGGTATCGTTCGCGTGAGGAAGAAGACCCCTGTGCGGCCTTGATTCATGACTAACGGCTGAGATTTTATGGTATAAAGAATAAGAGAAATTGTTTTTAAATTTATTTCAAACTTTGGAAAATCGTAACGAGTTCATACGACCTCAGATTTTACCGAAACTGGAAGCGTTGGAATCGCAGGAAAGTATACTACGTGATGGCGCAGATCCGGAGTCATTCCGGGCAAGTAGGAATTTGGGTTAAATCGGACGCCGTCCGGTTTAATTTAAAATTCGAACGCTTGCTGAAACTCAAAGTGAGTTTTTCTCACTCACATCTGGATGCTAGACATTATAAATAGTTGATATTTAAATATCTGTGTGGATGGCTGAATATAATTGTTATCATCAGTCTGGTTGATATTTATATTGCGATGTGCTAATATCTGTGATGCAGGGAGAAACAGGTTGGAGGGATCCAACTGGATTCCTCACAATGTAGCAATTATTTTATAATTGATAGTGATACCTGTTTATATGATGTGATTGATAAATCTGGAAATTTAGTTGTTCTGTGACATTGTGGTATAAATTGTAATCACAGAATTAAATTATAAATGGCTAAAAAAGTGTTTTTACGAAATAAAATGAATTGTTAAATTTAGAATTTCAAAGAATAAAATTTGAAATCGGATTTGAAAAGAAAAATGTAAATTGGGCCAAATTGGGATTTTGAATATAATGGGAAGTGTATGAAATGGGTAAATGGAAAGTATAGTTTTTTGGAAATTAAATTTATGAAATTATAAATTGTTTAAAATAACGGTGTTTATTTTAATAACGACTAATGTTATCCGGAAATTAAAAATATGTTAAAATGGAGTTTCCGACTATAAATAAACAAGTTCAAATGAAAAACAGAATGTTTTGAAATGCCGTATTTCATTGGAATGTAACTAAGTGAATTGGAAATTTGGCTTCCATTGAAAATTCACCAAGATGTTTATTTAAAAATGTTTAAACTATATTAAAAAAAAAATGAATTTCCGAAAATGGGAAAAATTGTGATTTAACTTCGGAGGAAGTTATAGTTAAGTATGGAATTGGAAATTTATGTTGAAATCATAAATTGACTTGAAATAAATCAGTGGATTTATATGAAAGAGTACTTTGGAATGTTTTGAAACGAGAAAGTGTTTCCCTGGGAAAAACCAAGTTAGTGTTTTTAAAGATTTTATTTAATTTAAAAGTTAAGTTTAAAATTTGTTTAAAGAGTATTTTTAAGAAATTGTTATTTTTAAAGTAACAAACTAATAATTTAGAAATCGTAATGATTTGAGAATATATTAGTAAATATTTTTACGAATGGATTTATTTAAAAGTTGGTTTTGGCTTAAGTTGTTAAAATTAGCATTTTTCTTCTTATAACGCTATTTTGAATTTAGTTAAACTAAAACCCTTATTTTTAAATCAAAGTTTATGTGTTAATAACTAGTTTTCTTCACATATTTTAAATTTATATTTTGAGTAAATAAATAGAAGTAATTTTCATATTTTAAAGTATATTTCAGTATAAAGTATTTTAACTGTTTTAAATGCAAATTGTTTTATACTTGGTTATTCCCGATGGGAATAAAGGGTAAAGGATTTACCTTGTAAAGGAAGAGTTTTGGAAAATTGTTTTCAAATGAGTTTTGAAAATGTGAAAATATATCTTTGAAAGATATTAGAAGAAAATAAATAATATGGAGATTATTTATTGTGTGATGGATGTGTATGGATGTTTGTGAACATTAATTGATAGTTAAATCACCGACTATCAATATTGGCCAATGCGCTGATCGTTTCGAAGAGACCGGGATCGAGTTTCCGTATACCGGGATTCTAGGTCTGGAGACTCGAATACCACTTCGATTCGGTTTGTACGTTTCGTGTAACGTGTTCGGAGTCGAAGATGGAGCAGTGAAGTGCAAGGGCTAGTCGCTACTAATCCTGAGGATATTTCCAAAATGGATGTAGTAGGGGTAGTGCCTTCGGTTCCGTTCGGACCCGGGATGGACTTATATGGACGAATGCTTTCGTGACATCGTCAGGTGGACGATGGGCATTCTAAGGGATATGTGCTATAAAGGTATCGTTTAGCCTCAAGCCTCATCAACCGGGAATGACTGAAAATCAGGGGTTATGCAGGAAGGCTTCGTGGGTAGCCCCACTTGAGAGTAAGGTCATCCCTGTCTAGATGTCCCTTTTATTTCGGCTTAGTGGTGCGGTTGCTGATCCCAACCGTGGGGTGATTTTACTTGGAATTATCCAGTAAGGGATGATTCCGGCTTTGTGTTGTAGGGGAGCGGGCGTACTCCTCGGTACTGTGATCTAGGCCACGTACTGTGACAGGTGGTACCCCAGTGCCTAGTCATTCGTTGGAAATCCATTCTCCCTACGAGCCTGTACGGTTTTGATTGTGCCCAACTATTGTTGAAATGTGAGATGCAAGCATTTCAGCTAGATTCTATTTTACTTTCTATAGACACTATTATAATATCAGAGGATTTTTATAAAAAGTGTTTTAGCTATCGTAAGGTAAAAACCCGACATGTTTATTTGTGGCGTGGTCTTACGAGATGCTTTTGTTTTCAAAGGATTTTTGAAACTTTAATAATCAGTTTGGATGTATTTATGATGCGCTGGTATTCCAGACTGACTCGGGTGTTATTTTATTATAATGCTCGGGTCAGACCGAGTATTTTACAGGATAGGTTGCTATGGAGCTCAGGAGAGGAGCTGGAGTTCGAGACGTATTTCTCGTACTTGTATTATTCCGCTGCTGTGATTGTTGTATTGACTGATTGACTGGATATTGATGATTGTATTGATATACTCTGATGATGATGTATTGTATATAAACAATATAGTTTCATTTTGTGTAAAGATCTGTTCTATATATTATATTTTATCCGCTGCGACTGTGAGGTTCTGATTTTGTTTAGTTCTTTCTTCTTCTATCTACTTTCTTATTCTTCTACAATCTGTCTTTCCGGCATTCGATCGTCGGCATATTATACTGTTGAGTATTTTGTGTCGATTTTCGAGGGTCGTGAAGGGCGGGTCGTCACACTTGGTATCAGAGCTTAGATTGGCGACAACCTAGGCTTTGGTGGGTAAATTTACTCATTTTAAATAGAGTCAATAGTACTCTATTATGAGTTGAGTGTAATAATAGCTATGAGAGCGTACTTGTTAGTGGATATAAAATTGTTTTTGTACTGTGTTGACTTATCGGTTGAGTGTTTATGAATTCTGGTCGGTGCGGGAAGTACAACCGTATCGATAGGGGTTTCTAAACTCTTAAACAAGATAAACCGACATAGTATTATTTTTAAAGTGGGTAAATGAAATAATTTTACCCAAAATTATATTTTGATATAAAAAGAAATAATTTTCTAAATTATTATATGTATTGGATGCTTGTTTGGTTGTTCTTCTATAATCAAATAAGAAATTAAAACATGATCTAAAATTTGAAATGATATATATAAGAAAATAAGAAGTTAAAATATTAAAATGGTTTATAACCAAATGGAATTGACTGGATATGTTTTAAATAAGAAAAGTAAAAATTAAAATTTGATTTAAACTAGAATTTTGACCCCGGAAATTTTGAAAGGGATTTCAAATGGAATTGTTTTGAGGTGGATTTTGGAAGTGGAAAGCATTGAACTCACTTCAGTCGCTGGAAAATAATCCTGATGATGCTGGCCACATCATTAGAATTCATTTTCGAGTTTCTAAAGGGATGGATTGCTACCCAAATAGTTGGTTATGACATTGTTTGGACTTGTTTGGGAAACAAGTGATTTTGGAATTTTCAAAGGAAAATTGTTTGGTAAAAGCAGTTTGTTTTGGAATTTGGTATTTGATTTGAATATCAAAAGAGAAATGTGTTGATTTTTATTTCAAATTGGTTTTGAAATAAATCCGGGTAAATTGAATTCTGGGAATTCTATTTTAAATAAAAAAATGTGAAAGTTGAAATGATTCAACTATATAACTTATAAAGGAAAGTTGATTTAAAGAAGAATTGAGTATATATGGAATGTAAATTTACTTTGAATAAATGAAGGTGAATGGAATATATCTGGATTTAACTTACGATAAGTTAAATAAAATTAAGAATTTGAAATTGAATTAAATCTAAATGAATTGGAATTAAAAGGAAGTTGAGATAACGGTGAAATGTAAATGCTTATGATTGTGCAAATGAATTCATATTCTTAAGTTATTAAGTGTTAAAATTTGACATTGTGATTATAAAAATGTGGATTGGTTTGAAATGAGCAATATAAACTTATAAGTAAATAAGTTGGAGAACTTGAGAATGGAAGATTTGATTTTAACTCAAGTAAAATGGAATTATAATCACAAATAAAAATGGTTAAGTGGAATGGTGAATTCGAACTTAATTTTAAATGGAATGCAAGGTAAGGTGAAACAATTATAAAATATAAAAGAGGTAAGTGAACTGAAGTTAGTAAATAAGTTGAACTTGAATGTGGAGAATTAATATTAAATTGAATTTGGTTTAACTTCGACTAAGATGGAATTAAGCTGAATATTAAAATTTCTGTTGTGTTATGAATAAAAATGAATGTAATTCAATTCTTATTGAAGTAGTAAAGGAAATAGTTTAATTTTAGGTGGGCTAAATAAAATTTAGATGAACTTGAATAAATTCTGGAAAGGAATTAAATTGAAAATGCATATATAATTTAGTTAACCTTGAATTAAAATGGGATAAGAATTTAATTAAATGGAAATTTAATTTAGTTGAAGGGAGGTTGAATGAAGTAAATGCTCACTAAATTAAATTTAAAATGATTGTTTGGCAATGAGTTTTGTGTTAGCTAAATTAAATAGGATTTTGATAGTTGGTCAAAGTTTGAAAGGTAAATAAAATCCAGTTTTGGGATGGAATTTAAGTTTGGCAATAAATGTTGAGAGTGTGAATGAATAATGGAATTAACTTATAATAGTGATGATTTGAATTGGAAGTAAAATTCAAATGAGAGAAATAATTTAAATGGTCTCTTTGTTAATAAAATAAGTTTGTACATGGATTGGATAAATAAACAAAGAGCATTTAGATTTATAAATGAATTGAAATTTGATTGGATGAGAATCAAATGGAAATAAAATTAAATTGATATAAGAAGATGATGGAAATTGTGTGGAAGAACTTAAGCATCTTGGAAGAAAAACAAATGATTGTGAATGGGCTTATTTAAGTAATTCCGAATGAAATTTGTTAGGAAATAAACTGAAATGCAAGTGAAGTGAGTTTTAAATTAATTAATGTGATGAGTAAAAAATATAAGAGTTGTAAATAACTCAGGAATGAATGATATTAATATAAACTTGAATTTGGTTAATGGAAATAAAGATGTAAGGAAAATGTAATTTAACAATTACATTGGAAAGAGAAAATATTTGGTTTGTGAACCTTGTAATGGAATAAAATTTATATGAATCCAAGTTGGAAATAATTTTAAATGGTTATAAGCTTAAGTGGCAATTGTTTTGCTTGAATGACATGGAAATTTGCATGTATTTGCAATTGAGTGTTTAAAAGCAATTGGAATTGAATTGTGAATAAATTGATATGAATGGGAACCCAATTCAAAGAGTTTTGTATATGAATGCAAGTGAATTGGTTAAGAATAGCAAATGAAATTGATTTTGAATCAATAGGAATGAATTGACCTCTTAATGAGTAATGTTTGCATATGAATGGAAATGGATCATAATTGAAATGCAAATGTTTCAAGTTTAAAATGAAATTTGATTGTAAATCAAATTTGGAATGTAAGTATATCAAATTTAAGAATAAGAATTTGATTGTGAATCAATTTGTAATTGAATTGAAGTAAATTGATGCAAGTGATACGCATGTAATCAAATTGATGTAAATATGAATTGAGAATATTGAACTTGAATTTAAAGCATTCAAGTGAAATAAAATGAAGTAGACTTGAATAAGTGATTCGAAAGTGATGGAAATCTTTGGATTGTTGAAATAAATAAGGTTAACATTGTTAATGATGAAGTTTGCTTGGTTTGGTTATGAAATGGATATGTTTGGCTTGCATTTGTGTTGGAAATGTTATTAAAATGCTCATATCATTGAAACTGATGAGTTTGTTGAGTATAGTACAGGTACGGGAGGCGTTCGAGAGAGTTGGAGCACGTATATGCGAGATATTAGCCGCTTGCTTTTAAAAATTTGCTAAGAGGTACGCCTACGCAAATATAATTGGGAAAATGATATATATATTGTGATATATTTTGGTTTCCGGCCATGTGAGCCGATGTATATATATTTGTGTATCCTGCGATATCGCAGAAGCTCCTCCGTACAAAGGAGACTCCGCCAAAATTTTTCGGAAATTTTGGGAGTTAGAAAATTTTTGGGTTTTGGGAAAATTTTTAATAACTAGTAAAGTTATTTTGGAAGCAAATGTTAAAATAAAAGCTTTAGAGTAAATGTAGCAATTGAGTTTGGGTTTGGGTTAAAGGATTTTAGAAAGTGAATGTAAGCTTTTAACTAAGCAAATTGGGAAGTAAATGGATTGGAGAGTATTTTCTACCTTAGCAAATTTCGGGGACGAAATTTTTATAAGGGGGGGGGAATGTAACATCCCGTATTTTTAAGCCATTGAATTTGAACATTTAATTCGTTTTAAATGTTAATGTGGATTCTTAATTGATTTTGGAATGAATGTATTCCGTGCAATCAATGAAAATAAGCTATAAATTTTAATTATAGCAATTTTGGTTGAATTTGATTAATGGAAAAATAATAATTAAATATTCGAAATTTGGATAAAAGGTGGATTTGGGTGTAAATAACTATAAAATGATATTTAAATGTATTTTTAAGCTCAATTGGTTATAAATAATATTGTTGTATTTTTAGATAAATTTAAAAGTCGATAAATTAATATTTGGGATTTTATATTAATTTAAAAATGAATTTAATATTATTAAAATACAATTTAATCAGATTTTGGTCCGGAATGAGCCAGAATGATTTTTAATGTGTTTATAAATTTTATATGATTTATTGTTAAGTTAATAAAATTTTAAAAGTGAAATTTTAAGCGTTTTCGATAATTTCGAAAATCGCATGATTTAATAGACGAGTTAAAATAGCCTTCCGGGGCACAGTCTCGGAATTCGACGAAACCAGTTCCATTGGATCCGTAAAAGTTAGTTATTATCGGATTTCAATTTTCGTAGCAATCGGAGTTGTCGTTTGACGGTGGCAGCTCGAAACGCCTAGAAATCGATTTAACCGATTTAATTTTAAATTGATCGTTTAATTACGTAACTCGTGCATACGATCTAATTAGCTTACGAAACCTGTTCCATTGTGTCCGGAACGTGGAAAAACCCCAGGATAGCCTGTCGGAACGTGAGAATTGGCTGTCGTTTGCATAAACTGTTAATTTGAGAAATTATATTAACTAAATAATATTAAACTATTATATATATATATATATATATTAACACTTATATCGTCAAACCCTAGTGTTTCCGTGGCCGCCGTCGTTTATACTTCAATGGCCGATGTTTCCCCTCCTTCTCCTCCATTTTTCGCTCAATCTATTAGCTTTCACAAAAAGTTTTCAACTAGTAAATCGAAGAGAGTGTCGTGATCTACCCATCCATACGGTTGAAGCTTCGTTTCGTCGACTAGAGTTGGGCTTAATCGGCCCCGTTCGTCTTGCGTTTGTTCGCGTTTTCAGAGGGAAGGGGGCCACCGAGCTGCGTATGTTCGTGGGTGAAGGTGGAGGCTGCGACGTGCTTTCTCGCAGCGACATCTGATCGTCATCGTACTCGACGTCGGAGGGGCGATTTCAAGCCCTAATCTATGTGTTTGGGTTGTTTTGCCTGGAGGTATCGTTCGCGTGAGGAAGAAGACCCCTGTGCGGCCTTGATTCATGACTAACGGCTGAGATTTTATGGTATAAAGAATAAGAGAAATTGTTTTTAAATTTATTTCAAACTTTGGAAAATCGTAACGAGTTCATACGACCTCAGATTTTACCGAAACTGGAAGCGTTGGAATCGCAGGAAAGTATACTACGTGATGGCGCAGATCCGGAATCATTCCGGGCAAGTAGGAATTTGGGTTAAATCGGACGCCGTCCGGTTTAATTTAAAATTCGAACGCTCGCCGAAACTCAAAGTGAGTTTTTCTCACTCACATCTGGATGCTAGACATTATAAATAGTTGATATTTAAATATCTGTGTGGATGGCTGAATATAATTGTTATCATCAGTCTGGTTGATATTTATATTGCGATGTGCTAATATCTGTGATGCAGGGAGAAACAGGTTGGAGGGATCCAACTGGATTCCTCACAATGTAGCAATTATTTTATAATTGATAGTGATACCTGTTTATATGATGTGATTGATAAATCTGGAAATTTAGTTGTTCTGTGACATTGTGGTATAAATTGTAATCACAGAATTAAATTATAAATGGCTAAAAAAGTGTTTTTACGAAATAAAATGAATTGTTAAATTTAGAATTTCAAAGAATAAAATTTGAAATCGGATTTGAAAAGAAAAATGTAAATTGGGCCAAATTGGGATTTTGAATATAATGGGAAGTGTATGAAATGGGTAAATGGAAAGTATAGTTTTTTGGAAATTAAATTTATGAAATTATAAATTGTTTAAAATAACGGTGTTTATTTTAATAACGACTAATGTTATCCGGAAATTAAAAATATGTTAAAATGGAGTTTCCGACTATAAATAAACAAGTTCAAATGAAAAACAGAATGTTTTGAAATGCCGTATTTCATTGGAATGTAACTAAGTGAATTGGAAATTTGGCTTCCATTGAAAATTCACCAAGATGTTTATTTAAAAATGTTTAAACTATATTAAAAAAAAATGAATTTCCGAAAATGGGAAAAATTGTGATTTAACTTCGGAGGAAGTTATAGTTAAGTATGGAATTGGAAATTTATGTTGAAATCATAAATTGACTTGAAATAAATCAGTGGATTTATATGAAAGAGTACTTTGGAATGTTTTGAAATGAGAAAGTGTTTCCCTGGGAAAAACCAAGTTAGTGTTTTTAAAGATTTTATTTAATTTAAAAGTTAAGTTTAAAATTTGTTTAAAGAGTATTTTTAAGAAATTGTTATTTTTAAAGTAACAAACTAATAATTTAGAAATCGTAATGATTTGAGAATATATTAGTAAATATTTTTACGAATGGATTTATTTAAAAGTTGGTTTTGGCTTAAGTTGTTAAAATTAGCATTTTTCTTCTTATAACGCTATTTTGAATTTAGTTAAACTAAAACCCTTATTTTTAAATCAAAGTTTATGTGTTAATAACTAGTTTTCTTCACATATTTTAAATTTATATTTTGAGTAAATAAATAGAAGTAATTTTCATATTTTAAAGTATATTTCAGTATAAAGTATTTTAACAGTTTTAAATGCAAATTGTTTTATACTTGGTTATTCCCGATGGGAATAAAGGGTAAAGGATTTACCTTGTAAAGGAAGAGTTTTGGAAAATTGTTTTCAAATGAGTTTTGAAAATGTGAAAATATATCTTTGAAAGATATTAGAAGAAAATAAATAATATGGAGATTATTTATTGTGTGATGGATGTGTATGGATGTTTGTGAACATTAATTGATAGTTAAATCACCGACTATCAATATTGGCCAATGCGCTGATCGTTTCGAAGAGACCGGGATCGAGTTTCCGTATACCGGGATTCTAGGTCTGGAGACTCGAATACCACTTCGATTCGGTTTGTACGTTTCGTGTAACGTGTTCGGAGTCGAAGATGGAGCAGTGAAGTGCAAGGGCTAGTCGCTACTAATCCTGAGGATATTTCCAAAATGGATGTAGTAGGGGTAGTGCCTTCGGTTCCGTTCGGACTCGGGATGGACTTATATGGACGAATGCTTTCGTGACATCGTCAGGTGGACGATGGGCATTCTAAGGGATATGTGCTATAAAGGTATCGTTTAGCCTCAAGCCTCATCAACCGGGAATGACTGAAAATCAGGGGTTATGCAGCAAGGCTTCGTGGGTAGCCCCCACTTGAGAGTAAGGTCATCCCTGTCTAGATGTCCCTTTTATTTCGGCTTAGTGGTGCGGTTGCTGATCCCAACCATGGGGTGATTTTACTTGGAATTATCCAGTAAGGGATGATTCCGGCTTTGTGTTGCAGGGGAGCGGGCGTACTCCTCGGTACTGTGATCTAGGCCACGTACTGTGACAGGTGGTACCCCAGTGCCTAGTCATTCGTTGGAAATCCATTCTCCCTACGAGCCTGTACGGTTTTGATTGTGCCCAACTATTGTTGAAATGTGAGATGCAAGCATTTCAGCTAGATTCTATTTTACTTTCTATAGACACTATTATAATATCAGAGGATTTTTATAAAAAGTGTTTTAGCTATCGTAAGGTAAAAACCCGACATGTTTATTTGTGGCGTGGTCTTACGAGATGCTTTTGTTTTCAAAGGATTTTTGAAACTTTAATAATCAGTTTGGATGTATTTATGATGCGCTGGTATTCCAGACTGACTCGGGTGTTATTTTATTATAATGCTCGGGTCAGACCGAGTATTTTACAGGATAGGTTGCTATGGAGCTCAGGAGAGGAGCTGGAGTTCGAGACGTATTTCTCGTACTTGTATTATTCCGCTGCTGTGATTGTTGTATTGACTGATTGACTGGATATTGATGATTGTATTGATAAACTCTGATGATGATGTATTGTATATAAACAGATATAGTTTCATTTTGTGTAAAGATCTGTTCTATATATTATATTTTATCCGCTGCGACTGTGAGGTTCTGATTTTGTTTAGTTCTTTCTTCTTCTATCTACTTTCTTATTCTTCTACAATCTGTCTTTCCGGCATTCGATCGTCGGCATATTATACTGTTGAGTATTTTGTGTCGATTTTCGAGGGTCGTGAAGGGCGGGTCGTCACAATTATAATCCATCAAAAAACCAATTATTTGCAACAATAATTAACAACAAAATAAAGGTTAAAACTTCCCCTAAAAGAAGTGAGTTTTACTCACCAAAAGTTCACAAAACAAACTAAATCACCTCTAGAACTTAGATCAGTCTTGGATTCTTTTAAGTAAAAATTTGATTTTTGGTCTTGTGAAGAGCTTTTGGACTCAACCTATGGGGAATATGGGTTCGGCCTTGGGCGTTTAAGGGTGGTGTGGACTTGTTTTTGAAGGAAGAGTGGTGTAGGAAGAAATGAAAAGACTTTCAAATGATTTTAAGGAGTTTAAAAGTAGAAAAAGGCATGGTTTCTAATTTTTTAAAATAAAGGATGCCATTAAAATGCTTAAGGAGCTTAAGAAAGAGGAAGATAAAGTTTGAAAAAAATAAGAAATGAAAGACAAAATATCGATTTTTTTTTACATAAATTGAAATTACCAAATTAGCCTTTAAGTACATACCCTCCACAAATATTGTGCCACATCATCACTCCTTCCTCCCTCCCCTTACTTATAGCTCATGTACAATCATGGTCCCCCCTTTCATCACATCCACCGATCCATCAAAGCACCACACATTTTAGAACATATTGGATAATAGGATAATCTTGTACCATGATGTTATATGTTAATATGACATTACATTATTTTATTTTATTTTTATTTAAATTTTGGTTATATGTCACATCTCATTTTATATTTACTTACGTAAATATAATTTACCATTTACTCTCATTAACCTTTTATATATTATTTGTATATGTGTATAAATATATACTAAAGTGTTTACAACATTTCCAACAACTTTTAGATGACGAAAATTCGAAAAACGATTTTTGGTCACATTTTCAGTTGTTCATTGAACTATCTATTTTAGTAAACCAAATTCAAAAATGAATTTTCTATCATTAGTTATAAATTAAAATAGAGTATTTTAATTATTAAAACCATTAATTGAATATATAAAATTAATTAAATATTCACAAACCAAAGCGATAAAATTCCAGACCATTACACACACACGTGTGTGTGTTTATATATATATATATATATATATATATATATATATAAATGTGTGTGTGTGTGCGCGCGCGCGCATGTACATATGTAATATAAGTGATAAAAAGGAATAACAATTGTTATCTCTTTCTTCTCAAAATATTATGTGCTTGTACATGTGAATTTTACTTATCTCACTATGTGAAAATGTCAATGAAATAATTAGACAATGCCAATTTAAGAAGTTGAAAATCCATTACTCTATGCATAGCTTAAAAATATAGCAAAAGTGAGTTTTGAAAGTAAGATAGATATTATTCTATGTTATATGTAAATAAAATATTTGCAAGAGCTTGAAATACTGGTAGCACCTTCAAGCACTTTTTGATACGAGTCAAAACTGATTTGATGTGCAAGAAGAATCTCAAATTTGGCTCGACTTTAGTAACATTTTAATTACTACTAGTTTGTAAATTGATGCATCTAATTATCCTCGAATGATGTTCTAATACATTTTTATAGAAGTATTTGTATGCGTTTATATTGCCAATAATGAATTTGAGCGAGTTTCCATTATTTTGTTAAAAGTTGATCAACCATATTGGTTTTTCTTATAGTATATATCAATGATTGCACATTTTAATTTATATTTGTAATATCTTAATATGAAAAAAATTAAAGTGGAAATTAGGGACAAATCCCTCTTTTTTACATTTTTTTACACCCTTTCCTTTTAGGAATTATTTTTTAAATCCCTCTTCTTTGAATTTCTTTCTTTTTTACATCTCTCATTTCCAAATTTAAAAGTGGCCGCTTCAACGTGTATTACGACAGTTATGAGTTATGAATGTATACGCTAAGGGTGCATGTTAAGGTTAATAAAGTTACCCAAATATTCACGTGAATTTCGCTTTTTTTTTTAAAATAGGGATGTAATTTATAAAAGAAAATTGAAGGAGACCTAAGACTAATTTTTTATAATCATAAAGATGTATGCCAAATTTTTCCTAAATTAAATATACGCAAAATAAAATTTATATTTTTATGCACATCGATAATAAAATTATCAAACAGTTTAAACATATAAATTGATGAAACTAAACATGATATAAACTACACCAAACATCCATGTATTCCCATTATGGATGAAAAAACTATATTTTTCTACAAAATGATCCAACCATTTTTTGTTTGTAAAACTATATAAAATGGTATTATTAACAAACCTTGAAAGATATTTGAACAACAAATATTATATAACCATATGTTCATCTATCTTTTCATTCATCATTGACATTTGGGTTTCATGACTAATCGATAGGCTACGTTGATGATTACAACTTATGCATAATAGGCATGTGTAAGTTGTTGATACACAACTTAATGCCAAATTAAATTTCAGGAATACAGAATAAAGATCTAATAAGTAACACCTCATTAGTTGCTCTTTTGATAAACGGTCACCTTCCCTAGTAGCTTCCACGAATCCGCCATTTACACCAAAAATTTATAAATACGATAGGAATAAATGTTACAAAAAAATGTATCCAAAATCGAGTTGATATAAAATGGATTTTATTGTATAATATTTATTAGTCTTTGTTTACTTATAAGAGCATATTTGACAATTTATTTAATGTAATCACAACCGCATACAAGTAATCATTTAAATGATAGCATTAGAAAACTCATTATAAGAAGCTTGTAAATGTGGATCATAAGTAGAAATTTAAGAAGTAATAAATTGTTGTTTAAAATTATGAACACATTTCAAGAATCATTTTGACCAAGTATATGACTAAAATACCCTTAAAGTTTCATAAGGGCACCTTGTTTTATTTTTATAGACATACCCAGCTATCTAGTCAATTATGTGTTCAATACTTATAAGTAATTGTTAATTTTTATGAAGATAGAACATGATTATTTTGCGGAAGAAAGAGGAAGATAATATAATATGAGAAATAGATGTATTATTTATTCCTTCATCATTACTCTATATATATTATACATATAAGGATCGTAAAACCATTAGATCCTAAATCAATGCATATTCAAATTCAAGTATTAATTTTGTAATTAAACCTTTCCATGTTAATGAAACGTGGAAAAGGAAATAACTAATTACAAAATTAATTATTACCCTTACGATAATCAATGCACAGTCAATGCCTAATACCCCCCTGAAGTTAGAGTGTGAATATTATGAAGTCGCAACTTATTATGAAATATGATAAATTAGTTTTTTCTCAAAGCTTTCGTAAAAATATTAACAACCTATAAATGGGTTGGCACATATAAAGGATTAACCAATCCCGCTAGTAGCTTTTCACACACAATATGATAATCTATCTCAATATGCTTTGTGTATTCATGAAACACTGGATGAGCTGCAATATGTAGCGCCACTTGATTATCACAAAATAATGTTATAGCAAAGGTTTGTGAAAATCTTAAATCTTTTAGAATATAAAGCGACCATGTTAGCTCCTAACAAGTGTTTGTTATGGCTCTATATTCAGCTTCTACGGACGATCTCGATACAATTGATTGCTTAGATTTCCATGAAACAAGAATCCCCACGAAAAATACAGAATCCTATAATCGATCTTCTTGTGAAGCTGCAACTACCCTAGTTAGAATCACAATATGCTTTAAGATCAAGTTTGTTCAGAAGGAAAAAACAAACCTAGCCTAGATGTACCCTTAATATGTCTAAGAACCCTTAGAGCGGTATCCCAATGTAGTTTTCTAGGTTTATGCATGTATTGGCTTAAAGTGTGAACTATGTAGACTATCTCTGGTTTTGTGATGTAAGATAAATTAATCTTACCACCAATCTTCTATATTTGGTTGCATCGCTTAATATTGAGCTATCTGTGGGGATGAGTTTAAATTTTGTTTCATTAGAAAATTTTCCGGCCATGCACCAGTGAGACCAAAATCTTCCAATATATCAAAAATGTATTTTCATTGAGTCGTGTAAATTCCCTTTTTAGATCTTGAAAATTCAATACCTAGGAAATATTTTAATTCACCAAGAACTTTCATACAAAATTACTTAAGAAGAAATATTTGAAGATCTCATTTGTTGAAGGTTATTGTCTGTTAGAAGAATATCATCAACATAAATGAGAATGATGGTAAAAGAAGAATTTTAACTTTGGTGAAAAGAGAATAATCAGCCTCTGATTAGGAATAAACATCTTTTTGTATAGTTTCTAAAAAGATAGGAAACCAATTTCATGATGCCAGTTTGAGAACATAAAGAGACTTATTGAGTCGATATACAATATTCTCCCCTTGTTTATAAAGACTGGGTGGAGGATTCATATAGTCAACTTTATGTAAATCTCCATGAAGAAAAGCCTTTTGTACATCAAGTTGTTGAACAAACCAATTACGAGAAGCAACTATAGTAAGAAGGCATCGTAAAGTAGTAAGCTTGGCCGTGGGGGAGAACATCTCATGATAGCCGACACCTTCGACTTGAGTATAACCCTTAGCAACAAGACAAGCTTTGTATTGTGCAATAGAACCATCAATTCGATACTTTATGTTGTAGACCCATTTAAAACCAATAGGTCTATGCCTAGGGGAAGAGGCACCATACTTAATTACCGTATGTGTTATTCGTCTCTAATGCTTCTAATTTAGTTTTCATCTCCTTTTACCAATGTGGACCATGAATGGCCTGGAAATAGGATTGAGGTTCTTTATGATCTATTGTGTTTGATAAAAAGGAACAACATGCATATGAAAAACGAGAATATGAATGAAACTAAGAGAGAGGATAAAGAGTACCTTTTGTTAAACTTGCCAACGGACTAGGATGATAAACTTAAGTAGACATAATGTGGTCTCTATGCCATGTTGTAGGTTGTTTGGTTCTTGTGGAGTGGCGTAGTAAGGTGTTAGATGTTTCTTGGGAGTCTTGTGAGGATGTTTCAAAAATAGAGATGTATGGTCCTACCGTGTTGGATGTTTCTGGAGGATTTGATAATGATGTGTTGGAATAGGGATGTTTGATTCTATAGCAGGGACGATAGGAATATTATGGAATGAAGGATTGAGTGATGCATGTTCATTTGATTCGAGCGAGTCATAATGGTTTGTAGTTTGTTTTATGGTGTTCAAGGTAGGTTGATCGACAACTATTGTATGTTCATTTAAGATATCTAGAAATTCGTGTGCAAATTTTGAAGAAATGAATAATCATTTAACTTTGGACTTATAAATGAGGAAAAATGAAAAGTGAATTCATGAAAATAGACATCCCAACTACAATGAACTATTTTGTTTCTAGATTAGAAAGCTTATACCCTTTTGACAGTTTGGGTACCTTACAAAAATACAATTTGTAGCTCGAGAATCAAATTTATTCGAAAGATGAACATTTGTGGCATAAGGCAAAAAAAAACCAAAAACTCTCAAGCGATCAAGGGATAGAGACGATGGTAAAGTATTTCAAAAGGTGACTTATTGGATAATAATGGTGATGGAAGACGACTTATGTGAAAAAGAAGAGCATGAGCAATAGTAATGATATGTCGATGCTTGCATTCAACAACCCCATTTGATTGTGGAGTGTAAATGCAAGTTTGTTGGTATTCAATTCCATGAGATTGAAAGTACTCTTTTGTTGCAAAAAATTCCAAACCATTATCAATACGAATAGCTTTAAAAAATGCATGAAATTGAGTTTTTACAAATGTAATAAAGGATTAAAGGACTTTCTGAGTTTCTGATTTATGTTGCATAAGATAAACCCATATGCATCTGCCAAAATCATCAACAACTACAAGAAAAAAACGTGCACAAAAATGTGTTTCAATTTTTTTTAATACCCTACGTATTTCAATGTAGAAATTCAAAATAATACTTTGTTGTTATTGAACTTGAAGTAAAAGGTAATCTAGTTTGTTTGGCCATAGGACAAATTGTACAATCATTATCAAATGGAATATTTTCTAAGAATATCAAAGGAGAAATTAATTTCATATGATTTAAAGATGGATGCCCAAGATGCATGTTTCATAAATTTTGGGATTGAGAGATCTGATGGGATATTGGTGTAACAACCCGCATATTTATCGATTTTATATTTAAATATTTTATTTAAATATTTCATCGTTAGTCGGATTTTAGTCCGAAAAGCTACTTTTTGCAACCAGTCGAATTGGGACTCGAGACCACTTCCATTGAGTTCAAAATGTCGTTTGCGACCTTTTTGAGTATCATCTTCGATATGTTTGGTGTTAGTAGAATTTTGCTACTTTTTCACTTTGGACTTTGGGTTTGGTTCAGCCCATTTGCCCAATTCTGGTTTCATTAACTCAAGCTCCACTTCCTCTCCTCTTCATTACTTCACTTTCATTTCCTAACACTTAAGCTTCATCAAAAATGGAGAGTGGTATGGGAAATTAAAACTCCAAGCCCTAGTTCATTTGCAAATTCTTCTTCTAGCTCCAAATTCAAAGAGAAGCTATTAGTAAGCATCCTCTTCATCTTCTCCAACTCATTCTCCTTTCAATTTCAGAAATTCCCTAAACCTAATTTAGGAAATGTTTCTCTTTTAAGCTTAGATTCAAGCTTGTTGAGTTGGAATTGAAGAGTAATTGTCCTTGCCTTGCTCTATAGCTCCCTCTTCATTGTTTTTGTGTAAAAGGTGAGACTTTTATCTCAGTCTATAGTTATCTTTGATTGTTCGGTATGAATTCCTAACCCTTATTCATTTGCATTTGATTTTGGTTTGGATTGATTTTGTGTATATTCCAATTTTTGGTGTTTTGGTTTAATTTTTGTGAATATCCTATTATGGATAGTTGGACATTGATATTCGAGTCATATCGAAGAGCCATTAAGGCTGGGTTGTCGCTAGGCGTAATTCCTTAGTCGTTGTTGCTCGTCCGATCGTTATCGATATCGTTTGGCTATTATTGGTCTAGGTTCAGGAAATGCCTGAAATTCCAGTTTCAGACGTCTGAATTGGTATTTCAGACATCTGAATATCATTCTGGGAAAATTTCTATTCCCAGATTCAGACGTCTGAATCAAAGGCCCCAGACGTCTGAATTGGTTCGTTTGCGACCAGAAAGGAAATAGGCAGAAAATGCCTACTTTCAGACGTCTGAAATAGAGGGTTCAGACGTCTGAATCTGTGTTCTGGAAAATATTTAATTTTCCAGATTCAGACGTCTGAACCATTTATTTCAGACGTCTGAATCTGCTGTCTTTTGACAGTTTGCCTGTTTTGCTCGATTTTCCAAATTTAATCGATTCGTGTTGATTCCCATTTGTGGTTATCATATTTTATCGACTTTGATGACCTTTTCTTTGGGATTTTTGGAATATCCATTTTTGATGGATTTGGTATCGATTTCTTTGGATTTTATTCACGTCTTCGAATGTGAATTTTGATGATTGATTGTTTCTACAATCGTTTTTGTGATTTGTCACTTTAAAAATATAAAGGTTTTCTATACTAGTAGTAAATATCAAAACCCTTTCATCAAAATGATTTTTACACTATTTTATTACAAAGCTCGTTTCTTAAACTGTTTTCCAATCTATTAGTATATACAAACCTTTACCTCATTCGTATGAGAAAATCTAATTAAACGGCTTAGCAAAACAAGTGATATGAAACGCTTGCGTTTACTTCGTCGGTTAATTTATGGACTTGTTCGATTGAAACTCTTATGACAATTTTCTAGTGGATATCTACAATTTGTTCGCAAATATTGAAGTTAAGCTAGTGGTTATGGGACATGAAGCTAAACTCTTATATTTACTAGCTTAGTGTGATCGACACTTCTTGATGATCAATGACGATCATTTTATGGTTTAGACTAGCAATGTGTGATGTCTCTTTGTCCGCAATGGGGACTATACCCAGTCAGGAGGAGCTTCGGCTCATAGTCCGCAATGGGGGACAATACCCAGTCAGGAGGAGCTTCGGCTCATAGTCCGCAATGGGGGACAATACCCAGTCAGGAGGAGCTTCGGCTCATCAGGAGGAGTTTTGGCTCATAGTCCGCAATGGGGGACAATACCCAGTCAGGAGGAGCTTCGGCTCATAGTCCGCAATGGGGGACTATAACCTGTCATGAGGAGCTTCGGCTCGTTTTTATGGGATAACGACCCATTTTATGATACGCGTGTTGGGGATTTTTCACACTCCCTTTTTTGATAGGCTTCATCCTCTTTCTTGTGTTTTCTGGATTTCTTGTTGATGATTTCTAGAATTTGTGTGTCGTTAACTTTTGTGATTTCCGGATATCGATTTCTGGAATTTATGTTTCACCAGCATTTATGATGGGCATTGATATTTATGTCATTATTTGTGGCTTGGTGAATTAAATTAAGAATATGACGTTCTATTCTGTGTTTTGAGATTCTTGAGATATGGTATGACTTTTGTGGGTTTTCTAATGTATACTTATCATAGTATGACATCTTTTTGTTATCATACGTTTTATTATCATATCTCATATTCTATCTCATTTTATCTGATAATTTTATCTAGACTGATCCGTTTATTATTTTCTTCTTAAATAATACTCGGGTCAGACTGAGATTTTACAGGTGCTTCATCATGACTTCCTATCTGGAACCATCATCTGACTTTTGGCTAACTACTCTAGTTTAGTAGTTTTTGTTGAATACATTTGAGATTAGACTCCTTGATGTATACATATTCTATTGTCTTGCACTTGTATATATTCTTTTGTGTTATTGTGGATCTTATTTGACCACTACTCTGATATACACTTTCATATGTTATATTCATATCTATTTCCGCCTTTGTGATATGAATTGTCTGTGACTGATTTGTGTTATGTTTATTTCTATATTTGTTTCTGAAGTCCATATAGCCACTGTGTAGTAGCTTTGAGTTTGTATTGGTATGTCGGAATTTCCTCTTGAGATGAAAATTTATATTTCTATCTGGCATATCGGTACTCGCACAAAGCAATTATACAGATGGTCGCTCCTCAACAGCCTTATTCTCCATGCTAGTTGACAACATTACCCCGTAGTGTCCTTTTCTAGCGTGGGTACAGAGGTGGGGCATCACAGCTTGGTATCAGAGCCAAACTTCGTAACAATGTAGAATAATCTAGCAAGGATCATTGTCCTAAGTCTTTCTTAGGAATCGTGCCATAGGATTTGGTTCGAGTCTTCGTACCGTTCTATCCTATTTTCTTTTGTGATGCCTTGTTTTATTAATCAAGGTTGTTTGATATTCATTTTGAGAATAACCTTTTTCCTCTTCTTTCTTTCTTTCTTAGAACAGAGAAGAGAAATGGTTAGACCTGGTCGTCCCAGCGCCGGTCAATCTAGTGCTACTCCCCAGGACGGAGTATTTATGTCTACCCAGCAGCTTCTAGATCTTGTTAAGAATTCTCAAGCTATCAGACCCATTCTAGAGCCTACTCATCCTAGATCCGATTTTGCACGCTTGTGTAGAGATTATACCGATTTGGGTGGAAGGCCATTCGGGGGATCCGAGAGTGTCATTGAAATCCAAGCTTGGCTTAGATCATGCGACCGCATCTTTTCTCGCATGAGTCTTGTTGATCTCCACCGAGTCCAAGTGGCTTCTAGCATGCTCCAAGAAAGAGCATTGGATTGGTATGAGCTTCTTATTTCTGAAATCGTTGAAGCGGATCTCACTTGGGAGCAATTCCGGGAAAGATTCGAATTGAAATTTGTGCCGGAGGCTGAAAAGGTAACTTTGGCCCGGCGTTTTATCGACCTTGTTCAAGGTGAATCTTCTGTGACGGACTACGTTGCATCTTTCGAATCTCTTTCTAAATACGGGGTTGAATATATTAATACCCCATTGAAGAAAAATCAGAGATTTGTTTATGGCTTGAACAAGAATCTAAAAAAGCCTTTACTTTTGAAACTAGAAGTTTCTTTCGATCAGCTTATAGATGTCGCTCTTCGACTTGAAGAGGCCGATAGAGAAAGTGATGTTGAGATTGTGGGTGTCAATAAGAAGAGGCATCCCTTTATTAAGTTCGAAAGTCCTAATCCAAACAAGAGGGTGAAGCAAGTGACTTCTATAGCAAAGACTCCCATCCCTAATCGTGGAGAATGCTACAATTGTGGCTCTAAGGACCATCATATAAATAGGTGTCCAAGGCCTATTTCTTGCCGCTATTGCAAAAGTGCGGATCATTATATATCTTCGTGTCCCAAACGTCTCAACAAGAGAGAAGGAAAGCTGCAAGTCCCTAGCAACTCTTCTCTTAGTCAAGGTATCCATTCTATCCTTGAGGACATTTATTTTGTGATTATCTTATTCGAGTTCTTTTTGATATGGGTTTCATCTCATTATTTTTATATCAAAAGAACTTATGATTCTTTTTCTTTAAACATTTATGGGCTTGATGACTTCTTTGAGGATTGCAAATCCGGATTGGTGGATCCGCAACACTCAATTTGCTTTTTATTGATGTCGAAATTATTTTATGTGATTTTTCTTTCCGAGCCGATTTTTACTTATGCTTCGGAATTGACTTTTGTAAGGATTGGCTTAATTATTATGAAGTCATATCCTTTGTCCCGTGTGGACTATTCATCTTCGACATTTTCAATCTGTTAAGCAGATTTCTGTTTTTCCTTTGTGATTTTGATTCCAATTTGATGGCATCATTTTATTCTTCAAGCTCACATGATGAGGAAAGTGTTATTTCTCTCATTCATTTAGTTTGAGAATTTTCCGGTATTTTTGAGTTTGTCTTAGGATTATCACCTAAGCAATCTTTTGAGCGGTGTTAAGGTCTTTTTAGCTCGACCTTGCCACCGATTTTCATTTGCTACGAGTTGCGGGAGTTAGCATTCCATTTACCGCATTCCGCACTCGTTATGAAACTTATGAATGACTTATTATGTCATTCAGTTTGTCCAGCTTATTTCATCCATTTTATGAATCGAGTATTCTACGATCTCGATGACTCCATTCTTGTATATATTGATTTTGGATGAAAACAGCAATTTAAAATTTTGCAAATCTTTTTCATAAGATTTATTTATAAGTACAATTTGATTTTTGCTCTTAAACGAGCAAGGAATATTCTTAAAGGTTTTTAAGAAACATGTTTATCATATAGAAGATGATTTTGTGATTGTATTGCCCATTGAGTGCTTTAAGAATTCTGGTCGATGCGCTTGATCAACGTTATCGATAGGAATTTCCTAAACGCTTTGATGAGACAATCAGACACAGTAAATTGACTTGTCAAAATGTAAATCTCTAGAAAGATTATTACATAAAGATGAATGTAATTTTGAAAATTTTAGCTTTTCGGGAAAGAAGATTATTTAAAAGAAATTCTTTCTTTTCGATACTCTTATTCTTGTGATTCCCGAAGGGAACCAAGACCTTATCTTTTGTACCAATGCTAATCGTATTGGTTTGGATGCCGTTCTCTTGCAAAAGAGAACGTGCTATCACTTGTGCTTCTAAATCATTAAAGTCGATCGAGACTAGGTATGCCACTCATGATCTAGTGCTCGCGGCTATTGTTTTCACTTTTAGAGTTTCGCATCATCATTTTGGGGGAGAAATTTGTTCTCCACCTCGATCATAAATCTTTGGAATATTTATTTTCTCATAAGGAACTTCATGTTGACTCGAGTCATCTTATGATCTTGATATTCTTTTTATTCCCAGAAGGGAAATCGTGTTGCCAATGCGGTTAGTCGTAAGCAACAAGTGGTTGATTCTTTGATGATGTCTGAATGGAATTATCTTTTTATCAAGTTCATCGGACGTTTTGATATACTTCGTTTTATTGAGATTTATCTCATTTCTTATATGGACTAGCGCCGAATGTTCTTTTATGGTGTTCGGTTCATTGGACGTACCGTTCTTGTACTACGTCAGTATTCCGAATTATTTGAGTTTTCGTTCATTGGACGTACCGTTATGGTACTACGTCGATGTTCGGAGTTATTCGTGTTTCCAGTTTCTCGGGCGTATTGTTATTGTACTACGCCATTGCCCCGGCTCAATTTTCTGCTATTCTTGACGTTTTCCACGTCTTTTAACAATGGAAATGATTTTAGGTTTCCGATTTTTTTGAGCCTGATGTTGAGTAGGAATTGAAGTTTCACCAGATTTGACTTTTGAGCAACATTCTATTCGCATCATTTCTTCGGGGGTTGAGTGCCTTCGAAATAAAGATGTTATTTTTGTGAAAGTCCGATGGTTTTCAAATCCTAAGGATTTCTCTTGGGAATCCAGAGGATTCATCGAGCAAACACGATCGGGCTAACTCTTTCGCGCTCTTTATGGTGAACTTCTTATTTCAAATTTTCTTTTGTGTTGATATGCTTTTATGGTTGTTGCTTTTTATTTTCCTCTTAATTATTGCGAGGACGCAATTTCTTTAAGGAGGGGAGTCTGTAACAACCCGCATATTTATCGATTTTATATTTAAATATTTCATCGTTAGTCGGATTTTAGTCCGAAAAGCTACTTTTTGCAAACAATCGAATTGGGACTCGAGACCACTTCCATTGAGTTCAAAATGCCGTTTGCGACCTTTTTGAGTATAAGCTTCGATATGTTTGAAGTTAGTAGAATTTTACTACTTTTTCACTTTGGACTTTGGGTTAGGTTCAGCCCATTTGCCCAATTCTGGTTTCATTAACACAAGCTCCACTCCCTTTCCTCTTCATTACTTCACTTTCATTTCCTAACACTTAAGCTTCATCAAAAATGGAGAGTGGTATGGGAAATTAAAACTCCAAGCCCTAGTTCATTTGCAAATTCTTCTTCTAGCTCCAAATTCAAAGAGAAACTATTGGTAAGCATCCTCTTCATCTTCTCCAACTCATTCTCCTTTCAATTTCAGAAATTCCCTAAACCTAATTTAGGAAATGTTTCTCTTTTAAGCTTAGATTCAAGCTTGTTGAGTTGGAATTGAAGAGTAATTGTCCTTGCCTTGCTCTATGGCTCCCCCTTCATTGTTTTTGTGTAAAAGGTGAGATTTTTATCTCACATCTTAGTCTATAGTTATCTTTGATTGTTAGGTATGAATTCCTAACCCTTATTCATTTGCATTTGATTTTGGTTTGGATTGATTTTGTGAATATTCCAATATTTGGTGTTTTGGTTTAATTTTTGTGAATATCCTATTATGGATAGTTGGACATTGATATTCGAGGCGTATCGAAGAGCTATTAAGGCTGGGTTGTCGCTAGGCATAATTCCTTAGTCGTTGTTGCTCGTCCGATCGTTAACGATATCGTTTGGCCATTATTGGTCTAGGTTCAGGAAATGCCTAAAATTCCAGTTTCAGACGTCTGAATTGGTATTTCAGACGTCCGAATATCATTCTGGGAAATTTTCTATTCCCAAATCAGACGTCTGAATCAAAGGCCCCAGACGTCTGAATTGGTTCGTTTGCGACCAGAAAGGAAATAGACAGAAAATGCCTACTTTCAGACGTCTGAAATAGAGGGTTCAGACGTCTGAATCTGTGTTCTAGAAAATATTTAATTTTCCAGATTCAGACGTCTGAACCATTTATTTCAGACGTCTGAATCTGCTGTCTTTTGACAGTTTGCCTGTTTTGCACGATTTTCCAAATTTAATCGATTCGTGTTGATTCCCATTTGTGGTTATCATATTTTATCGACTTTGATGACCTTTTCTTTGGGATTTTTGGAATATCCATTTTTGATGGATTTGATATCAATTTCTTTAGATTTTATTCACGTCTTCGAATGTGAATTTTGATGATTGATTGTTTCTACAATCTTTTTTGTGATTTGTCACTTTAAAAATATAAAGGTTTTCTATACTAGTAGTAAATATCAAAACCCTTTCATCAAAATGATTTTTACACTATTTTATTACAAAGCTCGTTTCTTAAACTGTTTTCCAATCTATTAGTATATACAAACCTTTACCTCATTCGTATGAGAAAATCTAATTAAACAGCTTAGCAAAACAAGTGGTATGAAACGCTTGCGTTTACTTCGTCGGTTAATTTATGGACTTGTTCGATTGAAACTCTTGTGACAATTTTCTAGTGGAGATCTACAATTTGTTCGCAAATATTTAAGTTAAGCTAGTGGTTATGGGACATGAAGCTAAACTCTTATATTTACTAGCTTAGTGTGATCGACACTTCTTGATGATCAATGACGATCATTTTATGGTTTAGACTAGCAATGTGTGATGTCTCTTTGTCCGCAATGGGGGACTATACCCAGTCAGGAGGAGCTTCGGCTCATAGTCCGCAATGTGGGACAATACCCAGTCAGGAGGTGCTTCGGCTCATCAGGAGGAGTTTCGGCTCATAGTCCGCAATGGGGGACAATACCCAGTCAAGAGGAGCTTCGGCTCATCAGGAGGAGCTTCGGCTCATCAGGAAGGACTTCGGCTCATAGTCCGCAATGGGGGACTATACCCTGTCAGGAGGAGCTTCGGCTCGTTTTTATGGGATAACGACCCATTTTATGATACGCGTGTTGGAGAGTTTTCACACTCCTGTTTTTGATAGGCTTCATCCTCTTTCTTGTGTTTTCTGGATTTCTTGTTGATGATTTCTAGAATTTGTGTGTCGTTAACTTTTGTGATTTCCGGATATCGATTTCTGGAATTTATGTTTCACCAGCATTTACGATGGGCATTGATATTTATGTCATTATTTGTGGCTTGGTGAATTAAATTAAGAATATGACGTTCTTTTCTATGTTTTGAGATTCTTGAGATATTGTATGACTTTTGTGGGTTTTCTAATGTATACTTATCATAGTATGACATCTTTTTGTTATCATACGTTTTATTATCATATCTCATATTCTATCTCATTTTATCTGATAATTTTAGCTAGACTGATCCGTTTATTATTTTCTTCTTAAATAATACTCGAGTCAGACTAAGATTTTACAGGTGCTTCCTCATAACTTCCTACCTGGAACCATCATCTGACTTTTGGCTAACTACTCTAGTTTAGTAGTTTTTGTTGAATATATTTGAGATTAGACTCCTTGATGTATACATATTCTATTGTCTTGCACTTGTATCTATTCTTTTGTGTTATTGTGGATCTTATTTGACCACTACTCTGATGTACACTTTCATATGTTATATTCATATCTATTTCCGCCTTTGTGATATGAATTGTCTGTGACTGATTTGTGTTATGTTTATTTCTATATTTATTTCTGAAATCCATATAGCCACTGTGTAGTAGCTTTGAGTTTGTGTTGGTATGTCGGATTTTCCTCTTGAGATGAAAAGTTTTATTTCTATCTGGCATATCGGTACTCCCACAAAGCAATTATACAGATGGTCGCTCCTCAACAGCCTTATTCTCCATGCTAGTTGATGGCATTACCCCGTAGTGTCCTTGTCTAGCGTGGGTATAGAGGTGGGGCGTCACAATTGGTGTTTATTGTATGGGGGACGTGTGATAGAGACCACCTTGTTGTTGTTGTTTTCCTAGACCAGTCATCCTTCTCGAAGCCAAGTCCTGTAAGGCACAAAAGTAAGGGAAAAATAGCACTACAATTTAAGGCTATGGTAATTTTGCTAGCAAACAACAAGTTTAGACAAAATGAAGGAATATGTATAATATCTTTGAGAGTGATACTAGAATTAAAATTGAAAATTTCAATTGGAGTAATAGAAGCTGATGAACCTATAGGTAAGTTGACACTTAGTAAAGAGGTTGATTTTGATGTAAACAATAAATTAGAATCAAAACTGATGCGATGTGTTGCACCACTATATGAAATCCAAGGCTTATTAAAAACTGAATTAGTTAAGACGTTAGAAAATAAAGATGACCCTATGGCGTTTACAAAAACACCATTTTCACCTCGATGGCCTTAAGGATGAAGATAATGTGAATAAGATGGATCCATTATAGTTGAGCAATCAAAGGTGATAAATTTTATTGTTGAGATAAATTTTATGTTATTTGAATCAAATGATATTATGCTCTGATACCATGTTAATATTTTTAAAGATTGAACATGGTAATTTTGGGGAAGGTAGAAGAAGATAATATAATATTAGAAATAGTTTCCTTATTCATCCTTTCATCATTACTCTAATACATATATAAATAATTAATTATAAAATTAATCCTTATCCTTATGACAATTAATGCACAATCAATGCATATCTTAATAGTAACTACAGTTAAAGTTCAAAACTAACTTATAAATTTACATTTAACCAACAGTACTTAGAATTTACCTTTTAAACCTACATACAAGTTACTATTCAAAATCTTTGTTAAATTTGGGTCAAAATAAATTGTAGTCAAATGGGTCATAAGGCTTCTTTCTTATCCATATTTAAAATGAAATATAAACAATAAAGATATTTCATTATAATTAAAGTTGGGTCAAAATAAATCGTTGTCAAATGGGTCATAAGACTTCTTTCCTATCCATAATTTACAAAGAAATATAAATAATAAATGATATTTCATTATAATTAAGATTTATAACTCAATAAATACATGCATCAATCTCCTTACATATTGAATTTTGTACCTGTACAATGCAAGAACTTTCCTACTACATATATGTATATTACATACATACATACATACATACATATATATATATATAAAGTTTTATGTATAAATAAAATAGGTCAGATTTAATAGAGGAGACAAAGATGGGCTATGATCTAGTACCACGGAGGACATCAAGCGGTCGGAATTTTCCTTGCCAGCATAAAACATAATAGTTATTATCTCTATTAGCACTCCATTAATATTCAACATTTATTATCTCCATCGCTTCCTTCTCCACAATTTCATGGTCTTTTAAGCAAACGCATGTGAGAGCAATTGCAATTCCATTAAAGATGCATTTATTTATTCTTCCTACTATCTGCTAGTATTCTTTATCTTTATTCCTCATATCGAAGGTATTTCTCCCTTTTTATGTATATCGTTCATTTCTCTTTTCTTATTTTATATAGACATATATATTCACTTTGATTTTCTGATGTTCTTCTATTTGTTTTGGAATGATGACGTATAAATGATTTTCTTTCTCACGTTCGAGTTATATTACTTTCTATGATATGCAAATTTCTATATGTGCATTATCATTACATTTATCGATTTGCAACAGTGATAAATTTGAAATAGAGACATTATTATCATATTTTTATCTACTAACCAAGTGCCATTTGTATCTACTAATGAAATTATTATCGCATTTAGGCATTGGAGTTAATTAGCGATTGTGTATATCAATTGAGCTTATTTGTTTTTAATTTTTTTATAGTTAGTATGATAAAGTTGATATTGTGTTCATGGTTTATTTATACCTGTTACTTTATTTGTTTGATGTTCATAAGTTTGTTTACTCTGTTTTTTTTCTTCATTCACCACTTATGCGCATAAAGTGTTTGAGACTATAATCTTAATTATTTGATGTTTTACAAAGAAGGTGGATAAATTTGAAATGAGTTTAATGGCTTACATTATGGATGGACATTATCATAATTTGGTTGGATTTAGTTTGTTTTTTTGCTGCTATGGTGTTCTAAAATTTATTGTCCTTGATTCTGAATAGTATCATTTAGGCTGATGGTTTAGGATGTATAGGTATATAGTAGTTATTGCATTATTGAAGTGGATATATTAGCATATAAACAAGAGATGCTTTGGTTAGGTCGATGATGTCATGCGTATTGGTATTTGGTAATCAAGATTTATCTATCTGGGTCTGCAAAATTTAATGTTATATCATTTGTTTGAAAATGCTTTATTGTTGAAGATGAAAGTTATAGTCTTCCACTTTAAAGAGTTCAAACTATGTGTGTTTGCATATGATTTGATACCTTATGTTTTCATATGATGAATATGGATTGCATTTTGTTGTCTGCTATGTTGTTCACTACTTTCTTATTATAAGTAGCATGAAAAGAGTATTTTTCCCTAAGTGTGAAGTTTATATGTCATAACCTACATAATTTACTCATGCTAATTTTCCAAATATTTCCTCCCTTTTATACTAGTGAACCACGTTTTACAACTCCCTTTTTTTTATATTCACTATATATATATATATATATATATACACACACATATATATAGTGTTTAAAAAAAATCACCAAATTCCATCTTATTAGGTTAAAACAAATACAAAAAATGACATAAAACTTCTCTGATCAAAAAAAGACCAATTCTATTTAAACGCTTGATATGGCTAAGTAGCCCCCATCCTAAACTTAAGAAAAATACGATAAAAAATTGTTCTCATTTGATTTTCATCTAGTATGTTCATATTACCTTTTCCTTTTTCCGTTGCTCATAGGCAATAAGCCCTAGCAATCTAAATTCAAGTAAAATCTCAAAACTTTTGCTTGAATTATGGATCGTGATGATGGTAACACAAAAGTAATGGAATCAAAAGCGATAAAACTTGAAATTTATCTTGTTCTAGAATATATTATTTAAAGTACACAGTTCATAGAAGTTCGACCGATTGATTAATTGAAAAATCTCGTAGTTGTCGTGTGTGATTTATATACAAGCCATGCAGTAGAGGTGCATGATTAACTTGGGTACCACGCACAGTAATTACGTGGCAGGTTACAAACCCATGTGCTAAGCCTACGAGGTTGACGTTTTACTGAAATGACTTTTTACTGTATTTCAAAAAACGCTTTAGTTAGTTATGATCTATCACCTAATTGATTGTGTTTTTTAGCTAACTTAAATGAGCAAAACTATATTTTATGTACAAAAGCTTTTACATTAAAAATAATTATCATCTTAGTAATATAGTTTTATAAATTACATATAAAATAAAATTGTTTGGAACTTCCTATCGAGTTCATTCCACTTGACAACTTCCTCCGCTGCTCCAACTTTTAACAACTTCTCTTAGTATTTCTCCAATCACCATCGTCTTTTATTGACGGTGCTACGATGTACACTCACTTTTCTACATCTCTCACCCACCAATATTTTGTAAAATGCTTCTCTCACCTTTATACACTCAAATCCCATTTTCTCAATTTTAAACAGGAATTCATTCCTTTACCTTCATTAAAAATATAACTGTAACCAACGATTGTGAACTCAAATCTCATCGCTTTAATCCTTTTTTCTAAAAAAATTCTATTAGTTCAAAATTTGATAAAAAATTGTAATTAATTTGATAATTTTAGAACATTGATATACTAGGATGTTGGAGAATTTCATTTGAAATCACATCCAATCGATAATAATTGAAGATATGGCAAGAACAACCTGCACAGATGCAATTTATCTAAGTTGGTAAATAAATTCGGAGTGTGATTCTCTATAAAGTATTAAAAAATTAAATCTTTTGCATTAGCATCAATGGTGGATGTTGAAAATGTTTGTTTAATATCTTTTAGTATCTTTTAAGTGACATTTATATCTCAATGGTAGTTCTAAACCCCTTACCGCATCTATTAGTGGTTTCTCAAATCAGGTACCGCCAATTCAACAATAACTTTAAAGATGAAGGTATTTCCCTTTTATTCAGTTCTATATCTTCTAGTACGTGTATCATTTCTTTGTAAGATCATTTATGAAAAAATGGTGTATTTTGTTTTAGGTATCATTTGTTTAAAATACTGAACGTTGAATACTGAATGCTGAATTCTGAATACTGAATGCTGATTGCTGAATGCTTATAACCGAATACTTAAAATATTATTTGTTTATATTTTGATTAGAAATTTATTTTGTGAATATAAATTACTACTTTGACAACATTGTCCATCAAAGTTAAAATTAATTATTCTTCAGTGCAACTGTCTTACAAAATAAACCTAATCATCTTATTTTATGTTTTATATTAATATACAAATAAAAAATCAACAAACCCTCACGCGAGCAAGTATTACAAAATCTACAAAACCCGTCGAAAATAGAAAATTTAATGACGTAAATATATTTTATAAGAGTTTGGTCGAGAAGAAAATATTTTATTATAATAAATAGAAGTTTGTTTGTGTTTGGATGATCAATTAATGTTTTCAGTGTTCTTAACATATATATGTTCAATGTGTTGAAATAAGTTATTACAAACATATCAAACGATTTGGTCCAACTTTTCGTAATTATGTAATATGTTGATTTTCTGTGTATGTATTGCAGATTTTGTTCATGTTTTCATTTACTTTAAATAAATCAGTATTGTTGAGCTTGTCGATTTTTTTTATTTACAATTTTTTTCAACTGCATTACATATTTCAATTTATTTATTTATTCATTCCATTCTTATTATCCAATTTATAAAATATTGTATTTTAACTTCAAATTGTATGCAAATGTCGTGGTAGGTTGACATCAAATTTTTTTCGATCGTCACTAGTTTTCAGTATGTTCGTTTATAGTAATTGAAAACTACATTATATACAATTAAAAACAAAACAAAACCATAAAAATCACCAACTAAAAACAAAATATACGTTATGTTTGAACTTTTCTAATTGTTTGATATAATTTAAAAAAATTAAACAATTACATATTATATTGCATATGAGTATAATTAGAAAATGTAGAGCAATAAACGATCAACAATTACAATAAGGATTAAAATTTTAAATTTTGCTTATTCAATTAAGTGGACAGAAGAGTTTAATGAAAGTACTTATTCGAAAACAAACAAGCTAACAACCACTTATCACTAATTTAATGAATCGTTTAGTCCATTTTTTAAAAACAAACGCAACCTTAGTGTTTTTTATTTTTCTATTGTTGTTGACTTCAATTTAAAATGGTGAATTTCAAGTATTTTATGCTTCCTCAAAATCTATGTTCTACTCGAAAGTTATTTTGTTGAGAATGATTGTGCCACATAATTTGGGAGATCTGAATCCTAGTGCTAATGAGTTTTATATGAGCTAATGAGTTTTATATGAGTCGCTGTCCATGTTGGCTTGGTTCTAACCCTTCATTCATATTCTTATGCATATAGCGTGTTTGAAACAATCATTCAACTACTATTTTCAATTTTACTATTCCTTCGTACTTTCATAGTTTTACAATGTACTCCTAATTATTCACCGTAAACTGTTTCTATCGAGATATGAGAATTTAGTGCCGAACCATTTAAATTATAAATTTTGCTGCCCTCCATAATCTTATATGTGCATCCATTTTCACATAATGTTTGTTTTTCTCACCCAGCTAGAATTGAAGTTTTTGATTTGACTATATCACCCTTGTCTTTTTGAGTGGAAGCAGTGGATTTCAAAGAGCGGTTCATACTAACAATGTCGCATCAAAGCATGGCTATATAGAATACCACGCTTAAGCGAAACGTGGTTCATTAGATAACCATGCTCAGGTCGAGCGTTGTTCTATATGTATCCACGTTTTGATCAAGCGCCGTTCTTCAAGTAATCACGCTCAGGTCGAGCATGGTTAGTTTGAAAAGTAAGGACGTTTTGAGATAAACGGGGATTTAAAAACAATTAGTTATGTGCCTACTTTTCGTTTAAAATTGCAGGGTTTGTAAGGCAAAAACTGGTATCAGAATAGATGCACCCGTATATTCGTTCAATCTATCTCAATGGTAGCTGTCCTCGAGTAAAATTACATGGATCAGATCCGGCTTATTACTTTTTTAATTAGAGATGTGATATTCTTCTCAAAACACGAGTGCATGATCATGAATTATGGAAATGCTAGGATGACTAATAAGTAAATAAACAAGTATTCTGCAATTGTAATACCATCTTGAATCTCTATAATACTAACCTAAGTAGAAGGAAATTTTCAGTTGTGGTACTGTACCGCTCTAACATCAGCATCATTTCCAAAAAAAGCATGCAATTATCTTTTACTTAAGGGTGTGAGGGAAATATTCCGTTAGTGTCCGACGTAATTTTCCCCCAAAAAACTGTACTTGCCTTGCTAATACATCTTTTTCATACCTCAGTCTTATATCTCTTTTCTAACAAAAAAACACATTCACCTTTCACTAACTTACCACCTTTCAAAATACCCTTTCTGGCTAAGAAAAACACACCTAAGTCGAAAGCATGTGCTACCTGGCTATAAGAACACCTCATAAAAAGACATGAAAACCCAGAAACCCCTTACAACGATTATCAAAAATACTTAGGAGCAAATATAAGGATTCAAAACAACAATATACAAACTACCAAAATAAAATTTTCAAATACAATAATATTTGCTAAATATAAGGATTCAAAACAACGATATACATGTATTCAACACATCCATAAAGAACCCAGTTTAATTCAAAAAAGAACAGCTTCCTATTGGTGTACTATATGTAGTATGGTAACCATATAACTCAATAGACGTTACCACTGATTATAATGGCAGTTATTGGCATAAGTTTATATGCTATTCACCTAGGAAGAAAAAGACACTGCTGCGGAGTTTGGATTTGCCTGATCAGCTTCTGATTCCAGCTTCTTTATTTTTGCCACAATATCAGCTATTTCTGCCTTTAACCGAATTATTTTTTCCTCGTCATTTTCCACTTCTTCCTCCCTAGATACATTTTCTACCACAGGCTGTTTTTCATTGTTTGCTTCTGAATCGTTTTCATTGTTTGCTTCCTCGTTTTCATCTGAATCTTTTTCACTGTTTGCTTGTGAATCTTTTTCAACGATTGCTTCTGAATCCTTTTCATTTGAATCTTTTTTACTCTTTGCTTTTGAATCTTCCAAATACGATGGATCAAAACATGCTACCGGATCATTATAAATTTCATAAAGATACCTCATTTTCCTTTTCTTAGTTTTATTACATTGATGTTCGTCTGCTTTCCACTTCATTCCGTCTCCAATTTCTTCCCATCTCCTCCACCATTGAAAGTACTCTAAAGTGACACACGGCATGAAATAGCATGAAGGAATATAATACTGTACATTCTTCAAACTAATATCATAAGTTTCCCAAGCATCCTCCCATCTTAAATTCTCTCGAGGAACAAAGCACGGTATGTCTTGACTTAAACCAAATTGCCTTGCAACCCTATGAGGTTGATATTGTTCAATACAATCTAAACCTACCAGCTCCGAAACAATCAAGCATTGTGCAAATGATACCAGCTCTTCGTCTCGAGTTTCTCCACTACACAACCATTTACCCCCATTTACATAAAACAAAGGTTTGCACCAGTTTCTCAAATCTTTAACGTAAGGCCTCCAAGTAAATTCATTAGGTGACTGTAGAGTTTGCATTACACTTGACATGGCACTTTTATTCGGTTTCGGTGCCCATCTAGCAATTCTAGGGATGTTGAAACTAGTAGCAATTTTCACACTTGGGCTCAAATGCGAAAACCTTTCCCACACCCAAAATTGAAGTATATTCATAGGTGCCCGTATAACTAGAGGAGTGGTCCTAAATGTTTCACTAGATATATGGTTTTTTAATACCTTTAAACCTTTGTAAATGCTAGCAAGAACAGCAGGAGCAAGAGCAACCTTAATCCCTTTAGCCAATCGAACCGCTACTTGTAACACATCACTTTTAATGTTTCTCTCGCTGAACATTAACACAAATTGTGACAACCACAAGGTCAAAAAGACGGCATGTTCCATTTCATTATCTCCATTGTTAAATAAATCCATATAGTGATTAATCCAATTACTTGGTCTCCGTCCGCGTTTCCCCATTTTGATTTTGGATAGTTCTTGGATCAATATGGACTCTACATGTCCAAGCTCACCATCTAATTTACCATTAATCTTAACGGGTTCGCCAAGAACCGGAAATCCTCCAAGAATCATGACATCTTCTAGTGTAATAGTCGCCTCACCCCATGGAAACACAAATGTGTTGGTTTTATGACACCAAAACCTACAAGCACCCAAAATAACATTTGATTCTGGCATGAATTTGTACTTGGATGACATAATAGCATCAAAGATACCAATTCGTTGCCAGTGATGGCCATATTTGGGTTTAAGTTTGTTGATCCATGTATCCCAATGTAACGGAGGATCAGGCCACCAACTGAAATTGCTTTGACATATGAGGTTTTTCATTTTTGTTGACAATGTATAATTGGAATAGGGGAAAGCATCTGTGGAGTCACCTGAAGTGGGGTTTAGGAACAAACTTTTACCTTTGATTGCAGTTTGAGATCCACTAGAAAACACCAAAGTTGCGTCTCTTTCTTCAACTACAGATTCTGCAGCATTGTATTGTACCTCCATCATTACTGCTTTGATTTTCTTGCAAATCTTTGGTTTGAAAATTGGTATACGAAGATACAATATTTGATCTAATGTATGCAAAATGATGTATGAAGATAAATATATATACACACAAATCAGTGTATGTAAGGATTTTAGAATATTATGGAAACTATAAGAATTATGGTACCCAATTGGTGTATTCAAAATGTTTTAATGAATATTATTTATTCTAATTATATATTAATGTTCTTGACATATAAAAAATGTTTAGTTCATGTACCTTGTGTAAATGTGATATTATGAATAAATAAAATTTAATGATATTCATTAATATGAAGGGTAATAGATGTTAACATAATTGATTAATATTGAATACATTCATCATATAGTTGTAAATTAACTAACATGCCTGTAACAAATCCAAGTTCTAAATATTGATATGTGGCATATTAATTTTTTTAGCATCTTATAGAAATAAGATACCATACACAAACAAATCTACTTAAAGAAATTTATTATTGCAAACAACAGTAGATTTACAGCTGACTAAAATTTTTCTATTTTGTATTATAGATATGATGAAGTAATGTTTTCTCCATACAAGTAATGAATATTGATATATTTGATCATTATATATATTAAGTTCATGCATTTTTTGATACATATAAAGTGGTTTATAAACATTACACTGGGTAGAGAATGATGATGATAAACATTACAATCTAGGCACACCAAACAATGTTCCAAAAATGCATTAAAAATTCATTTACATATACATTTTGGCACACCTTCCAAATGTAAGTCACATATAACACACAAAAAAAATTATATAAAAAATTGTGATGCATAAAATTGTTGCGTTTCGGCATTCTCGCGTACCGTACGCGTTCGCTTCACCGTGTCTAGCTGGAGTCAACGGTCGAAGTCTCTCATGCCGGCGTTCCGATTGAACATTCCTCTATCGCCTTCATCGAGCATGTAATTTGGTCTTGACAACACATTTTAACAAATGGGATCCTCAATGTTACGTAGCACCAATTCCATATATATACCACGATTATTCCAAATATCATGCGATGTGAGACTTTTCCGTTCAATCCACGCACCCACTCCAATTACAATGCGAGCAACACCTAACAATCTCCACCTTGGCGAGCATTACTCAAGTCACCTTAGAGTTATACTGAGTCCTCTTCGCAGTTGGATGAGGTTGCTACTCCGAGTTCTCATAAGTAGGAAGGAGCGACTGCTTAACCATATCTCCACCTTGATGAGCATCTCATGCTCAAACCCCTTTGGATCCATGCTTCGGTCGCGCTGCATCGTATTGGTCCCATCGAACCATGGAGCTCTGATACCATGTTGAGTTTCAGCATTCCCGCGTTTCAAACGCGTTCGCTTCACCGTGTCTAGCCAGAGTCAACGGTCGAAGTCTCCCATGACGACGTTCCGATTGAACATCCCTTCATCGTCTCCATCGAGCATATAATCTGGTCTTGGCAACACATTGTAACAAAAGGAATCTCCAATGTTACGTGCCACCAATCTCATATATATGCCACGATTATTTCAAATATCCTACGATGTGAGACTTTTCCGTTCAATCCATGCATCCACTCCATTTACAATGCAAGCCACACCTAACAATCTCCACCTTGGTGAGCATTGCTCAAGTCACCTTGGAGTTATACTGAGTTCTCTTTGCAGTTGGATAAGGCTGCTACATCGTACCGGTCCCATCGAACCATGGAACTCTGATACCATGTTGAGTTTCGGCATTCCCGCGTTCCGAACGCGTTCGCTTCACCGTGTCTAGTGCCATCAACGGTGGAAGTCTTCCATGTCGGCGTCCCGATTGAACATTCCTCCATCGCCTTCATCAAGCATATAATCTGGTCTTGGCAACACATTGTAACAAAACGAATCTGATGCAGCCAAGGAAGCGAATTCGACGATGTAAATCGAATCCGTCCAGGATCTCACATGATTAGCGGAAATAATCGGTGAATCGATGATAAATTGGTGAATTTAAGAATACCCAAATGCCCAAATCCGTTGATCACGAAGATACCGGATTCTAGCAATCTTCGACACGTTGACCGCGCACGATGCCATGAGAGAAGATCTACAATTCTTCGAACGTTGATCAAGCACACTTGATTCCGTGAATTGTCTTCAACAATCGTTGATTCGAGCGCGCTCGAATGTCGAAGGTGGAGATAGGAGATAACACTCAACTACCAATTTTAATGGAGGCAAGAAGCACAAACTAAATTTTATTTAAAATTCAACCACCCTTACAAATGACCATACACTCCTATTTATAGGAAATTACAACTCAACACACGACTCAAGAAAATTACAACACAAGCGACTTACAAAACAAATGACCTAACAAATACATCTCAAACGACTTATCAAATACAACACGACTTAAGAAACGCGGCATAAGAAATCTTCAGCGACTCAACAATCTTCGGTAGCGACATCAGACTTCGGCTTAAGCTTCAGGGCGACTTAGCCACTTAACGAAGTGCTCGTGACCTAGGCTGGAAACAATCAACGACTTAAGGATCTTCACGACATAGGAGACTCGCGACCTAAGATTCAGGAAGGACTTCGCGACATAGTAAGGTCGTTCGCGACCTACTGGGTTTCTCCGCGATTTAAGAAGGAAGGAGGAGCAACCTCGGCGTGCCGCGACTTAGGAAATGTTGCTCGCGACTTAGCTGCCGTTCGCGACCTACTGGAGATGTCGCGCACTGTCGCTCGCGACTTAGGATAGGTCGTCTGCGACCTAAGGAATTCTGCAATGATTCTTCCCCACGATCTAGGGTTTCACAACCTATGTAGGTCGCTCGCGAGGTCGAGGTACGCGCTGCATCATCCTCCCCTGGTTGGAAAGAATTCGACCTCAAATTCACGCCCTCCTCTTCTTCGACAAGCTTTTCCCCATAATACGGAATTAAGTGTTTGACGTTGAAAACGTCAGTAGTATGGATATGATCCGGCAATCTCAACTGATATGCGTTCTCATTAATCTTCTTCACGATTTCTAAAGGACCAATCTTTCTAGCAGCTAGTTTGTTGTAAGTGCCAACAGGAAATCGATCCTTAGTTAATACTGCATATACGAAATCTCCTTCTTTGAATTCAACGTGTCGTCGTTTAGCATCTGCGGATTGCTTATATTTCTCATTCGCCTTAAGCAATCGTTCCTGCACAACCTTGTGACACTCTTGCAATTCATTCACAAAATCACTAGCTCGTTTGATCACTCCTTTCTGCTGTGGAACTACAAATAAATCCAACGGTCCTTTAGGAATTGTTGAGCACACAACCTGGAATGGACTGAACCCAGTGCTACGATTAACTGCATGGTTGTGTGCAAATTCAGCTTGACATAACTTCGAATCCCAACTCTTCAAATTGTCATCCACGAGGCATCGCAATAGATTACCTAGGGATCTGTTTACAACTTCAGTCTGTCCATCCGTCTGTGGATGATAAGCACTACTGAATTTCAGCTTAGTCCCGACCATTTTCCATAGACTCATCCAAAAATGACTCAGAAAACGAGTGTCTCTATCTGATACAATAGATTCAGGCAACCCATGAAGATGATATATTTCTCTGAAATATAACTGTGCTACATTAACCGCATCTGCTATCTTCTTGCAGGCAATAAAATGTACCATCTTTGAAAATCGATCAACCACCACATAGATAGAATCATTGCCATGTTGCGTTCTCGGCAGTCCCAATACAAAATCCATGCTAACATCCACCCACGGTTTAGTCGGCACAGGCAACGGCATATACAACCCTGCATTTGTCGCTGTCCCCTTTGAAACCTGACAAATATGACACCTCTGAACAAAATTTTCAACTTCCTTCCTCATTGACGGCCAAAAATAAGATTTTGCAATCAACTGTAAAGTATGATCATGGCCCACGTGTCCTTCCTCATGCAATTCTTTGATAATCTTCATTCGTAAACTGCAATCTGGAATACACAATTGATTTCCTTTGAACAGAAAACCATCAACCAACACAAACTCATCAGTACTCCCATCCTTGACTTTCTCAACAATCTTTGCAAAGTAAGGATCTTCCTCAAACAATTCTGGCAATAGTTCAAATCATGTCACCTCAACCTTCATCGTCGTCAACAAATGATTCCTCCTTCCCAAGGCATCAGCTACACGATTCGTCACCCCTGATTTGTGCGTTACAACAAAAGTAAACTGCTGCAGATACGCCACCCATGAAGCGTGTCTTGCTGAAATTTTGTCATGCCCTTGCAAATGTTTCAAAGCTTCATGATCCGTATAAAGAACAAACTCCTTCTGAAATAGATAATGCCTCTAGTGCTTCACAGCTTGAACAATTGCGTAAAACTCCACGTCATAAGTGCTATATCTCAACTTGGCTCCAGACAACTTGAGTATGTTCGTTTATAGTAATTGAAAACTACATTATATACAATTAAAAACAAAACAAAACCATAAAAATCACCAACTGAAAACAAAATATACGTTATGTTTGAACTTTTCTAATTGTTTGATATAATTTAAAAAAATTAAACAATTACATATTATATTGCATATGAGTATAATTAGAAAATGTAGAGCAATAAACGATCAACAATTACAATAAGGATTAAAATTTTAAATTTTGCTTATTCAATTAAGTGGACAGAAGAGTTTAATGAAAGTACTTATTCGAAAACAAACAAGCTAACAACCACTTATCACTAATTTAATGAATCGTTTAGTCCATTTTTTAAAAACAAACGCAACCTTAGTGTTTTTTATTTTTCTATTGTTGTTGACTTCAATTTAAAATGGTGAATTTCAAGTATTTTATGCTTCCTCAAAATCTATGTTCTACTCGAAAGTTATTTTGTTGAGAATGATTGTGCCACATAATTTGGGAGATCTGAATCCTAGTGCTAATGAGTTTTATATGAGCTAATGAGTTTTATATGAGTCGCTGTCCATGTTGGCTTGGTTCTAACCCTTCATTCATATTCTTATGCATATAGCGTGTTTGAAACAATCATTCAACTACTATTTTCAATTTTACTATTCCTTCGTACTTTCATAGTTTTACAATGTACTCCTAATTATTCACCGTAAACTGTTTCTATCGAGATATGAGAATTTAGTGCCGAACCATTTAAATTATAAATTTTGCTGCCCTCCATAATCTTATATGTGCATCCATTTTCACATAATGTTTGTTTTTCTCACCCAGCTAGAATTGAAGTTTTTGATTTGACTATATCACCCTTGTCTTTTTGAGTGGAAGCAGTGGATTTCAAAGAGCGGTTCATACTAACAATGTCGCATCAAAGCATGGCTATATAGAATACCACGCTTAAGCGAAACGTGGTTCATTAGATAACCATGCTCAGGTCGAGCGTTGTTCTATATGTATCCACGTTTTGATCAAGCGCCGTTCTTCAAGTAATCACGCTCAGGTCGAGCATGGTTAGTTTGAAAAGTAAGGACGTTTTGAGATAAACGGGGATTTAAAAACAATTAGTTATGTGCCTACTTTTCGTTTAAAATTGCAGGGTTTGTAAGGCAAAAACTGGTATCAGAATAGATGCACCCGTATATTCGTTCAATCTATCTCAATGGTAGCTGTCCTCGAGTAAAATTACATGGATCAGATCCGGCTTATTACTTTTTTAATTAGAGATGTGATATTCTTCTCAAAACACGAGTGCATGATCATGAATTATGGAAATGCTAGGATGACTAATAAGTAAATAAACAAGTATTCTGCAATTGTAATACCATCTTGAATCTCTATAATACTAACCTAAGTAGAAGGAAATTTTCAGTTGTGGTACTGTACCGCTCTAACATCAGCATCATTTCCAAAAAAAGCATGCAATTATCTTTTACTTAAGGGTGTGAGGGAAATATTCCGTTAGTGTCCGACGTAATTTTCCCCCAAAAAACTGTACTTGCCTTGCTAATACATCTTTTTCATACCTCAGTCTTATATCTCTTTTCTAACAAAAAAACACATTCACCTTTCACTAACTTACCACCTTTCAAAATACCCTTTCTGGCTAAGAAAAACACACCTAAGTCGAAAGCATGTGCTACCTGGCTATAAGAACACCTCATAAAAAGACATGAAAACCCAGAAACCCCTTACAACGATTATCAAAAATACTTAGGAGCAAATATAAGGATTCAAAACAACAATATACAAACTACCAAAATAAAATTTTCAAATACAATAATATTTGCTAAATATAAGGATTCAAAACAACGATATACATGTATTCAACACATCCATAAAGAACCCAGTTTAATTCAAAAAAGAACAGCTTCCTATTGGTGTACTATATGTAGTATGGTAACCATATAACTCAATAGACGTTACCACTGATTATAATGGCAGTTATTGGCATAAGTTTATATGCTATTCACCTAGGAAGAAAAAGACACTGCTGCGGAGTTTGGATTTGCCTGATCAGCTTCTGATTCCAGCTTCTTTATTTTTGCCACAATATCAGCTATTTCTGCCTTTAACCGAATTATTTTTTCCTCGTCATTTTCCACTTCTTCCTCCCTAGATACATTTTCTACCACAGGCTGTTTTTCATTGTTTGCTTCTGAATCGTTTTCATTGTTTGCTTCCTCGTTTTCATCTGAATCTTTTTCACTGTTTGCTTGTGAATCTTTTTCAACGATTGCTTCTGAATCCTTTTCATTTGAATCTTTTTTACTCTTTGCTTTTGAATCTTCCAAATACGATGGATCAAAACATGCTACCGGATCATTATAAATTTCATAAAGATACCTCATTTTCCTTTTCTTAGTTTTATTACATTGATGTTCGTCTGCTTTCCACTTCATTCCGTCTCCAATTTCTTCCCATCTCCTCCACCATTGAAAGTACTCTAAAGTGACACACGGCATGAAATAGCATGAAGGAATATAATACTGTACATTCTTCAAACTAATATCATAAGTTTCCCAAGCATCCTCCCATCTTAAATTCTCTCGAGGAACAAAGCACGGTATGTCTTGACTTAAACCAAATTGCCTTGCAACCCTATGAGGTTGATATTGTTCAATACAATCTAAACCTACCAGCTCCGAAACAATCAAGCATTGTGCAAATGATACCAGCTCTTCGTCTCGAGTTTCTCCACTACACAACCATTTACCCCCATTTACATAAAACAAAGGTTTGCACCAGTTTCTCAAATCTTTAACGTAAGGCCTCCAAGTAAATTCATTAGGTGACTGTAGAGTTTGCATTACACTTGACATGGCACTTTTATTCGGTTTCGGTGCCCATCTAGCAATTCTAGGGATGTTGAAACTAGTAGCAATTTTCACACTTGGGCTCAAATGCGAAAACCTTTCCCACACCCAAAATTGAAGTATATTCATAGGTGCCCGTATAACTAGAGGAGTGGTCCTAAATGTTTCACTAGATATATGGTTTTTTAATACCTTTAAACCTTTGTAAATGCTAGCAAGAACAGCAGGAGCAAGAGCAACCTTAATCCCTTTAGCCAATCGAACCGCTACTTGTAACACATCACTTTTAATGTTTCTCTCGCTGAACATTAACACAAATTGTGACAACCACAAGGTCAAAAAGACGGCATGTTCCATTTCATTATCTCCATTGTTAAATAAATCCATATAGTGATTAATCCAATTACTTGGTCTCCGTCCGCGTTTCCCCATTTTGATTTTGGATAGTTCTTGGATCAATATGGACTCTACATGTCCAAGCTCACCATCTAATTTACCATTAATCTTAACGGGTTCGCCAAGAACCGGAAATCCTCCAAGAATCATGACATCTTCTAGTGTAATAGTCGCCTCACCCCATGGAAACACAAATGTGTTGGTTTTATGACACCAAAACCTACAAGCACCCAAAATAACATTTGATTCTGGCATGAATTTGTACTTGGATGACATAATAGCATCAAAGATACCAATTCGTTGCCAGTGATGGCCATATTTGGGTTTAAGTTTGTTGATCCATGTATCCCAATGTAACGGAGGATCAGGCCACCAACTGAAATTGCTTTGACATATGAGGTTTTTCATTTTTGTTGACAATGTATAATTGGAATAGGGGAAAGCATCTGTGGAGTCACCTGAAGTGGGGTTTAGGAACAAACTTTTACCTTTGATTGCAGTTTGAGATCCACTAGAAAACACCAAAGTTGCGTCTCTTTCTTCAACTACAGATTCTGCAGCATTGTATTGTACCTCCATCATTACTGCTTTGATTTTCTTGCAAATCTTTGGTTTGAAAATTGGTATACGAAGATACAATATTTGATCTAATGTATGCAAAATGATGTATGAAGATAAATATATATACACACAAATCAGTGTATGTAAGGATTTTAGAATATTATGGAAACTATAAGAATTATGGTACCCAATTGGTGTATTCAAAATGTTTTAATGAATATTATTTATTCTAATTATATATTAATGTTCTTGACATATAAAAAATGTTTAGTTCATGTACCTTGTGTAAATGTGATATTATGAATAAATAAAATTTAATGATATTCATTAATATGAAGGGTAATAGATGTTAACATAATTGATTAATATTGAATACATTCATCATATAGTTGTAAATTAACTAACATGCCTGTAACAAATCCAAGTTCTAAATATTGATATGTGGCATATTAATTTTTTTAGCATCTTATAGAAATAAGATACCATACACAAACAAATCTACTTAAAGAAATTTATTATTGCAAACAACAGTAGATTTACAGCTGACTAAAAATTTTCTATTTTGTATTATAGATATGATGAAGTAATGTTTTCTCCATACAAGTAATGAATATTGATATATTTGATCATTATATATATTAAGTTCATGTATTTTTTGATACATATAAAGTGGTTTATAAACATTACACTGGGTAGAGAATGATGATGATAAACATTACAATCTAGGCACACCAAACAATGTTCCAAAAATGCATTAAAAATTCATTTACATATACATTTTGGCACACCTTCCAAATGTAAATGTAAGTCACATATAACACACAAAAAAAATTATATAAAAAATTGTGATGCATAAAATTGTTGCGTTTCGGCATTCTCGCGTACCGTACGCGTTCGCTTCACCGTGTCTAGCTGGAGTCAACGATCGAAGTCTCTCATGCCGGCGTTCCGATTGAACATTCCTCTATCGCCTTCATCGAGCATGTAATCTGGTCTTGACAACACATTTTAACAAATGGGATCCTCAATGTTACGTGGCACCAATTCCATATACATACCACAATTATTCCAAATATCATGCGATGTGGGACTTTTCCGTTCAATCCACGCACCCACTCTAATTACAATGCGAGCAACACCTAACAATCTCCACCTTGGCGAGCATTACTCAAGTCACCTTAGAGTTATACTGAGTTCTCCTCGCAGTTGGATGAGGTTGCTACTCCGAGTTCTCATAAGCAGGAAGGAGCGACTGCTTAACCATATCTCCACCTTGATAAGCATCTCATGCTCAAACCCCTTTGGATCCATGCTTCGGTCGCGCTGCATCGTATCGGTCCCATCGAACCATGGAGCTCAGATACCATGTTGAGTTTCAGCATTCCCGCGTTTCAAACGCGTTCGCTTCACCGTGTCTAGCCAGAGTCAACGGTCGAAGTCTCCCATGACGACGTTCCGATTGAACATCCCTTCATCGTCTCCATCGAGCATATAATCTGGTCTTGGCAACACATTGTAACAAAAGGAATCTCCAATGTTACGTGCCACCAATATCATATATATACCACGATTATTTCAAATATCCTACGATGTGGAACTTTTCCGTTCAATCCATGCACCCACTCCATTTACAATGCAAGCCACACCTAACAATTTCCACCTTGGTGAGCATTGCTCAAGTCACCTTGCACTACGCCATAGATGACCTACTGCAACGAAATTACATGGTGTTGCTAGCTATAATGTAACGATAGGTATGCTGATTTTTGTCTATTACAACACTCGCTTCAAGGTGTTAGCATAGGTATCAACAAGATGTTGCAGTAGCTATAGATGTATTCAAATTAAAAAATTAATAAAATTAGCAATCCGCGTGAATACGATCCAACGGTCTACATTTAATCCGATTGTTAAACTGGATCACCGCTACAATTTGCTCCAAATTTTCGTTTTCCCGCTTTACTTTTCATATATCATTTTCGTTCTCACCCCCAATTTCCAAATCCCTAATTTCCAAATCATATTTTCGTTTCTTTTTTTTTTCTTCCAAAAACAAAATTAACCGTGAGAAAGGCACAAGGCTAGGGATTATAGGGATCCCGTGCGTTGTTTTAGGTGTGGGGAAGTAGGTCATCAAAGATTCTCTTGTTCAGCTGCTTCCATGGCAAATCTCATATCCAAATCCAATATTTTTAGACCCAGATTTGCGAGCATCCAAGAATGCGGTTTCATACTTGCTGCGTTAAAATTCTTAAATTTAATAAACTCTCTTTATGAATCCGAGAAATTGAAGCTTATGGGAGAGCTGCTTGGCTGTTATGAGTACATGCTGAATAGTCTTATTTCTGACGCATTCATGGATACTTCGATAGATGGATTGGTGGAGTGGCTTCGCCTGAGATGAAAAAAGGAATTTTCAACTTGAGACAGTGGCAAAGCAAGAATTGTCGCAGATAAGATGCTTGAGGATATGCCAAGTAAACCAATAAGTGAATTCTCCTCGATCGTGTTACAAATTGACCTCATTTGCCTTTTGTCGTGTAGTTCAACCACTATTGAAATCATATATTCATGTTCCTGTAGCCGAAGAGAGTGCCAATAGGTCTGAATGTGATACTCTTGCTTGTTTTGTCACTTCTAACAGTTTTTGCCTCTGGAAAGCTCTATGGAGGAGACTGATTCTTTGGGTATTGTTGAAAGGTTGTTGGTGAATCTAGTGGAGGATTCTGCAGCAGATAGGGAGTCGAATGGGGTTGACATGGTGGATAAAGTGGCAGGCGATGATAGTGCTTTATTGGATGATGAAGTTGGTGAAGGAATGTCTGGTGGTATTGCAAATGTTGGGGGGACAGTTTGGTTCCTGTAGGAATTGGCAAGGTTCAGGGGGAGATTTGTTTGGCTGTTGCTCTGGTTTCAAGTTTAGTCCAGACTTCAATGACAAATGTATTCCCATCGAACAACTTGTTGAAGGGGAATCTATCTTTTCCATTCTTGGAGAATATTCAAGGACAGTATTTGAGGAAAAACCAGCTAGCGATTGTATGTTGCTTGACCAGACTGTATTGGACTTCAGTTCATCATTTTTAGAAATGCAGAGCTGAAATTGGCCTCAGACGAGTGTAGTTTTAACTTGTTTCTATATAATAGTTTTGATCCTCTGAATGAAGTTGTAGAGGATGATTGTGAGGCGGAGTTTGCAGATATAGCTGAAATAAATGGCACAGGGGTCGTTGAGAGTTTGAACTTCCATAGATCAAAAGAAAGCAGTGCTGGAAAAAAGGCAGGTGGATGAAGGGTAATGTATTACTTATTAACACGCAACATGTATGATGAAATGTTAATTTTTATTTATCATGGTTTCAGGTCTTTTACCAAGGCAGAGCTAAAAGCAAGGTTATTTCAGTTTTCACTGAACAATTTGCTAAGAATGATGGCTGGAAAAAGGTCGGATGATTCAGAAGAAGCCATGAAAGAGTTGCAAAAGTCAATCATCGAGGAGGTGTTCAAATTCGCAGGAGGTGTTCATTTGTGCCATGAAAGGTCGATCCCCGCCGGGACTGCGGTGCCCCGGACCCCCGCCGGCGCTGCGCCCGGACCCGCTTCTCGGCTCGCCTTCGGCTCGGCACTCGGCTCGCCTTCGGCTCGTCATATATTTGTCAGTGTCGGTGTCTATATAAATTGAAACTGCATATGTAATGAGTGAACTGAGTGATGTAGTGAGGAATATCTGTATATGTGAATATCGGTGTTATTTATCATTGAATTGTAAAATAGTGAAGTCAGGAATTTGTACTATTTTAAATGTTGAAATAAAATATTTATTTAAATAAATTACTGTTTGAATATCAAATTCTGTGCAATAGCATTTTATTAAATAAAAATTTATTTCTATTAAAAAATCAAATATGCTCTACATTGTGGGCCCCACAATTTTAGAAAGTTAATACCTATAGCAATATTTTGGAATGTTGGTACAGACACCTATGGATGTTGCCATAGACCCAAATAGGGTTCTATGGCAACAATATTTCTTATGTTGCCTTAGATAGTCAAAATGTTGCCTTTGAGGTCTGTGGCAACGCGGCAAAATGCATCACCGAGAAAGTGTTGCCTTTGCCCTTTTTTAGCCTACAGCAACATTTTTTGGCACTTCCTGCATCACTTCTTTGGTGTTGCTGTATGCAATCTATGGCGTAGTGTTGGCGTTATACTGAGTTCTCTTTGCAGTTGGATGAGGCTGCTACATCGTACCGGTCCCATCGAACCATGGAACTCTGATACCATGTTGAGTTTCGACATTCCCGCGTTCTGAACGCGTTCGCTTCACCGTGTCTAGTGCCATCAACGGTGGAAGTCTTCCATGTCGACGTCCCGATTGAACATTCCTCCATCGCCTTCATCAAACATATAATCTGGTCTTGGCAACACATTGTAACAAAACGAATCTGATGCAGCCAAGGAAGCGAATTCGACGATGTAAATCGAATCCGTCCAGGATCTCACATGATTAGCGGAAATAATCGGTGAATCGATGATAAATTGGTGAATTTAAGAATACCCAAATGCCCAAATCCGTTGATCACGAAGATACCGGATTCTAGCAATCTTCGACACGTTGACCGCGCACGATGCCATGAGAGAAGATCTACAATTCTTCGAACGTTGATCAAGCACACTTGATTCCATGAATTGTCTTCAACAATCGTTGATTCGAGCGCGCTCGAATGTCGAAGGTGGAGATAGGAGATAACACTCAACTACCAATTTTAATGGAGGCAAGAAGCACAAACCAAATTTTATTTAAAATTCAACCACCCTTACAAATGACCATACACTCCTATTTATAGGAAATTACAACTCAACACACGACTCAAGAAAATTACAACACAAGCGACTTACAAAACAAATGACCTAACAAATACATCTCAAACGACTTATCAAATACAACACGACTTAAGAAACGCGGCATAAGAAATCTTCAGCGACTCAACAATCTTCGGTAGCGACATCAGACTTCGGCTTAAGCTTCAGGGCGACTTAGCCACTTAACGAAGTGCTCGTGACCTAGGCTGGAAACAATCAACGACTTAAGGATCTTCACGACATAGGAGACTCGCGACCTAAGATTTAGGAAGGACTTCGCGACATAGTAAGGTCGTTCGCGACCTACTGGGTTTCTCCGCGATTTAAGAAGGAAGGAGGAGCGACCTCGGCGTGCCGCGACTTAGGAAATGTTGCTCGCGACTTAGCTGCCGTTCGCGACCTACTGGAGATGCCGCGCACTGTCGCTCGCGACTTAGGATAGGTCGTCTGCGACCTAAGGAATTCTGCAATGATTCTTCCCCACGATCTAGGGTTTCACAACCTATGTAGGTCGCTCGCGAGGTCGAGGTACGCGCTGCATCATCCTCCCCTGGTTGGAAAGAATTCGACCTCAAATTCACGCCCTCCTCTTCTTCGACAAGCTTTTCCCCATAATACGGAATTAAGTGCCAATCTTCTTCACGATTTCTAAAGGACCAATCTTTCTAGCAGCTAGTTTGTTGTAAGTGCCAACAGGAAATCGATCCTTAGTTAATACTGCATATACGAAATCTCCTTCTTTGAATTCAACGTGTCGTCGTTTAGCATCTGCGGATTGCTTATATTTCTCATTCGCCTTAAGCAATCGTTCCTGCACAACCTTGTGACACTCTTGCAATTCATTCACAAAATCACTAGCTCGTTTGATCACTCCTTTCTGCTGTGGAACTACAAATAAATCCAACGGTCCTTTAGGAATTGTTGAGCACACAACCTGGAATGGACTGAACCCAGTGCTACGATTAACTGCATGGTTGTGTGCAAATTCAGCTTGACATAACTTCGAATCCCAACTCTTCAAATTGTCATCCACGAGGCATCGCAATAGATTACCTAGGGATCTGTTTACAACTTCAGTCTGTCCATCCGTCTGTGGATGATAAGCACTACTGAATTTCAGCTTAGTCCCGACCATTTTCCATAGACTCATCCAAAAATGACTCAGAAAACGAGTGTCTCTATCTGATACAATAGATTCAGGCAACCCATGAAGATGATATATTTCTCTGAAATATAACTGTGCTACATTAACCGCATCTGCTATCTTCTTGCAGGCAATAAAATGTACCATCTTTGAAAATCGATCAACCACCACATAGATAGAATCATTGCCATGTTGCGTTCTCGGCAGTCCCAATACAAAATCCATGCTAACATCCACCCACGGTTTAGTCGGCACAGGCAACGGCATATACAACCCTGCATTTGTCGCTGTCCCCTTTGAAACCTGACAAATATGACACCTCTGAACAAAATTTTCAACTTCCTTCCTCATTGACGGCCAAAAATAAGATTTTGCAATCAACTGTAAAGTACGATCATGGCCCACGTGTCCTTCCTCATGCAATTCTTTGATAATCTTCATTCGTAAACTGCAATCTGGAATACACAACTGATTTCCTTTGAACAGAAAACCATCAACCAACACAAACTCATCAGTACTCCCATCCTTGACTTTCTCAACAATCTTTGCAAAGTAAGGATCTTCCTCAAACAATTCTGGCAATAGTTCAAATCATGTCACCTCAACCTTCATCGTCGTCAACAAATGATTCCTCCTTCCCAAGGCATCAGCTACACGATTCATCACCCCTGATTTGTGCGTTACAACAAAAGTAAACTGCTGCAGATACGCGACCCATGAAGCGTGTCTTGCTGAAATTTTGTCATGCCCTTGCAAATGTTTCAAAGCTTCATGATCCGTATAAAGAACAAACTCCTTCTGAAATAGATAATGCCTCTAGTGCTTCACAGCTTGAACAATTGCGTAAAACTCCACGTCATAAGTGCTATATCTCAACTTGGCTCCAGACAACTTCTCACTGAAATAAGCAACTGGTCTTCCATTCTGACTCAATACTCCACCAATCCCAACCTTCGAAGCATCAGTGTGTAACTTGAACAATATCTGAAAATCCGGCAGTACCAGAATGGGTGCTGTCGTCAAAAGTGTCTTAATCTTCTCAAAATCTAACTCTGCTTCCTCTGTCCACATGAACTTCTTTCCTTTCATGCAATCGGTTACAGGTGCCATCACACTGCTAAAATGTAGAATGAATCTTCGATAAAAAGATACTAACCCATGAAAACTCCTCACTTCAGTAATTGTCTTGGGTTGTGGCCAACTCCTGACAGCTTCCACTTTGCTTTCATCCACTTGAATACCCTCCTTCGACAGAACATATCCCAGAAACAAAACACTGTGTGTCATGAACACGCACTTCTTCGTTACTGCATAGAATTGCTCCTGTCGTAGAATCAACAGCACTTCTCGCAAATGCTGGATATGCTCTTCCCCCACTATAGATCAAAATATTGTCAAAGTAAACTACTACGAACTTCCCAATAAATGGTCTGAAAATCTGGTTCATCACCCTCATAAAAGTACTAGGAGCATTTGACAAGCCAAACGGCATAACCAGCCATTCGTATAGACCTTCCCTAGTTTTAAAAGCAGTCTTCCACTCATCACCCGGTCTAATACGAATCTGATGGTATCCACTCTTCAAGTCAATCTTTGAGAACACAACAGCCTCACTTAACTGATCAATCAAAACATCAAACCTCGGCATAGGAAACCTGTATCTCACAGTGATCTTGTTTAGAGCCTGACTATCCGCACACATCCGCCAAGTCCCATCCTTCTTCGGTACCAATAAGGCTGGCACTGCACAAGGACTCAAGCTCTCCTGAACACGCCCTTGTTCTAACAACTCCTCCACCTGCCTTCTCAGTTCCTCATGCTCCTTAGGACTCATCCTGTAATGTGGCCTGTGAGGTAATGCCGCCCCTGGCACAAGATCAATCTGATGCTGAATATCTCTCAACGGTGGTAACTCCTTTAGCAACTCTTCAGGAAACACATCTCTGAATTCTTCCAACACTGGCTTTACTTCCTCTGGAACTTCAATAGATTCAGTAGCTTCATGTCCAATCAAGAAGAACACCACTGGACTCTCCTCTACTTCTTCAACAAACTCCTTCAAAGTCAACAAAGTCTTCAACTCCTCAATCTCTTCTGACTTGCTCTCTCCTTGCTGTCTCTTCGTCGAAACTAAAATGATCTTAGTACCCTTAAACATAAAGCTGTAGCTATTGGTTCGACCATCATGCTGCACTGCTCGGTCATACTGCCATGGTCTTCCCAAAAGCAAGTGACAAACATCCATCTCCACCACATCACACCAGATCTCATCTTTATACTTCTTCCCAATAGAAAATGGAACATGAACTCGCATGTCCACCTTCACATCTCCTCCTTTCCTTAACCACGCTAATTTGTAAGGATTTGGATGCTTCTCCGTCTTCAACTTCAACTTTCTCACAGCTTCGGTAGAAATGATATTGTCACAACTTCCCGCGTCAATCACAAATTTACACACCTTCCCCAGTATAGTGCATGTCGACTGAAAGATATTACTCCTCAACTAACTAGTCTCCTCTTCCTGCTTCGGTGTCAAACATGATCTCCTCAACATTAGATTACATCCTTCATCTCCCGACGCGATATCCTGTTCATCCTCCTCAACTGGACTAGAATAACCTTCATCAACATCCTCACCTTCCACTTCAGCAATCATAGCTCGCCTCTTTGGTTTCGGACATTCATTACTCTTGTGACCCACTTCCTGGCAATTATAACACTTGAAACTGTTGTTGACCTTCGCCTTCGCAACTTCATTCACAAATGGTTTACTGACAGCTTTAGAAACATTGGAACTCCGACTAGCACCCTTGCTTTGAGTATTGGAACTTGGAAACACACCACCTCCTCGTCTTCCCTGCTTCTCCCAAGCCAACGCCTTCTGGTGCGCTTCAGCCACAGATCTAGGGTCAAACATATTTACCATATCCTGGATCTGGATCCTCAACCCCCCAACAAACCTAGCAGTCAATTGTTCCTCCGTCTCCATAAAGTCATTTCGAGCAATCAGTTGATAAAACTCATCAGCATAATCATTAACAGTCTTCGTCCCTTGCCTCAGATTCTGCAACCTCTGATACATGAGTGATTGATAATTGTAAGGCAAGAATGTAGCCTTCATCATCTTCTTCATTTTCTCCCAAGCAACAATCTTCGACTTCTCCATCCATTCTCGTGTAAGTTTGGTTTGCTGCCACCACGCCATAGCTCTTCCTCTCAACCTAGTAGCAACCAACTTCACTCGACGATCATCCGGAACCTCCTTGAATTCAAAGATCTCTTCAACATTAGATAACCAATCTAGAAATTCTTCAGCCTGCATACCACCCTTAAACTCTGGAATTTCAATTTTCATTCCGAACTCCCATTTGTGATCATACTCTGAATGATTTCTTCCTTGGCTTCGATTTCGACCATGAACACTACCACCATCAAACTCCTCATCAAAATCTGATGCATATCGATGTCGATCATGACCACCAACATCTCTACCACCACCATTTCTACCACCAACATCCCTTCGATCTACATTCCTCCGATCACGATCATCCACATCTCTCCGATTTCGATCATCAACATTCCTATCACGATCATCAACATTTCTACGATCATGATCTTCTCTTCTCTCCCGATCTGAATGTGGTGAAACTCTATTTCCCCCATGGCTCGATTCAGGTGAAACCCTTCTTCTACTTTGATTCATTTCAAGCATCATTCTCTCTAATCGACCAATTCCCTCATCAAACTTCTCATTGAATTTATCACTAATTCGTTGCTCCATTTGTTCAGCATCTTCTCTTCGATACACATCTGCAACATTCTGATGACGATTAACTCTTCTTGGAGGCATTGTCAAATCTTCAACAAATTCAAACACTTTCCAAACTTTCATCCAAAATGATATGGATCGAAACTCCTACCTTGTTGCAACTTCACGATGAACACCAAACTTCTCAACAATGCAAATCCGATCTCCAAACTTCAAATTCTCGAAACCCAATTCTCCAAATGATGCAAACTTCTTGCGATCTAGCTCTGATACCAAATGATGCAGCCAAGGAAGCGAATTCGACGATGTAAATCGAATCCGTCCAGGATCTCACACGATTAGCGGAAATAATCGGTGAATCGATGATAAATTGGTGAATTTAAGAATACCCAAATGCCCAAATCCGTTGATCACGAAGATACCGGATTCTAGCAATCTTCGACACGTTGATCGCGCACGATGCCGTGAGAGAAGATCTATAATTCTTCGAATGTTGATCAAGCGCACTTGATTCCGTGAATTGGCTTCAACAATCGTTAATTCGAGCGCACTCGAATGCCGAAGGTGGAGATAGGAGATAACACTCAACTACCAATTTTAATGGAGGCAAGAAGCACAAACCAAATTTTATTTAAAATTCAATCACCCTTACAAATGACCATACACTCCTATTTATAGGAAATTACAACTCAACACGCGACTTAAGAAAATTACAACACAAGCGACTTACAAAACAAACGACCTAACAAATACATCTCAACGACTTATCAAATACAACACGACTTAAGAAACGCGACATAAGAAATCTTCAGCGACTCAACAATCTTTGGTAGCGACATCAGACTTCGGCTTAAGCTTCAGGGCGACTTAGCGACTTAACGAAGTGCTCGCGACCTAGGTTGGAAACAATCAACGACTTAAGGATCTTCACGACATAGGAGACTCGCGACCTAAGATTCAGGAAGGACTTCGTGACATAGTAAGGCCGTTCGCGACCTACTGGGTTTCTTCGCGATTTAAGGAGGAAGGAGGAGCGACCTCGGCGTGCCGCGACTTAGGAAATGTCGCTCGCGACTTAGCTGTAATTCGCGACCTACTGGAGATGCCGCGCAGTGTCGCTCGCGACTTAGGATAGGTCGCCTACGACCTAAGGAATTCTGCAATGATTCTTCCCCACGATCTAGGGTTTCGCAACCTATGTAGGTCGCTCGCGAGGTTGAGGTACACGCTGCATCAGAATCCCAATATTACGTGACACCAATCCCATATATATACCACGATTATTTCAAATATCCTACGATGTGAGACTTTTTCGTTCAATCCACACACCCACTTCATTTACAATGCGCGCCACACCTAACAAAAATATCAATGATAACATGACTTCTACAGTTCAAACATGATAAATCAAATATCACCAGTCAAGCACAATAAATCACTCAAAACTAATATTCAAACAACACAAATCAAACATATAAAACATTAAATATCCATTAATCTCAGTATCATTTATATCAAGGCTCAAGGATTTGTTTGAAGAATGGCCTTTTCCATACAAAAAACCATTATTTTTACATTTATTGCAGCATATGGCTTGAATTTTTCATTCCACAAGTTGTTTCTAACATGGTGTGCATGTGTCTGTTAGTGAAATTTTTTATGTGAGTTAATTTTGTTTTAAAATAAGAAGAGATAAAGAAGAGGAAGTGGGATTAGAAATAGTCGCACATCTTAGAATTATAAGAACCATATTTGTTTTAAATATAAGTTTCTCAAGAAAAGTTTGGACCTTTGGAGATTCAATTTTTTTTTTTCGATTTTCAGTATGTATGTCATATATGAGAATAATGGAGGGACGATGGAGGGAATGAAAGAAAGACGGATGGAAGGACAAAGGAGATATAGGGACGACGGGAAAATAAAAAAAATTGTTTTATATTTTGTATGTTAACTTCGTTTTCTAAATTAGTCGTTTTCGGCAATATACATGCGTCGTGTGTATTTTTATATGGACGAAAACTCAAAACTAAAAACAACAAACCAAACACTACCTGAACATTTTAGAATACATTATGGTAAAAAGCAACATTAAGTTCCACGCACCAAAACAATACTTACTCATTAGAGCAACCCCAAAAGGGTGGAAAAAGTAAGTATTTGTACTCTTTGCTACTCCAATGGAGGTAGCATAGGGTAAAATATCTCCATTTTTTTCCACTGAGAGCCAGGGCATGCCATGGTGGATATTGTTTGATTATTCCTGATAAGTCCTAGAAAGTTTGTTTGCTGCCAATTAACAAGAAAAAAAGGAAAGGAGGTTGTCGATGTTTAATTTGATACTCTACTTTCCTATGGTTGGAGTATTAATGAGTATGCAAGATAGAGTTTAATGCTAAAATGATATCTTCGCATTGATGTTGCTCTTAGTAGGATAAATATCATATAAAAATGTGATGCACGAAGACCCATATATTAATAAAGACTCAATAAGTCATTTACAGGTTATTCAATGATACGACAATCACACAACAAATTATATATATAATTCATGATTAGTACGTAGCACCTCCTAATTTCCTATACATGTACTTTGAGTTTCATCACCATACTTTACTACTAACCCTTTATCGTTCTTTTGTATTGTACTATCCATATTAGAAAATGGAAATAAGTTGGTGTTATCAATAAAACATAAATATCTTGTAAACATTGAATTGCATGTAACCATAGTAGAACCATAAGTTACCTCAATAGCAAAATGGTTGGCATTTGACCCAATAAGAAGAGGAGCAGCAATAGATTGAACCAAAGTACCAAAAATTAAAAGCCTGAACATAAGAAAACAACAAAATAAAACAAATGAGCATGAAGGGAAAAACTGCATAAAACTAAAATAGTAATCATGTGAATTGTGACATAAGGAATGTCAGCAACTAACATTGATGCGTATGCCTGTAAATAATCGGATACAGATTCGAATAGTTGCATATCCGTATCCGAAATCATTTTTGAATATCGGATATCCGTATCCGCAAATGCGGACGGATATTAGATACTTATTGAAGAATATTCTTAGACCGATTCATAACTAATAAATTGAAACAAATCAATATAAAATTTTGATTCATTATAAATACGTTTCAGTGGTAAAAATATAAAAAATAATAAATATGCTAAGAATGATAATTTTAAGCAGCAAATATTGATTTTTATATACATATTAAAAAAATTATCTAGATAAAATAGCAAATGACAATTATATTATGTACTAAAATACACACAAAAATACCTATAATTTAGATAAAAACTGGACGGATAATTATCGGATGCGGATATGGTCATATTCGCATCCGTATTCAATTTTTTGGATATTGGATAATTTTTCACATTTCGGATACGAATATCGACGAATTTCGAATTTTTCGAGTACTCATTGACAACCCTATTGTTCTATTGATGCATGGTAAAAATGCTAGCATTTACAACCAATCACTGTTTCTTCTAGAGTCCTAAGTGAAAGTCAAAACAAAGAACATAAAAAAATAATGCAGTTTGTTTAGTATACAACAGCAAATTAAAATATAGTGATGTTAAAAGAACAAAAACTGTGATGATATTATAATTTAATTACCTTAAAGATTTTACAGACCCAACAACATTCAGTAAATGGATACAAAAGGAAGCAGAAATGACCAGCAACCCCCACCTATGTAGTAATTACAATAATTAGACAGGATATGAGGATACCAAGATAATAATCTATAAGTTTGGCAGAATAAAACATGGAGTTGAAAAGCACAAGCAAATGAACTTAAATAATCATAAATCTCTTCAGTCAAACCCATGCCACAAAAATAACAATCACAGAATAATCTCTCATCAACTCTAGTGTTTATCCATGCATTTAGATTGCATTTTACCGATTATTGTAATAAATTAAAATAAAGTCAGAAGCTGGTTTAAGCAGTCCTCATATGTGCAAATCAATAATTCAAGGACAAATTTTTAAAAGAGACCGGGTTTTAAAAGTATTGGCATAAATAGGCTACTTTGGAAACTATTTGCAATTGTAGGTTAGTTTAGCCAGCTCAACGATGAGCTGACCATTTTTTTTTTAAAATAATACGGGGCGCATTTGTGAAATGCGCCCCTTATAATTTACATTGGCGCATCTGCCAAATGCGCCAGTGTAAATTTCGGGTTCAAAATTGGACAGCAACCTTCACCAAACAATCCAAATCTAAATACACAAAATCCAAATCCAAATGCACACTTTTAAATAATAGCAAACGTTTATCTACATAAAAGCCAACAAATAAAACTACCATTAAATAAATTCAAGCATAACATAATTAAAATTCGATTACATTCGAATTAAAGTAGAATTTATAGTTCGATTACAAAAGCAAACTAATAGTAAACTAAAAATGAAATTGATCATGAAAAATAATGAAGCTCTGGAGTTTGAAATTGATCATGAGAAAGAAAATGAAAATAATGATGCATCTTTGGTGGAAGAAGATGATGACGATAATGATGAACATATGAAATTTGAGATGCCTTTGACAGATGATTTATGTAGTGCAAAAAATATGGCATAGTTGGCTTTGTGCGAAAATTATGTCTAAGTGGGATGCATAGTTGGCTTTGTAAGACTATCATATGCATGCGAGATGTAGAGATGTATAATCTTGATCGAGTGATGCGACAATTGGGTCTTCATCAACACATACCTAATCCATGCGAACCAAAATCGGATTTGGAGTTTGCTATCGTCCAGTGGAACGATAGACATAACCGTATCGTACACCAACGGTTTCCTACCATTTCTATTTCGAGATACATGAGTTGGTACTGGTCCTTTCATGTTCTATGAAAAGAGTTGTGTATTCCTTTTAAAAACAGAAAGAAATGGGAGAGAATAAAATCAAACTTAAATTGTTGTTTTAATAAATAAAAACTTCATTAATATAGAATGCAAAAGGTCAAGCAATGAAAAACTTTGATTTTTGTTGTAATTTTCCAAAAATCCCCACTAGTTAAAAAAAAGACGATTAAAATTAACCTGGACAAGAAGAAAGATTCATACGCAAGTACCAAACATAAGTACCAATACCTTTCGATTGAATTGATACGTAAAGAAGTGAGTTCAAAACTTAATCTAAGTATTGAATTTCTTATTAAACTACAAAAATTTGGATTGAGATCTCACAACACGTACTGCACTTTCAACTTCTAAAAACTCCACCATAAATATGCTTTTTTAATGGTTATGCGCCTACTATGGGAACTTATGAGTACTTTAAAGAGCTCAAGTCTCTAATAAAAGACGGTCCACCTTCACATCTAAGTAGACAAGTCCATCAAGTGCTCCACTCTAGCACAATTTATAGCTATGGACTCATTAAGAGTAAAAAACTCAACCTCACAAAAAAATAAACATAATTTATCAAGTACGTCTCAAGAATACCACCAATACTGACTATGAATTATATATGAGTAATAAGTCATCGCCTCAAATAAATTAATGAATTCCATTAAGTGCGTTTCAAAAACACCGCCAATGCTAGTTATGGATTTGAAAAGAGCAAATAGATTCAAACTAAGATAAATCAATTTATCCATCAAGCGTGTCCCAAAAGCACCAAAAACTGACTATAGAATATATATAGCAAAGAACCTCAAACTCATAACAGCTAGTATAATTCATCAACTGCATATCAAAAGCACCACGAAAAACTAGTTATGTATTACATAAAAGCAAAGAAGCTCAAACTCGTATAAATTAAACAGTAGAATCCATCAAATGCATCTCAAAAATACCACAAAAAATTGGTTATAGATTACATAAAAGTAAAGAAGCTCAAACTCATATTAAATGTTAGAATCCATCAAGTGCATTTCAAAAGCACCACCAAAAATTGTTTATGGATTATATAAAAGCAAATAAACTTAATATCATATCAAATAAAAAATAATAATCAAGTGTATCTTAAATGCACCACCTGAGTGTGTCTTAGAAGCATTACCAAAAATTGGTTATGGATTATATAAAAATAAAGAAGCTCAAACTCGTATCAAATAGAAGAATACATCAAGTTTGTCTCAAAAGCACCATAAAAAATGCACCAACAAAAATTGATTACGGATTATATAAAAGCAAAGAAACTTCAAATCATATCAAATATAAAAATCCATCAAGTGCGTCTCAAAAGCACCACCAAAAATTGGTTATGGATTATATAAAATTAAGGAAGCTTAAAATCATATCAAATAGAAAATCCATCAAGTGCGTTCTAAAAGCATCACCAAACTTGGTTATGGATTATATAAAAGCAGTCAACCTCATAAATACAAAAGGGAAAGAGTAATCATATTGCACTATTAGACCAATAATGGGTATTCATAATATTTTTCTCTATTCTAGGCCCGATAACTATTCCTCTTGAAGATTCAAAGACTAATTTCTTTTGAAAATAATTTAAAAAGGGACTTATCAAGTTCCCTTTGATCCTATGTATTTTGATCAGTTCACTCCTTTTACCAATTTTTTAATTGTTTTGGATCTGAAATAGATGTGTATTCTCTATCCATTATACATTCTTATAGAAATTTCAATGTTCGTCAGTAGCTAGGTAATGGGTGTACTTCTCACAACATAATTAATGATATTTTTCATAATTTAAGAGAAACACATCGCTTCCTTTAATTTTAACATATTTACTAGGTTTTTTATTCTCCTTAAGGTGTAAATTAAGACCACGAAGAGACTGCATATTTATTGTATCAAAATAATCGAGCCATTTCAAGATTTTCTTTTCTACTACGGCCAAAATGATATATGGAAAAACCATTTTTAAATTGTCTCATTTTGTGGCTAAAGCCACATCTATCTCTCCTAAGTCATCTGTTTAGATTTGAAAATTTCAATCTCCTTCATCGTATTGAAGTTTATGCCAAAAAGTTGCATGTATTCGATATAAAGAAATAAATCTATATGAAACACTTTAAGTCATAATCAAAGAATACACATTCAATGTTCTTAAAGAAATTATTACTGACTATTTAATAATAGTAAATATAGCTTCCCCAACAAGACACTTTCTTTAAGCTCATAAATGGACCAAAATAACTGTTTTCATATATTCAGAAATCATATAAATATGACTGTTTACAAGTATGAGTATCTCATTTTAAAATACTTTATGGTATACTCAAACAATTACTTATTCACTTTTATTTATAAATAAATGTCCTCTAGAAATGCATCCCATCTTGTTTCCAATACCCATTGTTTTGTTTTATTTCAAAGACAAACTCATCCTATAATTCGCTACTATACAAGTTTTGTGTACTTTTGCCATTGTTATTTTATACAAAACTCTTTTTTTCTTCACTTTCAATCAACTCATCCTGTCAAAAAAGTAAATGTTTTCATCCATGTCAAAAAAGTAAATGTTTTAAATCCCTTTGGAATATATTTCATTCTAATTGTATTGTAGTACAAATGCATAACAAACATGGATGAGTTTAATATTGAACAGTAATTAGATTCTGAAATATACTAATGCCTTTGAGATGTTAACATTCTTTCTTCTTTTGAATGAAAATTTTCATAACCAATACAAAAATTAAACATTCATAATTTCTTCATTCTCACTATTGAACTAATATAAGATCTTGATATAGTTAACATATCTTTTCCACTATAAAATTTTATACACAAATATTCTTTTAAATAACATTAAAATCCATAATAATCATTGTCCAAAAATGGACTTGTAATAGCTTTGATATTATAAAAACTCATAATCTTTATATTTTAAAATCATTAGATTTATATTCTTGTCATGATATAATAATAGGCAAATTCTATTTCAACATAGATAATTACTTAGTAACCCCCCTAAAATAAATAAAATTTTAAAGACTAAAATACTCTTAGAAAGTTGGGTATTTTCTTTCTTCTCAATTCCATTATCTTCTTGCGTCAGTTTCTTACTATCTAAACCACCGCTTCTCCAAAACCCTAGTTTCTAAATCAGTGAAGAAAAAAATTCAATTTTCCACTACTAAGTTATATTTTGGGTTTACCGACTTTTTTAATTGTAGTTCTGAAGAAAATATGAATTGAGTTTCTAAATCAGTGAAGAAAAAATTCAATTTTTCACTACTAAGTTATTTTTTGGGTTTACAGACTTTACTAAGAAAAAATTCAATTTTTCACTACTATGTTTCTAAATCAGTGAAGAAAAAAATTCTAACCATAGTTTCTAAATCAGTGAAGAAAAAATTCAATTTTTCACGTTTTGCGTGATGGGAAGGGTAGTTCTGGAAATGGTAGGGGGCTACTAAGTTATTTTTTGAGTTTACAGATTTTTTTAATTTTTTAGGAGCTACTAAATAAATACTCGGGTTGAAATAAAATTTGCCATAATAATAAATCTAACTCCATAAATCAGTAAACATAAAGTGTGTGTGTGTGTAATGATTCATCATTCAGATTTATTTTTCATTCAAACATTAAATAAAACATTACATGTGTAACATCCTGAAATTTTCAACCATTCACCCGCCAAGTGCATAGGTAGATACACATGTCGGACTTGAATTGCTCAAAGTATCAGATTGTTAATTTTTATATTTGGCAAAACTCAGCATATACAGTAAATAAATAATCACAGAATTACAGACACGGAGTAATATAAAATAATGCAGTGGAAACAAAAGAATAGTAGTTCATGAAGCTACTATATATATAACAGAGTTAAATAAGATACAACATAAGTCTCTATTACATAGATGCCTCAATACAATAGTCAAATACAAGATCAGAATACATCACTGGAATCAACTGAATAACTGCAAGCTGAATAGATATAGTTGGATCTCCAAGCGAAGCTCCAACTCCAAAGGTGAGTCTCGAACACTGAGCCACTCAGTCTGACCCGAGCGTAAAGCAAAACACAAAACACTCGAGATAGGATTAACATTATTATATCAATAAATCCAACTCAAGTGAAATATCAACTGAAATACAAGTAACTCAAAGGATGTTTGGGATGACCATCCTCTGAGGATCCGTTAAACTATCTACTATGTAGTACAGTACGCTATTATAATATGTCTATAGTAAAGTAAACTATTAAAATAGCGTTAAGGCTTTACATTTTCCACCTTAACACATTTTATATATTCCCATAGTCTATACAGTACCGTAATCTCCCCCGTACTGGGCATCGTCAGAGGGCACTCCATAGGTATGGTACAAAACAAATTCGTATAAGGCTCGCTAGGGTGGGTAACACGGCACAACAAGGCAATGCCAGGGTAGATATACCAATTACGCATCCGGGCTGGTGGTAACGCATAGCAGCCACTACTGGCCACCTCGAGCCATACTCCCAAAAATCCGAGGGGTGCACCCAATCAATCACAAAGTAATAGAATGGTGTCGAAGGAGTGTGTCCGATCAGAGGTGCTACCTCATTGGCCCGAGAATCGCTCCTGTTTTAGCCACCTTATGCCAACTCATGGGAGTTGGGTCCACGTATATACCCCAAGAACGTCGCCACCATCCTACTTCATTCTGGAATCTCCACTGCATACACAGTTGTTAAAGTGGTTTTCGGTATTGGCAGAGAGTATGACAATATCTGATCCCGGTCTCTTTTACCAAACGTTATTATAACACCGCGGTCATTTCAAAATAGTTTATACTTCAAAACCAAAATATCATTTCCATTTCAAAATCCCTATCAATATGACATCATTTCCATTTCAAAAATATTCACTTTCAAAATCATAGTACTTTCAAAGTTATAATACTTTCGAAACCAAACAATTTGAAATAATAATACTTTGGAAATCATCATACTTTGAAATTCATAACTTTGGAAATCATAACACTTTGAAATCATAACACTTTTCTTCAAACAGTTTAGATATTAATAATAGTATATAAAATAAAATAGTTTATAAAATAAAATAATTTATATAAAATAGTTATAAGTTAAAACAATTTATATTAAAATAATTAGTATATTTAAAATAGTTCATATTAAAAATAGTTATATTAAAATAGTTTATAAAATAATATAAAATTAGTTTTAAATATAATTTAAAATACTTTATATAATAAGATAGTTTCCATGAATTTCATAAATCAATTCAAATCAACTCGAATTCCAAAATTCACATTTAATTCAATCTCAATTCATCGATTTCAATTCAATTCAGTTATAAATAAACTATTTCAAATTATATCGATTTCAAATACAGATTTGAACCTCAAAATAAACCATTTCAATTTCAATGTACTTCAGAGCTTTATATATTCCACCATTTCAAAACCAAATTTGATAATTTCATATATATCTTAATTTAACTTCATTATTATTTAGTTTTGCAATATTCACTAAATAAAGTCAATATCATTTAAATAAAAGCCCAAATTTCAAATCACTAAATATTTCCTTCAATTTATTTAAACTTGAAATATTCATTTTAAATCATCTTAAACCAAAAAATCAAGTTATAAAATCATATCCTTTAGAACCCTAAATTCCATAAGTTCAGATCGATTTAATTGAATATAATTCTTAATTAAATGCAATTTCAAATCAATTTCAAATCTATCTCCTCAACCTTAATTTATTAAATCATTACAAACTCTATATTAAAATATAATTTAAACAAATACTTAACCATATTATATTCTAAAAAATTCAAACTTTATTATTAAACTTATTTTATATTAAAACAAATTTATACATAGCTTAAAATCAAGAATTTAACTATATATAAAATAACATTTATATCATATCTAAAATCAATATTTTTATAAAACCATATATTTCTTTCCAAAACCATAGAAATCATTTTCAAAATATTTATATATAGACCAACGGTGTCTGTATATAATTCTCTACCCTATGGTCAAGTGATACGGATATTTATCATTTCAATCCGCAATTTAAATATATACGGGTATATATCATTTCAACCCGCAATCCCAAATTCAATTCAATGAAAATTGCTTGGTTTATCATTTCAACCCATAACGATTTTCTCCTAGCTATTCTACAGATCGTTCGGGTATGTATCATTTCAACCCATAGTGAATTCTATACTAACAGGGAACTTGCAGAGTGATAACAGATATGATAACAATATAATAATCAGTAGCAGACATATATCATCAATATAAATAACAGATAATGGTGTCAGATGTCACAGGTGAACAGATACATATAATAGCATATATATGGCAACGTAAATAACTAACAACAGCATATTTCAATTGTCATTTCAATTGAAATCAAATTTAATAGATATAAGAACGTTAATCGTGAGTGATTGCTCACCTTTCGAGGCTAGTGAGGATAGAAAATGAAATTGAGTTACGAAATGCAAGCACGACTTCCAAAGCAAAGCTATTTTGGCACGAATTTGACAGACAAGCTGATAGAAAATGAAATGATGAAATAAATCAGAATCTGCTCGATATAGAGTGAATGAAATATGTATTATTATAAGTTTCCTTAAACCAAATATTCAATTTTTAAAACACATATACATTTTATATCAATCTTAAATTTTAAACACATATATATTGAAATCAAAATCTATATATACCTATATGAAATTTAAAACCAATTGAACCATTGTATTACATTTCAAAATAAATATTTATTATGAAAACCAACATTACTAACAGGTTATGATTTATACAAGCACATATACTTTATATTAAAACGTATGTATATTATAATTAAGACAATATAAATTTGAATTGCATATATAACACTATGTAAATTTATTTCGAAATCTATACATATATCTCAAGATCATTACAAAATTTAACATATATACTAAAATATATGTACATATATTATATACAATATATGAAATTATTCCTTAGAACTAATATCTTATATGTATACTAATACCATTTGTACACGTGTTACCCTTCACAAAAACTCAATGTCAACCCGATAGTATGTATATATAGGAAATATATACCAGTATAAGCCTTGCAGCTACATACATATATAACATAAGTGAATGAAATGGATGTATATATATAATATATTTGAAGAAAATCCATGCTTATTTTTAAATTACTGTAACTTGTTTATAATGCATACATTTACTACTCAACAGATTAGATAAAATTTATGTAAACCTATAAATTATAACTTAACAGATAGTTTGAACTTGTACAGACTAACACATATATATTTTTCACAGTATTGCATCTTTATATAAACGAAACACATATAAACTATATAAATACTTCTCTGACAACTTTCCAAAAGCAAGCCAAATTGTTATGCTTTTCTATGAAATTATATAACATTCTGTAATAAAATATATACCAGTTTAAACATATATACATAAATAACCTTTATATTGAAGTTATAAAATAAAATATATACAATAAACATACATATACTACTATATACACATACATATAATTCACGTACTCATCACATCAAAAAAATCAGTATTCATTATAAAGTTTATATAACTTCATTTATATAACATATACAATCAAATTTGATCGTATAAATTCTTATGTAAACCTATATATACTTCAAAAGATTACAGAATCATAAAATAAACCCATTTCAAACGAATCAAATATGTGAATTATATATATAAATATAACAACATATTACATAACTTATATAAGCCTTTATATACAAACAGACAGAATCATATACAGTTTATAACCTTTATATGTAACAGATAATATATTTTATAAAAGTACTTTTTATATATGTATATAACAACGGATCAAGATATATGTGTACTCATATATACATAAAGCTATATATCATACAGAATGTCTATAAATATCTATACGAACGAACATCAATGTATAGTTTATATAAATCTATATATAAACAACTAAACTTAAACTTGCTTATATAAATTAATTATATAATATAATACTGTAAATATGTATAAACGGTAAACATATATACCTCTTCTATAATATCATAAATACTATAAACATATGCAGCTTGTATAACTTATGTACATAACAACCGATGATATACTATTTCACAATTTATATATATAGCAACATACAACAGCTTATATTTATAAGATGTGCATACATATTTTATATATATACTGCTAAACTGTTACAAAGCTAATACATGTATTAACGAAATTTAAAGGCATACCTTAAAGCGTATTATATCTTTGTTTACGTTTTTTTTTCAACAAGAGAAGGCAGAGGCGAAAATGATACAGCAGCGGATAACTGAAATATATGATGCGGTGAAAGTAGCAATTGGTGGATTGAAAATACCAAAGGCCCAAATCCGTTGATCCAAAGATACCGGATTCTAGCTATCTCAAACACGTTGATCGCGCATGATACTATGTTTAAAGATCTACGATTCTTCGTACGTTGATCTAGCGCACTAGATTCCGTGAATCGGCTTCAGCAGTCGTTGATTCGAGCGCACTCGAATACCAAAGGTGGAGATAGGAGATCACACTCAACTACCAATTTGAGAAGTGGCACAAAGCAAACAAACAAGTTTTTATTCTAAATCAACTAAGAATTACAAATGACACAACCCCGCTATTTATAGAGATTACAACTCACACACCCACAGTTTCACCGACCTAAACAGGGCCGCGACCTACGACCTAACATAGGTCGTTAGCGACCTAACATCATGCGCGACCTAAGTCTTACACATACAAACATATCTGCGACCTAATACAAACAACATCACAACAATCTTGCGACTTAACCAAACAACATAGCAATGACTTACAGTATTTACAACACACGCGACCTATCCACAAGCGACCTAAAATCCTACGACCTACTGAAGAAAGCTCGGCAGCGACTTAAGTTAGGTCGTTGGCGACCTAAGGAAACAGCAAACACTGGAAATCTGTTAGCTTGGTAAGTCGTAGCTCGATAGGTCGAACTCAGTTAGGTCGTTCATCTTGGGAAACATAGCTTCGCTAGGTCGCTGGTCATTCTTCGCATATCTCGCTGTATTTCCCTCCAATGCTTGATCCATCTCGTTAGCTCGTTCATCGTTAGGTCGCTCGCGACCTAAGATTCGCGACTTAGTGTATCCCGCTACAGCATCCAGAGTAGATTGTACGTCGCTAGGTCGTTCGCGACCTAAAATATCAGGCTGGGCTGCATCATCCTCCCCTGGTTGGGAAAAATTCGTCCTTGAATTTGCACCTTCCTCTTCCGCAACAAGCTCATCCCCATGATATGGAATTAAGTATTTGACGTTAAAAACGTCTGCAGTGTGAATATGATCCGACAATTTCAACTGATATGCATTATCATTGATCTTCTTCAAAATTTCTACTGGACCAATCTTTCGCGCTTTCAATTTATTGTACATTCCCACTGGAAACCGATCTTTTGTCAACACGGCGTAAACCAAGTCACCTTCTATGAAGTTCACACTCCTTCGTTTCTTGTCCGCCAGTTGTTTATACTTCACGTTTGATGCAAGCAATCGTTCAAGAACAGTTCTGTGGCACTCCTGCAACTCAGTTACAAAATCACAAGCTCGCTTAACAACTCCCTTCTGATATGGCACTGTCGTCAAATCCAATGGTCCCTTTGGACTTGCTGAGTATACAACTTGAAATGGAGTGAAACCAGTACTTCGATTAACAGTATGATTATGTGCAAATTCTGCCTGACATAATTTCATATCCCAGCTCTTCAAATTATCTTTCACTAGACATCTCAACAAATTTCCCAATGATCTATTCACCACTTCCATTTGCCCATTTGTTTGCGGATGATAGGCGCTACTAAAATTCAACTTCGTTCCGACCATCTTCCACAAACTCAACCAAAAATGGCTTTGAAATCTAGTATCCCGATCAGAAACAATAGATTCAGGTAGCCCATGTAATCGATACACCTCTTTAAAGAACAATTGAGCAACACGGACGGCATCAGCTGTTTTCTTACAAGCAATGAAATGTGCCATTTTCGAAAATCTATCCACCACAACAAATATAGAATCATTTACCCTTTGAGTTCTAGGCAAACCCAAAACAAAGTCCATGCTGATATCCACCCATGGTCTAGTAGGCACGGGTAATGGCATATACAATCCCGCATTCGTCGCTGTCCCTTTGGAAACTTGACATATATGACATCTTTCTACAAATCTTCCAACCTCTTTCTTCATAGAAGGCCAAAAATATGATTGTGAAATCAACTGCAATGTATGGTCTCTCCCCACATGACCTTCTTCATGCAACTCCTTCACAATCTTCATTCGTAAGCTGCACTCGAGTATACATAATCGATTCCCTTTAAAAAGAAAACCATCCACCAATACAAACTCATCCGTCTTTCCCTCCTTGACTTCATCTACAAACTTTGCAAAGTAAGGATCATCAATAAATAATTCTGGCAACACGTCAAACCCCGTCACTTCAACCTTCATTGTAGTCAACAAATGATTCCTTCGACTCAATGCATATGCCACACGGTTCGTAATTCCCGACTTATGCTTCACCACAAATGTAAACTGTTGCAAGTATGCGATCCATGAAGCATGTCTGGCTGCAATTTTGTCATGTCCCTGCAAATGTTTCAGTGCTTCATGATCATTATATAGAACAAATTCTTTATGGAACAAATAGTGTCTCCAATGTTTTATAGCTTGAACAATAGCATAGAATTCCACATCATAAGTATTATATCTCATCTTGGCTCCTGATAGCTTCTCACTGAAGTATGCAATAGGACGTCCCTTCTGACTTAACACCACTCCAATTCCAACCTTAGATGCATCAGTATGTAACTCAAACAACAAATGAAAATCCGGCAGAACTAGAATTGGTGCTGTCGTCAAAAGTTCCTTGATTCTCTCAAAAGCAAATCCTGCTTCCTCCGACCATAAAAATTGCTTCCCCTTCATACAATCAGTAACTAGTGCCATCATGCTACTGAAGTGTGGAATAAATCTTCGGTAGAATGATGCTAAACCATGAAAACTTCTAACTTCTGTTATCGTCCTGGGTTGTGGCCAATTTCTGATTGCTTCAACTTTATTCTGATCCACTTGTATACCTCCTTCAGATATAATATATCCCAAAAATAAAACACTATGCGTCATGAACACGCATTTCTTCATTGCAGCTTAAAATTGTTCCTGTCGCAGTATCATCAACACTTCTCTCAAATGATGCAAGTGTTCTTCTGTGCTTCTACTATATATCAGTATATCATCAAAATACACCACCACGAACTTCCCAATAAATGGTCTAAAGATCTGATTCATCACCCGCATAAATGTACTTGGTGCATTCGAAAGACCAAACGGCATGACCAACCATTCATATAATCCTTCTCGTGTCTTGAATGCTGTCTTCCATTCATCCCCTGGTCTTATACGAATTTGATGATAACCACTCTTCAAATCAATCTTCGAAAAGATAGCAGCTCCACTAAGTTGATCCAACAAGTCATCCAATCTAGGCATAGGAAATGTGTATCTCACTGTAATCTTGTTTAGTGCTCGACTATCAGTACACATCCTCCATGTTCCATCCTTCTACGGCACTAACAAAGCTGGAACTGCACAAGGACTTAAACTTTCCTGTACACGCCCTTGTTCAAGCAACTCTTCCACTTGCCTTCTCAACTCCTCGTGTTCCTTTGGACTCATTATGTAATGTGGTAGAACAGCTCCTGGAACAAGATCTATTTGGTGTTGTATGTCCCTCAATGGCGGTAACTCTGTTGGCAGCTCTTCAGGAAATACATCGTCAAATTCTTCCAGCACTGGTTTTACTTCTTCAGGAATTTCAACCACTTCACTACTCTCACGTCCAATCAACAAAAATACTTCAGGCTCCTCTTATACTTCCTTAACAAACTCCTTCAAAGATAGCAAAGTTTTAAGTTCTTCAATCTCCTCTAACTTACTTTCTTCTTGTTGTCGCTTCTTAGGAACTAAAGTGATTTTCGTGCCTTCGAACATGAAACTATAGTTGTTGGTACGTCCATCATGTTGCACCGCTCTATCATACTGCCATGGTCTCCCCAACAACAGATGACATACATCCATATCCACAACATCACACCAAATTTCATTTTTGTATTTCTTCCCAATTGAAAAATTAACACAAGCTCTTTGACTAACCTTCACTTCACCACCTTTCCTCAACCAAGCTAACTTGTAAGGTTTCAGATGCTTCTCAGTTTTCAATGCCAACTTCTTCACAGCTTCTGTGGAAATGATATTATCACAGCTTCCCGCATCAATGACAAATTTGCAAACCCTTCCCAAGATAGTGCATGTTGACTGAAAGATGTTACTCCTCAACCAGCTAGTCTCCTCCTCTTGCTTTGGTGTTAAACAAGACCTCTTCATCATTAATGAATACCCTTCATCTCCCGACACTTCTTCTTCCCTCTCAACATGTGGTGAATTAGAACATTCAGCTTCTACATCCTCAACCTCAGCTACCATCACTTGCTTCTTTGGCTTTGGACATTCATTGCTTTTGTGACCAATCTGTTGACAATTGAAGCATTTGATACCACTATTGACCTTGGTCTTAGCAACTTCACTAACAACCGGTTTTGCAACAGCCTTGGAAACATTCGCATTGCTACTAGCCCCTTTCATTTGATTGTTGGAATTTGTAAACACACCACCTCCTCTCCTACCTTGCTTCTCCCAAGCTAGAGCCTTTTGATGTGCTTCAGCAACAGATCTCGGATCAAACATATTCACCATATCTTGAATCTACATTCTCAACCCTCCAACAAATCTAGCGGTCAACTGTTCCTCCGTCTCTATGGTATCATTCCTTGCAATCAATTGATAAAATTCATCCGCATAATCATTCACTGACTTTGTTCCCTGTCTCAGATTCTGCAATCGTTGATACATAAGAGATTGATAATTATACGGCAAGAATGTAGCTTTCATTAATTTCTTCATCTTCTCCCATGACTCAATCTTTGACTTTCTCATTCTCTCTCGTGCAAGTTTAGTTTGCTGCCATCATGTCATAGCTCTCCCTTTCAAACGAGTAGCAACCAACTTAACTCTTCGATGCTCAGGAACCTCCTTAAAGTCAAAAATTTCTTCCACATTAGACAACCAATCCAAAAATTCCTCCGCTACCATTCCACCCTTGAATTCTGGAATTTCAGTTTTCATCCTCGATTCCCATCGACGATCATCTTCAACATCCCGATATGCATTCCGTACTTGGTCTCGATCTTGAGAATGAACACTACATCTTCCACCATCTTCATCAAAAATAGATGTACTTCGATAACGATCTCGACCACCCACATCTCTTTGATCTTCCATACCTCTTCTACTTTGTCTTTCATCATCATGGTATGGCTCATGTTCAAACTCACGTGGAGTTCTTCTCTCTTCATTTCTATACCCATGATGTTCTCTTCTCAATGAAACTGAAGATTCTCTTCTTTCTCGATAAGATTGCGGCGACACCCTCCTCGCTTCCATAACCGATGGCGAAACTCTGTTTCCTCCATGGTTCGAGACTGGCGACCTTCTCCTTTGACCTTGATTCATGTCATTCATCAGTTTCTCCAACTTCCCAATGCCTTCATCAAACTTTTCATTGATGCGTTGTTCCATTTGCTCGGCTTCTTCTCTTCTATACAACGCTTCAACATTCTGATGGCGATTAGCTCTTCTCGGGAGGCATGATTGAATCTTCACAAACTTCAACTTTAAACTTTCGGCCTTGAATTACAAAATGATGCACGGCTTCTTCACTAAGCTCGGATCTACACTTCAACTCTCGGCCTTGACTTTAACTCTTCAATAAAAATTGGCTCCAAGACTCGGCTTAGCTATGATTGGCTAAGTCTAGCTCTGATACCAAATGATACAGCAGTGAATAACTGAAATGTATGATGCGATGAAAGTAGCAATCGGTGGATTGAAAATACCAAAGGCCCAAATCCGTTGATCCAAAGATACCGGATTCTAGCTATCTCAAACACGTTGATCGCGCACGATACCGTGTTTAAAGATCTACAATTCTTCGTACGTTGATCTAGCGCACTAGATTCCGTGAATCGGCTTCAGCAGTCGTTGATTCGAGCGCACTCGAATACCGAAGGTGGAGATAGGAGATCACACTCAACTACCAATTTGAGAAGTGACACAAAGCACACAAACAAGTTTTTATTCTAAATCAACTAAGAATTACAAATGACACAACCCCGCTATTTATAGAGATTACAACTCACACACCCATAGTTTCACCGACCTAAACAGGGCTGCGACCTACGACCTAACATAGGTCGTTAGCGACCTAACATCATGCGCGACATAAGTCTTACACATACAAACATATCTGCGACCTAATACAAACAACATCACAACAACCTTGCGACTTAACCAAACAACATAGCAACGACTTACAGTATTTACAACACACGCGACCTATCCACAAGCGACCTAAAATCCTACGACCTACTGAAGAAAGCTCGGCAGCGACTTAAGTTAGGTCGTTGGCGACCTAAGGAAACAGCAAACACTGGAAATCTGGTAGCTTGGTAAGTCGTAGCTCGATAGGTCGAAGTCAGCTAGGTTGTTCATCTTGGGAAACATAGCTTCGCTAGGTCGCTGGTCATTCTTCGCATATCTCGCCGTATTTCCCTCCAATGCTTGATCCATCTCGTTCGCTCGTTCATCGTTGGGTCGCTCGCGACCTAAGATTCGCGACTTAGTGTATCCCTCTACAGCATCCAGAGTAGATTGTACGTCGCTAGGTCGTTTGCGGCCTAAAATATCAGGCTGGGCTGCATCAGAAAAGGACGATGGTGGATGGGTAGGAGGGTCCAGCAACAGCCGATGGTGGAGCAGACGTCGGTAGATAGTCGGGTCCAAGTGCAAGCTAAGGTGGCGGTTCATTGGGTCGGCGGTTCCAGGTGAAAAGCGGAGATGAAGCGCGCTATCCACGTGCATAAGGGTTGGACGAGGAGAAGTTGCAATATATATGTTTTGGTAATATTTATTCCTCTCAGAACTAAATGGAACTGAAGGCATAGAAAATGAACGAACGAACCAAAATAAAATATATTAAATATAGGGGATGGCAAGAGTCAGATATGAATTTCCGAAAATATTAAAACGAAAGACTATTGGAATTACAAGTTTGAAAATGAACGGACACAGAACACAAAAAGTCAAAACAGATACCGGTACAGTTATCGTTTTTGCGGATTCCGCTGTGTATCGGACTTCAAAACACAGAAATGAATATACCACAGAGATCAGCACGATGAAACATTCAAAACGGTATACAGATATCAGTGGTATGATCATACTATCAAAAGTCGATAATCGGTACCGAAAATGCTGTTAATTTGCTGAAAATAAGATAGACGGAGCAATACTAGTCCAATTTAATGAAACGGAAGATGACGTCTCACTTAGAAGATGATTTACGAATTTTCTGTATAAAAATATTCAGGTTTAGAAAACATTTGATTATCATCAAATTTGTCAAAACCTTCGACTTGAGTATAACCCTTAGTAACAAGACAAGCTTTGTATTGTGCAATAGAACCATCAATTCACCCGCCGTTCGTAGCTCGGTTGGTTTGGGAGCTGGGAGATGGGAACCAAAGGGCTGTGTCCGGGCAGGTTCGAATCCCAGCGCTAAACCATCAGTGGGAGTTTTAACGTTAAGCATCCGTGTGCGACGACTAAATAAAAGCGGGGTAGACACACGATGTGTTTTACTTAAGTGAGTATCAATGAATACCATGATCTTAAGGTTTCCCATGATCTCAAAAAAATAGAACCATCAATTCGACACTTTATGTTGTAGACACATTTACAACCAATAGGTCTATGCCTAGGGGAAGAGGCACCATACTAAATTACTGTATGTGTTGTTGATCTCTAATGCTTCTAATTTAGTTTTCATCTCCTTTTACCAATGTGGACCGTGAACGGCCTGGAAATAGGATTGAGGTTCTTTATGATCTATTGTGTTTGATAAAAAGGAACAACATGCATATGAAAATGGGAATATGAAAGAAACTAAGAGAGAGGATAAAGAGTACCTTTTGTTGAACTTTCCAATGGACTAGGATGATAGACTTAAGTAGACATAATGTGGTCTCTATGCCATATTGTAGGTTGTTTGGTTCTTGTGGAGTGGCGTAGTAAGGTGTTAGATGTTTCTTGGGAGTCTTGTGAGGATGTTTCAAAAATAGAGATGTCTGGTCCTATTATGTTGGATGTTTCTGGAGGATCTGATAATGATGCATTGGAATAGGGATGTTTGATTCTGTAGTAGGAATGATAGGAATATTATGGAATGAAGGATTGAGTGAGGCATGTTCATTTGATTCGAGTGAGTCATAATGGTTTGTAGTTTGTTTTATGGTGTTCAAGGTAGGTTGATCGACAATTATTGTATGTTCATTTAAGATATCTAGAAATTTGTGTGCAAATTTTGAAGAAATGAAGAATCATTTAACTTTGGGCTTATAAATGAGGAAAAATGAAAAGTGAATTCATGAAAATAGACATCCCAACTACAATGAACTATTTTGTTTCTAGATTATAGAGCTTATACCCCTTTTGATCGTTTGGGTACCTTATAAAAATACATTTTGTAGCTCGAGAATCAAATTTATTCGAAAGATGAACATTTGTGGCATAACAAAAAAAAACCAAAAACTCTCAAGCGATCAAGGGATAGAGACGATGGTAAAGTATTTCAAAAGGTGACTTACTAGATAATAATGGTATGGAAGACAACTTATGTGAAAAAGAAGAGCATGAGCAATAGTAATGATATGTCGATTCTTGCATTCAACAACCCCATTTGATTGTGGAGTGTAAATGCAAGTTTGTTGGTATTCAATTCCATGGGATTGAAAGTACTCTTTCATTGCAAAAAATTCCAAACCATTGTCAATACGAATAGCTTTAATAGATGCATGAAATTAAGTTTTTACAAATGTAATAAAGGATTAAAGGATTTTCCAAATTTCTGATTTATGTTGCATAAGATAAACCGATATGCATCTGCCAAAATCATCAACAACTACAAGAAAAAACATGCACAAAAATGTGTTTCAATTTTTTTAATACCCCACGTATCTCAATGTAGCAATTCAAAATAATACTTTGATGTTATTGAACTTGAAGTAAAAAGTAATCTAGTTTGTTTAGCCATAGGACAAATTGTACAATCATTATCAAATGGAATATTTTCTAAGAATATCAAAGGAGAAATTAATTTCATACGATTTAAAGATGGATGCCCAAGACGCATGTGCCATAAATTTTGGGATTGTGAGACCTGATGGGATATTGATGTTTATTGTATGAGGGACATGTAATAGAGACCACCTTGTTGTTGTTTTCCTAGACTAGTCAACCTTCCCGAAGCCAAGTCCTGTAAGGCACAAAAGTAAGGGAAAAATAGCACCACAATTTAAGGCCATGGTAATTTTGCTAGCTAACAACAAGTTTAGACAAAATGAAGTAATACATATAATATCCTTGAGAGTGATACTGGAATTAAAATTGAAATTTCCAATTGGAGTAATAGAAGCTGATGAACCTATAGGTAAGTTGACACTTAGTATAGAGGATGATTTTGATGTAGAAAATAAACTAGAATCAAAACTAATTTGATGTGTTGCACCACTATATGAAATCCAAGGCTTATTAAAAACTAAATTAGTTAAGATGTTAGAAAATAAAGATGACCCTATGGCGTTTACAAAAACACCATTTTCACCTCGATGGCCTTAAGGATGAAGATAATGTGAATAAGATGGATCCATTATAGTTGAGCAATCAGAGGTGATAAATTTTATTGTTGAGATAAAATTTATGTTATTTGAATCAAATGATATTGTGCTCTGATACCATGTTAATATTTTTGAAGATTGAACATGGTAATTTTGGGGAAGATAGAAGAAGATAATATAATATTAAAAATAGTTTCCATATTCATCCTTTCATCATTACTCTAATACATACGTAAATAATTAATTACAAAATTAATCCTTATCCTTATGACAATTAATGCACAATCAATTCCTATCTTAATAGTAACTACAGTTAAAGTTCAAAACTAACTTATTTTAAATTTACATTTAAACAACAGTACTTAGAATTTACCTTTTAAACCTACTTACAAGTTACTATTCAAAGTCTTTATTAAAGTTGGATCAAAATAAATTGTTGTCAAATGGGTCATAAGGCTTCTTTCTTATCCATATTTAAAAAGAAATATAAATAATAAAGATATTTCATTATAATTAAAGTTGGGTCAAAATAAATCGTTGTCAAATGGGTTATAAGACTTCTTTCCTGTCCATAACTTACAAAGAAATATAAATAATAAATGATATTTCATTATAATTAAGATTTATAACTCAATAAATACATGCATCAATCTCCTTACAGATTGAATTTTGTACCTGTGCAATGCAAGAACTTTCCTACTACATATATGTATATTATATATATATATATATATAAAGTTTTATGTATAAATAAAATAGGTCAGATTTAATGGAGGAGACAAAGATGGGCTATGATCTAGTACCACGGAAGATATCAAGCGGTCGGAATTTTCCTTGCCAGCATAAAACGTAATAGTTATTATCTCTATTAGCACTCCATTAATATTCAACATTTATTATCTCCCTCGCTTCCTTCTCCACGATTTCATGGCCTTTTCAGCAAACGCATGTGAGAGCAATTGCAATTCCATTAAAGATGCATTTATTTATTCTTCCTACAATCTGCTAATATTCTTTTATGTTTATTCCTCATATCGAAGGTATTTCTCCCTTTTTATGTATATCGTTCATTTCTCTTTTCTTATTTTATGTAGACATATATATTCACTTTGATTTTCTGATGTTCTTCTTTTTGTTTTGGAATGATGAAGTATAAATGATTTTCTTTCTCACGGTCAAGTTATATTACTTTCTATGATATGCAAATTTCTATATGTGCATTATCATTACATTAATCGATTTGCAACAGTGATAAATTTGAAATAGAGACATTATTATCATATTTTTATCTACTAACCAAGTGCCATTTGTATCTAATAATGAAATTATTATAGCATTTAGGCATTGGAGTTAATTAGCGATTGTGTATATCAATTGAGCTTATTTGTTTTTAATTTTTTTATAGTTAGTATGATAAGGTTGATATTGTGCTCATGGTTTATTTAAACCTGTTACTTTGTTTGTTTGATGTTCATAAGTTTGTTTACTCTATTTTTTTCTTCATTCACCACTTATGTGCATAAAGTGTTTGAGACTATAATCTTAATTATTTGCTGTTTTACAAAGAAGGTGGATAAATTTGAAATGAGTTTAATGGCTTACATTATGGATGGGCATTATCATAATTTGGTTGGATTTAGTTTGTTTTTTGCTGCTATGGTGTTCTAAAATTTATTGCCCTTGATTCTGAATAATATCATTTAGGCTGATGGTTTAGGATGTATAGGTATATAGTAGTTGTTGCATTATTGAAGTGGATATATTAGCATATAAACAAGAGATGCTTTGGTTAGGTCGATGATGTCGTGCGTATTGGTATTTGGTAATCAAGATTTATCTATCTAGGTCTACAAAATTTAATGTTATATCATTTGTTTGAAAATGCTTTATTGTTGAAGATGAAAGTTATAGTCTTCCACTTTAAAGAGTTCAAACTATGTGTGTTTGCATATGATTAATACCTTATGTTTTCATATGATCAATATGGATTGCATTTTGTTGCCTGCTATGTTGTTCACTACTTTCTTATTATAAGTGGCATGAAAAGAGTATTTTTCCCTAAGTGTGAAGTTTATATGTCATAACCTACATAATTTACTCATGCTAATTTTCTAAATATTTCCTCCCTTTTATACCAGTGAACCATGCTTTACAACTCCCTTTTTTTATATTCACTATATATATATATATATAATGTTTAAAAAAACAAATCACCAAATTCCATCTTATTAGGTTAAAACAAATACAAAAAATGACATAAAACTTCTCTGGCCAAAAAAAGACTAATTCTATTTAAACGCTTGATATGGCTAAGTAGCCCCCCTTCTAAACTTAAGAAAAATACGAGGAAAAATTGTTCTAATTTGATTTTCCTCTAGTAAGTTCATATTACCTTTTCCTTTTTCCGTTGCTCATAGTCAATAAGCCCTAGCAATCTAAATTCAAGTAAAATCTCAAAACTTTTGCTTGAGTTATGGATCATGATGATGGTAACACAAAAATAATGGAATCAAAAGCGATAAAACTTGAAATTTATCTTGTTCTAGAATTTTTTTTAAAGTACACAATTCACAGAAGTTCGACCGATTGATTAATTGAAAAATCTCGTAGTTATCGTGTGTGATTTATATACAAGCCATGCAGTAGAGGTGCATTATTAACTTGGGTACCACACACAGTAATTGCGTGGCAGGTTACAAATCCATGTGCTAAGCCTACGAGGTTGACGTTTTACTGAAATGATTTTTTTTACTGTATTTCAAAAAATACTTTAGTTAGTTATGATCTATCACCTAATTGATTGTGTTTTTTCAGCTAATTTAAATGAGCAAAACTATATTTTATGTACAAAAGCTTTTACATTAAAAATAATTAGCATCCTAGCAATATAGTTTTATAAATTACATATAAAATAAAATTGTTTGGAACTTCCTATCGAGTTCATTCCACTTGACAACTTCCTCCGCTGCTCCAACTTTTAACAACTTCTCTTAGTATTTCTCCGATCACCATCGTCTTTTATTGACGGTGCTACGATGTACACTCACTTTTCTACATCTCTCACCCACCAATATTTTGTAAAATGCTTCTCTCACCTTTATACACTCAAATCCCATTTTCTCAATTTTAAACAGGAATTCATTCCTTTACCTTCATTAAAAATATAACTGTAACCAACGATTGTGAACTCAAATCTCATCGCTTTAATCCTTTTTTCTAAAAAAATTCTATTAGTTCAAAATTTGATAAAAAATTGTAACTAATTTGATAATTTTAGAACATTGATATACTAGGATGTTGGAGAATTTCATTTGAAATCACATCCAATCGATAATAATTGAAGATATGGCAAGAACAACCTGCACAGAAGCAATTTATCTAAGTTGGTAAATAAATTCAGAGTGTGATTCTCTATAAAGTATTAAAAAATTAAATCTTTTGCATTAGCATCAATTGTGGATGTTGAAAGTGTTTGTTTAATATCTTTTAGTATCTTTTAAGTGACATTTAAATCTCAATGGTAGTTCTAAACCCCTTACCGCATCTATTAGTGGTTTCTCATATCTGGTGCAGCCAATTCAACAATAACTTTAAAGGTGAAGGTATTTCCCTTTTATTCAGTCCTCTATCTTCTAGTACGTGTGTCATTTCTTTGTAACATCATTTATGCAAAAACGGTGTATTTTGTTTTAGGTATCGTTTGTTTAAAATACTGAATGTTGAATACTGAATGCTGAATTTTGAATACTGAATGCTGATTGCTGAATGTTGATAACTGAATACTTAAAATATTGTTTGTTTATATTTTGATTAAAAATTTATTTTGTGAATATAAATTACTACTTTGACAATATTATCCATCAAAGTTAAAATTAATTATTCTTCAGTGCAACTGTCTTACAAAATAAACCTAATCATCTTATTTTATGTTTTATATTAATATACAAACAAAAAATCAACAAACCCTCACGCGAGCAAGTATTACAAAATCTACAAAACACGTCAAAAATAGAAAATTTAATGACGTAAATAAAATAGAAGCTTGTTTGTGTTTGGATTATCAATTAATGTTTTCAGCATTCTTAACATATATATGTTCAATGTGTTGAAATAAGTTATTACAAACATATTAAACGATTTGGTTCAACTTTTCGTAATTATGTAATATGTTGATTTTCTGTGTATGTATTGCAGATTTTGCTCAAGTTTTCATTTACTTTAAATAAATCAGTACTGTTCAGCTTGTCGATTTTTTTTATTTACAATTTTTTTCAACTGCATTACATATTTCAATTTATTTATTTTTTCATTCCATTCTTATTATCCCATTTATAAAATATTGTATTTTAACTTCAAATTGTATGCAAATGTCGTGGTAGGTTGACATCAAACTTTTTTCGGTCGTCACTAGTTTCCAGTATGTTCGTTTATAGTAATTGAAAACTACATTATATACAATTAAAAACAAAACAAAACCATAAAAATCACCAACTGAAAACAAAATATACGTTATGTTTGAACTTTTCTAATTGTTTGATATAATTAAAAAAAATATTAAACAATTACATATTATATTGCATATGAGTATAATTGGAAAATGTAGAGCAATAAACGATCAACAATTACAATAAGGATTAAAATTTTAAATTTTGCTTATTCAATTAAGTGGATAGAAGAGTTTAATGAAAGTACTTATTCGAAAACAAACACGCTAACAACCACTTATCACTTATTTAATGAAACATTTAGTCCATTTTTTTAAAACAAACGCAACCTTAGTGTTTTTGATTTTGTTGTTGTTGTTGTTGACTTCAATTTAAAATGGTGAATTTCAAGTATTTTATGCTTCCTCAAATCTATGTTGTACTCGAAAGTTATTTTGTTGAGAATGATTGTGCCACATAATTTGGGAGATCTGGATCCTAGTGCTAATGAGTTTTATATAAGCTAATGAGTTTTATATGAGTCGCTGTCCATGTTGGCTTAGTTCTAACCCTTCATTCATATTCTCATGCATATAGCATGTTCGAAACAATCGTCCAACTACTATTTTCAATTTTACTATTCCTTCGTATTTTCATAGTTCTACAATGTACTCCTAATTATCCACCGTAAACTGTTTCTATCGAAATATGAGAATTTATTGCCGAACCATTTAAATTATAAATTTTGTTGCCCTTCATAATCTTATATGTGCATCTATTCTCACCTGATGTTTGTTTTTTTCACCCTGCTAGAATTGAAGTTTTTGATTTGACTATATTGCCCTTGTCTTTTTGAGCGGAAGCAGTGGATTTCAAAGAGCGGTTCATATTAACAATGTCACATCAAAGCATGGCTATATAGAGTACCACGCTTAAGCGAAACGTGGTTCATTAGATAACCATGCTCAGGTCGAGCGTTGTTCTATATGTATCCACGTTTTGATCAAGCATCGTTCTTCAAGTAATCACGCTCAGGTCGAGCATGGTTAGTTTGAAAAGTAAGGACATTTTGAGATAAACGGGGATTTAAAAACAATTAGTTATGCGTCTACTTTTCGTTTAAAATTGCAGGGTTTGTAAGGCAAAAACTGGTATCAGAATAGATGCACCCGTATATTTGTTCAATCTATCTCAATGGTAGTTGTCCTCGAGTAAAATTACATGGATCAGATCCGGCTTATTACTTTTTTAATTAGAGATGTGATATTCTTCTCAAAACACGAGTGCATGATCATGAATTATGAAAATGCTAGGATGACTAATAAGTAAATAAACAAGTATTCTGCAATTGTAATACCATCTTGAATCTCTCATATATTGTTTGCCGGTCAAGACACTTTTTCTAACGGTCTTAAAAATGGCCGCCTTCTAAAACTCTCTCGCTGCGAATTTCTTTTTCTTTTTCCGAGCGAAGTTCCTCTGTTTTTTTACGACTGTGTTCTCTACCTTCGGTTGCGATCTTCTCTCTCGATCGCTGGTTCCTAGGGTTTGATGGATTTGGGGGTTTTTTATTTTCGCGGTGATTTCGTGCGAAATTGCCCCGAGTTCGCTGTAATAGCTGCTGCTCTATTGGAAGTTGTGGCACCATCGATCTCAGTTTGTTTCACTTGCCCCAGCTCGGTTGAGATCTGTGTTTATTCCAGTTTCTCGTGCTCAGTTTTATCTCGCAGTAGGTTTCTGGTGGTGGGGGGGTCCTTTATGGAGATTTCGCCCTGCTTCTATTACTCAGTCCGTGATATGCCCTTCACTGGGAAGCTTCCGTGGACGGTCGTTGCACCTGAGGCAGTTTCCCCTTTACCTAGCTTGCCGGAGGTCAACGGTGGTCGGGAGTTCATCGCCCGATTTGAACCGTGCCTCATTGCCAGCAAGGCGGTAGGAGACGTGAACTTGAACCATCTTGGGGTTTGCTTTGGATAGATTGAGATCGATTCTGGTTCCTTGTCTGCTGATCTTTCTCCGGCTGGCAAGCAAGATTTCACCACTTGCTTTGTCCCTAGGCTAACTTTTTGCGGGGCTGAGTTCGTTGTTGGTTCGTCTGAGTCTATTTGCGAGTTCGGGTCGGTTGGCTCTATGGGCAAGGTCAGTGGTAGTGGGATACAGGATTTGATCACCTCCCCACTTCACTCTGAACGGTATTAGGTGGCGGGGTTTATCCCGGAAGTTGATCTGTCGGGAGGTGTTCCTTCATTCTCAGTCGAAGCTCCATTGGCTGGTATGGTTGGTCTACCGACTGATAGGGAAATAGTTGTCTTGGAACTTACTGGTAAGCTGGAATCTTTGGCCAAGTCTTTTCTTCGGCAGTTTGGTTTGTGCAGACAGGTTTGTAATGCTATTTATTGGCAGGTGAGTATTCCTTTACCGTGTTTCATTTCCTTTGATACTTGTGGGTTGCATTCTGTTTATTGGATTTCGGCTGGTTTGGTTTGCTGTTGTTGCTTGAGCCTTGTCACTCCTTCGAGTGTGCTCCCTGACACAGCCGTGTCTCCTAAGACCGGGAATGTGTCAGGTCCTTTTTATCCTGATGATCACTTTTCGATCATTGGTTCCTTGTCTTCTTTTTTGGTACAGCATGTTAGACCTCAATTGGTTTTGAGGACTTCTGTTGGTCGGCTTGGTGGTAACCATCCCAGGTCGTTAGGCTGGGTTGTCCTACTGGCAGATCGCTGCTGGTTTTATTTGTTTAGTCTTGACGAAGCCGTTCCTTTGTCGTCAGAGACTTTGTCTTATTGGTCTAGCCTTCTTCTGACTGGTTTCGACTGGTCCTTTAGGATCTTTCTGAGGGTATGGAGCTGTTGTTTCAGGCCTTCTTCTCGTCCTGCTCGTATAGTGGCCATTCTGGTCCACTATACGGACAGACCGAGAAATTGCCAATCATTATGCCCTCCATTCCCTGTTGATTGGTCCGCCAGGCGACTCTTACCTACTACGCGGGGCTGTTTTACTAGTGACAGTCCGGCAATGGTAAGACTCCCACAACAATATGGGCCGCATTTTGTTAGTGCCCTTACACGATCCTGCTCTGACCCTGTTTTTGCTTCCTCTTCTCTCTCTGTCGTTTCGGTTGGGTCAACCGTGTCGATGTTGCATTGCTCCTGCAAGACCGATTCTCTCAGGTTGTCTGCTTCTTTCTTTTTAGGTTGGTTCCGTCAGCTGTTTGGTATGCGGCTGACTCGTCTTCCTCCATTTGGCCGGATTCCTCAGGAGCAATCGGATCGTTCGGATCAGGTGGCTACCGCTACATCCTACTGCTCCGCTGATTGCTCCCTCCCTTCTTCATCTTGTTCTATTTCCATTTCCATCCCCCTTATGAGTAAGGCAGAGATCGCGCTCCTTAATGAGCGTCTCGACTGCATTGCTAGGAACTCTTCGCCTTCGGCTCCGTTGATTGGTTCCTCGATGCAACCTGAGCTAGATCTGGGTCTTGAAGTGTTTTCAGTGGCTTCTCCTCAGGTTCCCGATTCTATCCCCAGGGCGCCTCGGCGCCGGTCGCGTAGAGTCCAGTCTACCCCTCGCACCATTCGCACACGCTCTATAGCGGCGTCCGAGCAGATCGATCGATCTACTCGGTACTCGCTTTACCTAGTCTGAGCTCTCTTGTCTCTTGTCTTCTGTGCTGCCCTCGCTTTTAATGGCGAATTTGCTTTTTTGGAATGTCCGGGGTATTGGCAATGATGCGTCTTTGGCTAGACTAAAACGCATTGTCAAAAAACACTCTGTTGGCTTGGTCGCTCTCCTCGAACCCTTTCTAGGTCCGGAGAGAATTTCCGGCACAGTCTTATCCTTAGGGTTTGGCGGAGGCTCGGCCAATGTCTCGGTGAAAATTTGGATCCTCTGGTCCAAATCTATCTCGGTTCAGGTAGCTTTTGATTCCCATCAGCTATTTTCTCTGGCTTGCTCGTCCCCTTTGTTTTCCTCGCCGTTTCTTTTTTCAGCGGTGTATGCCAAATGTGATCGTTTGGAGAGATTAGTCCTTTGGTCTGACATTTTAGGGCTCGATTCGTTGGGCTTCTCTGCTTCAGTGTTAGGCGGCGACTTTAATATCGTCGCCTGCCAAGCGGAAAAACGAGGAGGAGCCGCCATCAACCGTGTAGCGATGGGGGATTTTAACTCCTTCATAGTCAGCTCTGGTTTGACTGAGCTTCCCTTTGTTGGCTCTGCTTTTACCTGGTCCAACAACCAAGAGGGACCGAACCGTATCCTATCCCGACTTGATCGGGTTTTCGGATCGGAGGAGTGGTTTCGTCTCCCTTTCTCCTTTTCGATCGCTCATCTCCATAGGTCCTTCTCTGACCATGCTCCCATGGTTGTTCGCTGTTCTCCCCGTTCGTTAACGGGGCCTTCTTCCTTTCGCTTCCAAAGCATGTGGATTTCTCATCATTCTTTTCTTCAAGTGGTCGCTTCTTCTTGGCTTGCTCCTGTTATTGCGTCTCCCTGTGAGGTCTTCAGTCGTAAGCTTAAGCGTCTTAAAGCTTGCCTTAAGGATTGGAACTTACAGGTCTTTAAGAATATTTTCGATCGCGTTCGTTTGGCCGAAGAGTCTCTTATATCAGCCGAATCCTTACTAGACGAGGATCCTTCCATGGCTAACAAGGAGGCTTGGGCTCTTGCTCAAACCATTTTCTCCTCGGAACTTCGAGTTGAGAATGACTTTCTTCGTCAAAAGGCAAGGGTCAAGTGGGTGGTTGTCGGCGATAACAACTCTAAATTCTTTCATTCCTCTATTCGTAAAAAGAACAACCTCCTCTCGATCCGTGAGATTTCGCGAGAGGATCTTTCTATGGCCACTACTCCTGAAGATGTCAAAGAGACCATTATGTCCCATTTTCAATCTTTTCTGGGCGCTCCGTCGGTTTCGGTTTCCGACCCGGCTCTTCTGGCCTTCATTCCCTGTGTTATCCTTTCTCCGGAAAGTGACGTTATCACGGATCTCCCTTCCCCTGAGGAGATACGTGCTGCTGTCTTCGCTTTAAGCAAAGACAGCGCCAGCGGTCCGGATGGTTTCAACGGGTTTTTTTACCGGCGTGCTTGGTCTATTATTCAGGACGATTTTTGTCTTACCGTCCAATCCTTCTTTTCTGGGGGATCCCTTCCTTCTGGTTGGACCTCCACTAACCTTATCCTCATTCCTAAATGCGAGACCCCTACATCGTGTGTGGATTTCCGTCCTATCAGTCTTTGCAACTTTTCGAACAAAGTCATTTCTAAAATCCTCGCTACTCGGTTGGCCCCTTTCCTTGAGCGCATTATCTCTCCTTCTCAAGCGGGATTTGTTAAGGGACGTTTGATTACTGATAACGTTCTGCTCGCCCAGGAACTTATCTCCCAGATCGACCGTAAGGTCAGGGGTTCTAATGTTGTCTTCAAATTGGACATGGCTAAGGCCTACGATCGCATGTCCTGGTTTTTCATCATCAAGGTTTTACGTAACTTCGGTTTCCCGGAACCCCTTATTGACATGGTATGGAGGCTCATCTCCAACTGCTGGTTCTCTGTGCTCATTAATGGTTCGGCTGCTGGTTACTTTAAGGCAGGCAGGGGCTTGCGTCAGGGTGATCCTCTATCGCCATCTCTTTTTGTGATCGCGGCTGAAGCTTTCGTTCGCGGTCTCCAATCCTTGACTATCTACGGCCAGATTCAGCGCTTCGGGATTCTGAGGGGTTGCCCTTTAATTTCGTCTTTGTCCTTCGCTGATGACATTGTCATTTTCTCAAATGGCAGCGTTTCCTCTGTCAATCGGTTCCTTAGGTTTCTTCATCAATATGAGCTGTCTTCGAGTCAACTTGTAAACCCCGCCAAAAGCTGTTTCGTCCATGCGAAAGATTTGCCACCTGCTCGTGCCCTTTGGATCGAATCAGTCTCTGGGTTCAAGGAAGGCAAACTTCCTCTTCAATATTTGGGTGTAGCCCTGTATCGAGGTCATAAGCTCAATGCGATTTTCGACAACTTGTCTGATAAAGTTAGGAGTAAGATTTTACGCCGGAATGCTTCTCTTATTTCTCAGGCTGGTAGACTTGTTCTTATCAAATCCGTCTTGGACTCGATGGGAACTCATATTTTCGCAGCTATGACCCCAACTTCCTCGTTCTTTCGTTTGTACCGGTCTTTGGCCTCTTCTTTCTTTTGGGGCAACAAGGACAGTCTCCATCGGCACCATTGGGTGTCGTGGGACGTGGTGTGTAGACCCAAAAATGAAGGTGGTTTGGGTTTACGCAATCCTCGGGACCTCTGTGCTGCTTTTGCGTGCAAACTTTGGCACAGATTCAGAGTCAATAACTCCTTATGGGCCTCATTCCTTCATGCGAAATACCGTAGACTTGCGAGCACTAACTACACAGGGTCTCCGTCTTATGCTAGTGAGACCTGGAAGCACATGCAGTCGGTAAAGCCATTTTCCGACACTCATGGTGGATCTTCAGGGTGGGATGGAGCCTCCTTTTCCATTCTGAAAGCTTGGTCTTCGATAAAAATCCAAGCACCCATTCTTCCGATCTTCTCTTTCATTTGGGACTCTCGTATTCCTCCCAAGGTTTCTATTTTGATGTGGCGAATTCTCCACAATGGTTTGCCACTTGACGAGAACCTCCAAAAAATCGGCATCCCATTGGTTTCCCGGTGTAGGTGCTGCGGCAATAGGGACTCGGAATCCCTGAATCATTTGTTCTTCGGTGGTTTCTCGGCCAGATCGTGCTGGAACTACTTCGGGAACCTTCTTGGTATTCGTCGGGTTGCCAGCTCACCTTCTGATCTCCGGAACTCTTGGTGGTCGGGGAGTGCTGCTAAGTCTCTTCGTTCCATTGTTCTCCGCTTGGTTCCCTGCCTTCTCTGTTGGCACCTGTGGTGCGCGCGGAACAAGACAATTTTCGAAAATGCTCGAATGGATCCTCCATCTATAATTCGGCGTGTTCGAAACGACGTTTTCCTTGCCTTCCGCGGTAGACCTTTCAGGGGCCGTATGAGCTCCCGCTCGGAGAATCTGGTTGGTCTTCTCTCTATTTCATGTGCTTTGCCTTCCGCTAGACTGGGAGTTGGCTGAACTCCATGAGTGAGCGCGGACCTACACCCGACGCTCACTTCCCCTCCTCCCCCCTTTTTTTGTTGTTTAATGCTCTTGTTAGTTTTTCAGATTCAGCTTCTGTGGCTCCTACTATGGTACTGTTTGGTCTACGGTGTTCTACTATTGAGGCCTGATCTTCTATCAAGTGCAGATTCATTGGTGACTATACTTTGGTTGGTCGGCATCTTAGGGTTGCCTTGTTCTTTCTCAGCTGGATCATCGATGGTGGCATCTTTGTTACTCTACCTTCCTCCTCCTCCTGTGGATTTCATCCGTGGATCCTAGCTGGGCGTTTTCTCTTCGCCGCCTATTACTGCCTCCCAGGTGTGAGTTTTCCCTGGTTGTGCGGGTCTTGAGTTTGTTGGTTGGCTTCTTTGGTGGGTATGGCTTGGTGGTCTGGCCTTTCCCTATGGGTTAAGGCGGGTTTGTGACTGTTGGTGGATCGACTGATCTTCTCCCACTCTATCTTTGGGTGGCTTTGTTACGGGCAGCTGTAGTTTTTTTTTCTCCTGGCTACTGGTTGTTGTTCCTTTTTGCTGTTTTTTGGGGTTTTCATGTTGGAAGGCCGTTGTCCTTTCTGCTTTGTATTACTATGTGAGCCATCGGAGAAAGGCGTTTTTTCTCCTGTTTTATATATATTCTTTGTTTAAAAAAAAACCATCTTGAATCTCTATAATACTAATATAAGTAGAAGGAAATTTTCAGTTGTAGTACTGTACCGCTCTAACATCAGCATCATTTCCAAAAAAAGCATGCAATTATCTTTTACTTAAGGGTGTGCAAGAGGGGGGGCTACATGATTCACTGCGCTAACCAACAAGGCTAATTCCAAGATGGTTGTAATCGTAGTTCTAAAACATGTACATAACTGAGTAACGGTGCTAATAATAATTTACACAGTTTTCGTGTCCCACGTCAGAACAGGGTAAACAAGTTACTTTGCCCAGTTTGTAAGGTGTAAGGGAAATAGTCCGACGTAATTTTCCCCCAAAAAACTATACTTGCCTTGCTAATACATCTTTTTCATACCTCATTCTTTTATCTCTTTTCTAACAAAAATACACATTCACCTTTCACTAACTCACCACCTTTCAAAATACCCTTTCTGGCTAAGAAAAACACACCTAAGTCGAAAGCATGTGCTACCTGGCTATAAGAACACCTCATAAAAGACATGAAAACCAGAAACCCCTTACAACGATTATCAAAAATACTTAGGAGGAAATATAAGGATTCAAAACAACATTATACAAACTACCAAAATAAAATGTTCAAATACAATAATATTTGCTAAATATAAGGATTCAAAACAACGATATACATGTATTCAGCACATCCATAAAGAACCCAGTTTAATTCAAAAAAGAACAGCTTGCTATTGGTGTACTATATGTAGTATGGTAACCATATAACTCAATAGACGTTACCACTGATTATAATGGCAGTTATTGGCATAAGTTTATATGCTATTCACCTAGGAAGAAAAAGACACTGCTGCGGAGTTTGGATTTGCCTGATCAGCTTCTGATTCCAGCTTCTTTATTTTTGCCACAATATCAGCTATTTCTGCCTTTAACCGAATTATTTTTTCCTCGTCATTTTCCACTTCTTCCTCCCTAGATACATTTTCTACCACAGGCTGTTTTTCGTTTTTTTTTACAACCAATATTATTATAAAAAGGAGAAAAAAACCTTTCTCTAACAGCTCACAAAACACGGCAAGGCATACGAAAATATGCCTCCCACACAACCGAAAATAGATACAGTGTTACGATTTTAACAGAGAGAGAGAAAACGGTAAAATACAAAGGACTACATTGATTATTTCTTACATAAACAAAAGAGATACGAGTACTTAAATAGACCTAAGACACTAAACCACTAACTAATTACTTGACCTACAAACTAGGAAAGACCAATACTTACGCTAATTATTAGGCACACATGATTGACCAATTAAAACATACTCAACTTCTAACACCCTCCCTTAAACTAGATGTGTTAACATCCAGTTTACAAAGCAATGAACTGCGCTTTTCAATTTCTTCATCGTCTTGTATAGACGAACTCGATCACAAATCTCATCTCTACCTGGTTGGGCATGCTCAACTGTTTCACGTTGATTGGTACTTTAACCATCAACAAATACTCTTGGTTTTTCACTTGGGATCCATTGACCTCTCCATTTGGGCCATTCCCTGATACCACTGCATCTATCATCTCCCCAACAAGTGAGAACCGCAGCTCTTCTTACTTACTTGTTGGATGACACAAAACCAAGTTTTCTCACTCAGCCTACTTCACATGTAGGTTTGCCTATCTTCTTATAGACATATCTTCAAACAGTTCCTCTTGAGCACTTCACATATTGTCCAACCTCATAACTGACGTTCTACTCTTCGTCGTCTTCACATCTACATCACCACTCTGGTTCACTGTTCAAACACTCAGCAACTTCGAAAGCACTGCATAACCACTTCACACCATTCCACAACTGCACCGTCCTACCAATCAATCTACATCACAGCCACTTCTTCACTACTGTCAACTTCCAGCACCTACCACTACTCATTTCATTTCCAATCTTCACAACATCCTTCTACTTTTACTTCAAGTTTTTCCAGCAACACTCCAAACCCGCCAAAGAAAACACAGTCCCTCATTCATTCACTATTTAGCATGTCAACAACCAGGCTACATCTTCAATCAAATTCACTTGCAAACTGTCTTCATACCCATCAACAAACCAACCAACTCCCACTGCACTACAACACTCTGTCACCACAAACCACTTGTTCATATGTGCAAACCACCACTTCCAGTAGCACTGCAAACACTCTGACCACATCAAACTTACTGCCACGCATTCCCACCACCATTACAAACTGTTACACACCTCTGCCTTCCTCCCACTTCATCAAATACAATATCAACCAGAATCAAAACTTCCTTGTCCACCACTTCGCTGACAACTATTCATCTCCAACCACAAAACTGCCACTTCAACAAACAACTCACCTGAAAGCATCACCACAGACCGTCATATTACTGCACATAACATTTCCTATCAAATTACTGCCATATCACAGTGCCTCCAGCTATTTAACCACATTACTGCTCCTCAACAGTCCCCTACAAACAAACTTCTTCCCCCATCATCCAAACACCACTCACATCATCATCGTCAAAATAATCACCTCCTCATCACCTAATTTCATTCAACAACCTCAACATCTTGCACTCCTCACTGAACTCACATCCAAACCAATACAACCATCGCCTGAAACACAAGCCAATACCATCACCAAGCTTCGCCGCCTTACAACAGCAAGCGCCTTCACCTCCATTTCTTCAGCCAAAACAACACTTCAACTTCACCAACAGCCATCGTCATTTCTTCGCCGACCTCAACTCCTTCACTTTATCAACTCTCACCATCTCAGCCTCCAAAGCATCAGCCAGCACTCCTTACATCCATTGCAACCTGACCAACATCACCAAAACTCCTCCCAGTCTTCACTCGATTCCAAACCAGGCTCCCCAATCACAAGCAGCAGTCTCAAACTCCCTCATCTCCTGCTCAGACCATCACCACCAACAACAACTGCTACAAATCAATTTCATCTCCAGATTAGCAGAATATCATCACCTTGGTCGAGCACAATGATACCCAAATTCCAAATCACAAGCACCGACGACCAACTTGTAATCACCATACACGACATCACTCTATTGACGACGAACTGTCCAGATCCCATCGCGACCACAACAACTCCCAGATCTCGAAACATCTGACTTTGACACAACATCATCAGATCCAAGTTGACAGCGAGAACACCGACTGTGGTGCTTTTAGATCCTCCACTCCCTGACAACGGCAAACACGAGCGCACCTTTTTCGGACGACAAACACGAGCGCAACTTTTTAGGATCCATGCGGGGGCAACAACTTAAGCTTGTCCAGCAAAAAATCAACGAACATCAGTCAAGCAATCGATGGTAGGAGGTAGCTTCACTCTTCTGACAACGTCAAAGCAACATCAAATTGTGCTCTAGCCGACGATGACACCAAAATCGTCTACTCTTTCGAATACTTCACCCCGAAACCTGGCCACGCCACTGTGGACACCTACATCCAGACAGTCTCTACGATGAATTCAACCTACAAGCCCTTGTTCTGCGACATCACCTGGCGACCTCGAGATCCGTATCCAGCTCTTATCCTAGATTTGGCAGGTCGGATGCAAAACGAGATTGGAATCGACACAATGATGCATCTGACATGTGTGGGAATGCCAAGAGAGAAGGTAGATTACGCGTTGGATACAGCCAAGGAGAAGGGGGTGAGGAATATTCTGGCTTTGAGAGGAGATTTCTTACCGGGCATGGAGGATAGCGATGGGTTTAAGAGTGGGTTGGATCTTGTGAAGTATATTAGATCTAAGCACGGTGATTATTTTGGAATATGTGTTGCTGGTTATCCAGAGGCACACCCATCTCAGATTCCAGATGGAAGCGAGACTGCAACAGAAGAAGGCTACAAAGCCGACCTTGAATACTTGAAGAAGAAAGCTGTCTTCTTCTTTTTTCCTCACTCAAAACTCACAGTAGCACTCTCTCCCCCAGCTCTGGTACCATGTTACGATTTTAACAGAGAGAGAGAAAACTGTAAAATACAAAGGACTACATTGATTATTTCTTACATAAACAAAAGAGATACGAGTACTTAAATAGACCTAAGACACTAAACCACTAACTAATTACTTGACCTACAAACTAGTAAAGACCAATACTTACCCTAATTATTAGGCACACATGATTGACCAATTAAAACATACTCAACTTCTAACATACAGTACAGTAAAGAACAAAGGGAAAAGAAAAGGCAAAGCTAACAGCAGCACCATAAGACATAGCTGAAAAAGAAGGAACAAAAACACGCTCAACCATCATCCCCGCTACACCAAAAATGGTGTAGGCCAGTCCACCAGATAGAAAACCAACCACCGCCAGAGGGAGAGAATACCAATAGTGAACCACAAGCCAAAGCACGCTAATCCAAGAGACCCAGAACATGCGGCCTCAAGCAAACCCTACCGGCCAAACGATAGGACCCGATGAGCTCCGAATTCCAACACCCGAAAAGAAGATCGAAAATCTGAAGTGCGAACCGAAGGAAAAAATCCCCAGCCAAAGACAACGACCAAATCTCCCTACAAAGCCTAAACCTGAAAAACTAGCAAACACATCAAAACAGAAAAGGGGGGATGAGTGAATCAAGAGCGTCGGATGATGGCCAACGCCCCGACTGGATCACTCAACCAACGCCAGTTCTAGCGGAACTCAGCGCACAAGTAATAGACAGAAGGCCCGCGAGTTGCTAAATACGGGTGCCCATGCATCCCCTGAATGGCCGACCTCGGAACGAAAGGAATACGTCATTCCTGACGCGCCGAATAATGGCCACGGGGTCCATAGGAGAACAGTCGAAGATAGCCTTGTTCTGAGCACACCAGATGTGCCAGCAAATAAGACATGGAATCAAGCGATGAATGATCGAACGAAGAGATTTCCTAGAGTTCCCAGTCCACCAGGTAGATGGTAGATCGTTAACAGATCTGGTAATTCCTCGGACACCAACCAAGTTTCCGAAGAAGTTCCAGCAAGATCTGGCTGAGGAACCAGCGAAGAATAAATGGTTCAAGGATTCCGATTCCCTGGTGTCACAGCATCTGCAACGGGAAACTAAGGGGATGCCTATCCGCTGGAGATTCTCGTCTAATGGCAGCCCATCATGGAGGATACGCCACATCAGGGTAGAAACTTTTGGAGGAGAACGAGTATCCCAGATGAAGGAAAACAAAGGACAGATGGGGGTAGGAATTCTAATCGACGTCCAAGCTCTGAGGATGGAAAACGGGGCACCGTCCCAGCCTGAAAGACCGCCATGGGAATCAGATAAAGATTTCACTGACTGCATGTGCTTCCAAGTCTCGCTAGCATAGGACGGAGAACCCGTATAATTAGAGCCCGCTAGCCTATGGTACTTAGCGTGAAGGAACGAGGACCATAAAGAGTCGTTAGCACCAAATCTGTACCGCAGTTTGCAAGCAAAAGCAGAGAAAATATCCTTGGGGTTGCGAAGCCCCAAGCCGCCCTCGTTCTTGGGACGGCAAACCGTGTCCCACGAGACCCAGTGATGGCGGCGTCCGTCTTCCTTGTTGCCCCAGAAAAAGGAAGTGGCCAAAGAACGATACGACCGAAAGAAAGAGGAGGTAGGGGTCATAGTCGCAAAGACATGAGTTCCCATCGAATCTAACACAGACTTTATGAGAACCAGTCTGCCAGCCTGAGAAAGAAGAGACGCATTCCAACGAATGATCTTACCCCTCACCTTGTCAGATAAAGGGTCGAAAAAAGCGTTAAGCTTCCTACCTCGGTACAGAACGATACCCAGGTAGGGTAATGGAAGCGAGGTTTCCTTGAAGCCTGAAAATGTCTCAATCCAGGATGATCGAGAGGAAGAGCAGTCCTTCGCACGGACGAAACAACTTTTTGAAGGGTTTACGAGCTGACCGGAGGATCTCTCGTATTGATGTATGAATCTAAGGAGCCTCCGGATAGAGGAGCGACTACCGTTTGAGAAGATAACAATGTCATCAGCAAACGACAGAGATGAAATGAGGGGACAACCCCTAGGAATCCCGAAACGCTAAATCTGACCATATACCGTTAAGGTATGTAGGCCGCGAATGAAAGCCTCGGCCGCAATCACAAAAAGCGATGGCGAGAGCGGGTCTCCTTGACGCAGTCCCCTCCCAGCCCTGAAATACCCATTAGCCGAACCATTAATGAGCACAGAGAACCAGCAGTTGGAGATAACCCTCCAAACAAGGTCAATGAAGGTTTCCGGAAAACCGAAAGTTCTCAAAACCTTTATGACGAAAAACCAGGACATACGATCGTAAGCCTTAGCCATGTCCAGTTTGAAGACAACGTTAGTGCCCCGCACTTTCCTGTCAATCTGGGAAATAAGTTCCTGAGCCAACAGGACGTTGTCGGAAATTAAGCGACCTTTTACAAAACCCGCTTGAGACGAAGAGATAATACGCTCAAGGAAAGGGGCCAAACGGCTAGCCAAAATCTTGGAAATAACCTTATTCGAGAAGTTGCAAAGGCTGATGGGCCGAAAGTCACCACAGGATCGCGGGTGGTCGCACTTAGGGATGAGAAAAAGGTTGGTGGATGTCCAGCTAGATGGGAGGAAACTACCAGAGAAAAAAGACTGGACAGCAAGACAGAAATCAGCCTGAATAATTGGCCAACAGCAACGGTAAAAGGTACCGTTGAATCCGTCAGGGCCGCTTGCACTATCCTTACTTAGAGCGAAAACACTAGCTCGGATTTCCTCAAGCGATGGGTATTCCGCTAGGATATCACTTTCAGGCGAGAGAACCAACCTGGGAATGAAAGCAAAAAGAGAAGGGTCGGTTCCTGCAACCGATGGCGATCCTAGGAAGGATTGGAAGTGAGCCACAATTGAATCTTTGACTTCCTCGGGCGAGGATGCTAAAGATAGATCAGGACGCAAGATCTCCCGAATGGTTAGAAGGTTGTTCTTCTTGCGAATATAAGAGTGGAAGAACTTGGAGTTCGCATCGCCGTCGACCACCCACTTGACCCTTGCCTTTTGACGAAGGAAGTCATTCTCAATACGAAGTTCCGAAGCAAAGAAGGATTGAGCAGAAGCCCACGCCTCCTTGTTGGATGAAGACGGAGACTCGTCTAACAAAGATTCAGCAACGATAAGAGATTCTTCGGGCAGACCGAACACGATCAAAGATGTTCTTGAAAACGTTCACGTTCCAAGCCTTAAGACAGCAATTGAGGTGCTTCAGCTTGCGACTGAAAACAGAACAGGGAGGACCAACGATGGGAACGGACCAAGAATCAGCTACCACTTGAGGAAAAGTATGGTGAGATCTCCACATACTCTGGAAGCGAAAAGAAGAGGGCCCCGACAGAGAGAAAGGAGAGCATCGAACTAACAGAGGAGAATGGTCTGAAAAAGTCCGATGTAGATGAACAACCGAGAAGGAAAAGGGTAAACGGAACCAATCCTCCGAACCGAAAACCCAGTTTAGCCTGGAGAGAATACGACTAGGGCCTACTTGGTTATTAGACCAGGTGAACGCCGAGCCCACGAACGGGAGCTCAGAGAGACCAGATCCGACAATGAACGAGTTAAAATCCGCCATCGCAAGACGGTTGATGGCTGCTCCTCCACGTTTCTCTGCCTGGCATGCGACGATATTGAAATCGCCGCCAACCACGGAGGTAGAGAAACCCAGTGAACCGAGTCCTAAAATGTCGGTCCAAAGAGTTAGCCTCTCCGAACGAACACATTTGGCATACACAGCCGAGAACAGAAAAGGGGAAGCAAAATATGAAGAAGTGCAGGCTACCGAGAAGAGTTGAGAAGAGTCAAAAATAGAGTGGACCGAATAGGATTTTGACCATAAAATCCAAATCTTACCAGAGACGTTGGTAGACCCGCCGCCAAAACCTAAGGATAAAACGGTACTGTTTATGCCCACCAGATCTAGAAAAGGTTCCAGAAGAGCAATCAAACCCACCGAGTGTTTCCGGACAATGCGTTTTAGCCTAGCCAAAGACGCATCGTTGCCAATACCGCGAACATTCCAGAAGAGAAAGTTCGACATGACGGAAAAAGCAGAAATAGGAAGAAAGGACCAGAGAGAAAAACCACCTAGAGCGGAATGCAGACCACAACAAGCAGGATGACCGGGCGAGCTCAGACAAGATACAGTGAGTATCGAGTAGATCTGTCGATCTGCTCGGACGCCGCTATAGAGCGTGTACGGATGGTGCGAGGAGTAGAAGGGACTCTACGCAATCTGCGACGGGACGGACGAACAGAAGAAACCGCGGGCTCAAAAGAAGCCACAGAGGACTCCTCACTATCGGTCGAGGCCGACCGAGATGCCCCAGCGACCTCCGTAAATGAGTTCCTGGACAGACAATCAAGGCGCTCGTTCAGAAGCGCAATTTTTGCCTTACTCATCATCGGGATGGTAATGGACAGAGAGCAAGAAGAAGAGGGGAGGGAGCACGCCGCTGAGCAGCAAGAAGAAGATGAGCCCGATGGAACAGAAGGATCATAAAGAGCAGAAGAAAATCGTAAACAATAGGGCAGGCGAATCAGGCGAACTGCAAACTGCCACCTGATCCGATCAGAAGCGGGACAGTGAGGAGCTGCTAAAAGGCGGATGGAGGAGGAGGAAGGGATAACAGAATCAGAGACCCCCGACTCAACTAACTGCGGGGAGAGATCAGGACAATGACGGAAAGGAAAAGCGACACGGGGGAGACATAAATAAAACCAGTCAAGTGTAAGGGAGCAATCCTGATGCGTCCCATATTGCTGTGGGAATCTTACCAAAACGAGACTGTCACTATAAGTACAACCCCGCATCGTAGATAAGATTCGCGAGGCGCACCAAGCAGCGGGACCAGTAGAACGGAGCACTGAAGGCTGGCAGTAACCCATGATGTCCGTATAGTGATCACAGACGGTCACTATACGCACAGATAAGGAAATAGGATACCGCCCGCGCCAATCGCTCCAGGCCCACTGAGCTGTCAGATGGCACCGAAAGTATACTATCAATACCGGGGAACGATAAAGCTACCAAGTCACTAACGACACTGAACTAGACTCGTAGTGACTCAAAAACAAGACCCTACAGTAAGAGCCCCTCGGATCGTTCCAAACTAAAAGCGAAGAATGGACTAAAACACTGCTGAAAGCCAACAACACCGACGGAAACCAAAAGCACGTCGGCAAACCACCGAACAAACAGTCAAATGAAAAGGCGAAACCAACACAACGGTGACCTGACACACTGCCAGACCCGAAAGAGACAGTAGTGTCAGGGAGCACACACCAAAGTGTGTCAAGGCTCAAGTAAACAGTATCGACAACAATGGATAACCCCCAACAGTCAAAAGGCAATCCAGCAATTACTACAAAAAGAGAAGGCGAACAAGAGAAACAAACCTTCCAACAAAGCTCCTCAACAACGGCAAGAAAAGGGGCAGTCGAGACCTCATCTACCGAATCTCCCAAAACCGAGACATCAAACAAGACCCCGCCACCAGCCATAGACCACCCACTTGAACCACTCACAGCCAAGGAAGAACACCCACTCGGAACCGAATCAGGCACCATCGGATGGCACGGGGAAGGAGATAAAGTGATCAAATCTTTATCTACCAAACCACCGATAACCGATCCAAAGCAGAGAGCATCACTAGAAGGACAAGCAACCGCCGAACAACCCAGAACTGACAAGCAAGGAGAAAAAGGAGCGATGAACTCTCCCTTCTTCCTCGACTTTAAATCAACCTCAGGGCACATACCCAACTGACCACATACGAGACCATCAACAACAGTACCAAAAGCAATTTCAGACGAGACCGAAGTCGACAAATCCAGCGCCGCCCCAAAAACCAGTTTAGGCACAAATTGGATATGGAGATCTCGAGACGCCAGAGCTTCAGATCTAAACGATTTATGGGACGACTTCTCAAAACAAGGCAACAATTCCATAAACAAACCATCCACCAAAATAAACTTGAAACGAGCCAGAGAAGAGAAGGCCACCGAAGAGAAAACGGCAATATCAACCGAGCGTTCACTCGTGAAACAGACCGACACAGGAGGAGGAACAATCGCAAGCAAGGCATCAGCGATGACGGCGAAAGGAGGGCATCGCCTCACGAAATCTCCAGTGAAGGAGAAAACCCCCAAATCCATAAAAATTACCAGGATCCAACAGCGGAACAAACAAAGGAATAAACGCAGAGCAATCGAACCCAAAGCCTCTCGCTGAGAAGCAAGACGAGCTGTAGAGATGTCTCGGAGAAAGGAGCAGGGGAGAAAAAAGGAGAAAAGTCGGTGCAGAAAAAGAAATCAGGAAGCCATTAACGAGTATAAGACCGTTGCTCGAGGTATGGGTATAGAGGTAATAGTATAGAGGTAATATGTGATCCAATGACTACTGTGACATGCTGTTTTTCGTTGTTTGCTTCTGAATCGTTTTCATTGTTTGCTTCCTCGTTTTCATCTGAATCTTTTTCATTGTTTGCTTGTGAATCTTTTTCAACGATTGCTTCTGAATCCTTTTCATTTGAATCTTTTTTACTCTTTGCTTTTGAATCTTCCAAATATGATGGATCAAAACATGCTACCGGATCATTATAAATTTCATAAAGATACCTCATTTTCCTTTTCTTAGTTTTATTACATTGATGCTCGTCTGCTTTCCACTTCATTCCGTCTCCAATTTCTTCCCATCTCCTCCACCATTGAAAGTACTCTAAAGTGACACACGGCATGAAATAGCATGAAGTACCATTGAAAGTACTCTAAAGTCTCCAATTTCCAAGTTCTTCCAGTCTTATATTCGCAAGAAGAACAACCTTCTAACCATTCGGGAGATCTTGCGTCCTGATCTATCTTTAGCATCCTCGCCTGAGGAAGTCAAAGATTCAACTGTGGCTCACTTCCAATCCTTCCTAAGATCACCATCGGTTGCAGGAACCGACCCTTCTCTTTTAGCTTTCATTCCCAGGTTGGTTCTCTCGCCTGAAAGTGATATCCTAGCGGAATACCCATCGCCTGAGGAAATCCGAGCTAGTGTTTTCGCTCTAAGTAAGGATAGTGCAAGCAGCCCTGACGGATTCAACGGTACCTTTTACCGTTGCTGTTGGCAAATTATTCAGGCTGATTTCGGTCTTGCTGTCCAGTCTTTTTTCTCTGGTAGTTTCCTCCCATCTAGCTGGACATCCACCAACCTTTTTCTCATCCCTAAGTGCGACCACCCGCGATCCTGTGGTGACTTTCGGCCCATCAGCCTTTACAACTTCTCGAATAAGGTTATTTCCAAGATTTTGGCTAGCCGTTTGGCCCCTTTCCTTGAGCGTATTATCTCTTCGTCTCAAGCGGGTTTTGTAAAAGGTCGCTTAATTTCCGACAACGTCCTGTTGGCTCAGGAACTTATTTCCCAGATTGACAGGAAAGTGCGGGGCACTAACGTTGTCTTCAAACTGGACATGGCTAAGGCTTACGATCGTATGTCCTGGTTTTTCGTCATAAAGGTTTTGAGAACTTTCGGTTTTCCGGAAACCTTCATTGACATTGTTTGGAGGCTTATCTCCAACTGCTGGTTCTCTGTGCTCATTAATTGTTCGGCTAATGGGTATTTCAGGGCTGGGAGGGGACTGCGCCAAGGAGACCCGCTCTCGCCATCGCTTTTTGTGATTGCGGCCGAGGCTTTCATTCGCGGCCTACATACCTTAACGGTATATGGTCAGATTCTGCGTTTCGGGATTCCTAGGGGCTGTCCCCTCATTTCGTCTCTGTCGTTTGCTGATGACATTGTTATCTTCTCAAAAGGTAGTCGCTCCTCTATCCGGAGGCTCCTTAGATTCATACATCAATACGAGAGATCCTCCGGTCAGCTCGTAAACCCTTCAAAAAGTTGTTTCGTCCGTGCGAAGGACTGCTCTTCCTCTCGATCATCCTGGATTGAGACATTTCAGGCTTCAAGGAAACCTCGCTTCCATTACCCTACCTGGGTATCGTTCTGTACCGAGGTAGGAAGCTTAATGCTTTTTTCAACCCTTTATCTGACAAGGTGAGGGGTAAGATCATTCGTTGGAATGCGGCTCTTCTTTCTCAGGCTGGCAGACTGGTTCTCATAAAGTCTGTGTTATATTCGATGGGAACTCATGTCTTTGCGACTATGACCCCTACCTCCTCTTTCTTTCGGTCGTATCGTTCTTTGGCCTCTTCCTTTTTCTGGGGCAACAAGGAAGACGAACGCCGCCATCACTGGGTCTCGTGGGACACGGTTTGCCGTCCCAAGAACGAGGGCGGCTTGGGGCTTCGCAACCCCAAGGATATTTGCTCTGCTTTTGCTTGCAAACTGTGGTACAGATTTGGTGCTAACGACTCTTTATGGTCTCGTTCCTTCACGCTAAGTACCATAGGCTAGCGGGCTCTAATTATACGGGTTCTCCGTCCTATGCTAGCGAGACTTGGAAGCACATGCAGTTAGTGAAATCTTTATCTGATTCCCATGGCGGTCTTTCAAGCTGGGACGGTGCCCCGTTTTCCATCCTCAGAGCTTGGACGTCGATTAGAATTCCTACCCCTATCCATCCTTTGTTTTCCTTCATTTGGGATACTCGTTCTCCTCCAAAAGTTTCTACCCTGATGTAGCGTATCCTCCATGATGGGCTGCCATTAGACGAGAATCTCCAGCGGAAAGGCATCCCCTTAGTTTCCCGTTGCAGATGCTGTGACACCGGGGAATCGGAATCCTTGAACCATTTATTCTTCGCTGGTTCCTCAGCCGGATCTTGCTGGAACTTCTTCGGAAACTTGGTTGGTGTCCGAGGAATTACCAGATCTGTTAACGATCTACCATCTACCTGGTGGACTGGGAACTCTAGGAAATCTCTTCATTCGATCATTCATCGCTTGATTCCATGTCTTATTTGCAGGCACATCTGGTGTGCTCGGAACAAGGCTATCTTCGAGTGTTCTCCTATGGACCCCGTGGCCATTATTCGGCGCGTCAGGAATGACGTATTCCTTGCGTTCCGAGGTCGGCCATTCAGGGGACGCATGGGCTCCCGTATTCAGCAACTCGCGGGCCTTCTGTCTATTACTTGTGCGCTGAGTTCCGCTAGAACTGGCGTTGGTTGAGTGATCCAGTCGGGGCGTTGGCCATCATCCGACGCTCTTGATTCTCTCATCCCCCCTTTTTTTGTTTTGATGTGTTTTCTAGTTTTTCAGGTTTAGGCTTTGTAGGGAGATTTGGTCGTTGTCTTTGGCTGGGGATTTTTTCCTTCGGTTCGCACTTCATATTTTCGATCTTCTTTTCGGGTGTTGGAATTCGGAGCTCATCGGGTCCTATCGTTTAGCCGGTAGGGTTTGCTTGAGGCCGCATGTTCTGGGTCTCTTGGATTAGCGTGCTTTGGCTTGTGGTTCACTATTGGTATTCTCTCCCTCTGGCGGTGGTTGGTTTTCTATCTGGTGGACTGGCCTACACCATTTTTGGTGTAGCGGGGATGATGGTTGAGCGGGTTTTTGTTCCTTCTTTTTCAGCTATGTCTTATGGTGCTGCTGTTAGCTTTGCCTTTTCTTTTCCCTTTGTTCTTTACTGTACTGTATCTATTTTCGGTTGTGTGGGAGGCATATTTTCGTATGCCTTGCCGTGTTTTGTGAGCCGTTGGAGAAAGGTTTTTTTTCTCCTTTTTATAATAATATTGGTTGTTTAAAAAAAAAATACTGTACATTCTTCAAACTAATATCATAAGTTTCCCAAGCATCCTCCCATCTTAAATTCTCTCGAGGAACAAAGCATGGTATGTCTTGACTTAAACCAAATTACCTTGCAACCCTATGAGGTTGATATTGTTCAATACAATCTAAACCTACCAGCTTCGAAACAATCAAGCATTGTGCAAATGATACCAGCTCTTCGTCTCGAGTTTCTCCACTACACAACCATTCACCCCCATTTACATAAAACAAAGGTTTGCGCCAGTTTCTCAAATCTTTAACGTGTAAGGCCTCCAAGTAAATTCATTAGGTGACTGTAGAGTTTGCATTACACTTGACATGGCACTTTTATTCGGTTTCGGTGCCCATCTAGCAATTCTAGGGATGTTGAAACTAGTAGCAATTTTCACACTTGGGCTCATATGCGAAAACCTTTCCCACACCCAAAATTGAAGTATATTCATAGGTGCCCGTATAACTAGAGGAGTGGTCCTAGATGTTTCACTGGATATATGGTTTTTTAATACCTTTAAACCTTTGTAAATGCTAGCAAGAACAGCAGGAGCAAGAGGTGTAAGCATTTTCCAGAAACTGACTTTGTCAATTCTGGAAAACTGATGTGGCCCATTTAATTAGGTACTTACCAATGGTCAAGGTAAGTAACCGTATTACTCTCTCCACGTTTTGGTAACCACCCACGTTTTTCTCAACGTTCTGCATTTGTTCTTTGATGGAAAGAACAATATATAAAGAGGAACTTGAGCCAGTTTTCGAGATTAAGAGGTCACTAAACCTGCTCTCAAAAGTAATACACCATCGAAATAGAGTGCCAAGGTTTGGAACCTAGATCTGGAAATAGCAGTAAACTTTGCACCCCTGGAAATCTGATTCTTCACGATATTGATAGCAATGGCTGGAGGTATGTAAACCGATCTTATTTTATGCTTCCGCCTTTAGAATACATGTTCATATGGAAGTGTAGTGAACATGTTTTTAACAAGATTGGAATAATATTTGGTATCAGAGCACGTTTCACCTCTGCCTTGCTTTTAGATCTGAAACTGAATTTCATTTTACTGTACCAGTTTTTCATTTTGAGACTTCATACTTGTTTCATAAATTTTTGCTTTTGGACCTTCATGCTTGATTCATAATTGATGATATGTTCCTTAAGTTGATTAAAGAATGTTAAAGTTGCATTTATGGTGATATTAGAACATTGAATATAATATTGAGTTATTTTTTTGCTGCATTAATATACTATGGATTGTGTATGTTAGTAAACATAAAAGTTAAGTCCCACATCGTAGAAATAAGTGAAGAAAATGCATATAAATATAAGGTTCCACTTACTCTCTTTATTAGAAAAGCAATGAGAGAAGAAGAAAATAGCACTACCAAGTCACACACGCGCCGAAAGCACTTTTCTGATGTCAAGAATGACATTCCTGAATTAAAGGGTGATAACTATAAAGTCTGGAAAGAAAGAGTGCTACTGCAATTAGGATGGAAGGATATCGATTATGCTATTAGGAAAGACGAACCACCTAACATTACTGAGACTAGTACTCCAACTGAAGTTAGTCTTTATGAAAAGTGGGAGAGATCTAACCGTCTCTCCGTTATGTTCATAAAGACCAAAATTTATGCTAGTATTCGTGGTTCTGTCGATCAGCATACTAAGGTTAAAGATCTCCTTTAGGCCATTGACAAGCAGTTTGCAACTTCTGACAAAGCTCTTGCTAGCACCTTAATAATGCAGTTTTCATCCATGAGGCTCACTGAAATTAAAGGAGTGCGTGATTATATCATGCGCATGAGAGACATTGCGGCTCAACTTAAGAACTTGGAAGTTACCATGTCTGACGCTTTCCTCGTACATTTTATTTTGTGCACTCTTTCTCATCAATATGGCCCCTTTAAAGTATCTTACAACACACATAAAGATAAGTGGTCAATTAATGAACTCATGACCATGTGTGTTCAAGAGGAGGGAAGATTGATGATGGAAGAGGGTGAAAAAGTGAACCTTACTACTTCTGAAAATAAGAAGAAGGATCACACTAAGGACACTAAGGATAAGGGAAATCTGTCGGGTAAGAAAGTCATTAAGAAGGATGGGTGTTTCTTCTGTAAGAAGAAGGGACACATAAAGAAAGACTGTGCTAAGTTCAAAATCTGGCTTGCGAAGAAAGGTAATTTTCTTGCGTTTGTGTGTTGTGAATCTAATATGGTTAATGTTAATCATAATACTTGGTGGATTGATTCTGGTACTACAATACATGTTTCGAATACCTTGCAGGGTATGACAAACCTAAGGAAACCGGTGGGCAGTGAACATTACATCTATTCTGGTAGCCAGATGAGTTCACATGTGGAAGCCGTTGGGACATGCAGTTTATCTTGAAGTAGTGGTTTTGTTTTGCATTTAGATAAGACGTTTTATGTACCAAATTTTGCTAGAAATTTGATTTCAGTTTCAAGACTTGTACCTTTGGGATTTTCCTTTAAATTTTCAGATTCTGGTTTCAGTTTATCTAGAAATTCTGAAATAATTGCTTATGGTATTTTGTCTGATGGATTATATCGTCTTGAATTGCAAAATGATATTGCTCATAGTTCAATGCATGTTAATACTGGTTTAAAAAGAAGTATTATGAATGAGGAATCCTCCATGTTGTGGCATCGGAAATTGAGACACATCTCCATTGAGAGAGTTAAAAGATTAGTAAAGGATGGAGTACTTTCTACTCTAGACTTTACTGATTTTGAGACTTGTGTTAGTTGCATTAAGGGCAAGCAAACTAACATACATAAGAAAGGTGCAAAGAGGAGTTCTGACCTATTGGAAATCATACATACGGATATTTGTTGTCCGGACATGAACGCTAATGATCCGAAATACTTCATCACCTTCATAGACGATTATTCACGATATATGTATCTCTATTTACTTCGTTCCAAAGACGAAGCTTTAGAAGCCTTCAAAGTGTTTAAGGCTGAAGTAGAGAATCAATGTGGTAAGCACATTAAAATTGTGAGATCAGATAGAGGTGGTGAGTACTATGGCAGATACACTGAGAACGGACAAGCATGTGGTCCATTTGCGAAATTTCTTCTAGAGCATGGGATTGTTTCCCAATACACTATTCCTGGTTCTCCAGACCAGAATGGTGTGGCAGAAAGAAGAAATCGAACATTAATGGACATGGTGAGAAGCATGAGGAGTAATGTTAAACTTCCACCATTTTTATGGATTGAAGCTCTTAAGACAGCAGCATACATATTAAACCGGGTTCCTTCCAAGGCCGTCTCCAAGACGCCTTTTGAGTTATTCAAAGGTTGGAAACCGAGTTTGCGACATGTACGCATTTGGGGATGCTCGTCGGAAGTGAGAATTTACAATCCACAAGAAAAGAAGCTTGACCCGAGGACTATTAGTGGGTATTTCATTGGATATGCTGAAAAGTCTAAAGGTTATAGATTCTATTGTCCTTCTCATAGCACCAGAATTGTGGAATCAAGAAACGCAAAATTTCTTGAGAATGACTTGATCAGTGGGAGTGATCAATTTCAGGGCGTTGTTTCTAAAAAGGATCATCATGAAGTTCCAACCTCTGATTCAAGTGACATGCTAGTTGTCATTCACGCCCCTCAGGTTCAATCGTACGTTAGGCAACCATTGCCAGAAAATCCACAAATTGGTGATAATGATCCAATAGATCATGTTGTAAACGAGGAACAGAATGAACAAGTTCCTTTGAGGAGATCTATTAGAATGAGAAGATCAGCAGTTTCTGATGATTATGTAACGTATCTGCAAGAAACGGATTATAATATTGGAGCCGACAATGATCCAACTACGTTTTCACAAGCCACAAGTTCTAAGGATTCTGACTTGTGGATGAGTGCCATGAAAGATGAAATGGACTCTATGGCATCTAATCGAGTTTGGGATCTCGTCAAGTTGCCCGATGGTGTAAAAACCATTGGATGCAAATGGGTCTTTAAAACAAAGAAAGACTCACTAGGCAACATCGAGAGACATAAGGCCAGACTCGTTGCCAAAGGGTTCACTCAAATGGAAGGAATCGACTACAAAGAAACTTTCTCTCCTGTATCAAAGAAAGATTCTTTTCGAGTGGTTATGGCATTAGTAGCTCATTTTGACTTCGAGCTACATCAGATGGATGTGAAAACGGCGTCTCTCAATGGTGATTTAGAGGAAGAGGTCTATATGAAGCAACCTGAAGGATTCTCCTCTAAGGATGGTGAGCATTTGGTTTGTAAGCTTAATAAATCTATATACGGTTTGAAACAAGCTTCTCGCCAGTGGTATATGAAGTTCCATAAAGTGATAACTTCATTCGGTTTCGAAGAAAATGTCATGGATCAATGTATATACCATAAGGTTAGTGGGAGTAAAGTTTGTTTCCTTGTGTTATATGTGGATGATATTTTGCTTGCAACCAATGATAAAGGGTTTCTATATGAGGTGAAATAATTTCTTTCAAGTAACTTTGATATGAAGGATATGGGTGTGGCATCTTATGTCATTGGCATTAAGATCCTTAGAGATAGATCTCGAGGCATTTTAGGTTTGTCTCAAGAGGCCTATATCAACAAAATACTTGAAAGATTCCGTATGAAAGATTGTTCGCCAAGTATAGCACCCATAGTGAAAGGTGACTGGTTCAGTTTAGACCAGTGCCCCAGGAATGACATTGAAAGGGAACAAATGAAAAATGTTCCTTATGCTTCAGCTGTTGGAAGTATTATGTATGCTCAGGTTTGTACCAGACCTGACATTGCATATGCTGTTGGAGTATTGGGAAGATATCAGAGTAACCCAGGGCTTGATCACTGGAAGGCTGCAAAGAAGGTGTTAAGGTATCTTCAGGGTACTAAGGATTACATGCTTATGTATAGACGGACAGACAGCCTTGAAGTAGTAGGCTACTCCGACTCCGACTACGGTGGCTGCATTGATTCACGAAAATCCACTTCAGGATATGTGTTTATGCTAGCTGAAGGTGCCATCTCATGGAGAAGTGTGAAGCAGACCTTGACAGCCACTTCTACTATGGAGGCCGAGTTCGTTTCTTGTTTTGAGGCTACCTCGCATGGTGTATGGTTGAAAAGTTTCATATCTGGGTTGCGAGTCGTAGACTCTATTTGTCGCCCGATAAGAATGTATTGTGATAATTCAGCTGCTGTTTTCATGGCTAAGAACAACAAGAGTGGAAGTCGAAGCAAACATATTGACATAAAGTTTCGAGCCATAAAGGAACGTGTTCAGGAAAGTAAAGTGATCATTGAACACATCAGCACTGAACTTATGATTGCTGATCCCTTGACTAAAGGCATGCAAATTAAGAGTTTCAAGGGTCGCGTAGTGAGTATGGGACTTGGTTCCGTCATGTGATACATTTATTTATGTTGTATTGAAAGTTTTCATTCAGTTTGGATATTTTCTCATTTGAATTTATGTACGTACATATTTTTGATGATTATTGTTGAGAAATATCATTATGTTTTGACCTGGAGTAAACATAAGGTTTACTCATTAAAGTTATAGCATGAGTGGTGAGAGACCGAGTATAATGTGATACGTGGAAGATTAATTCTTGCTCTAAGAGGATTAGTCGCTATGATTCATATATAAAGTCTCTCTAGTTAAATGGACCAAGTGGGAGAATGTAAGCATTTTCCAGAAACTGACTTTGTCAATTCTGGAAAACTGATGTGGCCCATTTAATTAGGCACTTACCAATGATCAAGGTAAGTAACCGTATTACTCTCTCCACGTTTTGGTAACCACCCATGTTTTTCTCAACGTTCTGCATTTGTTCTTTGATGGAAAGAACAATATATAAAGAGGAACTTGAGCCAGTTTTCGAGATTAAGAGGTCACTAAACCTGCTCTCAAAAGTAATACACCATCGAAATAGAGTGCCAAGGTTTGGAACCTAGATCTGGAAATAGCAGTAAACTTTGCACCCCAGGAAATCCGATTCTTCACGATTTTGATAGCAATGGCTGGAGGTATGTAAACCGATCTTATTTTATGCTTCCACCTTTAGAATACATGTTCATATGGAAGTGTAGTGAACATGTTTTTAGCAAGATTGGAATAATAATAGCAACCTTAATCCCTTTAGCCAATCGAACCCCTACTTGTAACACATCACTTTTAATGTTTCTCTCGTTGAACATTAACGCAAATTGTGACAACCACAAGGTCAAAAAGACGGCATGTTCCATTTCATTATCTCCATTGTTAAATAAATCCATATAGTGATTAATCCAATTACTCGGTCTCCGTCCGCGTTTCCCCATTTTGATTTTGGATAGTTCTTGGATCAATATGGACTCTACATGTCCAAGCTCACCTTCTAATTTACCATTAATCTTAACGGGTTCGCCAAGAACCGGAAATCCTCCAAGAATCATGACATCTTCTAGTGTAATAGTCGCCTCACCCCATGGAAACACAAATGTGTTGGTTTTATGACACCAAAACCTACAAGCACCCAAAATAACATTTGATTCTGGCACGAATTTGTACTTGGATGACATAATAGCATCAAAGATACCAATTCGTTGCTAGTGATGGCCATATTTGGGTTTAAGTTTGTTGATCCATGTATCCCAATGTAACGGAGGATCAGGCCACCAACTGAAATTGCTTTGACATATGAGGTTTTTCATTTTTGTTGACAATGTATAATTGGAATAAGGGAAAGCATCTGTGGAGTCACCTGAAGTGGGGTTTAGGAACAAACTTCTACCTTTGATTGCAGTTTGAGATCCACTAGAAAACACCAAAGTTGCGTCTCTTTCTTCAACTAGAGATTCTACAGCATTGTATTGTACCTCCATCATTACTGCTTTGATTTTCTTGAAAATCTTTGGTTTGAAAATTGGTATACGAAGATACAATATTTGATCTAATGTATGCAAAATGATGTATGAAGATAAATATATATACACACAAATCAGTGTATGTAAGGATTTTAGAATATTATGGAAACTATAAGAATTATGGTACCCAATTGGTGTATTCAAAATGTTTTAATGAATATTATTTATTCTAATTATATATTAATGTTCTTGACATATAAAAAATGTTTAGTTCATGTACCTTGTGTAAATGTGATATTATGAATAAATAAAATTTAATGACATTCATTAATATGAAGGGTAATAGATGTTAACATAATTGATTAATATTGAATACATTCATCATATAGTTGTAAATTAACTAACATGCCCGTAACAAATCCAAGTTCTAAATATTGATATGTGGCATATTAATTTTTTTAGCATCTTATAGAAATAAGATACCATACACAAACAAATCTACTTAAAGAAATTTATTATTGCAAACAACAGTAGATTTACCGCTGACTAAAATTTTTCTAATTTGTATTATAGTTATGATGAAGTAAAGTTTTCTCCATACAAGTAATGAATATTGATATATTTGATCATTATATATATTAAGTTCATGTATTTTTTGATACATATAAAGTGGTTTATAAACATTACACTGGGTAGAGAATGATGATGATAAACATTACAATCTAGGCACAGAAAATAATATTCCAAAAATGCATTAAAAATTCATTTACATATACATTTTGGCACACCTTCCAAATGTAAGTCACATATAACACACCGAAAAAATTATATAAAAAATTGTGATGCATAAAATTGTTGAGTTTCGGCATTTTCGTGTATCGTACGCATTCGCTTCACCGTGTCTAGCCGGAGTCAACGGTCCAAGTCTCCCATGTCGGCGTCCCGATTGAACATTCCTCCATCGCCTCCATCGAGCATATAATCTGGTCTTGGCAACACATTGTAACAAAAGGATCCCCAATATTACGTGGCATCAATCCCATATATATACCACGATTATTCAAAATATCATGCGATGTGAGAATTTTCCATTCAATCCACGCACCCACTCCAATTATAATGCGAGCCACACCTAACAATCTCCACCTTGGCGAGCATTGCTCAAGTCACCTTAGAGTTATACCAAGTCCTCTTTGCAATTGGATGCGGCTGCTACTCCGAGTTCTCATAAGCTGGAAGGAGCGACTGCTTAACCATATCTCCACCTTGACGAACATCCCATGTTCAAGCCCCTTTGGATCCATGCTTCGGTCGCGCTGCATCGTATCGGTCCCATCGAACCATGGAGCTCTGATACCATGTTGAGTTTCAGCATTCCCGCGTTCCGAACGCGTTCGCTTCACCGTATCTAGCCAGAGTCAACGGTCGAAGTCTCCCATGCCGACGTCCCGATTGAACATCCCTCCATCAATTCATCGAGCATATAATCTGGTCTTGGCAACACATTGTAACAAAAGGAATCCCCAATGTTACGTGCCACCAATCTCATATATATACCATGATTATTTCAAATATCCTACGATGTGGGACTTTTCCGTTCAATCCATGCACCCACTCCATTTACAATGCGAGCCACACCTAACAAAAGTGTCGTTAAAACTAATTTTTCAAAAGTGTCGTCCTTAAAACTTATTACCCTGTAGAAAGAAACCATTTAAGTGAAATTCCCCTAAATAAAACACATCATTTTAAATTGAAAATAAATGCTACTGGTCAGACTTCTTAGCATATTAATACAATAATTAATACTTTTGTAACTTTTCAGAAATTAATAATTTATTTTCTTACACATATCAGCATATTAATACCATAATCAATGATGCTTTTATTACTTTTTAGAAAGTAATAATTTATTTCCTTACACATATCATTAGCTCAGAAATATAATGGTCTCATGCTATTGACTTCCATTAAATGCTTATATTTTAAAGGGGGTTTTCAGTCAAATGGCTTCTTTGTGCAGAGCAATAAGTTTTAAGGATGACGCTTTTGAAAAATTAATTTACAAGAAAATGATAAATGGAGTTATCATTTTCAGTTATACATAAATAATGTTAAATGAATTTATCATTTTTCTGTATAACTTAAAAAGATAAATGAATTTATCATTTTCATGTAAATTATCCTTAAAACCAATTATTCGTAAGTGCTGCCTTTAAAACTTATTACTCTAGAATGAGAAGCCCTCCAACCTAATTTCCACTTTTAAATTAATAGCTTACATAGAAATTAATAAAACCTTACTATCTAAGATTTGTATAAATAAAAAATCTATAATTAGACAAATAAAATTACATAGAACATATAATCTATATCCATCTCTATTCTAATTTTATAATAAAGCATCTTTTTTTTATTACTCAAGACTGTAGAAAAAGAGATCATTGCAAAAAAGTAATTTATTTTGTTATGAATATATATTTTAACAAAAGAAAATTGTCACCACAGCATCTCCAAGTTTTTGTCAGTATGGTTAACATATATCATCAAACAAAGTCAGTTTTTAAACCACATTATATTCTCTAACTTTTTAACAAAATAGGGTCACTGTCAAAAATCTATTCAAATAAGAAAGTAGAAGAAATTTTTGGAACATATCATAGCTTTAACCAACTATATTTGTTATCATTTTAATATTTTGAAACTCCCAAATTTGATTCAACTTTGCTTACAGTCGCGGTTTTTCTTCTCCAAATGCAGTATTTGTCAAGAAAGTTTATTCTTTCCTCCAAAACCCAAATAATTTAATCCTTGTAAATGATGGATTTAATTTTACTTTCAAATTGTTGAAAATTGGTGGATAGGAACAATAAAGAGAAAGTGATAGGAATTGTGTCGTGGATAAATGAACTTCATTGAAAGCGAAATTCGGCATGACTATTGTGCAATCGATAATTGTCGTCTACTCCACAAGATTAATACAACGACCCTTCAAACTTTTGCACATAGGAGTTTTAAGTATTTGAAAAGGTAGAATTAATTATAGAGGAAATTGTAGAGGAAGGAGACAAAGAAGATAATTATTGTATTATGTAAAATTTGAAATTCCTTTTTCAAAAATAAGGAAATGAGTGAGAGTAAAATCAACCTAAATTGTTCTCCTCTCTTGAGCCTGTCAGTCTCAGTAAATAAGCATCTTATAAATAAAAATGTCATTAATATAGAATGCAAAAGGTTAAGACATGAAAATAATTTTTTTTTTCTTGTAATTATCCAACAAAGGGGAAGGACTAAAAAATACAAACACAATCCACTTACTACATATACACGAACAAACTAAACCATCATAAAATTCATGCCAGTGTCTAAAAATTCAAAAACCTAAAGGTAAGAAGTTTGGCCTAAGAAAAATAACTTCATGCCTATGATGTAAGTGTAGTGGCCTACAATTTAAAGTTATGATGGGATCGACAAGAATGTGCCAAAAGGTCAAAGCTCAAACTGCATTAGTTAGCAAACAAAGATGGTATGTTGGACCCTTACTCTCACCTCTTAACTACTCATCATATGCTGTTAGGAACTTTAGAAGAAGAAGAATTTGCAAATGGAATTTGGAAGATAAATAATTTGTAAGGGAGGAAATGAAGCTTTATTGCAATTTTTTACTTTCTACTTTATTTGTTTACTTTTTGCTTGCATTTTTCTTGCACACAAATAAGAGAAAGCATTCTTATTTATAGTAGCACATCTCTTAAATGCATGGTAGAGATGTATTTAATCATGTGGATAGTAAACATTCTTTAGAGTTTTCTTCCATTCGCTTGAAAAATCTATTCCCTAGGTTTCTCTCAAATTCCATATTACAAAACTCTAGCTTTTTCTTTAGGTTAAATTTTAGGCATTCATATCATAAATGAAAAAATTCAGATTGTCCAAAATAATTAATGCTTCCTTAAACTAATTTTATTTCCAACTTCCCCGTAAACTTGGTTTTGTAACTCTTAGCAAAATTTTCAATCTTAGTATTTTACGTTCGGCAGGAATAAAAAAATTATCCAATCTTTCTATTGTGTTGTTTATCTTTTCCAAAATCTTCAATGCATTTTCACAAATCTTTTTTGTACTTCATTCGTTTCGTCCTCCATTATTAATAGAATACACTAAAAAGTAAGCATTCTAACATCCATCTTATTCCAATGTCATAAATTTTGAACAAGCCATATATGTTATGTTTGCATTTTTTTATAATTTCACTCTTTTAATCTTTGATTAATCCAATATCTTATATGTTTCCAAAATTTTACTTTTGCATGACGTTTCAAAAAATGTCGATTGAAAAATAAAATTGTTCAAAATAGAAATTATATAAATTTTCTCACCTCTTTGTTTTCACCTTCGTGAAATTCATCGCTAGTCTCTTTAACTTCCTTTTTAACAATTTCTATTTTTACTTCGTTAATATTCTCTGTTTTCATTATTTCAAATTGTTTTCTCAAATTTTAAATCTCCTCCAAGCTCTTGAATTTCTTCTTCTTATTTAATATTTCTTCAATATATTTTGTGTCATTCATTTTAGCTCGCATATACAAATACCATGTATTTTCATCTTTAATTTCAACTACTTTGAGTGCCCATAAAAGTAAAGAATCTTCTTTAACGAAGTTTGATCGTTCTTAAAATTTAGTGAAATTTGCTCTACATTAAATTTTGCCCTAATTTATAACAATATTACATCTAATTTGTAATTTTTCAGACATTAGTCTTTCTATTTGTCTCATGTTTCCTTCCCTTTCTCCTCTTTATTAATTATTTGTAGTCACTTCTTTCATAACTTTGCCCACGACCTCTCCCGCTCTGGCTCTGGCTTCTTCTACTTCTAAATGTCTCATTTTCCCATGAGGTGAGTTGTGTTTGAAGAGCTTTCTTCAATGATTCTTCTTTAAAGAAATTATTTAATTTTTCTTCACGGCCTTGAAGTGAACCATGAATTTATCAATAGTTGTGGATTCTAGATCTTTAGATCTTCAATTGCTACAACTATATAATCAAATTTTGAATCAAAAGATTGTAGAATTTTTTCAATAACTCTAGAATCTTTCATTTTTTTCTCCATAACTTTTCGTTCGATTTACAATAGATAAAACTCGGGATAAATAATCATCGACCAATTCTGACAATTTATTATACAAAGATTCAAACTCAGCTCGCATAGTTTGTAGTCTAATTTTCTCCATTTTATAAATTCCTTTAAAAGCATTATCCAAAATCTCTCACGCTTCCTTACTATTTTGTGCATTAGCTATCTTCTCCAACATTGCTTCATCCAAACCTTGGTAAAAATGAGCGCAAGAGCCTTCTTATCCTTCTTATTAAAATTCTTTAAATTATCTATTTCGGTTTCGGATAAAGTGGTATACCGAAGGGTTCTTTAAATTCTTCGAATTATGCCATGCTTCCTAGTGTAATAGATTCGTCATTCAACATACTTTAGTTTATTAGGATTTTACTCATAGAATTTATCGCTCGGGATGTCTTGATTTTTGGTACATATATATTAAAATAAAAATTCTAAATAATGATCTACAATAGACCATATAACAACCAAAGTATCTCGAAGTCGGTGGAAATGATAACCGAGTTTGTTAGTATTGGATATGATCCAAGAAGTAATACGAAAGTGTTAATCGATAAGAACCAAAGATAAACGAGTATTTTAATAGAGAAATCAATATTTTGAATTTCAATCAAAATGTGTGGAAGCGTGTGTCTCTAAGAGAGAATATTATAGATAATAAAATATTTCCAAAAACAATAAATAAACAACAGAATTATGATTGTTAATGATGCACTCATGTTAAAATCATTTTAATTTGATTGTATAAATTCTTGACATTGGATTTGGAATTGACACCTTTTATAATTAGTATAAAACGATGTTGGGATTGTCCTAAAATGATATATACAAACACCATATTAAAATGTTTAATATGAAGCATGTGAGATGGATTCCTTTTATGTTGACAATAGAAATTATTATATATGTTGTATTGTCTATATTATTGCGTTTTGCTAATGTGTAAGACACATGAAGCAAGTATAAAATCCGAATTATGATTACTATATGAAAATTGAGAGTGTTCTCGATTATTTATGAAACACTAGAGAACTGTTTATAGAAACAACTAACTTCTTATGAAGGAGCGCACAGACTCGAACTTCATAAGTGATGCCGAGTATTGTGTGTCAATCCAAAATTCATGTTCAATCTTAAGTTAAGAACTTTAAGGTGGAAGTATTCCAAACAATAATTAGTGGTTGATTCAACCAAATGCTAAGTACATCACCATGAATAGCGCTGCGATGTAAGAGGTATAAATAAATGTACATATTTATAACTGAGCTGATGGCGATTCCAAATGTTGAGAATTCCATGATAATTGTTATATGATAATAATGTTGCGATACAGTTCGTAAAAGAACTTAAAGCTCATTCGAAATCGTAAAAACAAACTCTATTAATCCAGAAAATGGATCAATACCCAGAAATCAGATGAAAGCACCAATTCAAGTAAAATGAATAGGAAAGCAGTAAAAGGAGACACAATTTTTTATAGTGATTTGATGTAATCTCCGGCCTACGTCCACTTTAATCTCTTTTATTAATCATTCCCTCTCTGGATTAAAACTAAGATAGATCTGACCACAATCTAGCGGATCTTAGATTTACAATAATGTTTCTAGAGAGTTTGAAAGGTAGAGGATAGGAGTGAAGAAGAAGAAGTCTCTAATGGCAAAAAGATAAGATCCAGAGTGAAGAGAAGAAGAAGATCAGGAAAGAGATCCCGTTTTAGTTATAGGTAGGCTAGTATTTATAGCAAAACAGAGGTATGGAAGTCAGAAGTCCGCTTGCAAAGAAGACTAGAAGCCGGCCCGAACTCACACAGTAAAAGTCCATTGCACATGAGCTAAAAGCATAGCTCGTTACCGACCTAAGGTCCATAGGTCGGTACCAACCTATGAATTTTGGTGCAAATTGCATCATTTCTCTTGTTAGCTTTTCCTTAATTTCTTGAGTTGTTTGAGCCTCTTTTCCATCGTCTTTGAGTTGATTCTAGCGAACTTCTTGATAACGCTTGAGTTATCCTAATTTCTTTGTCACCATCTCTCCAATATTTGAATTGATCGTACAAACTCTAGGAAAATCACTTAATATTGAGCCATTAGAGTTGTATAGGAGTTGTGTGAAATTTTGAAGGAGAATGGGGGAGTTGTGTTAGGTCGGTGCCAACCTATAGCCACCAACTCAATACCGAGCTAAGGTGTATACTCTAATCCAAGTGAAATTCCTTCAAGTTGCTTCTTTATTTTTTCCAAGTGTATTTTTAAGTTCATGAATCATTTCTTTCTTGTGTTGATCTTCTAAGTCTGGTTGAAATATGCTTTGGCTCAAAAGCGGGTTAACATTTGCCCCTTAAAGTATGCCTTTCGAACGTAAGGTGTGCTTTACTCAAGAACAAGTTTTAGCAATCTGTCTTTAATAGTTGAGCTTTCCGGCTACCCGTTGATCTTAATCTTGGTGAATCATCTAGTTCCTTCAGATTCTCTTGCAAATCACAGGTCCTTTTGTGACGACCCGGCTTTCATTGACCAGAAAGTCGTATCGCTAATAAGAAAGAAAGGGATAGAAAGAGAAAAGAAGAGAAGAAAGAAAGGAACAACATCAGAATCTAAACAGCGGAATGAATAAATTATATTAATAACATAAACTATTACATAGTTTCATATACAACAACTATCAGAGTTATATACATCACATACTAGACAGTTATAAACATCTGTCTAGACATTACAACTCAAATACAATACAAACACTATCACAGAGATCTACACAGCGGAATTCTATATCTACGAACGCCGAAGCCTCCTGCTCCATTGCTCCTCCAGAATATTCGTCAAAGCAAACCTGACTCCCTTGGCTACTCGTAAAAATTTGAGTACCCAAGAGTTTATATAAAACAGAAATAAACACTTGGGTCAGACATGGGTCTGGTGTGAGTAAACGGTTTAAACTTGCTTAACTTCAAAACCTTTGAAATCAAAAGGTATCACGTAAGACTTCCCACACATAAACATGGAAAAGTTTTTACCTTACGCTAACCAAAACTTTGATAGGAAATCTGATTGTATTATAATATGTCTAGGGTTTTCAAATAAATATGAAATAGCCGAAATTGTTACATTATTAAATTCCAGCATACATAAGTATACAATCAAGACTGTTATCACTTATTGGAAGTTGGATTTCCATACAATGGCAGGGCTACTGGGGTACCGCCCGTCACAGTACGTGGCCTAGATCACCGTACCGAGGAGTACGCCCGCTCCCCTGCAACACAAAGCCGGAACCATCCCTTACTGGATAATTCCGAATAAAATCACCCCACGGTTGTGTACTGCAACCGTACCACTAAGTCGAAATAGAAAGGGACATCTAGACAGGGATGACCTTACTCTCAGTGGGCGCTACCCACGAAGCCTTGCTGCACCTCCCCTGTTTTAGCCATTCCCGGTTGATGAGGCTTGAGGTCACGATTACCTTTAATCAGAACACTTCACTTAGAATGCTCATCGTCCACCTGACGATGTTTTGAAAGCATTCAATCCATACAAGTTCGTTCCGGGTTCGAACGAAACCGAAGGCATTATCTCGTTACACTCGTTTTGGAATCACCCTCAGAGTTAACGACAATAACCCTTGCACTCTGAAACTTCATCTTCACTTGAGATTCACAACCTATCGTAATTTGGATCGATGTGGTATTCGAGTCTCCAGACCTGGAAATCCGGTATACGGAAACCCGATCCCGGTCTCATCGAAATCCAAAACGTATCTTTTAAGGCCAAGTTGTTTAAAGGTTTAAACAATTCAATTCAATTTAATACTTGAATTCACATAACATTAACATAGATAAATATCACACATTTATCACAGATATATCCAATATCATATCATAGAATATCATAGTATATCATCCAATAGATATCAACCCAATCAGACATTCTACTCAACCATCATTCATAAGCAACCATTTATTAATCCATATTATAATTAATTTAATCAACTTAAATTAAATTAATTACTTAAGAATTAATTCCTATCCTTGCTTAATCAACCATTAATTAATTTCAATCCATTTAATTAATTAATCATTAAATATTAATCACTCTTGATTAATTATTAATTATTACATAAAGTAATTATCCTTTAATTAATTTTACAAATTAATTATCCTTAATCATTTATAGTAATTAACCTTTAATTACTCTCATTAATTATAATAATTAATATCCTTAATTAATTACATTAATTAATTAATTAACTATAATTAATTACATTATTCCTTAATTAATTACATTAATTAATCATGCATTAATTAATTACTTCCATTAATCAACCTTAAATAATCATTAATAGTAATTAACTATTCTTAATTACTTTAATTTCTTTTATAAATCCTTTTTAATTAATTACACCAATTTCATACAATAATTCATTTATCAATTACTTACACTAAGTAATTACTCTTATCCAATCTTATTAAGTAATTATACTTAATTACCAAGTGACTATCTTTAATTAATTAACAAATTAATTAACTTAAATAAATCACATTCATTCCTAAATCATAACTGAGTAACTCATCCTTAATTACCCTTTAAACAATTTAATTAATCCTTGATTAATTATTCTTTAACTATTAATTAATAAACCTTAATTATTAATCAATATTCTTTAATACAAAGTAATCAATCCTTAATTACTTTTATAATTAATTACTTAAACTTAATTAACTAATTAATTACTTCTTAATTATTAATTAATAAAACTTAATTATTAATTAACAACCTTAATTACCAATTTAATTAATCCATAATTATCTATTAATCAATCTTTAATGATAATTAACTAACCTTAATAACAGTTAATTAATCCTTAATTAACTTTAATTATAAATTAATAATTTCTTAATTATAAATAAAAAAACTAATCATTACTTAATAAAACTTAATTAAGTACTTCTTAATTACTATTTTAATTAAGTTTTTAAATAAATAATCATTAATTACTTACCTTTAATTATAATTTAACAATCCTTAATTACAAGTTACTAAATCACTTGAAAACCAATTGTTAATTTACTCATCCTTAACCATTTACTAATTTAATTAACAAATCACTCTTTATTTATTTCCTTTATTATCAAACTTAAATTAAGTTTGAGATAAACATTTCTTTATTAATTTCCTTATTTTCAAATTAAATTTGAAAATAACTTAAGGATTTTACTTAATATATTTAAGTTAACAACCATACAAATTAATTTATTCAAACTTCCCATTTCAAAGAAATGTATTTTCAAGAGATGATTTAACTTGATTTTTAAAGTTTTTTTTTTTAAAAAAACTTACTTTTATTTAAATTTTAAAAACTAGTTTAAATATTTTACTTTGTGTTTAAGTCATATGTATTTGAATCAAACAAATACATCTTCTTCTTATTCTTCCTTTTTAAACAAAGTTTAGTTTTAAAATTTAAAACTGTTTTAAACTTAACAGTTCATTCCAAAAATCTCGCGTACCTCCCCTATCACAAACCCGAGCCAAAAGCTTATCTACGCGAGTTCCTCCCGAGAATTTTAAAAACTGTTCGCTTTAAATTTCTGTCTGTTAAAAACCTTAACAATTATCACTTCCTTTCTCGCGTATCACCTGGAAACGACTTCGAGCCAAAAACCCTTTTTCCCCTAATCGTCTTCGAGAAAACACTCGAACCCAAAAACCAGATAAACTGACACAAACGTACACGCGTGTACGTGCACCTCCGACCTGATCGCCTCCGACCCTCGCCGAGACTTTCAACAAGTCGTCGATGATCTTGCCGACATCCCAGACCACCCAGCACCTCGTACTTGACTGAGAAACGAAAACGAGAAATTCGATCCTTCCAAAAACCCAAACCATTGACCAAAATCACCTCGCGCCATCGATTCCGATCACCAGAAATTCCTCCGACCACCCCAGAGCTGTCTCTCGACACGAAGCTTCGATTCCCCAACACGCGATTGCCTCCGATTCAACCTTGATGAAGAAATCACTCGAGAAACGCTATGACCAAAACAGGTTTGAAAAACCCTACTCCAACTCTTCGCCATTGCCATGACCATCATAAAATCCAACAAGTATTTTTTTCAAGCTCCACTACTTCATCACCATCTCCAGAAACCATCCCGACTACCAAAAACATCCCAGTCACCAGAAATCACTCAAAAACCCAACTCTGGTTAACTACAAACTGCACCCTCAATATAATTTTAAAAATTGTAGTTTTTGTTTTAAAAATCTTGTTTTTCAAAGATGATTCCAGACATGAACTTGAATTAGTATAATTCGATATTTGATTTTTAAATGTCTTACAGGATTCCTACTGTTATTTCACAAAAACAAGCATATTTCAAACCATACTTACTTGTTTCTATTTTTAGTACCTAGATTATATTAAAACTAAGCTAATTTATTTTTAAACCGAATCCTAACAATGAATAAATAAAAAGTATAGAATTTGGTAACTAAGTTATCACAACAATCTGGAAACAGAGGCATATATACATAGTTCAATTTATACAAACAGTATACATCCATATCTATAACATGCAAAGTTACTTCATTCACAAATCATATGAAAGCAAATTTAAACTCATTTTAGCTTTTGCAAAAGAAGGTTTACTCACCTAAAATGTTGAACAGAGAAGTTATAACTGGAATGTTGATCTTTTGAAAACTGGAAGCTTTGAACTGAATCTACTTTCAATTTGACTCCCTTGATTCCTTTTTAAAATTTGAGAAGCTCTTGAAAACTTCAGATTTACTTGCATGCATTAATTACTGGTCTTGAAGAATAAATGTTTACAGGCTTGAAAGAATACATGGTTTCAGGCATTTGAGAAGGGTTACAGACTTGGTTTGAAACATGAAAATGGTTACAGGCTTTGGCTTTTGATTGGAAAATGTTTACAGGTTTGTTTTTGAGGAAATGATTTCAAGTTGTTTCTGGTTTTAAAAATAAATTAGAGGGTTTGATTGTTGAAACAGGAAAATGTTTTCAGGTTGTATAATAAATGGTTTCAGGCATTTGAGAATCAAGCTTTTGAAGATGAATTCAGGTTTGAGGAGATTTGATTTCAGTTTTGGTTGAAGATGATTATGGTTTGAGATGAATTTCAGTTTTGTTTGTTGGAAATGATTTCGGGTTGAACAATTTCTGATTTGGTTTTGGTCTTTGAAAAATGAGATTTAGAAAAGAAAAGAGAATGGAGAGGTAGGCTTATATAAACTAAATTTATGGTTTATTAAAAATCAAAGCAAAATGATAAGAAAATGACACTTGTCTCATACCTTAGCTAATTATCTCACACATGTATTTTTTATGTTTAAAAATTTAACACTTGTCATTATCCATTTATATTCTTTTTAAAAAGAGTTTTAAAAAGCTTTTATATTTATTTCCTAAATAGATAAATACATTTATTAATCATAAATGCTTTCCTATATTATAAATAAATGAAACCTTTAAAGAAAATAAAATAAAAACCCATTTATTTTCTAATAAAATCATATATGATATATTTAAGTCAATTTAAAGTGTAAATATACCTTTTGTATTTATTTATTATTAAATAAATACTTTCTAAATTTATATACAAAAATCTCTTCAAGGAAGACAAAAATAAAACAAAAATCTTATTTTAAATAAAAGTCTTGTTCATATATTTTATATCCAAATATATTAAAAAAATTATCTTTTAAAGATTCAAATTTAAACCCAGATTCAAATTCAAATTTGACTTTTAAAAATCCAATTTAAAAATCAACTCAACATTTATATTTTTAAATAAACATTTTATTAAGTTTGAAATTGATATATTTCATTTAAAAACAACTCAAGACAATATATATATTTAAACAATACTTATTAATTTTAGAAATGATAAATCTATTTAAAATCAAATTTATAAAATAACATAATTAAATAATTATCCTTATTATAATTCAATCTATACCATAATTAAAACATCTTATTATTATATTATTTGGTTATTTATATTAATATTATCAATTTAAATAATTTAAATTTAGAGATTACCACATTTTAAATTCCTCGAAATCCCGGGATATCACATTCCTTCCCCCTTAAAAGAATTTCGTCCTCGAAATTTAAAACAAAAGATAATCCAAAGATTTTTATATTTATTTCAACCAATTTTAAAACAATTCAATTATACTTAACAGCCATATACTATCAATCAAACAACCATTCATCCAAACAAACAATTTTATCTAATCAAACAACTCTAGCTATCCGAACATAGATCCGGATAAACTACCTAAAATTATCCCGAGTTTCCCCGATACAGATACTGGGTTACTCGCTCTACTAAATCCAAACTGGTAATTCAATACCGAAGCCAAAACACTTATCCTCACAAAAATTCAGAAAGATCCAATATACTCGGAGCTATCTTCCTAGTCTTACCCAAACTCAATTGCTTCCTTTACCGAAGAAATAACAACGAAGTCTCCAACTTCGAATTCCAAAATTCTCCATCTTTAATCCACAGAACTCTTCTGACGATTCTGGGCTGCCTTCATCTTTCCTGATCAGCTCAATCTTCGCTGACGCTTCTCAAAACAAACAGGACCAAAAACAATCCAATAACGGATCCTCTCAAGATTTACAGAAATCCAGAATACAAACCTTACTCCACAATCATCGGTATATTCCAAATACTTCTCCTATCCGGAAAAGACAAAACAGATGCTCTCACCAATCTGACCTTCAAATCTGGAAAAGCTTCCTGTAGGAACCCTCTAATCCAAACACTGCAATTTCCGGTTACTTCCACTCTAGAACATCTACTACCAAGCTTTCGCTGCTCAACTCTGATCTAGATGTCGTCTATGAACTCGAACACAAACTAGATCAACACTCCAGAAAATTTCTGACAACTCTATAACTCCTACATCTTCTAGAGATGCCTCAAACCCAAGCAAAGATTTCCCAAGAGAATACTCAATTATCGCAAGTCACTTTTGCGATTCTATCCAGTCCAATATCCAAAAATACTGTTCTTTCTTAATCCATCAGAACAGTCTATGCTTGACCAATCCATTTGAAAAATGAATCTACTCTGCAGTTTCTGAACTCTACTTCTAAGAAACTTCTAAGCCAAAAGATCTTCCAACAGGAACACAGAACACTCGAGCTACACTGCTGACACAGATGCCTAAGACTCCTTATCCAAAGCTTCTGAAGAAACTCGAACCTCAGACCAAACACAAACATCATGCTGAACTCAGCCACAATACTGAAGCAGACACACATCCTCAAACTTGCTCCAAAAGAAAACATCTTCTGAGATATCCATAGTCACTGCGTCTCATCACACAGTTACTACTTTCCTGAGTTACCCAAAATACCATCACTCGCTTCTGTTCAACCAACAGATCCAAACTCTCAAAAATCCGCACACACGAGCGCGATTCAACTTATACTTCAATAATGGACTCCGAACCTTAACAGGTTTCCTTCAGAGATTAATGAACACCAAATCAAAGTTCACTCGAGACGGTATTCGGTCTACAGTCTCGACAGATACTTCCAATCTCAAACATTCAAACTCCAACCATTGGTAGTCGTGTTACACACATCACTACCCTATCTACCTTTATATCTTATATTGGAAAACCCGAACAGGTAACCCAACAAATAGGTAGAAATAAATATATATAGTAAAAATTACAAATACGCTCTCTCAAGATAGACACCATTCCAGAGCCTAGGTATTCACTCAACCTATAGCTCTGATACCAAATGTGACGACCCGGCTTTCATTGACCAGAAAGTCGTATCGCTAATAAGAAAGAAAGGGATAGAAAGAGAAAAGAAGAGAAGAAAGAAAGGAACAACATCAGAATCTAAACAGCGGAATGAATAAATTATATTAATAACATAAACTATTACATAGTTTCATATACAACAACTATCAGAGTTATATACATCACATACTAGACAGTTATAAACATCTGTCTAGACATTACAACTCAAATACAATACAAACACTATCACAGAGATCTACACAGCGGAATTCTATATCTACGAACGCCGAAGCCTCCTGCTCCATTGCTCCTCCAGAATATTCGTCAAAGCAAACCTGACTCCCTTGGCTACTCGTAAAAATTTGAGTACCCAAGAGTTTATATAAAACAGAAATAAACACTTGGGTCAGACATGGGTCTGGTGTGAGTAAACGGTTTAAACTTGCTTAACTTCAAAACCTTTGAAATCAAAAGGTATCACGTAAGACTTCCCACACATAAACATGGAAAAGTTTTTACCTTACGCTAACCAAAACTTTGATAGGAAATCTGATTGTATTATAATATGTCTAGGGTTTTCAAATAAATATGAAATAGCCAAAATTGTTACATTATTAAATTCCAGCATACATAAGTATACAATCAAGACCGTTATCACTTATTGGAAGTTGGATTTCCATACAATGGCAGGGATACTGGGGTACCGCCCGTCACAGTACGTGGCCTAGATCACCGTACCGAGGAGTACGCCCGCTCCCCTGCAACACAAAGCCGGAACCATCCCTTACTGGATAATTCCGAATAAAATCACCCCACGGTTGTGTACTGCAACCGTACCACTAAGTCGAAATAGAAAGGGACATCTAGACAGGGATGACCTTACTCTCAGTGGGCGCTACCCACGAAGCCTTGCTGCACCTCCCCTGTTTAGCCATTCCCGGTTGATGAGGCTTGAGGTCACGATTACCTTTAATCAGAACACTTCACTTAGAATGCTCATCGTCCACCTGACGATGTTTTGAAAGCATTCAATCCATACAAGTTCGTTCCGGGTTCGAACGAAACCGAAGGCATTATCTCGTTACACTCGTTTTGGAATCACCCTCAGAGTTAACGACAATAACCCTTGCACTCTGAAACTTCATCTTCACTTGAGATTCACAACCTATCGTAATTTGGATCGATGTGGTATTCGGGTCTCCAGACCTGGAAATCCGGTATACGGAAACCCGATCCCGGTCTCATCGAAATCCAAAACGTATCTTTTAAGGCCAAGTTGTTTAAAGGTTTAAACAATTCAATTCAATTTAATACTTGAATTCACATAGCATTAACATAGATAAATATCACACATTTATCACAGATATATCCAATATCATATCATAGAATATCATAGTATATCATCCAATAGATATCAACCCAATCAGACATTCTACTCAACCATCATTCATAAGCAACCATTTATTAATCCATATTATAATTAATTTAATCAACTTAAATTAAATTAATTACTTAAGAATTAATTCCTATCCTTGCTTAATCAACCATTAATTAATTTCAATCCATTTAATTAATTAATCATTAAATATTAATCACTCTTGATTAATTATTAATTATTACATAAAGTAATTATCCTTTAATTAATTTTACAAATTAATTATCCTTAATCATTTATAGTAATTAACCTTTAATTACTCTCATTAATTATAATAATTAATATCCTTAATTAATTACATTAATTAATTAATTAACTATAATTAATTACATTATTCCTTAATTAATTACATTAATTAATCATGCATTAATTAATTACTTCCATTAATCAACCTTAAATAATCATTAATAGTAATTAACTATTCTTAATTACTTTAATTTCTTTTATAAATCCTTTTTGATTAATTACACCAATTTCATACAATAATTCATTTATCAATTACTTACACTAAGTAATTACTCTTATCCAATCTTATTAAGTAATTATACTTAATTACCAAGTGACTATCTTTAATTAATTAACAAATTAATTAACTTAAATAAATCACATTCATTCCTAAATCATAACTGAGTAACTCATCCTTAATTACCCTTTAAACAATTTAATTAATCCTTGATTAATTATTCTTTAACTATTAATTAATAAACCTTAATTATTAATCAATATTCTTTAATACAAAGTAATCAATCCTTAATTACTTTTATAATTAATTACTTAAACTTAATTAACTAATTAATTACTTCTTAATTATTAATTAATAAAACTTAATTATTAATTAACAACCTTAATTACCAATTTAATTAATCCATAATTATCTATTAATCAATCTTTAATGATAATTAACTAACCTTAATAACAGTTAATTAATCCTTAATTAACTTTAATTATAAATTAATAATTTCTTAATTATAAATAAAAAAAACTAATCATTACTTAATAAAACTTAATTAAGTACTTCTTAATTACTATTTTAATTAAGTTTTTAAATAAATAATCATTAATTACTTACCTTTAATTATAATTTAACAATCCTTAATTACAAGTTACTAAATCACTTGAAAACCAATTGTTAATTTACTCATCCTTAACCATTTACTAATTTAATTAACAAATCACTCTTTATTTATTTCCTTTATTATCAAACTTAAATTAAGTTTGAGATAAACATTTCTTTATTAATTTCCTTATTTTCAAATTAAATTTGAAAATAACTTAAGGATTTTACTTAATATATTTAAGTTAACAACCATACAAATTAATTTATTCAAACTTCCCATTTCAAAGAAATGTATTTTCAAGAGATGATTTAACTTGATTTTTAAAGTTTTTTTTTTAAAAAACTTACTTTTATTTAAATTTTAAAAACTAGTTTAAATATTTTACTTTGTGTTTAAGTCATATGTATTTGAATCAAACAAATACATCTTCTTCTTATTCTTCCTTTTTAAACAAAGTTTAGTTTTAAAATTTAAAACTGTTTTAAACTTAACAGTTCATTCCAAAAATCTCGCGTACCTCCCCTATCACAAACCCGAGCCAAAAGCTTATCTACGCGAGTTCCTCCCGAGAATTTTAAAAACTGTTCGCTTTAAATTTCTGTCTGTTAAAAACCTTAACAATTATCACTTCCTTTCTCGCGTATCACCTGGAAACGACTTCGAGCCAAAAACCCTTTTTCCCCTAATCGTCTTCGAGAAAACACTCGAACCCAAAAACCAGATAAACTGACACAAACGTACACGCGTGTACGTGCACCTCCGACCTGATCGCCTCCGACCCTCGCCGAGACTTTCAACAAGTCGTCGATGATCTTGCCGACATCCCAGACTACCCAGCACCTCGTACTTGACTGAGAAACGAAAACGAGAAATTCGATCCTTCCAAAAACCCAAACCATTGACCAAAATCACCTCGCGCCATCGATTCCGATCACCAGAAATTCCGCCGACCACCCCAGAGCTGTCTCTCAACACGAAGCTTCGATTCCCCAACACGCGATTGCCTCCGATTCAACCTTGATGAAGAAATCACTCGAGAAACGCTATGACCAAAACAGGTTCGAAAAACCCTACTCCAACTCTTCGCCATTGCCATGACCATCATAAAATCCAACAAGTATTTTTTTCAAGCTCCACTACTTCATCACCATCTCCAGAAACCATCCCGACTACCAAAAACATCCCAGTCACCAGAAATCACTCAAAAACCCAACTCTGGTTAACTACAAACTGCACCCTCAATATAATTTTAAAAATTGTAGTTTTTGTTTTAAAAATCTTGTTTTTCAAAGATGATTCCAGACATGAACTTGAATTAGTATAATTCGATATTTGATTTTTAAATGTCTTACAGGATTCCTACTGTTATTTCACAAAAACAAGCATATTTCAAACCATACTTACTTGTTTCTATTTTTAGTACCTAGATTATATTAAAACTAAGCTAATTTATTTTTAAACCGAATCCTAACAATGAATAAATAAAAAGTATAGAATTTGGTAACTAAGTTATCACAACAATCTGGAAACAGAGGCATATATACATAGTTCAATTTATACAAACAGTATACATCCATATCTATAACATGCAAAGTTACTTCATTCACAAATCATATGAAAGCAAATTTAAACTCATTTTAGCTTTTGCAAAAGAAGGTTTACTCACCTAAAATGTTGAACAGAGAAGTTATAACTGGAATGTTGATCTTTTGAAAACTGGAAGCTTTGAACTGAATCTACTTTCAATTTGACTCCCTTGATTCCTTTTTAAAATTTGAGAAGCTCTTGAAAACTTCAGATTTACTTGCATGCATTAATTACTGGTCATGAAGAATAAATGTTTACAGGCTTGAAAGAATACATGGTTTCAGGCATTTGAGAAGGGTTACAGACTTGGTTTGAAACATGAAAATGGTTGCAGGCTTTGGCTTTTGATTGGAAAATGTTTACAGGTTTGTTTTTGAGGAAATGATTTCAAGTTGTTTCTGGTTTTAAAAATAAATTAGAGGGTTTGATTGTTGAAACAGGAAAATGTTTTCAGGTTGTATAATAAATGGTTTCAGGCATTTGAGAATCAAGCTTTTGAAGATGAATTCAGGTTTGAGGAGATTTGATTTCAGTTTTGGTTGAAGATGATTATGGTTTGAGATGAATTTCAGTTTTGTTTGTTGGAAATGATTTCGGGTTGAACAATTTCTGATTTGGTTTTGGTCTTTGAAAAATGAGATTTAGAAAAGAAAAGAGAATGGAGAGGTAGGCTTATATAAACTAAATTTATGGTTTATTAAAAATCAAAGAAAAATGATAAGAAAATGACACTTGTCTCATACCTTAGCTAATTATCTCACACATGTATTTTTTATGTTTAAAAATTTAACACTTGTCATTATCCATTTATATTCTTTTTAAAAAGAGTTTTAAAAAGCTTTTATATTTATTTCCTAAATAGATAAATACATTTATTAATCATAAATGCTTTCCTATATTATAAATAAATGAAACCTTTAAAGAAAATAAAATAAAAACCCATTTAGTTTCTAATAAAATCATATATGATATATTTAAGTCAATTTAAAGTGTAAATATACCTTTTGTATTTATTTATTATTAAATAAATACTTTCTAAATTTATATACAAAAATCTCTTCAAGGAAGACAAAAATAAAACAAAAATCTTATGTTAAATAAAAGTCTTGTTCATATATTTTATATCCAAATATATTAAAAAAATTATCTTTTAAAGATTCAAATTTAAACCCAGATTCAAATTCAAATTTGACTTTTAAAAATCCAATTTAAAAATCAACTCAACATTTATATTTTTAAATAAACATTTTATTAAGTTTGAAATTGATATATTTCATTTAAAAACAACTCAAGACAATATATATATTTAAACAATACTTATTAATTTTAGAAATGATAAATCTATTTAAAATCAAATTTATAAAATAACATAATTAAATAATTATCCTTATTATAATTCAATCTATACCATAATTAAAACATCTTATTATTATATTATTTGGTTATTTATATTAATATTATCAATTTAAATAATTTAAATTTAGAGATTACCACATTTTAAATTCCTCGAAATCCCGGGATATCACACCTTTTGAACCCATTATAACTAAGGACTTTTTCTCTTACTTAGGCATTGTTCATACATCGTAATCATTCCAATTTCACTCGGAGTTATTACATTACATAACAAAATTGTCCCGTGTTTATCCGGGATTTATCTTTTTTCTCTAATTACAACGTGTTCATATCCTTTTATCAAATCTATTTCCGCTACTAAGGTTCATTTCTCCAGATCATTTTACATTCAATTTAACGTGCGATCTCTTCGAATCATTCATGACCCAATCTAACTTCCAATCTAGGGTTCGATCTCTCTAGATCGTTTATTCCCCAATCTAGGGTTTTGATCTCTTCCGAATCCTTGCTGAATCCACTTGCTCTCTATCAAAGGAACTCAATGACCAAGCAAGCCCATTCGCTCACTCTCCAGTAAGGGAACTTACTTTTCGTACAAGCCCATCCACTCACTCTTCGGCAAGGGAGCTTGCACTCTACACTCTAGTCCCATCTCTCCATAGGAGACTTAAAGCAATCAATATCTTACAAGGCCATCCGCTCGCTCTCCGACGAGGGGACTTGCATTATTCACTCCAGTCTCGTCTCTCTGGATGAGACTTAAAGCGATCAATGTCGATTATCACATTCAATGCGGGTTTTTCAAAATTCAAATATTCAAATCAAAGAAAACAAGTAGAAGTCCTAATTATCCATCCCAGACATCCAACTCAGAGCATGCCTAAGGACCAATTTAGGTCACGTACATATGTAAGCAGTCTGAGGCTATTATTATCCAAAATAATCAACCTAGACATCCAACTCAGAGCATGCCTCCAGACCAATCTGGGCCTTGTACACTTGTAAGCGGTCTAAGGTTATTATTATCCTAATTCTTCAAAGCAAGAAAAATCAAACAAGGGAGTCAAACCTGACTTCCGACCATCCCGATCATGGGATTTCAAGTTTCAGACCAGATCCTTGGTTGTTCCTTGATGTGTACTCTATAGATGGTTGTTGCTTCGATCGCACCATCGTAGTTTATTTCCTTACATACTACTGCAACTGGTTGCTCCGAACCAGTTCTTCTATCAGATCACGAAGGTGTCAACATTCGTTCGTTTCATGTCCCTCCAGCTCATGGAAGATGCAAAACTTTTTAGATCTTTTCTCCCGATGAATAGGCTCTCTCCTAGCTGGCTTTTGATAGGGGATCTGCCCTCTAATATCTGGGTGTATCCTCTCCTGGGTCTCTGTTAAATCAGTGTAGAAAGAGAATTTCGATTTTCTCCTTTGTCGTTTTGGTTCCTCGAAATCGTCATCAACTTTTCTTTTTTCTTTCTCTTTTCTGTCTTCCATTCCGGACAGTCCCTTGTCATCCACAACATTAATTTTAGCATCCTCAGCTTCAATGTCTTCTTGACGCAGATATCTCTTAGCTTCATACTAGAATTCTGCAAGATCCTTCGGTGGATCCATTTCTAGTGCAACTTTGAAGCGGTCTTGCTCGCGACTCCAAATACTGCTTCCATTAAAATTATAGATGGATCCGGTTTATCGACCGCTGCAGCTACTGCATTGAACCTTGTCAAATAGCTTCACAAGGTCTCTCCGGGCCTTTGTGTAACGATCCATAATTTTACCCCTTTGAAAATGAAATATTTAATTTATTTTAAATATTCAATATAGAATTTTCAAACTTAAATAATCATGTTTTATATGATAAATAAAAATGATAAACTTATTTTTAAAATTTGATTACAAAATCAAGAAGTTTGTATTTTTATCGAAAAGTGATAAAGGCCGGTTTCAATAAAATTGGATTTACGTTCAATATTTGTTTTTAATGATAAATAATTCTTTTTAAAATTGTTATATAGTGATAATAATTGGTTGATAAAAGTTTTATAACTATATGCTTGTTTTATAAAGATTGACAAATTTCATCGCACTTTGACAAATCGACGTCGTATTTTTACTATTGGATTTTAATATTATTAAATATAATTTTATAAGTTAAATACACTTGTTTTAATTATTTAAGAAGGATAACGAATCAATTTTCAAGTTTTGTTTACATAAATAAATAGTTTGATTAAAAACTAAAAATGTGATCGGCAATCGTTTTTCGGATTTGACCTTTCGTCAAAGGGAAGTTATTTCGAATCGTTACAACGTTGTTTGGTACGCATATGTACACATGCATACACACATTTAAAAACATCACAATTAGTCACATCAAAAACTAAGAAAATATCTAAGATAATTTCATAATATAATTAAATAAGAATACTTAAGTGTTAAGTAATAAAAAGCAAACTTACCATCACCTTTCACCTCCTTACAGATACTTTCCATCTCATTAAATGCTAGTATTTAAGGGACTAATCTTGCATTGGAATGTCGAAATAAATATGCGGTTAGAAATGAATTTTGGGTTAAGGGTAGTAAGGTCTTTTTGTTATAAACTTCATGTATAAATACCACCACCATTTCTCCACTTTCTTCAAATCTCATTCTTCACTTCTTCCTTAATTTCTTCACTTCTTCCTCACTTTCTTCATCATCTTATTTTTCTCCAAAGCCTGTCTAATGGCTTTCATGCCATAGAAAATTTTTAGAAAGAAATAATGTCGAAATATATATAAAATATACAAAATGAAATCGATATCCATTCGCCTCTAAACCAAACTCACTATTTTTCATATTTTATTACTTCTCCTCATGGCCATAACTTCAACAAAACTAATTTAAATGGGGAAATTCATTTTTTCAAACTCAAGAGAATTGAGTTGACTACAATTTTTATTTACATCATTTCTTCAAAATCTAAGAGTTACTATGTAAAAATTTCAATTCTTTCAAAATCATTTTCGACCAAGATTTTATGGCTGAGAATACCTCTATTTCATATGAGCATAACTTCCTAAAAAATGATCCAAATAAAGAAAATTTTTTTGGGAACATATGACATTCCAGTGGCTACAACTTCCATGTTGAACACTTCTTCCGTTTTTGAGCTTAGCTATGTCAAAATTCCTATTATTTGCAGTGCATTTAAAGGCTTTATTTTTGTGATTCCGGGAATACTTCTTCTTCATTCAATCATATCTACCTCAAAAAACTCGAAAACAAGTTACTACTTTTTTTAAATTCAAGAGAAAATAATTTACAACAACTTTACAGTTAACAATTTTATCAAATTTTGAGAGTAAGAGGGTCAAAAATTAGAGAGAAGATGACCTATTTTTCGGATCTAGTTTTGTGAATTCAAGGTCAAAGCTCCACCACTTCTCTATACCTTTAGCCAACCTCCATCTCAAGCCTTGGTCGAGCACTTGGGAGGAAGGGGGAATTCGAGCTTATTTTGGTTTGGTGTCGAAGCAGAGTAGGAAGTATGGTTTAGATCTTGAGTTACCTGCCTTAAATTTTGATGGGATGTAATCTAAAATGAGTTATTTCTTCCTTTAAGTTCATTAAAATAATTTCTAAGTTGAAGGAACTTTAAGTGTTGTTTGAAAACCCTTGTTGAACGCTTGTTTACTTTATTTGCTAAAATAATGGTTTAATCTTCTTGTTTGACTACGTTTGGATGGTTAATTAAAGCTTTTAAAATTAAGAAGTTAAATACTTAATGAGACTTTAATGAGGTATGCATAAACGACTAGTACACGTATTTCGTCTGTGAGATCCAATGAGACTTGGGCGAGAGACGAAACATGTTGAAGGGAAAGCCCAGATGCTCCAAAATAAATACCAAACTGTTTTAACCCAAGATAAAATAAAAAGTGTTATAAATATTGGATAGAATGAAACGTTGATTATCATTTATTGTTGTGTTTATTTCATTGATTGATTGTTTGAATTAAGCTTGACCGGTTTATGAGCAGTTGACCTTTTTATATGCATGGGCTGGGTAAAAAATAAATCGAGAATGATTAAATACGAAAACCTTGTGATTAGAATTTCACAGTTTCACTATAAGGTGTTAGATAAAATATTGGTTAAGTAGAAATTATAATAAAAGAATTTATTATAATTTTGGAAATAAAGGTATTTTATCTTTTAAATGAAATGGTTTCTTTTGAAAAATAATGGAAATATTTTGGGAATAAATATTTTGAAGTGATAATAAAAGCGATATATATAAAGAGTGATTTATAAAAGTGTTTTATAAGAGAGAATTTCAAGGACTAATATCCCAGTGTTTGAAAATGATTTCAAAAGGTTTTGGGAAATAGCAACACTATGATTTGAAAGTATTTGTGAATATTAGTGAAAATGATTTATCACTTCGGGATATAAAATAATTTGTTATGTTACTAATGATTCGAGTAACCCATAACTAAAAAGTGGGCATATGTTTTTGATATAGTCCACTCTTGGAATAGAGGGATGTAATTATTTACCAACTGTATAAAGGCTGGGACTCAGTTGCCTTGTTTATGGGAGAAACCTTCCAATCTGGTTGCATATACTTTGGTATGCTTTTATAGTAGTATTTTGAGATTTCCAAAAATATTTCAAAAGTGATTTGTTTTAAAATCCCGAAGTAAAGTATAATTTGATACAAAATATGTATATATATTATTTCAAAGGTTTTGAAATAAAAATCGGAAGATTGGCCCAAAGAGATTATTTTCGAAAAGAATTATATTTTAAAAATAATAAAGTTAATTAGATTTTGAAAATCTAAATTTGAAATTAAGCCTAAGTGGGTAGTTTTGGGAATTTCATATTGTTTGTTGCATCGTAGGCTCCATGACTTCTATTTGCGGTAGGAGAACTACGTTGGCTTGGTCCTATATCTAATTGGGTACCCAATTAGATAGGGGTACGTATGCTGTCACAAGTGGTAGTGATGCAACCCCAATAATAATATATCTGTTTCCTATTTATTGTTTACTATTTGTCGTGTGTTGATATCTCTTTTCTGCTTACTATTTTATTCCACATTTGACATGTTTATTCAGTTTGCAGAAAATGGCTACTCATGTCTCTCTCATAAGAGTTGTGCGGCATTAGATATTTGTATCTGTATTTGGTATGTATTAAAGCACACCTAGTACATTAATTTGATTACTCTGATAACTTGTACAATTGAAATTGTATCCTATACATTTAATAATATTGAATATTTATCAAATATTGTGCATTAAGTTGGTAGTTTTCATTCGTAGTTTTAGAACTAACGGGTTTTTTGGCAATTTTAACTGCTCCGAAAACCCGGGTCGTTATAGATGGTATCAGAGCTTAGGTTAGGTGCCTAAGTAAAATTTGTTTAGATTAGTAAAATTAACCTAGGAATAAAATGAAAACTATCTTAATTTGATAAATAAAAATGGATAAGATAAGGCACCGTATTTCCGACCAGGGTTATGGGTGATGTTTATTTTTAGGTGTACTTAATTGTTTGGTTTCGTTATATTTTTTCATCCTTGGAATTTCGGGGACGAAATTCTTTTAAGGGGGAAGTATGTCACGACCCGTAATTTTACCACTTTGAAAATAGAATATTTAATTTATTTTTAATATTTAGATATAGAATTTTCAAACTTAACTAATCATGTTTTATGTGATAAATAGAAATGATAAACTTATTTTTAGAATTTGATTACAAAATCAAGAAGTTTGGATTTTCGTCGAAAAGAGACAAAAGTCGGTTTTCGATAAAATTGGATACACATTCAATTTTTGTTTTTAATGATAAATATTTATTTTTTAAAATTGTTATATAGTGATAGTAATTGGTTGATAAAACTTTTATAACAATATACTTATTTTATACAGATTGACAAATTTCGTCGCACTTTGACAAATCGAAGTCGTATTTTTACAATTGGATTTTAATATTACTAAGTATGGTCGTATAAGTACAATAAACTTGTTTTAATTATTTAAGGAGGATAAAAAATCAATTTTCTAGTTTTGTTTACATAAATAAATAGTTTGATTAAAAACTGAAAATGTGATCAACGATCGTTTTTCGGATTTTCAACCTTTAGTCAAACGGAAGTTATTCGAATCATTGCTATTTGCAACCAAATTGGCCACAAACATCCAAGAATAGGTTTGTGTAGAGAAGTAAATGAAGAAACTAAATTAAAACAGAGGAATATGATAGAATAATTAGCAATCAAAATAGAAACAAGAACAGCAAGATTTATAGTGGTTCGACGTCGATTGCCTACGTCCACTGTGAATACTCTCTTTATTGATTCACTATAATCTTGATTACAATAGCAAACAACAAGAAGTAAGAGAATAATGGAGGAAGTTGATTACAATAAAAGAGTTATGTAACCAGCAGCGTAAAGATCCTCAGAATGACCCTCTAGGCCAGTATTTATAGGTGAAGGCAACCACCAATCTCTCTTAAACTTCGGCTACATGACCTCCTCATCCATATGGGCCTATCATAAGGGGCGCTATGCCCAAATCTCAATGGAGAGGGATCGGTACCGATCCCTCCATTTTTTGATTTTGGGACAGCGATCCCTATGGTGGCTTCTTCATACTTAGACATGATGGTATCTCAAATATCACATCGATTGGATATGCGGAGCTTGTGCTTTCGCTCAATCTTGGGTTCGGCTCCATTTCAATGCCGAAACCTTCGTTTGATATCATGGCGACCCATGCTTACATATCTATGATTATCCCTTGAATTACATAATGCCGATCCCTATGGTTCCATAGTGCTTTGCCGATCCATCATCATCTATAACATTATGCTGATCCATCTTACTTCGTTAGGTTATGCCGATCCCTATTAACTTAACATGCCGACCCCTCTTATTCCACTACACTTTGCTGATCCCTCTAATAACTATCTATGCCGAGCCAAGCACCATCAACCATGCCGATCCCTCTATTATTACTAATAAGTCACGCTGAAGCAGGCATCATCACCTATGCCGATCCCTCTAATACTCCATCCATGTTGACTATCCATCTAAATGACTATGCCGATCCCTATTGCTTTACCTTGCTATACCGATCCCCTGCTAATCCAAGCTATTTTCCATAATTTTAGCATCCTGCACCATCTAACTATCAACTCCATCCAATTCGGGCTTCGTATAACCATCTGAATTCTTCTTCCGGGTCCTGTAGCCATACTCCATGGTCATACTCCTTGATAACAATTGAATTTGTCTCGCGCGATCAGTCCAATATAGCCGGGTCAGGATACCAGGTAACACTTGCCCCCTCCCCCAAGTACATTTTGTGAGTAACATGACGTGCTTTGAATTGAAAAAAGTCTGAATTGCCAGAAAGAAGTCCATCTAGCTTCTTGATTGATTGCTACCCTTTATCGATTTTCAATGATATAAGTCTGATGTCGTATTCCGTTAGCATATACAAATTCGGTTATGCGAGACTTATATGCCTTTTATTATCTGATGCAATCTCGAACTTGAAAGTTTCAGGTTTGATTGCAATTCCAATTGATTTCAAAAGGTTGAACTTTCAAGTCGTTCCCATGCATATTCATATACTTGTTTCTGTTGTTGGCTCCCAGACGTGCTCGAACGTTCACAGGTCGTCACCAATTTTTATAGTGTTCTATATGTTCGCGTTTGTAGTCTAGCCTTCATGATTACGATTGTCATTCACTTTTAACTCATCCATCATTTCTTATTTTTCATTTTTCAATTTATTCATTTTTATTTTTATTTTTATTTATGTGGAGGGATTGGCATTCGACATGCCGATCCCTTGCTATGGCCACGCGAATAGGGATCGGCAGGTCTCAATGCCGATCCCTCTTTATCTTTGACCTGTTCACTCTTAGTGACCGGTTCTCTCTCCGACACACTCGTATATATACGAACTCTCTTCCCTTGTTTCTTTACTTTTCACTTTCTCATTTCCATCTCACTTGACCTTACATAGACTTTCTACCAAACCTAGGATAACACAAAACCTTCTTGGCAAATGAAAGTTCTTCAACTCTAAACCTTAAATCCAAACTCAAAACCAAGCAATTCCCCAAAGTCACTTTCCCTTCATCTCCAATCCAACAAGCTTCATATGCTTTCCCCTGATTCCTACGTTTTGACATAGGTACGAATTTGCAAAATTTCTTGAATTACTCGACTAGACTCGAGTTGCTAGTGTGTTTGTAATGATGGTGAGTTTGGGCGTCTTTTAGGTAGATGGCTTGGTGGGTTGTGTTAAAACATGAGGGAGAGGAGAAGAAGAAGGAGAAGGAGAAGGAGGGAAGAACGGTAGGGTTTGGTAGTGATGTTACCTTTTGGTTGAAGGGATGAAGGAGAGTAAAGGCCTGGGATCGGTATTGCTTGTTTTGGCATAGGGATCAGTATAGATGACTCAGGTTGTAGGATCGGTAGGAAGTGGTCTTGGAGAAGGTTCGGTAGGAATTGGTCTTGGAGAGGGATCGGTAGGAAGTAGCTATGAAGAGGGATTGGTGTGGGTAGGTTTAGGAAAGGGATTGGCATTAGGCAGCGACGTTGTGTTTGGTGTAGAGGCTTTAGACCGAGGGATCGGTATGGAGTTTTGGGGAAGGGATCGGCAATGAGGTTAAGGGATCGTCATTTGACATTAAGGACCAATCCAACTCATTTGAGCACTTAACACAAATTTCCCTTGCTGAACTCGAACATAAGATGACAACGGACAATATGACTTGCATACTTGGACTGTCGAACTTAAGATTAAACGACCAAACTTCCAGACTTCTCAATATGGACTAAGTAATAAATTTGCTAACGAACTTAGATAACAAACTTCATAATTCAATATGCCGATAGTCAATCCCAAAGCTTTCGTTGTCGATCAACTTTCTTATCAATTGAGACATTCAGCGCGGACAGTCTCTCCGGACAAAACTCCAAGTTTCATCGTTTTATTTTTGCTTTTTTGATTTCAAACCGTTTATGCGTATTTCACACTGCACTGCACTAGTTCACACTTGACATGAGGGGAACAGTTCTAATCTCGATTGTTTACTGAGTATAGCTAATATAGATTCCAGACGCATGAAGCATTCAATCAACATGTCTTCCGGTTCGACGGCGAGACACATTGATTCTGATGCAAAGTCAAGTTCTACCACTATATCCGGAAGGCCTTCTCCAAGCCATCATGCAGAATAGCCAGAAGCTTCTAATCCATAGATCGATCTCTTCTTCGATATTCTTGTCTTTCCGACATGAACCATTAGCCCTGCTCCTGACGCCGTTGAGGGTGCCATTATCCTTGATAACCCTATAGATTCACAAGCTTCTCGAACCGACAAAGCCACTCTTCGTCGGTTCTGCCTAATCCACGGGATTACGTTTGAGGATGTTTTAGTTCGTACGAGGCAAGATAGACCTCACTTGCCCCCAGCCGAATATACAGCGTGCAACAAATTCATGTGTTGGGCCGGATGCGTTCCACCTTTTAACTCCTTTATCCGGGAGAAGTTGAGATACCTTGGGATCGCCCCTACACAACTACATCCCAACAGTTATACCTTTATTCATGGGACTTTTCTGCTATTCATGAATGTTCTATTCTGTTCGCCTACTCCAGAAGACATCAGATTTATTTATAACTTTAAAAGACGATGGGGAAGCCCTTCTTATGTCTTCCTTAAACCTTCATTGAATTGTCAAGTCTTGACGGGCGCCTGGAACAAGCTTTCATTATTCAAACACGAATGGTTCTACGTGTGATGCCCTCCCGGATTCAGAAGAAGATGGTTAGAAGGACGTAAGTGTTACTTTCACTTTTCACTTAAGTTCACTGACTCAAGTCATAACGTTTTCCTTTGAATTTATTAACATCCGGAGTTCTTTCAAGTGTTCGTCCACGTCCCGAAGGCGCTGAGTTCTCTTGAGTCGTCGTCGCCATCCACGCTACCCCCATTGAGGAACGGAATATCAAACTCCTCGTAACTGACGAACTACTATCGCTATTCGGGCTGTTGGAAGACAGCCGTAGAATCGGACTTCCCGGAAGCAAGGCAATTCCAAAGATTGTTGTTGAACGAAGAGAGGAAAAAACTAACCCCGTTGTGCCCCCTGTTGAGGGGACTCGGGAAGATACTAAAGAGGGGGAAATCAAAGATTCCCAAGTTAATAAACTAGGAGATGACGATGCAGGCTTTGGAAAAGCGCCGATAGTTGGTCCGTCGCAAGTCGGGCAATCGCAAACACCTCCAAAGAGAAAAAAGAAGTTGGTGTACCTGCTACGCAGAAGAAATACTACATCAGACCCGGAGTTCGTTATTACTCCGCTCGAAGAGGAATCATCTTCTCAGCAATTGGAAAGCTCGTTAAAAAGAATCTCCAACCTTCTAATAAAGGGGAGAGCACACCCATGAGTAAAGCTACCATTACCGCTCCATTAGGGGGAACACTATGACACTCACAATCACTTGCACTCCACTATACACATGTTTTTGGTTTCTCGTACGACAACTTATAATATGCTCTTATTTGGTCTTTATAGGTACAATGTCTCAATCACGAGCCTTCAATCGCCTTCGAAGCTCTTTTGCTTATCATCGCCCAAGCCGGGATTCTGAGTCCACTCAACGTAGAGGTAAGGATGAAGGGCAAGACAAAGATTATCATTCAAGGGAGTCTTATTCCTCTTCCAAGCGAAAGTCTCAATCTCACGCGTCTCATCAGGGCGACCATTCTAATCTTCTGGTTCAGAGTGGAGGAAAATCTTCTTATCGCGGCCCTCATGTCGCTGCGCCTCATGAGCAACATTCTGGCTCTTCAAGTTTAAGGTAGTCTCGTGAACGTCGATCTGGCAAGCACCCACTTGCCACTTCTGATCCACTCCCCCCGGCTACTGCTCCTGACTCTTCTACAACAGAAAAGTTGGCTGAACTTAAAGCCACTTTCCCAAAGATTTACTTCGACGACCTCAAATTCCTTCCCTCTATTCATGTTATCCCTTGGCATGCCAAAGAAAGCTCATTAGCGTGTGTGAACGACGTGTTCGTTCAACATGAATCATTCATTCATTTGGTAGAGAAAGTTTCTGAAGTCTCCATAGAGCATCAACACGAAATCGATCGTCTCAAGTTGGAGGCTATTCATGACAAAAATATAATCAAGCATCAGGATGTCGAGTTGCTTGAATTCAAAAGCCAACTCGCCGAAGCTGAAAAGAACGCGAAGGAGACGGCTGAGGCGGTAAGTCGTTTGGAGACTTCTCACAAAAAGGAACTCGATGCAGCACTTTAACACAGCGGAACACTTGCCTTAGAAAAGGAGTCCTTGCAAAAGAAGAAAGATGCTTTAGCTCACCGCGTTGAGGAGTTGGAAGAATTGTTAAAGAAGGAGAGGGAGGAGAAGATTGAGGCCTAGGAGGAGTTGTAGAAATACTGTGAAGAAGTTGTCGAGGCAAGGACCTTGAAAACAAAACTCGACGAACAGTTTGCGAAAATTGAAACTCTGAAGGAAGAAGCCCAAGAAGAGGGCAGAAAAGAGATGTTTGAACAAGCCAACTCCCAGGTGGAGGCCGCCATTGAGTCCGGTAGGAACGAATGATTATCGAATATAATGCGAAGGTCCTGCTCCACCATGACTTAAGCTTTCTTGGCGAGGGCTACCTTGAATCGCTTGCCGAAGCTTGGGAACATATCGTTAAGATAAAGAAAGAAGAGCTCGGAGAAGCCGAATTCAACGAAGAAGAACTAGCGAGATAAGTTCTTCGAGGAAACGAGCCGTCGGATCTGGCCGTCCCTAAACTTCAATAGGCTCCCACGCCTACTAAAGAAGGAGAGGATATCATTGAGTCTTATGAAACTAATCCTAAGGGTTCCTCTCCAATCCAAGTAGCCGAACTATCAACTTCTCATGACATAGAGCACAATGTCAGCTATGATCCGGACAAGCCGGGCTTTGGACCACAAATGATATCTCCAATCTTTGAAGGAAGCACTCTGGCGACTACGGAAAGTTAACCGGATGCTGGTATCACACTAAACTTCTCTATTTGAATAGTTGTTGTTCTTCAAGTGCAATGGATTTTAGCTAATGTCCGCGTTTTAACAAATTTTGTAGGTCATCTAGGATGGAGCAGCAAGAGAAGACGGCCGAAGACCGTGCCACTGTTGATATTCCGGGGCCCGATGCCCAATTCATCAATGCTCTTAACGAAGACAAACCTGAAGATCTGCTCCCCGTTGATGACTCGGATGATGTAATGATCACTGGCGCTTCGGAGCATACCGCTAAAACTAGCATGAAGGAGAGGATTGAGGAGGAGGAAAAGTTAAAGCAAAAAGTTAAAGGTGAGCCCGCCGAGGTGGAAGTCGATGATCTTGATCTTGTACCATTGCAAGTTATTCCACCAGGCGGGTCGATTCCTGGTGAAATCCCTCCTTCTTCCACAAGCACTCCACCAATGGCGGCAAAGGATCTCGGAAGAGAAATTTGAGCGGCTCCACCCCTGAAAAGTCCAAAAGGGAAAGAAAGTCAAAGAAGTAACTGTTACTTCATATCATTGTATATAATTTGCATAATTATTTCTTTCCCTAGTCGTAGGTGTACGGGTATGAATCCTGGTTTTTTGAAATAACTTGTACTGGGATTTTGACACTTCTGAATAATTTTTTTTGTTTTCATTTAAACATCGTGTGAATTGTTATTTTGATAGTTGAATGATTACTTTCCTTTCAGTGTACTTGTAATTTGTTGATTGCAAATTCTGTTAACAATTCACTATCTTCATCTCAAGGCCTCCTTGCGGTCATTGCCTTAAGTCGTAAAGAACATTAAGCCGGATTTATAGTGAGCTATCGTATTTAACTTTTAGTAGAATGTATTCCTCCTTTGGATTTCAGGTTGGAGTTTGTGGAATAGAGAACAATCAAAATCCACTCATCTATTCATGGAGTTTGCAAAATAGAGAATGGTCGCAATTCACTCATCTATTCATTTGTGTTCATACTCCAATCCGCACTCTGGGGACTTAAAGTTATTTTGCAAGCGGTCGGTTCACGCTCGATTTATGTTCATGCTCCAGTCCACACTCTAGGGACTTAGAGTTGTTTCGCGGGCGATCGGTTCACAATCGATTTATGTTTATACTCTAGTCTGTGCTCCGGGGTTTTAGAGTTATCTCACGGGCGGTCGATTCACACCCGATTTATGTTTATACTCTAGTCCGCGCTCCGGGGACTTTGAGTTATTTCGCGGGCGGTCGGTTCATAACCGATTTATGTTTATACTCCAGTCTGTACTCTGGGGACTTAGAGTTGTCTCATGGGTGGCCGATTCACACCCAAATCATGTTTATACTCCAGTTCGCACTTCGGGGACTTAGAGTTGTCTCGTAGGTGGTCGGTTCATGCCCGAATCACGTTTATACTCCAGTCTGCACTCTGTGGACTTAGAGTTCGTCGATGGGTGGTCAGTCACACCTGTTTGATGTTTGTACTCCAGTCCACGCTCTGGGGACCAGAGTTAGTCGATGCGTTGTCAATCACACCCGATTTGATGTTCATACTACTTTTGGTCGACTCAATTTTATTTCAGTCTCATAGTCCGGGCTGGAAACTTTCCAAACTCTAGATTGCCGGTGATATTTGTTCCTTATTGCATGTCCCATCCTTTGAATCATTTACGGGAATTGTTGATCGAGCAAATTAATGAAGGTCATCTTGTTTGATCCATTGGGGATTAGTATGATTGATCGATTTCAAACTCCAGGAACCTGTTTACACATATCGATATCAATCAATTTCGTTATGTACTTAGCATATAACGCAATAACAATCATATATGAAAAGGAAGTTTGAGACTTTATTCACCAAATGGAAGAGAACAAACTAATATGTCTTATTACATATTCAAAAAATCAAATGCTAAAGCAAATACTGAAAGTAAAAAGAACTGAAATATAAAGGAAATTCTAAGTGAAATAACGTCGTAAATGTTCGCTATTCCATGCCCTTGGAAGTGTAATGCCATCGACAGTCGCTAGCTTGAAAGTTCCTTCTCCAAGCCTCTGTTCAATGAAATACAGTCCTTCGCATGTCAGATTCATGTGTGATGGGGTCGGAAAAACCCGTTTCAGGACGAGATCGCCAACTTCGAAGGTTCTCGATCGCACTTTAGTGTTGTAATATCGGGCGACCCGACGTCGGTGTGCAACTGCTCTAAAATCAGCTACTTCGCGCTTCTCATCTATAAAGTCCAAGGATCCCAATAGAAGATCTTTGTTCATTTTAGGGTCATAGTAAGTCACTTGATGAGAAAGGACTTCGAGTTCTACCGGAATAACGGCTTCAGATCCTTAAGCAAGAGCGAATGGAGTATGGCAAGTCGCCGACTTGTGAGTGGTTCTGTAAGCCCAAAGTGTCGTAGGAAGTTCATCCACCCACTTGCCTCTAGCCTTTTCCAGACGCTTCTTCAGAATGGACTTAATAATTTTATTTACAGCTTCAACCTGTCCATTCGCCTAAGGGTGAGCGACCGCTGCAAACCTCTTTTCAATACGATATCTCTGACAAAATTCTTTAAATTCAGCACTGTCGAACCGAGTCCCATTATCTATTACATAGTCCATGGAAGACCGAAGCAACATATGATGTTTCGAACAACGAAATTGATTACTTTCTTGGTTGTGATCGTAGCAAAAGGTTCTGCCTCGGCCCATTTGGTGAAGTAATCAACCGCGATAATAGGGTACTTCGCACCACCTTTAGAGATTGGTAAAGAGCCGATGATGTCAATACCCTACATAGCGAATAGCCATGGGCTGACCCTTTGCATGATTTATGTTGGCGGAGCTCTTGGGACTTTCATATATATCTGGCATTTGTCACATTATCTTACATAGTTGGCATCATCCTGGTTTACGGTTCGCCAATAATATCCATAACCGGGTATCTTCTTTGCCAGAGTTTGCCCCCCAGTATGATCGCTGCATTCTCCCTCATGAACTTAATTCAGAACACGCTTTATCTCGTCATGAGCGACACATCGGAGTAGGGTAACTGAAAAACCTTTCCCATACATAGTTCCTTCTTGCATAATGTACCACAAAGCTTTACGAAGGACTTGTCGCTTTTCACTTCTCCTTTCAGGCAAGATTCTATGCAACAAGTAATCTTTAAATGGAGTCATCCACGATTCCCTCTCAGATTCAGCTTCCAGCACTTGATCGACTTCCATAATATTTATACTTGGGGTATGTAATATCTCGACTGGAACTAAGCTCATCTGTTGCACATCGCCGGTACTGGTGAACTTTGCTGATGAATCAGCCTCTCCGTTTTACTCGCGTGGGATATGTGAAATGTCATAGTATTCAAATTCTGCCAACAACTCCTGAACTCGGGTGAGATACGGGGCAAGTCATTGTCCCTTAGCCTGATAGTCTCCTTTAACTTGATACACCACCAGCTGCGAATCGCAAAAGATTTCAAGAGACTTCACTACGAGTTCTCTAGCAATTTTAAGTCCAGCAATTAACGCTTCATACTCGGCCTCGTTGTTTGTGGCAGGAAAATCAAGCTTCAAAGCATAAAAAATCGACCGGTTTTCAGGGGTCACAAGCACAATCCCAGCTCCGGAACAATGATCATTGGATGCTCCATCAGTGTACAATTTCCATCTTACAGTTGGGATTTCGCTACCTTCTGGAAGATCGTCTTGCACAGTAAATTCAGCTATAAAGTTCGCCAACGCTTAACCCTGGATAGCTCTTCGAGGAAGGTATGTAATGTCGAACTGGCTGAGCTTGATGTTCCATTTAAGCAACCTTCCAGACGTCTCAGGTCGCTGTAGGACCTGTCGTAACGGCTAGTCGGTGTAAACGTTGATCGGATGTGCCTGGAAGTACATACGAAGTTTCTGTGGTGCAATTAGCAAGTAGTACGCCAATTTCTCTTCGGATAGTTCCTTTCTGCTCCTGTTAATCGTTTACTCACGTAATACACCGACCTCTGAATCTGATTCTCTTCGCGAATCAAGGCGGCACTTATAGCATGTGCTGAAACAGCCAAATAAATGTACAACTCCTTGTGATATACCGGGTTTGACAAGAAAGGGGATTTCTCCAAATGATTCACTAGAGCTCGAAACGCATCTTCGGAATCCTGCATCCATTTAAAATTTCTCTTTCCCTTCCTAATCAAATCAAAGAAAGGAATGCATTTGTCAGTTGCTCCAGAGATAAATCGACTTAAGGCAGCAACCTTCCATTGAGACTTTGGACTTGTTTAATAGTTCTTGGTGCTTGAATATCTCGAATAGCCTAAATCTTCTCGGGATTAGCTTCAATTCCTCGAGCATTGACAATAAAGCCAAAGAACTTTCTAGATGCAACACCAAATGAACATTTCAAAGGATTGATTTTCATTTTGTAATAGCGGAGGATGTCGAACATCTCTGCCAAGTCTCGAAAGTGGTCGTTTGATCGTCGTGACTTCACGAGCATATCATCCACATAGACTTTCATTGTCCTCCCAATCCGATCTTTGAATATCAGGTTAACAAAGCATTGATAGGTTGCTCCGGCGTTCTTCAATCCAAATGGCATCACCACGTAACAGTTCAACCCAACATCCATAACAAAGCTAGTGTGTTCCTGATCAGGGACATGCACCGGAATTTGGTTATACCCCGAGTACGCATCCATAAAAGACAACAATTCATGACCTGTAGTTGAATCAACTAGCTAATCAATCTTTGGAAGAGGAAAACTATCTTTAGGATACGCCTTGTTCAAATCTGTATAGTCGATGCACGTTCTCTACTTCCCATTTGCCTTCTTCACCATTACGGGATTGGATATCCATTCGGGATAGAGGGCGTCGCAAATAAACCCGTTGAGTTTTAGTTTGTCCACCTCCTCTTTAGGAGTGATGGATCTCTCCGGATCTATGCCTCACATTTTTTGTTTCATCGAAATATACTTCGGATCAATGTTTAATGCATGGCTCGCAATGGCAGGAGAGATCCAACACATGTCCGAATGAGTCCAAGCAAATACATCTAGATTCGCTCGAAGAAAATCAGAAAGTTCTCTCATAATTTAGGAGCTGAACTGCGATCCATTCTTCAAGACCCATGATGGGTCGTCATGGCTGACTGTTATATCAATCGCCAGCTCAGCCGGCGCAGCCTTGGTTTCCATTGGCTCCTCTTCGTCATCCCTTGGATCTATATCTCTATAGAACCGACTGTGGTGCCCAAGCCAAGGCCCTGGCACCATTTGTCAATCTTTATTAACTTGGATGCGGACAGATTTGTCCACACCCTTTCCCACCTTATGCTGAGCTTTCCTCAAATCAGCTACATAGCAGGCACGTCCAGTCACATGATTACCATGAACAACTCCTACAGCATTATCAGTCGAAAACTTTAAAGTCAAACACCATGGGGCAAGAGCTACCTGAAATTCAGCCAGGGTCAATCGGCCCAGAAAAACATTGTACAACGAATCAACATCCAGAACAATGAAAGGTAGGATCCGCACTCTCCTACGTTCACCTTCCCCTAATTCAATAGGTAACACCACATAACCAATAGCCTCAGTCGCCACACCATTAAAACCATGTATGTGAGCTTTAGATGGTTTCAAATCTTTAGCCTCCATTCTCATTTGATCATATGCCTTCTTGAAAATAATATTCACCGAGCTTCCACAATCATTTAAAATCTTTCTCACCAAAGCAGGACCAATCATGGCAGAAATGACCATCAGGTCAATTGTAGGAGCCTCTACTTTATCTACATCCCTGCTCTGAATACTATATCGTTAGTCATCGTCCATTGCTACTTAGCCGGAGCTCCGTCCTCCGTATTTGAACAATACTCAAAGTTCACAAGCTTTATCGCACTATCATAGTGCTTGCCAAGTTCAATTTGTAGGGTGCGGTCCTCCAACTACTGTGTTTATCACAAGTCTCCCACCGGTCCGTGCAGGTTCCTCAGCCTTACATGGAGCTTGTCCTCGATTGGGGTCACATGTCCCCTGTTCGCCATCCTGAGGAGTTCTCACAAACTGCTACAATTTCTTTTCCCGAACCATCTTCTCAATAGCGTCCTGGAGATGCCTGCACTCATCCGTATTGTGCCCGTAAAACTTGTGAAACTGGCAGTACTTTCCAGCCTATTTCTGTGTCTCTGTCGACTCCTTTGGGCGCGGCTTCTTATATTGAACGGTATTACAAGTGGATAGATAAATATTCTATAGGGATGTGTTTAGAGGCGTGTAGTTGTCATACATAGGAATCCTAGGCCTTGGTCTCCCAGGCTCCCTCTTTCGGTCTTGATTCCTATCCCCATTTCTCTTTTGTTGATTCAGCTTGTTCTGAACATTAACTTGGACTTTCCTAGAACTCTCATCGGACTGCTTTATTGCAATGTTCCTTTGTACTACTTCTCCTTTCGGTCCCACGACATTGTTTTTCCTAGAGGACCTAGCCTCCTCCTTCCTCAGAAACTGAGCTGCCTTTGAATAAAAAGCGCTCCAATGTGGCCGGCGGTTTTCCAGCTAGCCAATCACCAAACTTCGATTCTAGATCAATCCCTTTCGTCACGACCATGAGTATAGCATGATCATTTGGGTTACTAACTTCTGTAGCGGTGATATGAAATCTTTCCAAATAGTCCTTCAACAATTCCCCTGGAGCCTGGATTACGCTGGAAATTGACATCACGTCTTTAGGATGAGTGGCGTGGATCCGGAACAGCTCCACAAACTTAGTTGCCAGTTCATCGAACCTTGAAATCAATCGTGGGGGAAGTCTTGTAAACCACATCGTCTCTATTCCAGAGAGGGTTATAGGAAATCATCTACATTTGGTCGCATCATTGGCTCTTGCAGAATCCATCAGCATTTGTACCTCATAATGTGCTGCTTGGGGTCGGTCTTTCCCTCATAGGCAGGCATCGAAGGCATGTTGAACCTTCTTGGATATTCCACATGCAAAACGTTGTCTACAAATGGGGTATGGCTCCTCAAAATTCCCCAATCATCATTTGTCAGACCCTGGTTCTCTCTCACCAACTGTTTGACCATTGCTGACAAATCTGATGTTTGGATGGGTGATGCCAAGCGGTGGTCGTGCTCCACCTCACATGAATGGCCTGGTCAATGTCTATGGGCCGTTTCATGCCTTCTTGGTCCAACATCCTCTTGGTGTGCACCTTGGGCATTCATCTCATCATCATTCCGGTGGTGTACTTGGTCAGCATTTAGTCGAACTCCAGCATCCAAGCTTCTGGAAGCAACTCCTACTCGATTCCCCAAGTGCAACTGGGGAATCCCTCCTCTAGAGGAAGGACCGGTACCGATCCCTTGGAAAGGATCGACACCGACCCGTCTTGGCAGACCATATTGGTCTGCCAAGCGATGCTTCGATGTTTCAACTTGATTTCCTTCAACCCTATGACGCCTACGTCTATAGTATTCATCTGATGAGCTGGAACTCTCTAACGCCGAGTAAGAAGTAGGATCCCTTCTGGCATTCTCACGCTATTGTTGAGCAATCTGGTTCATTAGGCTAGCATTAGTCTGAATTTGCACATTCAGCTGTCTACAGCTTTCCATCAACTCCCTCATCAAGTTATTGAATTCAGCTCTAGTTATAGAATCAGCACGGTTCTGGACTTCAATAGGCTCCACATTCAAATTTGCAGGCTGGTTGCTTGGAGCTCCTTGTTGAATGCTGGCGGTTTCATTCACATCCATATTCTGAGATGTTGATCTGGTATGCCTTACCATTATCGATTTCCTTACTTAGATTCTAGTAAATCCGAGTAGTATCTGCAAGTTTTTGAAGATGACCATGGATCTCCTTTAGGGGATTTACTCAATCCAGTAGCAACAAAGGGAATCCTAACACGCTGAGAATCAGGTTCTCGATGAAAGCACCAAAATGTTTGCAACCAAATTGGCCTCAAACACCTAAGAATAGGTTTTTATAGAGAAGTAAATGAAGAAACTAAATTAAAATAGAGGAATATGGCTAAATAATTAGCAAATCAAAACAGAAATAATAACAACAAGATTTATAGTGGTTCGACGTCGATTGCCCATGTCCACTTTGAATATTCTCTTTATTGATTCACTATAATCTTGATTACAATAGCTAAAAACAAGCAGTAAGAGAATAATGGAGGAAGTTGATTACAATAAAAGAGTTATGTAACCAACAGCGTAAAGATCCTCAGAATGATCCCCTAGGCCAGTATTTATAGGTGAAGGCGACCACCAAACTCACTATTTTTCATATTTTACCTCTTCTTATCACGGCCATAACTTCCTCAAAACTAATCCAAACAGGGAAATTATTTTTTTCAAACTCAAGAGAATTGAGTTGACTATAATTTTTTTACATCATTTCTTCAAAATCTAAGAGTTACTATGTCAAAATTTTAATTCTTTCATAGTCATTTTCGACCCAGATTTTATGGCCGAGAATACCTCTATTTCTTCTGATCATAACTTCCTCAAAAATGATCCAAATAAAGAATTTTTTTATAGATAATATGAAATTACAGTGGCTACAACTTCAATGTTGAGCACTTCTTCCAATTTGGAGCATAGCTATGTCAAAATTCCAATTCTTTGAAATGCATTTTTGGGCTTTATTTTTTATGAATCTGAGAATACCTCTTCTTTATTCAATCATATCTCCCTCAAAACAACATGAAATCAAGTAATTCTTTTATTAAAATTCAAGAGAAAAGAATTTAAAACAACTTTTCAGTTAACAACTTTTTCAAATTTTGAGAGTAAGAGGGTCAAAAATCAAAGAGAAAATGACCTATTTTTCGGATCTAATTTTGAGAATTCAAGGTCAAAGCTCCACCACTTCTTCTGTAAACTTTTGGCCAACCTCCATCTCAAACCTTGGCCGAACACATGGGAGAAAGGGGAATTCGGGCTTATATTGGTTTGATTTCGAAGCAGGATAGGAATTATGATTTAGATCTTGAGTTTACTTGCCTTAAATTTTTACGAAGTGGAATCCAAAGTGAGTTATTTATTCCTTTAAGTTCATTAAAATCATTTCTAAGTTTAAGGAACTTTAAATGTAAGTGTTGTTTGAAAACCCTTGTTGAATGCTTGTTTCTTGTTTGCAAAAACAATGGTTTGATCTCCTTGTTCGACTATGTTTGGATGGTTAATTAAGTCTTTTAAAATTAAGAAGTTAAATACTTAATGAGGTATGCGGAAATGACTAATACACATGTTTCATCTGTGAGATCCAAGAAGACTTGGGCGAGAGATGTCAAAGGGAAAGCCCAGATGCTCCAAAATAAATATCAAACCATATTAACCCAAGATAAAATAAAAAGTGTTATAAATATTGGATAGAATGAAGCGTTGATTATCATTTATTGTTGTGTTTATTTCATTGATTGATTGTTTGAATTAGGCTCGAACAGTTTATGAGTAGTTTACCTTTTTATATGCATGGGCTGGGTAGACAATAAATTGAGAATAATTAAATACGAATACCTTTTGATTAGAATTTCATAGTTTGACTATAAGGTGTTTAGTAAAAATATTGGTTAAGTAGAAATTCTAATAAAAGATATTTATTATAATTTTGGAAATAAAGATATTTTATCTTTTAAATGAAATGGTTTCTTTTGAAAAGTAATGGAAATATATTAGGAATAAATATTTTGAAGTGATAATAAAAGTGATTTATATAAAGAATGGTTTATAAAAGTGTTTTATAAAAGAGAATTTCGAGGTCTAAAAACCTAGTGTCTGAAAATGGTTTCAAAAGGTTTTCAGAAATAGCAACACTAGGACTTGAAAGTATTTGTGAATATTAGTGAAAATGATTTATCAATTCGGGATATAAAATCATTTCTTATGTTACCAATAATTTGGGTAACCCATAACTAAAAAGTGGGCATATGATTTTGGTATAGTCCACTCTTGGAATAGAGGGATGTACTTATTTATCGACTGTATGAAGGCTGGGACCCAGTTGTCTTGTTTATGAAAGAAACCTCCCGATCTGGTTGCATATATTTTGATATGTTTTTATAGTAGTATTTTGAGATTTCCAACTAAATATTTCTAAAGTGATTTGTTTTAAAATCCCCAAGTAAAGTACAATTTGATACAAAAGGTGTATATATATTATTTCAATGGTTTTGAAATAAAAATCGGAAGTTTGGTCCTTAGAGATTATTTTTGAAAATAATTCTATTTTGAAAATAATAAAGTTAATTAGATTTTGAAAATCTAAATTTGAAGATTAAGCCTAAGTGAGTAGTTTTGGGAATTGCATATTGTTTGTTGCACCGTAGGCCCCATGAGTCATAGTTGTGGTATGAGAACTATGTTGGCTTGACCCTATATCTGATTGGGTACCCAATTAGATAAGGGTATGTCGGCAGTCACAAGTGGTAGTGATGCAGCCCCAATATTAATATATATTTTTCTTGTTTATTGTTTGCTATTTATCGTGTGTTGATATCTCATTTCTGCTTACATTTTAATCCACATTTGACATGTTTATTGAGTTTGCAAAAATGACTACTACTGTCTCTCTCATCAGGGTTGTGTAGCGTTAGATATTTATATCTGTATTTGGTATGTATTAAGGCACACCTAGTAGATTAAATTGATTACTCTGATAACTTGTACAATTGAAATTGTATCCTATACATTTAATAGTGTTGAATATTTATCAAATATTGTGTTTTAAGTTGTTTGTTTTCGTACGTATTTTTAGAACGGACGAGTTTTTTTGCAATTTTAACTGGTCCGCAAACCCGACTCGTTACACTTTGTTTCACGCTTGATAGCGTCATCACATTCTTCAGTCGCGAGACATAAACTATGAACAGTCTTAAGAATTTATTCGTCAAATCGGGCCAAGTGCTTATGGATCCATTCTCCAGTTGTCTAAACCACAACGCCGCCAAGTCCATTGAGTATAATGGATAGCACTGCCTTATTACCTCCTCAGAAGCATCCTACACCTAAAAATGTCAGATATATCTTATCAAATGAGCCGTCGGATCTGACTTTCCATCGTACTTTTCAAGTGTTGGAAGCTTGAAATTGGGAGGATTCCTCACATTTCGGATATTAGAAGTGAATTGATTCCTATTTACATCCTCCAAACTTTGGTCTAGGGGTCCACATCCAACTATTCTCCTTACCAATTCAACAATTCGGTTTTCACCATCCAATGAAGATCTTCGACCAAAAGTAATGTTCTGCCCCCTGCTCCTATATGGGAACTCCAGCACGTACACCTCTCGCTGCACGTTAGCATTCTGACCTGCTCTTCTGGTTTCATTATGTCCTCCGTTCCTATGGAGAGCTTCTAGCACACTCTTTTGGTCATTGCTCATTCACATTCTAATTTACATTTCTAGTGCCAGCATCGTTTGCTCTTAGCATTCCAACACGTTCTAAGTTCACACCAGCGTTGCCCCTGAGTATAATTCTCTCAGTACTGAGTTGATTTGGGTCGGTACCGAGTTGTTCTGTTTGTGGGGGCATCATTCCAGTTTACTCCGCCCTAACTCCAAATGCTCCTGCATTAGCTCCTAGCACTTGGTTCTAAATTCCTATAGCTCTAGCAATTCCTTGTTGTCCCATTCTTTGAAAAAATCCTTCAAGCATTTTCTGTTGTCGAGTCATTAATCCATCTTGCATCTCTTTCATCATTTTCTCTATCTCTTCTCTAGTCATATAGATGGATTAATGATAATTTGAGGACATTTCATGGTTGCCCCCATGCTTTGGTTAGCTTGCCCTAGCCTTAGATCTAGTGTTAGGTCTCTTCATCTTCTCCAAATCTTAGATCCAAGCTTTTAGGTTGTGAAATCTAGCTTCCCGCTTAATGAAAGCACTAAAATGTTAACCCAAAAAATGGATGAACACCCATAAATCATATGAAAGCACCAATTCAAGTAAAATGAATAGGAAATCAGTAAAAGGAGACATAATTTTTATAGTGGTTTGGCATAATCTCTGGCCTACGTCCACTTTAATCTCTTTTATTAGTCGTTCTCTCTCTGGATTATAACTATTTATCTCAGTTATGGCCACAATCTAGCAGATCTTTGATTTAAAATGACGTTTCTAGATAGTTTGAAAGGTAGGGGATAAGAGTGAAGAAGAAGAAGTCTCCAATGGCAGAGAGATTAGATCCAGAGTGAAGAGAAGAAGAAGATTGGGGAAGAGATCCCGTCTGGGTTGCAAGTAGGCTAGTATTTATAGAGAAACAGAGGTATGGAGTTAGAAGCCCACTTGCAATAAAGTCTAGAAGGTGGCCCAAAGTCACACAGGAAAAGTCAAGTGCGCATGGGCTAAAAGCATAGCTCGGTACCGACCTAAGGTCCATTGGTTGATGCCGACCTATGAATTTTGGTGCAAATTGCATCATTTCTCTTGCTAGATTTCCCTCTCATTCTTGATTTATTTGAGCCTCCTTTCCATCATCTTCGAGTTTATTCTAGCGATATTCTTTATAGCACTTGAGTTATCCCGGTTTCTTTGTCGTCGTCTCACCAATCTTTGAATTAATTGTACAAACTCTAGGAAAATCACTTAATACTAAGCCATGGAGTTGTATAGGAGTTGTGCGATGTTCTAGACGAGAAAGGGGAGATGTGATAGGTCGGTGTTGACCTATGGCCACCAACTCAGTACCAAGCTAAGGTGTTTGGTCCAATCCAAGTGAAATTTCTTCAAGTTCCTTCTTTAGCTTTTCCAAGTGTATTTCCAAGTTCGTGAATCGTTTTGTTCTTGTGTTGATCTTCTAAGTCCGGTTGAAATCTGCTTTGGTTCAAAAGCGGGTTAACAGACTCCGAAAGGTTCAACATGATAAAGACAATTTATCAGCATCAGATAGGGTTGATTGACAAAGTAGATAATTAAAATGAAATGGCCTACCCATTCACCAAGAGACTGTTAGTCACTGAAAAAATGATCGAAGGAGTTAGAATAAGATTCCATATAGTATCCGAAGTGCAAGTGAGATATTGATAGAGTTAGGGTATGCTCTAGAGGAAATTACGTAATTGGTCACATATATTTAACTCGATAACCAATCTTATTCAAAATAAAAGGTGTTTTCTTTCTATTATATAATAATTATTTTATGATATAACTAATTAAGCAATTAACTTAAAGTATATTTAATATAAAATCCTTAAATAATATGTTATGTTATATAATTACAACTTATTGTAATTATGAGAAATTTATCACATTAAATATAACATATTATTTTAAATATTCATAGTCAAGATGTTTTGAAATGGGATATCGATACATCCATTGATACTAGAGTGTGTAACATTCTCTAAATGTTGGGTAGTGTATTACCAATATTGTTGGGGGCATCAAGGGATTACGTATTGATAGTTATTAGATAATTATGAAGTGACTAACTCAAGAGTTTTCTATCGGTAAATATAACTAAGGTCAAATAGATGATATTACGTAGTTTCCTTGATTTGAGGATACTGTGGAACTTCAATGTGGACACTACATTTCAATTACAGTTAAATCATGGTAAGATGTCCGTTGAACGACCATAGTTGGGTCAAGTTGAAGCATCGGAAGTGAAACACTATTCATTAGAGAATTTGTATCCATAGTTATATTATGTTAGTATTACGGTCAAATTCAATCAACTCAAAGTCAAAATCTCTGGTTAGTAAATGGTTAGTAATAAATGTTACTATTGAACCAAGGATTTTGTTTATAGAATAACCAAGTTGAATGTCATATCCAGCCCAAGTACTAGGCAATCTCTAGGTTCCACCCAACACGATGAAGATTTGCAAGGCTTTCCATACAACACTTCAAAAGATGTCATTCTGATGCTAGTCTGGTAACTGTTGTTGTACAAGAACTCAACAAGTGGTAAATGCTCTTCCCTTGAACCATCGAAATCTAATATGCAAGCTCGAAGCATGTCTTCCAAGACATTACCGCACTCTATAGGTCCATCAGTCCGAGGATGGTAACGGTACTCAAACTTAGCTCTGTCCTCAAAGCATCATTGAGCACTTTCCAAAATTGGCTTGTGAATAGAGGATCTCTATCACTTACGATATCACACAGAACTCTGTGAAGCCTGACGATCTCCCTAGCATATAACTTAGCCAAACTAGAAGCTGTCTTCGTAGTCTTCACCGGTAAGTAGTGCACACTCTTGGTTAACAGGTCCATAATTACCTAAACACCTTTGTTTCCTTCCTCGATCTAGGCAGCCCGTCTATAAAGTCCGTGGATATCTGCTTCAATTTCCACTTCAAAATCACGAGTGGTTGAAGCAGTCGAGCTATCTTATGGTGGTTACCCTTGACTTGTTGGCAGTTAGAACACCTACTCATGAATATGGAAACATATCTCTTCATGCCTTCCCACTAGAACGTCCACTTCATATCTTGATACATCTTAGTAAACTTTGAATGTATCGTCACAAATATTGACTCTCTGTCGGTACTCCTGCCTAATCCCATCAATGTCGGGAACACACAAACCTTCCGTTCATCTTCACTATACCACAGTTATCCACCTTGAATCCCGACCACCTCTCTGATGCCTTATTCTCACTCACTGCTTTGTCTATCATAGCAATATAAAGATCTCTAAGCTTATTTCCTTCGATACAACTAATCAGGGTTAGGCAAACCTCTACATTTTCCACAACTATATATCTCCTACTGAGTGCATCAGTAACAACATTAGCTTTACCCATGTATACAAAATATCTAGATCATAAGCTGTGAGAAACTCCAACAACCTTTGCTCCCTCTTGTTAAGGTACTTTTGGATGAACAAATTCTTCAAAGATTTATGGTCTGTATACAACTCGAACTTCTCACCTAACAAGCGATGTCTCCGCATCTTCAATGCAAAAGCAACTTCTACAATGCCAAGTCATAGGTCGGATACCTTGATTCATGCAGCTTGAGTTACCGATTGGAATAAGTGATAACCCTTCCATATTGCATCAAAAAAGCACCTAAATATGTTCCACAAGCATCTGTGTAAACAGTTAAACCCTCACCTTCATCCGAAGTAGTAAGAACATGAGCGCTCGTCAACCTTGCCTTCAGCTCTTTAAATGCTTGCTCACGTTTGTTAGTCTAAACAAATTTTACGTCTTCTTCGTCAGATTCGTCAAGCATAAACCAATCTTCAAGAAATATTGAATAAATCTCCTATAATAACCTGCTAAGCCTAAGAAGCTCCTAATACCATTTGCACTTTCCGGGATCTTCTTATCCTGAACAGCTACAACCTTCATTGGATCAACAAAAATACCCTCCATCGAGACAACTTGACCTAAGAACCTAACTTCTGACCCCTAAATGTGACACTTCGAGAACTTAGCTTTCAACACATGCTCTCTCAATTTTTTTTACTACAATCCTCAAATGGCGAGTATGCTCCTTTTTGGTCTTGGAGTAGGCCAGAATATCATCAATAAACACAAGAATAAACTTATTCAATACATCCATGAAAACCCGACTCATCAAGTCCATAAATATGCTAGAGCAATAGTTAAGTCGAATGGCATAACCACCCACTCATAAAACTTATCGGACCTAAAAGTTCTCAAAGGTACATTCTCCTCTACTGCCCTCAACTGATGAAACCTAAAAAAAAGATCTAGCTGAGAAAATGCCCAAGCACCATGGAGCTGATAAAACAAGTCACCTATCCTAAGCAAAGGATATCTATTCCTAATAGTCGGCTTATTGAGCTCGTGGTAATCCATTCACAATCTCCTTCAGTGCTAGCCTATTAACATGCAACACAATAGGTTTAGCATCCTAAACCCAATATGGAATTCAATCCCTCAATGAGGTTGTAAATAAAACACCTCTTCAAACACATTTGCAAACTCCTGCATAATAAAGATCGAACCTATCTCCTCTACCGCCACATCAAGGGAATAAAGAAAAGTACTCATAAGCGAGCTAGTCCCTTCATAAGACATTGTCAGAGTTTCCCTTCCTTCCTCAATAGAACAGTCTGCTTACCACAATTTAGAACTACATGATACCGAGATAACCAATCCATCCCAAGCAAAACATCAAAGCTTAGAAAACTAAGAACATACATATCGCATTGAAGGAGTTAGTTATAACAAGTAACTGGAAGTCCTAAGAATATCATATTAAGATTGGCCAAGCCCCCTATAGGGTTTGGCACATAAATACAATCAAAATCCACCAGTGGACCAATATCAATCTATCAATAAGGCTACTAGAAATGAAACTAAGAGAAGCACCCATATCAAAAAAACAAGAACATGAATGAAATAAACAGATAATATACCTTTTAGAACTTTCTTCCCCTTTGCAGCTGCGGAAGCAGAAGGTGCTAAATCAAGAGCGTAAAACCTAGGATGCTGTCCTTTTTGAAGCATCAGACATTCTCTAGCAAAATGACCTAGCTGATGGCAGTTGTAACAACTCCTTGGTGCAAACTGGGCTTTGGCCGCCTATGGCTCTAGCTTCAATACCTTAGCAATCAGTGCTTTAACTATTAGTGCTTTAACCCTTTGTCCTCCCTCACCTGACCTATAATTTCTAGCAAAATGCCCCTTCTTTCCACACTTATGGCAATCTAAATCGAAGATATCCCTTAATAGATGAAACTTACACTTGGTGTCCCCGGTTGGTGCAAATATAGATGGCATTGGAGCCAAACTCTCTAACCGCAATCCCATACTTATCAGATTCACAAAGATCCCTGAATATGATTTGTCATGTCCCTCTGAAAGTCTAGACCCATACCTGCAATAAACATCTCTTTTTTCTTTAGTGGTGTGTCTACTAACCCCAACCAAAACCGAGATAATGCATTAAACATGTTCTCATACTCTGCCACTAACATAACCTCCTGCTTCAGATCTAGAAAGCTTCTAAACAACAAAGTATTTTCGGGTTCTAGAGCAAACTTTTTCTCAAACACTTACCTCAATTGGGCCCAAGAGAAGTCATTCTCCTATACATCTACAGTAATCAAACCCCACCAATCCATAGCTCTATGTCTTCAAAAATCCTATCACACAAACTAAGTGAAGTTTGAACCTCGATGCCTGTTTCTTTGCCATTGAACCTCTTACCATCCAACCTCTCATAATTATGGCAAAGCAAAACAAAGTTCATTTGTGGTCGAACCTACATGACCTCTTCCACAACATTCACCATCGGTTTCTCGATTGGAACGACATTCCTCGATGTCCGATTCCCACAATTAGTGACAGCACTACCCCATCCACATCCACCTTTGCCTACTCTAGCATTAGCAGCTCTAGTACTCATAGTTCTTACTACCTAAACATAGCAAGAAAATCTTTAGGATACTTAAGGACAGAGTTATTTGAAAGAAATAATTATTCCTAAGGAAATACTAAAAAGGGGAATAGGTTTAGAGAAAAACACAAAGATGCTCTCGTACATATATAATACACTCAACTCATTCTAGGATATCACATAACCTATCTCTAATGAACCATACCCAACCAAAGCCAAGGTATTTGCTAAAACTTCACTCTGATACCAAATGTAATGACCTAATTTTTCGACCCTCGAATGTCGATAGTAATACATCCACGGTATTGGTGTGCCGAGCACCTAAGTTCCAGAAAGATAGATAGTTAGGGTATAGTAAACAAAAGGAAAACAATTAGAACAAGAAAGAAAGAACACAATATCAAAATCTCACAGCTCAACAATAATATACAATATCCAAAAAGACAATATAAAGGGTTACTTCAAAATTTAGAGTAATCTTAGAGTTACAAAGCCAAGGTACTATCATCAACCTGGATAGTTACAACTGCCCATCCTCACAATGTTGATACATACACAATAATAGTTAAACAGAAATAGAAATAGCTAGATAAAAGGAAGCCATCGGCTCGTTCCCTAAATTCTAAAGCATCCAAACTAAAACCTGCTTTACTCGGCCCACTCGAAAAGAGTACACAAGGAATTTAGGGAAAACAAAAACCACGTGTCAGACATATGTCTGGTATGAGAAAACTCAAGGTACATGTATCCATATAAGAATAACTTTTGAGACCATACGAATCACCGTGACAGTTTTCCCTCAAAAGAAACCAAACCATTTGTTAAGTAATGTAGAGATATAATAGATAATGTTTATGGTGTAGAATATAAATCAACAAATATTTGTGCTGCTTGCATCTCATAACACAACAATATTAAAATATATCTAAAACTGTTAAGGTATGTTCGCATATGAATTTTCCATGGAGGTCTTATCGGTAAACTAAAGCTGGCTTCCTACACAATGATCAGATACTACCTTCCGAGCGTCGTATATTGCTAAATAAAATATACCTCAAAAGAAAACATAATTGGTCCACGCTCAAACACGTGATACTGAATATCATCAACTCTCGCTAGCAACATCGATAAGCATCTCTAGATATGGAGTTGATATACCCTGTCATGGGTTAGCTAAACCCCAGGCTATGCCCCTAATCTATTTTCTATCGTTTCTGTTGTCGAGGTCATGTTCAACATCTCTTACATGAGTCTTCATTACTCGAACATAACATGAATCCTTTCACATATTTTAGCACAAGTCGACCGACAAATGCTAATACTAACCTCTCCCTTGGACATAACCTTAGGATATACAGTTCAACTCTATAGCATTAGTCTCAAATGTTAACGTTGACCTCTCCCTTGGACTTAACCTTAGGATAGACAGTTCAACTCTATAACATTACATTTTACAACTGCTTCCAAAACATAGACACATATACTAGTTTTAAAGTGGTATTCGGTAAGTAAAACAGTTATTGGTTCCAGACTCTTCAAAACTAGAATGATGTTCCATTAAACTCAATTTCGGTTCTTTTGGAAGTAAGCGAATAGTACATAAAGGTGTCTTCCTTCAGGGATCTCGTATATATACAATTCATAAAGCTAGAGACGTTTCATACCAATGAGTCCTCCCCTAGGGATCTCAAACCATATGAAGTTATGAAGCTTTCATGTACTTCCAAAGTTAAATGGTCAAGTTTGATTAGTCGACTAATCGACTATCTAGTTCTAAAAACGATAGCTTATGGGAATTAAGTTTCGTATACTTAATACGTTTCCGACCATCTCAACTTAATATCCCTCGACTAAGAGTGAAAAGGGCAGGTTAGAGCACTGTTACATTTAAACCCTACTCGAACATCCTTCTTAATTCTCATATATAGACAAGTCTACTTTGTCGGCTTTTAGTGTAAAGTATAGTTAATTACATTCCATAAACAAATAAAAAAAATACGATTAAGCCACTAAGCATCTCCAAAACCCTTTTATAAAACATTTGTTTATATGTTTATAAACCTTTTAAAAATGATACACACACACATTAATTTATTTATAAGATAAGATAGTTAAAAATAATTCAAAAGATATTATATTATAAAAGCTTTTTAACACTTTAATAAACAATTAACTGATTTTCTAAAAACTATATATAATTAAAATATACTTTAAAATACTTATAATATGGTTTAAAACATTTATTTAAAATATTATTTAAAAATATCTAATTTATAATATAATTGAAAACTATGAAAATCAAGTTTTCTTAAATAAACCTCTTATCTAATAATTCATAATTAATTATTAAACATATAAAAAAATTCCAAAATACTTTTAAAATACTCTAATATATGTTAGAAAACACTTGTAAGAGACTGAAGAGAAATACATATGTTTAAAGTCATTTCAAAGCAATTTAAAGTCTCAAATAGAAACTACAGCATTTACATAATGCTGTAAAAAGTTGTTCAGGGTAAAGACAGTGGTTAAAAAGTGCTGTGGATGACTGTTGTAAAAGGCAATGAACTGAGCCAGTTTTTAATGCTTGAAAGTTTGATCGATTTTCAATATGCAGACAAATGTTTTAATATCCGATCTTTTTCCAGTAGCTAATATACACAATGTATATTATAACTATAATGAGAAACCCCTAATGATCTCTCTACAAAAATTCATAGAAAACGATGAACACAAGGCACTTCCGAAGTGTTTCTATAGCGGCTATCGCTATAAACCCACTTTCAAATCAAAGTCCAATCAAACCCTATGTTCTTTATTTCAAGGCTATGCAATAAGTTGTAGAAAGTCATACAAGTCCATATCCGTCATTTACATTTGCCATTTGCTTGCCAAAGTAAGAATCACAACAATATATTAGAATATAAATTCAAACACATATGCTATAATTTAAACAACATTATATACACTTCAATTACAATAAAATGGATAGTTAGCTCACCCTTCAACAAGAAAACAAACAAGTACAAGCTTCCACTTCCTACCTCAACCTTGCAAGCCCCTAAACTTCCTACCCTAACCTCGTGTGCTCATGGCCAAGGCCCAAATCCCCCTCTTTTGCTAGTGTCATTACATTATTTGGGCTTGGATGCTTCAAATCTTCTGGCTTTGAGTTGATGGAAGGTGTTGTTATGTTATTATAAGGCTTACACAAGAGTTTGAGTTGATTTGGAGTTGTTTTGAATAACTTTATTCTTTGGAAATTATGAAGAGATAAGAGTGAAGAGTGCTTTGATGTATTTTGCTAAAATGTAAAAAGTGATTCTATAATGTACGCACATACATATATAGGCAATAAGGGGTAAGCACACCTCCTTCTCCCTCCCTCCTAGCTGGCCAAGACCATTCCCACTCAATGTGCTTGCATGTGCTCCTTTTTTACCTCACTAGCCAAAAGAAATATATCCTCTCCACTCATAAATATCCACTTTCTTCTAGAAGCTTTCCTAAAGTGACTTAGTGCAAAATATTTTTATTACCTATTAATGATTTCCTAAGTTATTTAGACATGTACACAAAGTTCTGACAAATTATTTTAAATAAAAAGCCATCTGTCAATAAAATGATTTTTGATCACATTATCGATATTTCTTTAAAGTATTTTTTATAAACCAATTTCAAAAACAAGTTTCTTATCTTTAGTCATCAATTAAAAGGAATTTAATAAGGTTATAAAATCCCATTTATAAAACTTAACAATGTTTCAAAAGTTTCAATATTCAACGATGAAGTGTTCGAAATTACGTGTTGCTGCAATCTAAACACACATAAGTAATTAAAACAGCAAATAAGAATTCTTGTACATAGAAGAGAAACTTTGATTTTCTTATTGATGTAAAGAATAGAATTTTCTCAATTGTCAGTAAGCCATTAAGAGTATCAACTCTACTATATAGCATGATGCAGAAATCCATAATGGATTCCAGGTACAATTTCAAAATATGATATGGTTGTACTCGAAGTGATATGATCCATCGGTAGGAAATGTGTCCTTGAGAAGAAGACTAATGTAGTTGGAATATGGTAAGCTATACTGATTAAATAACGTTATAAATTTCAATTATTGAAATTAACATAATAGATTCATCATTCAACATACTTAAGTTAATTTAGATTTTTCTCACAAAATTGTTGCACAATATGTTTTTAAGTTTTTGGTATGTCGAAACAAAAATTCCATATACTAATTTATTATATGATATTTGCAATCAATAATCAAAGTTTCTCGAATTCAGTAGGAGCGGTAAAAGAATCTATGAGTATTGGATATGATATTAAAGACGATACAAAATTATAATTATATAAGCATCATAGTTAAACAAGTATTTTAACAGAGAAATCAAATAGTTTGAATTCAATCAAAATGGAGAGGAAGCTTATGCTATAAGAAATAACATTAAAGGTACCAAAGTATTTCTTACGGTAAATAAAAAACTTATGATTATTAACGATATTAAAATCATTTTATTTGGTTATTTAATTCTCGAATATAGGATTTGAAAATACATATTTTATAGTTAGTATAAAGGATGTTGGGAATATCCCAAAACGATATACTGAGGCACTATGTTAAATTGTTTATATGGAGCATGTAAGATTGGTTCCTTACGCATTGGCAAAAGGAATTATCATACAAGCTATATTATTTGAAATATCACATTTCACTTATGTATTTAGTACATATATCAAGTAACAAATCTGAATTAAAATTACTATATAATAATTAAGATTGTTCTTGAGTATTTGAGAAATATTAGAGAATTGTTTATATAAACATTGAACTTCATATGATGGAGTGCATGAACTTGAACTTCAGAAGTAATATCGATTATTGTTCATCGGTCCTAAATCCATATTCAATCTTAATTTAAGAAGTTAAAGTTGGAGATGTTCCAAATAATAAGTAGTGGCTGGTTCAACCAAAGGCTTAGTACATCGCCATGGATAACACTGCAATAAAAGAATTATAATTAAATGCACAAAATTATAACTGAGCCGAGTATGATTCCAAATGTTAAGAATCTCATAACATTATTATATGATAACAATACCTCAATACAATTCATAAAAGGACCTAAAGCTCACTATGGAAAAACATACTATCAAAATTCCACACGATAAAGGCAGTTGATCAACGTTAGAGAGAGTTAACTGACATGGTAGATAATTAATACAATATAGCATACCCATTTACTAAGGGACTGGCTCGATCATTTCTTGAGAAATCGATCAAAGGAGTTGGAATAAGATTCTATAGTTGACCCCAAGTGCAAGCAAGAGATTTATAGAGTTAGAGGTATACCGTATGGCAATTATGTAATTTGCTACATATATCTAACTCAAATGTTCTTGAAAATAAAAGATGCTTTCTTTTTATTATATACTTTGTTATATTTTGATGTAATTAATTAAGTAATTAATCTAAAGTATATTAGATAGAAAATCCTCAAATGAGATGTTATGTGATAGTAATTACAATGCGTTGTAACCATGAGAAATTTATCACATAAAAATAACATATTAATTTAAATATCCTTAATCAATATATTTCGAGATGGGATGTCGATACTATCGTTGAATCTAGAGTGCATAACACTATCCAAATGTTGGGCAATGTATTACCTATGATTATTGGGGGCACCAAGGGGTTATGTACTGATAGTTATTGGATAACCATGGAATGACTCATTCAAGAGTTTTCTGTTGGTTTATATAACTAAAGTTAAATAGAGAATCTAAAAGTGACGATATTACACCATTCTCTTGACTTGTGAATATTGTTGAACTTTAATTATTTTTAAAGCATGGTATGGCATCCATTGAATGACTACGGGTCTGAGTGAAAGCATTGGAAATAGAAACACTATTCAATAGAGAATTTGTCTCCTCAGTTGTATGAGGTTAATATCATAGTCAATTGTAGTTAACTCAAAGTCAGTCTCTGAGTAAAGCAGTGCAGTTAATATTAATGGTTATTATTGAACTAAGGATTATGAGTTTGGACTATTCGATTTGAATGTGGATGATGCTGGAATTTTGACCAAAACCAAATTCCATAAGTTCTAATGTGATATATGTTGACGAAGAGAATTGGTGTAAATAATCATTACTAACATACACCAAGTATTGCTTATAATAAGTAAAATTGAACTTTATCGAAAGGATGTGTAAATGATAAATTCAACCAAAATGTCATAATAGTGGTTAAGGAGATGTGTAAACATTAATATTTGAATTGTTCGATATTAATCATTAATGGAATTTACATCTTTGAGTCATACAACTATAATGATGAATTTTAAGACCCACCTTTTCGACCCCTAAACGTCGATAATAATGCATCTATGGTATTCATGTGCTGAGAACTCAAGTGCTAGAAAGACATATTATTAGGGTGAAAAGAAAAGGTAGAAAGAAAAAGAACAAGAAAGAAGAGAACAAAGCATCTGAATCCCATAAGGGAACGATAATATATAATATCAAAAGGATAGTACAAAGTGTCACTCTATGATACATAACATTTTAAAGTTACAATCCTAAGTACTGTCATCAGCCTGGATGGTTAAAATAGCCTATTCTCACAAATGCTGATAAATATATACTACTAGTGCAGTGGAAATAAGAATACCATGATAGGTGAAAGCATCCAAGTCGTCACCTCGAGCTCCAAAGAATATCATCGAAAACCTATCTTTCTCAGACTACTTGAAAGAGTACCCGAGGAATTAAGGGAAAGATAAATCCATGTATCAAACATAAGTCTGGTGTGAGAAATTCAAGAAATACGACACCCCATATAATATTATCTTTTAAGACGGTTTGAGTCACCGTAAAGGTTTTCCCCTTAAAAGAACTAAAACCATGTAATAATCAAATAAAGCAATATAATAGATAGTGTCCATGTTGTAGAATATAAATCAGAAAATAGTTGTGCTGCTTGCATCTGATAACACAACAATATTAGAAGTACAACTAAAACAGTTGACACACGTTTGCATATGGATTTCCATGGAGGTATCCTTAATACATCAAGCCCGTCCTCTTGACCAAGTTTAGAAACTACCTACCAAAACCATGCCTGGATAAAATGCCACAAAGGAACATAACTGGCCTACGCCGAACACATGATACCGAATATCATCAACTCCTGCATGCTTCAACTGAAAGCATCTTTAGATATTTTGAGTTGATGTACCCTTAGGTTAGCTTAACCCACTGGTTATACCTCTTCTCTATTTTCTTTTATTTCTGATGGTGAAGTAACGTTCAACATCTCTCAAACGAGTCTTCATCGCTCGAACAAATAACGAATATCTCCATTGATTCTAGCATTAATCATCTGATGAATGCTAACGCTGACCTCTTCCTTGGACTTAACCTTAGGATGAACATTCCATACCATAACTACTTCCAAAACATAAAACTCTTACTTTAGTTTTGAAGTGGTTTTCAGTAAGTAATACCTATGTATACTTATCCAATCCTGAACTTTTCAAACTATATCGGTGAACTTTCAATTAACTCAATTTCGGTTCTTTTAGAAGGAAGCGACAGATATAAAGGAGTTCTCCCCAAGGTATTTCGTATATATATGTTCTTATAGCTAGAGACATATCATACTAATGAGTCCTCCTCAGGGGATCTCAAACCGTATGAAGCTGTGAAGCTTTTATATACTTCCTAAGTAAATTTTGGTCAAATTTTATAGGAATAAAAATGATCACGCATGGAAATCAAGTCTTATATACTTATCACCCTTTCCGACCTTCTCAACTTACGTTATCCCTTCGTCAAGAGTGAAACCATATAGGTTTGAGCACTGGTTACATCAAAACCCTACCTTAACACCTCAATCTTCACTATCACAGATATAATAAGTCTACTTTGTCGGTTTTTAGTGCTAAGTGTAGGAGTAAATACTTTCCATAGACGAATAAGCAAACAAACATGATCGAATAACATAAGTGAATTCTAATCCCATATTCAAACAATACTTATTTTTCTTGTAAAAATATTTGAAACACCTTTATCAAAGATATGTACATGTATTCTATTATTTCACTATTCATTTCTATTCTTTTCATTCTTGAAAGTATATTCATATACTTATCTCAACGGTATATAACATTCACAAGTCATTTAACAAGATTTTCCACTTTAAAATATAATCAAAGAGGTTAAAAATAAATTTTACTAAAAATTATTATTATAAACCCCTTCTCTTTTATAAGTTAAACCTTTTACTTTATATAGTCTTTTCCCAAAACATTCCATACTTATCATTATCTTTAAAACACCCTTTTTAAAGAATAAAGTATATTCACAAGGGTTAAAGACAAATGTCACTTGAACATTGTCACTATAAACCCAAAACCATTTATACTTATTCACTATCTTTAAAATACTCTTTTTAATGATCTATTTATATTCAACAATTTATTCAAATGGGTTAAAAATAAATATTTCTAAAACATTGTTTACTATAAACCCAAAACCATTTATACTTGACATTATCTTTAAAATACTTTTTTAAAGGTCAAAGTATATTTATTTAACAAAATAACGTAATTTTAAATAACTTCCCAAAACCATTTATTATAACTAAGTGTTCTAACCTAAACCACATTTTATTCTTTTATAAAATATTATACTAATATCCTAAGCTTATATATATATACTTTTAAAATACTTACACATGCATTTTAAATATCCATATAAAATATTACTAAAAAAATAACTAATTTAGAATTTAAAAAAATTATGAAAAACATGTTTTATATATAAAACCCTTTACTTAAAAAATTCATTAATAGTTATTAAATATATATTTGAACTCCAAATCTTTCAAAGCACTCTAATACATGTTATTAAACACTTCTAAAAAGATTTCAGAAAAACACTTTACCTAAATATCATTTAAACTCATTTTAAATCACCAAAATAGACTAAAACTAGAAAACTACAACAGAGTTGTAAAAATGGCATATAAAAGTTGTTGTAGGTCAAAGAGAGCATTTATAAGTGCTGTGAAAGATTTGGATAAAGAGCATTTTAAAAAAAGCATGAAATTTGTGACCAGTTTTATCCACTAAAATAAGTGATTTATGTTCTATAATGTTACAGTAAGAAGTATACTTGGGGTACTTATAAATCATGCTAGGAAACCCCTAAGAATATTTTTCAAAATCATATTTAAAATTCCAAAACAAGGCATGTAGAAGTGTCCATATAACGACATTTCGCACCCTCAAACTTTTTTCTATCATTTCATTAATTTTTAAAACCTTTTCCTTGCCGTCCTATAAACTATTATAAATGTAGAGCATAACCAAAATATTTTTTTTCATAATATATTTACATATCACCAATTCAAAGCGAGTTAAAACACAAGGGATTCAAAGTGCTTTTATAACGACTCTTTCGCTTCAAACATGCACACACACAATTCTGTATCATACACAATCAGACCAAACATGTAAACACAAAGTCTAGGCCACAATACATGTTTTAGCGGGTAATCAAAGTGACAACGGTATATATAAAGTTACCATTTGCTTTCCAAAACAAAAGGGGCCCAAAAGTTATAGCTTGCGTTAGTTCTTTAACTTTATATTTGCACACAACATATATAATCACATCATATACTTTTCAATGGTAAGTAAAATCACCTGAACCAAGCCCACTACCAAGAACAAGCACTATAACACAAGGCAATTTCTTACCATCACTAAACAAGCCAATGATCCAACATTTGTTTCATATATCCTCTAGGCCTTCTCCCCTTCTCCAATATTACTCACGGTTATGCATGGGTGGGGCTGTTGTGCTCCATTCCTTCAAGCTTTGAGTTGCTATTCACATCTCCTATGTTGTACTAGGGTCTTAACCAAAGATTGAGAGAGTTTGGGCTTGATTTGATATGGTTTAGGAGTTTTAATGTGAAGAGAAAGAGGATGAAGAGTATTTGTTTCTATGTTTATTATTTTGTAAAAAGTGATTTGTAAGCTTACGGTAGTGTTTAAGTAGAGTTGTACAAAAGGTCACCAACCTCACTAAACCTTCTATGGAAGATGCATGCTCTTTCCCATGTGCACCTTTACATCTCACTTCCCTTAGAAATTATCTGCAACAAATATCTACTACCCTATGACATCATCCTACCCTACCAATTACCATTAGTTAGCCACATAACGCCAAATATTTTTAGTTGCTAATTAATTACATAGTAATTTCTAAGCAAGCCTAAAAAGTTTTAACAACAAATATTGAGTAAAAAGTCGTTTATTGATAAAATTATTTTCGGCCATATTATCGATATTTCTTCGAACTATTTATTTTTGTAAATACATTTCAAAAACAAGTTTCTTATCATTAGTTATTAATTAAAAAGGGGATAAAAAGGTTATAATATCCATTTTAACTCATTATATCCAAGGTTCAAATAATTAAATAATTAAGATGCTTAAATACGAAGTGTTCGAAATTCCGGATCATTACATTCACCCCTACTTAAAACATTTCATCCTCGAAATTTCAACACGACCAATTTACAAAAGAAACAAGCACACATCAATACTCAACAGTATCCAAAATTACTAGCAACAAAGCTCAGGTTTGCCCAGGTTCTAAATCCTCTCACCGCACAAGGTTGATAAATAACATACTAAGCATACCTTACGCTCAACAGCCTTAGGTAATTACTTAGACGATTATTCAAGCTTCCACGGAACAACTTGAAAAGCCATTTCCTAAACTATCCCAAGCCAACAAAAACTTTATATACATATATATGTATGTATGTATGTATGTATGTATATACTTAATCCTATATGTGTGCATGGATCATCCATATGTAATATCCGATCAGATAACTTGCTCAATCACATAAATTTCGTTTCCAAACTAGTACAGATCACTTGACCTCTCTAGTGCAGACTCCGATCAGGTTCCTTGATTAGAAATTTTTATTTCCCTTACATAGCCATATGTTATGATAGAAAACCTCGAGATCATATCAAGAATCTATTTTAGGTGTTCTCCATCGAAAATCGAGTGAAAAATCCTTATCTGAACTAGTGCAAATTAGCTTGAAACCATGTACATGAATCTTGGATCGAGAACAACTATGTGAATAAAATGATCTACGTACAACTTACATATTTTATCCTATTGATTTCTTTAACTATATCGGTTACTTTTTTTATATCACACTCACTACACAAATGGTATCTCTTTTAGTACTAAAATCATTTACGAAGCATTTTATAGAACATACCATTATTTATAAAACATTTCATAAAGACATAACTCAAGTTTATACTCATATAATACTCTACTACATCTCAAGAGTATATACAAAACATCATATTCACTCTACTTCCTGAAATTCGGATGAGGGCTCAAAATAAATCTACGTCAAATAACCGAGACAACTTTTTTGACTTCTTTATCCGTTAGATCAGGCAAGTAGCTAGTAAGAGAAGGACTGGTATCCAAACTCAAGACTAGAGCCTACTTTCCTAGGACAACCCTAAGGTGAAGATGTTTGTTAGTTGGCCCAATAACATCGAATGTTCTACTTAATATGGATGTTCAATAAATTTAAAATTTATTTTTATTACTACCTTCTCAGTTTAAAAGTTATATAAACTCATCTTCATATTTTTTTCAAAAACACTTAACTTCAAGTTTTATAACGATTTGGTAATTTCAAACTATCAAAAATCATTGAAAAGTCCATTTCATTCTGACAAATGAAAACTTTTAGAACTAAATACCAGGTTTCATTTCAAATCATTTGAAATAATAATATTTACATATATCCTTTTTGTATATTAAATTGTACTTCCAAGATTAAACCAAAAATCATTTTCAAAGTGGTATCAAGTACTTCGTATAGTAGTACTAAGTATCATGATCTCATTTATTTAAACCAATTTCCCAAATACATTCTTCAAAATCCATGGAAATATTTATATATTTATCGAGTAACACGAAAATGATACCATGGAAATAGGTCCTACCAAGTACTGTAATACATCCCCTTACTAAGAAGTGTAATACTCACGAGAAGTGCTTACCAATTGAACACATCTCTCACTCATTTTTAGTCACTTTCGTGCCTCTTGAACTAACTAACATAAGAATATTCTATTCTCGAATTGATTCGCCGATTTCGACAACAACCTCAAACTCGAAAAAAATCTAAAAACTCTTTTCAAGATATTAGTGTTCACAAATACATTCAAATAATACTATTATTATTTTCTTCAAGATCTTAAAATCCATTTTCAAGGAAATTAGAATTTAAGTTCTCAAAATATCGGTTTAAATCCTCTTTATATATAAACCATATTTTATAAACATACTTATATAAACTTACTTTCACAGAAAATTTATCTTAAATTTCTTTCATTAAAGTTAACTAGTAACCCAACATTGTCACTGAATATCTTATAGTCAAACCGCGAATCTCAATTAACAAGGTATTCATTTCAATGCACCTATAATTTCTACCTACTAAACCCATGCAGTAAAAAGTTAAATTGCTCAGAAACTGGTTAACTACAAATCAATAATCAATAAACAATAAACAATAACAATGCTTATAGTTTGGCCAAGCATGGCTAAACTAATCAATGAGGGATAACGAATAACCATCATCATTCCCTATATTAATTAAGCTACACATACAAACCATACATAGATTACAGATATATAAGTCCTTTAAACTTTTCATAGTCGGAATACCTTCAAGGCATATTTTATAACAAATATAAATACACTCTAATATGTATAATTATGACAACCCGCACCTCTCGACACACCGATCCTAAGCCTTAGGCAACTTTTGGACTCGCGTCAATGTCAAAAAGTACGAGCTATCACGTTTTTATACATTATCAAAGACTGAGAATATAAAGATAAATCTTAGGCATTATAAACTTTCAGATCTCACAATGAAAGGAATAAAAATATAAGTACTGAAAATAGACATTTAAGAAAAACAACTTTCAAAATGCTCAATTCATATACATTGTTTCCAAAGTACAATATAAGTTTACTAGACATTTAATACAACAATAGCTATATAAAGAACAACCAAGAGTAGTGAAACTCCAACACTTAGCTCCTTTCTCTATGATTTGTGCCAAATAAACTATTCTCCCGTTACCTTGTGGTGAGGAAAATGAAGGGAAGAGAGTGGGTCAGACAAAAGTCTAGTGAACGAGTACATCATTAATATTGGTGATCACATGTAGTTGATTTTAATATTACTCTATATGACCTAGGGTGCCCTACAAGTGTCTGTGGATGATTAGGTTTCTTTACTTCAGTGTTTTTAACCTAATACACACCTACACAAACTACTTGTGCAGGCTCCTACAAGGATCAAACTACGGATCAGACCTTAATAACCAACGATAAGCTAATAGCTACCAGAGCTTCTCTAGCATAGGATCATCCTACAATTTTCCAATATGGGACTACATCTCATACATTACGATTACGTGTAACTATCTCACATAGGTTTCCCTATAATTTCCACATTAGAATAAATTTCTCACAACTATGACTACACATACCCCAACTATGCATTGAGGGGGAGCTTGCAATGCCAACTCGTTGAAGTGTCTCATCGTCTGCATTCGTGTCCACGCATCAATCATAACATACGCCTCTTATTGCATGCGTCGAGATCCATCAACCACAAAGCATCAAGTATTCATGAATGCCAAGGAACTCTCATTGTGCTGGGCCCACACACTTTATCTGGCATCAACCAGTGCTATGCGTCCATTATAGAACCTTCTATGAGTGCCATTTGCGATAGAATCGCCCCAGTAATCGACCCTGGCTGGATAAATAGCGTTTACTCAGTCTGCAATATGCTAGTGTCGTCTCATAGGGAACTAGCTTCCCTAATATTTCTAACATCTATTTAATATATAATATATAAACAATTATCTATTATTTATAACCTGGGCCATAGGTCGAGGTTCAACCTGCGCTGGATAACCGGTCGACTGCTATATACTAGGGCGGTCGACTGGTCATGGTGTAAATTTTAGGTTTGTTTATTTTGATTCCAATTTAATTACCATTTAGTTTGCTTTTGTTAATAATTATTGTCATTTCAAAATTTATTATCATACAATAAGCTAGTTATAATAAACCAAACTTGTTAATTTCAATTTCAGTTTCAATTTACAGATTTACACATTTATAGTGTAATAGTTTATCTTAGGGTTACTATTAACAATACGGGTTATGTCAATTCTTTATTAATTTACAGATTTATAGGAACAATTCAAGTCTAGGGTGTACTACTAACATAAACATTAAAAAATTATATTAGAAGATTATAGGATTAGAAGAATTAGAGAAATGGTTTTAATCAAGGTCAATTGTTATTTAGTAGGTTTGCATCATTTTAATTTATTATTCAATCTCGTATCTAAACAATATGATTTACAATTTAGTTTTTAATAACCTAAATCAGATATGGTATATCAAAATTAAATACATATAGTCGTCTTATTAAGAATATACCCACTCACTTTGAAGGAATTCCTCTTTTATTTTGATTTGATTTCACTACCTCTCTCCCTTGTTGATATATTTTCCTTCTCCCTTTCTCTTTTATTTTGATTCTCCCTATTCTTTAATTTGTTGTATACTCTTTTTATTTTTATTAAGAAAATTTGGGGAAGAGAATATGAAATGTTTTAAGAATTTTTAAGGAGGAAGAAAAAGACGATGATGGAGGTTAGGGTTTCTAAAATGAAAGAATGGGTTTGGCTATGTGTTTATAGTTGAAAACTGGGTTTTGAAAATTTTACATGTTTATCCTTAAGTTATTTACCTTTACATATAAGAAATTTTTACCTTTCTTTCTTTTATTTAAACAATGTAACATCTTTATCTTTCCATTTTAATGTCTTTAATAGCATTTATTTAAATTTATTTCCTTCACTTATGTATTTACTTTTAATGTTTTGCATCTTTGTTATTATTGAATATGGCAGAGAATAATGTATTTGTATTCAAAAGTACTTGTACGTTTATTTATGTAACACCCCTAATTTTTGATAATATTATTCAAGAGATTTAATTAGATAAATTAAATAGAATAATGTAAATGTTAAGTGATAAGGGGGTTGAGATTTGAATAAATCCAATTAAGACCGTGCTCAATTAAATAATTAAATGGGCTTAAAAATGTTTTTTAGGTTAATTAAATTACATAAGGGTATATTAGGAATTTTCTGCCCATAACCCTTACCCTTTTATATTCTCATTCCTACCATTACATTCCCATTCACGTCATTTTGCTAAATGCATACCAAAAGCTTAAAGAAGGGTCGGCCATTAAGAAAGAAGAATTCAATTAAAAGCTAGAGAATCAAGCATAGGGGAAATCAATCTCAATCCAATCTCCTTATCTAAGTCAAGGTGAATAATAATTCCATCTCTATTTTGTTTTGAATCATATGTTTTCGGATTTAAGGGTAAATTCGTTTTTATGATGCATTGCATGATGATATGCTTGAATATTAATTTGTTTAATTTGAACAAGATTGTTTAAATGGGAATATATGTGGTTTTAGGGAAAAACTTCTTTATATTGATGTTTAACTACCATGGAAATTTTTTATGTTGTATAAAGCATGATTTTGGAGTTGGGTTTTAGTTCTGATAATTTTCCAAGCTATGGAAATATTGTTATGAATTTTCAAAGGACAATATGGTTATTTGGGTTTATAAATTTATTTCAGAAAATATATTACGAATTTGGGTCTGGAATTTTGATACGTTAGATAACATGATTGAAGTGAATTTCTGGAATTTTTGAGGATTTTTTCAAAGTGATTTGCTATGCAAATTAAATTATTTTAGAAGAGGGACTTCTTTGCAATATTGGTTTTGCTTAATGGAAGGGCATATTTGATTAACTGAACCATGGTTTAGATATGAAATTAGCGGCAGTTATCTTAGTAAAGAATTTGAAAAGTTAAGGCAACCAATTTGGTGTTTACACGTGGCAGGTTAGTTAGAAAAAGGTTTACTTTAATTAGTATTAAACCAGGTTTCTCCTGAAAAGTGGGTTTCGCCTATTTTAGAAGTACCTTTCGACACGGAGCTTCCGCTTTCAACCCAGTCGAAACCTATTAAGCCGAAACCAATACACAAGGTATCACAAAGATGGTACATAGTGGATTGGAGAAAGGCGGAAGGTTAGGTGTCGAAAGCATAGCTTCCGAAGGGGTCAAGATCTTTGGTTTGTTTTCTAAAGAAAAGCGCTTGCCTGTTTACAAAGAGGTTTCGAAGGACTCGAAACCAATGCTTGCGAAAGACTATTTTAAAACAAGCTTTCAAAGGAGAGCTGCCGCCTTTTTAAAGAAGTAGCTTCCGAAGGAGTTACTTAGTTTTTGAAATTGAAGCTTTCAGAAGGGGTAGTTTCAACTAAGTCGGAACCCTTTTGTAACTTTAAGCCTTTCGATGGTATTGAAGATATCAATGTTGTTGAAAGGTACTTTGTGTTTTTATAAATATAAGCCACTTCCTATAGTTTTTGAAAGGAATTAGGGGTTTTGAAGGCAATGGTTTCGAAGCCAACCTTCCAATATTTTACCCAGATGTTTTATGCTTTCGAAAGAATTGTTTCGACACCATCATGTTTTCCCCAAAATATTTATATGATAAAGGACGGTTTCGAAAGAGATGCTTTCGCCTATATTCACTTTGACCCAAATAATATTTTTAAGTATAAACCCAATGCTTACGAAAGGGGGACTTTCAATGATTTCGGAAGGGTTACTTCCAATGGTTTCGAAAGGAGTACTTTCAACTGGTTTCGAAGCTATGCTTCTAAATGATTAAATGCTAATGCTTTCGAAAGGTTTCGAAAGAAAGTTTTAAAGTGTTCAAAGGGCAAGGGTCTAATGTTTTGGAAATATATTTTTATGCTTTCGAAGAAGGGTATCCAAGGAAGTCGAAAGCAAGGTTTCGAAGGTTTCAAAAGGTTTTGTAACCCAAACTCAATTTTTAAAAGGTGAAACCCATGGTTAAATTAAAAAAGTTTTTGTTATGGTTTTGAGAAGAAGCTTTCCTTGATAAAATAATAGGTTAAAGGGATAAACCATGTTTTATATTAAACCCACAGGAGTGGTATTGTTATGTTATTATGTTTGCTTCTTTAAATATAAATATATTCACATTATAATGGACCCATAACTGTATTTTGGGGATAAAAGGGTAGAAGAACTAGCTAGGTTAACCCAGTAGTGAATATAAATTCATTAAACTCATGAATGAGTAGAATTGCATCAAAGAGGTCAGGGAGAATAGAATATAGGATGCCTGAATATGGAAGTTATCAGGGAGACAGCTTCATAGTGATCCCATGAAAACTATGATTAGGAAGTTATTAGAGTTACCAATAGGTTCAAAATGATCCCATGAAAACTATGTTATAAAGAGTGGTTGGTAGGACCCAATTGGTTTGTAGTGAACCCATGAAAACTATATCCAGATTAAGTTATTGACAGTTGTCAATTGGTTCCTAGTCAACCCATGAAAACTAGGATAAGGGAGAAGTTATTGGAGTAACCAATAGGTTCAGGGGAACCCATGAATCAATTAAATTCACGGGAGTGGTAGTGTTAAGTTAATTGGCAGGGGCCAATAGGTTCATAGTGCACCCATTCAAACTATGAAATAGGACATGGAGTCCAGAAATTAAATACAAGTTATTAGTAAGCCCATGAAAACTAATAGGTTAATAGTAATCCTAGAAACTATAAATATGACAGGGAGTCAATTAAACAGAGAACTAGAAATCCAGAATGTTTTAACTTGTTTGCATATCATCGTAATATTTTGAAATGACTATGTTTTAACCATTGTGGATGCAGTAGCATAATATATTGTTTTATAAAGGTTTTAAGATACCAATGAGGGGAAAAACTGTTCTGCTAAGCGGCGTGGTCTCACTAGATATCTAAATGATTTGAGATGGTAGATTATTTTTCATACTAGGCTTTATGTCTGGCTTGAAGTTCATGTTTTCCCCTTAAACTCTCGGGTACTCAATTGATTTTGAGTAATTTGAGAGTTGAGGTTTTCAGGTACCTCTTTAGATGAATAAGCTTCTGAAGACGTGCTGGAGGCATGCTAGCTATTTAGAGTTCTCTTTTACTTGATTCCACTGTGTTGTTTGTAATGGCAAAGTTGTTATATTGCCTGTATATACTCTGATCGTCCAAGGAGGCATCTTCATATGTCGCTCTTGGCATATGTTGTAATAAATATATTTTCTCTAAATGTGGTTTACGATTGTTGGATTATGTAATGAATTGGAAATAATTTGATATGGAATGTGATATTGTTTGAAGTTTTAATTTTTTTTCATATTCATGTGTTTCTGTGTATCAATGAATCTAACACCGCCGTATTTGGTCGTCGAAGATTAATAACTATAGATGGCTGCATCATCCATAGCCGTTAGTTTTGGGCCTCCAAGTAGTGAGATGTTACAGTTTAATTGGAAACCATAACCCTTACCAACTAATTGCATTAAAGTTTCCAATTTAAAATTGATTTCATTAATTTAAATCAATTTTAAAGATCAAAAACTTAAACTCAAGCTGAGTAATGGTGTTCTTTTCTTGCCCAAATTCGCAATTTTTCAATCCCCCTCCGCAATCTATCAATCTTCCTCCACATTCTTACTTCTCTCAATCTTTATCTACATATGATTTACCTCCATACTTCTTTCCCCTTCTTATCAACCGTTATTTCCCAAATCGGTGGCTTCGTCTTTTACTTATTACCCTTCAAGAAAGCGTACGTACACTCAAGTAGTTATGGAACCTGCGTTCTCGCCTGCCAACAAACGAGCGCTAAATCAGAGAAGCTGGGTTGATTCTAGAAAGGGAAAAAAAGTTTTGCTTTAGATGTGGAGAATTTTCGCATCTAGCTAAGGACTGTAGAGACCCTGTTAGATGCTTCAAGTGTGGTTTTTTTTGTCATAAAAAGATTAATTGTTGGAAATCAGAGATGAAGAACACGACTTCAGAACATGGTTTTTTGTTTGTGTTGAAATGCATGAAGCTTAAGAGAATCCTTCTGGATCATTTATGGATTCAAAGAAAGGAAGGTATTAATTTTTTAGAAGACTTATTCAAACATTTCGATGCGATAAATTCTGTTAATATTGGTCGTAATCATAAGAAACCCAGATTCTCTGGAAATTGGGATGGTAGAAATTCGAAATCGAGATTTCAAAAGCCTATGTGTGATGGTTCAGTTGCAATATCGGAGGCGGTTGGTCATGTTGGTGGCAGTACTTCTGGTGGTATTTCGAAAGTGGATGTTTTGAAAAGTAAGCCAGTGGAGGATGATGTTTCAGGCTTTGCTGTTGATTTAGAAACTCAAAGGATAGATTATTTGGATCCTATTCTTTTAGATCCTGTTGTTATACATTATAATTCAAATTTGCAGCCTCTGGATGACGATGATATACCGACTACTTCTAATAATCAGTCGCAAGATTTGGATATAAATTTAGGCTTTAATCATTGCAGAAAATTCAAAGAAAATAATTGTTTCAAGAATGGTTTTGAGATGGAAATTTATAACAGTTTTGATTGTTTAAGGGATACTGATAATACAAGAATTTTTTCTGATGGTTCACAATTACTTTTGAACAATGGTGAAGTCTTGGATGGTTGTAAGAGGGATAAAGTGAAGGGATGTTTAAGTGTTGATAATCTTGTTGAGGAATCGGTTGTGGTTTCAGATTATGGAGTGATTAAAGGTGTTGTGGATGGAACTGTCAATTTGTGTAGGGATGATTTGAAAGAATCTGATCACGGTGATGTTATTATTTTTGATGGGATAAAGAAACATGGTGATACTAGAATTATTGACAGAGATTCTAGAAATCTAATCGAAGAAAATAACAACCAAATCAACCTTTTTACTGATTTGAAAAGTTGGTTGGATAATATCATTTCTTGGACCAGAAATTCTTTTTCACCTTGTTCAATTAACCGTGGTGACATTAATGATCTAAAGTCTGTTAAGAGTGCTGTAGTTTCGAGATTTGATTGTTCATTTTCACATTCAGGAGGTAGAATTAGTAACATTAAAAGGATGAAAAGGTCCTTTTCTAAGAGTAGCTCGGGTTCTACTTCTTGTTCGCTCGAGCCAAAAACAATTAGAAAAAGTGCGAGGCTCGGTAGAGTGGTTTCTAGAATTTCCGATAACTCTAGCTCAAGTATGAATTTTCCATTGGGCAGTATGTATTGTGCTTGCGCTTTAAATAATTTGTCTACTAATGATATGCATTTTCTAGCTAAGAATTCAGGTTTAATTTTTGATGATAGTCAACTAGATATTGAATTTATTAAAAATAAAGAATTAGAATGGGTTAGATTATTAGATAAATGAAATTGATTGGTTGGAACATTAGAGGATTGAATGGTTTAGAGAAGTGTAGAAAAGTTAAATATGTGTTCAAAGATAATAATATTGTTCTTCTTCAAGAAACTAAAATAGAGAGTCCCGATTATCGTATTTTTAAAAGCCTAGGAGACCATTTTTGATCATTGGGCATGTCTTCCAGCTAGAGGTAGTGCAGATGGTCTTATGATAGGTTGGAAAGATAATTGTGTTGGACTTTTACAATCTATTTTGAAAGAACATTCGATGCATTTAATATTTACTAACACTAGTGACGACTCTATCCTTAATATTTCTAATATTTACGGGCCTAACTCAAAAATAGGACGTAGGGTGCTTTAGTCGGAATGTTTTGATTTTAGGTCTTTGGCTCTGGTCCTTGGATTATTGGTGGAGATTTCTATGTAACTAGATTTTTAAGTGAGAGATCCCCTAGGGAAGGTGATTTAGAGGCTATGGAAGAATTTGATAGTTTTATTATTAATTGTAATCTAATTGAAATTAAATTAAGTAATAGACAATTTACTTGGTCGAATAATAGAGAATTTCCTTCCATGGCTTTACTAGACAGGTTTTCTATTAGTGATGAAATTGAGGAAAAAATTTCTTCTTGTAAGGTTGTTGGACTACGTTATATTTTTTCGAATCATTGTCCAATTGTTTTATCATGTTCCAATGCGATTTTTGGTAATAAAATTTTTAGATTTGAGAAGGTGTGGTTAATGGAAAATAACTTTAAAGATTTAGTGGTTAATAAATGACTTTTTATGAATAATTATAATTCCAAATTCCCAGGTAATATTGCTAAAGTTTGGATTAGAAAACTTAGAGATTAAAGATTTTTTCTCAAAAAATGGAATAGAGATATTTTTGGTAACATTAGATTCAAAAATGAAAAATTAATAAATGATATTCTTAAATTGAATAAAATTGAGGAAATGAGAAATTTAAATATTCATGAAAAAATGTTCTTTATAATTTAAAAGAAGAATTAAATAAAATTATTGTTCAAGAAGAAATAATGTGGAAGCAAAGGTCCATAATTCAATTGATTGATGAAGGAGATTTGAATACTAATTTTTTTCATAAAACAGCTAATGGTAGAAAATGGTGTAATTCCATTAATTCCATTTTTATTAATGATGTGGAGATTTTTGACCAAGTAGAACTTAATAAGGAATTTACTAATTATTATAGAAATATTTTTAGTACAACTAATAGGCATAGGATTAAAGCTAATTGGGATTTGCTTTACAGTGATGACTCTAGAGTTGACCTAGTTGGCTTAGATGACCCTTTTAATGAAGAGAAAACTATAAAGGCTATAAAAGATATGCCTAATGATAAAGCTCCTGGGCCGGACGGTTTTCCTATTTTGTTTTACGGAACTTTTTGGAATGTTCTTAAAGATGATATTGTTAAAATGTTTAATGAATTCTATATAGGCTCTTTGCAATTAGGAAGATTTAATTACGCTAATGTAATTTTACTACATAAAAAATTAGGTGCTAATCAATTAAAAGATTTTCGTCCTATTTCTTTATTAAATTGTTCTTTTAAAATTATATCTAAAGTTCTAGCTAACAGATTAAATACTAAAATGAATGCATTAATAGACAGCTCTCAAACTGCTTTCATAATGGGTAGGAATATTACGGATGGTATAGCGGTAGTCTAAGAATATATTAATTACTGTTGCAAAAATAATATCACTTGTTGTCTTTTAAAATTAGATTTTGCTAAAGCCTTTGATTCTATTGATTGGGTTTTTCTTAAAGAGGTTTTAACAGCTAGGGGTTTTAGTACTCGGTGGATTAGTTGGATTATGTCATTGCTTTCTACGGGTAACTCTAGTATTATGGTTAATGGAATACTAGGAGATAAAATTCAGTCTAGACGTGGTCTTAGACAAGGGGATCCTCTTTCGCCTTTATTATTTAATTTAGCTGCTGATGTTTTTTCTAGAATCATTAAAGTAGCTATCAATAATAGATTATTAGGTTGTACTGGTAATGAGATTACTAGCAATGGTCTTTCTGTTTTACAATTTGCAGATGATACCATGATTTTCACGTCTCATCTACCTAAACATATTATTGCACTTAAATTTATTTTATACAGTTTTGAACTTCTTTCGGGTTTAAAGATTAATTTCGAGAAAAGTTCGGTTTTAGTATTAAATGATATAGATAATTTAGAAAATCAAATCGCACTTACCTTAAATTGTAAAACAGTGAAATTTCCAATTGAATATTTAGGTTTCTTAATTAGACCATAAAAACTTAAAAATGATGATTGGAATACCATTATTGATAGAATTAATAAAAGATTTTCTAATTGGAATAGTTCATTCTTATCGGGAGCGGGTAGAATTATCCTTATTAATTCGGTTTTATCACCATGACCCATTTATTGGATGTTGTTTTATCGCTTTCCTAAATGGGTAATAGATAAAATTGACAAATTAAGAAGAGATTTTTTATGGAGTGGTTACAATTTGATGCAGGCCAGAATGGAGAAGTCCTAGGTCGTGTACGACCTAACATGTGGATAAGTCGAGACCGACCTAGCAAGGAAGCTAACGAGTTAGGATTTAGTGAGAAATGGTGGAAAAACCAAGTTTTAGGTCGCAGCCGACCTAACAAAGCTTTTAAGTCGTCCCAGCGACTTAGTATAACTCGGCAGCGACCTAGTGAACGAGTTAACTCGAGTGCGCGACCTAACGAAGGTTTTAAGTCGTCCCAGCGACTTAGTATAACTCGGCAGCGACCTAGTAAAAGCCCACGACTTAACAAATCGTCCACGACTTAACAAAAGGCATGAAGAGGAAACGAGTTACGACCTAGAAGAATTAACTCGTAAGTCGCTGAAGTTTAACTCGTGAAGTTCTTAAGTCGTAAGTCGCGTGAAGATGTTGCCGTTGATTCTTCTGCGAGTTAATCTAAACCATTTATTTCCTTAAGTCGTTGATGCCGCCTGTTTGTAAGTCGCTGAAGCCTGATACCGTTGAATCTGCTAACGAGTTAATCTCTGCCATTGAATTCCTTAAGTCGCTGATATGGATGCGCATGTTGTTAAGTCGCGAAAGCTTGTAGCCAAGGATCTTGATGCTGCGTCAATCTGAACCGTTGATGATGAGCCGTTTTATCTTTGAGTCGTTTGTGTTTCTTGTTAGCTCGTACCTGTTTTTAAGTCGTATGTTTTGTAAGTCGTATGTCGTCTTTTCCATAAGTCATTCTGTTTGTTAAGTCGCTGAAGACAAGTGTTGTAACTGTGTTGTCTTAAGTCGTCACCGAGTTATGATAGGTCGTAGGTCGGAAGCTATAACTCGGAACCGACTTAGGAGATGTAAATTTTTGTTGTAATTTCGTGTGAGTTGTAAAACGCCTATAAATAGGCCGTGAATCTCATTTGTAAAAGGTTGTTGAATATTGAATAAAATTCTCTTTTGATTGCTTTGTGCTTTCATTTAAATTGGTAGTTGAGTGTAATCTCCTATCTCCTCTTTCGGATAATCGAGTGCGCTCGATTCAACAATTGTAGAAGCCAATTCGCGGAATCAAGTGCGCTTGATCAACGCTTGAAGAATTGAAGATCTTTGAACCCGGTATCGTGCGCGATCAACGAGTTCGAGATAGCTAGAGTTCGGTATCTTCGGATCAACGAATTCGGGCATTCCAGTATTCTTCAATTCATCTATTGCTACTTTCACCGATTGAAGTTTGTTTTGATTAATCCGCTGCGTCAGTTTGGTATCAGAGCTTGTTCTAGCCAATCATAGCTAGATCGAGACTTGGAGCCTAATCATTTTGAAGAATTTGAAGTTTGAAGAGAAGCCGAGAGCTTGAAGTGTTGAGCCGTGGCCGAGAGGAAGAAGAGTTCATCATTGTTCGAAGTTGTTTGATCGAATTTGAATTGGAGGCCGAAGCTTTGTCCATCGTGTTCATCACGATTTGCTACAAAGTGGAAGTTTTCGATCCGTTTCATTTTGGATCAAAGTCCGAAAAATGTTTGAATTTTGAAGTGTTGAAGTGTTTGTAAAGATTTCCAGTATGCCGCCAAGAAGAGCTAATCGCCACCAAAACGTAGAAGCTTTGTATCGAAGAGAAGAAGCTGATGAGATGGAGCAAAGAATCAATGAAAACTTTAGTGAAAAGCTTAACGAAGGAATTGGCCGGTTAGAGAAGCTTATGACGGAGATGAATCAAAATCGGAGAAGGGTTTCACCAGAATCTAACCATGGGGGTAGTAGAGTCTCGCCGCATTCTAATCGAGACAGAAGTGTTGAAAATGATCAAGGGCGTGGAAGGAACGTGAATGATCGTGAACGGAGGAATGTCGATAGAAGGAATGATGGTGGTAGGCGTGAAGGTAGTAGAGATGTGGGTGGACGAGATCAACAATGATATACATCTGATTTTGAAGAGGAGTATGATGGTGGTAGTGTTCGAGGACAAGGACGAGGTCAAGGAAGAAACTATTCTGAGTATGATCACAAGTGGGAGTCGGGGATGAAGACAGAAATTCCTGAATTCAAGGGTGGTATGCAAGCGGAGGAGTTTCTAGATTGGGTAGCTAATGTTGAAGAAATTTTTGATTTCAAAGAAGTTCCAGAACATCGTAGAGTGAAGTTGGTTGCTACAAGGTTGAGGGGTAGAGCTTTGGCATGGTGGCAGCAAACCAAGCTTACACGTGAACGAATGGGGAAGTCAAAAGTTGAATCTTGGGAGAAGATGAAGAAATTGATGAAAGCAACGTTTTTACCATACAATTATCAATCTTTGATGTATCAACGTTTGCAGAACTTGAGACAAGGGACGAAATCTGTGAATGACTATGCTGATGAATTCTATCAACTTATTGCAAGGAATGATATTATGGAAACGGAAGAGCAGCTGACATCTAGATTCATTGGGGGATTGAGAATGCAGATACAGGATATGGTTAATATGTTCGATCCAAGATCTATAGCGGAAGCACATCAGAAAGCGTTGGCTTGGGAGAAACAGGGTAGACGAGGAGGTGGTGTGTTTACTAATTCTAACAATCAAGCGAAGGGTGTTGGTGGAAGTTCTAATGTTTCTAAACCTATCAGTAGACCAGTGGTGAAGGAGGCTGAGAAGGAAAGGGTTAACAATGGTTTCAAATGTTACAATTGTTAGGAATTGGGTCATAAAAGCAGTGAGTGTCCAAAGCTAAAGAAGAGAACCATGATTGCAGAAATTGAGGATGAGGATGGTGATGGGGATTGTTCTAGTCCAGTTGAGGAAGATGAACAGGATATTGCGTCAGGAGATGAAGGTTGTAATCTAATGCTGAGGAGATCATGTTTGACACCGAAGCAGGAAGAAGCTAGTTGGTTGAGAAGTAATATTTTTCAGTCAACATGTACTATTCTGGGGAAGGTGTGTAAGTTTGTGATTGACGCAGGAAGCTGTGATAATATTATTTCAACCGAAGCTGTGACAAAGTTGAAATTGAAGACAGATAAACATCCGAGTCCATACAAGTTAGCATGGTTGAGAAAAGGAGGAGAAGTGAAAGTGGATAGATGAGTTCGTGTTCCATTCTCTATTGGGAAGAAATACAAAGACGAGATCTGGTGTGATGTAGTAGAGATGGATGTTTGTCACTTATTATTGGGAAGACCATGGCAGTATGATCGAGCAGTACAACATGACGGTCGGACCAATAGTTACAGTTTTATGTTTGAAGGCACGAAGATTATCCTAGTTCCAAAGAAGAGACCACAAGGAGAAAGTAAGTCAGAAGAAATTGAAGAGCTGAAAACTTTATTATCTTTGAAGGAGTTTGTTAAGGAGGTTGAGAAAGAGCCTGAAGTATTTTTATTGATTGGGCGTGAGAGCAGTGAAGAGGTTGAAATACCCGAAAAAGTTAAACCAGTTTTGAAAGAATTTGACGATGTATTTCCAGAGGAGTTACCAACGGAATTGCCACCATTGAGGGATATACAACATCAGAGAGATCTTGTTCCAGGTGCTGTGTTGCCATACAGACCACATTATCGAATGAGTCCAAAGGAACATGAAGAGTTGCGGAGGCAAGTGGAAGAATTGCTTGAATAGGGGCGTGTACAGGAGAGTTTAAGTCCTTGTGTTGTACCAGCTTTATTGGTACCCAAAAAGGATGGAACGTGGAGGATGTGCACTGACAGTCGAGCATTGAATAAGATTACTGTGAGATATAGATTTCCAATGCCGAGGTTGGATGATTTGTTAGATCAAATAAGCGGAGCTACTATCTTTTTGAAGATTGATTTGAAGAGCGGATATCATCAAATTCGTATCAGACCAGGCGATGAGTGGAAGACTGCTTTTAAAACCAGGGAGGGTCTATACGAATGGTTGGTCATGCCATTTGGTTTATCCAATGCACCGAGTACTTTTATGAGGGTGATGAATCAGATTTTTCGACTGTTCATTGGGAAATTTGTGGTGGTGTATTTTGATGATATTCTGATTTACAGTGGGAGTCTAGAGGAACATTTGAATCATCTTAGAGAAGTGCTGATGGTATTGCGATAAGAACAATTCTATGCTGCAACGAAGAAATGCGTGTTCATGACGCATAGTGTTTTATTTCTGGGATATGTTGTATCGGAAGAAGGAATACATGTTGACCAAAGTAAAGTCGAAGCAATTAGAGATTGGCCACAGCCCAAGACGATAACGGAAGTTCGTAGTTTTCATGGGTTGGCTTCATTTTATCGAAGGTTTATTCCACACTTTAGTAGTGTGATGGCACCTGTGACTGATTGTATGAAGGGTAAACAATTTACATGGACGGAGGAAGCAGGAGTTGCTTTTGAACGAATCAAGGAATTGTTGACGACGGCACCAATTCTAGCATTACCTGATTTTCAGTTGTTGTTTGAACTACATACTGATGCATCGAAGGTTGGGATTGGAGGAGTGTTGAGTCAAAGGGGTCGTCCTATCGCCTATTTCAGTGAGAAGTTGTCAGGAGCAAAGATGCGATACAGTACATATGATGTGGAGTTTTATGCTATTGTGCAAGCTATTAAACACTGGAGGCATTATCTATTTCAGAAAGAGTTTGTTCTGTATACTGATCATAAAGCATTGAAGCATTTGCAAGGGCAAGATAAGATTTCAGCAAGACATGCATCGTGGATTGCATATCTACAACAGTTTACTTTCGTTGTTAAACACAAGTCAGGGGTGACGAATCGAGTGGCTGATGCTTTGAGTAGGAGGAGTCATTTGTTGACTACGCTGAAGGTTGAAGTGACGGGGTTTGAAATGTTGCCGGAACTATTTGTCGAAGATCCTTACTTTGCAAAGCTTGTGGATAAAGTCAAGGAGGGAAAGACTGATGAGTTTATGATGGTTAATGGCTTTCTTTTTAAAGGAAATCGATTGTGCATACCAGAGGGTAGTCTGAGAATGAAGATTATCAAGGAGTTACACGACGAGGGTCATGTTGGGAGAGACCGTACCTTACAGTTGATTTCACAGTCCTACTTTTGGCCATCGATGAGGAAAGAAGTGGAAAGATTTGTGGAGCGATGTCATATATGTCAAGTTTCGAAAGGAACTGCGACTAATGCTGGTTTATATATGCCGTTACCGGTACCAACTAAACCATGGGTTGATGTGAGTATGGACTTTGTTTTGGGTTTACCTCGAACTCAACAGGGAAACGATTCCATTTATGTGGTGGTTGATCGATTTTCGAAAATGGCACATTTTATTGCTTGTAAGAAGACGGCGGATGTTGTTCATGTTGCTCAATTGTTTTTCAAGGAGATCTATCGACTTCATGGATTGCCAGAATCTATTGTGTCGGATAGAGATACTCGATTTCTGAGTCACTTTTGGTTGAGTTTGTGGAAAACGGTGGGAACAAAGCTGAAGTTTAGTAGTGCTTATCACCCGCAGACGGATGGACAGACCGAGGTTGTAAACAGATCGTTGGGAAACTTGTTAAGGTGTCTCATTCAAGATAATCTGAAGAGTTGGGATGTGAAGTTATGCCAGGCAGAATTTGCTCATAATCATGCTGTGAATCGAAGTACTGGGTTCAGTCCATTCCAGATTGTTTATTCGAGCTTCCCAAAAGGACCGTTGGATTTAACGGTGATACCACACTCAAAGGGGACAATTAAGAAAGCTGCTGATTTTGTTGAAGGGCTGACGGAATGTCATAAAATCGTTCAAGAACGATTAGAGAAAGCAAATGAGAAGTATAAACAATCTGCAGATTTGAAACGAAGAAGTGTAGAATTTCATGAAGGTGATTTGGTTTATGCAGTGTTAACAAAAGATCGTTTTCCGGTAGGCGCTTACAATAAATTGAAAGCACGAAAAATTGGTCCGGTGGAAGTTGTGAAACGAATCAATGAAAATGCTTATAAATTGAAGTTGCCAGATGATGTGTATACGTCTGACGTATTCAATGTAAAACATCTCGTACCCTATCATGGAGACAAGTTTGTTGTGGATGCTAAAAGTACAAATTCGAGGACGAATTTTTCTCAACCTGGGGAGGATGATGCAGGCCAGAATGGAGAAGTCCTAGGTCGTGTACGACCTAACATGTGGATAAGTCGAGACCGACCTAGCAAGGAAGCTAACGAGTTAGGATTTAGTGAGAAATGGTGGAAAAACCAAGTTTTAGGTCGCAGCCGACCTAACAAAGCTTTTAAGTCGTCCCAGCGACTTAGTATAACTCGGCAGCGACCTAGTGAACGAGTTAACTCGAGTGCGCGACCTAACGAAGGTTTTAAGTCGTCCCAGCGACTTAGTATAACTCGGCAGCGACCTAGTAAAAGCCCACGACTTAACAAAGCTGAAGGTATAAGTCGTCCACGACTTAACAAAAGGCATGAAGAGGAAACGAGTTACGACCTAGAAGAATTAACTCGTAAGTCGCTGAAGTTTAACTCGTGAAGTTCTTAAGTCGTAAGTCGCGTGAAGATGTTGCCGTTGATTCTTCTACGAGTTAATCTAAACCATTTATTTCCTTAAGTCGTTGATGCCGCCTATTTGTAAGTCGCTGAAGCCTGATACCGTTGAATCTGCTAACGAGTTAATCTCTGCCATTGAATTCCTTAAGTCGCTGATATGGATGCGCTTGTTGTTAAGTCGCGAAAGCTTGTAGCCAAGGATCTTGATGCCGCGTCAATCTGAACCGTTGATGATGAGTCGTTTTATCTTTGAGTCGTTTGTGTTTCTTGTTAGCTCGTACCTGTTTTTAAGTCGTATGTTTTGTAAGTCGTATGTCGTCTTTTCCGTAAGTCGTTCTATTTGTTAAGTCGCTGAAGGCAAGTGTTGTAACTGTGTTGTCTTAAGTCGTCACCGAGTTATGATAGGTCGTAGGTCGGAAGCTATAACTCGGAACCGACTTAGGAGATGTAAATTTTTGTTGTAATTTCGTGTGAGTTGTAAAACGCCTATAAATAGGCCATGAGTCTCATTTGTAAAAGGTTGTTGAATATTGAATAAAATTCTCTTTTGATTGCTTTGTGCTTTCATTCAAATTGGTAGTTGAGTGTAATCTCCTATCTCCTCTTTCGGATAATCGAGTGCGCTCGATTCAACGATTGTAGAAGCCGATTCGCGGAATAAAGTGCGCTTGATCAACGCTTGAAGAATTGAAGATCTTTGAACCCGGTATCGTGCGCGATCAACGAGTTCGAGATAGCTAGAGTTCGGTATCTTCGGATCAACGAATTCGGGCATTCCAGTATTCTTCAATTCATCTATTGCTACTTTCACCGATTGAAGTTTGTTTTGATTAATCCGCTGCGTCACAATTCAAATAGTAACAACAAATGTCTTATAAAATGGGATATGGTTTGTAAATCCAAAAATGAAGGTGGTTTAGGGATTATAAATTTGCATAACTTTAATACTTCTCTTTTAGGAAAATGGTTTTGGAAATTTAGAGATAATAACGAAACTTCTTTATGGAAAGAATTAATATCAAATCAATGGTATGGGGGTACATTTAATTTGTCACACTTGTGTATAAGTAACACAAATAACATATCTCGTTTTTGGAAATCAGTTATTTTAAATTTTAACATATATAAATTAGGAATTAATAATATTGTACATTCTGGTAATAATACTTCGTTTTGGCATGATTGTTTGTTATTGAATATTCCACTTAAAGTGGAATTTGAAGAATTATATGAAATCTATAATTTTAAATTTATTCTAATTTCTGATATCTATAGACCAGAGAAAGATTTTCCTTGGGATTTTAATTTTAACCGTACGTTAACTGGTAATTCTTTTGTTTAATTTGCGTTATTATATGCTAAATTAGAATTTTATAATATTGATAATGATAAAGATATTATAAATAGGAGTTGGGACAGTAGTAAAAAATATACATCTAATTCATTTTACAAATTTATTAATTTTTCTGGAATTAAAATGAATATTTTTAAATACATTTGGAAAGCTAATGCTCCATCTAAAGCCAAGGTGCATATGTGGTTAATTTTACATAAAAAAATTGAATACTATTGAATTGTTAAAAAAGAAAAATATTTTTAATGATAAAAATTATTATTTTTGTAATAATGAAAAGGAGGATATTTTGCATTTATATTGTAATTTTAATAACACTAAATATATTCTTGCAAAAAATTTAAATCTATTCAATTTTAATACAAGTTTTACTCATTTTACTGCTGAGAATTATTGGAATAATGTTAGATTTCTTTATTTGGGTTTGAACAGATTTTTACTAGATACTATTTTCACCACTATTTGTTGGTATATTTGGTTTGATAGAAATCAACGTATTTTTAATAATTCTAATTTAAGTTTGGATCAAATAATATATGCTATTTCTATATTTAGTTTTAATTGGATTTCAAATCCTAGTTATAAATAAAACAAAATTTTGTATAGATTCTTTCAGGAAAGCTTTTTGTTCTAATAATAATAACTTTTTAAGTCTAAATTTAGATTACTTAGACATACATTCTAGGAATTCTTTTAACATTCTGCATTTAATAGAATATTAATTTTATTTAACTTGTCATATACCTCTTTTTTAAGAGCCATGTTTATTTTATTTTCAAATTCACTGTGCTTTCTTTGTATATTCTTTTAAACTTTAAAGTTTATTTTAATATAGTGATAGTTAAGATTATTAAATCAATTGATATTTATTTTCTTTCTATGTTATTAATAAAACTTCATATTTTGCTGCTATCCCACTTGCTTGTATTGTATCATTTTCAGTGTTGTAGGCTCTTAGTTTTTCGTGCTTATTTATCTGATATCTACATTAAATATGATATACTGTTACCTGTTATGCATTGTAGTAATTAGATTTCTTATACTATATTGTTTACAGGCTTTATATTTTGCATACCTAATTTGTAGTAGAGGTATAATTAGTATGAGAATTTATTCGGAACCTTATAAATTATACAAAAAACTGTTACCTGTAGGCAATTGTATTCATGGCCGTTATGTCTTAGACAATATAAGGAAATGCATTGCAGTGCTTTAATTTCAGTTGTCTCTGGCATATTATGTTTGCATAACTCTGTATATTGCAGATATTTTTGTTCTGTTTCTATTTTCATTTATTACTTATGTTATAGAATGTTTCGAGATTCTTTAGTTATTGCGGTCATTTATATTAGTTTTATATTTTACTGTTGTTTGTATTTTTCACTTGTTGTTGAACTAACATTATGCTCCATATAAATTGATCATTAATTGTTGCATTTAGGCAATAGTTTACTTCTGTCGTTGCTAATATGAAGGATATGCATTACTATGCTATTCTTTCAGTTGTCTTTTATATTTTTAGTTTGCATTTTTCTTTAAATTACAGATAATTTGAACTGTTTCTAGTTTGGTTTAATTCTTTTTGTTATAAAGTGTTTCAAGTTTCTTCAGTTTTTTGATGTCGTTTTTGTTAGGTTTAAATTGTGCTCTCAGTTTGTTTCTTATACTTGCTGTTGAGCAAGCATTAGTTTTCTTTTTCAGATAATTGGATCTGGGCTCTGGGAAAGACATTAATATCATTGCAAATTTTAGCTTTAATGTTCTAAATCTGGAGAGTCATTATGGACCAATTTTTGTATATATTTGTATAAAATGTGACTAATTTTTGTATAACAAGTGACCATTTTTTTGATGTCTTCTTCTCACTCATAATTCATGTTTTTTTACACTAGTTAATATGAGTACTGTAGTGTCAGGTGTTAATATTAGATGTTTGTATCAGTTTTGCGCCTTTTATTATAATCTTGTTATCCTTAGCTGATGGGTTGTTATATAGAGTACTAATGTTATACAAGCTATGATATGTTGTAGTTCGGTGGTAGCATATACTCGATATGTATTAGCGGATTGTTAACAAATGTTACTTGCTAGTTAGTGGTTGTTATTACTTATTTATTTTTTATGGACATTCATCTTTATTTATGTTTTAGTCTACTTAATGATTTTGATCTAGGTCCATTTTCTTTAGTGGTTTCTCTTAACTGGCATTAGTTCTTAAAAAAATTTATATGCTGGTTATAGTTTTCTAATTACATGCTATGTTTTCTTTACGCACATACAAAGACTAATATATATACATATTTATTTAAGTATATATATTTGTAGTTCTACTTCCCAATTCTTGTTTACTTTTTCTTAGCAGCCACAGGTGTTGGTTTTGGAGTAGCGAGTGTTGCTGATATTGAAGATTTGTATTTTTTTTTTCTTTTTGTATTTTTACTTCATTTTGGACCTTAGTTGTATAGGCTTTTGGGGTTTTTATCTTTTTTTATTTGTATGGGAGGGTATTGCTATCTGCCAGGCTTGTTGGCAGCTCCTCAACAGTGTGGAATAAAATAGATGAGTGCTCTCCTCCTTGTGAGGATCACTCATTTTTTCTCAAAAATAATAATTTAAATCAATTTTATTAGTTAGTATCCTATATATGTATTATTAACCTTTGTGGGAATCTTGGATTTATATTCAAATGTATATATGTGAGTATTAATTAGAGATCTTAATATTTTCCATAAATTGAGCAATCAATTATATTAATTGATTAGTATTAACGTTTTGAATTTCGAAAACCAAACTTATCCTTATTCTTTACAAATAAGTAATGACATACCTTACTGTTTGAACCAAAAATGGCCCAAACACCCAAATGAATGTAGTAGAGAATAAAAGTGAAGAAAGTAAAGTAAAACATGTAAGAAAAGAACACACAAAGTTTTATAGTAGTTCGGAATACTCTGGCCTACATCCATTTAATGATTTATTGCTTATTTCTGACTTGGGGGCAGAAGTTCTTAGGACTCGGTACAACTTCCACACTTAGATTTTCAGATTTACAAGAATATAGAGTAAAGAAAAGTTAGAGCCCAAAAAGATCCTAAAAAACGAACCCTACCTTCCTATTTATAGAGGTACGAAGCCTAAAAGCTTGCAGCAAATATCTCCTAGCCGTTAGCCATGATTTAAACAAGTTCTCCCCAAAAAGTAGGCACCATGTCATCGGTAACCCGGAGTCATCAGTTGAAAGTTGTCACTTGGGAGTCGTCATTTTGGGAGTCATCATTCGGGAGTCGTCATTTGAGTCATCATTTTGGGAGTCATTATTTAGGAGTCGTCATTGGGGAGTTTGTGGAGATCGCTAGAGAATCATATTGAAACAACAAAATAACTTTAGAAATAGGCTTTTGGCATCGAGTTAGGCTGTAGGCAGGAGATAGGGTCTACCCAAGCTATATTTGGGAGTCGGTACCGATCCCCAACTAAGGGTATCTCATTGTTGTGTTGTCTTGATTTGTGTTGTTTTAGATTTTGTTGAGCTTTCTTGGAGTCCAACCCGATAAATTTGAGTGTTTGCTTGGGGTTTGACCTAAAGATTTTCTGAAATTTTCTTGTTCTGAGTTTCACTTAGCCTGCTTGGAGTCAAACCCGAGATTTTTGTGTGTCTGACCTGAGTCCTAATGAGTTTGCTTGCTTGGAGTCAGACCTGATTTTTCCACGTGTCTGACTCAAGTTTTTGGGACTCGATACTGATCCCCAGAGTGGAGGTCGGCACCGACTCCTGACTTGGAGTTTTGCATAGGTTTCTTTTTACCATGCTTGGAGTTTTTTCAAGATTGTCCTGCTTCGAGTCAGACCTGAGGATTTTGCGGGTTTGCTTCTAGTCAACCATTCCAAAATCTTGAATTTCCAAATTTTCAACTTCTTTCGGTGCTTATATTTTTTATATTTTATTTTTCTTGTCTTTTTATGGTATTCCCAAGGTCCTTGGATCATTTATTCATCGTTCGCTCATCCAATTTGATCTTTTAAGTCTATTGAAATACTGCCTGCTCAAAAGCTAGGATAAAACTTGCCCCCCAAAGCATGCCTTGCGAATGGAAGGTGTGCTTTGTTCAAAAAAATGCATTGTCAATCTTCGACGGTTTAACTCTCTGGCTACTTCAATCCTGATGAATCATTCAGTTCCTTCGGATTCTCTTGTCAAGCAGTGGTCGTTCCAAACCCGTTACAGTCTAAGACTCTAAGCTATATCTAAGTGTAATCTATACATTATTACAATTTTAATTTCATTCTAAGTTATTACATCGCCTATCAAGGCCATCTCGCGTTCATTCAGGATTTACTTCATTATCTCTCTGACTTCATCCAGAGTTATTACATATCAAAAATCGTCCCGTGTTCATCCGAGATTTTTCAATTCTATTCCGATTATAGTGCATTCAAATCTTTTTTATCAAAAGCAAGTTTGTTTTCATTCTTAAGTTCGACCTCTTCGGATAACTTCATATTTATTTTAATGTGTGATCTCTCTGGATTAGTGATCAAATTCATGACCGTTAAGGTTCGACAGTTAAATCCATAACCGTTCAATGTTGATAATCAAATTTGTGGTCGTCCGAGATCGATAAAGCTGTTCGAGAGGGGTGATGGTCATTTAAGACTGATAGCCGTTTGAGGCGGATGATGGTCATTCAGGACCAATATAGCCATTCGAGGCGGATGACCATTTGAGGTCGATATCGCCGTTCGAGGAGAATGGTGGTCATTCGGGACCAATGGCCATTCGAGGCGGATGGTGGTCGTTCGAGACCGAAATTTAAATTCGTAGCTGTTCGAGGCTGATGGCCGTTTGAGGCCCTTGCCGAGCTCGATCCGCTCGCTCTCCGGCATTGGGACCCAACGATAAGCGAGCCCATCCGCTCAATCTCCAATGAGGGGACTTGCTTCTTGCACTTCGGTCCCGCCTTTCTGAACGAGACTTAAAGCAATCACTGTGAGTTTTCATGTTCAAGTGTGTTTTATAATCAAAGGTTCATCTAACAAAATCAAAGTTCAAACATAAAAACACAAAGTCTAATTTCTAGATTATTGCCTCGTCGGGCGTTACAATCCAGCATCTAGTTTAGAGCATGCCTAGGAACCATTCAGGATCCCAGACACGAGTAAGTGTCTAGATGGTATTATTCCATGGTTTATTGAAAAAGAAAGCTAGAGTGCGAGAAACGAACCTGATTCCCTGCCATCCGATCAAGAGATGACCTGCCTTGCCCCTGATCCAGGACCATTTCTATTTACTACAGCTGATGGCTGCTCCTGTTCCATCACTCCAGTTCAATATCAAACATACTGTTGTAACCAGTTATCCTTGACATGTTCCTCTATTAGATCTCGCAAATGCTTATAGTCATTCGTATTGTGCCATCCATCTCATGGAATAGGCAGTATTTTCCTGACTTTCTTTCATTATCTATAGGCTTTACCCTTGCCGACCTCTGATAAGGCTTTGTCCCCTAGTATCTAGATAAATCCGCTCCGGGGTCTCATTTAAATTAGCGTAAGAAGTGAATCTCGGTTCTCCCTTTTGTCGCTTTGATCCTTCAAAGCTATCGTTTACCTTTCGCTTTCCTTTATCCTTGCTGGATCCTATTCTGAACGGTCCTTCACCATCAACAACATTAACCTCTTCTTTGTCACCTTCAACGTCCTCCTGCCATAGAAACCTTTCAGCCCCATGATAAAATTCCACGAGATCCATTAGTGGATCTCCTTCCAAAGCAATTTTAAAATCAGTCTTCGCGGCTATTTCTAAAACTGTTGCCATCAAAATCATTAAAGGATTGGGTTTATCCGCCGCAGCCGCTGCCACATTGAAACTTGTCAGTAAACTCATGAGGGTCTCTCCAAGCCTCTACTTCATGCTTGCCAACGTTATTACATAATTGGGTCCTGAGATATGGACCCTAAATTGCTTCGCAAATCTGTTCACCAACTCGACCCACATACTAATGGAACCATTTTTCAGTTGCTTAAACCACTGTGCAGCAAAACCTATAAGATATAAAGGGAAACACCATCCCATGACTTCCTCAGATGCCCCCAGCACCTCCATGTTCCAGATGTACCTCATCATATGAACTGTAGGGTCGGATGTCCCATCATATGTCTCTAATATTGGTAATTTGAATTCTGATGGGTTCCTTGCATATCGGATGTTTGGAGTAAACAAACCTCTATTCACATCTTCTATGCTCTAATTAGGCAATCCACCGCTCATAACTCATCTAACCATCTTTGCAAGCCTATTATTTTCATCCAAAGGAATTCTCAAGTTTGCATTTCCAGCCTACCCACCAATTCCATGAGGGAATTCTGGTACGTACTCCTCTAGTCGTGCTTCAGCATTCCAATTCATGTTCAAACGCTCCACTTCAACTCCAGGCAGTATATCATTCCTTCCCAAGGAAGGGCGACTCGTGCCGCCGAGTCCTTGGGAGTCATTACCCACTCGTATTCAGGGATGGGTACCGATCCCTAAGTTTGGCTCGGGGTTCGCCCCAGGCAGTTCTGCCTCATTTCCAACTATCTCGACTCCAGATTTGGGTCTCTGATTCTGTGTTTCTACAACTCTAGTTGTTCCTACTTGTCCCATCCTTCTGAAGAAGTTTTCCATCATCTCTTGCTATCCTGATATCATCCTTGCCTATAGTCCATTCATCATAGTTTCCATGTCATCGCTAGTTATGTAGATTGATGGGTGTGAGATCTGAAGGATGCCTCCCGGCTGCCCCCCATTGATTTCCAATAGTCACAGCCTTGTTAGTTGATTGTCTAACCATCTTCAATATCCAAGTTCTTAGATCAGTGAGTTCAAGTGCCCCCTCTTAGCACGCCAAAATGTTTGAACCAAAAATGGCCCAAACACCCAAATGAATGTAGCAAAGAATAAAAGTGAAGAAAGTAAAGTAAAATAGGTAAGGAAAGAACACACAAAGTTTTATAGTGGTTCGGGAAACTCTGGTCTATTCTACTTAATGATTTTATTGCTTATTTCTGACTTGGAGGTGGAAGACCATAGGACTCGGTACAACTTCCATACTTAGATTTTCAGAGTTACAAGAACATAGAGTAGAGAAGAGTTAGAGCCCAAAAAGACCCTGAAGAATGAGCTCTACCTTCCTATTTATAGTGGTAGGGAGCTTAAAATCTCGCATTAAATATCTCCTAGCCGTTAGCCATGATTTAGGCCAGTTCTTCTTAAAAAGTAAGTGCCACATCATCAATAACTAGTAGTTTTCAGTGGGGAGTCGTCATTTGAGAGTCATCATTTGGGAGTTGTCATTTTGGAAGTCGTCATTTTGAGAGTCGTCATTTGGGAGTTGTCATTGGGGAGTTCGTGGGCATCGCTAGAGAATCGTATTGAAACAACAAAATAACTTTGGAAATAGGCTTTGGGTATCAAGTTAGGCATGTAGGCAGGAGATGAGGTCCACTCAAGCTATATTTGGGAGTCGGTACCGATCCTAGGTAGGAGTAGGTAGTGATCCCCAACTTGGTGAATTCTGGTCATCGCTAGAAATTTGAGTGTTTGCTTGGGGTTCGACCTGAAGATTTTTTGAGATTTTCATGTTCCAAGTTTCCCATCGTCTGCTTGGAGTCAAACCCTAGATTTTTTTTATATCTGACCCGAGTCCTGACATGATTTCGCTTGTTTGAGTCAGATCTGAGTTTTCCATATGTCTGACTTGAGATTTTGGGACTTGGTACCGATCCCTAAAGTGGGGTCGGTACCGATTCTTAACTTGGAGATTTTGCATGGGTTGCTCTGGGCCGCGCTAGGGGTTTTTACAAGACTGCCCTATTTCGAGTCAGACCTGAGGATTTAGCGGGTTTGCTTCGTAACCCTTTAAAAAACTTAAACTTCCAAAATTTCAACTTTTTTTCTCATATTTTGATATTTCTTTTTTCTTATCTTTATATGGTATTCCCAAGGTCCTTGTATCATTTATTCGTCATTCATTCATCCGATTGGATCTTTTGAGTCTGCTGAAATACTACCGAGTCAAAAGACGAGATAACACTTACCTTTTCGTTAATAAATGATTTTCTTCCATTAATACACTCTTACCTTTTCTTTTCAAAATATGTAATGTTTATTTTACTAAATACCTTTCTTTTCATATATATGGTTATGTTACATTCCTTTTCCAATAACCCTTTATTTTTATTAAATATATTGTTACTTCCCTTCTCTAGTACATTCAATACATCGTTTAGAATAATTACAACAAATTTCATCATTAATGTGTTTCCCTTAAAGTGTTTTCAAATCTGTGTTGGTAAATATTTTTCCTTCTTTTCTTTTAAGTGCACATAGACCATCATATCCTTTTCTTTTAAGAATAATTCATACATATTCAACTTATTTATTAACAAATAAGTTTTTCTTTTATTCTTGTACTAATTCTTAAACGTAATTTCAAAATAGATGCAAAATACGAAATACGTGCTACGATAAACATTCCGTTCTGCTTCATACGGTATTCGTTTCTAACAACTACATATGAATTTGGACTAGAAAAAATCTACTTGACATAATGGAAAAGTCAAATTCCCTAAATTCCTTCATTTATAGAAATAGACTATTTTGTCCTTTTATGTGAAATTACATTTTTACCATTATTAATATTTTAATTTGTTATTAAAATTTCTGAGGTGTTACATTCTCCTTTCTTAAAAGGGTCTCGTCCTCGAGATCTTTGAGGATGGAAAAATATAACTTTCGTATGTACGCAAACCAATACCTTTAACCATTTACTCAACCATCAACTACTTGCAACTATTGTCCTTAGTTTTAAATTTCTAATGCAACAAGTATATATAGGTAGGGATGTATATAAACCTATAACTAATGAAAAAGTAGGCGGTCTCCTGAACTAGTCGACCTCCTAGAATGCAAGTGCTTATGCTATGCATTCAAAATATATGCAACGTCCTATGTAAATATACTAACAGTTCTATATGTATGCAAAACCATTCAATCCATATGTAGCAACCATATGCATATTACCGATAAAATAAAATAGATAAGGTGAAGTGTGTCATGGGCCAACATGAACAAATCGACATATATGTGCAATTCAAATTAATAAAATACATCCATTAGAAACCATCATCTGAAACATGTCCATGTGACACATTCACAACCATGCCTATCATCCAAAATTTCCAACCTATGGAATATACTAAGTTAAACACTAAGTGTTTAAGTAACTATAATAACTAAAATGGAAATGTATCAGAAAAGAACTCCAGATAGGTAGCTTGGATTTACTCCTAGGGCTCCCTAATACTCTCATCTGGATCATTCTTCCATCTTAAATTATCGAGTTTACTACTGGCATGTAAAGTAAATCTAAACCACTACAAATATATGTGCATTTGTAAACCTCTATTGTCCTAACTACTAACTCACCTAAACTGATGTCGCCATGCACCATAACTGATAACTTGAGCACAAGTATGCTCTTAACAAAACGTAGCCCTATGCAACACTCAATGCACATACACATCACCTCAAATCATCCCAATAGTATATCCATTACTCCACCCTATTGATACTAAGGTAAGACAACTCGAAAGTGGACAGTTTCTCACCTAACATCTAATGACTTGAATATCTTACTATCCTATCAATCATAGCAATTAAAATCCTAAGTCTAAGTGGAGTTTTAAACATAATTTAAATCCTAACCTAAATTGTTTTAGAGCTAAAGATTGTCGATTGGATGATATACGTACAACTATTACTTAAGCCAACGCCCTATGATAGATTTTGTTAAATAAATAGTCTCCATTTTATCAAAGTGGTGATTGAAAGGAAACCTACGATTTTCTTCTCTAAATCTTATAAAATACTTACAACTCTTATTTTCCATAAAAGTTGCCTCCGCATCCTTAATGCATGCAAATTGTAATATTTGTTTTTCTTAATAGGAACCCAATCCTTGAATTGACCATCTCTAGCACAACCTTGACTTAAACTTTATCTAGAATATCTTTTGTTGTTTGAATTTCTAAAATTTTTTACCACTCCCTAATGTCATCCCATCTATGAGACTTTTTTCCAAATGGAACTTCTTACCATTTTATTCCAACTATCGTATAGTCAGGACAACTCAATATGGAATAATTCCTTGCTATTTTAATCAAATAGACATAATGACCAATACTTTGGTTTATATGTAGTGACCCGAAAATTTGAACACATCGTCTTCGAATATCGAAATGTTTTGACATATTATTAATTGTTATAAATATGATTTTATAACCTTGTTAAACATCATTTAATTAATAGATAATGATAAGAAACCCGTTTTTTAAAATTGCTTACAAAAATATATCCTTTGAAGAAAAAGCGTTAATGTGATCGAAAATCGGTTTATCGGTAAATAGCTTTTCGATGGATATAAGTTGTTCGAACTCTTATGCACTTGTCTAATGATCAAACAAACACATTAGAAACTAATTAACACACTCTCCTCTTCATAAAGAAATGGAATATTCTAGAAGCTTCCATTATGATAAGAGACATATCATGTTAAGGGTATAAGCGTAATTAGCATAAAGGAGAAGTGATGGGAGGTGAGTCTTCCATGGCAATATGAGGGGTGATGGCAAGCTTAGGCAACACCATCTTGTGTCTATATAAGGAGAAGCATACCATAGAGAATAAATCATAAATTCAGAAAGCAAATGTTATTATAAATCCATGTCTTCTTCCTCCTCTCTAAATTCCTAAAGCAAAATATTTGCAAAACAAATCCGAATCAACTCAAATTTGAAGTGAAGCCTTACTACCACATAACAACACCTTCTACTAAGTTAGATTGTGAATAAGTGAAACACATCTCCACCGACATCCTTTGGACATGAGTAATTGGTGAGGGGAGAAGGTGAAAGCAAAGTGAAGCAAGTGAAGGAAGGGAAGGCGGGTGCAAGGTTGACGTTGGACTTACGTTGCTTGATCTTAATTGTTCGTTGGATAAAAGGTCAGCTAACTCACCACTTTGATTGAAAATATAACTCATATTTGCTTGTGTTTGATTTTTTTTTTAAATTTGTTTGAATTGATTTGGACATATGTTGAAAACATTGGTTTTGATTCTTGCTTCGAAAGCAAGTGGCATATGTATGGACTTGAATGAACTTGAATGGACATATATGACATGTAGTAAGGACTTGGAACAAAGCACATAGGTTGTAGTTGAACATAAGTTTGAATGACTTGGATTTGGAGTGCGCTTATAACAATAGTCGCTATGGATGCACTTGTGAATTGCCTTATTTTTGGCGATTTCTATGGAACTTTGTAGAGAGATCCTTAAGGGTTTCTCACTATATATATAATTTTTATGTGTATGTTTGTTGCCATAAATTTGTAGATAGTAAAAATTTAAGTAACATCTCGAAAATAACAAAAACTTCACTTGTGCAAATCTGCCCAGTTTAGACTTGATTTTTGGACTTCAAAGGTTTGAAAAGATATTTAAATTTAAGTATTTTATTTCATTTGTTTTACAAGTGTTTAATAACTCATATTAGAGTATTTCAAAAGTGGTTTGAGATATTTACGAATTTTTAAGAATTAATTGTGAATTTTTAAAAAAGAGGTTTTTATAATGAAAACTTGTTTTTCCAAGTTTTTAAGGAGATTATAAACTTGTCGTTTTAAAGTTATATTTTGGATAAATGTTTTAAAACATATTATAAGTATTTTTAAGTATTTTACAAGTATAATTTTTTTTCAAATAGGGGTAAGAATTTCTTAGTGGCTAAATGGTTTTATTATGTGATTACATATTGCAAAGTAATGGAATATGCTTAACATTAAAAGCCGAGCGAGGTAGATTTCTCTATTTATGAGAGTTAAGATTAATGTTCGAGTAGGGATGAAGCAATAGAGCTTTAACCTACTAACTTCCCTCTTGACTGAGGAATAGTTAAGTTGGAATGTTGAAAACGTGTTAACCTTGTTGATTTCTTACTTGTTTATGGAAACCATTAATATTATATTCAATAATAAAAAGCCAACGAGTAAACTTGTCTATCTGTGAGGTTCAAGAATGAAGTGCCTAGGAAAGGCTTTGATATGCCACCAGTGCTCTAACTTACCTGGCTTCATTCTTGGATGAGGAATAGTTAAGTTGAAATGTTGGAAACGTGTTATGTATACGAACATTGATTTGTATACACAATTTTTTTAACTGTATAGTTGATTAGTCGATTATTGAACTTGACCTAATATTAACTTAAGAAGTAATCGAAAGGCATCACTATTTCATACCAATGAGAACCCCTAGGGAGGAGTATCAGTACTAAACCTCTCTAGCTTTGCTTACTTTAGAAAGAATCAAAATTGAGTTAACCAAAAATTCATCGACTGGATTTAAAGAGATTAGGATATATAAGTGTTTTACTTATCGAATACCACTTCAAAACTAGTATACGAGTTCTATATTTTGGAAGCGGTTGCAAAGGAGAATCTATATAGAGATTCGTGATCTGTTCAAGATGCTCGAATCCATGTAGTGATTTGTGATATGTTCGAGATGTGGGAATCCATTTAGGGATTCGTGTTCTGGTCGAGTGATGAAGACTCGTGTGAAAGATTTCGAATGTAACCTTGACATTGAAAATGACATAAAATAGAGTATGATGCACAACCGAGGTTTAGCCGACATGCATTAGGGTATTATCAACTCCATATCTAGAGTGACTTATTTATTGTTGGCTGACAGGAGTTGATAATATTTGGTTCACGTTGTTCATGTTTACGTTCGGATGATGGCCACTTGTGTTTACCTTGATAGTATATTTTATCTGGAGATATATGATGCTCAGAAGGTACTTTTCGACCCTTGAGCATGGAACTTAGATTCGGCTTCTCCAAAGAGGTCTCCACGGAAAAATCCCATATGCAAACGTACCTTAGTGGTTTTCCGTGTAACCTAAATTTGTTGTGGTGTGACCATTGTAAGCATCACAACTATTTGATATGATTTATATTCTACACCCTAAACATTATCTATCATATCACTATATTAAATTTCAATGAATGGTTGGTTTCTTTTAAGGGGAAAATTATTATGGGAATCCATACAATCTCAATAGTTACTATTACATGTTGTCATTTTTTCCATACCAGACTTGTATCCACCGCTTGGTTTTTTGTTTTCCTAAATGACTCATATACTCTTTCGAGTAGGTTGAGTATGGTAGGTTTTACCTTGGACGCTTTAGAGTTCTGAAGACGAGCTGAAGGCTTCCATTATCAATCTATTCTATTTTTGTTGTTCTATATTGGCTATGTATATATCAGCATTATGAGGACAGGCAGTTATAACTGTCCAGGCTGATAATAGTACTTAGGTTTTGTAACTCTGAAATTTCTGTATTCAGAGTAACCCTTTGTACTATTCTTTTGATATTATATATTATCATTCTGCTATGAGATTCAGATGTTGTGTTCTTCTTTTCTTGTTATATTATTTTTTATCCTAACTTTCTGTCTTTCCAGCACTTAAGTGTTTGGCACACGAATACCGTAGATGTACTAGTGTCGATATTCGAAGGTCGAAAAGTGGGGTCGTTACATTTGGTATCAGAGCCTAAGGTTGAGTGAACACCTTGGCTTTGGTTGGTTATGGCTCATTAGAGATAGGGTAAGCGACACCCTAGAATGAGTTGATTTCATTATATATATAAGAGAGCGTAATTGTGTTTTCTATAAAATTATACCCTCTTTTCAGCTTTTCCATAGGAATAATCTCTTTCTTTGATATAACTCTAGCCTTTCATATCCTAAATATATTCTGCTATGTTTAGGTAGTACAAGTCATGAGTACTAAAGCTGCCAATGCTCGAGGAGGTAGAGGTGGTCGAGGTAGTATCGTGACAAATGGCGGAGATCGAGCACTAAGGAAATCGGGGAACCAAGGGTGGATACTATAAAGGAAGTCGTGCAGGTCAGGCCTAAGGTGAATTTTTCTTCGCTCTATCACGATTATGAGAGGCTAGATGGTAAGAGGTTTGGTGGTATAGAGACAATCATAGAAGTCTATACTTGGATCAAATTATGCGATTGAATATCAGGGATATGGAGTTAGATGACGCGATGAAACGTCGGTTGGCGTCACTACATCAGACGGACATAGCCATGGATCGGTGGAGTTCTATTACTACTAATGTTCAAGGAAATGACTTCTCTTGGGCCCAATTTGAGGAGGGATTCGAGATGAAGTTTTTTCCAGAATTCGAGAAGACTTTGATGTTTAGAAGCTTCCTTGACCAGAAGCAAGGGTCCATGATAGTGGCAGTGTATGATAATCAATTTATTGCCTTATCTCAGTTCGGGCCTGGTTTGGTAGCCATGCCGTTGTAGAGAAATGAGATGTTCACTATAGGGATGTGTTTGGAATTCAAGAGTAATATGACAAATCACATCTTGGGGTCTTATGTAAATTTGGTGAACATGGGGTTGTGGTTTGAGAGCTTAGCACCTAACCTGTCTGTTGTTGCACTAGCTGGGGACAACAAGTAGAAGTTTCAACCGCCGAGGGATATTTCTGGTCTAGCTTGTCATAAGTGTAGGAAGAAGGGACACTTTGTTGCAAGTTGTAGGTTGGGTAAGGGAGGGAAAGAAGCGAAAGCACCATTAGTTAAGGCACCTAATGCTAAGGTACCAAAGCTAGAGCCACAGACGGCCATGGCACATTTTGCCCCAAGGAGCTGCTACAATTGCCATCAACCAGGCCATTTTGTTAGGGAGTGTCCGATGCTCTAGAAGGAGGAATAGCCTCGAGCTTTTGCAATAGCTTTAGCACCTTCCACTTCTGCAGCTGTAAAAGGGAAGCAGGTTCTGGAAGGTATGCTATCTATTTTTGGCATTCTTGTTCGTGTCTTATTTAATACTGGTGCTTCTCTTAGTTTCAAATCTTTTATCCTTGTTGATGAACTAAAACTTGAGCCATATATGGTTTTAGATTCTATTTGTGTATCGAACCCTATTGGGGGCTTGGCCAATCTTAGTATGATCTATTTAGGAGTTTCAATTTCTTTCTTTGAACAACTCCTTTCTTGTGATATATATAATCTGAGTTTTTCAGGTTCTGATGTTTTGCATGGGATGGATTGGCTATCTCGGAATCATGTTATCTTGGTTTGTGCTAAGTGTACTGTATCACTAAAGAAGGAAGGGTGGAAGAAATTCGCAGTACCTTATGAGGAACCTATATCTCTTATGAGTAGTTTTCTTTATTCTCTAGATGTGGCAGAGGAGGAGTTGGGTTCAATCATGGTTATTTAGGACTTTGAGGATATCTTTGAAGAGGTGTTCGTTTACCACCTCATTGGGAGATAGAATTTTGCATTAATTTAGTGAAAGATGCAAAGCCTATCATATTTCCTGTTTGTAGACTTGCCCCAAAGGTGAGGTTGGAGCTAACAAATGTGGTTAGTGATTTGTTACAGAAGGGTTGGATCCAACCAAGTAGTTCGAATTGGGAAGCGCCTGTCATCTTTGCTACGAAGGCAGACGGTTCCCTAAGACTATGTGTAAGTTATTGCAAGCTCAACAAACGAACTGTTAAGAACTAGTATTATTTTCCTAGGATAGATGACTTGTTTGATCAGCTTCATGAAGCTCAAGTATTTTCTCATCTTGATCTTTCTATAGAATCCTATCAGTTGAGGGTGGTAGAGGAGAGTGTACCCTTGATCACTTTTTGATTTGACTAGTTTTATGAGTGGTTAGTTATGTCGTTTGACCTAACTAATGCTCCAACATATTTCATAGACTTAATGAATCGAGTTTTTTGAGATGTATTGAACAAGTTTGTTCTTGTTTTTATCGATGATATTCTGGTCTATTCGAAGATCGAGGAGGAACATTCACGCCATCTAAGGTTTGTTCTAGAAACACTAAGAGAGCAAGTGTTGAAGGCTAAGTTCTTGAAGTATCATTATTAGCATTCAAAATTTAGGTTCTTAGGTCATGTTGTTTCTACGGGGGTAATTCTGTTGATCCCACTAAGGTTGTGGCCATTCAGGACTGGAAAAGGTCGGAAAGCACAACTGATATTAGGAGCTTTCTAGGTCTAGTAGGTTATTATAGGAGATCAATACAGGATTTCTTGAAGATTGCCTCTCGCTTAACGAATTTGACGAAGAAAGAATTGGACAGGTAATTGCGAGCAAGAATTCATACAGTTAAAGGAAAATTTGACCAGTGATCTTGTTCTTACTGTGACTGATGGAGGTGAGGGTTTGACTATTTACACTAACGCACGTGGAATGGGTCTAAGTGTTGTGTTGGCGCAGCATGAAAGGGTTATTACTTATGCGAGTCGGTAGCTCAACCACATGAAGCAAGATATGCAACTCATGAATTGGAATTGTTAGTAGTGGTATTTGCGTTAAAGATGTGGAGGCATCATTTGCTAGGTGAAAGATTCGAGTTATATACGGACCATAAATCTTTGAAATATCTTTTTACACAAAAATACTTAAACATGAGGCAACAAATGTGGTTGGAGTTTCTTGCAGCCTATGATCTAAACATATTATTTACTTTGGGAAAAGTTAATGTCGTAGCTGATGCGCTCATTAGGTGATATACAGTTATGGAAAATGTTGAGGTTCGTCTGCCTCTGATTAGTCGTATCGAAGAGAATCAGCCTAGAGATATTCATTTTTCTAGGATATCTAAGAATGTAAGCGAGAATGAGGCACTGAAGTGATGGACGGGATTTGAGATGAATAGCCATCGCATTTTGAGGATGAACGGTAGGTTATGTGTCTCGAATGTTGATGGGGTTAAGTAGGAAGTTCTGGTAAAGAGTCACCATTCTAGGTTGATGATACATCCTGGGGTCATTAAAATGTATCAAGACATGAAGCGAACGTTCTGGTGGTAGGGCATAAAGAGGGATGTTTGCATCTTTATGAGAAGGTGTGCTAAATGCCAATAGGTAAAGGTTAGTCACTAGAAGACGGTTGGACTGCTTCAGCCGCTTGAGAATCCTAAGTAGAATTGGGAGCGGAATTCCATGGACTTCGTCCACGGATTTCCTAGGTCGAGGAGGGGTAACGAAGGTGTGTGGGTTATTGTGGATTGATTGACCTAGAGTGCTCACTTCTTACATGTTAAAACTGCGAGAAAGGCTTCTAGTTTGGCTAAGTTATATGTTCATGAAATAGTCAGATTGCACAGTATTCTTTGTGATATTGTGAGTGATAGAGATGCGATATTCACAAGCCAGTTTAGAGGGGTTTGTCTGGGGCCTTAGGGACCAAGCTTAGTTTGAGTACCGCTTACCATCTTTAGACTGATGGGCAAATGAAAAGGGTAAACTAAGTGTTGGAGGACTTACTTAGAGCATGCATTATAGATTTGGGGGTTCGTGGGAAGAACATTTACCACTTGTTGAGTTTTCATACAATAACAGTTATCAGGCCAATATCAGAATGACACCATTTAAATAATTGTATGGAAGGCCTTGCAAATCTTCATTGTGTTGGGTAGAACCTAGGGATCATCTCGTGCTTGGACCACATATGATTCAAGAGGCATCGAATAAGGTCATAAAGATTTGAAAGAGAAAAGTTATGGAATTCTCAGTTGAAGACTTTGTGTTTGTAAAGGTTTCTCCGATGATAAGTGTAGTCCGGTTTGGAAGAGCTGGGAAGTTGGCTCCTCGATATGTAGGACCATTCTCAATTATGGAGAGGATTGGTACACTCGCGTATAGGGTCGAGTTACCAATTAGGCTATCAGGTGTGCAAAATGTATTTCATGTGTCGCATTTGCGTAAGTTTGCACATGATCATTTTATGATAGTGGAAGCATCACAGTAAGAGGACTTGGAGATTGAGCCAAATTTTACTGTATCAATATAGCCCATTCTTATTGTTGATAGAGATACGAAGCGATTAAGGACTAAGGTTGTGAAATTAGTCAAGGTACATGGAGCAAGGATGCTCGAGATTGTACATGGGAAAAAGATGATAGTTTGAGGGAGTCCTATCCATATTGGTTTTTAGACTAGAGATTTGTTATCTTAGTACCGTACATCTTTTGTAGTGTACTCAACGCTTGAGGTGGAGTCGCTTGGTATGCATTTTGGTTTGCAGTTTAGTTTGTATATAGTTTCAGCAATACTATATATATATATATATATATATATATATCTTGTTCTTCTATCTTCTTTGATTATCGTTCTTATTTGAATTTCGAAGATGAAATGTTATTTGTAACACCCCACCTCTATATCCATACTATCCAAGAATATTACGGAGTAATACTGTTAGATAATACGAAGAACGAGGCTATATGGGGTACACACATGAATATTTCCTTGGACTAACACAGGTACATATTAAAACACCAAATATATAACTCAGCTATACGTACATAGTATCGGTACAAAGCAATAAACACGTGTGTGATGTGCACGTAAATGTGCATATTTTTACCACCATATTTAATCTATTTAAATTAAATAAATGATCATATCTGGTATTTTAACTTGTTTAAACCAGAATTCATATTATTTTCAAATTGTCACATATTCAACTTCATATAGGGGCAAAATGGTCATTTTTATGCATTTATTAAATTGTGAAACTTTACTTGGAATTTTCTATGTTGTTTTGTAGGAAATTTGGTGAATTTTGCAAGTGGTTACATGATGATATATGAATGCATAAGAGTGAAGAGAACAAATGAAGATGGAAATAATTCAAAGTGAAGATAATGGAGGACCCCACCTACCCACCTACCTTAATGTACAAATTAGAGGCTAATGCACATGCTTATGGAATTAATGGCTTCATGTACACTTAAATGAGGATTATTTGAAGCTAATGATTACTTGGCCTCCACACTTCCTAAGAGGGTATTTTGGGCATTCTCCAAAAATATGAATTAGGGTTTAACACATGTATAAGTACCCCTTATGTTTCATGTAAACCTCCTCTTCTTAGTCTCTCTTTAGTTTAGTTTAGGCTCAAAAATAAAGAAAGCTCTTCTCTTTTTCTTTTCATGGCTACTTAGCCATTTCTTCTTTTCATGTAACTTTTTTATGCAATTCAATACATGTTCTTTTTCTTTTCTTCTTTATTTCCTTTCATGTTGTAGTGTAGATTTACTTTCATGCAAGTAGTTAGCTTTAATTATTGTTAATTAGCTACTCTTTTCCATTAGCCTTCATTTTCCTTTCTTTTTGATTTCATGTTGCTAGCTACATTTGTTCATATGATAACAAATATAAGGGCTAATCCCTACAATTTAGGGGTAATGAAGCTCTCTAATATGTAGATGCAACATTTTGATGTTTGTGCTCTCTTTTTGTGCTTAATGAATCATTTGAAGTGGTTTAACTTGTTATTTTTGATGTGAATTTGATATCCTATATTATTGACACCAACTAGGCTATGCTTAAAAAATCACAAACAATGATTACCTCTTCATCTACATATGATGATGGTAATAAAGTGATTGTTGAAATTAAAATTTGATGGCCTATATTTCTAAACAATAGTTAATAGGCCATGCTTAAAATAGATTTTGCTTTCAACTTTGTTGTCATATTTCATGAGAATTAAATGTGTATTAGTGGTTGTGTTATAGATTGATGGTTTATATTGTGCTAATTAATAGCACAAATATACCATACTTATGATAAACACATCAACTAATTACACTAATGACAAGAAAAGAGAGATCATAACTTCATTTTGTTGATTTATGTGATCTAGAGAGTGGAAATTGCCTTCACACTCTCATATTTTTATCAATTTTCTTTTGCTAGTTTTCTACATTTTTAGTTATCACATTTTCAACTTTGGTTAATTTGATTGAATAGAGATTTAAAATCAACAATTCCTTGCGGGTCGACCCGTACTCGCCACGTACTTCAATAGTACGCCGTGCGCTTGCGGTAAATTTTATTTCAAAACTCGTTTGGCTATTTTCTAACTCGATAGACATTTAGGCGTCCGAACAAGTTTTTGGCGCCGTTGCTGGGGAGTTGCTTTGATTTTTATTTTCTATTCTTCGAATTATTTTCGTGCGATTTTATTGTGTGTTTTTTTTGAGTGTTAATTTTCTATTTAAAAAAAAAATTGTGTTGTGTGTGTTGTTTGATTTTCGTTTGTATTTTGTTTGTGTGTTTGTGTTTGTTTTCTAGTTGCATTTCTATTGAAAAAAAATAAAATTCAACACACAATTTAAGAAAAAAAACAATTTTATTCCAATTCCTTTTCTTTTACAATTTTTGCATTTAAAACAGTACCACTACCACTCTCTGCCTCACTATTCACAATGTGCACATCAGTGTGCACACAGCAGCCTACTGCCCCAGCATCACAGCCTGTTCTTCCCCACCTCAATACATCACAACCAATACCCTTGTCAACATATAATCATCTGCACTGCCTCCTTCATACCACAAGACTACAACTTATTTTACCTAATCACCTCAACCTCCCTGTCAAACACAGCCAGCACCCCTCTAGCAAAACCATCTACCACTCAAACTCCCTCAACACACATCACCCTTCACTTTCATAAGCCACCCCCCTGTCATCTGCCATTCAAACAAGACTGCTGCCTCAATACTGCAAGCAAAACTTCACCCTCCAAACTTGTCATTCCTTCCCCATTGCTGCTGCACATCACAGCATACGACTTCACACACATACATAACCCATTTGCAATCACACCCTTTCATCATACTGCTACCACTTACTCCATCTTCTTACAACTGCTTCACATACTTCATCAATCTTCACATCCACTTACTCCATCTTCTTACAACTGCTTCACATACTTCATCAATCTTCACATACTTCAATATACTGTCGACAGCCAACACTTCACTACACTTCTGCCTACCTGCCATCCTTCCAAACTTGGCTCTGCTCCAGTCAACAAACCCATCAAAATACTCCACCATTTCAAACATTTCAAACACCCTGACTATTGCCTTCCTCTGAAAACTGATGCAATACCCCCACACTGCAGTATCCTCTGCTACCTCATCATTCCTCTACCATTACTGCAGCTCCAACATCCCATACATCTTCAAGCTACAGCATTCACTCCACTTCCCTGCATCCACCAGTACCTCTACATCCATACAACATATATACCAACAACTTGCTTGCGGCCACATTACAAACGACAAGAAACTCACCAAACAACCCAACCACAAGCCTGCAATTGTGAACAAACCACCAAATCTTCACCACACTTACCATCCAACACTTCAAACACATCCTCTACCCACCTGCTAAATCAAAAACTTCACCAAACATCCCTACCTTTCTCCCCTGCTCAACCAATTGCCACAGCAAACTGCAACCTCCATCACAAACTCACACAAGTACCGTGCTCTCCATAACACTGCAGTGCCGATAACAATCTCACCAGAGAAGCCACTCACCTTACTACATTCATCTCTGAACTGCCTATCATCTCTGAACTTCCCACAACATCTACAGACTGCCTTACTACAAACCACATCTTCCAACACATTGGACAGCGATAACAATATCACCAGAGAAGCCACTCGCACTGCTTAAGCTCAATCCCCAATTCACCACTTCGCCACCCTATTCCACAGACTTAACCACCTTCCATCGACATCGCCTCTTAACTCGAACCACCCACAACACAGTCTCCAACGTTGAACATCGAAACCACCAATCATCGAACTCCATCGTGAACTCACTGCACTCGAACTCGTTTCATCAGCTTCAACTTCCACCACCAGAGCTAACCACTCCAAAGTCAAATCACGACCATCTTCTGCAATCGCCCAAATTACGTGAATCATTGATTACTGAAGTGTGGGAAAATCGTTGTTGTTTGATTTATGGATTTGGAAATTCACAAGGAAAGGGGATTTAAGTTTGGGTATTTTGATAATTTTTGATTGAACAAGGAGATTTTTTTTATTTTGGATGTGATATACGGTTTCTGGGGTTCGAATTATTTTTGGGAACGATAAAGGCCTGGGTTGGTTTTCTTATTATTATTTTTTTGGGCCGGGTGGGAGTTTAGAATTTTGTTTTCTTTGCAAAAAGTTTTTTGTTTTGTGTACATTTTGTTTTTCCATCCTTTAAAAAAAAACTTTTGTTTGGGGTGAGTTGTTTTGTTTATAGTTTCTTGCTAAATTTTTTTTTTTGAGTAGAACTTCACTTTTAAGTTTCCTTCCCAAAAAAAAAACTTTGGAATTTGTTCAAAAAAAGGTGGGGTTGTTTTGAATTTGTTTGGGTTTAGTTTGTTCTATTTTTTTCATTTGTTTTAGTCTTTCTTTGATATAAAAAAATTGTATATATTTTGTTTTTATTTCAGGTTGACAAAGCAGAATTTCAGAAGAAGAGGAGCTGCTTCTATAAAACTACTCCGCTTGCTTGTTTTAAAAAAAGTTTTTTGCTTTCATCTCTAGTTTGTATTTTCCTTGCATTGTTGTTTGCTTGCATTTTAGAAAAAAAAATCAAAAAAAAAATCAAAAAAAAACCAAAAAAACAAAAACAGAAATTTCATTTGTAGTTGTATTGTTAATACACGTTTAATTTCTGCTTTGCATTTCATCCTAGAATTTGTTAATAATAACGGTTAGACATCGATAGCTCTTCATTGTATATTGACAAGTTGTCTTCTTTGAACAATTTACTTTCTTGGTGTCTAGGCTATGGCAGAGTAATAACCATTTATAAATATTACGGTGATTCGTAAATATTATAGTGGTTGTTCCTTTGAAGGTACTTAAACCTTCGGCTGCATTGCTACGGTGATTCGTGGTGCACCGATAAATCTTGTTCGTTACCTGGCCGAGAACTATTTTGTTTATCTAAGACAAAGTGTGATTATATAATTTTGAGTTAACTTAGGATAAATCATTTGTAATTAACCACTGCATTCATTTAGTTGCATTAGTTCATGCATATTTAAAAAGAAAAAAACACAAAAAAAGTTATAAATATTTCTTAACTTAGTTTTTTTCCTTTTCCTTCGAAAATTTTCAAAAAAAAATTTACTTAGTTTTTTAATCAAAATCAAAAAAATTCAAAAAAAAATTATAAAACCTTCTCAAAAACAAAGAAAAAAATTCGAAAAACCAAAAAAAAAACAAAATCAATTTCCCTTTTGAAAAATAAATTTCATTTGTAAATATTTTTCCTTTATAAAAAAAACATTCTTGAAAATGTCCATGTTTCCCCACTCACATGAATTTTACAATAGTTGTGAAAATCAATATAATCCAAATGATTTCACTCCAAATTCGTATGGATATTTTAACACCAATTATTGTTTAAACAATTCGAATTTTGAACAACAAAGTTTTCAAAACGATGAACAACCCTCGAATCTCGAAAATAGCATTTCATCTCTACTTGAAATCTCTACACAACAAAATCAAATGATAAATTATTTGTGTGACAACTCGAGTCAAGGATTTCAAAATTTGAATTCAATTCAAAATTCAAACGATTTCGATTATAACCCATGCCAATTCAATTTCGAACACCAAAATGAATTTCAAACTCAAAATGAAAATAGAAACAACTTTTCAAACGAATTTGGCAGTGGGAATAATCTTAACCACATTACGATTGAAAATCTTTGTTCTCAACAATTTCAAAGTGAAAATCCTCATGTTAATAATTATAAATTGGATTTTGTTGAGCAAATGAACGAAATTTACGATGATCACATGAATTCGTTGTTTGAAACATATATGAAACAACTTGAAAAACAAAATCAAATTCCAACGTGTGACGAGTCATCTATCTTTTACCCAAATCAATGATTTTCAAATAACAAATTTTGAAATTGAAAATAACGATCTTAACGAAGTTGTTGAAAATTTGGTGATTGACTTGGATTTCAATTCTTTTGAGGGTGAGAAACTCGATTTAAATTTCGATCTTCCTTTTTTTGAAAATTTGAATACAACAACTTTGGATTTTGAACTTGAGATACGCAATGAAGTTGTTGATAATCCAACAAAGGAAGTCGAATTTAACGAACACGAGTTTTATGGACTTTTTGAAAATGAGTCGTTAAACTCTGATGGGGAAGATTTAAATCACCAATTTGATTTTGAAATCAATAATTCTGAAGAATTTTTCAATGAACAGCTTGAATTTCAATTTGGTGAAAATAAACTTAAACTTCAATCAATCGTTTTATCAACCCCAAAAATCATTGAAAAAAAAAACGACTCGTACAATTTTTAATAAAACGGCATTCGTTTTTCCAAATCCAAATTCAACTTCGAAATCTTGTATGGTTTGGTTTTCCGAGCTTAAGCTGTGTCTCATATACTTAACGAGACAAATGAATCGGTCTTTGGAAGACCGTTTCATTTACTTTTTGACGATATACTTTCTAATTTCGTGTAAATACCGTTCATTTTCATATAAATAAAGGCCATTTTTATTTTTATTTTTCTCCTTCCACTTGGGTTGACTTTGGGGACACAGTCAAAATCCAGTATTGGAGGAGACTCATCATCATTTTCGATTTTTCATGGTTTATTTAATTTTATTTTCTTTCCAAAATTCTCAAAAACAAGATCAAAAAACAATTTTTTTTAGCATTTTTTGATTTATTTTTAAAGAAACACTATAGGATAAATAGATGGTTTTGGTTAATTAAATTGAAATTTTTGAAAATTTATTTGTCTTAACAAAAATAAAAATGAAGGTTGATTACAAATAATAATGGTTTAACAAGTATATAGGAAGATTCATACGTGTTAATTGTGAAATATATCCTAATTGAAAATCTTTTTTTTTTAAAAGTGGTGAATTTAAAGTAAAGGATATAACATTTTTTTGTCTTCTAAGTTAACCGGTGCTAAGATGATTTTGCAAAACTCTCTCTTCGAAAAAAAAAACAAAACAAAAAGCAAAAAAATACAAAATACAAAAAAATATTTCTTGTATATATGTATATATATTTATTTTTTTAAAACACCTAGAGTCATGTGTTCACACTCGTGTGTTCACTCGCCATGCTCTATACCCTTCTCACGTAAGCCCGAAAGGCAGTGCACGATCGGTATTCTGGCCTCAGTTTATCCGAGTTAGGTGTGTGTATATAAAAATTATTTTACTAATAACGCCTACAGTCAATAAGTGTTCACACTTGTGTGTTCACTCGCCACGCTCTGTATTCCCCTCACATCAGTCTGCAAGGTAATGCATGGGTAATATATCTGGCCTCAGTTTATCTAAGTGAGGCATATGTAAATATTGTTAACATCAACAAAATTTTCAAAAGAAAAAATGGAGAGAGTAAGCAAATGAAATCCAAGCACTATTATAACTTATTTGATTTGACTTGTTATTGAAAAGAAATAAAAATACCACTTTGATAAACTTTGATAATTAACTAAGGATCCATTTCATAGTTACACTATGTTATTAACTGAAACAACGAGTTAAACTATAGTCTATTTGTTATGATAACTTGATTTTTGTTGGAAATTTTGACGAGTAAATGACTTAAATCTCAAGATAATGACAAAAACCTATATTTAACTTATTTGTGTCAATTTAAAAATAAATCCTCCATTGTAAATATTTTCAAAAACTCGCATTCATCTCTTTGTAAATAAATCTTGCATTTTGTAAATATTTTCATCCTGCATTTGGATTTTGTGGGTAGTATCCGCTGAAAACCCTCACGAGACAACACTCGTCCTACTGGGGACACCCAGAGGTTTAACGGCTTGTTGCATACGCTCAATGCAATCGTGCTCCCTACGATAACGAATTTATCTTAGTTTTTTTTCTTTATTCGAGGACGAATAAAAAGATAAGTGTGGGGGTATTTGATGTGCACGTAAATGTGCATATTTTTACCACCATATTTAATCTATTTAAATTAAATAAATGATCATATCGGGTATTTTAACTTGTTTAAACCAGAATTCATATTATTTTCAAATTGTCACATATTCATCTTCATATAGGGGCAAAATGGTCATTTTTATGCATTTATTAAGTTGTGAAAATTTACTTGGAATTTTCTATGTTGTTTTGTAGGAAATTTGGTGAATTTTACAAGTGGTTACATGATGATATATGCATGCACAAGAGTGAAGAGAACAAATGAAGATGGAAATAATTCAAAGTGAAGATAATGGAGGACCCCACCTACCCACCTACCTTAATGTACAAATTAGAGGCTAATGCACATGCTTATGGAATTAATGGCTTCATGTACACTTAAATGAGGATTATTTGAGGCCAGGCTTTTAAATCTCCCCGAGATGGCCGAGATGAAAAATCCGAGATATCAGCCAAAATCCGAGATTTGGCAGCCTATTTAGTTATAAGTGTTTTAAATATCGCCCGAGATAGCCGAGATATTTTCCCGAGATATTGGCCAAAATCCGAGATTTAAAACACTGTTTGAAGCTAATGATTACTTGGTCTCCACACTTCCTAAGAGGGTATTTTAGGCATTCCCCAAAAATATGAATTAGGGTTTAACACATGTATAAGTACCCCTTATGTTTCATGTAAACTTCCTCTTCTTAGTCTCTCTTTAGTTTAGTTTAGGCTCAAAAATAAAGAAAGCTCTTCTCTTTTTCTTTTCATGGCTACTTAGCCATTTCTTCTTTTCATGTTACTTTTTTTTATGCAATTCAATACATGTTCCTTTTCTTTTCTTCTTTGTTTCCTTTCATCACTACGCCATGGATGACATTCTACAACATTTTTGCAAGGTGTTGCCAGCTAAAATGTTGCGATAGATATAAGCTTTTGGTCCTACTGCAACGTTGTATTTTTGGTGTTACCATAGCCATAAAAATGTGTTGCTCTAGCTAAACAAGTGTAACACGATGCAACATTTTTATATAGTGTTACTATAGATGTTTTCAAATCAAAAAATTAATAAAATTAGCAATCCGCGTGAATACGATCCAACGGTCTATATTTATTCTGATTGTAAAAATGGATCACCGCTACAATTTGCCCCAAATTTTCGTTTTCCCGCCCGAACTCCAGTAGATCTCTTTCGTTTTTCATTTCTCAAATCAAAAGGCAAATAGAATACTTCAATGGAATTTCGAAAATCCTAAAATGATTACTCGCACTGTGTTCATCGATTTGAATCGCAAACATCACCGTTCAAATCATGGAATCTATAGCCCTCTCCTCTTTCAACACCCTCTTCTTCTGCCGCCCTATTTCTCAAATCGCGAAAAGAACGTGTATTTCTCAAATCGAAATAAAAAACACTCAATCCAAACTTGTTCGCACCCAGACAAAATTCTCAATCAAAATAAAATTGTTTGATTCAGGCGACTTAGGTGATTTAAGGTTTAGGGTTCGAAGAATTTGAGGTTGCGGTTTAAGAGTTTCTGGAATTAGAGGGGGCACGGAGGTGGTTTTCGATTTGGAGATCGTGAATTGGGTCTGGTCGCGAATGCAATCGGCGATTTGTGGATTGATGATTTGTGGTTTGAATGAAGTCGCTAATGGAATCCGGTTCAGGTCGTTTGGATTTTTTGTGTTTTTTTGTTTTTTTTTTTGAATTGGTGGTCGGGATTGCTGAGAAGATGGTCGATGTAGACAGAGTGAAGGCTGTTGTGGTGGTAGACTGTGAATGTAGGTGTCGTGAATGCTGTGAGGTGGTTTGAGGGTTTGGGCAGTTTCAGGTGGGATGAAGGAAGTGTTGAATGGTGATGTATGAAGGCAGTGCTGGTTTATTGTATGATATTCAACATGTTTGATCACACTGTCTTCTTATAGATTGTTGGTTTTGTCATTGGACTAATACCTCAAATCAGAAACACATTGATTGGTGAAGGTGCTCCTGTTCGTGTAATTCAAGACTCTGCTTCATTATTAAGGCATTTTCTACTTAGCTGGTGTTGATTATTTTCCAAATTATTCAATGCAGTGATGGAGCAATTCCTGCTACCACTCTGATAATGGGAGGAAACCCTATCAAAGGTGAAGTTTTTATTAGTCAAGCAATGTTTCTTTTTTATAGAAAATGATGTGATAAAAATTATGTTTTTAATAATATGATTTTCAGGTTTAAGGGGATCAAACCTTTGCTTATCGCTCATATTTGGAGTTCTAGCTGTTCGTTATATTTTGCTGCCTTTATTCGGCATAGTTATAGTCAAGGGAGCAGTGCATGTAGGACTTGTGCATGCTGATTCATTTGTGCATCATTTTACGTCGTTTCAAAGAAGGCTCGATCTTCCGAAATCGGAAGAATCGGGCGGTGCATGTAGGTCGATCCCCGCCGGGACTGTGGTGCCCCGGACCCCCGCCGGCGCTGCGCCCGGACCCGCTTCTCGGCTCACCTTCGGCTCGGCACTCGGCTCGCCTTCGGCTCGGCACTCGGCTCGTCATATATTTGTCAGTGTCGGTGTCTGTATAAATTGAAACTGCATATGTAATGAGTGAACTGAGTGATGTAGTGAGGAATATCTGTATATGTGAATATCGGTCTTATATATCATTGAATTGTAAAATAGTGGAGTCAAGAATTTGTACTATTTCAAATGTTGAAATAAAATATTTATTTAAATAAATTACTATTTGAATATCAAATTCTGTGCAATAGCATTTTATTAAATAAAAATTTATTTCTATTAAAAAATCAAATATGCTCTACATTGTGGGCCCCACAAATTCAGAAAGTTAATACCTATAGCAACATTTTGGAATGTTGGTACAGACACCTATGGATGTTGCTATAGACCCAAATATGGTTCTATTGCAACAATATTTCTTATGTTGCCTTAGATAGTCAAAATGTTGCCTTTGAGGTCTGCGGCAACGCAGCAAAATGCATCACCGAGAAAGTGTTGCCTTTGCCCTTTTTTAGCCTACAGCAACATTTTTTGGCACTTTCTGCATCACTTCTTTGGTGTTGCAGTATGCAATCTATGGCGTAGTGCATGTTGTAGTGTAGATTTACTTTCATGCAAGTAGTTAGTTTTAGTTCTTGTTAATTAGCTTCTCTTTTCCATTAGCCTTCATTTTCCTTTCTTTTTGATTTCATGTTGCTAGCTACATTTGTTCATATGATAACAAATATGAGAGGCTAATCCCTACAATTTAGGGGTAATGAAGCTCTCTAGTATGTAGATGCAATATTTTGATGTTTATGCTCTCTTTTTGTGCTTAATGAATCATTTGAAGTGGTTTAACTTGTTGTTTTTGATGTGAATTTGATAGCCTATATTGTTGACACCAAATAGGATATGCTTAAACAATCACAAACAATGATTACATCTTCATCTACATATGATGATGGTAATAAAGTGATTGTTGAAATTAAAATTTGATGGCCTATATTTCTAAACAATAGTTAATAGGTCATGCTTAAAATAGATTTTGCTTTCAACTTTGTTGTCATATTTCATCAGAATTAAATGTGTATTAGTGGTTGTGTTATAGTTTGATGGTTTATATTGTGCTAATTAATAGCACAAATATACCATACTTATGATAAGCACATCAACTAATTACACTAATGACAAGAAAAGAGAGATCATAACTTCATTTTGTTGATTTATGTGATCTAGAGAGTGGAAATTGCCTTCACACTCTCATATTTTTATCAATTTTCTTTTGCTAGTTTTCTACATTTTTAGCTAATCACATTTTCAACTTTGGTTAATTTGATTGAATAGAGATTTAAAATCAACAATTCCCTATGGATCGACCCGTACTCGCCACGTACTTCAATAGTACGCCGTGCGCTTGCGGTAAATTTTATTTCAAAATTCGTTCGGCTATTTTCTAACTCGATAGACATTTAGCCGTCCGAACAGTGTGTCTCGAGGACAGAACAATACATAATATACAATGAATAATAAAGAACACAGAGTCAGTTGTAGCGATAACATATAAGATATAATATATAATGCAATAGTATTATAAGAGTACAATACAACTCAAATGTCAATTATATATTTACATGCAGTGAATCAATGTCAACTAAATAACATTTGCAATTCCTAAGTAAACTCTTCTAAGCCCACTAAACCAATGATGGTCATGTCGTCCATATGCCTGTAATGTCTCAGACAGATCCGAGTATTATAAAATAACATACAGGTCGGACTATGTCTAATCAAGGATCATAAATAAGGGTAATAGTGTGTACATGAAATAACAATAAGATCTCACAATCAAAGATACTCAAATCATTAACTAGCAAGTCAAGTTAGATAAATAAGTATAAATATTTATCAAGGCATCACAATCACAAATAACTCGATTTCATATAGAGCAATCAAAACTAAAATCAAAAGATGTCATCACCCATATAGAAATACACCGAATCAGAAAATCACAAATCAAAACAAATGGGTGAATCATACATATCTAAAAATCAACATCATACCCAAAATAATTCAGTAACAAGACATCCCAAGTGAAGTCGGGCAGTAATGAAGCAATGCCCATCATCGCTCTCAATCACATATTATAAAATATCAATATCAAATCAATAAAATCAATAAGAAAGATTTAAGCCAGCTCATAACAATGCCGCAATGTGAAAAATCATATATCTCGATCTACAGCCCATGGAAAGATGAAACTCTCGACTGAAAGGTCCTAAGAGATTGAAACAACAAATCAATAATAAGTAGGCCGTCTACCTGGGAAGGATACGGGGTTGATCATACTCTGGACATAGTTTCAGGTTTAATCGCATCCATATGTAATATATTTTTATCTACCACCCACATATGTACACATATATCCACATATACCGGAACTAGACGGAAGACTGACAGCATGTCTGCTTGCTTCAGGAGCCACACGCAGTCCATATGACAGGACTCCTACAGTCATTGGTTACCATTACCTCTCCCCTGTCGGTATCGTGATAATGGTCCACCATAGGCTCGACAATGCGTAGCCTCTTCGGTCATGACTACCGACATGTGCCCCTATGGTAACTGACTGCTGGCCTATGCAACACAAGGGGCAACCAACTACCAATCTTGTGATGCGCATCAAAAACCATAAACAATAACGTGTCACAGATCTGGGCCGTGACCCCACGATCAGGCCGTCAGGGTGGATACTGACCAATCTAGTTCACACTTGAAACATAAATGGAGTCGGTCTGAGGTAGATAGATATATAAAGTACAAAATCTACGTGGCTAACAAGTAGCCTCCATAAATACTTACCGCAGCGAGTCACCCACACACTGCATATCCCTATATGAGTGTCATCCACGAGCAAAGAATAACTGAATAAATAACACAACGGCATCCCATACCACCATGTGTTACTAGTCCATTTATTCTGTGCTCATACATCACACTCGTCCTTCCTCATTCTATATAACAAGTCCAAAGAATAACCAGAAAAGTGTTACCGAAAGTCTCATACCAGACGGTATCACTAAACTGTTTATTCAGATCTCTCATCACACAGAATTAGATATCATAAAATCGCAAAATAGGCGTCATCACCGTATCTTATTAAAATCATCATCAAATCAATATTATTGGTGAATCACTCATATCATTAGAATCAATATACAAAAGATAACAAAATCAGTAATCAGAAACTAATATAAAAAGAAATTATTTAAATAAATATAACCAAATAAATTAATGCTTAATAATAAACCGTTCGCAATATACAAAACAAATACTAAAAGATGGATAATAAATTCATATACCAGAATAATTTAAGCAATTATCTAATCCCAATATAATTTGATTTTTGCAATAAATAACTAATTTTTTTTTCTTATATAAAATTAGTTAATTGTCAAACATTTACCAATAACATAAAAACTCATTTTAAATTCACGAAATAATTTGCTAAGCTAAATATTACGTATACAAGTAATTTCATAATTTTACCATAATTATATACCTATTTCAAATAATATAAAACATTTAGATTAGTTTAATTTTTCTAATAATCAAATAATTATATTTTCAGACCATAAATTATACTTTATATAGTATTAATTCAGGAAATTATTGTTAAGGACAAAATTTCTCAGCATTTTAGTCTCAAAGACAGATCTTCAGTATTTTAGCCTGAAGGACAACTTTCTTTAGGTATCAGTTTTTACAGTTTTTAGGTAACAGTTTGTAGTTATCGGTAGCAGTTTTTAGGTATCAGTTTTTAGTTCAGTAGCAGTTTTGAAAAAATGTTTGTCCTTATGAATAATTTTGAAAGAATGTTTGTCCTTATGAATAATTTTTAGGAAAATGTTTGTCTTTGTGGTTAAAATATTGAGGTCGTGTCCTTGAGGCTAAAAATATACAAATTTTTGTCCTTTAAATTAATTCCCCCATATTAATTTATAACTAGTTAAATAATACAATTAAACTCACATTATCCCTTTGTAAATTTTATATTTGCATCTTTACATATAAACACTAAGTAAATATATATTAAGGGCCTATGTATATTTGATTTAGTTTATATATAACATGTAAATATACTAACAGGCTAATGAAAACAGAAATGAAAACGGGCATAGCAAACTTTATTGCATACACACGATGAAATGCAGATGCTAATGTATTAATATATGCGAAACAGGAATGAGCCAAAACAATGCAAAACACAAAATAGGAAATAGCATAATAGGTGACAAGTAAGGAAACGGGAGACACAACAAATTAAACCACTGACATTTGAACATGTGTGCAAAAATACAAGATGAGGCACAAAATAAAGGCCCGTTTGTTTTTGTTTTGAGTTTTGTGTTTTGTGTTTTCAACATACACTACAAAATACATGAAAACATGAGAATTTTTTTTACAATTCTTAGGCATTACAACGATGGACGAGAAATGGAGAAGGAATTGTTTTCCGTCTTTTTGTTATGTCTCAAAACACGAAAAATCAAATAAACTTGTTTTTTATTTTCTATGTTAATTTTATTTTTCAAAATTGTGTGTTTCCCAACATTGCATAAGAAATGAGCATTTCTGTTTAAACGAAAACACAAAACTAAAAACAGCAAACCAAACGGACCCATTGCAAGCTAGTTTGATCAGGTAAAGAGATTGCTGCCTTAGATTGAGATTTGCATGCCACAAAAGCAAAAGGTGGTAAAAGCAAGATGAGCTTTAATAGTCCAGGCATGAAAGATACAAACATGAATTCAAGGATAAGACTTCATGGTATACAGCAGCAACTAGGATATATATAGTACGCTCTTACTCAACATTTCAACAATACAAAGACGGTCGTATATATATACAAATATGTATGCATTGCACATCATTTATAAGTATATTTAGTTGGTTTGTATTAGTTATATATATACATGAATTATGAGTTACTACTATTTATAGACTTACAAGATTCACAAGGGATATTAAATCACAACAAATTAAAATACACACAAGCACTCTAGACAAGAACAACAGCAAGATAATGTCCATAATAAACGCAGGCACCCCACTTACATTCATACGTACACTACCCAACAACAGCCACTCACATTCAAAACATAAAAATTGACCTATACTTATATAAAGACACAGTAATAAACACTCAAAAGCTAGGCCATGCAAACATCTAAATATATGTAGCCTCGTCCTCGCCTGCACTTGAACACATATGCACTTCACATTCAACAATAACTCACACACACTCGTGTGCACATATTCACTGACATACACACACAATACAAACAACACACACAATCTACTCTCGGCTGCAAGGAATAAGATACTACCTAGTTCAAAAGCAGGTAAGTTTATATGCTTAGATTATATATATGTATGTATGTATGTATGTATGTATACATTCATTCACTCAACAAGTAGGCAATAATTCCAAAAGAAATTAGATATTTTTGAGAGAATTCTGACCGGAGAATAATATTTCTTCCTCCTCTCACTGAATGAAAGCATGCACACCACATACTCTTCACACACACGATAATATACAAGGTTGCAGCATATTCAGATAATAGTGTAGCCTGACAATCTATTGTTTCCTTTCGGCTCTCAAATGCACACATAGAACTCAACAACAAAACCATGAAACTTGATTTGCATATGGTGGAACGTATCCAAGCATAAGGATTTAAGGAAATTTATTTACATTATTATTATTATTATTTAGAGCAAGGAGAATTTTCTCCCTGTTTGCATATGGTGGAAGATTATGTGTATCCTCAATATAAAGGAACAAAAGAAGAAATATCCCAGGAAAAAGAATCTGGAAAATAAACTTGAGCCAAATATACTTGAGCTTGGGCCTAGAAGTTATGGGCTTGATTATTGAAAGTATAAAGTAGTAAACAAATATGCTTATATATTCTTATTCTCTTTTGCTTGAACCAATCTCTCTTCAATTTTAATTAACTCAAAATTCCTATTTTTAAAATTACCTCTTTATTAAATTAATAGTATATTCTAAGTTTCTAACGTTATCCCTTATGAAGTATTATTTGCAAATTTCAATTTATTTAAATTTAAATATCTTGTTTTCACGATTTAAAACTTTTATTAAATAACTACAAAACCAATATAAAACAAACCATCAAATTGTAATTTAGTTAAATACGTTTCTATTATTAACATTAATTAATTATTACTAAAAACTTGGGATGTTACACTGTGAGTGTGGGAGAATGTAGCGACATAGAAATTCGAACACTTCGTCTTCGAATATCGAAACGTTTTAAAATATAATTAAGTGTTATAAATATGATCTTATAACCTTGTTAAACATCATTTAATTAACAGATAATGATAAGAAACTTGTTTTTGAAAATTGTTTACAAAAATATATCCTTCGAAGAAAAATTGATAATGTGACCGAAAATCGGTTTATTGATAAATAGCTTTTTGATGGATATAAGTTGGTCGAACTCTTGTGCACTTGTCTAATGATCATATGAACACATTAGCAACTAAAAGATACTCTCCTCTTCACAAAGCAATGGAATGTTCTAGAAGCTTCCATTAGGATAAGAAGCATATCATATTAAGGGTATAAGTGTAATTAGCATAAATGAGATGTGATGTAAAGAAGAAGTGATGGGAGGTGAGTGTTCCATGGCATGGTGGGAGTGAAGGAAAACTTAGGCAACACCATATTGTGACTATATAAGGAGAGGCATACCATAGATAATAAATCACCAATTCACAAAGAAACAATACAACAAACGGGGGCTTTCATAGCATTTAAAAAACACTATTATACCTAACCGGGAGCGTTTCAGAAAACGTTGTGGAACGACATGCTATGGTAGACCATAAACATTAAAGCAGGAACGAAAACGCTATGGAAAATAAATTTTCTATAGCGTTTTCTCAGTGCTATTAAGCAAAAACGCTATACGAAATATTATCTCATGGTTACTTTCTATAGTGTTTAAACTGCACATTTCTATAGCATCTTCTTTGCATATTTTATAGCATTTGGTATGCATATTTCTATAGCATTGGTTTGCATATTTCTATAGCGTTTTTGTGCATATTTCTAGCGTTTATTTAGTTATATTATAGCATTTGTTATTCATATTCCTATGGTTACTTTCTATAGCGTTTTGTAAACGATAGCGTTTTTTAAACGCCATTAAATGTAATATTAATTTATAAGCTTTATCCATCGTTGTTTCAATTTTTCCCATATATAATATCCATTTACCCATTTTTTCTTTGCATATAAATATAAAAGATTTTCGCTGACAAAAAATATGTAAATTAAAGCACAATATTTCATACATATCGTTCAAAAAACTTTTGGCATGTTCATAAAGTAGTTTATACATATTATTCGAACAATTTTTCCCATATCCATACATAGTATTTCATATATATCGTTCGAGCAACTTTTCTAATGTCCATACATATATTACATATATATTTGCATCAACCACTTACTTATAGGCCAGTCAAATAATTGAGTTCATCTTGCTTTGCTTTTGATATTCTCTCTCTAACATATGCAATAATCAAATAAGCAATCTAGAAGTTAGTAATTATTATGTCAAACATTCACAAAGTAGATGTTAGTAATTGTGAACTAAATCATTTAAAGAAGCATGCTAGTATAGTTTTACAGGCCAAACTTCCAAACCAACCCACATTCGATATTGAAATTACAATGAATGAAGATTAAAATCTGCAATTCTTTTTCATAGTAAGAAAGCATAATAGATCTACATGTGTTCATAAGCATCAGCAACCAGTATTGGAGTTCAACTTTTTATACAAATCATATATCAAACTCTGATTTTTCCCGTTCCTAAGTTAAAATATGGTTTTTAGTGAAACTCTTCGAAAATAGCATACTATTGCTTGAGTAATTGTAGTTCATTTTGTGTTATTTCTATTCTATAAGACTTGAACAGTACATTAAACTAATTGTACTTAATTAATATTGGATAAGGATGATCTTACCTGACTTGACCTGTGAAAGCACCGCCTTTCTTTGAAAGCCTGCTATTTTTTTATTATACAAGTAAAAAACACACAATGAGTAATCAAATTTTTAATTTTATTTATTTGAAAAAAAGGAAGTTGTGTAATGTGTAATTATACCTTTGGTCCAATATGCGGTGTATGATTAACCTAATGGACCAGCAATAATATATTGGATGCATATGCCTGTCATGTAAGAACCTTTATTTTCTCAGTACGATATTAATATACAGTGAAATGAAAACAGGTCATAAAAAGTTTGAATTGAATGGAGATAATTTCAAACAACTTACATGAAAATCATAGAGATCAGAAGGATGATCTAATGGCTGGATGATCCATCGCAATCGAAGACAATTTTAATGTTAGAGTAAATAGCCTTGATCCCGTTATAGAATATGAGGTAGTTCTCTAATTTTATACGACAACATAATGTAAGCATTGTTTTCATTGATCTCTCTAATCTCAAATGTTCCTACAGGTCTTATACTATGGACTATCGCCATAAAAAGCATTTAATGTGAAACTGTTAAAGAAAACATCGATAATTTGATTCCAATAGTTTTCATTCCCAATAGCAATATGATTCAACAAAAGGGGTTAATGATGACCCATCCGAGCTCTAATAGATCTCCACTTTAAAGAAGAAGATCCCCTAGCAAACTCTATACTATCAAGACCATCCTGCAATAATATGGATGAACAATTTTTGGAGAATTTGTTGCAAAAATGATGTATTATACCAAATACTATAGTATTATATAACTATGTTACTGTATCAGCAGGCACGCTTCTTTTTGGTTGGTTTCAGAAGAGAATGAATTATAATACATAGGTTCAAAGAAAATAAAGTTATTCTCATGTAGTATGAACTAATTCTGCCCAATGTTGAAAAAGGATAACACTTCTCAAATCTTTCTTAAAGCTAGCCCCAATCTTCTTTAGTATATAAATTAAATAAGCAATGCAAATAACTTTTTACAAACCTAAACAAATGGTGAAATGATGGATGAATCACCTTGGTCATTATGGCTGATTCCTATGGAGAAAGACAAAATAGTTCAACCCAGAACAAGGGAAATAAAAAGACAGTGAAAATAGCATGTGCATAAAATTTAGCAAATCGCAAAGATTTCATAATGTGATAAAATAGACGTAGAAGTTGAAAAAAGTAACAGGTGAAAATTACTACATGTACTATAAAATGAAGCATGCAAAAATGAACATCAGTAACTTGTAGATGACACAATAAGCAAACAAATAAAATCGACAGTGACTAGCAGTAATCACCATCTAAAATACTGTTATTATAATAAGAAAAGTCAAAAGGATAGCTAATTTATTTCCTAAATGATAATCCACATTTCTTAGTAGAACATGAGTATCTAAAAGTATCAACTACCGACAAGCACCATTGTCCCAGTGGTTAAGTGATTCGGCTTTGGTGCGAGAGGTCACAAGTTCGAAAATTGCATAGTGTGATTTGAACGTTTATTGACATGTGATATGTTATCCTAGTGACATGTTGTATACAAAGTATCATTTCAAAAAAGTATCAACTACCAAATATGAATTCTGCACATTATATCGGTGTAAAGTTAAAGCACAAGCATTAGACATTAGACTAGAAAAATCAAGTGGGTTTTAAGACTTTTAACCTATCAGGTTAATTCTGCTTTAGTAACCCCTCCACTCCATTTTAGTATCACTAAATAGTTCATACCAAGTTACCAACTCATAACTCAAAAGTCCATACTATCATGAATTTGTACCCAATCAAGTGATTCTCGGTCATTAGTTTATGTATACACTACATCTTTAATCCTAACATGCATAATTTGCTAACATCATAGAGTTGCACCTTGCGTCCAAATCAAGGTTCCACATTCCGTTCAGCGTGCCGGAACTCCGGCCATCTCGGCCCGGTTCCGGCGATGACCGGAACAGAATCGTCAAAAAAACCCGTTCCGTCGTCAGCAAACAAAAAAAAACATCAAAGAATCTTAGCAGGCTTTAAATCATCAGTAAAAAAAAACTTTAAATCATTTTACTATCAAAGAATCATCAGTAAAAAAAATAGTAAAGTAAAAACTGAAAAAAGCAAAACAACTTTAAATCATTTCATTAATAAATCAAGAATCTTAGCAGGCTTCAATCAATTCAAGTTTAACATTTTGCTCAAAAAATCAGACAACAAATCACGGTCTCAACTTTCAAATTTGCAAAGGAATCAAATATTAGGCTATAAAAAGCATAACAATCTCAGAACAATACACAAAAACTCACCAATTCGAAGCCGTGAGCAACCGAATTTACTCTGGAAGAAGGTATTTGATAACTGGAATTCGCGTCTAGAAGCAGGTATCCATTTTTACTCTGGAAGCATGTATCCATTCGCGTCAGAATTTTTACTCTGGAAACTGGAATTCGCGTCTGGAATTTTTACTCTGGAAGCAGGTATCCATTCGCGTCTGGAAGAGCAACCAAATTTACTCAGGAAGCAGGTATCCATTTTTTTTTCTCTTTTCCCTTTTCGCGTCTGGTATTTGAAGTCTGGAAACGTGAATGAGTAGGTGGCTTCGAGCGGCAAACAATTAGGTCAAATGATTTAGGGATAAATAATAAAGTGGGTTGGGCTTGAATTGGCTGTTGGTTGGCAGTAGCCTTTAGAATTAGGTTAGTGGACAATTACTTTAAATATGAGCATATGTTCCTTGTTTTTTATTATAATTTTTTTTAGTTAATTGAAGTTGATATTAACAAATTTATGTTATATAATTTGTATAATTTTTGTTTATTATTTAGGTGCTTGAATATGGCAAATCGTGATATTGTCTGGAATTACTGTACGGCAGTCGGTATCAATAAAAAGAAAACGAAGTGCAATTATTGCAATAAAGAAATTTCTGGTGGAGGTGTAACACGTATGAAAGAACATTTGACAGCAATGGCTGGCGATGTTGCACCATGTCCAAACGTTCCTAAAGAAGTCAGAAAAATGATACGGGAACATCTAATCAAAAAGAGAAACGAACGAAGCCAGGGGAAGCTTGAAAAACAACGTGTGCAAGAAGAATTGATGAGCATGCCCGAACAACGAAATTCAGACGTTGGAAGTGATGGAAATAAAGATGATAGAGATATTCAACATGCCTTTCAAGCAAGTAAAGAATCTTATATTAGTGATGAAAGACGACGTTTAGGCGTAGGATCCAGCGGAGTAAAGCGCACCGATCGTTCTAAATCCTTAAGGGTGGATAATGATTTTGAGATACGTGCAGCTTCCAGGATAGATTCATATGTTCAAACACGAGGAGGTAGATCTCAACCTTCAATTAAAACTGCAATAAAAGGCATTAAAGATGCCAAAACACATATAGGACGTGTAATATTTTTTTTTAACCATATTGCCCATAATGCTACAAATAGTCCTTATTATCAAACAATGGTTGATGTCATTGCAGAAGCTGGTCCTGGAGTCAAACCACCCACTCCAGGGGAACTTTCGAAAACTTATTTAGATTTAGAGTGCGCTAAAATCAAACAACATATTGATACTTACTCCAAATTTTGGGATGAGTATGGTTGCACATTGATGTGCGATGATTGGAGCACACAAAATAGAAGAAAAATCATAAATTTTCTTGTGTACTCCACTCAAGGAACCATCTTTCTTAAATCTGTAGACGCCACTGACAAATTTCAAAGTGCTGAGTATATTTGTGGTCTAATGGATAATGTCGTTAATTTTATTGGAGAAGATAGAATTGTGCAAATAGTAACCGACAATGGAGTAAATTATAAAGCTGCTGGTCAATTACTAATAGAAAAAAGAAGACAACTATATTTGACACCATGTGCAGCACATTGCATCGATTTGATTTTAGAGGATATTTCAAAAGAAGCCGAGGTAAAAATTATTATGTCAAATTGCCAGTCAATAACAGGATTCATATACAATCATGGTTGGCTACTTACAATAATGAGAAAAGAAACAAACAACAAAGAATTAATTCGGCCAGCGGTAACCAGGTTTGCTACTCACTTTATTGCATTAGAATCCATATACACACATAAAGAGAATTTGAGAAGGATGATCTATTCAAGGGAGTGGAGTGCAAAGATTCCAAAACTCGGTCCTAAAGACAAAAAAACAGCAATTCTTGTCTATAACTTGATTCATAGTGATAAATTTTGGGCTAACATTACTGCCATTATTCTCGTATTTGGTCCACCTGTAAAAGTTGTAAGAATGGTGGACAATGATGATAAAGCAGAGATGGGATATTTGTACGAAGCAATGGATCGAGCGAAGGAATTAATTAAGAAAAATGTTGGTTCAAGACAGTATCAAAGATGGTGGAATATAATCGATAAAATATGGGAAAGACAGTTGCATCGACCTATTCATGCAGCAGATAATTCTTTTAGCTATTACACAATTATACGAATGCATATCATGTCAATATCTTCTTTTAACCATTCAATTCTTTTAGGTTATTTTCTCAACCCCCATATTCAATATGGAGATAAAGCAACAAATGATGATGAAGTTTTAAATGGATGGACAAACATCCTTGAAAGAATGGTACCAGATATTGCTATGCAAATTGAAATTTCGAAAGAGGTAATAAAACATAATACTCAACTACTTATGATTCTTTTTCAAATTATGACATGTCTATTAATAAATGTTGTGTAGGTGGAAAAATACAGAATGAAACTTGGTGTGTTTGGTTCTGCAAAAGCAAAACAAGCAGCTAAGTCATGTCTTCCCGCTATGTGGTGGTCAATAATTGGCAGAGAAGCTGCTCCAAATTTAACACATTTAGCAATGCGCATTCTTAGCCAAACGGTTTCTTCTTCAAACTGTGAAAGAAACTGGACAACATTTGCAATGATTCATACAAAGCTGAGAAACAGAATAAAAATGGAGAACTTAGAAAAACTGGTATTCGTACATTACACTACAAGAAAATAACCTATTAATGGCAAACAGCGATAGCATCAAAACGTGTCTTGCTATTGTTATCTATTTAGTAGTCATTTAGATAAAAAATATAGCTTATGTTCACGCTATCATTAATAAAACTAAAAGGTCGGCGGTAATTTTTGCTTTCCCTCTCTCTTTTTCCTTTTCACGTATCCCTCCTTCCACCCTTCAATTCTAAAATCCCTAATTTACGAGCACTCTTGTTCACTCTAAAATCCATAAACTTCGCTGAAGCTATGCCACTCTCTTCTCACATCATCCAGCCTGCTGAACTTCTGATTGGTATTTACGAGGTACGGGGATCGATACCCCGCATCTCCATCTTTTTCCCTCTGCCGTTCTTCGGCGCCATGATCTTTTGTATGAAGATAAATAAACACGGCTGCTTATTTCTTTTGCTCACTTCTCCGGTCCACTGATTTATCAATCTAGGTAACTGCTTGGCGTCTCTTAAATTTCTATTTTCTAATCAATTCGGAGTAGGAATTGATTTGATTTCTTACGCTACATTCTTATGTATAGATTAAGGGTTAAATAAGTATTGTGTAGTCGACTGAAAGGAGACTTCTTCACCATTCAGTTCGAATTTTTATGCAGCTCATTGATGGCCTCTAATTGTGAAACAATGGAGATCAATGTCTGAAATAGAGCAACAGCAATACACTACAACAAAAACGTACTTTCACAACTGCCAAAAACAGTTGTAATAGGTCTATTACAACTGGCATCCGCCAGTCTTTACATCCACAGTTGTAATAGAGGGAGATTATTTTACAAGGGGCACAAACAGTTGCATAAGCAGTTGTAATAAGTTTTTTTGCAACTGCAAATAGCGGTTATAAAAGAATTATTTACGATTGCTTTCGGCAGTTGTAAAAGACTTTTTACAACTGCTATTTGCACTTGTACTAAAGTTTATCACAAGAGCCAAAATTAGTTGTTATAAGATTATTTTGCAACTGTCAACAAGTGTTGTAACATAATCTTTTACAACTGCTTTAACAGTTGTAAAAGACTTATTTACAACTATTTACTACAATTGCAATAGATATTTTAACAACTGTTTCCGCCGGTTGCGTTAACATTATACAACAGTTTGTAATAGTTGTAGTAGAATGTACTATAACTAGTGATGGCAGTTGCACCAAATTTTTTTACAACTGCTACAAACTATTATAAATCATCTTTTCACAACTGCTATTAACCATAAATTTCGTAATATTATAATTAAAACCAATATTTCGTTAATAATAACCACAATCATTCAAATACTTGAAACAACACGAACCATTCATATTCAAAAACGATTCAAGTTTACACCATTTATGAATTCATAATCCGTTCCAAAACATAATTAAATCTGTCACATAAATTAGTAAAAGTACATATACGTACTAATTAAAAGAGATAAATTCTTTACGCCAAGCAATAGGCGTCCCAACCGCTTGTCCAATCGTATAGATATCTGAAGTAGGCCTAAATAGAAAAGCTTCAGGATCCACCACTGCATCGACCCAAACTTTCCAAGCATCTGCTCCTAGTGGTACATGATGCACTAAAACATTAGGGTCGGTAGATGCGATTGTTGCTTCTGCGACAACATTCCTTTGCCAACTCAATAATTTGCACTTTCTAGGCTGCTGCTGAAATTGTATATCAACACCAGTTGTGACGTTGTTGCTACTCCGATGAGACTGCAAAAATAAATCATTATGGTGAAACCCTATACAATGAAACTCATAGCTGCACAAAGGGAGAAAAAGAAGTAATACACACAAGACATAACACACAAACACAAAAAAATTTGGACGACTTAACGCTCTTAACGCAGTTTTTTTCCAGAAGTAATACACTTTTTTTCCAGACAATTCGCTGACTGTCAGAATAAATAAAATTGTGCTACAATGCAGTTACGTACTTTGAGAACAACAAAGCAGAAATATCAGTGTTTGGGTTTGTGGTGGACAGGACAAGTGTATTCAGAATTTTTATGAAACCATTTAGCTGGACATGATTTGAATTTTGATATACGTGGCTGCTCTAGTTTTTTTCGTTAGTTTTACAACCCCCGGCACATCTGGAACACAATGGAATGTCTAGTGATACGATTAATCATGTTAAAAAATATTATAGACAATTTAGTGCCAGGTTGCAGCGTAGTTTCACAACCCCTGGCACATCTGGAACACTGGAAGATTTGGTGTAGCTGAAACAATTCGATGCAGCTCTGTATTAAACATAAACATATATCACCGCTGCCTGACAACACAAACCCAGCAGCAAATTCAAGACTGCCTTCACTTCCACCAATTCAAACCAACCACTCTTCTCCACAGTTGTGCCTGCATATTGCCACTATTCATACATAAAACTCCTTCAAACATCACTTTGACAACTACAAGCACTGCCAAATCATTCAACAAACACCCATACTTGCAAAGCACTACATCAAACATACACTATTCTTCAAAATTGTTCTCATCTACAAAACCGCCACCTTCAATCGAACTGCCTAAACCCAATCAACTCAGCAGCTAGACATAACTCTTACCATCGACTGTCATCACCATTAACAACGACTATGCACCATCTCCTTGCTAACAAACATCACAAATTCATCCATACATCCTCTGCTGTACAACTACACTTCATCACGCCATAACCACTTCTACATTCCCTGCCTGTCTCAGAACCACTATCATTTATGCACTGTCTGTCCACCTCTTTGCTGAACCAGTTGCATACATTCACCACCTTCCTCTACCTTAAACAACAAGGCATCACCCCCTCAACCACAACTCCACTAAGACCAGACTGCTACCAAACAAACTCCACTTCACAAAACACCACATACCACTAACATGCCCTGCCTACATACACACTGATATCATCGGAAAAAAAATCCAAATCATCCTCTGATTATTCGACAGCAACAACCATCCACTTCTGTTATATACATCACCATACCAACAAGAACCACTCACTTTTGTCATATACATCATATACTCACTTTTGTTATTTCGTTTTTTATATGTCAACTGTGAAGGTACTAACTATGGTGAATGTGTTGTTGTGCATGGGGATACTGTCAACTGTGAAGGTCATACACAAAAACATGCGAATGAAATATGACATTGTTTCGGAAATACCTGAGGTGTATTGCCACGAGGAGTCACAGGTTCTTCCGCTACATTTTGTTTACCATTGATGTTCTGTTGAAAAAAAAATGTTAGCACGCACTAATAAATTAAACATATATTAATTACTCGTTAACACAATGAATCAATTATAACTTACAGCCATAAACAAATCAGAGAGCTCTTTCATTTGAGCTTGCAAGGTTGTAATTTGATTTTCTAAGTCACGTACTTTTTTTGAACTAATCATACGTACTCCGAACTGAGTTGGTGTAACCCCAAAACCTAGCCCCCTTATTCTACCTCTGTGTTCATGACCAAAAACCTTTGACACTCCATCTTCGTTCAATGATACCGTTCCTTGAGAAATTTGAGTGTTTTATACTCTTTTACCTTAGCCTACAAATTCAAAAATATTCATTTTTATATGTCGCAACATTAAATGTAACATTCAAATACTGAAGACAATTGCAAAAATACATGTCAAGTAAAATATATCAAATTTGACTATTAGTCGGCGAAATGGTTAAATGGAGTCAAAATGAAAAATAGAAAAATAATTTGATGTATTATCCATCCTTACTATGTAATCGGCGACAACAGAATTTGGTGGTTCTCCATTTTTCTTTGTGTGACCTCTGCACCACAAATCCTCCCTACTGATATCTGATGAGCAACCACTTTCTTTTTTCTGCAATAAGAGCTTAACAACTAAATACTAAACAATTTTGGATATTTTTTTGATACTGATTATATTTTTTTGATACCGATTATAAATGAATTTTACAAGTTATTTTTTTTACCATATCATCTGCCAGTCTTGCGTAACCCTTTCGACTCATAGTGTGTGGAACTGTATTCAACGCTCGTATGGCCTTGTATTTATTGCTTGTCGACTACATAAGAGAAATTCATTAGAATTTGGTATAATAAACTGAAATGAAAAATTCTTAATTGTATCCATCAAAACAAAACCAACTACCTCAAACTCTTCTGTTAATTTCTCGTTGATAAAATCATTCCACTCTTGAGCACTTTTAATATTATTCAGTTTTAATATGTCTAATTTGTTGGAAGCATCGGGACTCTTTGCTGCAACTTTTATAGCTTTGACTAGCCTTGATTTTGCCTCTTTCCATCGTAGGCCCACCATCTGAAGGAACATATTTTGGTATATATCATCCAACTTGAATCTTGCCTGTACAGTATGAATAAAATCTAAATTGCATAGTTACATTATGTATAAAAAGAAAAATCTAAATTGCATAGTTACATTATTAGCAGTAGCAGGTTTGCCCTTCTATAATACTTCTTGAATTACTTGTTTTGAAGGAAAGTATGTTACTTTAGGGATCTGAACTTTGCACGAAGTTATATGGTAGATGTTTTTGGCCGTTATTATTTTTAATCTGTCCAGGAATTTGTTGCTATTATGCATGTCAACTTCTCTCGGATCTCAAATGCCGCTTAGTTTGATACCTGAGCGACTAATGAGCGTTCTATGTTTCAGAAGTTCGGTGTCATTAATAGAAGCAGTGGAACACATGCTAAAATTCAAGATTCGCTGCTTCTTCCTACGATGGCTCAACTGAATTAAATTCAGAACTAGACTTTATGTTCAATGTATTCATACCCATGCTATTTACTGTTGATCTTCATCTAGTTATTTAACTGGTACATCTCATGTTTAGTTTAAAATTTAAAATCTCCATCAGTATATATATTTGGAGAAAAGATGAACAGTTAAACATGAAATATAAAAGAAAATTCGAACATCAGATATAGGTAGCAGAGTCGCAAATTTGAACATCAGATATAGGTACCAAGATAAAAATTCAGATATGGCAAAATAATTAACCAAATGTACCTGGCAATTTTCTTTACTTTTGTATAAAACTAGTGAGACTCCAATATAAATATATAAAGATTAATTAATTACTAATTACTAATATTTGATATCTAATTAAAAAAAAATTACTTTCAATCAACCTTCAACCCAAATGCTTAAAAGTCCTACACAGGAAGCCAGAAAGGTGGAAGGAAAATATACGTAATGGGGTAGACGACATTAATTTTAAACAAGTAAGCACTCAAGTTAGAATTGACTTATCAAGCAGAAGACAAAACTTGGGCAGCCGTATTTCCAGTTATATGGACACAACTTTGGACCACAACAAGGACGCTAAAAAGGTTAAAATTAAAACAAAAGGACCAGTAAGTCCAGGTTTTGTTCTAAAGTGGGCAGTAACTAAAACGCTTTACGCTTTTAGATTTTAGAAAAAGAATGCATGCAAGAAGAAGGAAAGATGTATATTAGTGGGCAGTAACATAGAGCGAGACAGCTTTGTCTGTGTTTTCTACTCAGTTTTGCGACAATTCAAATGAAGAACAGTCGTATGGTATTGGTCCTTCTTGCGACATCCCATGTTTTTCTTATGTTTGATTCAGATCGAGTACAATTATGGTATCTGTTATTTTCAAAGTCAGCATTTAAATAATAACGTGGCACTTTATGTCAATTATTTTTTGCATATCCTGCAATGATTCAAGCCAAACTGTTATGCTTTTCTTTTATTTTTTCTACAAAATAAGAAACTATACTTATACATCATGGAGCATTTAAACAAAAACTACATGCCAAATTTGGATAATTCCATCTCATGCGAGTGGTTTCATTAAAAATAAAAATAATAAAGATCTAAGTTAAGAGTATTAAATTTGTTAACATGGAGTATAAATTGAAAACTTCGAAAGCGCCGTTTTCATTTAACTGAAGGGTTGATCGCGTATTGTTTTAGAACCAGTCTCTACGTATTCTTCACCGATGGGTTGATCGCGTATTGGAAAATTAACAACTGAAGGGTTGAACTCAAAATTTTTGTTTACTAGATGAAAAAAAAGGACTGACTACCAGTTCAATGATAAAATTGTTATGTAGAGGCCTTGAAATCCAATCACGTCATTATCGACAAACGTTTAGACAAAAAAGAAATTGAAAAGAAAAGGATTTGAACAACCAACAAACATTGGTGTGATTGACTGATTGTATAAGAAGATGATGAAGCTATGAATACCAAGAAATGGAAGAGAGTTTTATTTCTTTAATTACAAAAGAAGATAATAGACAAGGTTGTTACCAGAAATTCATGTTACTGTGAAAAGCATAGAAGTAACAGTACTTTCAATTCATGTTACCAGAAATTCATGTTACCAGAAAATCCATGTTACTGCTACATGTTACAGGTAGGTTATTTTAGGGTCAATTTTAGGATCAATATTCATTACAGATAGGTTATTTCAAAATACCATACAAAACTGCTTATTTGTAAATAAGCCAATATTTAGAAATAGGCTAATGGTATGTAATGTAGATATCATAAGACAAAACTGCTACATGTTATAGGTATGTTATTTTGCATGTTAAAATAGACAAAACTGCTTATTTAGAAATATTCCTTACACATAGGTTATTTCTAAATACTATACAGAAATGCCTACTTAAAAATAAGCCAATGTTAAGTATTGGTTGATAGCCATAGTTTGGTTATAAAAACATGAGCCAAAGTCTACTTTTCTATATATATCATGGTGATTTATTGTAGTACCTGAATACATGTCCATATATCAGCCCTTAATTTGTCGTCGACTTTCTTCCAATTGCTAATGGTCACAGGTATCATCTCCCTTGCTAAAGTCCCAAGATACGATGATAAATATTTGGAATTTGGACCAATAGGTTGATTAAGTTCATTGAACTCAATTTCAACCTTCTCATTTGGTGTCAAAGAAAATAATCTCATCATTGTTTTTCCTCTTTTCCTCTTAGTTTTGACCATGTTCGCCTCTTCGGAGGAAAAATCTAAGTTGGTTGAATCAAGAGGATTGGATGAGTATGTGGTATTGACATTTTGAAGGGGAGCTAAATCATGAGGATTGGACGTTTGTGTGGTAATGACGTTTTGGAGAGGGGTTGAATTAAGAGGATTGGATGATTGCGTGGGATTGACATTTTGAATGGGAGTTGAATCGTGAGGATTGGACGGTTGTGTGGTCACGACGTTTTGGAGGGGAGTTGAATCAGGAGGATTGGATGAGTGTGTGGTATTGACGTTTTGAAGGGAAGTTGAAACATGACTATTGGACGTGTGTGTGGTAACGACGTTTTGAAGGGAAGCGAAATTAAAAGATTTGGAGGAGCGTGTGGTAGTAACGTTTTGTAGGGGGGTTGAATAATGACAAGGAATGATGGATGGAGGAATTTCACCGTGCTTGCGTGGAGATTTTCTAACGGTCACATTCATATCCTTAAGAGTACAACCAACTTCAACTTCAACATCTTTCATTTTAGAGATTCTAATACCACCGTTAGCCTCTGTTAGACCACGAGCAGCTGCAAGTGCAGCAAGACTTTGCTTCTTCGATCTTTTATGTGCTTGCTTCGAGCTCTGAAATTTTTTGAATAAATATAGCATTAGTTAGGGTTATAGTTGGAATTGAGGTAAAAATAGCAATAGCATTTACCTCTCCTTGATGTTGCTCGTTCTTACCCATAGATGCAATAAGTTCAAGCTTCTTTCTCCAAGTGATCAACCTAGAAAAAAATCATAATATGTAAAAAATTAACATTATACTAATTAGTATAGGACTTTTTCGATATGTAACGACTATGAATAATATCAATAAAAATATGAAAACAACCACGTGCGATACGATGTAAAATTGTTTTGATACACTTCTATCAAAAACTCGAGTAAATTAATATGTGATTTGATAAGTCGTATCTTTTTAATACGAAGAGAAATTTATTCATCGGTTTATATAACAACATAACTAAACACTTTAACACATATGACTACATATAAAACAACATATCAACAATGAATGCTTATTCTTACCAAAATGCCATCGCAATCCTTTCTTATGTAACTTTCGTCTTCACTATCAACATCTCTATCATTAAGTAGCGACTCATCTAGTGGTTTACTCGTTGAGTTTTCCTCCTCCTCATATTTTTCCAATTCATGAAAACCTCTAGGAGGTGCTTTCAAAACAACATACCAATTTGAAGAACTACTTTCTCTAGAGAAAAACACTTGTACAGCTTGTGTTGCTAAGATGAAAGGATCGCTTGCAAATTGATTTTGGAACTGATGTAAATTAACTAATGTAAAGCCATCTTCAACCTTAACTCCACGATAAATATTTGCCCAATCACACTTAAACAAAGCAACTTGAAACAAACGGTAGTCCAACAACAAAATCTCATGCAAGATACCATAATAAATAATTTTCTCTACGGACCCGTCTGCACGAATTGTATTTGCCTCAATGGAAACACCGCTATTTTGCGTAGACTTCTCATTGTTTTTAGTATGGAAACGTCGTCCATTGACAATATAGCCAGTATAAGAAACTACTTGCGATCGAGGCCCATACGAAAGCCATTTTATTATTTCGCTAACATCTGAAACATTTCTCTCATCTTTAACCTGGACATACAAAATGTTGAATATAACGATATAGGACAATAATATGTGCATATATGAAGCTTAATTGGTTTAATGAAAGAAAATATAACTATTTCAACCTTTTTTCCGAACCAATAACTAAAAGTCTCTGAATGCAGTTTTGACAATTCCATATCATTTTGTAAAAGCCGAGGGTACAAACGTTTCAACTCCTCCTTGTGCATTCTGCATATGCAAATGTACAAGTTAAAATTTAATTGCTTTCATATAGAATGATCGAGTTGAACTTATACTTACTCTATGTACGGCTCCACTTCATCGGTATTGAATAGCACATACCGATGAGCAGCATCAATCACCTCCTCGGAAAGTAACATGGGTTTTCCTTTGGAAATCGGACGCCCATCGAGTATGGAATCACTTTGTTGCACTTCATTTCGATTTTTCTTTCCTCCAAATTCATACCCATCTTCAATATATCTAGCACAATACTTAATGCATTCTTCAGCAGAATAGCGCTCAGCTATGCACCCTTCAGGTCGGGCTTGATTTTTAACATAACCCTTGAGTATTTTCATATACCTATAATCAAGACATAAGCATAAAATGCTTTCATAAGCGCATATTTTATTAATTATGTTAAGTATTCATAAAAAAATTACCTCTCAAATGGATACATCCACCGGTATTGTACCGGTCCGCATATTCTTGCCTCCCTCCCCAAATGTACCGTCAAGTGAATCATGATATCAAAAAAGGAAGGGGGAAAGAATCTCTCAAGGTCACATAATGTTAATGCAATTTGATTCTCCATGGATTCTAATTTATCTCTATCAAGCACTCTTTGGCATAAGTCATTATAAAATGAACATAGTCGCAGTAATGCATTCCTTGTACCTACGGGCAAAAGCCCTCTCAACGCTACAGACAATAGTTGTTGCAGCAAAACATGATAATCATGAGACTTAAGACTTGAAATTTTTTCCTGTTTTACAAAACATTTCCCAATATTTGAGCTATACCCATCAGGCACCTTCAAATTCCTCATTCTATCGTAAAAGATCTCTTTTTCTTGGTCTGTTAAGGTGCATGGTGCAGCAGGAAGTAATACTTTACTTCCAACATCTATAGGATGCAACTTCTTCCTTATACGCATTGCTTCCAGATCTTGACGTGAAGTAATTCCATCTTTTGTTTTTCCTTTGATATCAAGCAATGTACCAAGAATGCTCTCGCAAATATTTTTTTCGACATGCATTACATCTAGATTGTGACGCAAAGGAAGTGTCTGCGAAAACCAGAAAAATGTGTGTAATAGATTGATAGTAAAATACTAATTACTAGACATGGCTATCAAATGAAAAGACTTTTATTTTTAATTATCTTTTACCTTCCAATAAGGCAAATCAAAGAAAATGGACTTCTTTTTCCACATTTGGATACCTTTTTTCTTCACATCTCCCCGCTTTCTTTTTCTACCGCCTATCTCTTCCTCCTTTGTCTTTTTCCCCCACTCATTAACGATATCTTTGACATCTTCGAAGATTTGAGCACCGGTATGTATTGGAGGCACTTGTCTATTTTCTATGGTTCCATCGAATAAGTTTTTCCGGTGGCGATATTCGTGATTAGGTGCAAGAAATCGTCTATGGCCCAAGTATGCGCATTTTTTACTAAATGGTAGCCATATTGAACATGTATTAATGCCACAAACAGGACATGCTCTCTTACCTTTTACAGTGCAACCTGCTAAATTTCCATAAGCTGGAAAATCATTTATTGTCCACATCAGAATTTCATTTAATCTAAATTCGCTACGATTGAATGCATCATACACCTTTACCCCTTTATTCCACAATTTGTTCAAATCTTCAATAAGTGGTTGCAGATACACGTCGATATCATTTCCTGGTTGTCGCGGTCCGGGAATTAATAAAGATAGCATCATATTATCTTTATGCATACAAAGCCACGGAGGGAAGTTATAAGCAATAAGAAACACTGGCCAACAACTATATGTTGAATTCCAATCACCAAAAGGGTTAAAGCCATCACTTGCAAGGCCAAGCCTTAAATTTCGTGGGTCGGATGCAAAGGAGGGATACATTCTATCAATTGTAGACCACTGAGAGGAATCTACAGGATGTTGTAGTTTACAATCTTCTCTTTTATTACTACTATGCCATCTTAATTGTTCTGATGTCTCCGGCGACATGAACATTCTTTTCAACCTTGGTATGAGTGGAAAGTATCTCAAAACCTTCACAGGTATTTAGGATTGCTTTCCATCTTCTCTTGTCTTGTTCTTTTTCCAACGAGATTTGCCGCATTTAGGACAAAAATCACAATGTGCAAGCTCTTTTATAAATAGACAACAATCATTTGCGCATGCGTGTATATTCCTATAACCTAAACCAAATGATTTAATCAACTTCTTTGTTGCGTATGTTGAATTAGGAAGCTTGTTTTCCTTAGGTAGCATATCCTTGATGAGCATAAGAAGTTCCGTAAATGCCGTGTCGGTTATGCCATTTCGAGCCTTATGTTTATAAAGAAGTATCGTAGCAGACAACTTTGTGTGGCTTGTACAACCAGGATATAAAGGTATTTCAGCTGTCTCCAACAATTTCTTAGTCCCTTCCCTATGTTTATCATTAACACGATATTCATTCTCCTCGTCTTCAATTTGTGCATCGAAGTACATTCTGTATGTATCTGCCACTTCGTCGGCTTCATTTCGTGAATGACGCGCTTCTCCATGAAAGATCCATACATCATATGTTTGATCAATTCCAAAACACACCAAATGTGTCACATCTCTTGGAGAATGCCAAATAAGGTTCCTACATCGACGACAGGGGCAAATAATTTTTTCTGGATTACCCTCACTTTCAGCATGCTTGTGTATGAAATTTCGAGTGGCTTGCCTATATTCCTCTGTCATTCTAAAAAAAATAAACATATCCTTAGTCAACCCTACATAGTTATAAGTACAAAATTATTAATCAAAAATTACGAAACCTTGGTAAATTGATCCATGTTTTGTCCATATCTTATGTGGATCAGATTGGGCACACGTGGAAAAGAAACTAGTAACTGCAACAACAAAGAAACTAGTAAGTTTTAAATAGTCCCTCCCTTTAAATGCTACATGTAAAACTTGACTTTGATAATTTAAATTCAATTTCTTTAACCCCCAATTTCTTCATACATTTCCACAACTTTCTTGAACTACTGCTATTATGCAAGGCTAAACAGTTCAGGATAGTTGTGGGAATTCATGGAGATAGTTGTGGGAATTCATGGAGATTAGTTCAAAAGATTAATTAAGGCAGAAGAAGGTCAAAACTTATAAAACTTCAGAGAATAAGGATGGTAAAGTACATAATTAGTTACCATCATCATGCATTCAATCCAATATTTTAATCATCTCAAACAAACAGATTACTGTCTAAATTCAAAGTCGTATTTGTCTGTCTAAAATGAGTGAAGAAAAACATCTTATTTTCTTTCTGTTAATTGCATTATAAGGAACATTGGAAAATTTTCCTTCACAAGCTCTTGAATTCAAAATTTATTAAACAGTATTTTATTATCAGTGAAGTAACACGATTTATGCAGGTTGTGTTTAACTCTTAAGCATGCTAAATATTACATAAATTGTTTCTGACTCTTACTATTATCCATTTTCTCCTGGTACAGACAACCAACCATTGAATTTAAACAAAGTAAAATAGCCACTATGATGTTTGCATCTTCATTAATAATGATTCGATTTTTTCATTATTTTTGAATTGAACCTTATGGATGACATTTAAACGATGATTAACTGTATAAAATGTAAATTAATTAGGTTAGTTGGATGATTGATAGTTAGAATTACTGCTACCATTTCACTCACTAATCTGAAGTTGCTGGTAGGTATCAAAGTAAATATGCTGATTAAAAAATAGTTTAGTCATTCCTAATAATACACAAATGTGAATCATGACAAAGCAACCGCTGAGGTCTTTCAATTTCTGATAAGAGGTTGATGTATCAGAGATTCTGATGAACAAGATCAGAATCAAACAATAATACTAGCTCAGCAATCACCGTGCATTCATATTTTTGTGGATCCATTGCTTCGACTTCAGTTAATAATCTGGAAATTACTTATAAGTTGTTAACCATAGGTGGAAGGAGAAAAACATGAGCAATTAAATTGTGGTAGTATTCAGCATATGAAAATTGGAAAATTAAGCTGGTTGAGAAAATAAAAGGATATAAGCCAATATATTTACTAACCAGGAGTTGAGAAGATATCATACTGATTATTCCTTTTCTTAACCAAGTAAGACAAGGTAATAATTTATGCTACCTTGACATTTGGAGACTACTAAGCTTTCTGTCAGATGCATAAGAAACTCCCATAGTTTCCATACTCTTCAGGACAGAAGCACACATTTGACTGATGGTTTAAATTTATGTTCATCCAAGTTTAGAAATTCTTTCAATTACATAACATAGTGTATTCTTCTTATCTGATGTTCCATCATAAGTTCAAATCGACAACAGCAGTACAATAATTTGGAAAGCTTCTTGTCCATTTAAGAATATGATTCTTATAAGTGTTCAAGCGCAGCTTTAGATTAGTCGTGACTAATGCAGCTCTTTTAGTTCTGGAATAATGAGTCGACATTAACTATAAATATCACGAGAGGTCCAAACACTCAAAAGATAACAAAAACCTTTGCTCAGTTGGAATGAATTATAGTTTCATGAACATCAAATAGGAATTTAGACAGTTATCAATGTATGAAGTAATCATAATCTTAACGATACCATACCTATATCAGCGGCAATGACAAGCAGATGGCAGAAAAGAGCGCAGCTAGGGTTCGCGGGTTTCGTCGATGGCAACGACAGCGAGCGGTGGTCTGGCTTCGTGGATGGCTAGGGCGGCGAGCGTGTTTAGCTTCGTGGAATATGGCAAGAGCGGCGAGGTAAACGAGATGGGGTTAGGGTTTAGGTGTATGAAATTTTGACGGTGAGTTTTAGTGCCGATTGAGTAAATTGAGCGGCCAAGAAAAATGAAGGGAGGGAAGTTGAAAATTTTGATGAGGTGGAAAGGGAAATGTATCTATTCAAAAGACAACTGGAATGGACAGTTATTATAATTGAGTAATTACAACTGGTACAAAAAAAGCAGTTGTTATAGACGTATATTGCAACTGCTATATAGATAAAGTTGTTAAAAATACCTTTGTTACAACTGTTAGAAATAAACAGTTGTTAAAAATAACCTATAACAACTGTCGGTTTGTGTTAGTTGTAAACTAAAAGTTGTAATACGACTGCTTTGTTGTAGTGATATGTGGTATTGTTTTCCATTTATGTTTCTGACCTTGTTGTTTTTGGTGTAGCAGTTGAGGAGGGCAATTTTGATTAACATATAAAAAGTTTAGAATCCATCTCTAGAGCTATAATTTTATTTATATCAACTAAAACTGCATATATAATGAAAAATAGAAACAGTTTCATATTTTTATGAATGGGTTCATTACCATGCCTTTAAATGTGGAAACTTGCTTATAATTTAAATTCATTTACTCTGCTGTTTGTGATTACATAGGATTTGTATCCTTCATTGCTGCTGTTGTAGAATGCAAGTCTAAATTGTAGGGTTTGTCATAAACTTGTATACTTTTATATATTATATTGAATGTATAGGTCTTAAATATACTTAAATCACCTTAATGGTCCTTGCGCTTTTAGATTTTATAGTTTATGTTTGATCTAACTTGCTTTTAAAGAGCAGCTGATGTCACCTATTAAAAATCCTTTATTCAAAATGTATGCGTTGAGTTTTCTTCATTTGAATACTTAGATTATTTCTCTATATTGGAATTGGATTTATTGTCAGTCTCACATCCTATCATAACATTGCACAACTTATAAGTTTCTTTTGAAGTTGAAATGTTCTGGATCTTGTTTCAATTGTGTTCTTCAGCTGTTCACTGCCAGCATCAGTAGTATCCACACTAAAGATGGATCTGTGACGAATACATGTTGTTTGTCGATGAATACAAGTTGTTTAATGCAATGAACATGCATGATTAAATAAACTATACAACCCAATTTTTCAAAGTTACTCTGTTATCATCACTTTTTAAGGCTGCTGCACGTAATCTTTCTATATGTAATCGTCATTTCTTATGCAATTTTCCTTTCTTTAATTAATAGACATTCCATCTTCTATTTTAATACTATCTGATAATTACTTAAATACTTGTTCAAGGTTTGAAGACTAATATCAAAATTTGGATGTAAGGTAAACTTACTGTAACTTTTTTATACGTAAAAGAAATTAAGATTAAGCAACATTCATATAGAGTTGGACACTGTTGTGTAAAATGTATTCAGCAATATACAAAGTAATAAAATAACATTTTCTCCTTCAAGTTTTACAGTGTACTGAATTAATTAGTATTGAATGTTATAGGTATGCTTTTCATGTTTTAGTTAATGGAACGCTGAGTACAATTATCCCAGACCCAAAAGTGATTAACCCATAGTTACAATATATGTTCAGTTTTACAGGAACTTTCAACCATGCTATAAAACATACTTGCTATATCATATTACATATAAAGCTATTTATAGTTTCAGTTCTTACCTGCCTATAGTCAACCATAGTTTTAGTTGAACATTGTATTACGTTGTCACTTATAGTTTAAGTCCTTACAGATATAGTTATATACAGTATGAATACAACAATATAGTTCGGTAACCAGTTATTATATATATATAATGTATGTTGTGTGTGAGGGCGTAATTTTCTGCGAGTGTGGATTTGTTCATGTATGCGTGTCAGGGGTGTGAGTTAATGCAAGAGGGAATGTGTTCATTTGTGATTTGTGAGTGGGTGCATGTGTTCCAGTTGGATATGTGTGTGGTTGTGTGAAGGGCTTTCTGTGTGCGTAGTGATGGGGAGTGTTCAATTTTATGGGGAGTGTTCAATTTTTCAAAAGGTCTTCAGTAAGGACTCTGATCGTCAAAATGCAATGCCTTCTTCCAAAGCTAGATACACCGAAACTGGTATTTTCATATAGCATAACATTTAGCCTTTCATCAGAATTATATATTTTACATCTTCCTATCTTAGGTAAACAAATGAAAGAGAGGTCTTCCCTAAGAGCGACAAGGGGAGAAACTGATGAGTTTGTTGCTGTTAATGAAGCGAGAAGAGATACTACAAACACACAACATAATGCTTCACAAGTTATTGCTGCAAAAGTCGACCGAGGAACACCATCCACTAATAGTATGTTAGATAAGTCCAATTCTATGTTTAAAACTGTTGGTAATATGGCTGATGAATCTGGTCCAAGAAAGGTTGTGGAGATTGATATTGAAATGGAGGATCCTAAAAAGTTAATTTCGAGCATTTCAAATGTAGAGTGGACTGATGAACAATTGCTAGAATTGGACTGTCTAGACGACATGATGTTTTAATTCATTTATGAATACAAGGTTAGCGTCATTTACCTTTGCACTATACCAAAGCTCAAACCTGATGTTGTTTTCTTTACATATGCTGGTCAGATGCATTTCATATTCTTTAAATTCATCTTTGCACAATGACACGTACAAAATATAAGCCAATATGTGATTGTTATATACATGGGGTAATACACTTTCTACCAAGAGGTGTCTGTAAAACCCAAATAACACGGGTTTGTTTTTGGAAACTCCATCTTCTATATGTAGAAGATGCTTTCTCTAGTCTTATTTATGTCTGAATACATGATGGAAGTATTTAGCATCCTAGACAACGTTAGCATGCTGCTAAGTTTTATTAGCATGTGAATCTATGATATAAAAGCATGCCACTTGTATATGAATTGTAGATGAAGCAAAACATCACATGATATGACACAAATATTGATTCTTCATTGTTCTTACTCGGTTAGATTTTAGAACAATTTTACAGAAATATTTTCAGGTAAAATCAATTTATAAAATATAAATTATCACTAGAAAAGTAGCATAATGCTTTCATATACCTAAATATGGATGCTAGCTTTGTTTCAGACCATACATAACGAGAGGCGAGGTAATATTATATGATATTATTTGCATCTTCTATCCTTAGGTTAATATGTGTGCTCATTCGTCCATTAGTTTCAGAACCTTACCTATAATTAAGATGTGTGCTCATGCGTCCATTAGCTTTGTTTCAGAACTTTACCTGTAATTAAGATGCAATAACAAATTGTAATCTAAACAGGTGAGAAGACCTTACATATATTATTTGCATCTTATATCCTCAGGTTAATATGTGTGCTCATTCGTCCATTAGTTAAAATGTATTGGTTTAATTAATAAATATAATCTGAATGTATGATATTCAAGCGGGACAGAGAATCTAAAATACAGTATTTCACATACATTCCTCACTCTTTTTTCCCCTACCTTTATCACATTACCTAATATTTACAGGACAATACAGGGATTCTACTAAAATTCAGCAATTATATACATTTAACTAGCTCTATATTTTTTTCTTCGCTCTCGTCCCAAAAAATCGCCAATGAAGGAATTTTTATTTTTATTTATTTTTTAAACCTTTGATGGTACATCAAATTTCTAAGCATACACACATGAATTCATATATTTTTAAAATAAAGAAGGTCTTATAACATGGGTTAGTAATTTTTGTAACTGCAGATAACATGTATATTAATATTGGTGATAGTTGGGCTAGTTACAAAGGGGAAATGTATAGATTATTATAGAGAAGAAGCAGGATGCAGGGCAAATGTAGTGAATCTGAAGCAATATGGAGGGGTGGGTGATGGGGTCACCTCCAACACAAAGGCATTCAATGCTGCAGTGGATGATCTGAACAGATACTCAGTATTGTATGTGCCGAGTGGGAAGTTGCTCACCGCACCCTTCTATGTCACTAGGGACTGCACCTTGTTTCTGGAACATGGCGCCGAGTTGCTTGCCACCACCATAAGTGTTTTTATTTTGCTAAATATGATTGCATTAGAAGAATATTAGAAATGTAATTTGTGAATTAATACCATCTGTCCATTTTATTGCAGGTACAAATCTTGATTTCTAGGTGTTTCAACCTGACACTGGCGGCTGCTTTATCCTCTCTGGTAAATTCTTCTTCTACAGTTCCTCTTTTCAGTTGTTATCAATTTTTCTTTTGCTTTCCAGTTTCGAAAAATAATTTTGTGATTTGGTGAAGACAATCTTACAATCAGTTTCAATGAGCCTCCGTCTTTCCATGTAACTATTAGTTTTATTGTTGTGAATTCTAAGTTTATTTCTTTCAATATGTGATGAACCGTAGTTGTATTAGCAATGTAAGCGCAGTCTCTTTCTTTTGATTTCGTTTTGTATTTCTCCAAGATGCAGTTGATTTCAGTTCCAAGCGAAAGTGCTTAATTTGAGGTGTAACCAAATTTAGCTCTAGCAAGCTTCCATAAATAGGCTGAATATTTACAATTGAATAAAGTTGCTTCATATTTCCTCTTCTTTAAAAAATGGAACACAAGTTAGACTGTTCCCCAATTTTCCATTCTTTGCATAGTTGGTAATTTGTTGCAAATAGATCAAAGTTGATTTTATGTATTGCTTAGAATGTAAGGTATGGGGTAGAGTTTGATTGTTCACCAAAAGCGAGGCTTGCATATGTCTCTTTTAGTCAGCTGCCAAGCTTAGTTTTTTATTTGTTTTTATTATTTTAAAAATGAATCAGACAATATGACTTTAATTATTACTTAAATCTACAAACCTGTAGTTATTCATTCATTGGGTAATCAATATGATTTTGATTCTATAGGTTTGTATCAATGATATGCACAAGCTTGTCTACTGGCTCATTTTATTGCAGGTACCCTATATACAGGATACCAATAGGTCAGACATTGAAGGATTTGGATGCTTGCTTTTTGACCTTTCACTTGCTGTCCACTCCTACGAGCAGCAGTAAGCTTTGTCTCAGTTCATTTGTATTTGATCATTATGAATTCGAAAGCAATCAATCATTTTACCCCCAAAACTAAATTACTGGGCCATGTGAGAAAATTACAAACTTTGGTTTGAAAAGCTATTGGAATTCAAAATAATACATATATATTGCAAACTTATGCAGATGCGACCCTTTTGAGCAATGGACATTCTCTGTGTAATGGTAGTCAGCGGAATGCCCCAAATGTCAACTAAAATGTTAGTTCCTGTATTCGGGTTAGCGTCATATAAGCTTAAAGATCCGATTTGGACATCAAATGGGTCAAACGAACAACAACATGCCGAGTCATTATTGCAAGCAGCAGATGATTGGGTTAGTCGTTTAAATATAGATCACCCTGATTTTCAGTTCTTTTTATCTCGCTACAATTCAACGTGGAGGTAATCGATGTTAATTAAAATAGCATTTTTTAGTATTTTATTGTTGCTGATTTTGCCTTTTGTATTCTAGATTAGTTATTTTTAAGCCCATCATGTATGTACATTTTCGGGTTGATATAATTATACTGTAGATAACTCACCACTTCATCATGTGGTGTTCTTTTTGAAAGAAAAACGGAATGAAGGATGGATATTATAGAATGAGTATGGGTATGAATTATTTTGTTACGTTGTTTGTTTTTGCTTTCTTTTAGAATAAAACTGAAGTAGAAGGCACATTGAATTTGTTGTTACTTTTAAACCAATAATCCATTCACCTGCTTTTCATATCTGTCACGTTTTCTGGTGTACAGAGAATGAGGTGCTTTACAAATCCACCAAACATGTGCAGTTTTTTGTATACCATCATTGATTTTGCTCAATAATTGGTGATGCCCATCGTTACTGGTTATTCCCTTTATTTTGCTGTATAGGTACACAAAACATTCCTTTGCTATATGGAAGATTGCTAGCTAAAGTTGCTAATAAAAGGTATGTTTTTATACATTTGAATGCGTACGCTACTATGAACTATATTTTGTTATATATGATATAAATACGATCTTGTTTTGATCGTGTAAATGTATTTCGAATTGGGGTGTGCGGGAAAGCATTAACCGCACAAAGAAGATGCAGTCGAAAATTCATGAAATCCGATAAGTTTATAAAAATCAACAAAGTTAATCAAGTTTCATAAAAATTAAACAATTTTATATAAATTAACTAAGTTATCAAGTTTTATACAAATTTAACTAGATTAACTAAAAGTTTATAAATATTAACTAATTCTTATAAAATTTAACTAAGTTATATAAAAATTAACTAAAATTATTTAACTAATTTATACACTAAGTCTTATAAATATTCAACTAAGTTATTAAGCGAGTTTAATAAAAATTAATTAAAGGATATAAAAATTAACCAAGTTATATAAAAATTAACTAAGTTAATTGAGTTTTATAAAAATCAACAAAATTTATTTATTTTTAATTAAATTAACTAAAGTTTATGAAAATTAATTTAGTTTATAAAAATCATGTTCTCTATTTTGAAATCTTTGTTAAATTGTTATACAAATTGACTAAGTTCTATAAAAATTATCTATTTTTTATAAAAATTAACTAAGTTAACTAATTTTTATAAAAATTATTTAAATTTATAAAAATTAACTAAATTTAGAAGAATAATATAATATAATAATAATAGTAATAGTAATAAAAGAATATAATCATATTAATCATATAATAATAATAATAATAATAACGACAAAAAAATTAACTAAGTTTAAAATAAGTAACTAAGTTAATTAAGTTTTATATGTTATATGCCAACTGTTTTTTTAAAATTAAATCGGTTTATAAAATTTAATTAAGTTTATAACAATATACATGCAATTGTTGAATAAAGTATTTTAAACAAAATTTACATCCATTTCAAGATATTCCATATGTTATTGATATCGTTTCCATATGATTATATAAATTAACTAAATTTTATAAAATTAACTAAGTTAATCAAGTTTTATATAAATTAGGGGTTATGCTAGTTTCAGTAACTTAGTCTTTGGCGATGCACCTTTTGTACTTATACATACTTGTTTATATTGACTAACATATGTATGTTTGTGTTTCTTCTTCACAGGCGTTGTATGATGCTTTTGAGGTTGATACATGATGTCGCACTCTTTCTCCTTTAAATCGGTCATGCTTATCGACGGTCATTAAAATATTTTTAGTATGTATCGTTTTAGTATGCTACACTCAATTTGTGTACTTATGTTTAATTTTTATCACAAATATTTATGTTTAATTCTTCATGTATGAAATATTATGGATATATATATATATATTGTGATTTGGCTTATGACTCAATTTGTGTACTTATGTTAATGTGATGAATGTGGTTTTTTGAGTTAAAATATATAAGTAGAATTGAAAATTGTAAGCTTTGAATGTTATGGCAGCAAAAAATGTGCAATAGAATTTTTTTATAGCGTTCTAACTATGCAATAAAAAGAAAAATTGTTCAGCTTTGTTATACTATAGCATCATGTTAGTGCTCTACAAAATATTTTGCAAAGAGTAAATAGTTTTCATAGCAATAAGACGGTGCTATAATAGATAGTAATGAATTTTCTATAGCATTTCAATGTGTCATAAAAGGTTGACACGATGATTCCATAGCGCGTTCAAATGCTATAATAATATAGCATGTCGACATATTTATAGCAACTAAAATGCGTCATAAAAAGTTCTATAGCACGTTTCATAATGCTATAGAAAAGCAGTTGCACCAATATGGCCTATTTTAGATGGCAAGAAAAATACGTTTTCCATTGCAAGTATGACACGCTATAGTATCTACCAGACTTTTTACAACATGTTGATCTATGGCAATTATAGAATCGTTATAGAAAGTTTTTATAGCGGTTTTTATACGCTATAAAAAGTCCTTTTTGTTGTAGTGTTATAATATGCGATTAAGAGTACGACATGCTAAACGCCAATAAACAACCGACCAACTTATTGATTTGGATTACATCTTTCATGAGGAGGATCCACTTGTAGAATGGACTAGAGAAGCTGAGAATCCACTACTTGATAATGCAAGCGATAATCCTTGGTCGGACAATGATAATGTATCTGCAGAAAATACTGAAAATGATAGTTCATCAAATGATGATTCAGGTAATGCTGGTGGTGACGGTATTGGTTCTAGTGGTTATAGCGTTGGTTCCACTTTTGATGATTCTCAAAGACATATCCAAAATTATGAAGCAGATGACTATAGTCGACGAAGAGATAGAAATTTGAATGTTGTACATGAAGATCAAGGGGATTATGATGGCAGATATATTTCTAACAATGTCCCGAGTTTTAGGTATTCTACGTCTGACTATACCGGAGGTTATTCGTATTGTGGATTAAATCAACCGTATACTGCTGAGCCATCAAGTAGCCAAGATGAACCCTCACCCTTTGATAATATGATGACGACATTTTTAAGTTCAGATCAGATACAGCAATATGCTTTTCCAACATATTATAATCCAACACAAGATGAAGAGAGCGATGAACAAAATTTACATGATACTCAGAGAAATAGCTTTTGGTATTAAATTTTTATGTTGTATGTTTTGTAACTTCTATGTCACTTGAATAATTTAGTGTAATTGACTATCAGTGTTGCATACATATTTGCGTATTTATAACAAAAATGTACCGAAATTCACAAACCGGATTTAAAACGGAATTTCCGGAAATCCCGAAACGGAACCGGAATTTTGAATTTTTCAAATGACCGGAACGGAAATGGAAACCGGAACTTCGAATCTTGGTCCAAATATCTTTTGTTTAACAGTGGTTTGCTATACCAAACACACATTTATATTCCTTTACTTTTCATTTGAAACCATTCAACATGTTTCATTAAAATTACTAAAAGCAAACTACTGAGAAAATTAAGGAGGCGGCTCTAAAAATAGAGTGCACTGAACTATTCTAATTAGCTTAAGCATCAGATATATACCATGAAATTCATAAATAAAACACATAGGTAGAATTCGAATAGCTCTAATGTTTACACTTCCTTCTTGCCAACTAAGTCACGACCCACGCTTCAATGTTTTAAAACAAGATAACTACATCAGCACATTACAAACATTATCAGATAAAGGGGTGGACTTGTAAAAAGTGAAACATAAGGGAGCAATTAAATAGTATTTTATATATTAGAGAATGAATTTAGCATATCATTTTCACCCCACCTGTTAATATAGGTAAACTGTAGACAACTCGGTAATGGGAGATGTTGTCCAGTAATTAATTACATTAATGATAGCATCAATAAAATTAATAAACATTTGAAATAACGTTTTCCTTTAATTACCTCCACGTTTACCTCCATTCTTTAATCTCGATCTCCCTCTCTATTCATTTTGTCCTGCATAAAAAGAGAACAGAAACAATTAATGTGCAACTTCGAATAATAACCCACAAATCCAAAAGAAGTAAAAAATAATAATAATATACAAACAAGATAAGAGTCACAGGTCCCTGTTTTTGAAGTTGTTATACAAAAAGTCCCTATAGAAATGAATTTGTAAATGAGGGAATTAGGCACAAGGACAAACTTTGAAAAAAATTTAGGCTGAAGGACACAAAGTTTCATTTTTGGGCTGAAGGACAAACTTTGAAAGAAAATTAGGCTGAAGGATAATGCTAAATATAGTTAGCATTTTGTACAGTGCAAACATTGTACAAAATGCTAATTATAACTAGCATTATATCCAGTTTTACATTGTACAAAATGCTAGTTGTATTAGCATTGTCCTTCAGCCTAATTATCTTTTAAAGTTTGTCCTTCAGCCTAAAAATGAAACCTGTTGTCCTTCAGTCAAAACTTTTATGAAAATTAGTCCTTGTGCCTATTTTCCACTTTGTAAATTTGGTCTCTATTTTTCAAAAATAAAAAAAACGCAAAACGTCTTGCACTTTTCTGACAGAAAATGCAAGATAACTTACACTTTTCTAATTTTGAAATATTTTACGAAATTTTCGAAATTTTCTAAAATTTGAAAATTTTGAAAAACGCAAGTTAACTAGCACTTTCTATCAGAAAAGTGCACGCTAGTTTGCGCTTTTTAATTTTGAAATTTTTGAAAAGCGTAAGGTAACTTGCGCTTTCTAATTTTGAAATTTTCTGAAAATTTTAAAAATTTTGAAATTTTTGAAAAGCGCAAGATAACTTGCGCTTGTTATCAGGAAAACGCAAGCTGGTTTGCGCTTTCTGATTTTGAAAATTTTAAAATTTTAAAAATCGCAAGCTAACTTGCGTTTTCTGATTAGAAAAAACAGGGACTAAATTTACATACTTATTTCTACAGGGACTTTTCTTGTAACACCATCAGAAACATGGACCTTTCGTAAAAATCCAAAAGAAGTAAAAAAAATAATAATATACAAATGTAAGATTCAAAGCAAATATTTATGGAGGATACTGACCGACCTACATCATTCATCTCCAGTTTCATCAATGACTGCATATTAAAACTCTAATCTTAGCTACCCAATGCTCTAGTCTAGTTTTTGGGTTCTGCTACTTTATCGATCAGGTTCATTATCGACGAAGCACACTTTAAACCATTTCCCACCCCATTCTCAGGCCTATACCCAAATACCTTCAATAAAAATTGCAGACTACATTCGCTTCTTGACATGAACTACATGCAGCAGTTCCTCTTTTCATCTGTATACTTATGATCCAGCTTTATGGAAGTATTTCATCCAAATTTTCCTAAATCAACAATTTATATATAGTTGAACATTGCATAGAGAAATAGATCAGCCAAAAAAAAAATCAATAAAGCTATTTTCAACAAAGGAAACCCAAATTAAATATAGGAAAACCAATGCAAATTGATTCATTGATTCACTTTTTTCAATAATGGAATGAATTACATCAATTAATTGAGTTCTATGCTTCTTCTAAAATTCAAGATTCGCTTTCTACTAGAAACTATCCTTCTAAAACTAAAAATATGTAAAGATGCTTATTGAAATTTGATTTCAAGCTTTAGGTTCATAATCATAGTTCACCGTCATGTATTTAGTACATGAGGATTTTAATGAGTGGACTTACTCTTAGATTAGCAATCTTTTTTAATTGAAGATGACCATTGCTAATATTTTTCTAAAAAAATTGAGTTTTGCTTTTAAAATTTAGAAGACTTATGTTTCAAAACATACGTTTAGGCAATTACATAAAATTTATGTCATGACATTACCATTATTCAAACTGAGCACCTCTTTCTTAACCAACTGTACTTTCATTGTGATTTCTACAAGATCATCTTTATTGGAAAATTCTATAAAATCGCTAACTAACTTTTCACTATAGAAAAGACAGAAGGGAAAAGCGTATTATAATGAGTTATCAAATTATAACTCATATAATATAACAAGCTTATTATCTGGTTCCGGTCTAAAGATACTAAAATAAAAAATAAAAAACTTCTGATAATAGATAATGCATATGTGATGACTATATCTAGTTAGCTGTAGGAAAAATTTAAATATCACCCGAGTTATCAAATTTGGAAGCATAAAAATAGTGAATAATAAAACTGAAAATAATGACAATGATGTTTGACAAATGTTAGTAAGAATTCAATTTAACTAATATTTATCACCAGCTAAGAATAGGCACCTAAATATTTGGTATATCATTGTGATGAATATGATATATAGTGAATTATATATTACTAGATGCACTTAAATATTTGCTATAACATGCCTGAGCTATAATCTTCTTGCTTTCCTTATTTCGCAGTTCAACGTTAAACACGCCAACTGAGTTCCCAACTCATAAAATCCTAGCCTGAATTTCAACTTCGTCCTGTATTATAAACCAGATACATAATTAAATTAAGCTTACACATGTTAAAAAAAATTGTAATGTAAATGATAAAATTAAGGTAGTACAAAACTCAAAAATAAATCAAATTTAGATAGAGGGAGTATAGTAAATCTCATTGTTCAACATATTATGCATAATAACGATGATAAGATTAATGGAAAAGCATTAACATTGCCTAGATTAGGTAGCCTCTGTTTAACTGAGGCAACCGCCTCATTTTAACTGAGGCAATCGCCTCAGTCAATACTGAGGCAGCCTCGGTATTGACTGAACTGATTGCCTTAGTTAAAATGAGGCGATTTCCTCAGTTGAAATGTCTCTGTTTTAACTAAGGCAATATGCCTCATTTTAACTGAGGCAATTTCCTAACTTTAATAAAGGCAAATGCCTCAGTAGGCATTGCCTCAGCATAAATGAGAAAATATCTCAGCATTGACTATGTATTGTTCATGTTAGTAAATGTAAATTCATCAGCGAAAACAAGTTTAGTTTGCAATGCATATGGAAATACTACTATGTATTATTCATCGCACATCAAAACTACAACCTAAGTAAATATTCTATTAGGCATCATCTTAGGAAAATAACTAGCATGTATTATGTTTATCACACACCAAATTGACAATGTTAATATTTAATCTTTTTTTCTAATTGAGTAAGATTTAAGCATTTTTTTGCATTTGGATGTATAGTTTGTAGGTGTTTTACAATTAATCTACACAGTGGAAACATAAGGAATAATCTTTTAGCTTTTTGCAAGATATCTACATGGTGTGTTGCATGCCAACCTCTAGGAATTATAAGCTAAAACTCAACTGTATTATAACTTTGAAATCATAACAAAATTAAAATGCATGCGTCACTTAAAAAAGTAGAGGAATCTACGAAGTATCAAATAAAAAGATAGTTTTTTGTCTTGCTTAAATGGAAAGACAATATACGACTGTAAAGTAATTACGAATAGCAATTTACTCTTTCAAAATGTTCATTGTGTTAAATCTTATTAGAATATTTAATGAAAACTTGATTATGTTGTTATGCAATGACTTGGATTATGATCACAGTAAGAAATACTTAAGTTATGCAAGAAAAGGAATTGATATCTGAAGGAGAGCAAAACAAGCGCAACCTCGAATAGTAGGAGAAGAATTATGAAGCATGGCAACAAATAATCCAATCTCATCGCTACAACCAAAATGGCCCGCTTCTTATATACATGCAGGTTCAACCACTTTTTCATTAACCCACTAATGCTCACTCACAACAAGAAGCAGTTTGATATGGCAAAACAGAAGAATATCAAAAGGAGAAAATTTCTCATTACCAAAATAATTCTTTTAAACACTACTACATTAAAATCTAAAAGCAATTCTAACCTTTCCATACTAAAAATCAAATTGCATTTTATTAGTAAAAATATCACTAATTGAGCATATTATTAGTTTACGGAAAAGAAGTTATAGACATGAGGCTAGACTTGATTTATACTACAAAATATTAAAGGATTTTTTCTATTTTTAATTAAAAAATTGTTTTGGAAACTAAGGACTTATATTTACAATTTATAAAGTTCAAGGTTACAAGTAATTTAAATTTTAGGACCTAAACCAAAAATTGTGTGCATCAAAATGATGAATTCCAGTTTTTGAGGTTGCTTACAATGACAGTTATTCCCCAGTTTTCGAGGTTGCTTACAATGACAGCTATTCCCCAGTTTTTGAGTTTTCTTGCTTATCCTATGGTAGTTGAATGTCATAACTATATGTATTCTTTTTCAAGGTGAACCACTGTTTCAAAATGTAAAGGCAGATAACATGAAATTTAGGCGATTACTGGAAATGCGAAAGTGAACCTGTAACGACCTGCCTTTTTGGATGGTTTTAAATCGACGATAAACCACACAGGTCAGACTCAAACCATTCAAAAGGGCAGATTGTTATGGGGTAAATAAGAAAAAGCAGAGAAAGAAAAAAACAAATACAGAATCTCGCAGCGGAATGAAAAAATATAATAATTAAATAAACAGTTCATGAAGCTGTTTACAAATACAATGATTGTACTTTTATAACACAGATCAGAGTTATATACAGTAAGAATAAATAATAAATAAATGCAGCAGAACAACATGATGCAATTGAATAAATATAATAAAAGGTAATAGTACAAAATCTTCGTCCTCATCCTCCATAAAGCAGTCTTCGATAAAATGAAAAGCTCAGACTGACCCGAGCGAATTGAAAATACAAAACACTCGAGTCAGAACTAAAAGATCTTATGTAAGTTAAATCAACAGTAAATAAATATGAGTGCAACGGCGTCGGAGATGTTTACGGGGTTTGACATTTCCTATCCAGTGTTTAACGTGAGTGCAATAACTTAAGAGATGTTCGAGATTCCTATCTCCTAAGGATCCGCTAAACTATCTACTATGTAGTAAAATACCACTATTATAATAGTGTCTACAGTAAAGTAAAGTATTAAAGTAGCATTAAGTCGTTACCCATATCCTCCTTAACACATTTTTATATATTCCCGCAGTCTATACAGATACTGTAAGCCCCACCAAACTGATGGGATACTCAGGGAGCACTCCATAGGTACGGTACAAACCAAACTCGTAAAAGACGCGATAAAGCATGCGACAAGGCATGCGAGGCAATGCCCAGGGTAGGATTCTAATGTTTTGGGGATCCGGACTGGTAGTAACGCATAGCAGCTACTACCGCCCACCTCGGAACACACACCCAAATCAAATCAAGGGGTGACCACCAAATCAATCCCAAAGTAATTAAATGGTACGAAGGAATGTGCCTGATAGGAGTAATGACCTCACTTGGCCCGGCATGCCTTCTGTTTTAGCCGCATCAAGCTGACTCACGAGAGTCTGGGTCACGTAAATACCTCATACAGAATCGTTCGCCAAACCATCCTACTTCATTTCTGGAATCTCCACCACGTACACAGTTGTTAAAGTGGTTTTCGATATTGGTAGAGAGTATAACAATATCCGATCCAGGTCTCTTTAACAACCAAACGCTTATTTCACACCGGATGGTTCTTTTACATTTCAAAAGTCAATTCACAATTTATATCAAAATATCATATTCTCAATACCATATCATTTTCAAATCATATGCACTTTCAAAATCACATTCACTTCCAATATCATATTTACTCAAATATGTCATTTCACAAAAGGTATCGAATTCCAAATTCCAACTTAGGTTGTGTCATCATCAAGGATTTAAATATAAATACTTAGCTTTACACAGTTTGAAATTTTAGAAAATAGTTTAGGTAGTCATAAATAGTTTTAATAGTTTTAAAAATGGTTTAAAATAGTTTAAATAGTAAAAATAGTTTAACTAGATATAAATTTGATTTAATTAGATGTAAAATAATTTATATAGATTTAAAATAGACTAAATAAATTTAAATTATATTAAATAGCTTTAAAATAGATTAAATAAATTTAAAATAGATTAAATAGATCTAAATTACAATTAATAGATTTAAAATAGATTAAATAAATTTAATTAGTTTAAAATAAGTAAATTAGATTAAATTGGATTAAATAGGTTATAATGGATTAAAATAAATTAAAATAGTTTGAATTGATTAAAATTGTTTAGCTTGATTAAAATAGTTTAAATTAGTTTAAAATAGATTTCAAAGTTATACCCAAACATTTCCAACTCAATTCTGATAAATTCATTTATATTTGACACCTCAACCTTGAAATTCCAAATTAAATCCTTTGAACCATTCATTAAATCAATTCCAATTCCACCATTTACACTTGGACTTTCGAAAATAATTTAGTTTATATAGATCAATTTCTATTTCAAATTACCAGTTAACTGAATTCAAAATTTAAAGGTTCAAAAATCATTTAATTTAACCAATCCGGTGTTCGTATATAATTTTCTATCCTATGGTCAAGTGATACAGATATTTATCATTTCAAATCCGCAAATTTATGATTTTACGGTTATATATCATTTCAAACCGCAATCCCAAATTAAATAAAATCCATAATCGCTCGAGTCTATCATTTCAACCCATAACGATTTTTCCTTAATCTATAGATTGTTCGGGTATGTATCATTTCAACCCATAGGAAACTTGCAGTGTTATAATAATATAAAATACAACATCCAGTCCTCCAATATCAACAATCAAACATACACACAATCATCATCCAAATCAACCAATAGACATCAATAAATAACTGATTATCATTAACAGGCATTAAATTGACAATTAAATTCAATATTAAATTAACGATGATTAAATGCAATAAAAGTCAAAATTAACTAGAATGACATTCAAACATATCAAACATCAATCAATAAATTTCAAATCACATCATAAATTTAATTTAACTAACATAAGGTAATTAAGAAGTTGTGAGTGGGTTAAAACACTCACCTTCGATTCCAAATCGATTTGAAATTCAAAACATGACTCAAAATTCAACAGTCTCAGAATTCGTCCAAACTAGTTCCTTAATGTCTGGAATTTCGATACTATCATAGCGGAGAAAACCGTGCGTAAATCGGACCTCGTATGCAAAAATTATTGATATTAGAACATTCAAATTTGAAATTTAAATAAAATAAAATAAAAAAACTACCCACAAAACAAAGACAGCCATGTCACCTCCATCTACAGAACCCTACACGCACGCAGATGCTCGACACCTCGTTCAACAACACACGCCGCCACATTCAGGCAATTGTCGCACCACCTCCACTGGGTTCCACGACGATCGACCCTCGCCACTGCAACGCCCCAGTCAGGCCGACCTCAAGCACCACTCGCGGCCACCCACGGCCTCTTGGAACCACCTCCGACCGCCCCCACTTCCCAGGCCAACCAGGGTGAAATCCAACGCCTCTAGAACGAGTGAACAACACCCCGGCACCTGCTCATTACCCTCTTCGCAATGGAACCTCCCAATCGTCGATCGGATGACGATCCACCGTTGGATCGTCCAAAACCTAGAATGGATGGCTGCGGTTCATCCTCGATTTCTTTACAAACGGTGAATCCAATTGAAAAACTAATCACACCAGTGGATTACGCTCATCGACAGCTTCTAATTGATATATAATTTGATAGGGTTTGAGGGGTATGAATTTTGAAATTGAATTTGAAACTGAATTTGCAATTTGGGAATTAGGGTTTTGTGATTGATTTTTTTCTGCCATAGAGAAGGAGAAGTGGATAGATGAAATTGTATGTACAGAAAAATAGAATAAGAAATAGCTAGGGTTTATAACAGGCTATAAATAGGCAGATCAGAAATAGAAACGAATGGACTGGATCGATTTAAAAGTTGAACGATAAACGACCCGAAAAGCCTGTTTCGTTCCCGAAACAGAAATGGGTCATCCCACATATCAAAATAGATGTTTTTGATAATTTTAGACTCAATGGAACAGGTTTCAAGTCCTAATTCCATCGTATGAAGAAGTTATCTTAAAATAAGATTATTTCGAATTGATTTCAATTGAATTTAATTAAATCGATTTCTACGCGTTTCGAGTCCGTACGATCAAACGACAAGCCCGATCGCTACAAAACTTGAAAACTCACAATAGTTCATCGTTACGGATCCAATGAAATTGGTTTCGTCGAAATCCGAAACAGTGGCCAAAATGGCTATTTTTATATTAATAAAATAAATTAATATTAAATTAATTAATCACTTTTTAATTCAATATTTATAAACTAACAAATTTCATCATTTTTGATTACTTAGACATTCACAATAATTCAAAAAAAGTTTACATAAAATTTCAGTGTTGGCTATTACACTAATTACAATGTTCAATTTCAACTGTAATTAAATCCAATTAATTAAAATTTAATTCCAGTAAATTATTTTAATTTGATTTCAGACTTTTATTCTAACAATTATTACTCTACAGACACAGTTAACATTGTTTATATCTTGTTACATCAACCTTCTACAATTATCATCTTAGTTTTCATTAACATAGTATTTTATTACATTTAATTGCAATAAATCTATTTATTATTGCTTAAATTCCAATAAATTGATAAAACTTGATTTCAATTATTTTTTATTCAATCAATTATCATATTATGAATAAAATTCACATTGGTTACATCTTATTAAATTAATATTCTACAATTATCATCTTTTACCATATTAGTTGTGTAACGACCCTGAAATTCAGACCCAGTTTAAAATTTTAAAATCGCTTATTTTAGTGTAGAAATTCGAATTTTCACAAACAACTTCCGTTGCCATTCAAACTTCACATTTGGAATGCGTCTAGATAGACATAGGCGTACGCCAAATTTCGTCGAAAAATATTGAAGAAAATTGCGCTCGTCGCATTTACATATTGTTTAAATTTTATGTGTAAAATTTTCTATCATCCAAACTCAAATATTTTTCAAAATGTTACATAAGAAAAATATTCTGATCATGACGGCGTATTTCGTTTCGTCAAATTTCGCTTTTAATTGCTAGTTAAAATGTTCGCTCGTGCAAATGGTTTAATAAGATTTGCCACTTCGCAAACAATGTCAAACCATCAATATCTTTATACCGTTGTGTTCGCCTCGTCGCGCTGATCAAAACGGTATATTTGTTTGTGTCAATCGGAGTTCGACGTCGCAAGTTATAAATTGGTTAACGGAATACGAACTGGTCTGTTACGCCACACAAACCGGTACCCTACACTTTCCCGCTCAGAATTCAAAAAGGCCTTGTCCCTTCAGAAACCCAATAGCCACCACTGTGCAAAATCATCATTTCTTTGCAATCCCCTACTCTGCATTAATTGATTCTCACTTCACACTCAAACTTCTCGGGTACGTCTTTGCTCTCTGCTCTCTTCTCCCTCCTCTCATCATTCTTTTATATTTCTGTCTCCTTCCAGAGAAAAATGAAACTCTCCCCCTCCACTCACAAATTCCTCCATGCATGCACGTCCACCGCACCACCTCTCCACCTCCGACCCTGCCCTCTCTGCCTCAATCCATCTCCAGCAGCCGCCTCCACCCACCACCGCATCACCCTCCGCACCTCCACATCCCAGCTCCCCTCGCCTTCCCCACTCGGCCACCCACGTCCCCAGCCCCGCCTGCACGCACAACCCACCTACCCCACTGCCACCTCCGCCTGCACGTCCATCACCCCACCCCAGCCCCCGCCTGTCCCAGCGCTCCGCCCCATGCCAGCCCGCCACCACCCACCGTCCCAGCCCCGCCTGCAGCCCACCTCCCCACTGCAGCCCCGCCTGTCCCAGCGCTCCGCCCCACCCTCCGCCCCATCCCCTGCCGACCCCAGCCCATGCCACCCAGCCCACTTCTCCGCCCAGCCCCTGCCACCCGCGCCCTCCGCCCTGCTTCGCCTGCCGTCCCCAGCTCCTCCACCCTGCCCTGTACCCACTCAGCCGCACGCCACCTACCTCCATTCGCCTCCACCATTGCTCGGCTCGCCTACGCCACAGGCCAAGACCACCAACCTCCGCCTCTGCATGAACAGCCTCGGCCGGAGAAACTGACACGTCACCATCCTCCCCTCAATCACCGCCACCTCTTCCCATGGCTGCTGACCTCAGGTCGAGCTCCACAATTCGCTGCTCCTTCCAGCGATTAAACCCGCGTCGGCCTCCTCCTCTTTATTTAGGTAAAGTATTTGTTTAGCAATATATGGCTTAAACTTTTATATATGTATACCATATGCTAGTCTACATCTATTTTCTTATTGTCTGCATAGTTCATATAGATTTTGTTGCTTTATATGTGTATAGTTGATGTAAGTTGTTTGTTGGTATCCACAAATAGATGTAAGCTTGGCCTTCAGTAAAACATGAGAGTTTGTCTTAAACTTTAATTTGTATTTAGAGGTAATGAATGAGATATAAATATATTTAAAACAGGTTTGTACATAAGCTTTCATTTGTTATCTATACCCTGTTGATCAATATATTAGTATATATATATATATATATATATATATATATATATGTTTACAACTTTTACAGACCCTGTTGTTTGAAGCATTATGTTAGTATCATAAATATTTTGTTTTAAGATTTGTTGTTATATGATAAAGTGTTAGCTTATAGATTTCAAAGTATGATAGTATATAAGTAAGCTATGTATATTCTGTTAGTAATATAAGTATGGGTTTCAAAACAAAAAGGAAATTTGCATGTTATTTTTTTTTCTTCTGAACAGTGGTTAGACTTCACGTTCACGATATCATATCTCACTCATGTTTTATCGGAATGGGTTGATTTTATTTTTAAAAAGAAGTCAAAGTTACCTAGTTTATGCCTGTCAAATTTCAGCCAAATCCGACATCGTTTGATTAGTGGTCGAGGATCTGGAAGTTAGACCCAGACAGCTGTTCTTTTGTACTTGGAATTATTTACACTGCTGCAAACACGACTTGAGTTCATGTTTGACGCATCGTATCTCTTCTGTCTTAGGTCGGAATGGGTTGATTTTATTTTTAAAAAAGAAGTCAAAGTTACCTAGTTTATGTCTGTCAAATTTCAGCCAAATCCGACATCGTTTGATTAGTGGTCGAGGATCTGGAAGTTAGACCCAGACAGCTGTTCTTTTGTACTTGGAATTATTTTACACTGCTACAAACACGATCTGAGTTCATGTTTGACGCATCGTATCTCTTCTGTCTTACGTCGGAATGGGTTGATTTTATTTTTAAAAAGAAGTCAAAGTTACCTAGTTTATGCCTATCAAATTTCAGCCAAATCCGACATCGTTTGATTAGTGGTCGAGGATTTGGAAGTTAGACCCAGACAGCTATTCTTTCGTACTTAGAAATTATTTTACACTGCTGCAAACATGGCCTGAGTCTAAGTTCGTGACATCGTAACTTTTCTCGTCTCTTGTCCAAAACAAGTGAATCTTTTGCAGTTTAAAATACAAGTTTTGATCTTTATTCATACCAAATTTCAGACCATTTCGATCTCGGTAGCACATAGAATTATAGTGTTAAACTTTGACGCAGGACATGTTTTATTTGTTGCTATGTTGAATGTTTTGATTTGATTTCATCGATTTCTGTTATCAGCTTTGATCGTTGAATTCGTGCCGATTTGTTTTGCTTGGATTCGTAACTCAATCTCTATGTCCGTATCAGTGTGCGTATCCGTGTCATCTTCTCGTGCATCTCTAGCCTCGAAAGGTGAGCAATCAATCACGATTAATGTCCTTATATTTATTAAATTTGATTTCAATTGAAACGACAATTGAAATATGCTGTTGTTAGTTATTTATATTGTTATATCTATGACATCATCTGTATCTGTTCACCTGTGACACCTGACATCATTATCTGTTATTTATATTGATATATATATATGCCATCATCTGTATCTGTTCACCTGTGACATCTGACACCCTTATCTGTTATTTATACTGATGATATATGCCTGTTACCGTTGTTATATTATTATCATATCTGTTATCACTCTGCAAGTTCCCTGTTAGTATAGAATCACTATGGGTTGAAATGATACATACCCGAACGGACTTTAGAATATGAGAAAATCGTTATGGGTTGAAATGTTAAACCCAAGCGATTCTCAAATTAAATTGAATTTGGGATTTCGGGTTGAAAAGATATATACCCGAATATATTTTAAATTGCGGATTGAAATGATAAATATCCGTATCACTTGACCATAGGATAGAAAATTATATACAAACACCGTTGGTCTATATATAAATGTTTTTGAAAAACATTTCTACGGTTTTGAAAGAAAAATATGGTTTTAATAAATAATGATTTTAAAGATTTATTAAAGTTGGTTTAATAAAGTTGATTTGAATCAATATGAAATATGTTTAAGTATTTATTTATCTATATTTTCAAATATAGAGTTTATAATGATTTGAAATTGATTTGAAATTATATTTATTTAAGAATTATACTTAAATAAAGTTGATTTGAAATTTATAAAATTTGAAATTCTAAAGATATGTTTTAACTTGAATTTGATTAAAAGTGACTTTAATGAATATTTCAAATGATATAAATTTAAATGGGATATTTTGTTGATTTGAATTTGTGAATTGAAGTTGTATTAGATGCTATTGAAATGTTAAATATTTAAAGCTTTGAAATATATTGAAATTGAAATGGCTTATTTTATGGTTTGAATATGTATTTGAAATCGATAGATTGAAATGGTTATTTAGAAACTGAATTAAATTGAAATTGATGATTTGAGATTTAATTAAATTGTAATTTTGGAATTCGAGTTTATGTAAATTGATTTGTGAATATCTAAACTGTTTAAGAGGAAAGTGCTAGGATTTCAAAGTGTTATGAATTTCAAGTTTTGATTTCCAAAGTGTTATGATTTTAAAAGACTTATGATTTCGAAAGCAATATAACTTTAGAAAGTAATATGATTTTGAAAATGGATTTATTTGAAGGAAAAGTGATATCGTATTTATATGGTATTGAAATGGCAATGATATGTCGGTTTTGAAATATAACTATTTTGAAAATTTATTAAATGACCATCGGTGTAATAATACGTAGTTATTAAAGAGACCGGGATCAGATATGGACATACTCTCTGTTGATACCGAAACCACTTTAAATAACTAATATACGCGGAGTGTTGATCCAGAATGAAGTGGATGGTTTGGTGAACGCGTTGACTGAAGAAAGAGAACGATTTTGGATGACCCTTGACATGACTAAAAAAGGAGCAGCGCCGAGCCATTGAGGATCGCCATCTCTAGCGGACACACTTCTTCGATACCATATCTATTACTTTTGTGATTCGATTTGGGTGCACCCCTCGATTTGGGAGTGTTGTTTCGCGGTGTTGGGGTAGTAGCTGCTATGCCCAACATCAGTCCGGATCAGGCAACTACTAGTATCCTAGTTTGTATCGCCTCATGTACCTTGTCATACTGATTATCCTATTCGCGACCACTACGATTTTGGTTTGTACCTTTAGTACATGGATTGCCCTCTGGTGACTTCCGGTTTTGGGGAAACTACGGTCTTGTATATGCTCTTGGGAATAAAAATGTGTTAAGGGTGGAATGGGTCATGACTTAACGCTATTTTGATATCGTACTTTACTGATTAGACATTATCTACTTAGCATATTCTACTATATATATAGATAGTTTAATGGATCCTTAGAGGATGGTTATCCCAAACATCCTTTGGGTCACTTGTATTTCAGTCGTTATTTCACTTGAGTTGGATTTATTGATATAAGAATGTTAATCCTGACTCGAGTGTTTTGTGTTTTCTTCATGCTCGGGTTAGACTGAGTGATACAGTATTTGAGACTCACCTTTGGAGTTGGAGCTTCGCTTGGAGATCCAGCTATCTATCCAGCTTTCAGTTATTCAGTTGATTCCAGTGATGTATTCAGATCTTGTATTTGACTATTGTATTGAGATATCTATTGTATTCGAGACTTCTGTTGTATCTTGTTTAACTCTGTTATATATATATATATGGTAGCTTCATGAACTACTATTCTTTTGTTTCCGCTGCACTATTGTTATATTACTCTGTGTTTGTGATCTGTGATTATTTTATTTACTGTATATGCTGAGTTTTGCCAATTTAAATTAACAACGCGGTATTTTGAGCAATTCAACACCGGCATGAGTGTCTACCTATACACTTATAATGGATGCGAATGGTCCAAAATATCGGGTCGTTACAGTTGGTATCAGAGCTTTGGTAGCTCTAGGCAAAACTTAGCATATAGGGTAAATGTATTTACAGAATCACTCTCATTCGAGTTTCAATCTCTTCCTTTGAATCAATTCCTTTGAATTTTGGAACGTTCCCCTCGGTTCCGAAATTCATTCGCGTCCTTCACTATTCGTCTTCTTTCAATCCTGGAGCACCCCATAACTCCATTCTGAATGTTATCTATAATAGATCGGCGGTCTCGCCAATCTTAGAATGATTCGTAAAGGAGTAAACTCCTTTATAATAGACATCGATTTACCGGAGATTTCTGTATCCTCGGTTTACGATGCTATCTACCTCCTGCTATACCTGAATTCTATTTCTTGAGATCGAATGTCGATTTACCTCGGAATTCCACATCGATCTTATTCTTGAAGTCACAGTCGACTCAGTTAAAGTTGCCCGTGATTTATATAAACTTATCAATCTTCCTACTTTGTTATTTAATCATCATATCTTTGTTTCGAACTTATCTTCAAATCAAAATTCTCTTTGATTTGAGTCCATCAAATTTGAATTCCTATACTCATTTTGAAATCCATCCTTGTATTGTCGTGCGAGGTAGTACATTTGTTATTAATATAAAAATGTTTCTTTATTGTGTTGTTTGAGTTGTTGATGTTGATTTGGGTTTTCGATCGATTCGTCTGATCAACGCTATCGATAGGATTTCCAAAACACTTGAACAGAGCAAACTGACATAGTAGTATTTTCAAAAATTTGGTAAATAAAATAGTATTGTATGATTATGTTTTATATAAGTATAAATTTTCTGAAATTGAATTGTTAACTGAATTGGTTATCAGAAGGGTAATAATTGATTTTCACTATTTGTTTTGTAAATCATTGATTATTCCAACATAAAAATAAATGTAATTATAAAAGTTGGTTTATAAATTTATTTAGAAATTTAAATAAACTTAAAGTAAGAATTTGAGAATGTAATTTCCTAAAATTTCAAGCTTTGGTTTTAAATTTTTTTTTAAAGGTATATTATTGAACGTATTTTCAAATAGAAACCATTTTCAAAGAATTTTAAATATTGAAATAAGTGCTCTTCTCTTTGTCGCTGGAAAATAATTTCGGTGATGGCGGCCGCATCATCAACATTCATTTTCGAGTTTCGAAGTGAAGAGACTATTATGTAGCTTTGCTACAGTTTTGTTTTGGAAAAATATATTTTGATTTGAATTTCTTAAATATGGCTGGATTTATATATATACACATATAGGAATAATATTTTAAATTTGATTTTATATATATAGTATATACATAATTATCTCTAAAGGGTTTGAAATTAAACGGAAATTTAATTCTTAAAATTATGTTAAGGGACGTTTCAATTATAAATAAAGCTAAATTTTGAATAAGTATTTTAACTTGAAATAATTGAATTTGAAAATTTTATTTGTATAGTACTAAATTGCATCTCAAAATAACTTACCTAAATTATTTAAAGTTAAAATGTAATTGGATAATATACAATAAAAATGCCTTTATGAATAAAATTTGAGTGTTTATAATAAATGTTATACACTAAATTTTGATTATAAGATGTTAATAGAGTTAGATAGGATAATAAGTAAAACTTAGTTAATAATGAAATAAATTTGTTTGAAAGAATTAATAAATTGGAATTTGATCAACTTATGAAAATACCTTGAATTTAAAAGCAGTTAGTGAATATAAATTAATTTAAATCGAAACTTTATGGTGTAAATTAATTTATATGGGTTAAATGTATGTGATAAGATATATTAAGTGAAATAAAATTTATAATAATTTGGAATTAAAGAATTTAATCTGTTGAAAATAAAATATGATTATAATAAAAGAATATTCAAATTTATGGTTTTAGAAATTGTAAATTGAGGATAATTGGATAATAAGATAATGAATTTAGAAATAGTTGAGATTGATCTTAGTGAAATCAAATTGATTAAATCAATTATTGAATATCAATTAATTTAAATTTGAATTTATATGGTTTAAATTAATTGTTATTTTGTATTTCAAATCTGTTTTTCTTTCAGGTTGTTTCTATTCTCCTACCTCGTTCCTTTTCGAGGACGAAAAGTTTTGAGTGGGGGAGAATGTAACGACCCTGAAATTCAGACCCAGTTTAAAATTTTAAAATCGCTTATTTTAGTGTAGAAATTCGAATTTTCACAAACAACTTCCATTGCCATTCAAACTTCACATTTGAAATGCGTCTAGATAGACATAGGCGTACGCCAAATTTCGTCGAAAAATATTGAAGAAAATTGCGCTCGTCGCATTTACATATTGTTTAAATTTTATGTGTAAAATTTTCTATCATCCAAACTCAAATATTTTTCACAATGTTACATAAGAGAAATATTCTGATCATGACGGCGCATTTTGTTTCGTCAAATTTCGCTTTTAATTGCTAGTTAAAATGTTCGCTCGTGCAAATGGTTTAATAAGATTTGCCACTTCGCAAACAATGTCAAACCATCAATATCTTTATACCGTTGTGTCCGCCTCGTCGCGCTGATCAAAACGGTATATTTGTTTGTGTCAATCGGAGTTCGGCGTCGCAAGTTATAAATTGGTTAACGGAGTACGAACTGGTCCGTTACGCCACACAAACCGCTACCCTACACTTTCCCGCTCAGAATTCAAAAAGGCCTTGTCCCTTCAGAAACCCAATAGCCACCACTGTGCAAAATCATCATTTCTCTGCAATCCCCTGCTCTGCATTAATTGATTCTCACTTCACACTCAAACTTCTCGGGTACGTCTTCGCTCTCTGCTCTCTTCTCCCTCCTCTCATTATTCTTTTATATTTCTGTCTCCCTCCAGAGAAAAATGAAACTCTCCCCCTCCACTCACAAATTCCTCCATGCATGCACGTCCACCGCACCACCTCTCCACCTTCGCCCCTGCCCTCTCTGCCTCAATCCATCTCCAGCAGCCGCCTCCACCCACCACCGCATCACCCTCCGCCCCTCCACATCCCAGCTCCCCTCGCCTTCCCCACTCGGCCACCCACGTCCCCAGCCCCGCCTGCATGCACAACCCACCTACCCCACTGCCACCTCTGCCTGGACGTCCATCACCGCACCCCAGCCCCCGCCTGTCCCAGCGCTCCGCCCCATGCCAGCCCGCCACCACCCACCGTCCCAGCCCCGCCTACAGCCCACCTCCCCACTGCAGCCCCGCCTGTCCCAGCGCTCCGCCCCACCCTCCGCCCCAGCCCCAGCCGACCCCAGCCCATGCCGCCCAGCCCACTTCTCCGCCCAGCCCCTGCCACCCGCGCCCTCCGCCCTGCTTCGCCTGTCGTCCCCAGCTCCTCCACCCTGCCCTGTACCCACTCAGCCGCACGCCACCTACCTCCATTCGCCTCCACCATTGCCCGACTCGCCTACGCCACAGGCCAAGACCACCAACCTCCGCCTCTGCATGAACAGCCTCGGCCGGAGAAACTGACACGTCACCATCCTCCCCTCAATCACCGCCACCTCTTCCCATGGCTGCTGACCTCAGGTCGAGCTCCACAATTCGCTGCTCCTTCCAGCGATTAAACCCGCGTCGGCCTCCTCCTCTTTATTTAGGTAAAGTATTTGTTTAGCAATATATGGCTTAAACTTTTATATATGTATACCATATGCTAGTCTACATCTATTTTCTTATTGTCATAGTTCATATAGATTTTGTTGCTTTATATGTGTATAGTTGATGTAAGTTGTTTGTTGGTATCCACAAATAGATGTAAGCTTGGCCTTCAGTAAAACATGAGAGTTTGTCTTAAACTTTAATTTGTATTTAGAGGTAATGAATGAGATATAAATATATTTAAAACAGGTTTGTACATAAGCTTTCATTTGTTATCTATACCCTGTTGATCAATATATTAGTGTATATATATATATGTTTACAACTTTTACAGACACTGTTGTTTGAAGCATTATGTTAGTATCATAAATATTTTGTTTTAAGATTTGTTGTTATATGATAAAGTGTTAGCTTATAGATTTCAAAGTATGATAGTATATAAATAAGCTATGTATATTCTGTTAGTAATATAAGTATGGGTTTCAAAACAAAAAGGAAATTTGCATGTTATTTTTTTTTTCTTCTGAACAGTGGTTAGACTTCACGTTCACGATATCATATCTCACTCATGTTTTATCGGAATGGGTTGATTTTATTTTTAAAAAGAAGTCAAAGTTACCTAGTTTATGCCTGTCAAATTTCAGCCAAATCCGACATCGTTTGATTAGTGGTCGAGGATCTGGAAGTTAGACCCAGACAGCTGTTCTTTTGTACTTGGAATTATTTTACACTGCTGCAAACACGACCTGAGTTCATGTTTGACGCATCGTATCTCTTCTGTCTTAGGTCGGAATGGGTTGATTTTATTTTTAAAAAAGAAGTCAAACTTACCTAGTTTATGTCTGTCAAATTTCAGCCAAATCCGACATCGTTTGATTAGTGGTCGAGGATCTGAAAGTTAGACCCAGACAGCTGTTCTTTTGTACTTGGAATTATTTTACACTGCTACAAACACGATCTGAGTTCATGTTTGACGCATCGTATCTCTTCTGTCTTACGTCGGAATGGGTTGATTTTATTTTTAAAAAGAAGTCAAAGTTACCTAGTTTATGCCTATCAAATTTCAGCCAAATCCGACATCGTTTGATTAGTGGTCGAGGATTTGGAAGTTAGACCCAGACAGCTATTCTTTCGTACTTAGAAATTATTTTACACTGCTGCAAACATGGCCTGAGTCTAAGTTCGTGACATCGTAACTTTTCTCGTCTCTTGTCCAAAACAAGTGAATCTTTTGCAGTTTAAAATACAAGTTTTGATCTTTATTCATACCAAATTTCAGACCATTTCGATCTCGGTAGCACATAGAATTATAGTGTTAAACTTTGACGCAGGACATGTTTTATTTGTTGCTATGTTGAATGTTTTGATTTGATTTCATCGATTTCTGTTATCAGCTTTGATCGTTGAATTCGTGCCGATTTGTTTTGCTTGGATTCGTAACTCAATCTCTATGTCCGTATCAGTGTGCGTATCTGTGTCATCTTCTCGTGCATCTCTAGCCTCGAAAGGTGAGCAATCACTCACGATTAATGTCCTTATATTTATTAAATTTGATTTCAATTGAAACGACAATTGAAATATGCTGCTGTTAGTTATTTATATTGCTATATCTATGACATCATCTGTATCTGTTCACCTGTGACACCTGACATCATTATCTGTTATTTATATTGATATATATATGTCATCATCTGTATCTGTTCACCTGTGACATCTGACACCCTTATCTGTTATTTATACTGATGATATATGTCTGTTACCGTTGTTATATTATTATCATATCTGTTATCACTCTACAAGTTCCCTGTTAGTATAGAATCACTATGGGTTGAAATGATACATACCCGAACGGACTTTAGAATAGGAGAAAATCGTTATGGGTTGAAATGATAAACCCAAGCGATTCTCAATTTAAATTGAATTTGGGATTTCGGGTTGAAAAGATATATACCCGAATATATTTTAAATTGCGGATTGAAATGATAAATATCCGTATCACTTGACCATAGGATAGAAAATTATATACAGACACCGTTGGTCTATATATAAATGTTTTTGAAAAACATTTCTACGGTTTTGAAAGAAAAATATGGTTTTAATAAATAATGATTTTAAAGATTTATTAAAGTTGATTTAGTAAAGTTGATTTGAATCAATATGAAATATGTTTAAGTATTTATTTATCTATATTTTCAAATATAGAGTTTATAATGATTTGAAATTGATTTGAAATTATATTTATTTAAGAATTATACTTAAATAAAGTTGATTTGAAATTTATAAAATTTGAAATTCTAAAGATATGTTTTAACTTGAATTTGATTAAAAGTGACTTTAATGAATATTTCAAATGATATAAATTTAAATGGGATATTTTGTTGATTTGAATTTGTGAATTGAAGTTGTATTAGATGCTATTGAAATGTTAAATATTTAAAGCTTTGAAATATATTGAAATTGAAATGGCTTATTTTATGGTTTGAATATGTATTTGAAATCGATAGATTGAAATGGTTATTTAGAAACTAAATTAAATTGAAATTGATGATTTGAGATTTAATTAAATTGTAATTTTGGAATTCGAGTTTATGTAAATTGATTTGTGAATATCTAAACTGTTTAAGAGGAAAGTGCTAGGATTTCAAAGTGTTATGAATTTCAAGTTTTGATTTCCAAAGTGTTATGATTTTAAAAGACTTATGATTTCGAAAGCAATATAACTTTAGAAAGTAATATGATTTTGAAAATGGATTTATTTGAAGGAAAAGTGATATCGTATTTATATGGTTTTGAAATGGCAATGATATTTCGGTTTTGAAATATAACTATTTTGAAAATTTATTAAATGACCATCGGTGTAATAATACGTAGTTATTAAAGAGACCGGGATCGGATATGGACATACTCTCTGTCGATACCGAAACCACTTTAAATAACTAATATACGCGGAGTGTTGATCCAGAATGAAGTGGATGGTTTGGTGAACGCGTTGACTGAAGAAAGAGAACGATTTTGGATGACCCTTGACATGACTAAAAAAGGAGCAGCGCCGAGCCATTGAGGATCGCCATCTCTAGCGGACACACTTCTTCGATACCATATCTATTACTTTTGTGATTCGATTTGGGTGCACCCCTCGATTTGGGAGTGTTGTTTCGCGGTGTTGGGGTAGTAGCTGCTATGCCCAACATCAGTCCGGATCAGGCAACTACTAGTATCCTAGTTTGTATCGCCTCATGTACCTTGTCATACTGATTATCCTATTCGCGACCACTACGATTTTGGTTTGTACCTTTAGTACATGGATTGCCCTCTGGTGACTTCCGGTTTTGGGGAAACTACGGTCTTGTATATGCTCTTGGGAATAAAAATGTGTTAAGGGTGGAATGGGCCATGACTTAACGCTATTTTGATATCGTACTTTACTGATTAGACATTATCTACTTAGCGTATTCTACTATATATATAGATAGTTTAATGGATCCTTAGAGGATAGTTATCCCAAACATCCTTTGAGTCACTTGTATTTCAGTCGTTATTTCACTTGAGTTGGATTTATTGATATAAGAATGTTAATCCTGACTCGAGTGTTTTGTGTTTTCTTCACGCTCGGGTCAGACTTAGTGATATAGTATTTGACACTCACCTTTGGAGTTGGAGCTTCGCTTGGAGATCCAGCTATCTATCCAGCTTTCAGTTATTCAGTTGATTCCGGTGATGTATTCAGATCTTGTATTTGACTATTGTATTGAGATATCTATTGTATTCGAGACTTCTGTTGTATCTTGTTTAACTCTGTTATATATATATGGTAGCTTCATGAACTACTATTCTTTTGTTTCCGTTGTACTATTGTTATATTACTCTGTGTCTGTGATCTGTGATTATTTTATTTACTGTATATGCTGAGTTTTGCCAATTTAAATTAACAACGCGGTATTTTGAGCAATTCAACACCGGCATGAGTGTCTACCTATACACTTATAATGGATGCGAATGGTCCAAAATATCGGGTCGTTACAAGTTGCAGTATTCCAATAATATTAAACCTTTGTTGATTTTGACATAAATTATAATTTAAAATCCCACAACTTCATTTATCTTGGTTTCATTTTTATTATTAAATCAATTTATTGCCTTATGAGTGTAATTGACATTTATGTACATTTTATTACATTTATTTGTAATTGATTAATTAAATTGGTAATAAATAATAATTGTCACCATTTCAACATTTAATAACATTTGTAAGTTTATTATTCACAAACAAATGTTATAACAACTCACAACACCAATTTGTCCAATTCAATCTATTACACATTATTTCATTAATTAATCAAAATTTAAATTATCAATTACGCTTTAAATCCAATTATCAATTAATACACACATTACTATAATTTATTTACAGTCTATACCAATTTATAACTCTTTAATCCTTTTAATTAGTTGGAATTACATTTAAAGCAGTTATTAATTACCTTAAATTAATACTATTTCATTTTATTCTAGTTATATTCTTATTATTAATCACAAATTTTCATTTCTTCCAACATTAAATCAAAAATCTTTATTAAATTAACAATTTTTAATCTTCGAAAATTACGGGTCGTTACACTCTCCCCCACTCAAAACTTTTCATCCTCGAAAAGGGAAAAGAAGATATAAAGTAGTTAATATATCTTATTCAAAATATTGAATTTATAAACAATTAATTTACCGAATTAAATAATTTAAATAAAATATATCAATTTATAACCCATTGAATCCTTTTATATTCAAGTTAATAAAAGTTTGAAAACATTTTACAAAATTTTCTAAGTCCAAAATTTACAGAAAATTTCGGCAGAGTCTCCTTTGTACGGAGAGGTCTTAGGAAATAATAATAACAATAATAAAAATATATATCACATATTTTCAAAATAATATATCCCAAACTACAGGAAAACAATATAATATCGCTGTAAAACCGTAATCCGAAAACATACCTATTTGTCGGGCAAACAAACACTTATTTATGAAATCAAAAGCAGTAGCAATTGCTTCCATAACCTGTATTTCACTTATATAATCCAAAGAAGTTAATAATTTTATAAAAGGGAAATATTTAAGTTATTTCAAATAAATAACAAACAAATCATCACAATATAACAATAGTCATTTGCAAACAACAGTACAAACATCATTTTCAACAAAGAGCGCAATCATCCATCGATAGCAACCAAAAACAAATGGTTTTTCGGGTTCAGAACATCTAATCATATAAAATGATAAATAAACTATAAAGTAAACCATACACTCAACAGTCGTAGATAACTTTATAGATTATTTATACATCTCTCTACAAATAGAAGTATCCTTTCCCAACCAATTCATAAGTCCAACAAACAAAGAATTCAACACATTTTTAAGTTTACTCTATTTATCTTTTTCACATCATTTATTGTTCATTTTTTTCATACAATGATTTCTTTAATTCACGTTCATTACTTACAAAATTTTAATTTTCATTCATTCATGTAAGGCTTATTTCATTAATTTACATTCTTTACCTACATAAGTTATATTCATTTCAATTATTTGGATCATAAATGAGTTCATTATTGACGTATTGTATACATTTTATTTCAATTTACTTCATATTTACAATTTAGTTTGATTTTCTCTTTGTTCGTTCACTTTTCTTTTCTCATTCATATAATGTTTATTTTCATTAATTCACATTCGTTATTACTTACAAAAGTTCATTTCTTCTTTATTCATACAGTGCTTGTTAATTTTCTTTACATTTATCATTTTCAAAATTTATTTTCCATTCATTTATGCAATCCCATTTTTCTTTCAATTACTTTATATTCATTGCTTACATAAGTTACTTCCATTTCAATTATTAGATTATTTATTATTATGTAAGTCTCTTTACAGTTTAATTCATCATTAATAGATATTTCCTTTTCACACTTATTCTTCCATATATAGTATTATTGAATATTAACTCCATTTCTAAATCATTTCCAATATTCACTGAAGTTATAATCATTCAATCTATATAGTATTCATTTTAATTATACATGGCTTCAATATTAATTCAAGTTTATAATTATTTACTTACAGTATTCGCCTTTACCATTAAATCTGATTATAAATAGCTTAAATTGTTAACCTAAGTTTATAATCATTTTTCTTACATTATTTACTTTTATTACATTTAATTAGTAGCATTTCAAACTATTAACTTCAGTTTATAATAATTTATAACGTTAGAATTTCTTATTTATTGAAATAATTCTATTGAACACTTTCATTACCATAAGTTTATTTGTATGATATTCTATTACATATGGTTATTAACATTTCAACTTTTAATAATTTGGTAAGTTATATATGTGTCTTAAGAATGCAATTGAATATTACCCAAGTTTCTCTTATATATTTAGTTAACAAAATGTTCAATAGTTACCATTTCTTATTTTCATTTCCTATTTTATTTACAGTTTACAAATTTTCAATTTCTTATTCTCATTTTAGAAGTTTCCCACTATTAATATGGTCAAGATTCCATTCATTACTATAATTTCGATTTCTAATTTACAGAAACTTAAGAACTAAACAACCGGGTTCCACTTCAATCATATAAAATAATATATATCACTGTATACTCATAACTTATATATATATCAAATTATATTTGAAAATTAAAATTAAGATTTTGTTTATCAAAATAAATATGCAGTAAAATTACTACAATAGTCTTCCTACTTTGAAACTCGAAAATGAACGTCGATGATGCATGCACTCATCACCGAAATTATTTCCCAGTGACAGAGAGGGGAGTACAGAACTTATTTCCTTCCAAAATTCTTTTAAACATTTCTTTCAAATCATATTAGGATCTTTATATCTGAAAATACTTCCAAATAATATAATATTATAGTCCAAAATCTTTTGAAAGAAATTTTCAAAATCTCGAAACTTAAGTTCTCGAATCCCAATTTATATTTATTTTATTTGTAACTCTTATTTTTCAATCAGTATTTATATAGAATTTCACTACCTAACAAACAAATATATAACAACCAACTATGTCTTTTATAAAATTTATTATTTTATATACAAAATATATAATAGGCAAAATTATTTCATTTACCTATATTTCAAAACAATATTGTGTCCGTCTGCCCGATTAAGTGTTTAGAAATCCCAATCGATGTCATAGCATCCTATGTACCGACCAGAATTTATAAATACAAAATAGAACAAATTAACACAATACAAAAAAAACCTTTTATAACACTAACAAGTACTCTCTCATATATATACACTCAACGACTCATTCTAGGGTATTACTACCCTATTTAATATGAGTCAAACCCCACAAAGCTAAGGTTATCACTAAACCAAAGCTCTGATACCAACTATAACAACCTGTCCTTTTGGACGGTTTTAAATCGACGATAAACCACACATGTCAGACTCAAACCATTCAAAGGGGCAGAATGTTATGGGGTAAATAAGAAAAAGCAGAGAAAGAAAAAAAACAAATACAGAATCTCGCAGCGGAATAACAAAATATAATAATCAAATAAATAGTTCATGAAGCTGTTTACAAATAAATTGATTATACTTTTATAACACAGATCAAAGTTACATAAAACAAGAATAAATAATAAATAAATGCAGCGGAACAACATAATGCAATGGAATAAATATAATAAAAGATAATAGTACAAAATCTTCGTCTTCATCCTCCATAAAGCAGTCTTAGATAAACTAAAAATCTCAGACTGACCCGAGCGAATTGAAAAGACAAAACACTCGAGTCAGAACTAAAAGATCTTACGTAAGTTAAATCAACAATAAATAAATATGAGTGCAACGGCGTCAGAGATGTTTACGGGGTTTGACATCTCCTATCTAGTGTCTAACGTGAGTGCAATGACTTAAGAGATGTTCGGGATTCCCATCTCCTAAGGATCCATTAAACTATCTACTATGTAGTAAGATACGCTATCATAATAGTGTCTACAGTAAAGTAAAGTATTAAAGTAGCGTTAAGGCATTACCTATATGCCCCTTAACACATTTTTATATATTCCCGTAGTCTATACAGATACTGCAAGCTCCACCAAACTGATGGGATACTCAGGGAGCACTCCATAGGTACGGTACACACCAAACTCGTAGAAGGCGCGATAAGGCATGCGACAAGGCATGCGAGGCAATGCCCCGGGTATGATTCTACCGTTTTGGGGATCCGGACTGGTGGTAACGCATAGTAGCTACTACCGCCCACCTCGGAACACACACCCAAATCAAATCAAGGGGTGGCCACCAAATCAATCACAAAGTAATAAAATGGTATCGAAGAAATGTACTCGATAGGAGGAATGACCTCACTTGGCCCGGCATGGCTCCTGTTTTAGCCGCATCAAGCTGACTCACGGGAGTCAGGGTCACGTAAATACCTCATACAGAATCGTTCGCCAAACCATCCTACTTTATTTCTGGAATCTCTACCACGTACATAGTTGTTAAAGTGGTTTTCGGTATTGGCAGAGAGTATGACAATATCCGATCCCGGTCTCTTTAACAACCAAACGCTTATTTCACACCAGATGGTTCTTTTACATTTCAAAAGTCAATTCACAATTTATATGAAAATATCATATTCTCAAAACCATATCATTTTCAAATCATATGCACTTTCAAAATCACATTACTTCCAAAATCATATTTAATCAAATATGTCATTTCACAAAAGGTATCAAATTCCAAATTCCAACTTAGGTTGTGTCATCATCAAGGATTTAAATATAAATACTTTAGCTTTACATAGTTTGAAATTTTAGAAAATAGTTTAGGTAGTCATAAATAGTCTTAATAGTTTTAAAAATGGTTTAAAATAGTTTTTAAATAGTTTAAATAGTAAAAATAGTTTAAATAGATTTAAATTTGATTTAATTAGATGTAAAATGATTTATATAGATTTAAATAGATTAAATAAATTTAAATTATATTAAATAGCTTTAAAATAGATTAAATAGATTTAAATTACATTTAATAGATTTAAAATAGATTAAATAAATTTAATTAGTTTAAAATAGGTAAATTAGATTAAATTGGTTAAATAGATTATAATGGATTAAAATAAATTAAAATAGTTTGAATTGATTAAAATAGTTTAGCTTGATTAAAATAGTTTAAATTAGTTTAAAATAGATTTCAAAGTTATACCCAAACATTTCCAACTCAATTCTGATAAATTCATTTATATTTGACACCTCAACCTTGAAATTCCAAATTAAATCCTTTGAACCATTCATTAAATCAATTCCAATTCCAACATTTACACTTGGACTTTCGAAAATAATTCAGTTTATATAGATCAATTTCTATTTCAAATTACCAGTTAACTGAATTCAAAATTTAAAGGTTCAAAAATCATTTAATTTAACCAATCCAGTGTCCATATATAATTTTCTACCCTATGGTCAAGTGATATAGATATTTATCATTTCAAATCCGCAAATTTATGATTTTACGGTAATATATCATTTCAAACCGCAATCCCAAATTAAATAAAATCCATAAAATCGCTCGAGTCTATCATTTCAACCCATAACAAGTTTTTCCTAATCTATAGATCGTTTAGGTATGTATCATTTCAACCCATAGGAAACTTGCAGTGTTATAATAATATAAAATACAACATCCAGTCATCCAATATCAATAATCAAACATACATCACAATCATCATCCAAATCAACCAATAGACATCAATAAATAACTGATTATCATTAACAGGCATTAAATTGACAATAAATTCAATATTAAATTAATGATGATTAAATGCAATAAAAGTGAAAATTATTAGAATGACAATTCAAACATACCAAACATCAATCAATAAATTTCAAATCACATCATAAATTTAATTTAGGGACAGTTTGGCACAGGTCCCTAATACGTTTCAAAATACACAAAAACCCCAGTAAAAAAAAGTTTGTAAATTAGGTCCCTAGAATTAAGTTACCGAATAATGGCATACACTTATGCAATTATTCAGTGAATAATTGCAGACATTTATGCAATTATATCAAAAAATTGCAGACACTTCCATAATTATTCACTGAAAAATTGCGGAATTTTCCGCAATTATTCACCGAATAAATTGCATAAATTTATGCAACTTTTGGATATAATTGCATAAATGTCTGCAATTAATCAGTGAATAATTGCATAACTATATGTAATTACTTAGTAACTTAATTCTAGGGACCTAATTTACATACTTTTTTTTACTGGGGTTTTTGTGTATTTTGAAACTTATTAGGGACCTGAGCTTAATATTCACTTTAATTTAACTAACATAAGATAAATTAGAAGTTGTGAGTGAGTTAAAACATTCACCTTCGATTCCAAATCAATTTGAAATTCAAAATAGGACCCAACATTCAACAGTCTCAGAATTCGTCCAAACCAATTCCTTAATGTTTGGAATTTCGGTACGATCCTAGCGGAGAAAACCGCGCGTAAATCGGACCTTGTATGCAGAAGTTATTGATATTAGAACATTCAAATTTAAAATTTAAATAAAATAAATAAAACAACTACCCACGAATCAAAGACAGCCACGTCACCTCCATCTATAGAACCCTACACACACATAGATGCTCAACACCTCGTTCAACAACATGCGCCGCCACCATCAGGCAATTGCCGCGCCGCCTCCACTAGCTTCCACGACGATCGACCCTCGCAACTCCAACGCCCCAGACAGGCTGACCTCAAGCACCACTCGCGGCCACCCACGGCGAAATTTGACGCCTCTAGCACAAGCGAACAACACCCCGGAACCTGCTCAACATCCTCTTCGCAACGGCACCACCCGATCGTCGATCGGATGACGATCCACCGTTGGATCGTCCAAAACCTACAATGGACGGCTGCGGTTCATCCTTGATTTCTAGAACAACGGTGAATCCGATTGAAAAACTAATCACACCAGTGGATTACCCTCGTCTAGAGCTTTGAATTGATATATAATTTGATAGGGTTTGAGGGGTTTGAATTTTGAAATTGAATTTGAAACTGAATTTGCAATTTGGGAATTAGCATTTTGTAATTGGATTTGGTTCTGCCATAGAGAAGGAGAAGTAGACAGATGAAATTGTACGTATAGAAAAATAGAATAAGAAATAGCTATGGTTTATAACAGGCTATATAAAGGCAGATTAGAAATAGAAACGAATGGACTAGATCGATTTGAAAGTTGAACGATAAACGACCCGAAAAGCCCGTTTCGTTCCCGAAACGGAAATGGGTCATCCCATATATCAAAATAGATGTTTTTGATAATTTTAAACTCAATTGAACAGGTTTCAAGTCCTAATTCCATCGTATGAAGAAGTTAGCTTAAAATCAGCTTATTTCGAATTGATTTCAATTGAATTTAATTAAATCGATTTCTACGCGTTTCGAGTCCGTACGATCAAACAACAAGTCTGATCGCTACGAAACTTGAAAACTTACAATAATTCATCGTTACGGATCCGATGAGACTAATTTCGTCGAAATCCGAGACAGTGGCTAAAATGGCTGTTTTTACATTGATAAAATACATTAATATTAAATTAATTAATCACTTTTTAATTCAATATTTATAAACTAAAAAGTTTCATCATTTTTGATTACTTAGACATTCACAATAATTTAAAACAAGTTTACATAAAATTTCAGCGTTGGCTATTACACTAATTACAATGTTCAATTTCAACTGTAATTATATCCAATTAATTAAAATTTAATTCCAATAAATTGTTTTAATTTGATTTCAGACTTTTATTCTAATAATTATTACTCTACAGACATAGTTAACATTGTTTATATCTTGTTACACCAACCTTCTACAATTATCATCTTAGTTTTCATTAACGTAATATTTTATTACATTTAATTGCAATAAATCTATTTATTATAGCTTAAATTCCAATAAATTGATCAAACTTGATTTCAATTCTTTTTTATTCAATCAATTATCATATTATGAATAAAATTCACATTGGTTACATCTTATTAAATTAATGTTCTATAATTATCATCTTTTACCATATTAGTTGCAGTATTCCAATAATATTGAACCTTTGTTGATTTTGACATAAATTATAATTTAAAATCCCACAACTTCATTTATCTTGGTTTTATTTTTATTATTAAATAAATTTATTGCCTTATGAGTGTAATTGACATTTACGTACATTTTATTACATTTATTTGTAATTGATTAATTAAATTGGTAACAAATAATAATTGTCACCATTTCAACCTTTAATAACATTTGTAAGTTTATTATTCATAAACAAATGTTATAACAACTCACAACACCAATTTGTCCAATTCAATCTATTACACATCATTTTATTAATTAATCAATATTTAAATTATCAATTACGCTTTAAATCCAATTATCAATTAATACACACATTACTATAATTTATTTACAGTCTATACCAATTTATAACTCTTTAATCCTTTTAGTTAATTGGAATTACATTTAAAGTAGTTATTATTTACCTTAAATTAATACTATTTCATTTTATTCTAGTTATATTCTTATTATTAATCACAAATTTTCATTTCTTCCAACATTAAATCAAAAATCTTTATTAAATTAACAATTTTTAATTATTGAAAATTACGGGTCTTTACAGAACCATTGCTACTATTATTCTAAAAGAATCGAGTTTTTCTTTTAAAACATAAAATACTTGTGTTTCGCAACATACATTTAGGCAATTATAGAAAATTTATGTCTTGTCATCACCAATATTTAACTTAATAGAGGAAATTCTAAAATGCAAGAATAAACAAAATATGTGTCACATAAAAAGAAAAATCAAATGTATATACCAAAGAGATCAGGTCAGAATGGTGTCTTTCTGTCCAAAGAAAAGTCTAGAAAACCTGCATATTTCCCTTCTGCGTTATATGATTTCAAACCATCCATTGAAATTAAGCCACCTTTGCTCGAAAAAACAAGAATCCTTAACCACGACATAACCTCTATGTTGATAGTGTTATTCTGAACAAAACTACTTCTGATACTATCATCCAAAACCATGCGACATTCAAGACTTCTAACCAAAATGGTTTTGTAAATGATGAGCAATGTATTCAAATTGCAAACCAAAACCTGCTCGAAATGGTGCACATAAGTAACATGCACCGATTCTTTATACCGTACGATCATCCTATTTTATATCCATACACAAAAAGTTCCATTATCTTTGCTCTTCATCTTTTTCTTCCAACTCTATTGTTTATGCTACAAATATTAAACTTGTTTGTCTAGCCGTGCTTATTTTTCTTTTTGTAGAAGTGAATTAAATACCATGTATGGTTTATTCTTTCAGATAAATGTACCAACAACTCTTCTTATTTAATAAAAATAATTTTATTTTATTTTTTATTTAAAAAAACTCTATTTTGGAGAGTATAGCTTGGGAATTCGATCGACCAGCCACGACTGACCCCCCTGTTTAAGCTGGGCTCTCACAGAGACACTGATTTAATAAAAATAATTTTAATATGGAATTTTTTTCATTTTAGACCTAATAAAAACTAATTTCAAGTTTAGGCCTGGTTCAATACTAATTGTAAAAATAGATCTGGTTTCATATAGCTTGCGCATTTATGGAATGCACAAGCTATATTAAAAAAATTGAGTTTGCGCATTTTTGGAATGCGCAAATACAAATACAAATAGGTATAAAAAAGGGGTCGATTGGTTATTTCAGCCCTGAAAATGTATTTGCGCATTTCAATAATGTGCAAATACCAATGTATAGTTTGCGCATTATTGAAATACACAGGCTATATATTTTTTAAGTAACAAAAATATAGCTTGCGCATTTCATAAATGCGCAAAACCAAGCCTATTTTTATAATTAGTTTTGAACTAGACCTAAAATTGAAATAAGTTTTTTTTGTGGAAAAGGTATTTTATATACTAATAAAGAACGCATATACTTCGATGATATGCCTCGTTAAAATCTTGCAACCCCCTAACCTAGATGGGTACCTTGCCAAGAAAAAGAGTACATATCATGTCCATATATTAACAATACAACAAGTACAAAGCCTAAAGCCAAGTCATCAAATAGATGGAGGAGTAGACATATAAGAAAACACACTCAAAACCATCCATACGATCAACTTGGCTCAACAAATAAAATAAAATAAAATAAAACAAACACAACCCCAAAGAAACTAAACAAAACAGGACACATGGAGATCAAATAAAAAAACAAAATAAAACATGAAAACACAGCCAAGAGGAGGAGCTAGAATTCTATCGAAATCTTCAAAACACAGCAAGCATGAGAGAGAAAAAAAATCTCTTCAACTTTGCAAATAGATTTGCCTCAAAACTCCTGATGAAAATCAACAAATAATAGTGGAGGCAACAAGAATGACTAAGCACGAGAACCACCGCCAACTGAAGAATAAGGCAGCAAAATGATCATGGAGGATGAGGACCGTGCCTTGGGTCTATTGCAGTATCAAAATCCGTTAAGATAAGATCAAGTTCTGAAAATTTCATTTTAGAGTCGAGTATATGCTGAATTAATTGTTTGCAATCTTGAGTTAAAAGCACGAGTCTCACTTTAGCAGGTAGTTCAATGCCTTTAAAAATCAGGTTCTTTCTTTCGCACCAAATGTGTCAAATCAGAGAAGTAAACGATAAATTTATGAGATGATTAATTAGAGAGTTATTACTCTGATTTTGGCACAAGATTTCCAAAATCTGAATTAAATCATAAGTATTACCGAGGTTAATCTTTAGCTTGAACATAAGATCCTCCAGTAACCGTTTTGAATAAGCTTGGCTAAAAAAGGTGATCTCTGTCTTCATTTTGGTTTAAACAAAGAACACAAGTTTAACCAATGCCAGTGTTCCATCTATTGATTCTGTTTTTCATGTTTAGTTTGTTTAATCTTGCTAGAAGAGCACATGTAGACATTTTTGGAGCATAGCTTTTATCCTAAATTATATTCGTCCAATTTAATTCAACATGTTTGCATCTAGTTTGATTCCATGCTGATTTCAGATTGAATTGACCATTGTTGTTAGGTAGCCAGTTCCAAAAATCATCTTGCATTTGATTATGGATATTTATATTGTGAACTGTGTGATGTAGTTGAGCAGGAATATAATCAAGATTCACTTTCCATTCATTACCATATATAAGAGTGGAAACTTTCCTGTTACATCCACCAGTAGTAGACATTAAATTTCAACCAAATTTATCTATTAGAGAAGAACCATTAAGCCAAGGGTCAAACCAGATATTTGTATTCTTGCCATTAACAATTTTTCTGTCAATTAACCCTTTACACCATATAGTCTAGCTCTAAGCAAGGATTTCCAAGTATATGAAGAATTATTATCCATAGTAGTAGTCCAAAAATTACTCTTATTGCAATACTTGTTATGCATCCATTTGGCCCAAAGAGATTCACCTTGTATATATTTCCATAACAGTTTTATGGCAACTGCTTTAGCAACTGCTTTAGCAACTTCATCAATTCTTTTAATACCAAGATTCACCTTGAAATAAGTTTTTTTCTTAAGCCTAAAATGAAAATTTGTCCTTTTAATATTTGGCAGAGAGAATCAATCATAATAAATAACATGGTTGGTGTAGATGGCATAGGTATATTATCTTTTATTCCTACTATTTTTTCCTAAAGAATGCAATATAAGAAATAATAGACTTTCTTAAGTAAACGTTACCGTGACGTGCAGATTGTGGATCCAAATGCAGTTACCGATCCAGTAAAGCTTCATGTAGAAAGCTATGCCTACGTGTATGCAACACGTGTTGCTAGAGATGAAACTGCGTCCCTCCTGGTACTTATGGAAATAGATATGTCTGCCCTTGCTATACTAATATGAGAACTCACAGAGGCTGCCTCAAATGTCCTTGGTTATAAATTTTACCAACATATACATATTCGATATTACGAGCATGTATATTTTGTTAATATTGAATAAGGGCGTGGCTAAATTATTTATTATATGGTGGAGTCGTTGCTATAAAATTTATTTACATATATGTGTTTTCAGTCTACATATGTACATGTATACAAATTAATCTGTAACGACCCGACTTTCCAGACCCGGAAAATCGAACCATTTTAGTTAAGAAAAAGAGGTAGAAGAAGAAAAATAGAAAACAACAACAGAATCTAACCATCGCAGCGGAATAAAATACAATATATATTAACAGATCTTTACACAAATCAAAACTATATCAGTTTTATATAATATAGCATCAGAGTATACACCAGAGAACACATAACATACAACTGGAAAATAACCATATCATGTCCTCAATACAACAGAGTACAACAATCAACACAGCGGAATATATATATAAACAAGTACGGGAGATACGTCTCGCCATCCAGCTCATCTCCTGAGCTCCACAGCATCATATCCTGTAACCTATAATACTCGGTCTGACCCGAGCATCATATAAAACAATACCTGAGTCAGTCTAGAATACCAGCGTGAGAAAATCACACTCAATTTGATTATTGAAATTTCAAAATCTTTTGAAAACAAAAGCATATCGTAAGACCACGCCACAAATAAACATGTCGGGTTTTTACCTTACGATAGCTAAACACTTTTTATAAAAATCCTCTGATATTATAATAGTGTCTATTTACAAATACTTATTAAAATAGCCGAAATTGTTACATCTATTAAATTCCGGCATACTAGGCACAAAGTGGGTAATACAAACAAAACTCGTACAAGGCACGTAGGGAGAATGGATTTCCAACGAATGACTAGGCACTGGGGTACCACCTGTCACAGTACGTGGCCTAGATCACAGTACCGAGGAGTACGCCCGCTCCCCTGCAACACAAGGCCGGAATCATCCCTTACTGGATAATTCCAAATAAGATCACCCCACGATTGGGATCAGCAACCGCAACACTAAGCCGAAATAAAAGGGACATCTAGACAGGGATGACCTTACTCTCAAGTGGGGGCTACCCACGAAGCCTTGCTGCATAACCCCTGATTTTCAGTCATTCCCGGTTGATGAGGCTCGAGGCTAAACGATACCTTTATAGCACATATCCCTTAGAATGCCCATCGTCCACCTGACGATGTCACGAAAGCATTCGTCCATACAAGTTCGTCCCGGGTCCGAACGGAACCGAAGGCACTATTCCTACTACATCCATTTTGGAAATATCCTCAGGATTAGTAGCGACTAGCCCTTGCACTTCACAGCTCCATCTTTGACTCCGAACACGTTACACGAAACGTACAAACCGGATCGAAGTGGTATTCGAGTCTCCAGACCTAGAATCCCGGTATACGGAAACTCGATCCTGGTCTCTTCGAAACGATCAGCGCATTTGGCCAATATTGATAGTCGGTTATTTAACTATCAATTAACATCCACAAGCAACCATCACACAATAAATAATTTCCCACATTATTTATTTGCCCAAATATCTTCGCAAGATATATTTTCAAATTTTCAAAGCTCATTTGAAAACAATTTCAAACAGTTTCCGCTTACGGAATACATTTCCCAAATAATTATTTCCACTGAATCACCAAGTACAAAAACTTTTAATTTTAAATAATTTAGAAACACTTTATTTTAAATATATTTTATAACATTGAAATCAAACTACTTTAATACCTTATTAAAAATATATACTTTAAAATAAACCACTTTATAAATATAAACTAAATTTCCTCTTTAAAACATAATACCAAATCACTTTTATATAATTACTACAATAATAGATTTTTGAAAATACTTACTTTAGACTTTAACATTTAGAAATAAATCAATTTTCTAAAATATGCTTTTAAAAACACAATTAGAACTTTTAACTTATATTAAAAATTGCTTTGAAAACGTACTTGGCTATCCAGAGAAATACACTTCTCATTTCCATCTTTTAAAAATAAATCAACATTTATTTTTAAACCAATTCATATCCCTTTATAAATTCCCACCTTGAATTTATATTTCAAATATCCTCTTATATTCCATTTCACTTTATAAACCCAGTTCATATCTCCAAAATCTCATTTCTCTTTAAATTTCAAATCCCAAAATATTTAAATCAATTTACAACTGATTTTCCAATTTATTTTACTTTGAAATAAATTTCCTTACTTAATCCATTTATTTCCAAATTCATTAACTTCCAGATTTTATTTCTCATTATGATTTACAATCTTTAAACTGAAACACAAGTTCCAGATTTTACCAAATTCCTTCTTTCTTTTTAATTACATTTAAACATTGAATAAAAATAAATTATTTATTCCTTTAAATAATATCACATAAATTTTTAAATTCAATATTTCTCGGTTTATTCAAAATTCCTCTTTTCCATATTTATTAGAATTTTGGAAATCACTTTTATTCTTAATCAGATTCATTCTCACATTTATTCCAAACTCTTTATAATTATTTTACTTAAAAATTTACTCTTTTATTTCTTTCAAAAATTTCATTCTAGAGATTTTGATAACTCAGCATATCCAAATCAGTCCAACCAACCCATAACATCCAATTATCCATATAATTCATCACAGGATATCAACAATCATATCACAGAATATTTAAACAAAATTAAATATTTTGAGGAATCCAGTTGGATCCCTCCAACCTGTTTCCCTGCATCCACAAATGTTAGCACAATACCAATTCCACTTCAAGGTGGAATATCGCGGTATATGGGTTTCATATATAATCATTCGCTATTATGCCGCGCATAGGGTCTCATCCGCTATACAATGCGGGAATATCAACTCCAATATATACATATGCCAATATATATATATTGGTATATACTACTATATACCATATCAATCAAATCAATCAATTCAATCATCCATCAATATTTAAATTTAACCAATTAAATTTAAATTATAATTTAACTGAGTGAGATTAACTCACCTTTATCTTATTTTGCCATTTCGATCCAATCCTGACTGTTTTCCTCTTGATTTTAGACCTTGAATATCAATATATAGTTTATTAATACTTGAATCAAATCTAAAAATAAATTAACATTTACTTATTTATTTTAACCTATAATTTAATTTAAACCCAATTTTCCCTTCTCATAGATTATCTTAGTAACTAAAATAGATCAAGTAAATTTATGGAACAAACTCAATATTTATTTTCTAAATCTGTAAATCTCTATTATATACATATTTTATTAAATTCTAAGAAAATAAAATTCCATTTCAGCCTATGTATATATGTACTTACTGAAGTTTGAACAGAATGGTGGTATCCTACTGTAATAATATTTCTTCTATATTATCCAAATATAATTAAATTTAAATAAAATTTAACTGAGAAATTTATTAGAGAAAAAAAAACGAATACCTCTACCTTACTGAAGCAAAAATTCCAACCTAGCACGTCACCCGAGCACGAGACCAACGTTGCATTGTCGCCACTCGCAACTAGCTCGTCGCCCTCACGCGAACTCGATCCCCAACCTCCTCGACATCGTGACCTCGAGATTCCAAAACCCAAATTCACGAACTGAGGCGCCCACCTGTTCCAGCGATGCAACCCCATTGCCCTAAATCGCGTCTAGTTGCCTCCTGTAGCCCCGCTTGAATTTCTCATAACAACATTCGATCGCGACCCAGAGAGTCGCCCGCATCGACTTCGAAACTGCTCGATGCCAGGCCAGCCTTGAGCTCACGAATCCGCCTGCCTACTCCCCCGCGATTAAGATACGCGATCCCCTTCCTGGTTTCGAAATCGAATTCGAGTGCCCCTTTTCCTTTTGATTTAGGGTTAATGATTTGAAAATGAAGGCCAAGAACGTTCGATATGGAATGATTTTGATTTTTGGGAAAAATGAATTTAGGAGGAGACGTGAAGAAGAAAAATCTGTCGCCATTTTATTTATCGATTTAGAATTGATTTTGAATGGGAACAAGATTTCTTCTTTCTTTTTCTTCGTTTGAACTGAAGGCTTAAAGAGGAAGAAAAGGAGAACGGGATATTTAAAATCGGACGAGGCATGCTTTGCACGATTTGTTTCGTGATCTTCGGCATGATTCTAGGAGACAACGTGTTGATGTTGACAAATTTAAAAATTAAATTTTAAATTGAATTCGATTTAATTTTCAACGCGTTTACTCATCGTGTGCTCACATAACAACTCCGAAAAATACGAAACTTGAAATCCGATAGTAATACAATATTACGGATCCAATGGAACTGGTTTCGTCGAATTCCGAGACTGTTCCTCGGAAGGCTATTTTTAAATTCAATTTAAATGATATAAAATTTCAAAACATAACAAACCATTTTTAAAGCTGATTCCAACACTTCTATCCATTTCAGTATTATCTATATAAATTTTATAAGCCTTCAAACTATTTTTAACTGGTTTAAAATTCCCGATTTAGCATTTTACCCAATTTTAAATAATTTAATTTAATAATTAAATTACTCAATAAACAGCGATATTTGAAATTTAGGTTAATAATTAACCTCTGAATATTTAAAATTAATTAAATATTCCAATTTCAAATATACAAAAATTCCGGGTCGTCACATTCCTCCCCCCTTAAAAGAATTTCGTCCCCGAAATTACCAGTTAGGAAGAACGATCCATAACTCATTAACTATTTCCTCACCCAAATAGTTTTTAAGCAACTTGCCCAATAAATCTTTTTATCCAAGACACACTATCCCACTTATTAACTTTCCAACTTACCCATAATTCCCAAACAATATCACTTACTTATTAATTCAAATTTAAATTTGAATTCAAATTTTACATTATCAAAATTTCTCAAAATTTTTCTAACTTCTTAAGTTTCCGAAAAATTTCGCCAGCGTCTCCTTTGCTAGGCTAGCTCGGTACAACTACAAAATGGCTCTACGGCCTTCCCATCTCAAAAAGAAAACAAAAAAACCAAGTGGCTGGATCAAAATCCCAATCAAATTTCATATAGAAATTCAAATACATACCTTTTGTCGGGCCATTAAATTTTATCTTCAAAAATCAAAATCCCAATTTATCCATTGCTTTTATACACCTGTATATCCTACTAAGCAATAATATTCAATCACAATTCCAAAGTCATTTTTTACTTTCCTTTACAAATTTACAATATTTGTTTTACTTAGCCCGTACGATGCACATATATCATCCGTACGCAATATCACATTCGATCGCTCAATCGATCACAGAATTTCACTTCCGAACTAGTATCGCCCACCCGATTTCCTAGTGCAGACTCAGATCTGGTTTCTTGATCAGAAACCGTCATTCTCCTTGCATAGCCACAAACTATGATAGAGAATATCTAGAATCAATCAACAATCCATATCCAGGCTCGCCATCGAAAATCGAGTGAAAAATTCCAACTCGGATCGATATATCTATCTCGAAATTCTGTGTTCGACATCTGGACCAAATAGCTATGCGAATAAAATAATATACGTACATCTTACGTATAAATTCCAATTGATTATCAGTTATATCAATTCTCTTTTATTCACATTCCTTTTTGATTGTTATCCCCTTATTCACAACTATCCCATTTCACAACTTCAGTTTCACCTTAATTCAATTATTCACTTAGCATACTTTCAGTACCACATTTTCTTAAGAATTCACTATTCATTTCTTAAGTTTAAGATAAACATTTTACATACTGCTTATACATATTTTCACTTCACTATTGAAGTTCCTATCCATTTCTATCCACTTTTGCGTTTACATTTCCACTTGAATTCAATTTATCTTCCACTTTGAATATTGAATTAGTTGCACTTACTAATTAATTTAAATTTCAATTAAAAGTTTGTTTGCAAGCTTTACTTTCGTTGGTTCCTTCGATTTCACTTACTTTACTTTCACATTTTAAATAGATTTCAATACTCAGTTTCAACCTTATTTGTTTAACAAATTTTAAATCATTTGTTGTTAGTGAAAATTTCCAAAAATTTTCAAAAATTTTCTAACTCCCAAAATTTACGGAAAATTTTGGCAGAGTCTCCCTTGTACGGAGGGACTTCTGCGATATCGCAGGACGCACAAATATATATATACATCGGCATTAGGCCGGAAATCACAATATATATCAATATATGCAGTTCATATCTCCTATTTTGAATTTTTGCGTAAGCGTACCTTATTTTAGCATTTTTAAAGCAAAGCGGTTATTTATTTTAGCATGTTGGGCCATCAGATTCAGCCAACCGACTTCCCTGAACCTGTACTAACTCAATTACAACATGTAAGTGCCAAATATACAAAGTTTATTTACATTTCACTAAAATTTAAATTGCTAAAACATGGATTCTACAAACAATGCATGTTATATACTTCCATAAGCACATATGAAATGTTTAGACCCTTATTCCCAAAAATTTTTTTCCCAAACAATACTCAACCCATTCCATTTAATTTATTCACATCCATTTATTTAGCTCGAAAACAATCCAGGCTATTTCATTCAATAATTAATTCTCAATTGATTTCAACAACCTCGAATTGAGTACAGTCTTCATCCAACATTTACTTAAGTTAACAACTTAAGTTCATTTTCATTGCAGTTTGCACCAATTCATTCGATTTGTCCCTTTTTAATTCTAAATTCAATATTCCGTTCATTGAATAATATCCAAGGCCATTTTCATTCATACCCACTTGAATTTTCGTTTGCAATACAAGCCATCACTATTTTAATTCAAATTTTCATTTTTGTTTAACACATTTCCACTTATATTTAATGTGTTGATACTCCAAGTCGAATTTTAATTAATAACTCAAATTCTGATTCTACTATTCATTTTTAATTCACTACCCGATTTTATTAATTCACAATTCAATTTCTATTTAACCAATTTAAATTTCATAACCCAAACTCATTTGGATAATATTTCAAGGTCATATTCCATTTATTTATACTTGAGTTCATTTACACTTAAGTTAATTTTGTTCCAATTTATTTCACTCAACAGCATCCAAAATATATGTGTCGAGCTTTATTTATATCATCCACATTCGATTTGTTAGTATTTTATCTCGGATTGCAATTAATAATTTCTACTTAATCTAAGTTCATTTCCCATTTCATATCCAAATTACAAAATCAACTTTCTTTCAGCCAATTAAGGTTCTATTTCCATAATCCATTACTCCATTAGGTAATTTATTCCAATTTATACCTAATATTTGGTTTATTTCATCACTTCAATCCATTAAAAGCAATCCCATTCACATTTTACTCTTTATTCCGGATTATACATTAAATTTAGCCAAGTATATTTATTTCTTTTTATTTGTTTTTCTATAAACAATTAAAATAAGATTCCAGAGTTTTTAACAATTTCCCAAAATTTCAAAATCACTTTTGAAATCAATCACATCCAAACTCCTTTTGTATATTCAGCTATCTCTTTGAAATTTCAAAACCAAATCCAGTTTTGCAAACAATCCCAATTTAACACGGTTTGGTAGCAATTTCTCTTTGGAAACTCGAAAATGAACATCGATGATGCTGCAGTCATCACTGAAATTATTTCCCAGCGACCGGAAGAGAATTAAATGCTTTTATCTCTTTAAACCATTTCAAATATTTTTAAATTTCAAATCTTTCCAGATTCCAAACTCAACTCAAAATATTCCTGAAATAATACCACTTATTATTTCCTCAAACTCTTTGAAAACTATTTCCAAATCTCAAGGAATTTCAAACCTTTCCCAAAATTCCAAACTTAAAATCCATTTCGATTTATTTTCCCCATTTCTCTGGAATTCTATTTTAAAGTACAAATCACATTTGTATATGAAGTTTATTTCAATTTTATAAATTACATTTGTAATCTATATCTCAAATTTTATTTTATTATAAAATTTTATTCTTTGCTTTGGTTAAAAATTTCAATTTCTAGTTAAGTTTCCATATATTAATGATAATAATTCCATATTATCACTTCTAACATCCAAACAACCATATATATTAACTAGAATAGTTTACAAAACGTTTCTTTTTATACAAAAATAATTTGGGTAAAATTATTTCATTTACCCTACTTTAAAACAATACTGTGTCGAATTGTTCTATACAAGTGTTTAGAGATCCCTATCAATGTTGTGGCGTCCCACACATCGACCAGAATCCATAAACTACTCAATAAACCAATCAACACAATATAAAACAATTTTATATTCACTAACAAATACGCGCTCATATCTATTAATACTCTCAAAATTCCCACCAGAGCCAAGGTTGTCGCCAGCCTAAGCTCTGATACCACTGTAACGACCCGACTTTCCAGACCCGGAAAATCGAACCATTTTAGTTAAGAAAAAGAGGTAGAAGAAGAAAAATAGAAAACAACAACAGAATCTAACCATCGCAGCGGAATAAAATACAATATATATTAACAGATCTTTACACAAATCAAAACTATATCAGTTTTATATAATATAGCATCAGAGTATACACCAGAGAACACATAACATACAACTGGACAATAACCATATCATGTCCTCAATACAACAGAGTACAACAATCAACACAGCGGAATATATATATAAACAAGTACGGGAGATACGTCTCGCCATCCAGCTCATCTCCTGAGCTCCACAGCATCATATCCTGTAACCTATAATACTCGGTCTGACCCGAGCATCATATAAAACAATACCCGAGTCAGTCTGGAATACCAGCGTGAGAAAATCACAATCAATTTGATTATTGAAATTTCAAAATCTTTTGAAAACAAAAGCATATCGTAAGACCACGCCACAAATAAACATGTCGGGTTTTTACCTTACGATAGCTAAACACTTTTTATAAAAATCCTCTGATATTATAATAGTGTCTATTTACAAATACTTATTAAAATAGCCGAAATTGTTACATCTATTAAATTCCGGCATACTAGGCACAAAGTGGGTAATACAAACAAAACTCGTACAAGGCACGTAGGGAGAATGGATTTCCAACGAATGACTAGGCACTGGGGTACCACCTGTCACAGTACGTGGCCTAGATCACAGTACCGAGGAGTACGCCCGCTCCCCTGCAACACAAGGCCGGAATCATCCCTTACTGGATAATTCCAAATAAGATCACCCCACGATTGGGATCAGCAACCGCAACACTAAGCCGAAATAAAAGGGACATCTAGACAGGGATGACCTTACTCTCAAGTGGGGGCTACCCACGAAGCCTTGCTGCATAACCCCTGATTTTCAGTCATTCCCGGTTGATGAGGCTCGAGGCTAAACGATACCTTTATAGCACATATCCCTTAGAATGCCCATCGTCCACCTGACGATGTCACGAAAGCATTCGTCCATACAAGTCCGTCCCGGGTCCGAACGGAACCGAAGGCACTATTCCTACTACATCCATTTTGGAAATATCCTCAGGATTAGTAGCGACTAGCCCTTGCACTTCACAGCTCCATCTTCGACTCCGAACACGTTACACGAAACGTACAAACCGGATCGAAGTGGTATTCGAGTCTCCAGACCTAGAATCCCGGTATATGGAAACTCGATCTTGGTCTCTTCGAAACGATCAGCGCATTTGGCCAATATTGATAGTCGGTTATTTAACTATCAATTAACATCCACAAGCAACCATCACACAATAAATAATTTCCCACATTATTTATTTGCCCAAATATCTTCGCAAGATATATTTTCAAATTTTCAAAGCTCATTTGAAAACAATTTCAAACAGTTTCCGCTTACGGAATACATTTCCCAAATAATTATTTCCACTGAATCACCAAGTACAAAAACTTTTAATTTTAAATAATTTAGAAACACTTTATTTTAAATATATTTTATAACATTGAAATCAAACTACTTTAATACCTTATTAAAAATATATACTTTAAAATAAACCACTTTATAAATATAAACTAAATTTCCTCTTTAAAACATAATACCAAATCACTTTTATATAATTACTACAATAATAGATTTTTGAAAATACTTACTTTAGACTTTAACATTTAGAAATAAATCAATTTTCTAAAATATGCTTTTAAAAACACAATTAGAACTTTTAACTTATATTAAAAATTGCTTTGAAAACGTACTTGGCTATCCAGAGAAATACACTTCTCATTTCCATCTTTTAAAAATAAATCAACATTTATTTTTAAACCAATTCATATCCCTTTATAAATTCCCACCTTGAATTTATATTTCAAATATCCTCTTATATTCCATTTCACTTTATAAACCCAGTTCATATCTCCAAAATCTCATTTCTCTTTAAATTTCAAATCCCAAAATATTTAAATCAATTTACAACTGATTTTCCAATTTATTTTACTTTGAAATAAATTTCCTTACTTAATCCATTTATTTCCAAATTCATTAACTTCCAGATTTTATTTCTCATTATGATTTACAATCTTTAAACTGAAACACAAGTTCCAGATTTTACCAAATTCCTTCTTTCTTTTTAATTACATTTAAACATTGAATAAAAATAAATTATTTATTCCTTTAAATAATATCACATAAATTTTTAAATTCAATATTTCTCGGTTTATTCAAAATTCCTCTTTTCCATATTTATTAGAATTTTGGAAATCACTTTTATTCTTAATCAGATTCATTCTCACATTTATTCCAAACTCTTTATAATTATTTTACTTAAAAATTTACTCTTTTATTTCTTTCAAAAATTTCATTCTAGAGATTTTGATAACTCAGCATATCCAAATCAGTCCAACCAACCCATAACATCCAATTATCCATATAATTCATCACAGGATATCAACAATCATATCACAGAATATTTAAACAAAATTAAATATTTTGAGGAATCCAGTTGGATCCCTCCAACCTGTTTCCCTGCATCCACAAATGTTAGCACAATACCAATTCCACTTCAAGGTGGAATATCGCGGTATATGGGTTTCATATATAATCATTCGCTATTATGCGGCGCATAGGGTCTCATCCGCTATACAATGCGGGAATATCAACTCCAATATATACATATGCCAATATATATATATTGGTATATACTACTATATACCATATCAATCAAATCAATCAATTCAATCATCCATCAATATTTAAATTTAACCAATTAAATTTAAATTATAATTTAACTGAGTGAGATTAACTCACCTTTATCTTATTTTGCCATTTCGATCCAATCCTGACTGTTTTCCTCTTGATTTTAGACCTTGAATATCAATATATAGTTTATTAATACTTGAATCAAATCTAAAAATAAATTAACATTTACTTATTTATTTTAACCTATAATTTAATTTAAACCCAATTTTCCCTTCTCATAGATTATCTTAGTAACTAAAATAGATCAAGTAAATTTATGGAACAAACTCAATATTTATTTTCTAAATCTGTAAATCTCTATTATATACATATTTTATTAAATTCTAAGAAAATAAAATTCCATTTCAGCCTATGTATATATGTACTTACTGAAGTTTGAACAGAATGGTGGTATCCTACTGTAAATAATATTTCTTCTATATTATCCAAATATAATTAAATTTAAATAAAATTTAACTGAGAAATTTATTAGAGAAAAAAAAACGAATACCTCTACCTTACTGAAGCAAAAATTCCAGCCTAGCGACGTCACCCGAGCACGAGACCAACGTTGCATTGTCGCCACTCGCAACTAGCTCGTCGCCCTCACGCGAACTCGATCCCCAACCTCCTCGACATCGCGACCTCGAGATTCCAAAACCCAAATTCACGAACTGAGGCGCCCACCTGTTCCAGCGATGCAACCCCACTGCCCTAAATCGCGTCCAGTTGCCTCCTATAGCCCCGCTTGAATTTCTCATAACAACATTCGATCGCGACCCAGAGAGTCGCCCGCATCGACTTCGAAACTGCTCGATGCCAGGCCAGCCTTGAGCTCACGAATCCGCCTGCCTACTCCCCCGCGATTAAGATATGCGATCCCCTTCCTGGTTTCGAAATCGAATTCGAGTGCCCCTTTTCCTTTTGATTTAGGGTTAATGATTTGAAAATGAAGGCCAAGAACGTTCGATATGGAATGATTTTGATTTTTGGGAAAAATGAATTTAGGAGGAGACGTGAAGAAGAAAAATCTGTCGCCATTTTATTTATCGATTTAGAATTGATTTTGAATGGGAACAAGATTTCTTCTTTCTTTTTCTTCGTTTGAACTGAAGGCTTAAAGAGGAAGAAAAGGAGAACGGGATATTTAAAATCGGACGAGGCATGCTTTGCACGATTTGTTTCGTGATCTTCGGCATGATTCTAGGAGACAACGTGTTGATGTTGACAAATTTAAAAATTAAATTTTAAATTGAATTCGATTTAATTTTCAACGCGTTTACTCATCGTGTGCTCACATAACAACTCCGAAAAATACGAAACTTGAAATCCGATAATAATACAATATTACGGATCCAATGGAACTGGTTTCGTCGAATTCCGAGACTGTTCCTCGGAAGGCTATTTTTAAATTCAATTTAAATGATATAAAATTTCAAAACATAACAAACCATTTTTAAAGCTGATTCCAACACTTCTATCCATTTCAGTATTATCTATATAAATTTTATAAGCCTTCAAACTATTTTTAACTGGTTTAAAATTCCCGATTTAGCATTTTACCCAATTTTAAATAATTTAATTTAATAATTAAATTACTCAATAAACAGCGATATTTGAAATTTAGGTTAATAATTAACCTTTGAATATTTAAAATTAATTAAATATTCCAATTTCAAATATACAAAAATTCCGGGTCGTCACATAATCATATTACAGTAACAAAATAAAATGTCCTCCATATATTTATTGTGTATTATGTATCAGTAAGAAGATTAGCTGCCCATTGGGAACCAAAGTTATTGATGTTGTATTCAAGATTGTATTAGTGCTAAGTGATATAGACAAGTTCATGGTAAAAACTAAGAAAAGTTTATTGGCTAAGTTAACAACAATACTCTTAATAACATAAGGCGGACATGTTATGTACTTCGCTAATAGCAACTTGGATGGTCAAATACTTATTTGGTCATATATTATTTTGTGTTTGAGGAACGACAAAATAAATTGGATGAAGCTTCATGTGAACAGTATAATTTAAACAGTTAAAACATGGTGTTGTGCATATCAAAGTTTGGAAAAAAAGGATAAAACCAAAGTTATTTACCATTATGAAAAAAGGGATTTATCATAATACCTCCATTCAGCAAATTTCTCCATCCAGCAGTATCTCTATTTTATATTTTTTGGAATAAAAACTTCCAGGTCAATCTAACACATCAATTTGCACTTGTAGTAAAAATATATATCGTAATAAAGGATGGAAGAAATAAAAGGTGAAATTAAGCATAATATATTAACAAAACCACATTAAAAGAGCACAAATTCACATGCATGTATATTAACTAAACATATACTTGTACTATCTTCCAATTTTAGCTAATGCATGAACAAATGCTGTTTAAGCAAGATCAAAAGATAATACCTTAATTAGAGTGTCAACCACATCTGCATACCCTTTAGGTACAATAGAAACTAAAGCATGAATAGCTGTTATTGGTCTGATAAGATCAGATCATATAAGAAGTTATGTTGATTGTGCACTTCCATTAAAACAAGCCTTGATAAGCCCTCTTCGTATGATGGCTGTGTAGGACCTTCCTTCAGTAAAATTACCAAAAAAATTCCCTTTTCTCTCTTGAACTACAGGTGTTGTTGCATATCCACAAAATAATTTTTGGTTCACGTCTGCTATAGCGCTCTGCAGATACTTTGCTATTTTAATTGAAATCTATTACATTGCTGATATTTTCATCAGAGTTACTATAATCACTCGAATAGTTTATCAAGTAGAGAAACAACATTATGGTGTCCTATGTGATTGAAATTGAAGTAATTTATTAATACCAACATTACAAATGATCATTATGGAGTCATGTCTTAATAGACGATGTTCGATTTCTAACAATGATGTCAGATTGAGTTTGAAGTAATTAATAAAGAATAACAAAGTTTAATTTGAAATGAAAGTGGTGAATGTTGGTTATTCTCGTATGTTAAATTAAGCTTAAGTAATAATATTCTAAGCAATCCATTTCTTGTTCATCTTATTTTTTTTTCATATTCAACATTCCATGTTTTTAATAATATTCCAACTTCGTCTGCTCTATATTATTCTTGGGTCGCTCCATCTACCTTTGCTTCTATCAGCCCAACATTGGGTACTTTCTCTATTTACTAGTGAATTAGCTATTATGCTTTTGATTTAACAATTTTGTTCACATGTATACTCGAGTGGGTGTTAGTGCTCGATTATACCGCTGACAGTTATTCAATATTACCAAATTTAATTACATCTGTCACTGAATTCCTTGTTTAGGAGACTTGCACATGTAAATAAGCCTAAGTCTCACCATTTAATGGTGAATTTTATGATTTAAACATGTAGTACATATTTATTGACTAATTAAGAAAGAGAGAGACTAAGGGAATACTTAAGGACAATAATAAGGGAATAAAAACTGCATTTGCTAAAATAATAGTAGCCAAAATCCAAGAAATAAATTATACATGAAGCATATGCACCAAACCTTATAATAAAGGCATCTCACTAAAAATATAGATATCCTTATAGATGTTAAAATTAGTAATAAACGACATCATTCTTCAAAACAGGCACCATAAAACAACAAGTAGGAGGGACATAATCCTATTAAATCGTGATACACCAAAGGCGGTTTCCCATCCAAATTGCAACCACTTATAGAAGTCCAATAATAAGCACTCCAAATTGAAAGATGAGAAGGACTTTGCTCATACCTATGTTCTATTTAGGATAAGTCGATGATGATAAAAGAACGATAGTATGTGTACAAATTTTAGGATTTTCAGTCAGTGTTTACCTAGGAATGGAGATTCTTGTGTTACACACACACACATATGAGGAGCATTCAATGGCATCCTATTTTCCAGCATCCCTATAGCCTCCTGATTTCCACTACAAAATATGATTTAAATAATAACACTTTTTCTCTCTTTCACACCATACTATTATTTAAATCGGAATGTGTTGTGGAAATCAGAGGGCTACAAAGGGTGCTGCAAAATAGGGGTGCCATTTAACGCTCCTACGCACACACACAACATAAAACTTACCTGGATAAATGTTATAATAATGCACTAAATGGAGCATAAAAGTATAGTAGCTATAAAAAATGTGGTTAATATATATATATATATATATCATCATAATAATAATGATAACTAAGAAATAAAATTCAAAGAAAATAATTGTTATAGAATAAGAAAAACACTGTAAAAAGTTAAGGAAATGGTGATTGAATTATTTACCTAGTGATTACAAGGACAAGACGATATAGAACCATATGGATATAACAAACATACAAGTGAATGCTACAAGAGTCACCATACATGACTATGCTAAGTGTGCTCTTACACTCCCCTTCCCAAACAAAACAACATTATACTACATTTATCCCGATCGGATAATAATTTGGTCATAGATTGGCTTCTTTGGTGATAATAAACCAAAGGAACATCATGTGATTTGAGACATCAACTATTGAGATCCTGTAGTCCTGATTATTGGATACATATGTCATCTAAGTAAAACTTTAAATTAATATGATGCACCTTATGATTTAGAGTGCCGAAACCCATGATCTAAAAGTCCAAAATTACCCAATGTTAACTAGCCTTATAGAAATATATCAACATGACACATAGTCCAAGACCAACATGTAAATATCCATAAAAATAATTTACTTCGATATTGAAAGTGCATATAAATAAACATATTGATATCGATGAGGAAAAAGAATCTATTGCTTAAAATCAAATATAAAGAAATTACATATAATCACATTTAAACCACCACATACAAATAAACATGTATAACTGAATAATTTACTTTAACATTAAAAAGGAAAACATACTTGTTATCTAAAATTGCGGTGAACAAATTGCAACTCTCGATTAGCGCAGATCGAGCACAAAATCATTTATTTATGGAGGAAAGGAGATTAAGGGGAGAGCAGTAAAGGAGAGCGACTGAACGATAAGAGATTTTAGGATTGAAAGACGATTTTAGGATTGAGAGACATTTTGATTTTTGTGAATTAGGGCATGAGGGATGGAGAAGCAGGAAGAGAGGAATAGCGCGGTAAAATGGAAAAAAATTGGAAGTGTCCCTCCTTCCATGTATTATTTTATTAATATCCCGCCTAATCATATAAATAGCGTTTGGTTTCTTTTTTTCCTATTAGTTATAGCATTAACAGATCAAACGCTATCCCAAGGTGCTATTGTTATTAAGGATTCCTGTAGTGAAAAATTTATCATAAATCCATGTCTTCTTCTTCTTCCTCTATGAATTCCTAAAGCAAAATATTTGTAAATCAAATCCAAATCAATTCAAATTTGGAGTAAAGCCTTACTACCATATTACAACACCTTCTACCAAGTTAGATTATGAAAAAGTGAAGCACTTACCACCTACATCCTTTGGCCGTGAGTAATTAGCGAGGGGAGAAGGTGAAAGCAAAGTGAAGGAAGGGAAGGGAAGGCGGTTGCAAGGTTGACTTTGGACTAAGGTTGCTTGATCTTAGTTGTTTGTTGGATAAAACGTGAGCTAACTCACTACTTTGATTGAAAATATAACTCATATTTGCTCGTGTTTGATTTTGTTAAAGTTGTTTGAATTGATTTGGATATATGTTGAAAACATTGGTTTTGATTCTTGCTTTGTAAACAAGTGGCATATGTATGGACTTGAATGAACTTGAACGGACTTGAATGGACTTATATGACACGTGGTAAGGCCTTGGAACAAATCATGTAGGTTGTAGTTTAACATTGGTTTGAATGACTTGGATTTGGAAGTGGACTTATAACGATAGTTGCTATGGATGATCTTGTGAATTGCCTTGTTTTTGGCGATTTCTATGGAACTTTATAGAGAGATTCTTAGAGGTTTCTCGCCATATTTATTTGTATGTTTGTTGCAATTAAAAGTTTGGATAGTAAAAAGTTAAGTGACATCTCGAAAATGGCCAAATTTCACTTGTGCAAAACTTCCCCATTTAGACTTGATTTTTGGGCTTTAAAAGTTTGAAAAGATATTTAAATTTAAGTAATTTATTTCATTCTTTTTCAAATTTTTACCAACTCATATTAGAGTATTTCGATAGTGGTTTTATATATTTACAAATTTTTAAGAATTAGTGATGAATTTAATAATAGCTTTTGCTTACTTTAGAAAGAATCTGTAACGACCCATATTTTTCGATAATTAAAATTTTAAATTAAATAAGATTTTGGAATCTAATATTGGAAGAAAATAAAATTTGTGTTTTATTAATGAGAAAATAATTGGAATGTGATTTAATAATGTTGATTTAATTTAATTAATAACTATTTTAATGTAATTTCAAATAATTGAAATAATTGTAAAGTTAAATTTGGTTATAATGGTAAATGAGGAATAAATTCAATGTTGTATTAAAAAGATAAAATTATATGTAAGTAATTGAAATTTCGTTATATAGAATAAATCAATATTTGGTAAGTAATTTTATCAACCTTTGTTTGTAGACAATAGGTTAATAGAGGTGAATTATCAATGTATTACAATTGATTGATTATCATCTTGATATCTAATCAGTTTGAGATTAATTGTAAATAAAGTGAAATTATTGAAATTAAATACTGCGGTTATATGAGTTAAGATAATAGTTGTAAAATATGAATGTAATAAAATGTAAACTAATGTTAATTATATTTATAAGGTAATAGTTGATTAAATAATAGGAGTGGAAATAAAAAAAAAAGAATTTATCTGGATTTAAAATATAATTAACTAAGATTTTGTTAAAGTATAATTGAACGTTGTAATTAGTGCAATATTTAATATTGGATTTGACATAGAAAAATTATTTTAAAGGATTATAAATTTCTATGAAATCTAGAATGATGAAATTTGTTAACTTTTAAATTTGAATTAACAAGTGATTAAATCCATTTAATAATAATTTATTTAATTAACATGAAAATTAGCCATTTTGGCCACTGTCTCGGATTTCGACGAAACCAGTTTCATCGGATCCGTAATAGTAAATCATTATAGGATTTCAAGCTTCGTAACGATCGGACTTATCGTGTGATCGTGCGGGCTCGAAACGCATAGAAATCAATTTAATGAATTTAATTTACATGTAAATAGTCACAAGGAAGAAGTTGCAAAAAATTGTTGTTTCAGGGACAACAAGTTTGCTTTTTAGTTTGAAGGACACTTTTTAGTGTAAACTGAAAATGATAGTTGCAACTATCATTCCGTGATTTACACTAAAAAGTGTCCTTCAACCTAAAAAACAAAATTCTTGTCCGTGAAACTAAATTTTTCTCTAACTTTTTCCTTGAACCTAAAAACCCCTTTAATTTAAATAAGCTGATTTTAAAAGCTAACTTCTGTATACAATGGAATTTGGGTTTGAAACTAATTCCATTGAGTTTAAAAATATCGAAAACATATATTTCAATATATTGGATGACCCACTTTCGTTTCGGAAACGAAACGTGCATTTCGGGTCATCGTTATCGTTTCAATCCAAATCGATTTGGTCAATCCATTTCTATTTCAGCTCTGCCTATATATAGGTTGTTATAAACCTTAGTAGCCTGTTTATTTTATATTGTCTGTACGTACATTTTCCTTCTCATATCCTCTTGTCAATGGCTGACAAACCAAAACCTAATTCCCAATTTCAATTTCAAATCAAAATCAATTCCAAAATTTCAAACTCTCCAAACTATTTCATATTATATATCGTTGGAAATCTCTCGATGAGTGCAATCTACTGCAACAATTCATTTCTCAATTTGATTCATCGTTTGACCAGAAATCGATGAAGAACCTCGGCCGTCCATTTCTATGGTTTTCGATCCAACTGTGGATCTTCATCCAATTGGCGAACACCAGTGGGTAGAGGACGTCGAGCAGCATGCATCCAAATGGTTGGAATATCGAGATGGCTTCGTAGTTCACCAGAAATTAGTGTAATGGGCAGCGACGGTCGTTGGCTCCAGGGGGCGTTATAGATGGTCGCGCCACCTTGGATGGAGGTGCCTGGGTTAGGCGAGGAGGATGGCGATGTTCGATCGTGTGCTAGGTGGCCAGAGTCGCGTGTGGCGGTGGAAGTTTGTGGCGGCTGAACGTGGTATGCGAGCGTTCCAGTTGATTGATTAGATTTTGGCTGAGAGAAGGGTGACTTACGATTTTTCCCTTTCTTTTTTATTTTAATTTAAAATTTAACTTTTAAACGTCCTAACTTGTATAACTTTTTCATATGAGGTCGAATTCACGTGCGATTTTCTCCGTTGCGATCATATCAGATTTTGGACGACATGGAACTGGTTTTCGTTGGATTCTAAGACTATTGATTTTTGGGCCTAAATTGATTTTAAGTCGATTGAAAATGAAAGGTGGGGTGATTTAACCTACTCACGAATACTAAATCATCTTATGTTACTCGAATTAAATTTATGATGTGATTAAAAATTTATTGATGGCTGTTTGGTATATTTAAATTATCATTCAAATTTAATCTAAATTTATATTGAATTTAATTGCCATTTAATTTAATATTGAATTTAAATTGTTAATTGAATACCTGATAATGATATCCAGTTTATTTGTTGTGATTTATTGGTTGAATTGAACGATGATTGTGATGGATGTTTAATTGTTGATGTTTGGATGATTGGATATTATGTTTATTTTATATGTTGTTATCACACTGCAAGTTTCCTTAGTTATTTTTAGAAAATCACTATGGGTTGAAATGATACATACCCGAATGATCTTATATATTAGGGAAAAATCGTTATGAGTTGAAATGATAAACTCGAGCGATTTTATGGATTTTGAATTTTATTTGGCATTGCGGGTAGAAATGATATATACTCGTAAATTTAAATTTGCGGATTGAAATGATATATATCTGTATCACTTGACCATAGGGAAGAAAATTATCTACGGACACCGGATTGGTTAAATTAAATGATTTTAAATCCTAAATTTTTGAATCAAGTTAAATGGTATTATGAAATAAAATTTGATTTATATGAACTGAATTATTTTGAAAATCCAAGCTTTAAAATGTTGAAATTGAAATTGTTTTAAACGAATTGTTTAAAGAAATTAAATTGAAATTTTAAAGTTGAATTTTGAAATATAATTGAAATTTATCAAAATTGAGTTATTGTAAATGTTTGAATATTTAAACTTTAAAAATATTGAATTTGAAGTGGTTTAAATTTGTAGTTCAACATGGATTTTGTGGCGACCCAAAATTCTATACCCTTTAAGCCGACAATAAACCACACATGTCCAACCCAATATGCACGGAAGAATGGATTATCAAGGGCAATGAAGAAAAATAGACATGACAGAATCTTACACAAATGGAATAACATATAATATTGAACAATAATCTTTACAATGGAAAACTTTTAAAATACATATATCAGAGTCTACTAGATTCAGCCTGGATAGTTATAAACATCTTTCCTTACAATTGCCGACAAACAAAACAAACAAATGCAGAATATGCAGCGGATAGTAGAATACGTCCATATGTAGATGAATTTCTCCAGCTCCTCTGGAAACTCCAACCGTCTTCAACTAAACCTGAAAGTACTCGGATCTAACCCGTGTATTGAAAATACCCGGATCAGGCTTGATAAACCAGCGTGAGAAAAACTCAATAATAAATGACAGTGTCATATATCAGCCTTTTAAACGAAAACCTTTTGAAAAGAAAGAGTATCTCATAAGACCATGCCCACCCCTAAACACGGACGGGTTTTTACCTTATGATAACTAAAACATTTTTATATATCAAAACATTTGATATTATTTTTAATGACATTCTTTGAAAACATTTGCAAATAAACTTATTAATCTTATCCGAAATTGTTACCATTATTAAATCCGGGCCTAATCATTTAAGGCTATACAAACAAAACCGTAGGTTCTTATTGAAGAATGGATTTCCATACAAATGACCAGGTGAAGGGACTACCTTCCGATGGGTACACCTCTAGATGGATGTCCCAAGGCACAGAACATCTGCCATCTACCAACACAAGACCGGCCTACCTCTGTAACTAGATAGTACCGAATATGTCATCCCTTAGTCATTACCGACCTTTATCCGAGAGCTCTCTTTGCATACATCCACATTAATTTACATCTCGAACGTCATAGCGGGAAGAAATATATCTAGAAGGGGATGATCATACCCTAATTGTGAATGACCCACTTAGCCTTGCCGCATCTAACCATGTTTCGGTCATTTTCGGTTGAAGAGACTTGAGGCAACGATTACATTTTCACATAGCACATATCACATCTCTGAATGCCACATTGTCATTTTCGTTGACTACTAATTGCCTTCCATAAAAATACAACCCTTGAGCTCGTACGTCTCAAGGAGTGTGTTAAGCTAAGAAAAGTTGCCTTCTCCGCCACCACAGATGTATGTCGTTAAAACCAATGTATGTAATTTTAGAAAATGCACTTTCAGACATTCATCCATATAAGTTCATTTTGGGACTTAACGAAACCGAAGGTACTCTCCTACCACATCATGTCGGGAATTAACCCAAGGATTAGTAACAAGAAGTCCTTGCAACCCAAAGAATTTTAGAAATGAAAGGACCATTACTACTTAGTATTTGGGAGCTAACCAGAATTATCAACAAGTAGTCCTTTCTTCCCTAAAATGCCAGGTCTTCATTCTTCATTCTCTTTATCAGGTCTTCATCTTTTCGAACACGTAAATTGGTTCGAAGTGCTTTTCGGATAGGAATCACCCAAATCCGACCCTGGTTCCTTCGAAATCCAATCATCGATAGAAAGTGAATATGAGTATACATGATTTATTAAGTCTGTTTTCACTTTAATTCTTTTTGGATGATTACAAAATCTCTTCTTTTTGTCTTAGAGTAATTCTAAGTTAATCCATTCTTTAATTGGGAAAACATTTCCTATTTCCTTACTTATCATCGATCCAGAATTTCTTAACTTTTAATTGGGTCAAAAACAATGTTATTTAAGTCATCGTTTATTGTAAACCCTAAAATCAATCATAGCAAACATTATTGAGTAAATAGGATCATAGAAATCATTCTAATTTTACTCAATATCAATTTCCGTATTCAGCAAGTGTTATGGGCGGAATAATGGTGAAATCACCTTTTAAATTCCATGAATAGGACGAGTTCCCTCTACGAAATTTAATACCATGTATAAGAAGATTATCTTTATGCAATCCGAGTTGTAATTTATTCATTTTAGAGATTGATCTTTTTATACTTAAATTGCTTAAATTCTAGAAAATAGTAATTCTCTTTTATTTTGGAAAAACTTAATATAATCTTTTAGAGTATCCGGGCTTTCCTTTCGATCTGTTCTGGCATCGCCTAAGAAGAGAAAATATAGGCCAAGTAAGTTTAGGACATTGGTTGCTCCATTCCTAACCTTAGTTAAACACCTTGTTTTATCTTCCCAGATCTCACAGGCGGGACAAATGTACTAGTCGTTTCCGCATACTCAATTATTAGCCATTATTTTGGAATCGATTATAAAAATTCCAAATTATCTTTTAAACGCTTAATTTTCCTTTTAAAAACATTCATAATTGATTTTGGGAGAAATCGTTAAGTTTAAACCTCATATTTCAAAAGTTATATAATTCGTAGAAGAAAAGTGCTGCGGAAAGTGCTATATATGGTTTCTTTGATTTAATCAACTTTAAATATTTGAACATTCATATTTTCCAATTCAAATCTCTTATAAACTATTTAAATAGATTTATCAAATTTATTTCATATTTTTCCATAATTAAAAAGTCCATTTGAACAGATTTTACGTTATGGTCACTTAACTACACAAGCGCGATTTTTCTAGAAAATTGATTTGGACTTAATTCAAAATCTACTTAATGAAATCTCGATTTTATTTCTTTATTTAGAACATATGGATATAATAGTCCGAAATTTTCTTATCTCGAAGAATTCCGATCTATATTCCATTATGTATACCTATTTGAACTTATCGGCGCGAAATCATGAACTACCGTTGCGCGACGCGTCTAGTTTTAACTTATTTTTCAATACTTGAAATAATTTATTCAAATTGAATTTTATTACTTATAAAATTATTACAAATCGTTTTAAATCAATATTTTCACTTTTTAAAGTATTTAAAGTGTATTTTCACTATTTCCATATAATATTATTATATTCCTATTATTTTAATATTAAATTTCAAAATCCAATTTTAAATCAATTTCAATTCTAACTTCAAATTAAACTCAATTAAAACATCAATTTTAAATTTGATTTCAAATCCATCTTTAATTTCAACTCAAATTTCAATTTCAAATTCAATTTCAATTTCAATTTTACTTTTAATTCCAATTTAGAAAAGAGACTTATTTATTCCAATATATCTCTTATGAAAATGGGTCTTATTTAACAAAGTTGATTATTTGGGTGAAATAAACATAATCACTATTTATAATTACTACTATCACATCCAGATCAACCAATCACATCACATAATCACTACCATAAACACTTGCAACTATTCAAACATAACAACATAACCAAACATCCATAACAATATTTTAAAGGGGTGTATACTTGCATATGTCATAAGATGATTATTATAACAAAATCAAAATACGATCTTTTAAAAGCGATGATGATTCTCACCTTTATTTCCACCTCGTCCATCTTTAGGCGAATTGGCGTGCTTACGGCTAATGAACCAACGCACGTTCCTCTCTTTTCTTCCTTCCTTTCTTTCTTTCTTTTTTCTTTCCTTTTTCTTTTCTCTTTTTTTTTCTTATTCTTTTTTTTATATGGAGGAGGTTACGGCCATGTAGAGGAGGAGGATGTGGGAAGCCATGAAAATGGAGGAAGAAGAAGATGGAGAAAGTGAAGAAGAATAGAAGAGTTTGAGTTGTGAAAGAATGGAAGGTATGCATGCTTATTTATACTTGAGTTTTGAAAGGTAAATGACTTAAATACCCTTACCTTACTTTTTGACTTTTGCTTAAGCATGATGTGGAGTGCATTAATGGTGAAAAAGATGTTAAGATGTGATTTGTACTTAAAAATGATGTTTGCCTCTTTTTCTTACACTTTAAAATGTTAATTTAAACATTTGCTCATTTTCCATGTATGAAGAGACTTGTGCATTTATGGTGATGGATGTTAAGATTTGATTCATGTACTTAAGGTAATGATTTTCGCCACTTTTCCATTAATTATAAAATACCAAAATACATTTTGCTCCTTTTCCATGTAAGATAAGACTTATGCATTAATGAGAAAAGAGAGGTTAAGTCCTTTTTGTAATGATTATGTTTAGTAATTTAATTTTAATTATAAATTGTCAAATCATGTTACTTTTTTGAATTATTTGTAAATTTTGACTTTTCAAAATGAATTTGTATTTAAATGGAAATCTAAAGTGCGCATAGTTTGTTAGTATGCATTATATAGGTTATAAAGTGCATATGATCATTCAACGTTGCGACAACTTGTTTTGGTTGAAAACAGTGTTTTTGTTGACAAATTTTACAGTCAAAATTTGACGTTTTTGTTAAGCTTTATACTAAAGTAAACCAAACTTAAAAATGAAATTTTTACTTCCTTAAATAAATTTAAACACATCTATTCATATTATAAAATCATACTTAAATAATATCAAAATCTTCATTTTTACACTGTATGTAAAACCGACAAAATGCGACAAAACCTTAACATTTTTTTAAAATGATTATAAACATATTTTTAAATCCTTTATTATACTTCTATTATCTTTATTAACTGATTTTAATAAGATTTAAATTTTCAACTAGATAATTAAACATATTTATTTAAACATTTATTTATCTTTAACACAACTTAACTTTTGCTGATGTAACGACCCAGAAATTTTGGTCGTTAGATTTTGAACATTTATTTCATTTTAAATGTTGAATGTGAATTATAATTAGATTTGAAATAAGAAATCTTTGGTTTAAATCAATAAGCTTTGTTATAATTGCAAATATGGCAATTTAATTGGGTTTGAATAATAATAATAATTAAATATTTGATATTGGGATAATTTGTGAATCTGGATGTAAATGGGTATGAAATGGTTTCTAAAATTTATTTTTAAGTCTATTTGGAATTAAATAAATGTTGTTGGACTTTTGGATGGAATCAAAAGTCGATAAGTCAAATTTGGGATTTTTAACTGAATTCAATAATGGGATTTAATATCTATATATAATGGGAATACCCTCAAATGAAGCTTTTGAAATTACGCATTTAACCCCGTAACATTCTGCTTTAATGAAGGGTTGTTTTGGTCATTACATATAACTCTCTCCCACGTTTCTATTATGCAAAGCGTGAAACCGTATCCACTACCTCCTATGCCGTTTCGATTTGGGAAAGTTACCCATGCTGAATACGGTTATTCTGCAATCAACTTTGATTTGGGAAAGAAGTATGGTGAATTGGGTTACTCTGCAATCAACTTTTATTTGGGAAAAAAGTATTTTATGAAAAATATATGTCCTCCAGCTTCAAACCGAATGACGCAACTTTGGTTTGGGAAAGAAGTAGTCGTCCTGCTTTAAACTGAATGACGAAGTAGGTAACTTCTTGCAATCATTTCTTCATTAAGATTTGGCGATAATTATTTCATTTATGCTCTGCAAAACTATCAATGGATGGTTATGCGATTCAGGAATTGGATAAATTTCCTGAAATCGACTATCTGATAAGTAATCCTGATTATTAGGATCTGGAAATCAATTGTCATTTTAGTAAACATCACTTTGCGTCTTCACATCATTGGAGAAGTCCTGCTGTTTAATACAAAATCAAAGGCCACTTGAAGTTACACTGCCCCTTTGGCATTTCTTCATCCCATAAACAAGAAGCATTACAATTTTTTAAACTGAATTCTTTTTCACATGTACTAATTTGTTGCAAAATTGAAATTTATTACACACTTATCGAAGATTGAAATTTTATTCTTATGTTTGTTTTGCAGACTGGCAGTGGAAACAAACATGCTATGGCTGGCACCTGGAATACTGCAAACACGTCGATTTGTCACCCAGGAATCGCAACAGGGTTTTCAGTACAATTTTTTACACTGATAAGTGTTATATTATCAGTGAATATTGTTTTTCACATGTATTAATTTGTTGCTAAATTGAAATTTATTAGACACTGATCGAACAATGAAATTTTATTCTGATGTTTGTTTTGCACACTGGCAGTGGAAAGAAACATGCTATGGTAGGAGATATTGAGAATGGTACTATGGCATGAGTCCTCAAGTATTTGGATTTCTGTTTTCTACAATACAGAAGGTAAAGTTTTAATAATCTTAATGTTGCAGTGTGTGCTTCCTTAATGATTTGTTAGCAATATTATTTGACCCCATTGGTATGTTTCGTAATGTTGCTACAGTTCTTTTGTATTTTTCTCTCATCAAACTATAGCGCTAGATGCTAGATATAGGATTTGCAGGAAGTTGAAGTTCAGGATAACCCTTAGAACGATATAAGGCCTTTAGTTGAGACCAAGCAGGTGTGAACTCTAATTTATCGACTTCGTAATTAGGAAATAGAGATAAAGTCTTCATATGCTCAACCAATTTGTCAGGCGGAAAATAATCAATGATATGTGATTTATCTACTACCGCTTCAACATTTCCTCCTCGAATGCCTGCATTTTCAATTTTTTGGTATTTACTATTGTTGTATTCTTCCATACGTAAGCACGAACATGCCATTCCCAAGACTATACGTCTTCAGACTTCCATTAACATGTCATTTATACCTTTTAAAAAGGTCTCTGAGTTGCACAATTTTTCCAGCTGTGAAAAATGTGGATAGAAAGGCTTTAACTGAGAGTAATCACACCAAGCAAATGTTTTGTCACCATAATATGCTATGAGAAATGTGTATTTCTTCCGATATTTTGATGCTAATTTTGATGCATCCGCTGGATCGAAAATTTGACCAGGCCACCAAGGATGCCTCTTCACTTTGCACCAAACCAAATCAGAGAGTGAAAAATTAGATATTTTTATACCAAGGATAATAACCTTTGACTTGCACCAGTCAGTGAATTGATTGTCATTGTTCGACCTGAGATAGCTTACCTGATCGCTTTTCCATTATTTCTTCATTTGTTTGCTATACTGTTGTCTCATTTATTTCAACATTTGTTTGAGTGGTGATTGAATTGATATTGTTTGGGCATTAGTTTATAGTTCTTTCATTGTTGTTGACATCAGTTAGCAAGTAGACATTTTTTTTTCATAACAGTGGGAGCGATTGACTACTCCCTACAGTCAATGTACTGTACTGTAAATAATTGGTTGATGGTTGCATTTAGGTTTGTCATTTGTAAAGGTTATTTAGAAAATTAGCATGATTTCTGACAACAATTGGGGGTTTACATTCAAATCCTATTACTTTGACCAATTATATATTCAAATGTCGTTGACATAATTCAAGTCAAATAACTCATTGCATCTGTTAGTTAACGATTATCTGAAGGCATAAAAACAATTCATATCATTCATACTCTTATTTTGTTTCTCCCAAATATATGAAGAATACATTTGCTATTTTGTCAATGCCTTTTCTATTGGTTTTGCTACGCAGGTTCATGTGAATCAGAGGCAAAGCGTGGAATTAGCTAGCAAAATTCAACTGAATGCTGTTGAGTTAATGGATTTCTATGTTCAATATATAAATAATTAGATGCATAATAGTTTACCTGCAACGGTTGTCCGTTCTATTCTTTTGTGGAGATGCATATTAAGCTGTAACTATTTTAAATGTTCGATTTGTAACTTACCGTAATTATTAATAAATTACTGAATGTTTTTCCAATAGTTTGCTGCAACTATTATGTATTACGGTTGACATATGCCCTCTAAACAAATGCTCTTTCAGTTCAACTGATTTAAGCTTCATTGCCACTACTGTGCCTTGCTCTGTCATGTTATAAAAAGCATTTTAGTGCAGTATTTTGTATAACTGTATTGGTTTTGTCAGTTTAAGGGCTCTGTTGTAACAGGGATAATACATATTCACATAACAATGTGTAATTGCAGTTGTGTTTAGGTAAGTGTGTGGGTTGCGTGTGTTGCCAGTGCAACGAAGGTTAATGCATATTAGGTGTGTGTATATTATATGCGTATACGTCTGTTAGTTGTCATTGCTAGGGGTTGCGTGGTAACGCATGGTTTGGTACAATAGTAGGTCCTCCATCTGTTTTCTGTCTGTCAGAAAAAAAAAAACAAAAAAGTTAATGACCGAATACAGCTAATAAACAGTACCCATCGTTCCAGCTGTCAGACAATATGACCAGGTCCTTCTACGTACAGCAGCCTTTTGTTTTTAAGCAATTCACAAAAGTTGAATAACCCAATACAGCTAATACATACTAGCCATTATGCCGATTGTAAAACATAGCACGTCCACAAGCTTCTACCTATTAGCCTACTATATATAGCATACTATACTTAAATGGGTCCACAAACTGCTATCTGCAGCAGCCTATTATATTCAAACAAAGCAAAATGTACTTATTCAAGTTGTTCTACTACCTAAGCATGTAATAGGAAACCGTCCGTAAAATAGATCAAATGGCCCATTATTTGTGCCGATTTTACTATCCACTTTTACGTTACAAACTTCCGCTTTCTATAATTTAATTACCTACATCTATATAAATACCCAGTATCTCTTCCCCGTTGTACACAAAATATTAAGCTATATAGTTTTCATTTGTTATCATGCCTAAGGTAATTGATAATTATTTTATTTTTGTTCGTTATAACGCTTTTCTCTCTTTTTAAAATTTAGTTATTATATGTTGTACTATAGGGTAAATCTACAGGTAACAAAACTGATAATTCAATATGCACTCGAAAGCAGCAACTAAAGCGAGCAGGAAAGAAATAGTGTGAAGAAGTGGTACAACATTCAAACACCTTATCGGTTAAAATAGAACCATTCAATCAGTCATCAGAAACTTTCGTGCCTGCTGCAGTGAAAGTGGAAAATGAAGACAGAGCTTTTATTGAAACTACTGTTGTGCAAGAATCAGAAGGAACCACGAATGTTGAAGAATCCAAAGTAACTATAATCTCATTGATGCAGAAATTATAGTTGGTCATTATCGTGGTAGAAGGGTATTTATTCCACGTATCCCCCTAAAGCCTTCTGAAAATATTAACATGCCTTTTAATTTAATTCGCAAACAATTCCCAATTAAATTATCATTTGCTTTAACAATTAATAAATCACAAGGGCAAACCATTCCTCATGTTGGAATTTATCTTCCAGACCATATATTTAGTCACGGTCAACTATATGTGGCGTTGTCCAGAGGAGTAGCACGAAACTCAACAAAAAATTTAGTACACAAAGGCAAAATTCCACGTAACAGGGGAACTCACACTAGAAATGTTGTCTACAAAGATGTTTTATTGTCGTGTAATCAAAACTTAAACTAATTATAATTTAGAATATCTTTTCTGCCAAACTTTTTAAACATACACTATTCATCTTCATAATATCACTAACTAATGTCATTATACAATTACCAAAGGGACTTCATCATTTCACTTATATTTCAGTTACTTTTCTTAACCATTGTAACGACCCCGAAATTTAAATTTATTTAAATTAATAATTTATTGAATTTTTGAATTAATAGAGTAATTAAATAAATTTTTGGATAAAAAAATTTGTTAATTTAATTAGAAAATTGGAGCGAGTTTCCCCGGATCCAAATTAAAATTTGTTAAATCATTTAATTTTAAATATCGTATATATAGGTGATTTGAATCTTTGATAAATGGTTTAATAAATAATTTAAGTTAAAATAGAAGTAAATGTTTGAAATAGAATAAACCTTATAAATATTAAAGCATAAGTATAAAATAAATTTTAACAACGTATTATTTTAGAATGTCATTTGAATTTCAAGTAAATGGATTTTAAAATAAATATATAGAAAATACAATATAATTTGTATTTAAGTAAAAATAAATAATGGAGTTAGGAATTGAAATAAAACATAGAAGATAAATTACAAAATATAAAACAAGCAAATGAAACGAGACAACAAAATGAATATGTCGAACAAATATTTCAAACAAGTTTATAGTTATATAGAATAGAAATTTATAAAGTAATAAGTATGGAGACAAAATACATACAAAACATAACAATACATAGCATATGTAGATATAAAATAAAAAAAGAAAACAAGACCAGGCAAGGAATAAACAAAGTAAAAGAAGAGACAAAGAAAAGGTAAGTGTGAAAACAACAAGACAAGTATATATATCTTTAAATCTTCGGGCAGCTGAAATGAAGGAGGGGAGGATGTAGATTGTACAAATTTAATTAATGCAAGCATGCTAAAGATTATCATCAGCAAGCAAAAGAAGTGAACAGTCTCCACCTATTGTGCAAAGCAGCATGATCATTTGTACTAAAAGAAAATATAATATACAACTTGTACAAATTTATATGCACCCTGTCACCTTCTTTTCCATATATCCTCATTTCAGTTCGAGCTGAGAAAATATAGAGCAAACATCATCTTTAAAACTAAAAGATAAATCTAATGAAGATGGAATGCAAAGGTTCAAATTGGAAAATCAAAATGGAAGCTTGCATTTCTCAAACATGTTCAAATTTAAAGGCTCTGTTTATTTCTTCATGACAGGTGAGTAACCTATTTTTAAAAATACAACTTAAGTATTGATATGATTGCTTGTTATTCTCTGTGATAAATATGCAATGTATAAGTGAAATTCTGTTGTGAGTATATATGAATAGATATATGTGTGTATGATTTCTCTGTATTACACCATCTTTTGTTCCAGGTTCAAGATTGTCCAAAACCCATTTTCACATAATTTAATCTATGTTAGTATTTAAATTTCAGACAAAATATGTTGTTGCATCATAGTTTTAAGCTGAAAAATATGTTTAAGTTAAACCCATTTGCATGGACTCTGGAAAATTTGAAACAACAGAGCAACCCTTTAAATAAGTTAAAATAAAATTATCATGATTCAATAATTTAAAGATATGAATCAAATACTTGAACAAAAATTGGATTTTTGAAACTAAAATCACGATTTTTAGTATAGGGGTTTGAGTGCAATCCTGGTCCAACCAGAAATTGGTTTTTGAGTAATTTCTGAGGATCACGAGAGTTTTGATGATCGGGGTTCTTTCTGGTGGAATAAGGATGATCAACGATGATGAGAAAAATGCCAGATGGAAAATCAAAGCTTTGTGGTGAGGGTGGCGATCGAATTTAGTTTGCAACCCTAGTTTTTTCTGTTGATTGGAAATTTGATCGTCGCGACTTCTAGAGATGATCGAGTTCGACAAGGTTTAGTGTGATGGAAGCTGGGTGGTGGACGAGGCTACGGCCAGAGGCTCTGGCGATCTGGTGGTCGGGGTCGTGAGTTCGAGGCGATGACAGGCTTTCGATGATGGGTTCTGTGTAGTTCCAGGTTTTGAATTTTACTCGAATTCGAGTTCGAGTCGAATTGCAGGAGTTTGGATGGTCGTTGTTAGATCGGGGGATGGTAGTCGACTTGCTGATGACGTCGGCGATGCCGGAAGATGGCCGATGGCGAAGTGTACGTGCACGCGTGCACGTTCGTATCTGGAGTTTAGGTTTGGGGAAGAAGGCGAGTACTCGGGTACGTAGTCGTGTAATGGTTGGTTTTACTCGAAGTTTTACTCGAGATTTTGAGGGGGAGGACTCGAAGCAGGAGTAATGTAGCTCGGGTATGTCTGGGTAGCAGGTTTTAATAACCTGATTTATCTCTAAACTTTAAAAACTGAATATAAATTATTAAGCAAAGTTAAAACAAGTTTAAGTTAAATTTAAATCTGAATTAAAGATAATTTGAATCCTAGTTCTGAAATCAAAGAAGTTTTGATATTTAAATTGTTTAAATTTGCTTTGTGATGATAATTAAAACATTAGTTAGAAAATGTTTTAAACTTGAATTAGTAAGGATAAAATGATATGCACTCATTAAATTAGTTCAAGTGAATAATTGATTAATTTATTTAATCAAGAAATTAAGATTTGAGTTAAATTAATTAAGGTAAATTAATTTGTAAATAAGATTCATTAATTTAATAAAGAGTTTTCATTTAAACAAATGATTAAGGTTATTTAATCAAGTAATTAAGATTTATTAAGTTACAGTTTAGAACTTAATTAATTAAATAATTAGTGATTAAATATATGATTTTAAAGGTTAATTAAATGATAATTTACAATAATTAAATTGATTTTAATTACTTAAGAATAGTAATTAAATAATTATGAATAGTTAATGAGGATCATTTACTTGAAATTTATTTGATAATAAATGTGAAAAGAATTATTCATAGAAATTTAATCTGATTTAAAATTATCGGATAATTAAATTGATCCTACTTATGGATGTTTGGATTCTATTGAATGATTGAATTACTTGATATTTCCTGATCTGTGATGCTATGTGATATATTCTGATTGTGTGTGATCTGTACTGTAGTTTATTTATCTGTGATATTTATATATCTGTGATCTATGAATGAGGATAAGCATTATAGATATACCGCTTATCACTTATCAACTATATCCTGTATTTTGATCTATGATGATTCATTGTGTTGCACTATTGTGTTGAACCCCTGGACCACACTTATACACACACCAATATGGATTTCACGTGGAAATCGGTTAAGTCACAGATAATTTAAATTTGATGTTTTTGAAATTAGAAATTTGGGATAAAAAGTGGAAAGCTTTTGAAATAGAATTTCAAATATAAAAGTTATTTTGAATAACTTAATCGAGTTTTGAAAATCTAAATAATTTGATTTAAATTTGAATTCAAGTTTGAAAATGAATCCTATGATTTGGAACTAGGGATTAAAGGTGATATAAATGTGTTTATATAAAGTTGAACCATTTAAAAGTATAAGTTGGGAATTTAAATTTAACCCAAGGATTTCAACTCGTATGAATGAATCAGATTTCCAAATTGAAGACTGTTGTTTTAAAAGAATAAAAGCTTTCAGCTAAGAAGTGAAATTCCAGTTTAAATTAAAGGAATTTCAAGTGAATTGAAAAATGGATTTTCCAAGTTATGAATGAATTCTTTTTGAAAGCTATGAATTAAATCTGTCTATTTTTAACAGATTTAAAATGATGATTTATTTAACCCATTCGGAAAATGAAATTGTTTTGAAAGCTATTAGTTAAATCTTTGATTTAAAGATTTAACGAATTAGTTAAACTGAAATGGAAATCGATTTGGAAAATCTGTGAATGAATCTTTGTGAAATTAAGTGAACTTTATGAATTGAATCTTTTTGTTTAAAAAGATTAAAATGGTAATTTGTTAAACCATTTGAAAAGAAAGTTTGGGTTTAAGTTGTGACTTAATTGAAATCCCAATATCCATATGTTTTCGAATATTACGCTCACTATTCGGGTTAGCCGGGAAAGGACCTTTGGGTCGTATAACTCATTCCGAATAGTGATACGTCGTATATGGATAGCATTTGAAGACCGGTGTTGAAGACCGGATATTTTTCGAAAATGAAAGGACAACCTGTCGAATGTCTCTGCACTGAGTCGCGCCGGTATAGAGATTTATATCACTCTTTTTGTGACGGGAAGTCCGGACGTGATTGAAAGTTATCCGGAATTGCAAGGGCTTCGTGAGAAGTGCCTTCGGTTCTGTTCGAACCCGGAACAGACTTATATGGATACATGTCTGACATTACACTTTGAGATATAAAGCCGATTTCTTTCAAATACATTTCTGTTTGGTGGCGGAGAATTTATTCTCTTAGCTTAACACCCTTCTCTGAGATGTACGAGCTCAGAGGTTGTGTAGTTGAAATTTATCAGCGATATATCCCAATTTGGTAATGTGGTATGCTGAGTGTTGCTGTGTGATGATCAGTGTTTGATCATTTGTGATATGATCATTTGTTTGATCATTTATCTTTGTGATCATAGGTTGATCATCTGTTGACCCAAAGCGTGGCTTTTTTTGAAAAAGCGTAGCTTTGTGGACGAGACTTCGTCGAGCCTCACAACCCGGTAATGGTCGAAACAGGAATCGTGCGGCAAGGTTTTCAGGGGTAGCTCCCCTAGGGTATGACCATTCCTTCTGGAAAAGGGTAGTATCATGGTATGGAGCCCAGATACTTACTCATGTGGACACACTTTATTTACTGTGTGATGTTGGTTAGAGAGCTCTCGGTTAAAGGTCCCAAAGGACCGGGGGTGGCATATCTGAGGTTTCTTTTATCCCTTGGGAAAAGGGGTTGCCGGCCTTGTTTGGCAGAGAACAGTTGGTTCTCGGAACGTCCCGCCAGAGGCGTTTCTTTCATGAAATAGGAAGTTCCTTAGCCTGACCATTTGTTGGAAATCCAAACAAAACAATACGAGCCCTGTACGGTTTTAGTTGTATTACCTGCCATGGAATGTGGTGGTAACCTGCTATTGAACATGGTAGCTATAGTAGGCATAAGTGCGAAATGTCTATGCTGGCTAAGATTTATATTCTACTTTCGAAATTTTTTCTACACTATGCACTAATAATAATACCAAAAAATGATTTGATTTTGCGTAGTAAGCATCTTTTACTATCATAAGAAGAAATCTCCTCCAATTCTGCGTTTGCATTGTGTGTGTGGTGGGAGGTCTTATGGTAGTTTCATTTTCCAAAAGCATTTCGAATTGACTTTAAATTCTCTGCCATTTGTTTTAAAGATAAACTGTTTTTGTTGCTCACACCAGTCTTGCTATATTACAGCATGATAGGGGGTTCTCGCTTCGCAGTTAGGTGGCGAACGGGAGACTCTTACCCCTACATGTCCCTGAGAGGGATGGGTTGGTTAGGCAGAGGCCGTGACAGTCGAGAGGCTGGCCGTAAAAGCAAGTTTGGGGTATCACTGTTAGCCACGGTGGGGCTGGGATGGTTGAAAAGCCTACCGGTTGTGACCGCCGACGGTAGTCCTTGACAAGTGGTATCAGAGCTAAGGTTGAACTTTAGCTCAGGAGTATAACACGTTAAGTAGCTCATTAGAGATAGAGTGAAGTAAACTCTAGAATGAGTATTTCTCAGATATTCGTTCGAACGTCTCAGTAAATTCTCTTACTATCCACTGATAGTGAGTATGAGTGCAAGAAGAAGACGAGATAGGGGACAAGGGGATACGACTATAAATGGTCAATACCCTGCAACAGTGGAAACAATCTTTCTCTATCAATTTTCTTTGATTCGTTTCCAAATTCTTTTGATTGCTTCGTATCAGCTACAAGAAGAAGTTTTGGTATGATGATGGCTCTACGAACCGTTGTAGGAGATTCTTACTTCGTATTTTCATCGACTTCTTATCAGCCTTTTTGATTTAAACCTTAATGAATTTGAAATTGGAAATTTTAAATTGAATTAAATTGATAAATAAAATATGAGGGTAAATTGAATTGAATCAATTAAAACGATATCGTTTAAAACCGAATTTGAAATTCTATTGTAATTTCTTTTGAATACCGAAGTCCGAAGAGGGACAAATTGGTATGTGTTCTGAGATATTCCGACTTGAGTTTGGAATCCATATCTTGTATTCGAGTAATTATAGGAGATCGCATCTATCTATCTCTGCGTTGTTTTCGTGCCTGCGAATTTCGAGGACGAAATTCTTTTAAGGGGGGAAGTTTGTAACGACCCCGAAATTTAAATTTATTTAAATTAATAATTTATTGAATTTTTGAATTAATAGAGTAATTAAATAAATTTTTGGATAAAAAAATTTGTTAATTTAATTAGAAAATTGGAGCGAGTTTCCCCGGATCCAAATTAAAATTTGTTAAATCATTTAATTTTAAATATCGTATATATAGGTGATTTGAATCTTTGATAAATGGTTTAATAAATAATTTAAGTTAAAATAGAAGTAAATGTTTGAAATAGAATAAACCTTATAAATATTAAAGCATAAGTATAAAATAAATTTTAACAACGTATTATTTTAGAATGTCATTTGAATTTCAAGTAAATGGATTTTAAAATAAATATATAGAGAAATACAATATAATTTGTATTTAAGTAAAAATAAATAATGGAGTTAGGAATTGAAATAAAACATAGAAGATAAATTACAAAATATAAAACAAGCAAATGAAACGAGACAACAAAATGAATATGTCGAACAAATATTTCAAACAAGTTTATAGTTATATAGAATAGAAATTTATAAAGTAATAAGTATGGAGACAAAATACATACAAAACATAACAATACATAGCATATGTAGATATAAAATAAAAAAAGAAAACAAGACCAGGCAAGGAATAAACAAAGTAAAAGAAGAGACAAAGAAAAGGTAAGTGTGAAAACAACAAGACAAGTATATATATCTTTAAATCTTCGGGCAGCTGAAATGAAGGAGGGGAGGATGTAGATTGTACAAATTTAATTAATGCAAGCATGCTAAAGATTATCATCAGCAAGCAAAAGAAGTGAACAGTCTCCACCTATTGTGCAAAGCAGCATGATCGTTTGTACTAAAAGAAAATATAATATACAACTTGTACAAATTTATATGCACCCTGTCACCTTCTTTTCCATATATCCTCATTTCAGTTCGAGCTGAGAAAATATAGAGCAAACATCATCTTTAAAACTAAAAGATAAATCTAATGAAGATGGAATGCAAAGGTTCAAATTGGAAAATCAAAATGGAAGCTTGCATTTCTCAAACATGTTCAAATTTAAAGGCTCTGTTTATTTCTTCATGACAGGTGAGTAACCTATTTTTAAAAATACAACTTAAGTATTGATATGATTGCTTGTTATTCTCTGTGATAAATATGCAATGTATAAGTGAAATTCTGTTGTGAGTATATATGAATAGATATATGTGTGTATGATTTCTCTGTATTACACCATCTTTTGTTCCAGGTTCAAGATTGTCCAAAACCCATTTTCACATAATTTAATCTATGTTAGTATTTAAATTTCAGACAAAATATGTTGTTGCATCATAGTTTTAAGCTAAAAAATATGTTTAAGTTAAACCCATTTGCATGGACTCTGGAAAATTTGAAACAACAGAGCAACCCTTTAAATAAGTTAAAATAAAATTATCATGATTCAATAATTTAAAGATATGAATCAAATACTTGAACAAAAATTGGATTTTTGAAACTAAAATCACGATTTTTAGTATAGGGGTTTGAGTGCAATCCTGGTCCAACCAGAAATTGGTTTTTGAGTAATTTCTGAGGATCACGAGAGTTTTAATGATCGGGGTTCTTTCTGGTGGAATAAGGATGATCAACGATGATGAGAAAAATGCCAGATGGAAAATCAAAGCTTTGTGGTGAGGGTGGCGATCGAATTTAGTTTGCAACCCTAGTTTTTTCTGTTGATTGGAAATTTGATCGTCGCGACTTCTAGAGATGATCGAGTTCGACGAGGTTTAGTGTGATGGAAGCTGGGTGGTGGACGAGGCTACGGCCAGAGGCTCTGGCGATCTGGTGGTCGGGGTCGTGAGTTCGAGGCGATGACAGGCTTTCGATGATGGGTTCTGTGTAGTTCCAGGTTTTGAATTTTACTCGAATTCGAGTTCGAGTCGAATTGCAGGAGTTTGGATGGTCGTTGTTAGATCGGGGGATGGTAGTCGACTTGCTGATGACGTCGGCGATGCCGGAAGATGGCCGATGGCGAAGTGTACGTGCACGCGTGCACGTTCGTATCTGGAGTTTAGGTTTGGGGAAGAAGGCGAGTACTCGGGTACGTAGTCGTGTAATGGTTGGTTTTACTCGAAGTTTTACTCGAGATTTTGAGGGGGAGGACTCGAAGCAGGAGTAATGTAGCTCGGGTATGTCTGGGTAGCAGGTTTTAATAACCTGATTTATCTCTAAACTTTAAAAACTGAATATAAATTATTAAGCAAAGTTAAAACAAGTTTAAGTTAAATTTAAATCTGAATTAAAGATAATTTGAATCCTAGTTCTGAAATCAAAGAAGTTTTGATATTTAAATTGTTTAAATTTGCTTTGTGATGATAATTAAAACATTAGTTAGAAAATGTTTTAAACTTGAATTAGTAAGGATAAAATGATATGCACTCATTAAATTAGTTCAAGTGAATAATTGATTAATTTATTTAATCAAGAAATTAAGATTTGAGTTAAATTAATTAAGGTAAATTAATTTGTAAATAAGATTCATTAATTTAATAAAGAGTTTTCATTTAAACAAATGATTAAGGTTATTTAATCAAGTAATTAAGATTTATTAAGTTACAGTTTAGAACTTAATTAATTAAATAATTAGTGATTAAATATATGATTTTAAAGGTTAATTAAATGATAATTTACAATAATTAAATTGATTTTAATTACTTAAGAATAGTAATTAAATAATTATGAATAGTTAATGAGGATCATTTACTTGAAATTTATTTGATAATAAATGTGAAAATAATTATTCATAGAAATTTAATCTGATTTAAAATTATCGGATAATTAAATTGATCCTACTTATGGATGTTTGGATTCTATTGAATGATTGAATTACTTGATATTTCCTGATCTGTGATGCTATGTGATATATTCTGATTGTGTGTGATCTGTACTGTAGTTTATTTATCTGTGATATTTATATATCTGTGATCTGTGAATGAGGATAAGCGTTATAGATATACCGCTTATCACTTATCAACTATATCCTGTATTTTGATCTGTGATGATTCATTGTGTTGCACTATTGTGTTGAACCCCTGGACCACACTTATACACACACCAATATGGATTTCACATGGAAATCGGTTAAGTCACAGATAATTTAAATTTGATGTTTTTGAAATTGAAATTTTAATTTCAATTGATTTTGAAATTAGAAATTTAGGATAAAAAGTGGAAAGCTTTTGAAATAGAATTTCAAATATAAAAGTTATTTTGAATAACTTAATCGAGTTTTGAAAATCTAAATAATTTGATTTAAATTTGAATTCAAGTTTGAAAATGAATCCTATGATTTGGAACTAGGGATTAAAGGTGATATAAATGTGTTTATATAAAGTTGAACCATTTAAAAGTATAAGTTGGGAATTTAAATTTAACCCAAGGATTTCAACTCGTATGAATGAATCAGATTTCCAAATTGAAGACTGTTGTTTTAAAAGAATAAAAGCTTTCAGCTAAGAAGTGAAATTCCAGTTTAAATTAAAGGAATTTCAAGTGAATTGAAAAATGGATTTTCCAAGTTATGAATGAATTCTTTTTGAAAGCTATGAATTAAATCTGTCTATTTTTAACAGATTTAAAATGATGATTTATTTAACCCATTCGAAAAATGAAATTGTTTTGAAAGCTATTAGTTAAATCTTTGATTTAAAGATTTAACGAATTAATTAAACTGAAATGGAAATCGATTTGGAAAATCTGTGAATGAATCTTTGTGAAATTAAGTGAACTTTATGAATTGAATCTTTTTGTTTAAAAAGATTAAAATTGTGACGACCCGACTTTCATTCCACAGAAAATCGTATCATCAATAAGAAAGAAATAGATAGAAATAGAAAAGATAGAAGAAAGAACAACAGATATCAGAATCTCACAGCGGAAACAGAACAAAATATAATATATCACATATCCATTACATAGTTTTTACACATATCAGAGTTACCCATATGTACAACATCCAAAACAAGACAGTCATAAGTATCTGTCACTACATTACACTCACAAAATACATCTTAGAGTTAATACACAGCGGAAAGATACCTATACAAATATAACTACGCCAAGTCTCCATCTCCAGGTCCTTCCAAAATTCGTCTAAGCAAAACCTGATCACTTGGCTACTCATAAAAATTTGAGTACCCAAGAGTTTAAGAAAAACAGAAATAAACTCTGGGTCAGACATGGGTCTGGTGTGAGTAAACGGTTAAGTTGTTTAACTTGAAAATCATTTGGAAACAAGGGTATCACATAAGACTTCCCACACATAAACACGGGTAAGTTTTTATCTTATGTTAACCAAATCATTTGATAAGAATCTGGTTATATTATAATAGGGTCTATAGTTTTCAGATAAATATTCACATAGCCGAAATTGTTACATTCATTAAATTCCAGCATACATAAGTATACAATCAAGTCCGAGATCACTTATTGGAAATTGGATTCCATACAATGGCAGGGCTACTGGGGTACCGCCCGTCACAGTACGTGGCCTAGATCAACGTACCGAGGAGTACGCCCGCTCCCCTACAACACAAGGCCGGAACATCCCTTACTGGATAATTCCCGCATAAGAAACCCCGTGGTTGCGGCCAAACAACCACCCACACAGCCGAAATAAAAAGGGACTCTAGACAGGGGAATCTCATACTACTTGGGTGCTACCCACTAACCTTGCTGCACCTCCCCTGTTTTAGCCATTCCCGGTTTGATGAGGCTTGAGGCTATGATTACCTTTAATCAGAAACACATCACTTAGAATGCTCATCGTCCACCTGACGATGTACTGAAAGCATTCAATCCATACAAGTTCGTTCCGGGTTCGAACGAAACCGAAGGCATTATCTCGTTACACTCGTTTTGGAATCACCCTCAGAGTTAACGACAATAACCCTTGCACTCTGAATCTTCATCTTCACTTGATATTCACGACCTATCGTTAATTTGGATCGATGTGGTATTCGGGTCTCCAGACCTGGAATACCGGTATACGGAAACCCGATCCCGGTCTCATCGAAATCCAAAACGTATCTTTTAAGGCCAAGTTGTTTAAAGGTTTAAACAATTTAATTCAATTCAATATTTGAATTCACACAGCATTTAACAGATAAATATCACACATTTATCATATCACAGAATATCACCATATCATCCAATAGATATCATCTAATTCAGATATTCTATATAAACAATCATCCATAAGCAATAATTATTAACCCTAGGATATAATAATTTAATTATCTTAAATTAAATTAATTACTTAAGAATTAATTATCTAACCTTGCTTAATCAATCATTAATTAATTACAATCTTTAATTAATTAATTACTCATTAATCATCCTTGATTAATCATTCATTAATTACATAAAGTAATTATCTTTTAATTAATTTCACAAATTAATTATTCTTAACCATTAACAGTAATAACCTTTAATTACTTTTCATTAATTACATTAATTAATAATCCTTAATTAATTACTACCATTAATTAATTAATCATTTCTATTAATCCACCTTAATTAATCATATATAGTAATTATCATCCTATAATTACTTACCTTAATTAATTAACTTCTTAATTAATTACTTTAATCCTTTAATTAATTACACCAAATAATTAATTATTAATTACTTTTGCAAAGTAATTATACTTCAATTACTACCCAGTAAGTAATTCCCTTATATCAATTACATTCAGTAATTTATTTATTAATTACTTATACTAAGTAATTACACTTATCAATCTCATTAAGTAATTTATACTTAATCAATTACCAAGTGACTATCTTTATATAATTAACAAATTAATTAACTTAAATTAATCACATTCATAATTTATAAATCATAGCTGAGTAATTTATCCTTTAATTACTCTTTAATTAATTAATCTCTAATTTCAGATTAATTATTCTTTTAATTATTAATTAATAAACCTTAATTATCAATTAATAAATCTTAATAACAAATTAATTGATCATTAATTATTAGTTAATCAATTCTTAATAACAGTTAATTAACCTTTATTTAATCTTTATAGATTAATTATTTCTTATTTATTAATTAATAAAACCTAATTATTAATTAATAAACTTAATTAAGTACTTCTTAATTTAAAATTAATCAACCTCTAATTACTTAATTAATTAATTACAAATTAATTAATCTTTAGTTATTAATCAAATCAATCTTAATCATTGAGTTAATTAAATAAATTAATTGCTCTTAATTAATTTCTTAACTAATCCTTAATCATTATTAAGTAATTTCAAATCATTAAAACCATAATTATCTTAAGATAAAACCTTATCTTATTTATGCCTTATTTATCATTAAAACATTATTTTAAAAATATTAACTTACTTAATTAAATCATTAATTAAGTTCAAAATACTCATTCAACATGATAAATTAAAAGTTACAGATCACAACCTACTTTTAAATGCTTTAAAATATTATAAAGTAATAGTTCTATTTTCAATTTAAATTAAATAGCTTGCTTTATAAAATATCTAAATTTTATTTCTACTTACGGTTTCAAAATAACTTTAACTTTATTTAACAAAATTTAAATTAAACAAAGTTTTCAAACTACTTAAACAATGTTAAAGCAAACAACTATTATAAGTAATTTATATAAGTAAGTTTAAACTATTTCATTTTAAATTTCAAAACCAAATTTAAAACCCTTTTTTTTTTTTAAATGCTTAACACTTGCTTCGGGTCGAACCCAAATATCACTCGGGTCTAACCCGAGTCCCCTTTAATTTCAAAATTTAGTTTAGTTTTAGCTTAAGTTTTTAAAATTTTGAACCTGAAACCATCTCACCCGAACCACTCGAGTTTACACTCGAGTCACATACCAAACTGCACGAGTCTTTCCTCGAGACGAATTCCCACAACACTCCACTGACATAGGCAGGACACCGTGCACGTGTACTAACGCCGGCGATAATTCTGGCACCTCTGACCACCCTCAACAAGTCGGCGACGACATCATCAACCCACTCGACAACCCAGGAAACTCGAAAACTCACTGACACAAAATCGAGCAATTCGACACAAAAGAAATCTAAAACTGATCAACTTAAACGCCTCGCCCCATCGCCTCTGATGATCTGAAGCTCTACCACCTCGTACATCGCTTCGCCACCACGCCTCGATTACATCCCCCTCGGTCCGATTGCCCCAAACGCCTTGACGACGACACTACAGCCACTTAAACCAAATCGACCAAAAACAGAAAGTCAACCCTAGTTCGACAACGTGACTCCGCCACGGTCAATTATAAAAACGATCTCCATTTTTCCTATGATCAGTGATCATACCGGCCTCTCCATGCCAAATCTCAACCTTCGAAAACTAGTCGATCACCAGAAATAACCCATAAACCATATTCTGATCATCTGTGAACTGCACCCTCTATATATAACTAAAAATCGAGATTTTAGTTTTAAAAATTCTATTTCTCAAAGATGAATCAGATTATACACTTAAATAAATAAATCATTTCACTAAATTTTAACCCAATTTTAAACTTCCACTGTTATTATTTTTTTATTTTCCAGAGAGTTTCAAACTCAATTTATATAATTTAAAATTTTAAAACTTAATTATACTCAAACAAACAACATTTGTTTGAATACTTTAGCCTAACAAAGATACTTGAAGATAATTTTTAGTTTCGTTCAATATTTAGTCTGTTAGAAAGTAAGCAGAGTTGATCATAATCATACATACCAATATATACATTCATATAGACAGGTATTCAGATTTTAACAAGCATGCATACATAATTTTAAACATGCATTACTAGATTCATCTCAATACTTCATATATATATATATCAGATTAAAACTGATTTATGTTTTAATTTTATTCACAGGAAAATAACAGAAAGCATGAACATTAATATGCACAGATATTTTATAACAAACTTTTATCTAAACATCCATTCACATCAATTATTCAAGTAATCATTGCATATCATTTTACTGTGACATTTATCAGGCATATCAAGACATAATAACAATTTTAAAACTGTTTTTAAAATTAGATTTACTCACTAGTTTTAAAAAGAAACAGAGGCTTGAAAAACTGAAGCTTTTGACAATTTGAAAACTGATATGCTTAGATCTCTGAAATGCTTTGAAACTGGAAAGAATTTTCTTTGGCTTCAGATATACTTGCATGCATACTTGAAGGATGGTTACAGGCTTGATATTACAGAGCTTTGGAAAATGCTTTACAGGGTTTTGAAAAATGATTACAGGAGAATTTGTTACAGATTTTTGAACTTGAATTTGAGGAGTATTTTGATCTTGATTCTTGGATTCTCTGGTTTGAAAAGATTACAGATTTTCTCTTTCTTTTTTTTTTCTGGTTTTGTAAATTAGTTTAGAGGTGAAGTTTTCTTTGCTTTTGAAATGAGAAGATAGAAAAAAGGAAATGAAGAGGAAGATATATGTTTATATAAGTAAATTTAGACTTAATTAAAAATAAAAGAAAAATAAAATAAATGTGACACTTGTCTTCAACCTTACCTAATTACTTAACACATGTTACTTAGCATGATTTAGATGTTAACACTTGTAATTAATTACTTTTTATATTATTTCTAAAAGATTTTAAAAGCTTTTATTATTAATTTCCTAATTGATTAATACATTTCTTAATTTATAAATACTTTCCTAAACCTTAAGTAAATAAAATCTTTAAAAGGAAATAGAATATAAACCAATTATATTCTAATAAAATCATATATATTATATTTAATCCATTTTTAAATGAATATTCAAATGCTTTTGTATTTATTCCTATTAAATAAATACTCTTTCAAATTTCTATAAATAAATTTCTTTAAAGAGAATAATACAAAACAAATCTTATTTTTAAATAAAACTTTTATTCATATATTTTAAATCCAAACTATATTATTATTTTATTTTAAGATTTAAGATATATATATTTCTTTAAATTCAATTCTTAAATTCAATTTCAAAGTTAATTTAAAATCTAAATTTAAAATCAACTCAAATAAATATAGATATCCATTTTAAACAATTACATTATAAATTGTAAATAATCATCCTATTTAAAAATCAATTTAAATACACATATATATACTTTTAAACAATACTTATTAAATTTGAAATTATATGTCTATTAAAAAAATCTATTTCTACTTATATTTAAAAACAACTCAATATTAAATTGTTTGAAAACAACAACCTTTACCAATATTTAATAATTAATTTAAAAGATTATCTCATTTTAAATTCCCCGAAATCCCGGGATATCACATTCCTTCCCCCTTAAAAGAATTTCGTCCTCGAAATTTAAAACAAAAGATAATCTAAAGTTTTTATTTTATTTTAACCAATTTTAAAACAATTCAAGCCTACTTATCAACCATACACTATCAACAAACAACTATTCATCCAAACAAACAATTTTATCCAAACAAACAATTTTATCCAAACAACTATACTAGCTACCCGGACACAGATCCGGATAAGCTTCCTAAATTTTCCTCGAGTTTCCCCAAGTATATATATATACCGGGATACTCGCTCAACAGAATCCAAACAACCAATTCTACTGAGCTACAGAGCTCCTACACAACTAGATCTATAAAACTAAACAGAATATCAGACTACAGATAAGTCTAACTCAACTACCAATTCCTTTAGAACTGTTGGTTCCAAAACCAATGATGGATCCTACACGTACTTCCTCAAAGATACGCGATATACTCCGAATTCCAGTTATCCAAACTCGCCATTCAATCCTATGGATCAAACACTTATCCAAATCAGAATATAGAAGAGATCTAAAACAACTCGGAGCTGACTTCCCAGACTTACCCAATCTTATAGCTCCCTTTTACCAGAGAAAACTTCAATAATAACGAAGTCTCCAACTTCGAATTCCAAATTCCTCCATCTCTAATCTTCAGAACTTTCTGACAATTCTGGACTGCCTACATCCATTCCGATCAGCTCAACCTTCGCTGATACTTCTAGAAACAGACTAGACCAAGCAACTCAGCAAAATGATCTCCTCAAGATTAACTAGAATCAAGAAACACAAACTCTACTCCTCAATATCAGAAGATTACATCTTACTTCTCTTATCCGAAAAAGACAAAACAGATGCACTGCCAATCTGAACTCAAATCCAGAAAAATTTCCTGTAGCAACTCTTAATCCCAACACTGCAACTTCCAGGTTCTTCCAGCTGTCACCTTGCTTCCGCTGCACAACTCTGATCTGGAGAAAATGAGAAAGCTGTCGATGAACTCGAGCACAGACTAGACAACACTTCCTGGAAACACGGTTCAACAGATCATAAAAAGAAAACTCAGAGGCTCCATAAAATACTGAGCTGTTTCACCAAATCCTTCCTCTAGGAGCTATCCTTCTGAATCACCGGTATAAATCCTGAAATCAAGTCGATACAGAACTCAATCTCAAATGCAGACAAACTTCTGACTTCGCTGAAGACATCCAGAAAGTCTCAGATAACTCAAGAGAATACTCAGCAATCGCAAGTCACTTTTGCGATCAACCCAGCCTAATATCCAAGAAACTGCTCTCTCTTTACCAATCAGAACAGCTTATGCTTTTCTAGACAACCCATCGAAGAAATGGATCCACTCTACTGCTTCTGAACTCCACCTCTAGAAAATGATTAGCCAAAAGATCTTCTTGTCGGCACACGGAACACTCCGAGCTGCACTGCTGACCCAGATGCCAAGACTCCCTATCCAAAGCTTCGAGAAACTCGGACTCCAAACCAAACAGAAAAGACTCTGCTGAACTCAGCCACAACACCGAAGCAGACACATTTCTTCAAACTTGCTCCAACAGAAAACATCTTCAGAAACATCCAGTCACTGCGTCTCATTACGCAACTACTACTACCTGAGGTTGCCAAGATACCATTACTCGCTTCTGCTCATCCGACAGATTCAAACTCTACTCAAAGATGGACTCTGAACCTTTACAAGTTTCCTTCAGAGATCAGAGAAATCCTCACACCATATCAAAGCTTACTCGAGACGGTATTAGGTCTACAGTCTCGACAGATACATTTCCAATCTCAACATTCAAACTCCAACCATTGCTAGTTGTGTTACACACACACCACAACCCTATCTACCTTTATAACTTAATTTGGAAAACCCGAACAGGTAACCCAAATAGGTAGAAATAAATAAATAAATATATATATATATATATAGTTATATAAAAAATTACAAATACGTTCTCTCAAGATAGATAGAAATCATTCCAGAGCTAGGTATTCACTCAACCTACAGCTCTGATACCAACTGTGACGACCCGACTTTCATTCCACAGAAAATCGTATCATCAATAAGAAAGAAATAGATAGAAATAGAAAAGATAGAAGAAAGAACAACAGATATCAGAATCTCACAGCGGAAACAGAACAAAATATAATATATCACATATCCATTACATAGTTTTTACACATATCAGAGTTACCCATATGTACAACATCCAAAACAAGACAGTCATAAGTATCTGTCACTACATTACACTCACAAAATACATCTTAGAGTTAATACACAGCGGAAAGATACCTATACAAATATAACTACGCCAAGTCTCCATCTCCAGGTCCTTCCAAAATTCGTCTAAGCAAAACCTGATCACTTGGCTACTCATAAAAATTTGAGTACCCAAGAGTTTAAGAAAAACAGAAATAAACTCTGGGTCAGACATGGGTCTGGTGTGAGTAAACGGTTAAGTTGTTTAACTTGAAAATCATTTGGAAACAAGGGTATCACATAAGACTTCCCACACATAAACACGGGTAAGTTTTTATCTTATGTTAACCAAATCATTTGATAAGAATCTGGTTATATTATAATAGGGTCTATAGTTTTCAGATAAATATTCACATAGCCGAAATTGTTACATTCATTAAATTCCAGCATACATAAGTATACAATCAAGTCCGAGATCACTTATTGGAAATTGGATTCCATACAATGGCAGGGCTACTGGGGTACCGCCCGTCACAGTACGTGGCCTAGATCAACGTACCGAGGAGTACGCCCGCTCCCCTACAACACAAGGCCGAAACATCCCTTACTGGATAATTCCCGCATAAGAAACCCCGTGGTTGCGGCCAAACAACCACCCACACAGCCGAAATAAAAAGGGACTCTAGACAGGGGAATCTCATACTACTTGGGTGCTACCCACTAACCTTGCTGCACCTCCCCTGTTTTAGCCATTCCCGGTTTGATGAGGCTTGAGGCTATGATTACCTTTAATCAGAAACACATCACTTAGAATGCTCATCGTCCACCTGACGATGTACTGAAAGCATTCAATCCATACAAGTTCGTTCCGGGTTCGAACGAAACCGAAGGCATTATCTCGTTACACTCGTTTTGGAATCACCCTCAGAGTTAACGACAATAACCCTTGCACTCTGAATCTTCATCTTCACTTGATATTCACGACCTATCGTTAATTTGGATCGATGTGGTATTCGGGTCTCCAGACCTGGAATACCGGTATACGGAAACCCGATCCCGGTCTCATCGAAATCCAAAACGTATCTTTTAAGGCCAAGTTGTTTAAAGGTTTAAACAATTTAATTCAATTCAATATTTGAATTCACACAGCATTTAACAGATAAATATCACACATTTATCATATCACAGAATATCACCATATCATCCAATAGATATCATCTAATTCAGATATTCTATATAAACAATCATCCATAAGCAATAATTATTAACCCTAGGATATAATAATTTAATTATCTTAAATTAAATTAATTACTTAAGAATTAATTATCTAACCTTGCTTAATCAATCATTAATTAATTACAATCTTTAATTAATTAATTACTCATTAATCATCCTTGATTAATCATTCATTAATTACATAAAGTAATTATCTTTTAATTAATTTCACAAATTAATTATTCTTAACCATTAACAGTAATAACCTTTAATTACTTTTCATTAATTACATTAATTAATAATCCTTAATTAATTACTACCATTAATTAATTAATCATTTCTATTAATCCACCTTAATTAATCATATATAGTAATTATCATCCTATAATTACTTACCTTAATTAATTAACTTCTTAATTAATTACTTTAATCCTTTAATTAATTACACCAAATAATTAATTATTAATTACTTTTGCAAAGTAATTATACTTCAATTACTACCCAGTAAGTAATTCCCTTATATCAATTACATTCAGTAATTTATTTATTAATTACTTATACTAAGTAATTACACTTATCAATCTCATTAAGTAATTTATACTTAATCAATTACCAAGTGACTATCTTTATATAATTAACAAATTAATTAACTTAAATTAATCACATTCATAATTTATAAATCATAGCTGAGTAATTTATCCTTTAATTACTCTTTAATTAATTAATCTCTAATTTCAGATTAATTATTCTTTTAATTATTAATTAATAAACCTTAATTATCAATTAATAAATCTTAATAACAAATTAATTGATCATTAATTATTAGTTAATCAATTCTTAATAACAGTTAATTAACCTTTATTTAATCTTTATAGATTAATTATTTCTTATTTATTAATTAATAAAACCTAATTATTAATTAATAAACTTAATTAAGTACTTCTTAATTTCAAATTAATCAACCTCTAATTACTTAATTAATTAATTACAAATTAATTAATCTTTAGTTATTAATCAAATCAATCTTAATCATTGAGTTAATTAAATAAATTAATTGCTCTTAATTAATTTCTTAACTAATCCTTAATCATTATTAAGTAATTTCAAATCATTAAAACCATAATTATCTTAAGATAAAACCTTATCTTATTTATGCCTTATTTATCATTAAAACATTATTTTAAAAATATTAACTTACTTAATTAAATCATTAATTAAGTTCAAAATACTCATTCAACATGATAAATTAAAAGTTACAGATCACAACCTACTTTTAAATGCTTTAAAATATTATAAAGTAATAGTTCTATTTTCAATTTAAATTAAATAGCTTGCTTTATAAAATATCTAAATTTTATTTCTACTTACGGTTTCAAAATAACTTTAACTTTATTTAACAAAATTTAAATTAAACAAAGTTTTCAAACTACTTAAACAATGTTAAAGCAAACAACTATTATAAGTAATTTATATAAGTAAGTTTAAACTATTTCATTTTAAATTTCAAAACCAAATTTAAAACCCTTTTTTTTTTAAATGCTTAACACTTGCTTCGGGTCGAACCCAAATATCACTCGGGTCTAACCCGAGTCCCCTTTAATTTCAAAATTTAGTTTAGTTTTAGCTTAAGTTTTTAAAATTTTGAACCTGAAACCATCTCACCCGAACCACTCGAGTTTACACTCGAGTCACATACCAAACTGCACGAGTCTTTCCTCGAGACGAATTCCCACAACACTCCACTGACATAGGCAGGACACCGTGCACGTGTACTAACGCCGGCGATAATTCTGGCACCTCTGACCACCCTCAACAAGTCGGCGACGACATCATCAACCCACTCGACAACCCAGGAAACTCGAAAACTCACTGACACAAAATCGAGCAATTCGACACAAAAGAAATCTAAAACTGATCAACTTAAACGCCTCGCCCCATCGCCTCTGATGATCTGAAGCTCTACCACCTCGTACATCGCTTCGCCACCACGCCTCGATTACATCCCCCTCGGTCCGATTGCCCCAAACGCCTTGACGACGACACTACAGCCACTTAAACCAAATCGACCAAAAACAGAAAGTCAACCCTAGTTCGACAACGTGACTCCGCCACGGTCAATTATAAAAACGATCTCCATTTTTCCTATGATCAGTGATCATACCGGCCTCTCCATGCCAAATCTCAACCTTCGAAAACTAGTCGATCACCAGAAATAACCCATAAACCATATTCTGATCATCTGTGAACTGCACCCTCTATATATAACTAAAAATCGAGATTTTAGTTTTAAAAATTCTATTTCTCAAAGATGAATCAGATTATACACTTAAATAAATAAATCATTTCACTAAATTTTAACCCAATTTTAAACTTCCACTGTTATTATTTTTTTATTTTCCAGAGAGTTTCAAACTCAATTTATATAATTTAAAATTTTAAAACTTAATTATACTCAAACAAACAACATTTGTTTGAATACTTTAGCCTAACAAAGATACTTGAAGATAATTTTTAGTTTCGTTCAATATTTAGTCTGTTAGAAAGTAAGCAGAGTTGATCATAATCATACATACCAATATATACATTCATATAGACAGGTATTCAGATTTTAACAAGCATGCATACATAATTTTAAACATGCATTACTAGATTCATCTCAATACTTCATATATATATATCAGATTAAAACTGATTTATGTTTTAATTTTATTCACAGGAAAATAACAGAAAGCATGAACATTAATATGCACAGATATTTTATAACAAACTTTTATCTAAACATCCATTCACATCAATTATTCAAGTAATCATTGCATATCATTTTACTGTGACATTTATCAGGCATATCAAGACATAATAACAATTTTAAAACTGTTTTTAAAATTAGATTTACTCACTAGTTTTAAAAAGAAACAGAGGCTTGAAAAACTGAAGCTTTTGACAATTTGAAAACTGATATGCTTAGATCTCTGAAATGCTTTGAAACTGGAAAGAATTTTCTTTGGCTTCAGATATACTTGCATGCATACTTGAAGGATGGTTACAGGCTTGATATTACAGAGCTTTGGAAAATGCTTTACAGGGTTTTGAAAAATGATTACAGGAGAATTTGTTACAGATTTTTGAACTTGAATTTGAGGAGTATTTTGATCTTGATTCTTGGATTCTCTGGTTTGAAAAGATTACAGATTTTCTCTTTCTTTTTTTTTTTCTGGTTTTGTAAATTAGTTTAGAGGTGAAGTTTTCTTTGCTTTTGAAATGAGAAGATAGAAAAAAGGAAATGAAGAGGAAGATATATGTTTATATAAGTAAATTTAGACTTAATTAAAAATAAAAGAAAAATAAAATAAATGTGACACTTGTCTTCAACCTTACCTAATTACTTAACACATGTTACTTAGCATGATTTAGATGTTAACACTTGTAATTAATTACTTTTTATATTATTTCTAAAAGATTTTAAAAGCTTTTATTATTAATTTCCTAATTGATTAATACATTTCTTAATTTATAAATACTTTCCTAAACCTTAAGTAAATAAAATCTTTAAAAGGAAATAGAATATAAACCAATTATATTCTAATAAAATCATATATATTATATTTAATCCATTTTTAAATGAATATTCAAATGCTTTTGTATTTATTCCTATTAAATAAATACTCTTTCAAATTTCTATAAATAAATTTCTTTAAAGAGAATAATACAAAACAAATCTTATTTTTAAATAAAACTTTTATTCATATATTTTAAATCCAAACTATATTATTATTTTATTTTAAGATTTAAGATATATATATTTCTTTAAATTCAATTCTTAAATTCAATTTCAAAGTTAATTTAAAATCTAAATTTAAAATCAACTCAAATAAATATAGATATCCATTTTAAACAATTACATTATAAATTGTAAATAATCATCCTATTTAAAAATCAATTTAAATACACATATATATACTTTTAAACAATACTTATTAAATTTGAAATTATATGTCTATTAAAAAAATCTATTTCTACTTATATTTAAAAACAACTCAATATTAAATTGTTTGAAAACAACAACCTTTACCAATATTTAATAATTAATTTAAAAGATTATCTCATTTTAAATTCCCCGAAATCCCGGGATATCACAAAAATGGTAATTTGTTAAACCATTTGAAAAGAAAGTTTGGGTTTAAGTTGTGACTTAATTGAAATCCCAATATCCATATGTTTTCGAATATTACGCTCACTATTCGGGTTAGCCGGGAAAGGACCTTTGGGTCGTATAACTCATTCCGAATAGTGATACGTCGTATATGGATAGCATTTGAAGACCGGTGTTGAAGACCGGATATTTTTCGAAAATGAAAGGACAACCTGTCGAATGTCTCTGCACTGAGTCGCGCCGGTATAGAGATTTATATCACTCTTTTTGTGACGGGAAGTCCGGACGTGATTGAAAGTTATCCGGAATTGCAAGGGCTTCGTGAGAAGTGCCTTCGGTTCTGTTCGAACCCGGAACAGACTTATATGGATACATGTCTGACATTACACTTTGAGATATAAAGCCGATTTCTTTCAAATACATTTCTGTTTGGTGGCGGAGAATTTATTCTCTTAGCTTAACACCCTTCTCTGAGACGTACGAGCTCAGAGGTTGTGTAGTTGAAATTTATCAGCGATATATCCCAATTTGGTAATGTGGCATGCTGAGTGTTGCTGTGTGATGATCAGTGTTTGATCATTTGTGATATGATCATTTGTTTGATCATTTATCTTTGTGATCATAGGTTGATCATCTGTTGACCCAAAGCGTGGCTTTTTTTGAAAAAGCGTAGCTTTGTGGACGAGACTTCGTCGAGCCTCACAACCCGGTAATGGTCGAAACAGGAATCGTGCGGCAAGGTTTTCAGGGGTAGCTCCCCTAGGGTATGACCATTCCTTCTGGAAAAGGGTAGTATCATGGTATGGAGCCCAGATACTTACTCATGTGGACACACTTTATTTACTGTGTGATGTTGGTTAGAGAGCTCTCGGTTAAAGGTCCAAAGGACCGGGGGTGGCATATCTGAGGTTTCTTTTATCCCTTGGGAAAAGGGGTTGCCGGCCTTGTTTGGCAGAGAACAGTTGGTTCTCGGAACGTCCCGCCAGAGGCGTTTCTTTCGTGGAATAGGAAGTTCCTTAGCCTGACCATTTGTTGGAAATCCAAACAAAACAATACGAGCCCTGTACGGTTTTAGTTGTATTACCTGCCATGGAATGTGGTGGTAACCTGCTATTGAACATGGTAGCTATAGTAGGCATAAGTGCGAAATGTCTATGCTGGCTAAGATTTATATTCTACTTTCGAAATTTTTTCTACACTATGCACTAATAATAATACCAAAAAATGATTTGATTTTGCGTAGTAAGCATCTTTGACTATCATAAGAAGAAATCTTCTCCAATTCTGCGTTTGCATTGTGTGTGTGGTGGGAGGTCTTATGGTAGTTTCATTTTCCAAAAGCATTTCGAATTGACTTTAAATTCTCTGCCATTTGTTTTAAAGATAAACTGTTTTTGTTGCTCACACCAGTCCCATGACTGATCCGGAGTTTATTGTTTCTTTCCTAAACTCTGGATGCTCAAAATTTTCCTACACGAGCAGTCTAGAGTTGGGTTTTTCAGATAGTCAGATTAGTAGGTTATCTGGAGCTAGTTCAGTCTTTGGATCGGACTGCACTTGCTTATCTTGGTGTATCATTATTGGGAGTTCAAGCTATTTCTGGATTAGTGCTTTGAAGATGGAGATTGTCCGCTGCTGATGTTATCTATCGTTTTCTTTTCCGTTGCTATTTGTTGTATCATATCTCTGATGTATATAGGTATTCATTGTATCACTCTGTTGTATCAGATATTGTATCAAAGCTGTATATCAATGTATTATTCATTTATTCCGCTGTGTTATTTACTTAATGTTGTTATAAGCTCCCGAGAACCAGATTCGGCATTTGAATCTTCGGCATTTTGAGTACGAAGTGAAGTACGGGTGCCGATTTTCGAAGGTCGATTTTTGGGTCTTGACAACCATGTATTAACTAATCCTTTGAAACTTTCATTTACATCACAACATATAACAACAATAACTCTAAAATTTTAAGATCAGTATACAAACATTTATTGCATAAAACAATCCCTACAACAAAAGTTTTTAACTCCGCCATCACCTATTACTTACTGATGCCGGTCTCAAGCCCGGATAAAGGAGGAGAGAAAACATTTTATGAACAAATTGGTGACATTTTTCTTCGTTTACATCATCGTACTACAACAATATAGTCATGTTTCATACGTTACATTAAACCAAATTTAACTCACTGCATTCTTTGCACACGTCCAACGGACATGCCATAGATACTGGTTATAATAATGCAAATAATTAGATTTTGATTCGGAATGAAACATAATGATTTCTAATGTGAATATAAATTTTATACGATTTATAATTAGGTTAGTAAAGTTTTAAAAGTGAAATTTTAAATTATTTCGACGATTTTGAAAATCGCTCGAATTTATCGACGAGTCGAAATAGTCTTCTGGGGCACATTCTTGAAATTTGACGAAACCAGTTCTATTTTATCCGTAATAGTTAATTATTATTGGGTTTCAAATTTCGTAGCGTTTGGAGTTACCGTTTGTTCGTACGGGTGAGAAACGCGTTGAAATTAAATCGATAATTAAATATTTTAAATCGATTCAAAAGGCTATCTTCCACATACGATCAAATTAGCTTTCGAAACACGTTCCATTGTGTTCATAATGCGAGTAAAACATTATAATCGCTTGGCGGCACGTGTGTTTTGGAGATTGTTTGAAATAGTTGATAAATTGGAAAATATATTAATAAAATAATAGTTATAAAGCATATATATATACGCGTTTCAGGGCCGAACCCTAGATCGAATCTCGTGGCTGCTAGCATAAGCTTCAATGGCCGATATTCAATTCCCTTCTCCCCATTTTCTCGAAATCTAGGCAGTATTTTCGAAATCTTTCTAAATGAAAGCTGGAGAGCTCACCGAGGCAAGTAAATCCAACGGTGGGTTTTCGTTCTGGGCTTTGGTTCTTCCTCGATTTGGCGATATAGGGTTTCCGTTCACTCGCAAATCTCGAGGCGTGAGGGCTGTCGAGTTCGACCGGGTCTTGGCCGGTGATGGGGGACGTGGTGGGCGACGTCGTGGTATTCTCCGATCGAGCTAGATGGTGACATGGTGGCTGCGATATCTAAACCTAAATGGCGGCTATGGGTTTTGTGAGATACTGGAATGCGAACGTAATGAAGGAAGAAGGTATCGGCCACGTTTTCATTAAAGCATAATAGGAAAATGTTATAAAAATTTATATAATTTAATTTCAAAAGTTTAAAATTTCATAACTATCTCATACTTTATCAGAATTCGACGAAACAGGAAGCATCGGAATCACAGCGATGCGGTCTACGCTGCGATGCAGATCTGGGATCGTTTGGGGGCAAGCATAAATTTTGGATTAAATCGAACGGCTCGATTTAATTTAAAATTTAAACGCTTGACGAATTCAAGGTGAGTTAATCTCACTCACATCTGGAATTTCAGCTGATTTAAATAGTTAATATTTAAATAATTGAGTGATTGGTTGAATATGAATATTAATATCGGTCTGGATTGATATTTGTTTTTGTGCTAACATCTGTGGATGTAAGGAAACAGGTTGGAGGGATCCAACATGATTCGTCACAATATAGAAATTTTATTCATAATCTGTGATATAATTCACTAATATCATGTGATAGATTGATTTGGAATTTTGTTATGTGGTGTTATGGTTGGATAATATACTTTGGTATTTAAAAATATCAATAAAATGAAATGGGGATTAAAAGGGAAATGAAAAGGAATCTTGAGTAATGGATTTAAAGAAATGAAATTCAGGGAATTGGTTTGGAACTTGAAGTGTTTTTGAAATTGTGATTTTAAAGGGAAATGAGGAATGAGAATTTATAAACTGGGTTTATAAATGAAATGGAATTTTATTGGGAAATAAATTTGATGTATAGATTTCCAATGGAAATTTCTATAAGAAATGAAATGGGTTGAAAATAATGGTGATATTATCTTTAAAGGATGGAAAGTGTATCTTTCTTGGAAATTTAGTATGTTTCAAAGAAGAGTTTTCAAAATATAAATTGGCAGTTTAAAATGTGTTTGAGAATATTTTAGAGAGAAAATATTATTTAATCATTTTTAAGTACAAGTAAATATTTATTTAAGTAATTATGGTATTTAATTAATTTAAGATAAATTAGCATTTTGATTTCTAATGGAAATTTTATTATAAGTATTCCATATAATAACTTTATACAAAAAGGAAATTTTTGATTTAAGTTACCCAATATAAACTTTTATAGTTTTTAAAAAAAAGTACATTTTGAATAAAGAATTTGGAAACTTATTTTAAATAATTGAAGCATATATTTTGGAAGTGATTTCCAGGAAATGGGAAGTGTGCTTAAAAATAAAAGGGAGTTTTATTTTTAAAGGGTTGAAAGAAATTTATGGGATTTAAACGTAAATTTGAATTGAGATAAATCCAGCGGGATTTATAAAAAGAATTCTTTGGTTTATTCTGAAATGGGAGTGTATTTCCCCGAAATAGCCAAGTACGTTTTAAAGCAGATTTTTGAGCAGAAGTTAGAAGTTTTGAAATTGTTTTTAAAAGAATATTTTCAAAAATTATTTGAATTGTGAAAAAATTAAAGGTAAATATTTAATAAATTAGTTATATTAATAATTATTTAAAAGGGGTAATTGGTATTATGTTTTGAAAGAATGTTATTAATATTCATATTTTATAAAATGGATTTATTTTATAGATAGTTTGGTAAAAGTTTTATTTGAAACTTATGTAGAAGTTTATAACTCATATTTTAAAATTATTTTTATATTTTGTAAAAATAGTTTTACCTTAAAAAAAATTCTTAAAATATATTTTGGATAAAGTGATTTAAATTATTTTAAATCTTAAGTGTTTGTACTTGGTGATTTCAGTGGAAATAGAAAATGTTTGGGAAATTTATTTGTGTAAAAGGAAGTGGATTTAAACTGTTTTCAAAGGGCTGAAAATAGAAATATATCTTGCGAAGATATTTTGAGGGAAATAAATAATTTGGGAAATTATTTATGTTTGATGGATGTTTGTGAATGTTAATTGATAGTTAAATAACCGACTATCAATATTGGCCAATGCGCTGATCATTTCGAAGAGACCGGGATCGGGATTAATTTCTAGAAAACCACTTCGATTCGGTTTGTACGTTTTCATGTGGAAAACAAGAGTTGGAATCGAAGATGGAGCAGTGAAGTGCAAGGGCTAATCGCTACTAATCCTGAGGGTGATTCCAAAATGGATGTAGTAGGAGTAGTGCAGGGGATCGGGCGTGGTCCTCGGTACGCTGATCTAGACCAGGTACTGTGACAGGTGTTACCCAGTGCCTAGTCATTTGTTGGAAATCCATTCTCCCTACGCGCCTGTACGGTTTTGATTGTGCCCAACTATTGCTGAAACGTGAGATGCAAGCATTTCAGCTAGATTCTATTTTACTTTCTATAGACACTATTATAATATCAGACGGATTTGATAAAAAGTGTTTTGGCTATCGTAAGGTAAAAACCCTACAAGTTTATTTGTGGCGTGGTCTTACGAGACGCTTTTGATTTTCAAAGGATTTTTGAAACTTTAATAATCAGTTAGGATGTATTTCTCTCACGTTGGTATTCCAGACTGACTCGGGTGTTATTTTATTATAATGCTCGGGTCAGACCGAGTATTACAGGTTCAGTATTGGATACTTTGGAACTCATTAGAGGAGCTGGAGTCCGAGACGTATTACTCGTACTTGTTTATTTCCATTATAGTGTTTGTTTGAAATTGCCAGCAGTTGTGAGGCAGGCTGATATAACTGCCAGGCTGGTAATTGTTGTTTACTTGTGATATACTCTGATGATGTATTGTATATAACAGATATGGTTTCATTTTGTGTAAAGATATGTTATTATATATTATATTTTGTTTCGCTGCGATTGTGAGATTATGTTACCTTTTAGTTCCTTCTTTCTTCTTTCTTCTATCTTCTTTCTTTTCCTCAACAATTTGTCTTTTCCGGCACTCGATCGTCGGCATATTATACTGTGGCGTATTTTGTGTCGATATTCGAGAGTCGAGAAGGGCGGGTCATCTCATTTGGTATTAGAGCTTAGGTTAGCGATAACCTAGGCTTTGGTGGGGGAAATTACTCATTAGAAATAGAGTCAGAAGTACTCTACAATGAGTTGAGTGTAATAATAAATATGAGAGCGCAATTGTTAGTGAATATAAAAATTGTTTTTATACTGTGTTGACTTATCGGTTGAGTGTTTATGAATTCTAGTCGATACGGGAAGTACAACCGTATCGATAGGGGTTTCTAAACTCTTAAACAAGATAAACTGACATAGTATTGTTTTAAAGTGGGTAAATGAAATAATTTTACCCGAAATTATATTTTGATATGAAAGAAATAATTTTCTGAAATTATTATATATATTTGGATGTTTGGTTGTTAATATTGTAATCAAATAAGAATATAAATTTGAAATGGTTTATAACCAAATAGAATTCTATAAGTAGGACTTATCCTAAAGAAGTATAACTCAAACTTGATTTAAACCATAATTTAAATCCCGGAAATTTTGGAAGGTGATTTAAATGAATTTAAACAAAAAGGTTTGGAAATTTAAAAATCTTGGGGATGTTTGGAATGTTTCCGAAGTGTTTGAAGGCAATAATGGAATATTATTTTGAAAAAATATTTTTGAATGAAAATTGTTTTGAAAGGAATTTATGGAAGAAAGGAAGCACTGAACTCACTTTAGTCGTTGGAAAATAATCCTGGTGATGATGGCCACATCATTAGAATTCATTTTCGAGTTTCTAAAGTGATGGATTGCTACCGTGGTGATTGGTTATGACATTTGTTTGGATTTGTTGGGTATACAAGTTGTTTTAGAAATTTTCAAAAAGGGAAATTTGTTTTGGTAAAACCAAGTGTTTTGGAATCCGGAGATTTGATTCGATATACCAAGTGGGTATGTGTTGATTTTTATTTCAAATTGGTTTTGAAATAAATCCGGGCAATGGGATTCTGGAAATTCTATTTAAATAATGTGAAAGGTTAAGATGAATCAATTATTGAGCTTATAAAGTGAAGTTAATCTAATAAGATATATTCGGATTTAACTCCGGATAAGTTAAATATAAATTTGAATTTGGGATTGATTTGATTTGGATAAAGTGAAGTGTAAAATGATTATAATTATCGGTTGTAATGGTGAAATGAAGTTTTATACCCTTAAGTTATTAAGTGTTATATATGAAATCTGAAATTGTGATTATAAGGTGGAAATGAATAAAATGAGCAGTATAAGCTTTTAAATAAATAAGTTGGTGAACTTACGAATAGAGAAATGAATTTAAACAATAAATGGTTGGTATTTTATGGGAAGTTCAAAATTTAATCCTAGATGAAAGAAGAATTGAAATAAGGTAAAGTAAAATATAAAAGGGTGAATGGACTTAGGTTGGTAAATAAGTTTTGGACTTATATATTGGAAAATAAAAATTTAATTTGAATTGAGAAGTAAATTTAGTTGAGTTTGGGTTGAAATGAAGTGAAATCAAAATTTTTAGTTGTGTTATAAATAATATCGAATGGAATTGAATTCCTATTTAAGTTAGTAAAGGAAGTGATATGAATTTAAGTTGGATAAATGAAGTTAGTTGAACTTGAATTAAACCGGTAAAAGATTAAATGAAAGAAAATTTAATTAAGTTGAAATGATATTGAATAATTAAATTTTCACTCAACTGAATTCAAAGAAATTGTATGAAGATGAATTTAGCGTAAGCTAAATTAAATAAAGACAAGTTTGAAGAAGGATCTAGAGTAAACTAAATTAAATGGAAATTGTATTGGAGTGATAAAATTTTGGTAGCTTATTAAAATTTGAAAAGCAAAATAAAACCCAGTTCTGATTTAGAATAATTGGAATGGTCGTGTTATTAATAAAATAAATTCAGAAATGAATTGAGAAGGTGAATTAAAATGAAAATAGAATTGATGTAAGAAAAAATGGAGTTATTATAGAATTGAAATAACTTAAGTAAATTATGAAATGGTTTTGAATGAAACTTGTTTGATAATGAAATGAAATGCAACTAAAGGGATTTATATTAATAATGTAATGGAAATGAGAATGTTAGGTTGTGAATGATCCAGAATGGAATAATATTAATATAAATCTAAGTTGGAATTAATTTAAAATGGTTATAAGCTTAAGAAATGGTTACTTGTTTGAATAACAACAAACTTGCATAGGAATTGGTCGTTTTGTTGTAAACGAAAGTGAATTGATTTGAAGAAGCAAATACAGTTAGTTTTGAATTAATTGGTATAAGTGCAATATAATTAAGTGGTTTTGCACATAAATGAAAGTGGATTATTAAAGGAATGCAAGTATATCAAATTGAAAATAAAATTTGATTGCGAATCAATTTGAAATTGAACTGAAGTAAATTAATGTAAGAAAAGCATATGTTAACCATATTGAAGTGAATTATGAATGTGATGCAAATTAATCAATTTGGAATTGGGTAAGGAGAAATTATGTAAGTGGTGTTATAAACCAAATTGATATGGATATGAGATTAGTTGATGCAATTATGAATTGTATGTAGTGAATTTGATTGTGAATCAATTCGAAATTGGGTAGAAGTTAAATAAATTGATTTTTGAGATCAATTGAATTAAACATGAGTTGTTTTGCTTAAAAATGAATTAAATGTAAGTAAGGCATATAAACCGATTTGAAGTAAATTGATGAAAGTAAAGCATATGTTATCATATTAAAGTAAAAATGGATTGGTTGTGGTGAATATGAATTGTATATATATAGTAAACTTGAATGTAAATCATTCAAGTGGAATAAAAATGAAGTTTGAATTTGTAAAAGAACTTAAAATAGTATTGAAACTTGTGATTGTTTATAAAATATGGTTTACATGTAAAATTATGCAAATTTGTTGTGTAGGCTATGAAATTGATATGTTTAGCTAAGATAAATGTATGGAAGGTTGTTAAAAATCTCATATTACTGGAAACTGATGTGTTTGTTTGAGTAAGTACAGGTACGGGAGGCAATCGATAGAGTTTGGAACGCGTAGATGCAATATAAATTAGCCGCTTGCTTTTAAAATGCTAATCTTAAGGTACGCCTAAGCAATATAATATGGAAAATGATATATATATTATGGTATATTTTGTTTTCCGACCGTGTGGGTCGATGTATACATATTTCTATCTATTGTGATATTGTAAAATCCTCTCCGTACAAAGGAGACGTTGTCAAAAATTTTAGGAGTTAGAAAATTTTTGGGAATTTTTGAACATTTTGGTTAACTAGGATAGTTGATTTTGAAGATGATGTTGAAAACAAGCTTTTGAGTTAGAAATGAAAGATAATGGTTTTGGATTAAACTAAAGGATTTTGAGAAGTGGACGTAAGTTTTAATTAAGTGGGTTTTGGGTAAGTTAATGGGTTTGGAAGCATTTTTCTACCATAGCAAATTTCGAGGACGAAATTTTTATAAGGGGGGAGGAATGTAACGACCCAAAAATTTTGGTCGTTAGATTTTGAACATTTAATTCATTTTAAATGTTGAATGTGAATTATAATTAGATTTGAAATAAGAAATCTTTGGTTTAAATCAATAAGCTTTGTTATAATTGCAAATATGGAAATTTAATTGGATTTGAATAATAATGATAATTAAATATTTGATATTGGGATAATTTGTGAATCTGGATGTAAATGGGTATGAAATGGTTTCTAAAATTTATTTTAAGTCTATTTGGATTTAAATAAATGTTGTTGGACTTTTGGATGGAATCAAAAGTCGATAAGTCAAATTTGGGATTTTTAAATGAATTCAATAATAGGATTTAATATTATAATAATGCAAATAATTAGATTTTGATTCGGAATGAATCAGAATGATTTCTAATGTGAATATAAATTTTATACGATTTATAATTAGGTTAGTAAAGTTTTAAAAGTGAAATTTTAAATTATTTCGACGATTTTGAAAATCGCTCGAATTTATCGACGAGTCGAAATAGTCTTCCGGGGCATAGTCTCAGAATTTGACGAAACCAGTTCCATTGGATCCGTAATAGTTAATTATTATCGGGTTTCAAATTTCGTAGCGTTTGGAGTTACCGTTTGTTCGTACGGGTGAGAAACGCGTTGAAATTAAATCGATAATTAAATATTTTAAATCGATTCAAAAAGCTATCTTCCACATACGATCAAATTAGCTTCCGAAACACGTTCCATTGTGTTCGGAATGCAGGTAAAATATTATAATCGCTTAGCGGCACGTGTGTTTTGGAGATTGTTTGAAATAGTTGTTAAATTGGAAAATATATTAATAAAATAATAGTTATAAAGCATATATATATATATATATACGCGTTTAAGGGCCGAACCCTAGATCGAATCTCGTGGCCGCCAACATAAGCTTCAATGGCCGATATTCAATTCCCTTCTCCCCAATTTTTCTCGAAATCTAGGCAGTATTTTCGAAATCTTTCTAAATGAAAGCTGGAGAGCTCACCGAGGCGAGTAAATCCAACGGTGGGTTTTCGTTCTGGGGCTTTGGATCTTCCTTGATTTGGCAATATAGGGTTTCCGTTCGCTCGCAAATCTCGAGGCGTGAGGGCTGTCGAGTTCGACTGGGTCTTGGCCGGTGATGGGGGACGTAGTGGACGACGTCGTGGTATTCTCCGATCGAGCTAGATGGTGACGTGGTGGCCGCGATATCTAAACCTAAATGGCGGCTTTGGGTTTTGTGAGATACTGGAACGCGAACGTGATGAAGGAAGAAGGTATCGTCCACGTTTTCATTAAAGAATAATAGGAAAATGCTTATATAAATTTATATAATTTAATTTCAAAAGTTTAAAATTTCATAACTATCTCCTACTTTATCAGAATTCGACGAAATAGGAAGCGTCGGAATCGAAGCGATGCGATCTACGCAGCAATGTAGATCTGGGATCGTTTGGGGCAAGCAATAATTTTGGATTAAATCGAACGACTCGATTTAATTTAAAATTTAAATGCTTGACGAATTCAAGGTGAGTTAATCTCACTCGCATCTGGAATTTCAGCTGATTTAAATAGTTAATATTTAAATAATTGAGTGATTGGTTGAATATGAATATTAATATCAGTCTGGATTGATATTTGCTGTTGTGCTAACATCTGTGGATGTAGGGAAACAGGTTGGAGGGATCCAACATGATTCCTCACAATATAGAAATTTTATTCATAATCTGTGATATAATTCACTGATATCATGTGATAGATTGATTTGGAATTTTGTTATGTGGTGTTATGGTTGGATAATTTAATTTGGTATTTAAAAATATCAATAAAATGAAATGGGGATTAAAAGGGAAATGAAAAGGAATCTTGAGTAATGGATTTAAAGAAATGAAATTCAGGGAATTGGTTTGGAACTTGAAGTGTTTTTCAAATTGTGATTTTAAAGGGAAATGAGGAATGAGAATTTATAAACTGGGTTTTTAAATGAAATGGAATATTTATTGGGAAATAAATTTGAAGTATAGATTTCCAATGGAAATTTCTATAAGAAATGAAATGGGTTGAAAATAATGGTGATATTATCTTTAAAGGATGGAAAGTGTATCTTTCCTGGAAATTTAGTATGTTTCAAAGAAGAGTTTGCAGAATATAAATTGGCAGTTTAAAATGTGTTTGAGAATATTTTAGAGAGAAAATATTATTTAATCATTTTTAAGTACAAGTAAATATTTATTTAAGTAATTATGGTATTTAATTAATTTAAGATAAATAACATTTTGATTTCTAAAGGAAATTTTATTATAAGTATTCGATATAATAACTTTATACAAAAAGGAAATTTTTGATATAAGTTACCCAATATAAACTTTTATAGTTTTTTTCAAAAAAGTACATTTTGAATAAAGAATTTGGAAACTTATTTTGAATAATTGAAGCATATATTTTGGAAGTGATTTCCAGGAAATGGGAAGTGTGCTTAAAAATAAAAGGGAGTTTTATTTTTAAAGGGTTGAAAGAAATTTACGGGATTAAAATGTAAATTTGAATTGAGATAAATCCAGCGGGATTTATAAAAAGAATTCTTTGGTTTATTCTGAAATGGGAGTGTATTTCCCCGAAAAAGCCAAGTACGTTTTAAAGCAGATTTTTGAGCAGAAGTTAGAAGTTTTGAAATTGTTTTTAAAAGAATATTTTCAAATTGAATTGTGAAAAATTTAAAGGTAAATATTTAATACATTAGTTATAGTAATAATTATTTAAAAGGGGTAATTGGTATTATGTTTTGAAAGAATGTTATTAATATTCATATTTTATAAAATGGATTTATTTTATAGATAGTTTGGTAAAAGTTTTATTTGAAACTTATGTAGAAGTTTGTAACTCTTATTTTAAAATTAGTTTTATATTTTGTAAAAATTGTTTTACCTTAAAAAAAATTCTTAAAATATATTTTGGATTAAGTGATTTAAATTATTTTAAATCTTAAGTGTTTGTACTTGGTGATTTCAGTGGAAATAGAAAATGTTTGGGAAATTTATTTCCGTAAAAGGAAGTGGATTTAAAATGTTTTCAAAGGGCTGAAAATAGAAATATATCTTGCGAAGATATTTTGAGGGAAATAAATAATTTGGGAAATTATTTATGTTTGATGGATGTTTGTGAATGTTAATTGATAGTTAAATAATCGACTATCAATATTGGACAATGCGCTGATCGTTTCGAAGAGACCGAGATCGGGATTAATTTCTCGAAAACCACTTCGATTTGGTTTGTACGTTTTCGTGTGGAAAACAAGAGTTGGAATCGAAGATGGAGCAGTGAAGTGCAAGGGCTAATCGCTACTAATCTTGAGGGTGATTCCAAAATGGATGTAGTAGGAGTAGTGCCTTTGGTTCTGTTCGAACCCGGAACGGACTTGTATGGATGAATGCTTTCGGAATATCGTCAGGTGGACGATGGGCATTCTAAGGGATATGTTCTATAAAGCCAACGCTTAGCCTCGAGCCTCATCAACCGGGAATGACTGAAAATCAGGGGTTATGCAGCAAGGCTATGTGGGTCGCACCCATTAGGGTGAGGTCATCCCTGTCTAGATGTCCCTTTTTATTCGGCTTAGTGGTGCAGTTGCTGATCCCAACCGTGGGGTGATCTTACTCGGAATTATCCAGTAAGGGGTAGTTCCGGCTTTGTGTTGCAGGGGATCGGGCGTGGTCCTCGGTACGCTGATCTAGACCAGGACTGTGACAGGTGGTACCCCAGTGCCTATTCATTTATTGGAAATCCATTCTCCCTACGCGCCTGTGTGGTTTTGATTGTGCCCAACTATTGCTGAAACGTGAGATGCAAGCATTTTAGCTAGATTCTATTTAACTTTCTATAGACACTATTATAATATCAAACGGATTTGATAAAAAGTGTTTTGGCTATCGTAAGGTAAAAACCCGACATGTTTATTTGTGGCGTGGTCTTACGAGACGCTTTTGATTTTCAAAGGATTTTTGAAACTTTAATAATCAGTTTGGATGTATTTCTCTCACGCTGGTATTCCAGACTGACTCGGGTGTTATTTTATTATAATGCTCGGGTCAGACCGAGTATTACAGGTTTAGTATTGTATACTTTGGAGCTCACGAGAGGAGCTGCAGTCCGAGACGTATTACTCGTACTTGTTTATTTCTGCTGTAGTGTTTGTTTGAAATTGCCAGTAGTTGTGAGGCAGGCTGATATAACTCCTAGGCTGGTAATTATTGTTTACTTGTGATATACTCTGATGGTGTATAGTATATAACAGATATGGTTTCATTCTGTGTAAAGATCTGTTATTATTTATTATATTTTATTCTGCTGCGATTATGAGATTCTGTTACTGTTTAGTTCCTTCTTTCTTCTATCCTGTTTCTTTTCCTCAACAATCTGTCTTTTCCGGCACTCGATCGTCGGCATATTATACTGTAGCGTATTTTGTGTCGATTTTTGAGGATCGAGAAGGGCGGTTCATCACAGCTGATTTGTTCTAAAATCCAAATTTTATACTTTTTAATTATTAACTATAAGAATAAATAATTTCTCTATTATTATTTATTATATACAACTTATTTATTTAAGTTTTAAACCTTTTTCAATTTTAAAATAAAAAAAATCTCTCATTTTTGAAGTAGCGAAATTACGGGTCGTTCCATTCTCCCTACTTAAAAGCATTTCATCCTCGAAATGAAATCAAAGATACTGAACTATAAAGGTCAAACAATATATGCAAAGGAAATTCTACTAAATATTGATAATGCATATCATAACATCAATATGTACAAACAGACATAGATCCCATACCCCTAACTTGAGCACGTACTCCACCCTTGAGGTAAATACATAATCATAAGTCACCTATGAACATCAGTCAACCATCATATATCCAAAATATCATACTAGAAAACTAACCCCCATCTCTTAGCATGCACTACGTGCTTAAGATAATAACAACGACTGCTATAACACAATCCAAAATATCCTAAAATATCGTTAACTACATAACACTACTCATCGAACAATCCCTCCGATGGCGCCCCAAGGTCTATCTCAACTGGCTGATCCACAGCCTCTCCGTCCTCCTTTGAATCCTCATCATCTATCACCATCTCTGGGGCTAAAACCCAAGCAGGTGGCTGCCACTCTGGTCCCTCTTGAATCTATGGAAAATGCTCAACTGAAACATAAACCTCAATCTCCTCTAAACTGAGATCCTCGACGGGCTCTGGAACGCGAGATCCTATCTCCTGAATATGAGTATCCATCTCCAAGATGACCTCCTCATCACTATCCCTATCAGACAACTATGCATCATATATCCTTGAGTCCTCTGACTCCACCATTATGGGCTCCTCTATCATGGGCTCCACGGGCTCCTCATCCTCGCTCAATAGGTCTAACATCCAATCCTCAGCCTCTGTGTCGGCCTCAGTTCCCTCATCAATATCTGCGTCTACGGGTATCATGTCCTCAGCATCTAAAATGACTATCAAATCCTCGTCCTCCGAGATAAATATCGGATCCTCGAGTGATCTTGGTGCTACTCCAGAGGGCTCCCTTACCTGAACATTATTGTCATCAATGAAAATCGATGAATCCAATACCTCTAAGTCTTCGTACTTAAAAAAAGTTCCTTAATTTTTTCCCTTATCGCTAGTCAATTTGCCTTCGTTATTTTCTACATTTATAAGAGGATTTAAAATCAGCTGTTACTTCTTATAGTCAAAGGTTCTTACTTAACTTTGTTTATCTATCCATTTTCTAAATCACATTTCTTAATCTTAAACCCATCAAATACTTGATAGCCCAATTGTGAAACTTAATTCACATGGTATTTTGTTCGTCAACGGAAATTCTATCGGTTTAGAAAACCATCGAACAAATTTAGAAATAAAAATAACCGCAAGCGCACGGCGTACACTTGTAGTACGTGGCGAATACGGGTCGATCCATAGGGAATTGATGATTTTAAAATTCTATTCAATCAAATTAACCAAAGTTGAAAATGTGATTAGCTAAAAATGTAGAAAACTAGCAAAAGAAAATTGATAAAAATATGAGAGTGAAGGCAATTTAGAAGCAATTTCCACTCTCTAGATCACATAAATCAACAAAATGAAGTTATGATCTCTCTTTTCTTGTCATTAGTATAATTAGTTGATGTGCTTATCATAAGTATGGTATATTTGTGCTATTAATTAGCACAATATAAACCATCAAACTATAACACAACCACTAATACACATTTATCTCCTATGAAATATGACAACAAAGTTGAAAGCAAAATCTATTTTAAGCATGGCCTATTAACTATTGTTTAGAAATATAGGCCAACAAATTTTAATTTCAACAATCACTTCATTACCATCATCATATGTAGATGAAGAGGTAATCATTGTTTGTGATTGTTTAAGCATAGCCTATTTGGTGTCAACAATACAGGCTATCAAATTCACATCAAAAACAACAAGTTAAACCACTTCAAATGATTCATTAAGCACAAAAAGAGAGCATAAACATCAAAATGTTGCATCTACATACTAGAGAGCTTCATTACCCCTAAATTGTAGGGATTAGCCTCTCATATTTGTTATCATATGAACAAATGTAGCTAGCAACATGAAAGCAAAAAGAAAGCAAAATGAAGACTAATGGAAAAGAGAAGCTAATTAATAAGAATTAAAACTAACTACTTGCATGAAAGTAAATCTACACTACAACATGAAAGGAAATAAACAAGAAAAGAAAAAGAACATGTATTGAATTGCATAAAAAAGTTACATGAAAAGAAGAAATGGCTAAGTAGCCATGAAAAGATAAAGAGAAGAGCTTTCTTTATTTTTGAGCCTAAACTAAACTAAAGAGAGACTAAGGGAGAAGAGTTACATGAAACATAAGGGGTACTTATACATGTGTTAAACCCTAATTCATATTTTTGGGGAATGCCCAAAGTACCCTTGAGAAAGTGTGGAGACCAAGTAATCATTAGCTTCTACTAATCATCATTTAAGTGTACATAAAGCCATTAGTTCCATAAGCATGTGCATTAGCCTCTAATTTGTACATTAAGGTAGGTGGGTAGGTGGGGTCCTCCATTATCATGCCTTTGAATTATTTCCATCTTCATTTCTTTATCTTCACTCTTGTGCATGCATACATCTTCATGAAACCACTTGTATATGAAGCCAAATTCCTATAAAAAATATAGAAATTTCCAATTAAATTTTCTCAAATTAATATATGCACAAAAATGACCATTTTGCCCTTGGATGAAGATGAATATGTGACGATTTGAAAATAATATGAATTTTGGTTTAAACAAGTTAAAATGCCCGATATGATCATTTATTTAATTTAAATAGATTAAATATGGTGGTAAAAATATGCACATTAACGTGCACATCATATTTGTTATCTAACAATCAACCTACTAACCACTTTTTCTAGCCTATCCACTCCCAATCTTACTTCAATTTTGAATTACAAATATAACCCTCAATGTATCACTAATTCAAAGTTTTATATTAGGATGATATTTCTTATATATCTTATTCCTAAATTTCACTTTTATTTTAACCTAAAAGTGTCTAAATTTCAAATTATCCTATCTCCTTTATAAGTTATAGAACTTACCCTTTTATATTATATTTACCCAAAGTCTCAATTTAGGCTTATCTTTTTCTATCTTGTTGATAAGAATTTTTCTAAGTGTGCATTTTCTTTTTACTTTCTCTAATTACAACTTCTAGCCTCAATATTATCATGAAATATCTTATAGTCAAATAGTGAATTTTACTTCACAATATATAAAATCCATCAATTTTGATGATCATTAAATCATTATTTATTAATAACCAAATGTCTAGGGGTATATGATTAAAGTTCTAAATTCTAGCTTTCAACTAATTGATTCTATATTGAATATCTAATAGTTAAATCATGCAATTTTAATCACAAGATATTCATATTTTAGTTTTACTATGCTAAATTACAAACAATCCTTCATTTCTAACCAAAAATAATAAGATCCCATTCAATAATTAAAATATAAACCCAAGGTAAAATTATTTCATAGACCAATTTTCAAATCAAAATCATTTTTATAAAATTAACAAATACGCGCTCATATATAATACTCTCATAACTCATTCTAGGGTGTCACTTACCCTATCTCTAATGAGTTACTCATCCTAGGATATTACTAATCCTATCTTTGATGAGACTTACCCCTATCAGGCTTCGGTGTTCGCTCAACCAATAGCTCTGATACCAAATGTGATGACCCACAATTCTGTACCCTTAAATCCAATAATAAACCACATATGTTCGATCCAAAATGCACGGAAAAATGGATTATCAAGATTAATAAAGAAAAATAGACAGAACAAAATCTCACATGAATGGAATAGCATATAATATTGAACAATAATCTTTACAGCAGAAAACTTTTAAAATACATATATCAGAGTTTACCTAGATTCAACCAGGACAGTTATAAACATATGTCCTTACAATTGCCGATAAACAAAAACAAACAAATGCAGAATATGCAACGGATAATAGAATACGTCAATACGTAGATGAATATCTCCAGCTCCTCGGGAAACTCCAACCGTCTTCAACTAAACCCGAAACTACTTGGATCTGACCCGAGTTTTGAAAATACCCGGATCAGGCTTGATAAACCAGCGTGACAAAAACTCAATAATAAATGATAGTGTCATATATCAGCCTTTTAAATGAAAACCTTTTAAAAAGAAAGAGTGTCTAATAAGACCACGGCCACACATAAACACGGACAGGTTTTTACCTTATGATAACTAAAACACTTTTATATATCAAAACATTTGATATTATTTTTAATGACATTCTTTGAAAACATTTGCAAATAAACTTATTAATCTTAGCCGAAATTGTTACCATTATTAAATTCCAGGCCTAATCATTTAAGGCTATACAAACAAAACCGCAGGTTCTTATTGAAGAATGGATTTCCATACAAATGACCGGGTGAAGGGACTACCTTCTGATGGGTACACCTCTAGATGGATGTCCCGAGGCACAGAACATCTGCCCTCTACCAACACAAGACTGGCCTACCTCTGTAACTAGATAGTACCGAATATGTCATCCTCCGGTCGTTACCCACCTTTATCCGAGAGCTCTCTTCGCATACATCCACATTAATTTACATCCCGAACGTCATAGCGGGAAGAAATATATCTATAAGGGGATGATCATACCCTAACTGGGAATGACCCACTTATCCTTGCCGCATCTAACCCTGTTTCGGTCATTTTCGGTTGATGAGGCTTGAGGCAATGATTACCTTTTCACATAGCACATATCACATCTCTGAATGCCACATTGCCATTTCCGTTGACTACTAATTGCCTTCCACAAAAATACAACCCTTGAGCTCGTACATCTCAAGAAGGGTGTTAACCTAGGAGAAGTTGCCTTCTCCGCCACCACAGATGTATATTTGTTAAAACCAATGTACGTAATCTTAGAAAATGCACTATCACACATTCATCCATACAAGTTTGTTCTGGGACTGAACGAAACCGAATGTACTCTCCTACCACATCTTATCGGGAATTAACCCTAGGATTAGTAGCGAGAAGTCCTTGTAACCCAAAGAATTTCAAAAACGAAAGGACCACTGCTACTTAGTATTTGGAAACTAACCAGAATTATCAACAAGCGGTCCTTTCATCCCGAAAATCCCTAGTCTTCATTCTTCATTCTCTTTATCAGGTCTTCATCTTTTCGAACACGTAAATTGGTTCGAAGTGGTTTTCGAATAGGAATCGTCCAAATCCGACCGTGGTTCCTTCGAAATCCAATCATCGATAAAAAGTGAATATGAGTATACAGGATTTATTAAATCTCTTTTCACTTTAATTCTTTTCGGATGATAACAAAATCTCTTCTTTTTGTCTTAGAGTAATTCTAAGTTAATTCATTCTTTAATTGGGAAAACATTTCCTATTTCCTTACTTATCATCGATCCAGGATTTATTAACTTTTAATTAGGTCAAAAACAGTGTTATTTAAGACATCGTTTACTGTAAACCCTAAAATTAAACTTAGCAAACATTATTGAGTAAATAGGATCATAGAAATCATTCTAATTTTACTCAATATCAATTTCCGTATTCAACAAGTGCTATGGGCGGAATAATAGTGAAATCACCTTTTAAATTCCACGAATAGGATGAGTTCCCTCTTTGGAATTTAATATCAAGTATAAGAAGATTATCTCTATGCAATCCAAGTTGTAGTTCATTCATTTTGGAGATTGATCATTTTATACTTAAATTGCTTAACTTCTGGAAAATAGTAATTCTCTTTTATTTTGGAAAAACTTAATATAATCTTTTAAAGCATCCGGGCTTTCCTTTCGATCCATTCCACCCCACGCCTAAGAAGAGAAAATATAGGCTAGGTAAGTTCAGGGCACTGTGTTTGTACCAAAAATGGGCACAACATTCTTCGGGAGTTATTTGAAGAGATAAAATGAAGAATATAAATATAAAATAGAGATTATCTAACAAAAACTCCAATAAACAAGAACGTAAAATGCAAAGATAAGCAATTTAGAGTGGTTCGGCGTAGTGCCTACGTCCAGTATGAAGTTTTGATGATTTTATTGATTCTCTTTCAATGATTACAAGCAGTTATAGCGAACAACAGTGAATTACAATTTGGAATTCGAATTCAACAGTAGGAATAAGATGCAAATCTCAATCCGGCAGAGTCTGGACGCTTCAGAATTCAAAGATCCCCTTTCTGTATGCTCCGGGGCTCTATTTATAGGCGTAGGAGGCTGAGATTCCGCTCAAACTTTGGGAGACTTGGTCTGGCACGTGAGGGGACCCACGCGACCATTTCTAGAAAGTTTCGCCTCGATCTACGATCGATACGAATCCATTCGTATCGATCAAGATGATGTCCAATTAATCTGAAATTTGGCAGGGACATTCTTCAATGTGTATGCAAGCTTCCCTGAAAATCTCATTGGATTTGGATCAGTGGATTGCGAGATATAGTTGATACGAAATGACATTCATCGCTGGCTGTTCCGTTCGACTCCATGGCTTCGAGTCGATCCCATCGTATCGATCACTGCACGTGCTTCTGAGATGATGTAGCGTGCACACTTCGTTTCGATCCAGTATTCCCTCCGCGTTGACCGCTTCGACTCCATGTATCTCGCCTCGTTTGCTTCGTTGGATTACACGTCACCCTAGTTAGTTGACTTGTTGGATACGAATAAGTCATTGGGCATGGATTCGAAGTGAGGTCCTCTGATGGATACGAAGAGCGCTGGTCCGATGGATATGAAGTAGACACTAGCTGATGGTTGCGAGACACGTCAGCCGTTGATGGATATGAATCTGATCGATGTGAACTCGATGGGTTCGAACATTGCCAACCTGATCGTTACGAAGCCACGGGGACTTGCCGATGTAAAGCGGATGATGGACACGAGCTGGATGGACACGAAGTAAGGTAACCCGGTGGATACGAGTAAGGCATTTGGCCAATCGATATGAGTTGTACTAATTATCGATGGACACGAAATCCATCGATACGAACTCGATGGATTCGAAACACGGCCACCTTTATCGATACGAAACAGTGTTCCCTGATGGATACGAAAGGAACATCATTGATGGATACGAAAACATGTTTTTCCCTCCAACTTGTATCCGTCATAACTTGAGCATATGAACTCAGATTGTCTTGAAACTTGGAACGTTGGCTTCCTTTGCTCTCCTAGTCATGTCTCATCAATTTTAGCCCGATCCAGACTCACACAAAATTCATCGATATTCATGACAAGCGATATTTGGAATCCAATCAATTCCTTGGTGTCCTGGCCTTGCCAAAAGGCGGGATAACATTTGCCCCCCAAAGTACGTCTTGTGAAAACATGACGTGCTTTGAAAAGCTGTAAGTTCGCGAGTCGTTGTCAGTTTAGCTCGTTATTGAATTTCGCATTGATTCTCTCCTAAACCGATTTGAAATCCGAGTTGGAACGACGTCTGATGGTTGTTTTTGACTATCCTCTTGTATCGATCCTCTCACGAATCGATGCAAAAAGTTGGAAAGTATTTTTTCGTATCGATGCGGGATGAATTGATGGATGCGGAATGTTCATTCGCATCGAGGGTCACAGATTGTGGTGGATTCTGATTCGCATTGATGATCTCTGATGGATACGAAATAATTATTCGTATCGATGGATTCTGATAGATACGAATACCGTGTTCGAATCGACAAACCTGCTCTGTTGTGAATCGACGGTCCATAAAATGGATGCTTCGAATTGATTGAGTCCATCGTCTTTAGGTGGCTTCTCTGTGCGCTTCGAATCGATGAAGTCTGGTGGATTCGAAACGGGCTTTCGTTTCGATGCGTTGTTTGACTGGTTGCGACCGGTCAGGTTGACTGGGAGTCGAATCGACTCGGTTCTACCCTAGGCTCCATATAAATACCTGGGACTTCGTCATTTTTCACTTTTTTACCTTCTATTTTTACTGTTGCTCTCTGTTCTTTTTTACTTTCGTATCGATAAACTGAGAGAAAGAACTGCTTGTTTCCGAATCGAACCAAACCTTCGATCCTTTGAGTGTAATCGTTAAAATCAGGTAATTAATGGATAGAATCATGTTAATAATAAAGAAACTCGAGATCTCAATCATCCTTCTTGCTTTTACGACTAGTTTTGATGAATTTAAGATCTGGACGAGAGAAAACGAGATTGGGGGATGGAGCGTGGCCATGGAGTTGAGATCCTTTGGGGAAGAAGGAGATATAGAGGAAATCATCTTTGCTTCGTTTCGTGTTGACCTGAAATGGGATTATTCAAATCAATCCAGATAGCATACGTTCGTATCGGTAGGGGGACGAGAGCGGCAATCGATGCGAAGCCATTGTTATTAGATCGATGCAAAATTGGCGAATTTGATCGATGCGAATTGATTTGCCTTCGATCGACACGATTTGTATCGATTCGAACCTGATCGATACGAGGCACTCTCATTCTAGCTTGACCGATACGAACATATCGAGTCGAACCCGATCGACACGAAGTACTCTCATTCCAGCTTGATCGATACGAACGTATCTCCTATTCCGAGATGATCGATACGAAGTACTCTCATTCCAGCTTGATCGATACGAACGTATCTCCTATTCCGAGACGATCGATACGAATGTATCGATTCGAACACAGCCGGGTCGTAATGCATGACTCTTCTGACTCGATACGAAAATGAAATGCGGCGATCGATTCCAACCTAAATCTTGACGAACTTAGAGAAATTTTGAACACCTAAACACTTGACCCCGACGAGCTTCTGCCTTGCATAACTGACTTGATCACAGAACTGTATACTTGAATGCCTTTTGAAGCTCACCGATGGAACTGCTATTCAACAAAAACAAAAAGTATAAAGGAACTTTAACTTGAATCGATCGTTAGTATTCGGATGGCGCAGTTGCGACGGTCAGCAATGACGGTCACTTCCGGTCCGACTTTCAAAGTTTTGTGTTTTGCATATTTCCTTTAATTCTGCAGAATTTGCTCAAATCATGCACAACACTTGCACTGTACAACTCATTCATATACTCTGCACTGGGGAATCCACGGGCTTTTTATCATCTAATGATGGTTTCTCGTGAGTTAGCTAGTTATGGAATCGTCAAGTTAGAAGCAGCCAGAAACTCAGAATCTAACCCCTCCCAGACTTGTAATACCGGACATCGAGGCCGAGGTCATCGGTCCAGCCCCGGATGAGTTACCTGACGCATCTTTCATCAATAGTCCACCGGACTCTGTTCCGTCCAATATCTCCGAAGGTATGCTAGGGAGAATATGCTTAAGGCATGGCCTATCGTTGGACGATGTATTATTGCCGGGACCGGATGACAGACCACATAATCCCCCGGAGGGATATACAGCATTTAACCGACATGCATGCGCAGCTGGGACACTTCCTCCGTTCAACGAATATATAAGAGAAGTTTTGGCTTATCTGGGGATTGCTCCGTCTCAGTTACACCCGAATGGATATGCTTCACTCAACAGCTTGTTCATTGCGTTTATGGAGTACCTCTACCGACCTCCCCGTATGACCGACATAAGATACTTGTTCAATTTCAAAAGCCGAACTGACAGTCCATCTTTCACATTCTTGGAGTCTGTAAGAAACTGCCAAGTGGTCACAGGGTCGTGGACTAGACTGAGCTACTTCAAGTCGGAGTGGTTCTATGTCCGCTGTCCTTCAGGATTCGCCAGAAGATGGCTGTTTAGACGTGAGTATCGTCTCTTTCCCAAGTAGTTGTCAAGGCAACGCGAGAATGAAATCGAACTCATATTTGCTTTTTTCTTTTCTTTCAGCAATAATCCAGCGACCTTAAGGCGGTTACTATAAAGAGATTGTCCGGGTTCTTCAGGAAATTCCGAGTGAAGAAAGGAATATCGAATTGTTGTTGACGGACCGGAACCTCAGAATTCTTGTGTTGAGTGGGCAAAGACAAAGCATAAGGCTTGATGGTGCACTAAAGACTGTCTCCAGAGAAAAACTCAAGCGGAAGAAACCCAAAGTCGTAGTAATCGAGGAACCCGACTCCGAAAGAACTCATACCGATGAGGAACCGTTGGTCGGGCCCGCTGATGCAACCCTGGATTCTGATGAAAAAAGAAAGGGCAAGGCAGTGGCCTCTAAACAGGCTAAATCTGGGAGATGGAAGTCTGTGGTCTTAAACCGCCCTCCTTCAGGAGTTAAAATCTCGGAGGCATCATCCTTGCAAGCCGAAAATCAATTCGAAGGGCTCGCTGACCTTCCAATTCCGGACCTTGCGTCCGCATAACAAGACGTTGAATTGGATGAATTACAGCATACCCTCGATGTTAGCGAGTCTCTTCCTACCAGCGCGATCGACACTTCTGGTTGGTCCGGGGGGTTACACATCCATACACTCTTCACGGCACAACACAGTTCTCTAACTGTAAACAGTATATCATAGACGGTTACTGATCTCCCGTATTTTATTTTTCAGGTACGATGTCTGGACGAGGTTCTGTGCTGGGCAGTTTGCGCAACAAGTGCCGTTACTATGAGCCACGAAGGAGAGAGGGAGAGAGGGATTATGATTCAGGACACTCTGGTCAGGAGAGGTCTGATAGAGATAGGGGATACGTGCGCCGATCCCGATCTCGTTCTCCTCCTCCTAGGACTTCCGTACCGCCCACGGTAGTAGTTTCTTGTCCTCCTGAAACTTCACGGCCTATGCCGCCTTCTCAAGCTCCGAGGCCCGATCCTCCGCACGGGACTGAAATAGCCACCTCCTCAACTACTACACCGGTCATGACTGATTCGACCGGGGAAGGAGCACTTAAACTGGCACAGATGAGGAAGGAATTCCCCGATATCTGTTTTGACGGTTATGTCTTTCCTTCGCATCTGAAGAGAATTCCGCCAACAGCTGAAAACACTATCCATGATTATGTTGCGGATATTTTCTTTCAGTACAAGGAGTGGGCAAGGGCCGTGAGGAAAGCATCCAAAGTGGCATTCGACCGGGGTGTTGTCATTGAAAAGCTGGAGAAAGAGCTGGGTCACAAAGACCGAATTATGAAAGTGCTCGATACTGAGGCCGAGTCTTCCCGTAAGTCTGAGATGGAAGCTCTGAAAAAGGTCGATGAGATAAACTCGGCCATGACCAGGATGAAACAGGAGCACTATACCGCGATCGAAGACATGGGTCACAGGAACACCACCATTACCGCCTAGAGGGACGCCGCTCTCAAGGAGCTTAATGAGCTGAAATCAAAGTTCTCCGAAATAGCAAGGGAGAAGGATGCGGCCAATGTCTCTGCATAGGAGGCCTGTGATCAGGCGGTGGTGCTCCGGAAGGAGAAGGAAGCGGCTATGGAAAAAGTCCGCGAAACGGAAGCCGAGGTTGATGAGAAAGTACGATAGGCGGAAGCCAGGATTGAGGCTGAGATAGAAGAGCTGCTCGTCACTTATAATGCCAATGTGCTAAGGCACCGAGATCTGACTTGGCTCGACGACTATCCAACACATCTTTAAAACGCTTGGAACACGCTAGTTGAGGTGGAGAAATCTGGGCATCCCGACGAAGCCGTTGATGAATTCGAGCTGGAGAACCGCATTCTTAATGATGATGAAAAGAAAGTTCTCCACGGCTCCATGATTTCTCATGAGAAGGAGAGGCTTGGCACTGAGCACCGTATTACGAGTTCTGAGATTGTCGTGTCATCTCAATCTGAGCCAACTCCGATGATCGACTCCTAGCCCATACCGGCATATGATCCAGACCAGCCACGTCTATCTCCTATTAAGGAGCATCCTTCTGAAATTGTTTAGATGACCCCGAGCCGAACCGAGGAAGGTACTCTGAACTAATCTCTTGTTTACTTGGACTGAAGAATTTGCATAGAAGCATATACTAACAAATGTTTCTTTTCTCTAATCAGTGATCGAAGTTGCGCCAGCTGCGCCTCCCGTAGCCCAGGAATCATGCCAAGTGTTGGAGGCCATCATCTCTAAGGTGACCTCCGTTGTGACAACAGCGCCGGTGGAAGTAACGCAGGGGAGCTCACTCTCTTTCGATGAACAGATGATAAATGAGCTCCTTGGCCGACAGAGTGATCCCTTTGTAGACTTACCATTCGGCTTGGGCGGATTCTCGTCTACTTCTAATATTTCAACTCAGACCACTACGGCACATAGTGAGGCCAGAGCACAACGAGAAGCAATGATGTTGGCCGAGATTAATGCCGAGATGGCGGCAGCTGTGCATGGCGGCAGTTCAGATGGCAGAGCAGTAGCGTAGTGCCCTACTCCCCTTATGATTGTATCTCCCGGGGGCACGCTCGTTGATACTAGTGTGCCAGTCCCGCCCCCTGCTGTAGGTTCCATTCCCCCAACTCCTCCTGCGGGAAGCATCCCCATAGATTCCAGCTTGGAGGATGACGTCGACATCATGCCTTCGTCCGAAGGGAGCCCGCCTAAGGAGAAAGGCTCTAAACGAAAGATCACTGGTGGCTCCAGTAGCTCCTCGAAGAAGAAGAAGCTGAGGAAAAAGAAGGATTAGATAGACTTTTTTAGGCATGTGTTTCCCTTTTGTAGTCGGGAATTTTGTTATCTTTTTCTTTTTTGTAGGCCGTGTATAGATGCGGGTTCGGCCCCTGCTAGTAGGAATTTTTTCGAAAGGCTCGTGTATGAACCATTGCTTTTGATTAGTTGAAATAAAATTTTGTCTTCTTGTTTCAACTTAAATTCCTTTTACGCTTAAATGTTGCAGTGTTCGAACTTCAGTCCGATGTACTTGCATTATTTTAACGTTTAAGCATAGCTTGTTTTGTCTGCCAAGTCTGGAAATCTCGGACTTGAGTTGTGATCGGAGGTTGAATCGGAGCTGAACATCATACAGTTTCGGGTAGTGATTAACACTTGAACCTGCCCCCAGTTCCGGGGTTAAGTTATGATGATCAGCTTGTGATCGCACTGAGTGAGGACCGAGCGGTCGAACTACACTTGTTTCCTTATGAATCGTTTCATCCACACTTTGGGGATACAAGTCATCTCGTAAGCGGTAGTTCACACTCTGGGAACTTAAGATTGTTGTTAGTACTCCAACCCATGTCTTGGGAGTTTGGAGTTAGTGTTCATACTCTGGCTCGCACTCTGGGAGCTTGGAGCTGACATGACATACTCCGTCCCGCACTCTGGGGATACAGAGTTGGATGTCTATACTCCGTTTCGCACTCTGGGAATATGGAGTTGAATGTTTATACTCCATTTCGCACTCTGGGAATACGGAGTTGAATGTTTATACTCCATTTTGCACTCTGGGAATACGGAGTTGAATGTTTATACTCCGTTTCGCACTTTGGGAATACGAAGCTGAATGTTTATACTCCGTTTCGCACTCTGGGAATACGGAGCTGAATGTTTATACTCTATTTCGCACTCTGGGAATACAGAGTTGAATGTTTATACTCCGTTTTGCACTCTGGGAATACAGAGTTGAATGTTTATACTCCGTTTCGCACTCTGGGAATACGGAGTTGGCTATAGGATTGTTGTGTGCCAACCCTATTTAACATTGGTGTAATGACTTGCCCCCGAGCTCGGGTTTCACTTAGCGAGTGGCCGGTCGTATCACAGCCACTCTCCATTTGAATAAGTCCCAGTGCGTGATGGGATTTAGCTCTCCGTGCATCTTGATGTTGTATATCGTATTTAATGAATCACAGTTCTGGCTTGAAGAGATGGCATTTTATTGCTGAAATAAGAAAACGCGGCAAAGTCAGTTGCCTTATTACAGAATTCAGATTTCAAAATGCAAAAACAAATTGCTAAATGAAAAGGTATAATGAAATAAATAAAGCATGTCATGTGTAATAGCGACGGAGACTCTCGCTGTTCCAGGCCCTTGGCAAATCAAGACCGTCAACAGTCGATAGTTTGAATGTGCCATCCCCGAGTCTTCGTGTTATCACGTATGGTCCTTCCCAATTTGGTTTCATATGTGAAGGATCTGGATAGATTCTCTTGAGAACGAGGTCGCCGAGTTCAAAGGTTCGAGGTCGAACTTTGGTATTGTATAATCGGGCGACTCGACTTCGATATGCGGCTGCTCTCAAATCAGCCTCTTCCCGTTTCTCATCCAGTAGATCCAAAGATTCAGCAAGCAATATAGCGTTTGTTTTCGGATCATAGTAAGTCACACGATGGGAAAACACTTCCGTTCAACTGGAATAACGGCTTCTGAGCCGTAAGATAAGGAAAATGGGGTGTGCCCGGTTGCAGTCTTGTGAGTCGTTCGATAAGCCCATAATGCCATAGGAAGTTCGTCAACCCATTTGCCTCCAGCCTTTTCCAGCCGTTTCTTTAGGATGGATTTTATAACTTTATTGACAGCTTCGACTTGTCCATTTTCCTGGGGATGTGCGACTGCCGAGAATTTTTTATGGATATGGAACCGTTGACAGAAATTCTTAAATTCTGCGCTTTCGAATTGAGCTCCGTTATCGGTGATGATGGTATGCGGGAGTCCAAATCGACAGATGATGTTGCGAACCACGAAATTTATCACTTTCTTTGTCGTAATGGTTGCAAGGGCTTCGGCTTCAGCCCACTTTGTAAAGTAGTCAACGGCGACGATGGCGTACTTTGCACCGCCTTTCGCCAGAGGTAGAGTGCCGATGATATCGATGCCCCACATTGCGAATGGCTAGGGACTGACCATTTGAGTTATCTCGGTAGGCGGGGCTCTTGGAATTCGGGCATGTTTCTGGCATCTATCGCATTTTCTGGCATAGTTCGCTGCATCTCAGTTCATTGTCGGCCAGTAGTATCCATATCGGAGTATCTTTTTAGCGAGAGCTTGCCCACCGGTGTGATCGCAACACTCTCCTTCGTGCACGTCATGTAACACTCGTTTGATTTCCTCGTGGGCAATACACCGGAGGAGAGGAACGGAATAACCTCTCCTATACATGACTCCGTTTTGGATGACGAACCGTGAAGCTTTTCGTAGAATTTGTCTTTTCTCATTTTTATGCTCGGGCAACGTCCCATTCTTAATGTAATTTCGATACGAAGTCATCCACGACTCTCTACCGGGAGCGGTTTCAAACACAAAATTCGTCTCTATTTGATCGACGCTTGGGTAGGATAAAGTTTAGACGGGGAAAAGTCCCATTTGCTGTGCTTCACCTGTGCTGGCTAACTTCGCCAATGAATCGGCTCTTTGATTGCGTTCCCGAGGTATATAATAAATGGCATAATAATCAAACTAATTCAGTATTTCCTGAACTTGGGCCAAGTAAGCAGCCAGCCTTCGATCCCTTGCTTGATACTCTCCCCGTACTTGACACACAACTAACTGTGAATCGCAGTAAATTTCCACAGCGATAATCCTCAAATCTCTGGCAAGTTTTAGGCCGGTTAAGAGGGCTTCATATTCAGCTTCATTATTAGTTGCCCGAAAATCGAACTTCAAAGCATAACATATAGATCGGCCTTCGGGAGTTTCAAGTACAACACCAGCGCCCGAACACCGGTCGTTTGATGCACCGTTAGTATACATCTTCCAGATGTATTCGGGGGATTCACTGGTTTTGGGCAAGTCTTCTGGAACGGTAAATTCGGCTATGAAATCTGCCAGGACTTGTCCTTGAATGGCTCTTCGCGGGGCGTAAGTGATGTCTAATTGGCTCAGTTCAATGTTCCACTTGAGCAACCTACCAGACGTCTCAGGTCGCGTGAGGACCTGTCGTAACGGCTGATCGGTATACACAGTAAGAGGATGAGCTTGGAAATAAGGACAGAGCTTTCTTGAGGCAACGACCAGGCAATAAGCTAGTTTCTCCAGTCTTGGGTAGTTTCTTTCAGCTCCTGTTAGCCGTTTACTAACATAGTAGACTGGTTTCTGCACTTTGTCTTCCTCCCGAACTAAAGCAGCACTGATCGCATGCTCTGATACTGCCAGATAAAGGTACAGTTGCTCATGGTCAACTGGTTTTGACAAGATCGGGGGTGTGGAGAGATGCTGAATTAGCGATCGGAACGCGCCTTCACATTCCGTGGTCCATTTAAAGTTTCGTTTTCCTTTCCGGATCAGATCAAAGAAAGGAATGCATTTATCGGTGGACTTTGAGATGAACCTGCTCAATGCTGCTACTTTTCCGTTGAGACTCTGGACTTGCTTTATGGTTCTTGGGGTCTGTAGGTCCCTTATTGCCCAGATCTTTTCGGGATTGGCTTCTATCCCTCGAGCGTTAACAATGAATCCGAGGAACTTTCCAGATGCAACGCCGAAGTGGCACTTTAATGGGTTAAGCTTCATTCCATATTCTCGAAGGATGCTGAACATCGAATTTAAATCTCTGACGTGATCTGTGGAGAATCGAGACTTCACCAGCATGTCATCCACGTAAACCTCTATGGTCTTCCCGATCTGATTGGCGAACATCCGGTTGACCAAGCGTTGTTATGTTGCTCCGGCATTCTTTAGACCAAATGGCATGACTTTGTAACAGTAGAGTCCCAGATCGGTTACGAAGCTGGTATGTTCTTGGTCAGGCAAATGCATGGGTATTTGATTGTAGCCAGAATAAGCATCCATAAAAGATAATAATTCATGTCCGGCTGTCGAATCTACGAGCTAGTCAATTCGAGGAAGTGGGAAACTATCTTTTGGACAAGCCTTGTTCAAGTCAGAGTAATCGACGCAAGTTCTCCATTTCCCGTTCGGCTTTCAAACCAGTACGGGGTTGGACACCCATTCTGGATACAAGGCATCTCGAATAAAACTGTTCGATTGTAACTTATCAACCTCCTCCTTAAGGGCGGCAGATCTCTCTGGATCCATACCGCGCCTTTTCTGCTTGACCGGGACATATCACGGATCTATGTTCAGGGAGTGACTTGCAATGCTTGGCGAAATCCCACACATGTCAGAGTGTGTCCAGGCGAAGATGTCGAGATTCGCCCGGAGAAATTCAACCAATTCCTGTTGTGTATGCTTGCTCAGTTGAGACCCAACTTTTAGCATCTTTGAATCATCATCCTCACTGATTGGGATGTCCATAGTCAGTTCGGCCGGAGAAGCTTGACTCTCCTTAGGTTCGTCTTTATCCTCATGGTCCCTAGGGTCAAGGTCTTTCAGGAATTGGTTGTGGTGCCCGGGCCGAGGCCTAAGCATCAATTGTCAATCATCAATAGAACAGACGTAGAGAGATTCCTCTACGCCCTTTCCCTTCTCCTTTCGATGCGCCCCGCGCAGCTCAGCAACATAGCATGCCCTCCCCGTCGCCTGGTCTCCTTGAACGACTCCAATCCCACGATCGGTGGGGAACTTCAGAGTCAAGCACCATGGAGCGATGGCCACCCTGAACTCAGCAAGGGCCGGTCGGCCCAAAAACGCATTATAAGGTGAATCAATCTCTAAAACAACAAACTACAACATTCGGACTCTCCGGCGTTCTCCCACTCCCAACTCCACTGGTAGTTCTATTACTCCAATGGGTATTGAGCACTCCCGTTGAAACCGTGGATTCGGAATTGGCAGGGTTTCAAATCCTTTGCTTCCATCTTCATTAAATCGTAAGCCCGTTTAAGCAAGATATTCACAGAGCTCCCACTGTCAACCAGGATCCTCTTCATCCAAGCAGGACCTACCTGGGCAGATATGACTAGTGGGTCAATTGTAGGGGCTTCGACCTTATCCGTGTCTCGGCTTCTGAATACGATATCATCAGACATTATCTTCTGTTGTTTAGCCGGAGTTCCATCCTCACAATTACTACAACACTCGAAGGCCGCATGCCTGATTGAACTAGCATACGACTCCATTTCCCCCCAGCTCCTGTCTGCCGGGTGGGGACCACCACTTATTATGTTGATAACCAACCTCCCGCCCGCACGAGTGGGTTCCTCCTGTCTTTCTTGATTTTGTGAACGATTCTGATTCGAAGGGCCCGCTCCACCAGACTGCGGCGCCCGCACAAACTGATCTAACTTCCTCTCTCTGATCAACTTCTCGATGAGGTCCTGCAAATGTCGACACTCATTGGTATTGTGGCCGTAGCTTTCATGGAATCTACAGAACTTTCCTGTTTGAACCTGCCTCTCCGATGAAGGTTTCGGAGCAGGCTTCTTGTACTGTACAGTATTGCAAGTCTGTAAGTATACGTTCTCCAATGACGTATTCAACGGCGTGTAATTGTCGAACATTTGAGCCCTACGCCGTGGGCCTCGGTTCTGATCTCTTTTCTTATCCAGGTCGTTGCTGCCTCTCGGTTGAGTTTGCTTGTTCTGTATATTCAGCTGAACTTTTCCGGAACTCTCACCGGACAGCTTAACCGCCACGTTACTCTGTATTCCCTCACTACTGGGCCTCACATCGTCCTGCTTCCTAGACTGTTTCGCGTCCTCTTTCCGTAAGAACTGAGCGGCTTTGGAGTAGAAACGGTCCAACGATGCGGGTGGTTTTCCAGCTAGCCAATTCCCAAACTCAGAATCGGGATCAATCCCTTTGGTTAACGCCATCAAGATCGAGTTGTCGTTGGGATTGCTAATCTCAACACATGCCACGTGGAATCTTTCTAAGTAACGCCTGAGCGTCTCTCCATGAGCTTGGGTGACACTAGACAGGGTATTAACATCTTTAGGTATAGCAACATGCATACGAAATTGTTCCACAAACTTTTTGGCCAGTTGATCGAACGAAGAAATAGATCTAGGTGGTAGCCGTGTAAACCACATTGTCGCGATTCCCCCTAGAGAGATGGGGAAACTTCAACACTTCACTGCATCATCAGCTCTTGCAGCACTCATTGACCATTCATATTTCAAAATATGTTGATTAGGGTCACTATTTCCTTCATACATTGGGAGAGTTGGCATTCTGAATCGCCGAGGGGGTTCAGCATATAATATCTCGTCTGTAAAAGGGGTATGACTACGGGAGATTCCCCAATCATCATTAGTGAGCCCCTGACTCTCGCGTATCATCTGACGTATCATGGTCGAGATATCTAACACTGGCACATTCTGGGCATGCTGAGCTAAGGTGTGGTCGGGTTCCACAGTGCGAGTTTGGACCGGGCGCTGTCGACGGTCTGTATTTCGCCTCCTTGGCTCAGCATCTTCTGGGACATATGGTTCAGGAGTATGTCCGCGTTGTTGATTGTTCGGCTCTGACAAATTCTGGGTATCAACCCTCGTTTCTACCGCGGTGGTTGTCCATGGTATATTGTGGAGCAGTGCCTCCTCGTGTCGAGGCTCCTGTTTGGAAGCTGGTCGACGGTCCTGTCCTCAACTGCCCAACGGTCAAGGCGGGTTGATATCCAGTAGTTTGAGCGTGACTCCCCTCTAACTGGGGATGGGTAGACCTGTGGTGATAGTCAGACGAGGCGGAACTTTCAGTAGACGCGCGGGAAACATCATCCCTCCGGGACCTTCTGCGGCTTTGGCGGTTTAGTTGGTTGGTCAATTCAACATTGGCGCGCAACTGTTCAGCCAAATGTTGCCGGCTTTTGGTCAGTTCTTGGAGCAACACTTGGAACTCTTGTCGGGTGACTGGTCCGGATGGACCCGAGTGAGCAGTGTTGTCCTGATTGGAAGAAGGCTGCTGTGTAGGATTCTGTCTGTCCCGGCCTTCTTGATCTGCAGCGGTAGCGCCAGTTCTTGTGCTAACCATTTTCAGTGGTGGAGTCCTTTCCTAGATTTTATGCAAATCTGAATAGAACGGAAAGATTCCGGATCAGATATCTGGATCTTCCTCTTGGATTTATGCAATCCGGTATCGACGGTAGATCCAAGGAGCAGGAGAAAAAACTGGTTTTCTTAGTGAAAGCACCAAAGTGTTTGTACCAAAAATGGGCACAACACTCTTCGGGTGTTATTTGAAGAGATAAAATGAAGAATATAAATGTAAAATAGAGATTATCTAACAAAAACTCCAACAAACAAGAACGTAAAATGCAAAGACAAGCAATTTAGAGTGGTTCGGCGTAGTGCCTACGTCCACTATGAAGTTTTGATGATTTTATTGATTCTCTTTCAATGATTACAAGCAGTTACAGCGAACAACAGTGAATTACAATTTGGAATTCGAATTCAACTGTAGGAATAAGATGCAAATCTCAATCCGGCAGAGTCTGGATGCTTCAGAATTCAAAGATCCCCTTTCTGTATGCTCCGGGGCTCTATTTATAGGCGTAGGAGGCTGAGATTCCGCTCAAACTTCGGGAGACTTGGTCTTGCACGTGAGGGGACCCACGCGACCATTTCCAGAAAGTTTTGCCTCGATCTACGATCGATACAAATCTATTTCTTATCGATCAAGATGATGTCCAATTAATCTGAAATTTGGCAGGGACATTCTTCAATGTGTACGCAAGCTTCCCTGAAAATCTCATTGGATTTGGATCAGTGGATTGCGAGATATAGTTGATACGAAATGACATTCATCGCTGGCTGTTCCGTTTGACTCCATGGCTTCGAGTCGATCCCATCGTATCGATCACTGCACGTGCTTCAGAGATGATGTGGCGCGCGCACTTTGTTTCGATCCAGTATTCCCTCCGCGCTGACCGCTTCGACTCCATGTATCTCGCCTCGTTTGCTTCGATGGATTACACGTCACCCTAGTTAGTTGACTTGTTGGATACGAATAAGTCATTGGACATGGATTCGAAGTAAGGTCCTCTGATGGATACGAAGAGCGCTGGTCCGATGGATACGAAGTAGACACTAGCTGATGGTTGCGAGACACGTCAGCCGTTGATGGATACAAATCTGATCGATGCGAACTCGATGGGTTCGAACATTGCCAACCTGATCGTTACGAAGCCACGGGGACTTGCCGATGTAAAGCGGATGATGGACACGAGCTGGATGGACACGAAGTAAGGTAACCCGGTGGATACGAGTAAGGCATTTGGCCAATCGATACGAATTGTACTAATTATCGATGGACACGAAATCCATCGATACGAATTCGATGGATTCGAAACACGGCCACCTTTATCGATACGAAATGGTGTTCCCTGATGGATATGAAATGAACATCATTGATGGATACGAAAACATGTTTTTCCCTCCAACTTGTATCCGTCATAACTTGAGCATATGAACTCAGATTGTCTTGAAACTTGGAACGTTGGCTTCCTTTGCTCTCCTAGTCATGTCTCATCAATTGTAGCCCGATCCGGACTCACACAAAATTCATCGATATTCATGACAAGCGATATTTGGAATCCAATCAATTCCTTGGTGTCCTGGCCTTGCCAAAAGGCGGGATAACACACTGGTTGCTCCATTCCTAACCTTAGTTAAACACCTTGTTTTATCTTCCCAGATCTCACAGGCGAGACAAATGTACTAGTCGTTTCCGCATACTCAGTTATTAGCCTTTATTTTGGAATCGATTATAAATATTCTAAATTATCTTTTAAATGCTTAATTTTCCTTTTAAAAACATTCATAATTGATTATAGGAAAAATTGTTAAGTTTAATCCTCATATTTCAAAAGTTATAGAATTTGCAGCAGAAAAGTGCTACGGAAAGTGCTATATGTGGCTTATTTGATTTAATCAACTTTTAATATTTGAAAATTCATATTTTCTAATTCAAATCTCTTTTAAACTATTTAAATAGATTTATTAAATTTATTTCATATTTTTTCATAATTAAAAACGTCCAATTAAACAGATTTTACGTAAGGGTCACTTAACTACACAAGCGCGATTTTTCTAGAAAATTGATTTGGACTTAATTCAAAATCTACTTAATGAAATCTCAATTTTATTTCTTCGTTTATAAGATATGGATATAATAGTTTGGAATTTTCTTATCTCGAATAACTCCAAGCTATATTCCACTCTGTATACCTGTTTGAACTTTTCGGCGTGAAATTGCAAACTACCGTTGCGCGACGCGCCTAGTTTTAACTTATTAAATACGATATATAATCATTCAACGTTGCGACAACTTGCTTTGGTTGAAAACAGTGTTTTTGTTGATAAATTTTACAGTCAAAATTTGACATTTTGTTAAGCTATATATTAAAGTAAACCAAACTTAAAAATGAACTTTTTAATTTCTTAAATAAATTTAAACATGTCTTTTCATATTATAAAATCATATTTAAATAATATCAAATCTCCATTTTTACAGTGTATGTAAAACTGACAAAATGCGACAAAATCAGAACATTTTTGTAAAACGATTATAAACATATTTTTAAATCCTTTATTATACTTCTATTATCTTTATTAAGCGATTTTAATAAGATTTAACTTTTCAAATAGATGACTAAACATATTTATTTATTTTTAACAAAACTTAACTTTTGCTGATTTGTTCTAAAATCTAAATTTTATACTTTTTAATTATTAGCTATAAGGATAAATAATTTCTCTATTATTATTTGTTATATACAACTTATTTATTTAAGTTTTAAACCATTTTAAATTTTAAAATAAACAAAATCTCTCAGTTTTGAAGTAGCGAAATTACGGGTCGTTACAGATTTGAAATAGATATAAATTGAATGATTTTAATGAGAATTTGAATTGAAAGATTAAAGTTGAGTTTGTTGATTTGAAATTTGGATATGATCCAGGTTTGTTGAAATGAAAGAAACAGTTTGATTTGATATTATTTCCAAATTAATCATTTTAATATAAACTATATAAAAATCTATTATTTTAAAATTCAGATTATTTAGATTTTCAAACTATTTACTAAATAAACCGTTTCCAATAATCAAACCATTTTATATTAAACTATTTTAACTGTTTTAAAATCCTTAAATTATATAAACTATCAAATTATTTTAAACTCTTAAAACTAGTTTAAACTATTATAAACTATTTCTAATACATCAACTTTTAATATATATTACCTATTTTATTATATAAACTATTTCTAAAATATATGTTATTTTAATCTATAACCTATTTTTAAACATATAAATTATTTTTAAATGTATAACTATTCCAATATATAAACTACTTTCAATATTCAAACAGTTAAAGGTGGAACTATTATGATTTATATTTAATTGATTTAAAGGCAATATATTGGTATGAGGGTTTATCCTATCTTATGGTTTGATTTTGAAAATGAATATGAAATAAAGTGAATATGATTTCGGAAGTGAATATGTTTTCAAAAGTTGTATGATTTTGAAGTGAATATGATATTTTGATATCAATTATGAATCGGTTTTATTTGAAATGTAAAAGAACCAACCGGTGTGAAATAACCGTTTCGTTGTTAAAGAGACCGGGATCGGATATTATCATACTCTCTGCCAATACCGAAAACCACTTTAACAACTGTGCACGTGGTGGAGAATCCAGAACGAAGTAGGATGGTTTGGCGAACGATTCCGTATGAGGTATGAACGCGGCCCTGACCCCCTCGGGTCAGTTTGTTGTGACTAAAACAAGAGCCATGCCGGGCCAAGTGGGGTCGTATCCCCTATCGGGCACATTTCTTCGATACCATATTATAACCTTGTGGTTGATTTAGTGGCCATCCTTCGATTTAATTTTGGAAGTGTTTTCCGAAGTGGGCGGTAGTAGCTGCTATGCGTTACCACCAGTCCGGATCCGCAAAACGGTAGTATCCTACCTTGGGCATTGCCTCGCATGCCTTGTCATATGCCTTATCGAGCCCATTACGAGTTTGGTTTGAGTCGTACACTATGGAATGCCCTCTAATAGCCCTTCAGTTTACGGAGGAATTACGGTGTTGTATAGACTGCGACATTTATAAAAATGTGTTAAGGGGGATATGGGTAACGCCTTAACGCTATTTTAATACTTTGCTTTACTGTAGACATATTATAATAGCTATAACGAACAAGAATTTCAGTCATACGAAATTCAGATATTTAATTGATTTTAAATATTCATAAGTAAATTTTATAAGTTGAATAACTTATATTTGAAATATAATAACTAAATTGCTAATTTAATATTTGAAATTGCAGAAATAATTTGATTTTGAATTTAATGTGAATGAAAATGATTTATAAAGTTAATTTAAATTTTATTTGAATTAGAATGATGTTAGAAAACTTTTAAAATTGAATCAAAAGCGATTTAAAAGAAATTGAATATTTTAATATTTAATTAACGTGTGAAAATAGTCAATTTTGATACTATCTCACAATTTGACGAAACCAGTTTCATTGGATCCGTAATGTTATATTATTGTAGGATTTCTAATTTCGTGTCAATCTGATTTACGGTTTAGTCGTGCGAAGCTAAAACGCCTAGAAATTTATTTAAGTAAATTTTAATTAAAATAATTCGATTCGAAAACCTACCTTCCAAATATGATGGAATTGGCCTCCGATATATATTCCATTGTCTTCGAAATAGGGGTAAAATATTTTGAACGCTAGGCGACACGCTTCGATTGGAGTTCGAAATATTTTCGGATGAATAGTGCGCGAAAATTTTCTACAAAAGGACATCATTTTCTAGAATTTACAAAACCCTAATTTCTATAACTGTAACGACCCCGGATTTTATATATATTTAAATTGATAATTAATTTAGTTTTTGAATAAAATTTGTGAAACTAATCGATAAATTGATGCGAGTTTCCCCGAGCAACTAATAAATTCTATGTTAAATCATTTAAAATTTAAATATTGTATATATATGTGAATATATATGTATATGTGATATATGAGTAAATTTGAATTTATATATATATATACATTGAATTTGAATTTAAATCTTAAATAAATGGGTTAGAAATAAATATAAAATATATAGACTTTTGACACAAGGAAATAAATAAATGATTTAAACTTAGAATTGATGGTTAATAATGATTTGAATTTACAAAATAAATATAAGACAAGAAATATTAAATAAAAATAATAATAATATCTGAGTTAGAAATAAAAATGAATAAAAGATAAATTAAGAAAATAAATAGATAAAAATAGAAATACACACATATAAAAATGAAGTAATAAATTGACTAAAATGTAACAACAAAATTAAAATAGAAATGTAAGAAAGTTTTAAATCTAAGTTTAATCTGAATTCAGATTTAAATATGTATTCCAGTTGAAGCTTATTATTTTTAAAATGTAAGAAAGTTTTAAATCTAAGTTTAATCTGGATTCAGATTTAAATATGTATTCCAGTTTTAAAATGAAAAGAAGCTTTAAAAATTTAAATTGTTTTAAACAACTTGAATGTTTAAAGTATATTTTTAAAAATGGTTTTGAGTTGAGAATAAAAGTTTTCAAACATATTTGAAAATATCAAATGAGTTTCACCTTAAATTTAATGAAGATTGATTGATTTATAACTAATTAATTATTCAGTTAATCAAAATGAATAATTTATTTATTTAATGGATTAATTTAAATAAGTAATTTAAGGTTTAAAGATTGATTAATTGAATTAATTAAGGATTATTAATTTAATATTAATTAATGATTAAAATTGATTAATCAAGTAATTAAGCAATGATTAATTCAAGAGTAATGTGATAAATTAATTAAGGTGATTAATTTAAGGTTAGTCAATTTAAGTTAAAGGTAAATTAACTAATGAAAATGATTAAAGGTTAAATTTCTTAAAATAATTAATTAAGGGGTTAATTAATTATGTAATCGGCTTAAAGGTTAATTTAATTGATAAGGTTAATTAAAAATAATTTAATCAATTAAGGTAATTGATTAATTAATCTATATCACATGATTTGTCATCAATTAATTAGGATTGGATAACTAATTCATAAGCAATTAATTTAATTGGAAATAAATTGAATTAATTAGGATTAAATAATTAATTAATCCTATCTATGAATAATTTTGAATGCTTGACCTCACTTATGAATGATTATATTGTATGAGATTCTTGAATTGCTTGTAATATATCCTGATTTGTGTGTGATCTGTAATGTAGTTAATTATCTGTGATATAATTTATTATCTGTGATATATATATATATATATATATATATATATATCTGTGATCTGTGATTGAAAGATAAGCGTTATAGTTTATACCGCTTATCTACTATATTTCTTTATTTTAATCTGTGCTGATTGACGATGATGTTGCACTATTGCGTGTGAAACCCCTAGACTACACCATACACACACAAATATGGATTTCACGTGGAAATCGGTTAAGTCACGGATTTTTAACAATTTTGAAAATGGAATACTAGAATCCAAAAATAGATTTGGAAATTGGAATTGAGTACTTTTGAAATGAGTTTCAAAAATAAAAGTTATTTTAAATAACTTAATAAAACTTCAAATTCAAATAAATTTGATTTAAATTTGAATTCAATATTGGAAATTGAATTCAATGACTTGGAATTTTGGTCTAAAAGATTATACAAGTTATAAAAGGTGTTTATATGGGTTTTACCATTTATAAAGTATGGTTTTGGAAATTTAAATTTAAATCCAAGTTTTATACTTGGATAGCTTTAACTTATGTAAATTGTAATCAGTTTCCCAAAACGAAAACTGTTTGTTTCCAAATGATTAAAGCTTTCATATAAGAAATGAATTTCCAATTTGTATTAAAAGAATTTCAAATTTGAATTGAAAATGGTTTTCCAAGTTACGGATAAATCTCTGGAAATGAGTTTTGAAAGCTATAAGTTAAATCTTGATTTAAAGATTTAATGAGTTAATCCAATTGAAATGGAAATTGATTTGGGAAATCTATGAATAGATCTTTGTGAAACTGGGTGAACTTTGTGAAATGAATCTTTTTGTGTAAAAAGATTAAAATGGTAATGTGTTTAAACCATTTGAAAGAAAAGTTTTGGGTAATAAGTTGTGACTTAATTGAAATCCCAATATCCATATGTTTTTAAATATTACGCTCACAATTCGGTTTAGCCGGGAGAGGACTCTGTGTCATATAACCCATTCCGAATAAGTGATACGTCGTATATGGATAGCAATTGAAGACCGGTGTTGATGACTGGGTATTTTTGAAAACGATAGGATAACTTATCGATTGTCTCTGCACTGGGTAGCGCCCGGTACAGAGATTCCCTAAGTGATGGGAAGTCCGATCGGGATTGTGAATACTCGGATTGCAAGGGCTTCTTCGGAAGTGCCTTCGGTTCTGTTCGAACCCGGATCAGACTTGTATGGTTGTATGTCTGACACTACACTTTGAGATATAAAGCTGATTTCTTTCAAATACATTTCTGTTTGGTGGCGGAGATTTATTCTCTTAGCTTAACACACTTCTCTGAGACGTACGAGCTCAGAGGTTATGTAGTTGAAGGTTATCGGTGATATACTCCCAATTTGGTAGTGTGGCATGCTGAGTGTTGCTGTGTGTTGATGGTCAATTGCTGATCATTTGTTGATCAAAGCATGGCTTTGTGAAAAAAGCATAGCTTTATGGACGAGACCTCATCGAACCTCACAAACCGAAAATGGTCGAAATAGGAAAGATGCGGCAAGGTTATGAGGGTCGCTCCATTTAGGGTATGTCATTTCCTTCTGGAAAAAGGTGATATTATGGTATGGAGCCTAGATATTTACCTGTATGGTTGCTCCAATCTCATTTACTGTGTGATTGTTGCTTTGTGATCGAGGCCTCGGATAAAGGTCCCAAAGGACCGAGGGGTGGCATATTCGTGTAGTAGTTACCTAGTGTAAGAGGTAACCCAGCCTTATTTTGGCAGAGAGCTAGTTAGTTCTCAGGACGTCCATCCAGAGGCATACCCATTGGCAGTAGGAAGTTCCTTAGCCTGGCCATTTGTTGGAAAATCCAAAGAAACAATACGATCCTTGTACGGTTTTAGTTGTATAACCTGCTATGGAATGTGGTGGTAACCTGCTATTGAACATAGTAGCTATAGTAGGCATACAATAATGGTTGTATGCTGGCTAAGATTAATATTATACTTTCGAAATGTTTTCACACTATGCACTAGTGATAATATCAAAAGAGTTTTTTTCTTGCGTAGTAAGCATGTTTGACTATCATAAGAAGAAATCTCCTCCAATTCTGCGATTGCATTGTGTGTGTGGCGGGAGGTCTTATGGTAGTTTCATTTTCAAAAAGCATTGCGGATTTCAATGTTTAAAGTTCTTTTGTTGTTTGTTTTAAAGATAAACTGTTTTTGTTACTCACACCAGTCCCATGACTGACTCGGAGTTTATTGTTCCCTTCCTAAACTCTGGGTGCCCACAATTTTCCACACGGGCAGTCTAGAGTTGGGTTTTTCAGATAGTCAGGTTTAGTAGATTATCGGGAGCTAGTTCAGTTTTTGGAGTTCATGGCTGACGTTGCTTACCTTGGTGCAACGTGATGGTGGTTCGAGCTGATGTTGGAATTGTTGGACTCATTCTCTTTTTCAGATCATTTGGAGTTATCACTTCTGTTATTTCCGTTGTATCATTATTTATCTCTGATATTGTTGTATCATATTGATATCATTGTTGTATATCATTCTGGATATTGTATTCATTGGAGTTGTATATGATATCATTGATTTTTTTATTCCGCTGTGTTGTTATACTTACTGTGTTATAAGCTCCGGAGAGCCAGATTCGGCGTTTGAATCTGCGGCATATTGAGTACAAGTGAAGTACGGGTGCCGATTTTCGAAGGCCGAGTTCAGGATCTTTACATTTGGTATCAGAGCTAAGGTTAAACTTTAGCTAAGGTGTATAACACATTAAGTAGCTCATTAGAGATAGGGTGAAGTATACCTTAGAATGATTATCTCTAAGATATCCGTCCGTATGCCTCAGCAAATTCTCTTACTATTCACTTATATTAAGTACGAGTGCAAGAAGAGGATGAGATAGGGGACAGGGGAATACGACTATAAATGGTCAATACTCTGTAACAACAAGGAAACAATCTTTTCTCTATCACTCTCTTTTGTTCAACATCTTTTCTCAATTCTTTGATAGTTCCTGGTAGATCCAGGAAGGAGATTCGATATATTAATATGGGACATAAACTCCAACTGAGTCAGAAATTGTTTGTTTGGATGAATTGGTTGCTTTGGTTGCTATGGTTGATAGGTATACTTTAGTTTCTAAACTAAAAGTTTTGGAATTGTATCCATATATCTGTCTATCTTTGGGTCCGGATATGTTCTACGAATGGTTAGTTATCCCTTCGAACTAACCAATGCCCTGCATATTTCGTAGATCTGGATAACCCGAGTATCTTATGAAGTGTTAAAACAGATTCGTTCTTGTATCTATTATTGATATTCTGATTTGGTAAGCCAAATGCAGAATAGATGTTCAGTTGATTTGATGAAATATTCTTCATCTATCTTTGTGTCCCCTGGAAAATTTCAAGGACGAAATTTCTTAAGGGGGGAAGGTTGTAACGACCCCGGATTTTATATATATTTAAATTGATAATTAATTTAGTTTTCAAATAAAATTTGTGAAACTAATCGATAAATTGATGCGAGTTTCCCCGAGCAACTAATAAATTCTATGTTAAATCATTTAAAATTTAAATATTGTATATATATGTGAATATATATGTATATGTGATATATGAGTAAATTTGAATTTATATATATATACACATTGAATTTGAATTTAAATCTTAAATAAATGGGTTAGAAATAAATATAAAATATATAGACTTTTGACACAAGGAAATAAATAAATGGTTTAAACTTAGAATTAATGGTTAATAATGATTTGAATTTACAAAATAAATATAAGACAATAAATATTAAATAAAAATAATAATAATATCTGAGTTAGAAATAGAAATGAATAAAAGATAAATTAAGAAAATAAATAGATAAAAATAGAAATACAAAAAATGAAGTAACAAATTGAGTAAAATCTAACAACAAAATTAAAATAGAAATTTATTTAGCAATATTACTAAAGAAAAAGAAAAGAAAGGAATACATTCAAATATGAACAAATAAAAGGTAAGTGTAGACCTGAAAAACAAATAAAAAAATATGTGAAACTTGCAAAGGAAGACACCCAAGATTATCTCATACATGTATCAGCCGAAATGAAGAAAAATTATATAAAAATGGTACCAAAGCAATTAATGCAAATATCCATCAGCCCCCAAAGCAACGAAATATCTCTGCCTATAGTACAAATATTTGTACCAGAAAGAAAAAAATACATTACCCTGTACAAAACAAATATCATCATCTCCTGTAAACTTTTCATTTCCATATATACATCAAACTTTTCATCTCAATTTCGTTCATTCATAACTAAGCAAAACTGAAATAACATCATCTTTAAACTTAAACAAAAAAAAACTTCACTTTAAAACAACAATATATATCAAATGCAAACCAGAGGATTAGAGGAAAGCTTCAGCAAGCAAAGCTCAAGCCTGGTTTCACATTTCACACTCTGTTCTTCTTCCTGGAAACCAATGTGAGTAAACTTCTTAATCGAAAGCTCCAAATTGTTTTTATTTGTTGATGCCTGTGATGATGGATATAAGTGATGACTTGAAATGGTTAGTCATAGATGTACATGCATGTATATGAATTTAAAAGCGCCTGTGCATGTCTGTATTTAAATGACTTGCCTCTGTTTGTTCTTAACACACCAAAACAAGTTTAAAAATCAAATTCTCTTTCCCCAATCTCCTTTAGACTTTAGGATCTGAACAAAATGTGTTTGTTAAATCTTAAGCTAGTTCTTAATAATATTTTTAAGAAAATCTGAAGGTAAATTTTGAACTGGAACAAGAATTTAGTGAAACTCAAATAAATACAAAAACCCAAGTATCTTAATTTCTCGAATCAATTATATTATGTGATTTGTTCTTGTAAATAATGATTTTTAAAAGAAAAATCACGGTTTTTAATTTGGTAGGCTTCGAGAATTAGTAGGTTGAACGTGAAATGGGTTTGAACAAAATTACGGTGATCGGTGGGTTTTTAGTTCTCGTGATTGAAGTCGAAGACTGCTGGGAGGATGTAGATGTGAGGAAAAATAGTGGAAGTGATTTCAGATGATCGTAGTGATGGATTGACGTCGATTTAGGGTTCGACAGTCACTTTTGGCTGTTGGAGTTCTTGGGGAGATTGCGACTTTGTCATGGTGTTTGGGCCGATCGCACTAATGGGGGACGGTGCGTTGGAGTTTGTCGAAGCTCCGACCAAAATTTCATGGTCTATGGTGTACTAGATCCTGGGACGAGGAGTTTTCCGATGATGGTGATTTGGTTCCAGTGGTCTCGAGAAGTTCGATTTTGATTTACGGGGAAATTCGTGGTTCTAGGTGATCGTTCGTGACGAGATGGTAGTCGTCGACGTGTGGGTGGTCTTGGCGATGGTCGGAGGGCGTTGGATCAACGGTGCACGTGCACGCGTAAGAGCTGTGTATTTGGGAATAATGATGTTTTGGGGAAGAAAGGTTTTTCTCGGGGTTTTGTTCGAGTTTTACTGGGTTTGACTCGAAGTGGGTAGGGTCGTGAGTGACCCGAAGTCTTACTCGGGAAAACTAAAGACTAGCTCGGGTTAAAATGATATAACAGGTTTAAACAGAAACCTATTTGTTCTGTTTTAAATTTTTAAAATGAATTTAAAATGTAAGAAAGTTTTAAATCTAAGTTTAATCTGAATTCAGATTTAAATATGTATTCCAGTTTTAAAATGAAAAGAAGCTTTAAAAGTTTAAATTGTTTTAAACAACTTGAATGTTTAAAGTTTATTTTTAAAAATGGTTTTGAGTTGAGAATAAAAGTTTTCAAACATATTTGAAAATATCAGAATGAGTTTCACCTTAAATTTAATGAAGATTGATTGATTTACAACTCATTAATTATTCAGTTAATCAAAATGAATAATTTATTTATTTAATGGATTAATTTAAATAAGTAATTTAAGGTTTAAAGATTGATTAATTGAATTAATTAAGGATTATTAATTTAATATTAATTAATGACTAAAATTGATTAATCAAGTAATTAAGCAATGATTAATTCAAGAGTAATGTGATAAATTAATTAAGGTGATTAATTTGAGGTTAGTCAATTTAAGTTAAAGGTAAATTAACTAATGAAAATGATTAAAGGTAAAATTTCTCAAAATAATTAATTAAGGGGTAAATTAAATATGTAATTGGCTTAAAGGTTAATTTAATTAATAAGGTTAATTAAAAATAATTTAATCAATTAAGGTAATTGAATAATTAATCTATATCAGATGATTTGTCATCAATTAATCAGGATTGGATAACTAATTCATAAGCAATTAATTTAATGGAAATAAATTGAATTAATTAGGATTAAACAATTAATTAATCCTATCTATGAATAATTTTGAATGCTTGACCTCACTTATGAATGATTATATTGTATAAGATTTTTGAATTGCTTGTGATATATCATGATTTGTGTGTGATCTGTAATGTAGTTAATTATCTGTGATATAATTTATTATCTGTGATATATATATATATATATATATCTGTGATCTGTGAATGAAAGATAAGCGTTATAGTTTATACCGCTTATCAACTAAATTTCTTTATTTTAATCTGTGCTGATTGACGATGATGTTGCACTATTGCGTGTGAAACTCCTGGACTACACCATACACACACAAATATGGATTTCACGTGGAAATCGGTTAAGTCACATATTTTTAACAATTTTGAAAATGGAATACTAGAATCAAAAAATATTTTTGGAAATTGGAATTGAGTACTTTTGAAATGAGTTTCAAAAATAAAAGTTATTTTAAATAACTTAATAAAACTTGAAATTCAAATAAATTTGATTTAAATTTGAATTCAATATTGGAAATTGAATTCAATGACTTGGAATTTTGGTCTAAAAGATTATACAAGTTATAAAAGGTGTTTATATGGGTTTTACCATTTATAAAGTATGGTTTTGGAAATTTAAATTTAAATCCAAGTTTTATACTTGGATAGCTTTAACTTATGTAAATTGTAATCAGTTTCCCAAAACGAAAACTGTTTGTTTCCAAATGATTAAAGCTTTCATATAAGAAATGAATTTCCAATTTGTATTAAAAGAATTTCAAATTTGAATTGAAAATGGTTTTCCAAGTTACGGATAAATCTCTGGAAATGAGTTTTGAAAGCTATAAGTTAAATCTTGATTTAAAGATTTAATGAGTTAATCCAATTGAAATGGAAATCGATTTGGAAAATCTATGAATAGATCTTTGTGTGAACCTGGGTGAACTTTGTGAAATGAATCTTTTTGTGTAAAAAGATTAAAATGGTAATGTGTTTAAACCATTTGAAAGAAAATTTTTGGGTAATAAGTTGTGACTTAATTGAAATCCCAATATCCATATGTTTTTAAATATTACGCTCACTATTCGGTTTAGCCGGGAGAGGACTTTGTGTCATATAACCCATTCCGAATAAGTGATACGTCGTATATGGATAGCAATTGAAGACCGATGTTGATGACCGGGTATTTGTGAAAATGATAGGATAACCTATCGATTGTCTCTGCGCTGGGTAGTGCCTGGTATAGAGATTCCCTAAGTGATGGGAAGTCCGATCGGGATTGTGAATACTCGGATTGCAAGGGCTTCTTCGGAAGTGCCTTCGGTTCTGTTCGAACCCGGAACAGACTTGTATGGTTGTATGTCTAACACTACACTTTGAGATATAAAGCTGATTTCTTTCAAATACATTTCTGTTTGGTGGCGGAGATTTATTCTCTTAGCTTAACACCCTTCTCTGAGACGTACGAGCTCAGAGGTTATGTAGTTGAAGGTTATCGGTGATATACTCCCAATTTGGTAGTATGGCATGCTGAGTGTTGCTGTGTGTTGATGGTCAATTGCTAATCATTTGTTGATCAAAGCATGGCTTTGTGAAAAAGCGTAGCTTTGTGGATAAGACCTCATCGAACCTGGTCGAAACAGGAAAGATGCGGCAAGGTTATGAGGGTCGCTCCATTTAGGGTATGTCATTTCCTTCTGGAAAAAGGTGATATTATGGTATGGAGCCCAGATATTTACCTGTGTGGTTGCTCCAATCTCATTTACTGTGTGATTGTTGCTTTGTGATCGAGGCCTCGGATAAAGGTCCCAAAGGACCGGGGGGTGGCATATTCGTGTAGTAGTTACCTAGTGTAAGAGGTAACCCGGCCTTGTGTTGGCAGAGAGCTAGTTAGTTCTCAGGACGTCCATCCAGAGGCGTACCCATTGGCAGTAGGAAGTTCCTTAGCCTGACCATTTGTTGGAAAATCCAAAGAAACAATACGAGCCTTGTATGGTTTTAGTTGTATAACCTACTATGGAATGTGGCGGTAACCTGCTATTGAACATAGTAGCTATAGTAGGCATACAATAATGGTTGTATGCTGGCTAAGATTAATATTATACTTTCGAAATGTTTTCACACTATGCACTAGTGATAATATCAAAAGAGTTTTTTTCTTGCGTAGTAAGCATGTTTGACTATCATAAGAAGAAATCTCCTCCAATTCTGCGATTGCATTGTGTGTGTGGCGGGAGGTCTTATGGTAGTTTCATTTTCAAAAAGCATTGCAGATTTCAATGTTTAAAGTTCTTTTGTTGTTTATTTTAAAGATAAACTGTTTTTGTTACTCACACCAGTCCCATGACTGACTCGGAGTTTATTGTTCCCTTCCTAAACTCTGGGTGCCCACAATTTTCCACACGGGCAGTCTAGAGTTGGGTTTTTCAGATAGTCAGGGTTAGTAGATTATTGGGAGCTAGTTCAGTTTTTGGAGTTCATGGCTGACGTTGCTTACCTTGGTGCAACGTGATGGTGGTTCGAGCTGATGTTGGAATTGTTGGATTCATTCTCTTTTTCAGATCATTTGGAGTTATCACTTCTGTTATTTCCGCTGTATCATTATTTATCTCTGATATTGTTGTATCATATTGATATCATTGTTTTATATCATTCTGGATATTGTATTCATTGGAGTTGTATATGATATCATTGATTTTTTTTATTCCGTTGTGTTGTTATACTTACTGTGTTATAAGCTCCGGAGAGCCAGATTCGGCGTTTGAATCTGCGGCATTTTGAGTACAAGTGAGGTACGGGTGCCGATTTTCGAAGGTCGAGTTCAGGATCTTTATAATAACCCTAGCCGCCCCCTAAACGTTCAATGGCCGAAAAGCTTCGATCTTCTTCCCCAATTATCTCCCAATCCATCCACTATTTTCAAAAACTTTCTTCTGCAAAGTGGCAGAGCTCGGCACGATCGACAAATCCAACGGTGATGATGGATTATCAAGCGACGACGTGGCGGCAAATTGAGGTCAAACGCACGCCGTTCGAAGAGGTTTTGCATGGCAATGGAGCGAGCGAGTTCAACTTTGCTTCTGCCAATGATGGAGCTCGCGACGAGCTTTCGTGTGTGTAGTCCTTGATCACGTTCTAGGGGATCGATAGAGGAGTGGTTGGTGGTCAAAGAAGGGCGACGTTGGGTTTCTCGAGCAAGTCGCATACGAACAAAGGGGAAGAGGAAAAGAAGGAATTGTGCGGCCGAGATCTACAGTTTAGAAAACAAAGGGTCAAGATTAAACATAGGTTTAAAGATAAAATAAAATTTGTAAATTAAATATATATAAATTTGTATAAACTGTAAAATTGTGTAACTTGTTCATACGAGGTCGAAATCGGACGAAACAAGTTGTGTCGGTTTCGTTTTGGCGAACACTACGCGATGGAGTTGGTTTGGAGTTGATTGGAGCTAGTGAAAATTTTGGGTAAAATTAAATGCTCGTTTAATTTTTTTCGGAATAAAACGCTGTAACGGCTATTGGAACCAAAGTGAGTATAACTCACTCTATCTGACTCGCTTATATTTTTATATAAGTGGGAATAAATTTATTTTACGCTGATTGATGATTGTTTGGATGATATATGATATATTATATATATATATTGATTGGTTGGATATATTCCTGCCTATTGGAGCAGATGAGACCCTATATGTTCCCGTGTATGAGCGGATGACCTTTTGTATGCGCGTCTGCCTCGAAGCGGACGTTGTACACATATTCTCATATGTATATTTGTTGCAGGTGACAGGTTAGAGGGATCCAACTGGATTCCTCACCAGTGTTGATTTTTATTTACAAATATTGTTATATATGCTATTATCATATGATATATGATGATTTGGATGTCGTGGTTGATGTGAATCACCTTCTTTAGCATTTTTGCAGCATTGGGCATTATTTTGGAGATTTAAAATATTAAATTGATGATTTCAATTTAAAAAGGATTTCAAAGTGATTTTGAAAATATATATGATTTTTGAATTGTTAAAGAAATGGATTTATTTTAAGTAAATAAAAGTTATAATTTTTATGTTATAAAAATTACGGCTTTGTGAAATTTAAGCAAAATATGACTTTTGAGATATGGATTTAACTATTTTGTAAAATAAGTTAAATTGAGAATTTTGATTTATTATAAATGGGTTATATATATAAGATTTATAAAATTGATATTTTATAAATAAAAATAATGGAATTATAAAGGAGTTTTATAAGTGTTAAAATGAAGTTATAAATGAATCTTATAAGTGAATAAGATTTATAAATTTATGAAGTTATAAAAAGAACGAATTTGTAAACAAGAGAATTATAAGTAAATTTACTTATAATCGGATTTTGGCATATAAATGAGATATAAATGGAATTTGTTAATAAAGGAATTTTATAAATGGAAGTTTTTATAAAATAGAAATGTGAATTGTAAACATTGTTTTATAAATGTGAAATCAACTTATTTTGATAAGTTAAATATGAAAGCTTATTAAAGGAATTTCATTCACGATTTTGGACAGTGAATAATCCTTTAATAAATGTGTAGAAGTAATGAATTTGGTAAAGGAATTTTATTCACGATTTTGAAAAGTGAATAATCCTTTAAATTAAATAAATGTTTTGAAAAGTGATCTTTTAAATGGAGTTGAATGGTTTAAAGATGTTTTAAAAGGTGTGAGCATCGAATACATAGATTTTAATATTCATTGTTGCAATAGACGTTTTCGTGAAGTAAGAAAAGCATGGACTATAACACTGTTGTTGTAGTAAATGATTTTCTAAAGGAGTTGTTTTGTATAGTATATGGGATTTATATATCTATCTAATTATTGAATCCCTATACTAATGATTTTGGTTTGTCGTAACGATGTTTTACGCAACATTTGTTTTGACCCAAATAAATATGTTTAAGAGAATGTTTCCCTTAAAGAATAAAATATATACTTAATCATGATTTTAAGTATATGTAATATTTTCTAAGTCTTGAAAATAAGGTAAATTGTGAATTCACTTATTATTAAAATAAGTATATGGAAATGTTTTCCAAATAGTAAAATATTGAAATGGTTTTGAGATTATATCTTTTTTAAAAGATAATTTGAAGTGAATATTTGGAAAGTGATTTAATTAATAAATGATTAATTAAAAGGGCCTAGTGATTGCTTATGGTGTTAAATATTTGTTTGTTGCTTTGATAGTTAAATAACCGACTATCAAATTTGGCAATTTTAGTTCCTCGACTTGATGTGGGAACTATTTAGTCGTACACTTAGTACGTAGCCATCTGTGTAGAATTGAATATCGTTTGTGTTGAGGATGATGATTCATGTAGTGCGGAGTATTACTCCAATCTATCGAGCTTCCTTCTTGGCCGAAGGATAGCAAGCTGAAAGTTGGAGACGTGAAGACGTGATAAGTCTATAAGACTTAGTTTCTGTATGAGGCTGAGAAACGCTTTTGCGTTGTTGGTGCGAAGATACCGGGATCGGTTTATCCGAAAACCACTTCGGACCAACATATATACGACGATTATGCAGGTTGGCCGATGATATTGATGTTTAGGATTTTCATAGTGAAGGACTGCTTTTTGATCATTTGGGGATAAAATCCCAATATACATATAGTAGCAATAGTCTCTTCGTTATGAAATATCCAATGCAAGGACTATTTGCTACTAATCCTATGGATTCCCCGACAAAATGTGGTAGGAGAGTACCTTCGGTTTGTCATGTTCCTAGACAACTTGTATGGAGGAGTGTTTGATATTGCATTTCTATTGGTTACATACATTGGTTTTTACAAACGTACATCTGTTTGGTGGCGGAGAAGGCAACTTCTCTTAGCTTAACACCCTTCCTTGAGACGTACGAGCTCAAGGTTGTATTTTTGTGAAAGGCAATTAGTAGTCAACGAAAATGGCAAATATGGCATTCAAAAGTGATGTGATATGTGAAAGGTAATCGTTACCTCAGGCCTCATCAACCGGAAATGACCGAAACAGGGTTAGATGCGGAAAGGCTAAGTGGGTAATTCCCAATTAGGGTATGATCATCCTCTTCTAGATATATTTCATTCCGCTATGACGTTTAGGATGTAAATTAATGTGGTTTGTATGATATGAGGTACCTCGAAAAGGTCGGTAACGACCGGGTGATGATATATTCGGTACTACGTAGTTATAGAGGTAGGCCGTTCTTGTGTTGGTAGAGGTTCATTTGTGATGTTCCTCGATACATTCCTATAGAGATGTGTACTGCTAGAAGGTAGTCCCTTCACCAGGTCATTTGTATGGAAATACAAACTCCGCTACGTGCCAGCCATTTTGATTTTATTACCCACTTTGGGCTATATGTTGGAATTTAATCAATGTAACAATTTCGGCTATGATTAATATTATTTGTATACTAGACACTAGTATAATATAAGATGATTTGATATGAAAGGTTTTGGTTACCGTAAGGTAAAAACATGTCCGTGTTTATGTGTGGGCGTGTCTTACAAGATACTTTTGTTTTGAAAGGAAAGTTTTGGTAACCTAATAAATTCAGTTGACTGTGTTTCCTCATGCTTGTTTACCAGACTGATCCGGGCGTTCTTCCTTTTAAATGCTCGGGTCAGACCGAGTATATTTACAGGTTCAGATTTGGTGCTTTGGAGCTTCAGCAATAGAGCTGGAGATCTTCATTTTCGTATACACGTATCTGTTTATTTTCCGCTGCTTTGTTATTTATATTATCAGCAGTTGTATGGACAGGTTATTATAACTGGTCCAGGCTGATGATTTGTGATTGATTGTTGAACTCTGATTGATGTACGTATATACAGTTTCTGTTTTGTAAAGATCATTGATATGATATTATATGTTTTCCGCTGCGATGTAAGATTCTATATTGTTCTATTTGCTTCTCTCTTCTCTCTTTCTTCTCTTCTCTTCTTCTCTCTTCTTCCTTTCTCATGACTTTCCATCAGTCTGTGCTTTTTTGGTTAGACATGTGTGGTTTATTATCGATTCAAAGGGTACGGATTTGCGGGTTGTCACAATAGCGTATTGTACTATGTATGTAGATAGTTTAACGAATCCTTAGGAGATGGAATCCCAAACATCTCTTAAGTTATTGCACGCACGTTAGACATTGGATAGGAGATGTAAAACTCCGTAAACATCTCTGAAGCCATCGCACTCATAATTATTTGTTGTTGATTTAACTTACATAAGATCTTTTAGTTCTAACTCGAGTGTTTTGTCTTTTCGTTACGCTTGGTTCAGCCTGAGTATTTCAATACATTGAAGACTATCTTTCTGGAGGACAAAGATGAAGATTTAGTATATTATTATCATTTATTATATTTATTCTACTACATCATGTGTTCCACTGTATTATTTAATTTTCCTGTTGTATGTATAACTCTGATCTGTATTGTAAAAGTGTAATCAGATGTTATTTGTAAAACAGCTTCATGAACTGTTTATTTGATTATTATATTTTGTCATTCCGCTGTGAGATTTGGTGTTTTGTTTTCATTCTTTTCTCTTCTTTTTCTTATTTACCCCATAACAATTTTAACTTTGAAGGGTTTGAGTTGGCATGTGTGGTTTATTGTCAATTTAAACCATCCAAAAAAGTGGGTCGTTATAAGAGGTATCAGAGCTTTGGTTTAGCGATAACCTTAGCTTAGTGGGGTCTGACTCATTAGAGATAGGGTAGTAATACCCTATAATGAGTTGTCTGAGTGTACATATATTAGAGAGCATACTTGTTAATGTTATAATTTTTTTTATATTGTGTTAATTTGTTCTATTTAGTATTTATAAATTCTGGTCGTTACATAGGACACTATGGCATCGATAGGGATTTCTAAACATTTAATAGGACAGACCGACACAATATCGTTTTAAAATATAGGTAAATGAAATAATTTTACATAGTATTATATTTTGTATATAAAAGAATAATTTTTATAAATGTATGCAGTTGTATGTGATATGTTTGTTTGTTAGGAAGTGAATTTTATAAATATTGGTTGTAAAATAAAATTATAAATGAAGTAAAAAAAATTAGAATTTTGAGAACTTAAGTTCCAGGGTTTGGAATTTGTTTTCAAAGGATTTTGGAATATAATATTAGTATTATTTTGAAGTATTTTCAGAAATAAATATTTTCAATGTGATTTGGAAAAAACGTTTAAAAGAACTTTAAATGAAATAAATTCTGTACTCCCCTCTTCTGTCACTGGAAAATAATTTCGGCGATGACGGCCGCATCATCGACATTCATTTTTGAGTTTCAAAGTGGGAAGACCACTGTAGTAGCTTTGCTACATATTTGTTTTGATAAAAAAGTCTTAATTTTTAATTTCTAAATATGATTGGATATATAAAAGCTTTGAGTGTGTGTGTGTGTGTGTATTATTTTCAAATGATTTGAAATGGAACCAGGCATTTAGTTCTTAAATTTCTACAAATTAAGGACTTCAATTATTGAAATGAAACAAAATCTTAACTTTTTTAATAATTGGAAACTTCTAAAATGGAAAATAAGAAATTAAATGCTAAGTGATTAATGATATATATAAGAAATTGGAAATTTGTAACTTGTAAATCAAAACATTTGAAAATTAGAAGATGTAATTATTGAACATTTTGTTAACTAAAATGAATTAGATAAACTTGTGTAACATTCAGTTACATTCTTAAAACACATATATAACTTACCAGAAATGTTTAAAAGTTGAAATGTTAATAGGAATATGTAATAGAATATTATATAAGTAAAACTTAAGTTAATGTTTGAAGCCATTTATAATTAAAATGAACAATAAAGGTAAATACTATATTAGGTAAAAGATTATAACTTCAGAAGTTGTTGAAGTGATTCATGAATGGATTTAATATTCGATGATACTATACATGAATGAATAAACATGAATTAAAAGTAAAGAAACTTAAGTATGAATTGATTCATTTATGAATGTTAATATTAATTGGGAATCAAGTTATATATATATATATAATTAAATAATCAATGTGAATTAAACTGAAATGAAATAAATGTAAATTAATAAGAAATAACCTTATATGAATAAATTGGAATAAATGAAACGTATGTAATAATTTAAAATATTATTCATTGATGATTTTAAATATTGAATAGGAAATGAATTTTGTAAGTAATGAAGTTAAATTAATAAAATAATCATCGTATGAATGAATGAAAATAAATGAATAGTAAATGATGTTGAAGTAAATTAATAAGAATAAACTTAAATAATATTTGAAATTCTTGGTTGTTTGGGCTTATGGGATGTTTGGGAAAGGATACTTCTAATTGTTTAAGGTTGTATGGATAATCTATTAAGTTATTATCTAAGGCCGCTGAGCGTATGGTACACTTAGTGGTTTATTTATCAACCTTGTACGATTAAAAGTTTCTGAACATGAACAGACCATTAGTTTTGATTGTTATGGATGTATTATTGATTCCATTGGTGTATATAATGGTTGTATTATTTTGTTGCATATGTTTTGTGTTGATTTGCTTTTGTTACTAATTGAAATAACTAAATATTTCTTTTGTACATAATTCTCACTATTTTGGATTATATTAGTGAAATGTCGGTTTATGGAAGTAATAGCTACTGCTTTTGGTTTCATAAATAAAGTTTGTTTGCCCGACAAATAGGTACATTTTCGGATTACGGTTTTGCAACGATATTTTACTGTTTACATGTGGTTTGGGATATTTTATTATTGAAATATGATATATATATTGTTATTATTGATATTGTTATTTTTCCGGACTTATCCGTACAAAGAAGACTCTATCGAAATTTTTCGTGAATTTAAGACTTAGAAAATTTTGTGAAAGTGAAAATATTTTCAAACTTTTATTAAACTTGAATATGAAAGACTAAATTGGTTATAATTTGATATATTTAAAATACTTAACTATGTAAGTTAAAGTGTTATAAATTTATTATTTGAATAAAAATATATTATTTTCTTAATTCCTTCTTTCCTTTTCGTGGATGAAATGTTTTGAGTGGGGGAGTGGGTAAGGACCCGTATTTTTCGATAATTAAAAATATTAAATTAAATAAGATTTTGGAATTTAATATTGGAAGAAATTAAAATTTGTGATTTATTAATGAGAAAATAACTGGAATGTGATTTAATAATGTTGATTTAATTTAATTGATAACTATTTTAATGTAATTTCAAAATAATTGAAATAATTGTAAAGTAAAATTTGGTTATAATGGTAAATGAGGAATAAATTCAATGTTGTATTAAAAAGAGAAAATTATATGTAATTAATTGAAATTTGGTTGTATAGAATGTATCAATATTTGGCATGTAATTTTACCAACCTTTGTTTGTAGACAATAGGTTAATAGAGGTGAATTATTAATGTTACAATTGATTGATTATCATCTTGATATCTAATCCGTTTGAGCTTAATTGTAAATAAATTGAAATTAATGAAATTAAATACTGTCGTTAATATGAGTTAAGATACTAGTTGTAGAATATGAATGTAATAAAATGTAAAATAATGTTAATTATATTCATAAGGTAATAGTTAATTAAATAATAAGAGTGAAAATCAAACAAAAGAATTTATCTGGATTTAAAATATAATCAACTAGAATTTTATTACAGTGTATGTGACGCCCCACCTCTAGTACTCACACTAGCCAAGGACACTACGGGGTAATGCCGTCGACTAGCACGAAGAATAAGGCTGTTGAGGGGCGACCATCTCTGTAATTGCTTTGTGCGAGTACCGATATGTCAGATAATATGACTTGCATTTCATTTCAAGAGGAAATCCGACATATCAAATAACAAACTCAAAGCTACTACACAGTGGTTGTGTGGGCTTCGGAAACAAATATACAAATAAGCATAACACAAATTAGTCACAGATATTCATATCACAATGGCGGACACAGATATGAATATAACACATAAAAGTGTTCATCAAAATAGTGGTCAAACTAGATCCACTACATCACAAAAGAACATGTACAAGTGCTAAGAAAAAGAATAAGTATACATCAAGGAGTCTCTAACTCACATGTATAAAAGAAAAAACTACTAATCTAAAGTAGTTAGCCAAAAATCAGATGATGGTCCCAGATAAGAAGTCAAGCAGAAGCACCTGAAATACCTCGGTCTGACCCGAGTATTATTTAAGAAGAAAATAATAAATGGATCAGTCTAGCTATAAATATCATATAAAATGAGATAGGATAAGAGAGATGACAAAAACGTATGATAACACTAATGTCATACTTTGACAAGTATACATTCAATAACAATAAAAATCATATTATATCTTAAACCTACTCAAACACCAAAAAGAATGCCATATTCTTTAACTTATTCACCAAACCAAAAATATTGATAAAGCTTATCAATGCAAACCACGAAAATTGGTGAAACACAAATTCCAGAAATCAACAACCAGAAATCCAGAAAACACAAAAGGGGAGGCCTATCACAAACGGGAGCATGAAAACTCACCAACACATGTGTCACAAACGGAACGCTATTCCATGGTCGCTAACCATCAAGTTTGAGCCAAAGCTCCACAAACGACCCGAAGACCATGGGTTGCTACCCCACCAATTTGAACCGAAGCTCCACAAACGGGGTTTTTAGTCCCCCACACAAACAAAGAGACATCGCACATCGCTAGTCTAAATCACAAAATGATCACCATTGATCAATAAGAAGTGTGAATCACACTAAGTTAGTAAATATAAGAGTTTAGCTTCATGTCCCATAACAACTAGCTTAATTTAAATATTTACGAACAAATTGTAGATTTCCACTCGAAAATTGTAAAAAGATTTCAATCGAACAAGTATAAGAATTAACCGACGAAGTAAACGCAAGCGTTTCATACCACATGTTTTTCTAAGCCGTTTAATTAGATTTCTCATATGAATGAGGTAAAGGTTTGTATATACTAATAGAGTTGGAAAACGGTTTTAAAAACGAGCTTTGTATTTAAAAGTAGTATTGAAATCATTTTTGTGAAAGAGTTTGAGTATTTACTACTAGTATAGAAACCTTTGTATTTTAAAGTGACAAACCATAGAAATGATTGTAGAAACAATCAATCATCAAAAATTCACATACGAGAATGTGAATTAAATCCATAAAAATCGATATCCAATCCATCAAATGGATATTCCCAAAAATCCAAAGAAAGAAATCATCAAAGTCGATAATAAGTCATAACAACTATCCGGATCGACAAAAATCGATTAAAATTGGAAATCCACTAAAAACAAGCAAATAGGCAAATCTAGACAGTTCCAGACGTCTGGTTTAGAATCCAGACGTTTGGATTTAGGTTCTGGAATTAATTCAGAAAACCCCCAGACGTCTGAAATTTTAAGGCAGACGTCTGAGACCCAATCCAGACGTCTGAACCTATAAGTCAGATGTCTGGAATTGATCTCTGCCATTTTATTTTCTGTGTGCTTATTTTTTTTCCTCCAGGTCTATAACCAGACGTCTGGACTTGATATCCAGACGTCTGGTCACCTGGCCTGGGCAACAGTTTGCCTAGGCCATGATGGCCAAAACGATTCGGAAGCGATCGGCCGAGCAACGATGACTAGGGATTTATGCCAAGCGACAACCCAGCCTTATAGGCTCTTCGATACACCCCAAATATCATGTCCAAACATCCATAGTAGGATTTTTATAAAATTGGACTTCAAAACCCAAAAATTGGAAAATTCACCAAATCAATTCAAATCAAAAGCAAATGAACATGAATAAATGTTAGGAATTCATACCTAACAACAATGAAAGTTATAGACGTAGATGTGAGTTAAAGAACTCACCTTTAAAACCCAAAGACAACAAATGAGAGGCTTTAAAACAAAGCAAGACCAATTCCTCTTCAATACACTTCTAGAATCTTCAATCTATTATCAAAGGTGAAGTTTTTCCTTAGTTAGGGTTAGGAATTTCTGAGAATTGAAGAGAGATTGAGATTGAGAAGAAGAAGAGGATGCTTACCTAAGCTTCTCTTTGATTTTAGAGCAAGAACTTGAATTTTCTAATAAAACTAGGGTTTAGGAATTTTAATTTCCAATCTTTTCCCCCATTTTTCTCTTGAGCTTGAGTGTTAGGAAATGAGGAATGAAATGAATGAAGAGAAGTTGAATTAGAGTGTTTGGTAAAGGAGTTGGGTTCTCTTATTGGGTTAGTGGGCTGAAACCCAAACCCAAAGCCCCAAATGAAAACATCAAAATTCTAATCAACTCCAAACATATTGATGCTTATACTCAAAAAAGTTGTAAACGCCATTTTGGACTCAATGGAAGTGGTCTCGAGTCCAAATTCGACTATTTCAAATAGTAACATTTTGGACTTTAATCCGATTAACGATGCTATATTTAAATAAAACATTTAAATATACAATCGTAAAATATGCAGGTTGTTACAGTGTAGTTGAACGCTGTAATTAGCGCAATATTTAATATTGAATTTGACATGGAAAAATTATTTTAAAGGATTATAAATTTCTACGTAACTAGAATGATGAAATTTGTTAACTTTTAAATTTGCACTGAAAAGTGATTAAATCCATTTAATAATAATTTATTTAATTAACGTGAAAATTAGCCATTTTGGCCAATGTCTCGGATTTCGACGAAATTAATTTCATCAGATCCGTAATAGTGAATTATTATAGGATTTCAAGTTTCATAACGATCGGACTTATCGTGTGATCGTGCGGGCTTGAAACGCGTAGAAATCAATTTAATGAATTCAATTTAAATAAGCTGATTTTAAAAGCTAACTTCTGTATACAATGAAATTTGGGTTTGAAACTAGTTCCATTGAGTTTAAAAATATCAAAAACATATATTTCGATATATTGGTTGACCCACTTTCGTTTCAGAAACAAAACGGGCTTTTCGGGTCGTCGTTATCGTTTCAATCCAAATCGATTTGGTCCATCCATTTCTATTTCAGCTCTGCCTATATATAGGCTGTTATAAACCCTAGTAGCCTTTTTACTTTATATTATCTGTACGTACATTTTCCTTCGCATCTCCTCCTTCCAATGGCTAACAAATTAAAACCTAATTCCCAATTTCAATTTCAAATCGAAATCAATTCCAAAATTTTAGACTCTCCAAACTATGCCATATTATATATCGTTGGAAAGCTCTCGACGAGCGCAGTCCACTGCAACAATTCGTTTCTCAATTTGATGCATCGTTTGACCAAAAATCGATGAAGAACCTCAGCCGTCCATTTCTAGGGTTTTCGATCCAACGGTGGATCTTCATCCAATTGGCGATCGGCGAACACCAGCAGGTAGAGGACGTCGAGCAAAACACATCCATATAGTTGGAATGTCGAGATGGCTTCGTAGTTCACCAGAAATTGGCATAATGGGCAGCGGCGGTCGTTGGCTCCAGGGGGCGTCATAGATGGTCGTGCCACCTTGGATGGAGGCGCCTGGGTTAGGCGAGCAGGATGGCGACGTTCGATCGTGTGCTAGGTGGCCAGAGTCGCGTGTGGCGGTGGAAGTTTATGGCGGTTGAACTTGGTATACGAGCTTGCTAGTTGATCGATTAGAGTTTGGCTGAGAGAAGGGTGATTTACGATTTTTCCCTTTCTTTTTAATTTTAATTTAAAATTTAACTTTTAAACGTCCTAACTTGTATAACTTTTTCATACGAGGTCGGATTCACGTGCGGTTTTCTCCATTGCGATTGTATCGAGATATCGGACAACATGAAACTGGTATAGTTGGATTCCGAGACTGTTTGATTTTTATACCTAAATTGAATTTTAAATCGATTGAAAATCAAAGGTGAGTGATTTAACCCACTCACGAATACTAAATCATCTTATGTTAGTCAAATTAAATTTATGATGTGGTTAGGAATTTATTGACGGTTGTTTGGTATATATAAATTGTCATTCAAATTTAATTTGAATTTATATTGAATTTAATTTAATATTGAATTTAAGTTGTTAATTGAATACCTGATAATGATAACCAGTTTATTTGTTGTGATTTATTGGTTGAATTGAATGATGATTGTGATGGATGTTTAATAGTTGATGTTTGGATGATTGGATATTATTTTTTTTTATTGTTATCACACCGCAAGTTCCCTTAGTTATTATTAGAAAATCACTATGTGTTGAAATGATACATACCTGAATGATTTTATAGATTAGGGAAAAATCGTTATGAGTTGAAATGATAAACTCGAGCGATTTTATGGATTTTGAATTTTATTTGGGATTGCGAGTTGAAATGATATACCCGTAAATTTAAATTATTTCAGAATGAAATGATATATATCCAGATCACTTGACCATAAGGTAGAAAATTATATACGGACACCGGATTGGTTAAATTAAATGATTTTAAACTTAAATTTTTGAATCCAATTAAATGATATTATGAAATAAAATTTGATTTATATGAACTAAATTATTTTCAAAATCCAAGCTTTAAAATGTTGAAATTGAAATTGGTTTAAATGATTTTTTTAAAGAATTTAAATTGAGATTTTAAAGTTGAATTTTGAAATATAATTAAAATTTATCAAAATTGAGTTATTGTAAATGTTTGAATATTTAAACTTTGAAAACTATTGAATTTGAAGTGGTTTAAATTTGTAGTTCAACATGGATTTGAAATCGATATAAATTGAATGGTTTTAATCAGAATTTGAATTGAAAGATTAAAATTGAGTTTGTTGATTTGAAATCTGGATATGATCCAGGTTTGTTGAAATGAAAGAAACAGTTTGATTTGATATTATTTCCAAATTAATTATTTAATATAAGCTGTTTAAAAATATATTATTTTAAAATTCAGATTATTTAGATTTTCAAACTATTTACTTATAAACCATTTCCAATAATCAATCCATTTATATTAAACTATTTTAACTGTTTTAAAATCCTTAAATTATTTAAACTATTTTAAACTCTTAAAACTGGTTTAAACTATTTAAACTATTTTAAACTATTTCTAATACATCAAGTTTTAATATATATAACCTATTTTAATATATACACTATTTCTAAAATATATACTATTTTAATCTATAACCTATTTTTAAACATATAAATTATTTTTAAATGTATAACTATTCCAATATATAAACTACTTTTGATATTCAAACTGTTAAAGTTAGATTTGTTATGATTTAGATTTAATTGATTTAAAGGCAATATTTTTGTATGAGGGTTTATCCTATCTTGTGGTTTGATTTTGAAAATGAATATGATATAAAGTGAATATGATTTTGGAAGCGAATATGTTTTCGAAAGTGATATGATTTTGAAGTGAATATGATATTTTGATATCAATTATGAATCGGTTTTTTTTGAAATGTAAAAGAACCAACAAGTGTGAAATAAGCGTTTAGTTGTTAAAGAGACCGAGATCGGATATTGTCATACTCTCTGCCAATGCCGAAAACCACTTTAATAACTGTGCACGTGATGTAGAATTTAGAACGAAGTAGGATGGTTTGGCGAATGATTCTGTATGAGGTATGAACACAGCCCTAACCCCCTCGGGTCAGCTTGATGTGACTAAAACAGGAGCCACGCCGAACCAAGTAGGGTCGCACCCCCTATCGGGCACATTTCTTCGATACCATATTATTACCTTGTGATTGATTTGGTGGCCACCCTTCGATTTGATTTTGGGAGTGTGTTCCAAGGTGGGCGGTAGTAGCTGCTTTGCGTTACCACTAGTCCGGATCTGCAAAACGGTAGTATCCTACCCTGGGCATTGCCTCGCGTGCCTTGTCATATGCCTTATCGAGCCCATTACGAGTTTGGTTTGTTTCGTACAATATGGAGTGCCCTCTGATAGCCCTCCAGTTTACGGAGGAATTACGGTACTGTATAAATTACGACATTTATAAAAATGTGTTAAGGGGGATATGGGTAACGCCTTAATGCTAGTTTAATACTTTACTTTATTGTAGACATATTATAATAGCGTATTGTACTATATATGTAGATAATTTAACGGATCCTTAGGAGATGTAATCCCGAACATCTATTAAGTTATTGCATGCACGTTAGATACTGGATAGGAGATATAAAATCCCATAAACATCTCTGAAGCCGTTGCACTCATATTTATTTATTGTTGATTTAACTTACATAAGGTCTTTTAGTTCTAACTCGAGTGTTTTGTCTTTTAATTACGCTCGGGTTAGCCTGAGTATTTCAGTACATTGAAGACTATCATTCTGGAGGAGGAAGACGAAGATTTAGTATATTATTACCATTTATTATATTTATTCCACTTCATCATATGTTCCGCTGCATTATTTAATTTTCCTGTTGTATGTGTAACTCTGATCTGTATTGTAAAAGTGTAATCAAATGTTATTTTTAAAACAGCTTCATGTGCTGTTTATTTGATTATTATATTTTGTCATTCCGCTGCGAGATTCTGTGTTTTGTTTTCATTCTTTTCTCTTCTTTTTCTTATTTACCCCATAACAATCCTCCCTTTTGAATGGTTTGAGTTGGCATGTGTGGTTTATTATAAATTCAAACCATCCAAAAAGGTGGGTCGTTATAGAATCGAAATTAAGTTAACCAAAAATTCATCGATTGGTTTTGAAGAGACCGGGATCGATAAGTGTTTTACTTATCGAGTACCACTTCACTACTAGTATATGAGTTCTATGTTTTGGAAGCGGTTTCAAAAGAGAATATATATGGAGATTTGAGATCTATTCAAGATGCACGAATCCATGTAGTAATTCATAATCTGTTCGAGAAGTGGGAGTCCATTTAGGGATTCATGTTCTGTTCGAGTTATGAAAACTCGTGTGAAAGATGCGAAACGTAATCTCAACATCGAAAATGACAGAAAATAGAGGATGATGCACAACCTGGGATTTAGTCGATCCACGTCATGGTATTATCAACTTCATATCTAGAGATACTTATCGATTGTTGGCCGCAGGATGTTGATTATATTTGGTTCACGTTGTTCATGTTTATGTTCGGACGACGGCAGCTTGTGTTTACCTTGATAGTTTATTTTATCTAGAGATATACCATGCTCAAAAGGTACAATCTGACCCTTATGCATGGAGTTCGGATTCGGCTTCTCCAAAGAGATCTTCATGGAAAAATCCAATACGCGAATATACCTAAGTGGTTTTGAATGTAACCTAAATATGTTGTGGTGTGACCAATGTATGCATCACGACTATTTGATATGATTTATACACCCTAGACATTATCTATCATATTACTGTATTAAACTTAAGTTAATGGTTGGTTTCTTTTGAAAGGAAAACTATTACGAGAATCCATATGGTCTTAATAGTTATTGTTACATGTTGCATGTATCTCAGGTTTTCTTATACCAGACTTATGTATGATGCTTGGTTTTTGTTTTCCTGAACTCTTCGCGTACTCTTTTGAGTAGGCTGAGTATAGTAGGTTTTACCTTGGATGCTTTAGAGCTTAGAAGACGAGCTAGAAGCTTCCATTATCTATCTATTTTTATTTCTATTGTTCTATATTAGCTATGTACATATCAACATTATGAGGATATGCAGTTATAACTGTCCTGGCTGACAATAGTACCTACTTTTTACACCTTCGAAATTTCTATATTCAGAGTAACCCTTTGTACTATTCTTTTGAAATTATATATTATCATTTCTTTGGAGATTCTGATGTCGTATTCTCCAATTCTTGTTATATTCTTTTTTATTTTACCTTAACTTTCTGTCTTTCTGGCACTTGGGTATTCAACACACTAATACCGTCGATGTATTAGTGTCGACATTAGAGGGTCGAAAAGTCAGGTCAATACATTATACTTAAGGATTTATACATTTTAATGCATTGGAATTACATCTTTCCCAAAAGGAAATGTGAACTCTGTAACTTTCAAAAAATTATCTAAAAGAGGATTTGTATTCTGTTTGGAATTACAAAGAATTATCTTTTATGTTATTATTGAAATAGACAGTATAAAATATGGTAAACATTCTTATTTTGTACATCTATTTCTTTTAGGCATATTCCTTGTTATTTCAATCGATACACTTTTGTACTAAAACTGGATAATTTATAGAAATTTATATTGCTACACACTTCATTCCAATGAATTAAAATACTACTTAAATCCAACTCTAATTTATAACCATTTCCAATTTATGTTTACTAGCCTATATCAATTACCTAACAAACCTGGAGTTACCATGCAATTTTCTTAATGAAATATCTCATAAATTTATGGACCACTTCCCTCTTATTTTCCATATTCAAGTTTATGCAATATTTAATCCTATAATTCCAAGATTTACATTTAGACATACATGGAATACATCTATAATGATATAAGTCCAATAATGCAGTAAAATATATATAATTTTCCACTTGCATCCAACTGGTCCGCATGTAGCCTTCAGGGGAACATCATAATACCTGGACTGCCAGTAGCCTACAGATATTTTATTCTCACCTGTATGGTTTCAACCTTTCATATATAGCGCCAATACCACACTTACCATCCCATTTAGATTGTCTAATGTAATTAGGGAAATTCCCTTTTATTACTTTACACTCCCTATAAAGATTGAAGTAGAGTCTACTTGTCCCTTTAACACTTCAAACCTAAAAACTTCTTGCATCTGCACCATTCATTGATATAATTAAAACGTCTTAGCCTACTCTTTCTTATCTTGAAATATGTTTACCCAAATCATACTTTCCAAACTTACTTACGCAAGGATTCTACAATTAAAACCATACTTAGGTAGAAAGGCACATAGTGGACTCATCACTATTACAGGAAGTTTGATTTAGCACTTTATCCTTCTAATTCAAATGTTGATTGGAAAGGTCAATAAATCTCCATACTACTTCCTACCTCTATCTTTAAATATTATAATGCTTCTGAACTTCACAATCGGTTTAGTCCTTTTGAGCTGTGTAATGCTCTCTATCCAACTCAAATTTAATTCTTCCATTTTTAAGTTTAAGTGATAGTCATAACTTTAATTTACCTTCCAAATCAAAATCTTTGATTTTAACGCCATTTTCATAAAACAAGTAAGTTTTTAAAACTGAAAAACCCTCCATTCATTTTTAGCAAACATTTTCTTGTCACAAAGATCATGACATTTTTATTTAATTTTAAATTATCAAAAATGGTTTAGCTTAACTTAGCAAAATGTACATAAAAAATACATCTTTCTAAAAATTTCCTTTACAAATAAGAAATTCTCACTAAAGTGCATTTTTGAAGAAGCCATTATTTTTTAACTTACTATTTTTTTTATTTTAAAGTATGATTAAAACACTTATAAAAGACATTTTGAAGCACTAATTATTTCTTACTTAAAAGAGGTTCAAAAGCTAGGTTCTACATACTCCTTAAATTATTTTCAAAAGTTTCATTTTAAAAGCAAAGTATGCTTCAAAGGTAAGTGAAGCAATGTGCTTAAAAACAAAAGCTTTAAAGTCGTTCATTGAAAATTTGCTTTTTGTCAAATTCTTTTAATTTTACTTTTTAAATTTTTTTATATAGTTCGTCTAATCATTATATAGGAAATCATAAAGCATCCTATTTTTTCTTTTTAAAATATCAGTTGTCTGCTGTTTCTAACTTTCAGAAAACATTTTCACTAGTTTATCACTTTAAGCAGATAGATAAAAGCACCAATTTTACATAAGCCAAATTATGCCTATTGTGACGACCCGACTTTTCGACCCTCGAAAATTAACATCAATACGTTCAATGTATAGCATGTCGAACAATCGAGTGCTGGAAAGACAGATAGTTATGGGAAAAGAAAGAAGGTAGAAAATAAAAGAAACTAAACAAATACAGAATCTCACATCGGACTAAATAATATATAATATCAATAGCCCTTTTCACAAATGAAACTGCAATATACATACCTCAAATCAGAGTATATAAATCAATATTTATCAGCCTGAACAACTATAACAGCCTGTCCTCACAATTGCTGATAATTTCAAACAAACACTACAGCGGAATAAACAAGTACAACAATACGTCTCAGTCTCCAGCTCGTCTCCTGACCTCCAAAGCAATCCAAATCTATATCTGTAATATGCTCGGTCTGACCCGAGCATTATTATAAAATAATAACACACGGATCAATCTGGTAAACCAATGTGAGAAAACACACTCAATTTGATTTATTAAGTTATAAAACTTTTTCAGATAAAATTTATCATTAGACTATGCCGCACATAAACAGGACGGGGTTTTACCTTACGATCACCAAACCATTTCTACAGAAAATCCAGTGATATTACAATAATGTCTAAGGGTCAAAATAAAAATAATCAAGTAGCTTTGATGCTCGTGATGTGTACATCACAACAATACTAGTATAAAATCAAAACTCGATAAGGCTCGTTCGTTAGTTGTGTAGGATTTCCACGGAGGTGCCCTCGGTAGTTCGAGAACGGTCCTCCTGCACAAGGATCAGAGTTATCCTTTCAAAGCATCATACCCATCTAGCCTGGGTATTATAGAAAAACATAACTGGTCTTGCTAAGATCGAGTGCATCGCACTGGCATGCCAAAAACAACTGAAGGTATCGGTATTGCAAGAAAAGGAGCTGATTTCACCCTACGGGTTTGCCAACCCTACTGGCCATGCCTCCTATCTCTGGTTTTAGTCATTTCCACCGATGAGGCTACGTCCGGCGTTCCAGCTTACACACCGCTCCAAAAATAGATCACGGAATGCCATATTGATTACCACACCACAATGGCCTTAGAATCACATACAGATACCTACATCACAAATAGATCTTGGAATCACACATGGATTCCCATACCCAACAGTCCCAGAACCACACATGGATTTCAATATCTCAATATAACATGAAACTCCTTCATAGAACCGTATAGGGTTTTGGAGTGGTAACGGTTCCAAGTCATCTCTTACGAGTACACTTTCCCGCTTCTCGGGTACTCCATAAACCAATCGTCGATTTTCCAAAATGCTCAATACCGGTTCTTTAGGAAATAATCAGACAATACATAAGATCGGGGATCACCCCCTAACCGTTTAAATGGACGGATCTCCTTATAATTTATCCTAGAAGAACAACGAGTTTATACGTACAGTATAGCACCACCGATGGTAACTGTACCATATAATTCCCGTGTTTCCCCTAGATATTTCCAAAGTTAAAACCCTACGGTGTTAAGTAGGTAATCGTTTCCTACCACCAAAATTAAGAAGGATTGCATATTTGAGCCAAGATTTGATAGACGGTTTTTTAATTGTCAAATAACAAACATTCAAACAACGATTACATTTCCCACTGAAATCACTAAGCCCCTTTAATTTAATTTTGATAAATTTGGATTCCTCATTTTAAAACAAGTATATACTTTTTTCATTTAAATAAGTATATTCACAAATCCTTTCTTTCAAAAATACTTGGAAACTCATTAAAATAGATATGGAAGTACAATTCGGTATTGACCATGGATCGCAGCTTGATGGTTGCATCTCTATCCCAGAAAAACCAAACTTAAAATAGGCAATCTCCGCCTCTCAATTACCGCCATGCAATCAATCATAGATCGCAGTTTGCACAATGGTTACGTCCCTATCACAGTGAAAACATCCCAAATAGTAGGCAATTTCTGCTCTCGAATCACGCTATGAAAATATACCATTACTTCCCAAAATCATTCACTAACTACTATTCAAAATTCATTCGTAACTATAAATCTTTGATAATGGTTAAGGAAGAATTTAAACATCAATAATAATATCATTTAAAACTTTTTATAGAATTATTAAATAATATATTATAATAATTTCCAAAAACAACTTTAAAATACGCTTAAGTAATTAATATAAAACAAAATATTTCAAATAAAGTAATTGATGTTTAAATAACCATTTATTAAATAATTATATTACCATAAATAAATAGTTCGACTGTTAAATCTCAAAAAAACTTTAAAAGATTTAAGTGAAATAACTAATATCACTATAGGAATCATTTACAAAACATTTGTAAATGAAAATCTCAAACAAAACCTTTGTATATATTTACTAATAAAACATTTCACTTCAAGTTATACAATCTGAAGTTAAACCAAAAATTTGTAACCTTCCAAGGTTATACCAAGGCTCGGAAATTCCAATGGTACTTATCAACTACCATTCGATTCAATTTAACTATCAAAGTTAAATTACATGCGTTTACATAACAGTCATATATGGAAATCAAATCCACATTTAACAAACAATTGTTAACACATCAATTTACCTAATATAAATCCATTAGCGTTTGAACAGTGTCCAAATTAATCAGATAGTAAAACAATAATTGATTCTGTTAATCAAATATCATTTACAACCAAACCCTTTCATTTATTATCCAACGGTGTTTATTTGGCAAAATAGATAACACCAATATTTTCCGATTCAGTTTACGTTATTATTTAACAACATAATTTAAACAATCATTTATCAATTCAATCCATGATCAATTACTGGGAATAATTTTAAAAATAAACTCAAACATTTTAATAGCAATTCGAGATGCTATATCGTGATCCTAGATCTGGTTCAACCAATCTAATAGCATTTCAAGATGCTATATCGTCATCCTAAATTAATTTCACAACCACCAATTTTCAACAATCCAAATAGTATAGTAAATTTTATGTACTATAAAACATTACTGATTAACCAAATGAGCGAGTTTAACTCACCTTGAGTTTTTCAATTTGCCAAACGTTCCAATTTTTAATTAAATCGAATGACGTTCGATTTAACCTAAAACTTTAGCTATTTCCAATCATCTCCAAATTAGTTCCATAACGTAGTGCTCGTCGCCATGTTTCCATCGCCGCTTATTTTATCTCAATCGGACCTCTTATGTGAATGATATGCATTTTATAAGATTTCACGAATTTAAATGATATAATTTACAAATTCTTTGTTTTAAACCTGAGACAATCAGGGCCGCGCGTTCCAGCATCATCAGATCTGAACCATTCGCCCTTTCTTCCCCCTTCTTCTCTTCTGATTGAGAAACCCTCCTAGCCATCGTTCCATTTTGATTTGTCGTGCCCACTTCGAAGTCCCCCCTTCGTTGCTCCTCCAGCTCAAACCATGTCCACTCCGGTCGTTGCATAAGCCCCCCATAACGAGCCCTAACTCGAACAAACGCGGCTAGTTTTCTGGCGATCCCCTCGCAAAACTCCATCACAGCCGTTGGGTTTGAAGTACTCGACGAGCCCTACGATATTGTAATTGTGGATTTTCGATGAAAGTGGATGGATTAAAAGAAAAATGAGGAAGAACGATGGTGATTTTTCGCCATAGAAATATAATGGAGGCGCGGTAGGGTTTTTGGCAGCGAATACGCGTATATATATATATATATACATGTGTGTGTATATATATATAATTATTTTTACTATTCACGTACTTTACCGGACGAACTCCAAACGAAGCATGCCGCTTGGCGTTTATAATGTTTTACTCCTATTCCGAACATAATGGAATATATATCGGGAGCCAACTCCATCGTATTTGGAAGATAGGTTTCCGAATCGAATTATTTTAATTAAATTTACTTAAATAAAATCTATGCGTTTCAGCTTCGCACACCCAACCCGTAAGTACTATTGACATGAAATTTTGAATCCTATAATAACTCACTATTACGGATCTAATTGATCTGGTTTCATCGAAATCCGAGACCATGCCCCGGATTGTTATTTTAACGTGTGACGCCCCACCTCTATACTCACGGTAGCCAAGGACACTACTGAGTAATGCCATTGACTAGCGCGAAGAATAAGGCTATTGAGGAGCGACCATCTGTGTAATTGCTTTGTGCGAGTACCGATGTGTCAGAAAATATAACTTACACTTCATTTCAAGAGGAAATCCGACATATCTAATACAAACCCAAAGCTACCACACAGTGGCTAGGTGGACCTCAGAAACAAATATAGAAATAAACATAACACAAATCAGTCACAGACATTCATATCACAAAGGCGGAATAAGATATGAACATATCACATGAAAGTGTACAACAAAATAGTGGTCATAGAAGATCCACTACATAACAAAAGAATAGGTACAGGTGCTAGAAAAAAGAATAAATATACATCAAGGAGTCTCTATCTCAAATGTATACTAACAAAAACTACTATGCTAAAGTAGTTAGCCAAAAGTCAGGTGATGAACCCTGAGAAGAAGTCAAGCAGAAGCACCTGAAATACCTCGGTCTGACCCGAGTATTATTTAAGAAGAAAATAATAAACGGATCAGTCTAACTATAAATATCAAATAAAATGATATAGGATAAGAGATATGACCAAAAACGTATGATAACATAAATGTCATACTGTGTCAAGTATACATCAAATAACAACAAAATCATACAATATCTCACGAATCTCAAATACCCAAAAAGAATCACATTCTTTAAATAATTCACCAAAACACAAATATTGACAAAACATATCAATGCCAATCCACGAAAATTGGTGAAACACAAATTCTAGAAATCACAACGAGAAATCCCAAAATCTCAAAAGGGGGAAGGCCTATCACAAACGGGAGCATGAAAACTCACCAACACGTGTATCACAAACGGAATGCTATTCCATGGGTCGCTAACCTAATAAATGAACCGTACATCGATGCACCCTAAAAGATACGACTCATGCACAGATTCGGTCGTGGTACAGTTCCCCACGTGGATAAATGAGCCGAACATCGACGCACCCTAAAAGATACGACTCATGCACAGACTCATTGAGCCGATTGCTCCACGAACGGTCCGAAGACCACGGGTCGCTACCCCGCCAAATTTGAGCCGAAGCTCCCCAAATGGGTTTTAATCCCCATACCAACAAAGAGACATCGCTCAATCGCTAGTCTAAATCACAAAATGATCATCAATGATCGATAAGTGTAAATTACACTAAGCTAGTAAATATAAGAGTTTAGCTTCATGTCCCATAACCACTAGCTTAACTCAAATATTTACGAATAGATTGTAGACTTCCACTCGAAAGTAAGTGTAAATTACATTAAGCTAGTAAATATAAGAGTTTAGCTTCATGTCCCATAACCACTAGCTTAACTCAAATATTTACGAACAGATTGTAGACTTCCACTCGAAAGTAAGTGTAAATTACACTGAGCTAGTAAATATAAGAGTTTAGCTTCATGTCCCATAACCACTAGCTTAACTCAAATATTTACGAACAGATTGTAGATTCCTACTCGATAATTGTCACAAGAGTTCAATCGAACAAGTCCAAGAATTAACCGACGAAGTAAACGCAAACGTTTCATACCACTTGTTTTGCTAAGCCGTTTAATTAGATTTTCTCATATAAACGAAGTAAAGGTTTGTGTATACTAATAGATTAGAAAATGGTTTTATAAACGAGCTTTGTATAAAAAATAGAGTTGAAATCATTTTCGTAAAAGAGTTTGCTACTAGTATAGAAACCTTTATATTTTAAAGTGACAAAGCGTAGAAATGATTGTAGAAACAATCAATCACAAAAATTCACATTCGAAGACGTGAATCAAATCCAAAGAAATCGATACCGAATCCATCAAAATGGATATTCTCAAAAATCCCAAAAAAGAAGTCATCAAAGTCAATAATAGATGATAACAATAAATCGGATAATCACGAATCGATAAAAATTGGAATCTCAAGCTAAATAGGCAATATAGAGAAAAACAAGCAGGTCAGTCGACTGGCCTTCTGCAGTCAGTCGACTGAACCAGAACCCGAGAGTTTTCAGACCCTGCAGTCAGTCGACTAACTGCACGGGGCCAGTCGACTGGCTGAAGCTGAAACTGTTTTCCAGCCTATCAAATAGAGAGTAAACTCTCACCATTTGCAACCGGTCGAGCAATGGACTTTAGGGGTTTTTTCCAATCGACAACCCAGCCCTATAGGCTCCTCGATACACCACCAAAACATGATCAAACATCAAAGCTAAGATTTTTAGAGTTTTAGACTTCAAAACACAAAAAATTGAAATGTTCACCAAATCAAAATCAAATGAACATGTAAAGATGTTAGGAATCATACCTAACAATCAAGGATAGTTATAGAAATAGATGTGAGATAAAAATCTCACCTTTAAACCCAAAAACGATGAAGGAGAAGCTTGAAAGAAAAGAAGATCAATTACTCTTCAACTTCAACTCTAGAAGCTTGAAACTAAGCTCAAAAGAAGAACATTTCCTAAGTTAGGTTTAGGAAGTTTCTGAAATTAAAGAGAGAATGAGTTGGAGAAGATGAAGAGGATGCTTACCTAAGCTTCTCTTTGATTTTGGAGCTAACACTTGGATTTGTAAATGAAACTAGGGCTTAGGAATTTCTAATTTCCCATTCCTCTCCCCATTTTTACTTAAGCTTGAATGTATTAGGAAATGAGGATGAATGAAGAGGGGAGGGGCTGAGTTAGAGTCTTATGTTAGGTTATTGGGCTGAAACCCAAACCCAAGCCCAAAGTGAAAAAGTCATAATTTTCACTCGACTCCAAACATATCGATGTTTATACTCAAAAAAGTTGTAAACGCCATTTTGGACTCAATGGAGGTGGTCTCGAGTCCTAATTCGACTGTTTGCAAAAAGTAGCTTTTCGAACCTCAATCCGATGAACGATTCTATATATTTAAATAAAACATTTAAATATTCAAATTGTAAAATATGCGGGTTGTTACATAATGCGTCTATTAAATCGAGCGATTTCCAAAATCGACGAGATCACTCGAAATTTCAAATTTTAGAAACTTACTAACTCAATTCTAATTCAAGTATAAATTATATTCACATTAAAAACCATCTCGATTCAATTTATACAAAAAATTCAATTATTTACACTATTTCAAATATTAAATTCGCTATTTCCAATTTACGATAAATCGTTATATTTGAAATTTAAATTAAATTGACCAATTCAACCAAAATCTCCATATTCAAAATCAATTAATATTTTAAATTCAACATTTAAAAATAAATTAAACGTTCAAAACCAAACGACCAAAATTTCGGGTTGTTACATTCCTTCCCCCTTAAAGAATTTCGTCCCCAAAATTGTTAAGGTAGGAAAAATGCTCCAAACTCATTTCTTTTCAAAACCCATTTGGTTAAAATTCTGTTATTACCATCTCCTAAGTCTTTTATCCCACCCAAAACTGCTAATTCCTATTTATCCATCAAATTCCATTATTTCAAGCTATAATTTCAAATCAAATTTAGTTACCAAAAATTTTCCAAAAATTTTCTAACACCCTAAATTTTCGAATTTTTTTGACAGGGTCTCTCATGTACGGAAAGCCTTTTACAATATCACAAATATGGTAAATATAATATACATCGACCCAAACTGTCGGAAACACAATATATATCAGTATTTATTTCATTTTCGCTTTTAATGCGTAAGCGTACCTTATATTAGCGTTATTAAGCGAGTTCGCTTAATTTATATGCAATTATGCAACCAAAATCTATCCAAACAGCTCCATGTACATGTACTCACTCAAACGAAGCACATAGGTTTCGTAACCATGAAATTTTTATAACATTACACTCATTTAACCAATCTAAATACAAGTTTCGTAAAGAAAACATGTCATATCATGTATTTTAGAATGCATATGTAATTACAGGGTTCAAACATTCAATTATACACTTTCAAATTGATTTTCATACCATTTATTCAATTTTAAATTTATTCACACACCATTCAATTGCATTATATTCACATTCACACTTATTATATTCGTATCCATCTTATTAAGCTTCAGTTTATCCATTTTAAATTGATTCTAAATCAATTTATCTATTTTCCATTAATTCCCATTCAAGTTATTCACAAAGCTTTGTTCGCTTCATTTTATATTAAACAACATTCCAACCCATGTTAACTTATTTATGAATCATTTCATAAATAATCACTTAAGTTAAGTTTCCATTGCAATCAAATTCCATTTCATTTTAAATTGATTCTCATTCAATTTATTCGCTTCCAATTACTTAGTATATCCAATTTATACTATATCACTTGGGAATCATTCCATTAATTCATTTCAATTACTATCAATTTCATTTGATTCATTTCACGAGTTCTGTGACGCCCCACCTCTATACCCACGCTAGTCAAGGACACTACGAGGTAATGTTGTCAACTAGCACGGAGAATAAGGCTGTTGAGGAGCGACCATCCATGTAATTTCTTTGGGCGAGCATCGATATGTCAGATAGTATAGCGTGCATTTCATTTAAGGAGGAAATCCGACATACCGACACAAAACTCAAAGCATCACACAATGGCTATATAATCTTCGGAAACAAACATAGAAATAAACATGACACAAATCAGTCACAGACATCCATATCACAAAGGCGGAAAAAGATATGAATAAATATATATCACATGAAAGTGTACATCAGAGTAGTGGTCAAAAAGATCCACGATAATACAAAAGAATAAGTATACACCATAGAGTCTATATCTCAAATGTATACATCCAAAAACTACTAAACTAAGTAGTTAGCCAAAAGTCAGAGTAAAAGATCCCTGGTGCGAAGTCAAGCAGAAGCACCTGAAGCATCTCGGTCTGACCCGAGTATTATTTATAAGAAAATAATAAACGGATCAGTCTAGCTATAAATATCAGATGATATGGTATAAAGTAAAAGACATGGCATAAACATGTAATAACTATAATGGCATACTACTATAAGTATGTAAATGAAAATCAACAAGAGATTAATCAATATCACAAGAATCTTCTCAAAGATAAAATAGGGTATCATACCCTAAACTTGTATTCATAACAAGTCAATGACACACGAATTCACCAATGCACAAAAATTGATAATACTTATCAATAGAAATTACAGAAATTGGTGAAGCACAAAATTCCAGAAATCATCACAAGAAATCCAGAAATCACAATAAGGGGGAGGCCTATCACAAGAACGGGAGCATGAAAACTCACCAACACGTGTAACACAAGAACGAGAAGCTATCTCATGGAAGCTATCCATTAAATTTTGACACACGAACGGCCCGAAGACCATGGGTCGCTACCCCATTTCTATGTGATGGTGAAACATCACACAAGCGGGGTTTAGTCTCCCTCGCAGACAAAGAGACATTGCACAGTTGCTAGTCTAAATCACAAAAAATGATCGTCATGATCATCAAGAAGAGTCAATTACACTAAGCTAGTAAATATATGAGTTTAGCTTCATGTCCCATAACCACTAGCTTAACTTAAATATTTACGAACAAATTGTAGATCTTCACTAGGAAATTGTCACAAAAGGGTTCAATCGAACAAGTCCAAGAGCTAACCGACGAAGTGAACGCAAGCGTTTCATACCACTCGTTTTACTAAGCCGTTTAAGTCGATTTCTCATCCGAGTGAAGTAAAGGCTTGTATATACTAGTAGATTGGAAATCGGTTTGAGAAAACGAACTTTTGATATTTAAAATAGTGTTGAAATCGCTTTGATGAAAGAGTTTTGATATTTACTACTAGTATTGAAACCTTCATATCTTTAAAGTGACAAGTCACAAAACGATTGTTGAAACGAATCGAATTACATAAATTCACGTTCGAAGACGTGAGTAAAGTCCAAAGAAATCAATCCCCAAAACCATCAAAGTAGGAAGTTCCATTGAATGTTTTTCAGATAAGATCCCCTACGGAGGGGGGGTCTAGGGGGGTGGCAATCCCCCAAGGTGGGAGTGCGGGGGCAACGCCCCCGCTATGGGGTTCGACCTGCATGATACGGCAAAACTGGGAATTTCCAGACGTCTGAGGGGTTGGTCCAGACGTCTGGATTTAGTCTCTGGAAATATTCCAAAACACTATCCAGACGTCTGAAACCTAAAATCAGACGTCTGAAATCTTTTCAGACGTCTGGGGAAAAGTCCAGACGTCTGGATTTGGTTTCTGGAAATATCCCAGAAAACCAACCAGACGTCTGAAAACATAAATCAGACGTCTGACATCTCTTCAGACGTCTGGAACAATAGTTCAGACGTCTGAAATTTGTCACTGCCCTTTTTATTTTTCTGCCGTATGTTATTTTTCACCAGGAGGCAAAACCAGACGTCTGGCATTGACCTCCAGACATCTGAACACCTAATTTGGGTAGAAATTTACCTAGGCCAAGATGGCCAAAACGTTCTCGGAAGCGATCGAGCAAGCAATGACAACTAAGGATTTACGTCTAGCGACAACCCGGTCTTAAAGGCGCTTCGATACACCCCAAACAACATATCCAAACATCCATTGAAGGATTTTTACAAGAATTGGACTTCAAACCAAGAAATTAGGATATTCACCAATTCAATCACAAACAAAAGGAAATGTACATAAATAAGTGTTAGGAATTCATACCCAATCACAAAGATAGATATAGACAAAGAAGTGAGATAAAAATCTCACCTTTAACCCCAAAACAATGAAGAAGAAGCTATAGAGCAAATGGCGAGAGCAATCGCACTTCAATTCCAACTCAACAACCTTGAATCAAGGCTAAAAAGAGAAACATTTCCTAAGTTAGGTTCAGGAATTTATGAAATTGATAAGAGAATGAGTTGGAGAAGAAGAGGAGGCTTACCAAAGCTTCTACTATTAGTTTGGAGCTAGAACTTGATTTGCAAAAGAAAACTAGGGTTTGGAGTTTTAATTTCCCATTCCTCTCTCCATTGTTGTAAAAGCTTGAGTATTAGGAAGTAGAAATGAAGTAATGAAGAGAAGATGGGGCCAGACTTGGGTTAAATGAGCTGAAACACAAACCAAAGCCCTAAGTGGAAAAGTAGCAAAATTTTACTATCTCCAAACATATCAAAGTTTATACTTAAAAAGATCGCAAACGTCATTTTGAACTCAATGGAAGTGGTCTCGAGTCCGAATTTGACCGTATGCATAAAGTAGCTTTTCGGACTAAAATCCGATTAACGATTAAAATATTTAAATATAAAATCGTCAAATATGCGGGTTGTTACAAGTTCGCTTCATTACCTCACTTTTCAAGTGATTTATATTCAATTTACTCAGTTCCAATTCATTCTCCATTTAAAATTCAAAATTTTGAATTTCCATTCCCTTACCATAATATCAAACCATTTTCGTTTTGGTTTTACCATTACATTTCTCAATTCATAAGTTCAAGAACTTATTTACTTAAAATCTCATATTGCTTACTTGAGTCCATTCACATCTTATAATCATAACTTTGGATTGTATATATATATATATATATCACTTTATATCTTAAGTGTATCCATTCCATTCAATAATCATAACTTATAGTTATATAATCATTTTACATTTCAAACCTTATATTCAATTCAATTCAAATCCAATTCAATTTATTTAACTTCTCTTAGGTTTTCAACCCATATTATTCATTTTAACTTACTCAAGTTAAGCTTTAATTCTAGGATTAAAATTCACATTTTCCTTTCTTATCTATATCAACTCCAAATTATAAGTTCAATAACTGATTTTCTCCTGACTTCACAAATCATTTAAATGGAAATCCTAGAATCCAATCACCCGGTTTTATTTCAAATCATTTTGAAATCATAAATATACATATATTTTCTTGGTATATCAAATCACACTTTGGAATTTCCAAAACAACTTGGTTTTACCCAAAACAATTCCCTTTGGAATTTTAAAACAAACTAGTTTACCCAAAAAAACTCCCTTTGGAATTTCTAAAACAAGGCTTGTTTACCAAACAAGTCCAAAACAAATAATCATGGTAGCAATCTGTCACTTAGAAACTCGAAAATGAAGATTGATGATGTGGCTGTCATCACCAGAATTATTTTCCAGCGACTGAAGTGTGTCCAGTGATTTCTAACTTCCAAAACCCATTTCAAAACAATTTCTATTCAAAAATATCTCTAAAATAATACTCCATTATTCTTCATAAACCACTTTGGAAAACATTTCCAAAATCTCTAAGATTTAAAAATTCCCAAATACTTAGTTTAAATTCATTTAAAACATTTTCCAAAATTTCCGGGATTTAAATTTCCAAATTCTTGTTTGAATCCACTTTTAGTTACAACTCATATGTATAATCATACTTATACAATTTCTATTTGGTTATATAAACCATTTCATTTTTTTACAATCTTGTTTTGATTATAATAATAACAACCAAACATTCCAATTATGCTATAATAATATCATGAAATTATTTCTTTTATATCAAAATATAGTTTGGGTAAAATTATTTTATTTACCCTTTACAAAACAATACTGTGCTGGTTTACCTTGTTTAAGAGTTTAGAAATCCCTATCGATACGGTTGTACTTCCCATACCGACCAGAATTCATAAATACTCAACTGATAAGTCAACACAATATAAAACATTTTTATATCACTAAAAAATACATGCACATATATATAATACAATCAAAATCATTCTAGGGTACTACTGACCCAATCCCTAATGAGTAATCCCCACCAAAGCCTAGATATATCGCCAACCTAAGCTCCGATACCACGTGTGACGACCCGACTTTTCGACCCTCGAAAATTGACATCAATATGTTTAACGTATAGCATGTTGAACAATCGAATGCCGAAAAGATAGATAGTTATGGGGAAAAAAAGAAGGTAGAAAATAGAAGAAACTAAACAAATACAGAATCTCACATCGGACTGAATAATATATAATATCAATAGCTCTTTTCACAAATGAAACTGCAATATACATACCTTTAATTAGAGTACAAATCAATAATTATCAGCCTGGACAGTTACAACAGCCTGTCCTCGGAATTGCTGATAATTTCAAACAAACACTGCAGAGGAATAAACAAGTACGAGAATATGTCTCAGTCTCCAGCTCGTCTTCTGAGCACCAAAGCAATCCAAATCTATATCTATAATATGCTTGGTCTAACCCGAGCATTATTATAAAATAATAACACACGGATCAGTCTCGTAAACCAGCGTGAGAAAACACACTCAATTTGATTTATTAAGTTATAAAACTTTTTTAGAATAAAGTTATCGTAAGACCATGCCGCACATAAACACGGACGGGGTTTTACCTTACGATCACCAAACCATTTCTATAGAAAATCCAGTGATATTATAATAATGTCTAAAGGTCAAAATAATAATAATCAAGTAGCTATGATGCTCGTGCTATGTACATCACAACAATACTAGTATAAAATCAAAACTCGATAAGGCTCGTTCGCTAATTGTGTAGGATTTCCACGGAGGTTCCCTCAGTACTTCTAGAATGGTCCTCCTACATAAAGATCAGAGTTAACCTTCCGAAGCACCATACCCGTCTAGCCGGGGTATTATAGGAAAAACATAACTGGTCTGGCTAAGTCCAAGTGCATCGCTACGGCATGCCAAAAACAACTAAAGGTATTGGTGTTGCTAGAAAAGGAGCCGATTACACCCTATGGGTTTGCCAACCCTACTGGTTGTGCCTCCTATCTCTGGTTTTAGTCATTTCCGTTGATGAGGCTACGTTCAATGTTCCAGCTTACAGGCTGGCCCAAAAATAGATCACAGAATCCCATACGGATTCCCATGCCACAATGGTCTTGGAAGCGCATACAGATTCCCACATCTCAAATAGATCTTGGAATCACACACGGATTCGCATACCTAACGGTCTTGGAACAACATATGGAATTCAACATCTCAATATCACACGTAACTCCTCCATAGAACCATATAGGGTTTTGGAGTGGTAACGGTTCCGAGTCATCTCTTACGAGTACACTCTCCCGCTTCCTGGGTGCTCTATAAACCAATCGTCGATTTTCCAGAATGCTCAATACCGGTTCTTTAGGAAATAAATAGACAATACATAAGAGCGAGTATCACCCTCTAACCGTTTAAGTGGACGAATTTCCTTACCATTTATCCTAGAAGAACAACGAGTTTATACGTACAGTATAGCACCACCGATGGTAACTATACCATATAATTCCCGTGTTTCCCCTAGATATTTCTAGAGTCAAATCCTTTGGTGTTATGTAGGAAATCGTTTCCTACCACCAAAATTAAGAAAGATTACATATTTGAACCAAGATTTGATAGTTGATTATTTAACTATCAAATAATAAACATTCAAACAACGATTACATTTCCCACTGAAATCACTAAATCCCTTTAGTTTAATTTTGATAAATTTGAATTCCTCATTTAAAAATAGGTATATACTTATTTCATTTGAATAAGTATATTCAGAAATCCTTTCTTTCAAGAATACCTGAAAACTCATTAAAATAGATATGGAAGTACCATTCGGTATTGACCATGGATCGCAGCTCAATGGTCACATCTCTATCCCAGAAGAACCAAACTTAACTTAGGCAATCTCTGCCTCCTGATTTCCGCCATGCAATCAATCATAGATCGCAGTTGCACAACGGTTACGTCGCTATCACAGTGAAAACATCCCGAAATGTAGGCAATCTCTTCCCTCAAATTACGCTATGAAAATATACCATTACTTCCAAAATCTTTCATTAAATACTATTTCAAAATTCATTCGTAACTATAAATCTTTGATAATGATTAAGTAAGAATTTAAACAATTTAAATATCAAAAATAATATCATTTAAAACCTTTTACAGAATTATTAAATAATATAATATAATAATTTCCAAAAACAACTTTTAAAATACGCTTAAGTAATTAATTTAAAACAAAATATTTCAAATAAAGTAACTGATGTTTAAATAATCATTTATTAAATAATTATATTACCATAAATAAATAGTTCGACTTTTAAATCTCGAAAAAACTTTAAAACATTTAAATGAAATAACTAATATCACTATAGGAATCATTTACAAAACATTTGTAAATGAAAATTATAAACAAAACCTTTGTATATATTTACTAATAAAACATTTCACTTCAAATTATACAATCTGAAGTTAAACCAAAAAATTTCTAACCTTCCAAGGTTATACCGAGGCTCGGAAATCCCAATGGTACTTATCAACTACCATTCAATTCAATTTAACTATCAAAGTTAAATTACATGCGTTTACATAACAATCATATATGGAAATCAAATCCACATTTAACAAACAATTGTTAACACATCAATTTATCCAATATAAATCAATTAGCATTTGAACAGTGTCCAAATTAATCAGATAGTTGAACAAGAATTGATTATGCTAATCAAATATCATTTACAACCAAAAATTTCCATTTATTATCCAATCGTGTTTATTTGGCCAAATAGATAACACTAATATTTTCTGATTCAATTTACATTATTATTTAACAACGTAATTTAAAAAATCATTTATCAATTCCATCCATGATCAATTACTGGGAATAAGTTTAAAAATAAACTCAAACATTTTAATAGCAATTCGAGATGCTATACCGTGATCCTAGATCAGGTTCAACCAATCTAGTAGCATTCAAGATGTTATATCTTCATGCAAAGTTAATTTCACAACCACCAATTTTCAACAATCCAAACAGCATAACAAATTTATTTGCTATAAAACATTACGGATTAACCGAATGAGTGAGTTTAACTCACCTTGAGTTTTTCAATTGGCCAAACGTTCCAATCTTAAATTAAATCAAACGACGTTCGATCTAACCTAAAACTTTAGCTATTTCCAATCATCTCCAAATAAGTTTCATAATGTTGTGTTCATCACCACGATTCCATCGCCGCTTGTTTCGTCTCAATCGGACCTCATATGTGAAAGACATGCATTTTATAACATTTCATGGATTTAAACGATATAATTTACAAATTCATTTTTTTAAAACCTGAGACAATTTGGTCCGCACATTTCACTACCCTATCTCTTAATGAGGCATACCCAACAAAATCTAAGGTACTCGCTTAACCTTTAGCTCTAATACAACATGTAATGATCTGCCTTTTCGACTGCTAAATGTTGGCACTAAAACATTTACATTATTCATGTGTTGAGCATCCAAGTACTGAAAAGACAGATTCTTACGGTAAAATAAAAAGGAAAAGAAATCTAATAAGAAAGAAGGAACACAATATTAGAATCTCACAATGAAACGATAACATATAATATTAAAAGATAGTACAAATTACCACTCCAAGATACAAAGAATTTTGGAGTTACAATTCTAAATACTATCATTAGCCTAGATAGTGATAACAACCAGTCCTCACATATGCTGATATGCAACAGAAATAAGAATACCACTGTATATGAATAGAAGCATCTAATTCGCCTCTAGAAGCTCCAAAGAACATCAACGAAACTTTGCCTTTCTCAGACTACTCAAAAGCGCACCCATGGAAATAAGGGAAATATAAAACCATGAGTACGATATAAGTTTGGTGTGAGAAACTCAAGAAATATGTGCGACATATAACAACACCCTTTGAGACTGCATGGAATATTATAAAGGTTACCCCTTCAAAAGAGCCAACCATCTATTAACTACATATCTCGATATAATAGATAATGTCTAGTGTGTAGAATATAAGTAAGAAATAACTGTGGTATGTGTACATCCCAACAATAACTAGGTATACAATCAAGAACTGCTAAGGTGCATTCAAATAATTGTTTATGATTTCCGTGGAGATGCCTTTGGTCAAGCTGAATCTGACCTCCTGCATAAAGGATCAGAGATATCCTTTCGAGCATCGTATATCCCTAGATAAAATGTACCATAAGGTAATCCATAGCTGGTCAATGCTGAGATGTTAACCAAACATCATCAACTCCCGCTAGCAATATCGATAACATCTCAAGATTTGGAGTTAATATACCCTATTTGGGCTAGCTAAACCCTTCATGGCTATGCAAACTGTTTATGGTTTTAGTTATTTACCGATGTCGAGGCTATGTTCAGTATCTCTCACACGAGTCTTCATTACTCGAATAGAACACAAATCCTCAAATGGATTCCATCATCTCGAACAAATCACAAATTTCTATATGGATTCAAGCATCTCTAACAGATTTCTAATCTCCACATAGATTTAGGCATAAGTCTTTAGACGAATGCTAACACTATCCTCTCTCTTGGAATACTCCTCAAGGCAGACCGTCCCATATGATAGCACGTTTGAAATGTTAATGCTGAACTCTCACGTGGAATTAACCATAGGATAGACAGTTCAACTCTGTAACATTTCACTTTACAACTGCTTCCAGAACATAGATCGTGTATATGGTTTTGAAGTGGTTATAGATTCGAGTCATCTCTTATAAGTACACTTCTCCCACTTGTCGGATGCTTCAAAACCAATCGATGAATTTTCGGAAACTTAATCATGGTTCTTTAAGAAATAAATAAACAATACATAAAGGTGGAGATAATCTCCTATCTGGACGGATTTTCTTATCATTTGTCCTAGAAGAGCAAGACGAGTTTATTCTTATAGTATAGCATCTCTAAAGATAAATGTACCATATAGCCCTCATGTTTCTTCTATATATTTTCTAAATTATCTTGGTCAATTTCGATAGTTGACTAATCAAGTATCAAGTACAAGATAGATGTTAATAAATGGAAACCAAATCACATATACTTTCCACAAATGACTAAACATATAAAGCACGATAAAGTCACATAAAGCATGATAAGTCACATAAGCGACTTCTACCTCCTTTTTATTTAGTTAATGTTTTTTATTAATTAAACCTCTTTTATTAGCAAAACTTATTTTATCTAATAAAACTTCATTTATCAATCACTACCATTCGTTTGTACTCTTTCAATACTTCAAAAAGTATTTGTATTCTTATCTCAATTGGTAAAAGTATATTCATGAATCATTAACAAGATTTCTTTCTTTGAACCTTTACTTTTTCTATCTTTTTCCAAAAGGTTCCATACTTATATTTTCCATCAAAATATCCATTTTAAGGATCTAATTACTTTCACAAATCCATTCATAATATTAAAGACTAATGTTACTTAAACATTGTCATTGCAAACTCAAAACCATTTCACTTATGTCTATCTTCAAAATATTCTTTTAAAGATTTATTTACATTCATAGATATAATAAAAAAGGGTTAAAGACGAATATTATTACCACATTGTCACAGAAAACCTAAAACCAATTTTATACGTCTGCTTACCTTTAAAGCATTCTTTTAAAAGCCTAATTTAATATTCGTTCAAGTTTGATATCTGCCTAATTAACTATCAAGTTCTAAATATGATCCTTTATGGAAATCATGGTCTGTATACTTAACTCGTTTTTGACATTCCAACTTATACTATCCCTCGTTCAAGAGTGAAGTCAGGTACGTGAGAGCATTGGTTGCAAATCAAAGCCTTGCCTAGACACTTTATTCTTGACTCTCACAGATAGATAAGTCTACCCTCATCGGCTTTTTTAGTGTTAAGTGTAGTTTTAGTGACTTTCATAAACGTGTAAGTAATCAACATGACTAATATTGTTTCGGACATTCCCAACTTAACTATTCCTTGGTCAAGGGAAATGCCGGTAGGTTAGAGCACTATTACTTCTATCTCTACTTGAACATCAATCTTAACTCTCACAAATATATAAGTCTACTTCATCGGCTTTTAGTGTTAAGCATATTTAATTACTTTTCAAACAAGTAACTAAACAAAACACGATTTAGCCACTAAGCAATTCATAACCCATTTCTAAATCTTTTGTTTATAATTTAAACCCTTTATGAAATGATGTATATAAGTATAGTAATTTTGTTTACAAAACTAGATATTTAATAAAACAATTCAAAAGATATTTTATTACATAAGATATTTACACTTTGATAAAATAGAACACGTTTTCTTAAAGTTATAAATACTTAAACATAATATTAAAAATACTTTAAAATACTAATAACTAGTTTTAAAACATTCACCCAAAATTTTACATGAAAATAACAAGTTTATAATTCACTTAAAAACTTGGAAAAACCACATTTCCTTTATATTTAAAAGTAAACCCTCTTCTTTAAAAATTTATAACTAATTCTTAAAAATTCCTAATAATATCAATCCACTTTAAAAATACTTTAATATGAGATATAAAATACATGTAAAAAGAATGAAACCAAATACTTAATTTTAAAGTCCTTTCCAAACCTTTATAGTTTAGAACAAAGGCTAAAACGGGGCAGTTTTGCACAAGTGGAAGTTTGACCACTTTTCGATATGTTACTTAACTTTTTATCATCCAAACTGTTTATTGCAGCAAGCATACACAATATACATCACAAATAAGATCAGAAACCACTAAGTATCTCCCTACAAAGTTTCGTAGGAATTGCCGAACATAAGGCAATTCCTAAGTGTTCGGCAATTCCTAAATGCATCTGTAGTGACTATCACTACAAGAGCATTTTCAAATCCAAGTCCAATCTAAACCAAAGTCGAACTACAACCTATGTGCTTTTTTTTCAAGTCTATGATACAAGCCGTACAACTCCGTTCAAGTCCATTCAAGTACATACATATGGATTACATATGCCATTTGCTTTCAAAGCAAGAATCCAAACCAATATTACAAAATATGTCAATACCAATTAAAATAACATATACACAATCAAACAGAAGCTTATATACACAATATTTTCATTCATAGTGGTGAGTTAGCTCACCAAATCAAAGCTAAACAACAAGCTCGTGCACACAAGAACCTATGAACAACTTCCTACCATCAGCAAAACATCCAAAGCTTTCCACCTTTAGCCTGTTTCAGAGCCCGGCCTCCTTCCCCCTTCCTTTATTGCTCACGGCTTCCACAGGTACCACCTTTTCTACTTTTCTTCAACTTTGAGATGCTAAACCATGTTTCCTTATTGTTTTAAAGCCATTGCTAAAGTTTGGTACAGATCCGAGTTTATTTACTATGAGTTTGTGAAGATAGAAGAGGCTTGAATACTTTGTTTTCTTTCTTCACAAAACCTTAGGAATAAAATTATAAAATGAAGGATATATGTTCTAAGGACTTAACCAAGATAAAATGATCTCCCTTGCCCTTGCATTACTGAAGTGACCCACTTCTCTGATCACTTGTTTTGCAGTGATTTTTTTTCAATAGATCACTTCTCTTAATTTATTCTCCCAAGATCCAAAATCTTACAAATATAAACATATCAGTGTATAACTAAATCATATCATTTATATATATGAAGATATATAAATGGTTCTTTGCTTATCAGAGTAATTAAAATAGCAAAGAAACTTATTCACACATTGTTTCTCATATTTGAGAGACTTTGTGTCACATAGCAATTTTTATCTATTTCTTTTCTTTTGAACTTAACACCAAAAATTAATTGATATTTTGTTCAGTTAATATTCTACTTGTTTTATTTCTCAAGTTAATCAGTTCCTGGATTTTTTAAGCCATACATCAGACCTTTGTGATTTTGTATTTGACACCTATTGTTTTGGATAAATAAAGGATGCTTTTAAAATAACTTTAGTATATTTATTTAGCCTGGGGTTCTGCTTTTAAACTCAAGCAATTTTCTTTTTAAGACAAATGCTCAGAATATGATATGATCAAATAGATATCAGAGTAAGAAATTAGTTCAAAAACCAGGAAGTGAAGGTAATACATTTGAACAAAAATGCAGACTCAATCTATCATATCAAATGGAGGCTTAGCATATATTTGTGGACAAGATAATCAAAACTATGTTATGAATCAGATTAATACAAAATTCTCAAGTGAACTTATTAGGTAGACAGCTGATGTTCTTTTAAACAATAAGTGGTAGTGTCTAAGGTGTTGTGAAGTGATGGTCATGCCTATTTCAAACAAGACTACAGATTACTTTATACTGCCTCAGGTTGGTCAAGACCAATGCATCCAGACTTGAGTCATGTATATAGATAGTAAGATGTGTTAAGTATAGTTGCTGTGAGACCTACAAGTATTAAAAATGCATATGGATCTACTACCCAAAGCAATACAAATTTCTACTGTAAATCAAATGTCCAGATTAAGAATTACAGGTTTCATTTTTAAGCTTGACATATACTTATATCAATTACAAGTCATGATCATGCTTTTCTGGTTAGCCCGGTCTAGGTTCAACTCAATCTTTAAAAGATTTATTGCATGTTCTTTATATTATTTTTTTCTAAAACTATTTCTACTTTACAATTAAAAGTTCCTCGGACATTGTCAAGGAAGTCATGACCACATATCAGTTTATATGGCATGATCTCCTATATCATACTTCACCAGAGATTATCCAGATCAGTTGCTTAAAACAGAAACTCACAAACACACATATAGTACTAAAGTTTTTACATATTCTTTACACAGAAAGATAAGCACATATTAGTCCAGGAAATACTTAAAACATAATGAAGTTTTGCCTGGCTTAATTATTACAATATTTCTACCATATTCCTTAAGCATTCTAAATGCAAGTAAATCTTCAAATATCCATGCAAGCAAGTTTCTTATGCTTCCTTTCCTGCAGCAACATCTAGAGCTGCCTCAATAAAAATGAGACACCCCAAATGTTACAAAGCAACAAATAGGGTCAGAAATAAATTTCTGGTATGAGTGAAATCACATATTAAATATTTTGTAAATTCTTAAAGCTGCATAGAGAACATATCAGTTTAATGATATACTAATTCATACTAAAATCTGAGCATTGGTAAGCTTATCTATCAACCATACACCCAAAAAACCATGCATTCACTTCATTCAGATTTTCATGTACATGCTCTTATGGATTAATTTCCCATTTCCATAGCTTGATTGATCAATCTCATTTCATTTCTTTTTACAATTTTGGTTTGGTCTAACTCCTTGCCATTGAACACCATGTGTGCATTGTAAAGGGGCTTAGTTCTGTTATCCCTTTACACAGAGGCCTACAGGACTTAAGCAAGTCATGCACATACCCATCATCCTCCTGATGATGAGCAGATCAAGGCACTACTCCTAAATTATTCTTATAATTAGAGACCATGCTTATTTATCTTCTGAGAATTTTATTATCACTTGAAATGCTTTGCATTCTTTTCTTCCTTTCATGAGTCAAAAATTATGAAACTCTCTTAGGGGTTTTAGTCAGACATATAAAGCTTCCATGCAAAATACTAAATCCCATTCCAAGGTTATTTTATTTTAATCATATTTTCTGAAACTTGTATACATATTTATCTATAGAAGTATTCCTAAGTCTCACATAAAACTGGTGAATTTATATACCCTATTCATTTATTTTACTGAGAACACAGGACATGATTTTTCTTTGAGAAAAACCCATAAAAACATATAAACTTATAATAGGAACAACTCAGCACCTATACATGATACTGCATTGTTCATATCATTTTAATATAAACTAGGCATAAGCATAAATCTCATTATTCACACTGCCTACTTATTTTTCCTTTGATACCCTATTTCTCAGTAAAACATTCAGTTCATTTCTCACATAAAACTGGATCATAAAAATCCACTTCTATGATCTGAATACATATTTTATTACTTGTATTTTAAAGCAAAAGACTGAAACAATCTTATCAAACCAAGACAGATCAAAACTTCAACCAAAACTTCAATCAAAATATCATCCATGATCAACATGCATTTATTCAGAGAACAAAATCAAACAGAAAATTATAATAGAATATATATATGAAAATAACTTGGCTGCCCTTAGCATGGGTCTTAATGCCTCAAATCCCATAAGTGATTATCACTCACCTTCCTTTGCTCCTCCTCGAGAATACTCGGGCCTGAAGATAATGTGAGTTTATTTTATTTTTAATTTTTATTTCCTCTGTTTTCTCCCCAGAAACAACTGTTGCCCCTCCCTTGATTTAAATCATTTTGCTAGGGTTTTAATGGAGGAAAAACCCATTCTATCCTTACCTTACTCAGAGAATCATATGTGTATAATTATGGCTAAAGGTGCCATTTTCTTTTGGTTTCCATTTCTAGTAAATCAGTTGCCACATTGCTTTTCTGTGCACATGCTATTTGCATGATTTCCTTGCACATTATTTTTATGTGGCTCAGCCTTTTTTTTTCTTATTTCTTTTGTAAGCTTGATTTTTAGCTAACATATTTTTATCATCTATCTTGATTTATTTCAAAAATGCATTCATACTCATAAATATTACTTGACTAGTTTTTATGCATTTTAATTATCAAGAGAAGTTATTTTATTACCCTACATTTTTCTGGCCACATAAATTTATTGTATTCATAAGGTATGTGTATTTAAAACTCATTCATACTTTAGTTATTTTTCTTCTCATTATTATTTATTGACATAATTATTCCCTTGCTTGTTTCTCTCATTCCCTTTTGATATTCATTTTCAAATTATTTTATTCTTCAATTATTTTCTATTAACTAATTTAATTTTCTTTTCATTTCAGAATTATTTTTATCTCAAAAATTTTGGGTCTTCACATACTCTCCTCCTAAAAGGAATTGTGTCCCACAATTATAAATAAATATATATTTTTCTTTTCCACTGTGCAAAAGTTTAATCCTTATCTCAGCAATTTAAAAACTTATGCATCCAGAACTAATCAAATAGTATTTAAATTTACTATAATCTCAGGCATACCTTTATGCAGAAAATAGATTAGGATATATATCCTTCATCCTATCTTCAGCCTCCTAAGTACAATCATTTCCATCTAGACTCCACTGAATTTTAACCAATTTAATTATTTTGTTTGTTAATTTCTTTTCTTCTCTAGCCACTATGCCCACTGGTTCCTTTTTATAAACCAGGTTTTCTTGAATTTCAATATGTGTAGGGGATTCCAGAATAGTTTTCTTATCATGCACCCACTTTCTTAATTGAGATACATGAAATACATCATGTATGTTGCTCAATTCCTCTGGCAACTTCAATCTATAAGCCAAAACCCTATTCTCTGAACAATTTCATATGTGCCTATATACCTTGGTGATAGTTTTCCTGCTTTGCCAAATCTCAATATTTTCCTCATTGGTGAACCTTTGAGAAATACATGATCTCCCACTTCAAACTCTACTGGCCTCCTCCTTTTATCTGCATATGCTTTCTGTCTTTCTTGTGCCACTCTCATTCTTTGCCTTACTAATTCAATTCTTGCAGAAGTTTCCTTCACATGTTCTGGTCCAAGCAATACTCTTTCACTACCTCCATCCAACATGCAGGAGATAAGCAAGGCTTTCCATACAAGGCCTTAAATGGAGCCATACCTATGGTGGACTGGTAGCTATTATTATAAGCAAATTCAGCTAAATAAAGATGATCTTCCCAGTTGCCACCAAAATCAAGTATGCATGCTCTAAGTAAGTCTTCTAAACTTTATTAACAATCTCAGTTTGCCCATCTGTTTGTGGGTGGTAGGCTGTGCTTAGGCTTAGTTCTGTCCCCATGGCCTCTTGAAAGCTACTCCAAAACCTTGAGGTAAACAAGGTGTCTCTATAACTAATGATAGTCTTGGGAATACCATGCAATCTCACTATCTCCTTCACAAATAATTGAGCTAGCTTATGAGCATTTCTGTTTGAACTTATTGGGATGAAGTGTGCTGTTTTTGTGAGCCTATCAACCACTACCCAAATACTATCATTGCCTCCTTTTGTCTTTGGAAAACCATCCACAAAATCCATTGAAATACTTTCCCACTTCCAGGTAGGCACTTCCAGAGGTTGTAGTAAACCTGAGGGTCTTTGATAATCTGCCTTAACTTGTTAGCATGTTAAACAATTTGCCACATATTTTGCCACTGCTCCTTTCATCCCTGGCCACCAGTAATTCCTCTTGAGATCATGGTACATTTTTTTACCACCTGGGTGTATAGTATATTTTGTTTTGTGATGCTCATCCATAACTTCTTGCTTCAGTTCCTCCACATTTGGTATGCAAAGCTTCCCCTTTTTCCTTAAGTAACCATTATTATCTACTTCATAATTTTCCACTGTCATGCCTTGTGATATCATGTCCTTCTTCTCCTTTAAATTTGTGTCTTGATCCTGCATTTGTCCTATTTTATCAACCAGAGTTGACCTTAAAGAAACGAGGCTTAGTTTTCCATATTCAATCATATCACTGTGTGCCTTATCTGATACTCCAATTTCTTCTTTTATTTCCACTTCACTGAGGATTGTCAAATCCTTGAATTCAGTCATCATTAAGCTTGCCAATTTTGCCTAATGCCTACTCAATGCATCTGCCACTTTGTTAGCTTTTCCAGGGGTATACAAAATATCAAGATCATAGGCAGCTAGAAATTTTACCCACCTATGTTGCCTCATGTTCAAGTCTTTTTGGGAAAAAAAATATTTAAGTGACTTATGATCTGTAAACAATTCAAACTTAGCACCTAATAAGTAATGTCTCCATAGCTTCAATGCATATACTGCAGCAGCTAGTTCTAAATCATGTGTAGCATACCTAGTTTCATTTGGCTTGAGTTGCCTTGATGCATATGCTATGACTCTACCATGTTGCATGAGCACTGCCCCTAATCCAGATCCACTAGCATCTGTGTAAACCACTAACCCTTCATTACCCTCTGGAACTTGTAAAACTGGAGCTTTCATTAGTGCCTTCTTCAGTAATGAAAAAGCTTGTTCACACTTCTCTGTCCACACATATGGTTGCTCCTTTCTAGTTAACTTGGTCAATGGGATGGCTATTCTTGCAAAATCTTTTATAAACCTTCTATAGTAGCCTGCCATTCCCAAAAATGATCTCACCTCAGTCACTGATTTGGGTCTACTCCATGATTGCACTGCTATCACCTTAGTTGGGTCTACACTAACCCCTTGTTGTGATATAATGTGTCCCAAAAAATTTACTTCATTCTGCCAAAATGTACATTTAGAGAATTTGGCCTTTAAATCATGTGCTCTTAGTCTAGACAAAACCATATGCAAGTGTTTTGCATGATCCTCTTCTGATTTTGAATACACTAATATGTCATCAATGAAAACAACTACAAATTTGTCTAGAAAGTCTCTAAATGTCCTATTCATTAAATCTACAAAATAGGATAGTGCATTTGTCAATCCAAAAGGCATTACTAAGAATTCATATAAGCCATACCTTATGTTGAAAGCAGTGTATTTAATACTCTCCTCTTCAACCTTCATTTGGTGAAATCCAGAGGCTAAGTCTAGCCTTGAAAAAATTCTTGCTCCATTTAATTGATCAAATAAATCATCAATTCTGGGGAGTGGGTATTTGTTTTTGATGGTCACTTTGTTCAATTCTCTATAATCAATACACATTCTTCGTGTACCATCATGTTTCTTCACAAATACAACTGGAGAACCCCAGTTTGAACTACTAGGCCTTATGAAGCCTTTCTGCTCCAATTCTTCCAACTAATGCTTTAATTCTACTAATTCTTTTGGACCCATTCTGGTAGGCTTTTTGATGATTGGACTTGATCCTGGAATTAGCCTTATTTGAAATTCAACTGGTCTATTTTCTGGAACTCCTACAACTTCCCCAAAAACATATGGATATTCATTTACTACTTTTATGCCTTCTAAAGTCAATTCCTTTTCAGTCATACTCCATATTTGATTAAGGCAATTTATCTTGGCTGCTTCACTCATGACTATGATATTTTTACCATTTTCTGTTTTCAAAGAAATTGTAAAATTTTCTAAATTCAAAATTGCTTTGAATTTACTCAACCAATCTATTCCTAGAATAATTCCTATTCTAGGATATTTTAACATAAATAAGTCAGATTTAAACATATTTCCTCCTATGTTTAATTCTACTCCCAAACATTTTAATCCTAGCAGACAAGAGCTACCTAGGGGGCTTTGAATAAACAAGGGTTTTTCAACTGTATTGTATGTGAGAGTTAATTTATCCACTATATCTTGTGAGATTAGAGAATGTGTGGCTCCAGTGTCATATATAACTGTGATTGGGTAATTTTTAATTAGAAGTATACCTTCCAATTGTCCAAAGTTTCCCACTGCATTTGCCTTTGCCTTGGCTTCCAATGCTCCTTCCTTTTCTCTTTTCTTGAACTCTGGGCAATTCCTCTTAATATGACCTTCTTTCCCACAGTTATAGCAGCTGAATGGGGCTTTCTTAGCTGCTTGACACATATTGCTCATGTGTCCTTCCTTGCCACAATTATAGCAGGTAGCCTTCTTCTTAATTTCCCCAGTGGATGCTCCTTCAACTTTCTTGTATACATTCTTCTTGTCATAAGGATGTGCCCTATTCTTCCCTTTCTTTTGATTATTAGCTCTCATGTTCCTGAATTTTTCTCTTGCATTGTCATGATGTTCAAAAGAAAGAGTAAGATCTATGACTTGATCAAATGTTCTGTCTTTGTATGGTAGCATTGCTCTACTCAAACCAGCATTGAGTCCCTGAATGAACCTTGAATTCTTTGATTCTTCATTCCCTATGAGCATAGTTCCATACTTAGACAAACTCTCAAATTTTTTAGTGTATTCAGTCACACTCATTGGTCCTTGCCTCAGCCTTATAAATTCCTCCAGCAGTGTTGCCTTAGCTGTTGCTGGGACAAATCTTGCCTTAAGCATCTCCTTGAATTGATCCCATGTTATCTCATTTTCTGGCCTTCCTGTGATGATCACCTCCCACCAATCTAGTGTTGCTCCTTTGAGCCTTCTTGAAGCTATCTGCCTCTTCCTTTGATCATTAATTTGCATGTCTGCAAATATTCTTTCTAAAGTTCTCAACCATGTCTGCACACCCATAACTCCTTCAGTGCCTTCAAAACCCTTGCCTCCTAAGTTTGAAAATGTCTTCAATAGCTTAGCTAATTCCTCATGAGGATTCTCTTCCCTGTGCACTACTGCTTCCCTAAATGCCCTCACCAAATCTTGCATATTAACCATTGGTGTTGTATGCACTCACTTCAATTACATAGCCAAAACACTCCTCCCATATCCCTAGCCTGTATGCACATTACTTCTCCTTTCCATATTTACATGTCTTATTTAACACTTAAGGTTTTCCTTAAATGCTCATTTTCCAAGATTTCTACCCATGTCATCACCAATGACATCATCATATTTTATTTTTCGTAATGGAAAAATATTTTTATTTTGTATTAATGATTTCCTATTTGTTTTAGTGTATGTAGAAAAAGATTGAACAACTTCTAATGAGTAAAAACTATTTATTAATAAAACGATTTTCGGTCACATTATAGATATTTCTTCGAAGTATTTACTTTTGTAAACATTTTTCCAAAACAAGTTTACCATCATTACTTATACGATTCAGATATTTAAATAAATCATGTATTTAAATATGAAGTGTCTGAAATTACGAGTCGTTACACCTACATTGCATACCACCACTAAGACTGTTAGACTTCAATGCCGATCACCACTTGAACCTCTGCTGCCTTGGGCTATTGCCCCCGACTTCAGCCTGCTCCGACCATCTGTAATGACCTTAATTTTGACTAACATTATTTAGAATATTTAATCGGGTAAATTAAATAAATTAATGTAGAAAGTTAAGGGATTGAGATTTGTTAATTTAGAAGGATCTATGCCTTAATGAATGTATTAGCAGAGGAGAATAAAAAATAAGTAAGTAGGAGGAATATGGTAAGGGTAAGATAGGGATAGCCTTTGTTCTTATACCCTAAACCCTTATGTTCCTCATTCCTTAATCATTTTAACATTCACAAACAAAACCTTATTGAGCTCGGTCGGCCACCATTAAGAAGATTCAAGGAGAAGAAAAGCTAGGATTCAAGTAGAAAACTTAAGAAAATCAATCTAAGGGAAAATCTCAGCCTTCTTAACACAAAGCTAAGGTGAATAATTAACTTACATCTCACTTTTTGATATAGATTTCGGTTTCAAGTTAGACCCGAATTAATTTTGCAAGTTACATGCCATGTTGTGTTTGTTTAAATGGATATATAAGCTTGTTGATGATTTATATTGTTTCATATAGTTTTTATGATAAGTTTAGATTCGAAAACTTATTAAATGACATTCATATGATTTTCGTTTTTTGATATATGATCAAAACATTATTTTAGAAGTGGATTTGAAGTTTCATAATTTTCTAAGTAATTGAGGATTTATTATGAATTTTCTATGAGAGAAAATAGTTAATATTAGGTTTAAATTATTTATGGCAATTATATAATGATTTCGGGTCTGAAATTTATATATGTTAGAAAACATATTAAAAACTGAACTAGTATAATTTTTGGCGAATTTTCCTAAGTATTATACTATCTTTATAAAATTATTTAAGTTAAGGGACTTGAATGTTTTATCAAGGAGAAGGGCTTATTTGCTTAGAATGTTTTAAATTGTCATTTGTGAATTCGACGGCCTTAAAGAATTTTGATAAAGAGTGGGAAACCAATCATATTTTGACAAATTGGGCAAGTTAGGTAAAAAGGAATTACTTTGAAAGGCAATAAACCAGTTTTATTTCGAATTACAACTTCGCTACTTCGTTAGCTTGCTTCCACCGCCATGCCCAGTTAGACCTTTCGCACCTATTCGAGACCAATGCACATGATATCAAGCAATTAGTATGTAGTGTATTGGTGAAAGGTGGAAGGAATGGTAGTGTCGAAGAAATGCTTCCGAAGGGGTTGAAGCTACTCAAATTAGCTCTCGAATCAATCAAATCAGCTTTGTTTAAAAAGAGGGTTTCGAACAAGTTATCGCTTGCCTTTGTTTTTAGAAAGGAACTTTCAAAAGTGTTTCCACATACTTTTTTTTAAAAGAATCTTTTGAAAGGATAGCCCCTTTAACCATGTTGTCGCATTTATTCCTTTCGAATTATAATGTATTCAAAAGGGGTGCTTTCGCCTTTTAACTTTAAAGCCGCCTTCTTAGTTCTTTCAAAAAGGTCATATAGCCGCTTTCAAATGGTTTCGTACGCAATGGTTTTGAAAGGGTGGGTTTCAAAACTATCCTATCTCTTCTACTTAGGATTAATGCTTTTGAAAGTAATGCCTTCGCCTCTGTTCTTTATGACCCTTTAGTTTTATTAAAGATTAAACCTAATTGTTTTGAAAGGAATAATTTTAAATGATTTCGAAGCAATGTTTCCACAAACCCTTACTTGAACCCAATGCTTTCGAAAGATATGTTATAAGTGTTTTGAAGGGGAAGTCCCAAGTGCTTTCGAAAGGTATATTTTAAGTGTTCCGAAATGTTTGCTTTTAAGTGTTTTGAAAGGAAGGTTTCCAATACTTTCGAAAGACAAGTTTAAATGGTTTCGAAAGGGGGTGTTTATGGTTTTATATAATGGTTTCAAGAGGGATGATTTCAATTATTTTGAAAGGGATTATTTAAGGTTTTAAACAAGAGTTTCGAAGGTATCGTTTTTTCTTTAAGGCTTAAAGTTTTCTAAGTTAGAAAGGCATATTAAATTATTTTGATGGGATAGAAAATCCCCTTGATTAAATTTCATCAACATTGTTTTGTGTAAAGCATATATCATGGCATAAGTATTTTGAGTTAAGCAAAGAACATATTTTCCTACTTTAGGTATGATTTAAAAAGGGTTAAATCATTTTGAAAGAAATGTTTTCAAGGAAAATTGGATGGGGTAGTTAACCCAAAGTTTATGACTCGGATATTAGAAGACCAGATGGGACTGGTATGAGGTCGCGCCCTATACTTTAGCTAGTAGCCCCTAGCTAGTATAAGTCCAAAATTCCAATGTGTAAGGCTTTGTTATGGGTAAGACAAAAATGATGTTACACACAAAAAGGGATACACAGAGTAGAGGTAGGTTATTGGTGAGCCCGCAAAACCGTTAGGATCAGTTGACCCTAGGAGATGTTGGTTAAGGACAGGTCGTCCAGTGTTGTATCTAACAGAAGTTAGAATATTTATTATGTCTGGTAGGCCCGAGTCAGCTAGTGGTTAATAGTCAGCCTGATAAAACTATATTGTTTAGACTGATAGTCCATTGACTACCTAATTTATATGCATATATGTTATTGCTATTATTGGTATAATTAGTTTGATTGCAAGTATTTGATTTGCAAAAGATATGATTTTAAAAGGATATTTGTGAGGGAAAACCAATTCCGCTAAGCGGCGTGGTCTCACTTAAGTTCAATAAACCGAGATGTAATAGAATTATTCACACTAGGCTTTATGTATGACTCGAAGTTTATGTTTTTCCCTTAAACTCTCGGGTGCTCAAAATTAAATTTGAGTAGATTGAGAGTTAAGGACTTTTTAGGTTTAGTAGGTTGGACGAATAAGTTTCCGAAGACGTGCAGGAGACAAAGCTAGCTATGTGGGAGCTATTTAGTATTATTTCTGATGTGATGTATTTATGACTAATATGTCTATCTAGTACTTTGATCATCCAAAGGGCATCTTCATATGTTGCTCTTAGCTTAATTTGTAATAATTATATTTGATAAAAACTTGGGAATCATTTTGGAATTATGTAATTGAATATGAAATATTGATTTGAAATGTAATCGAAAAAGTTGTTTTCGAAGTCTATGTTGATTTTATTTCATATTCATGTGTTTCTGATATTATGGATACCATTAACATTACCTTATTTTGTCACTTGAAGTTAATACTATATAAGACTGTAGCATATGTAGCGCTTAGCTTCTGGCCTCAAAGTAGGGAATGTTACAACTTAGTATCAGAGCATAGGTTTATGAAAACTTAAAAGAAATTTTAAAATTGAAATGACTTTTGAAATAATCCTAAGGAATTAGAGAAAAGATTGGGGTATAGGATAATGCTATAGTAACGTACTTGTATTTGTTATATATAAGTATATGCTTTATCTCTATTTCTTCCATCTCTCTTAGGCTATTCTTTTGTATACAAAGACTCGAATGCATATTTCAAGAAGTAAGATATGGATGCTAGAAATAGATGAGTTAATATTAGTGGAGGAAGCATAACAACCAATGTAAATGCCAGACAGAACACTAGAAGGAATCCGAGTCGGGCACAAACTACTAATGTGGGTACTGGAGCACCACAAGTTGATATGGGAGCTATGTATCAGTTCTTCATCAACATGATGCAAGTGGGAGCTGCTGCGGGGTTATTTGGAGGAAATCAGGAAACTCCGGTGGTTAATACCTATGCAGTACTAAGCAGAGACAATGCTAGGCTTGAAAGGAAGCCGTTTATCGGGTTTGAGAATGCGATTGAAGTGGAGAATTGGTTGCTTCATTGTGAAAGGATCTTTGTTGATTTGGGACTCAATGATGAGCAGAAAAGAAGGTTGGCATCCGGACAGTTTTAAGGAGCAGTATTGTATTGGTGGAATAGTGTTACTGTGGGAGTAAATGAAGAGACCATGACTTGGGAAGAATTCAGAAGGAGGTTTGAGGAAAGATCCATGTCGGAGATCGCCAACTCAACTCTGCTCAAGAAGTTTGCTGAGTTGGTGCAAAGAGACATGACAGTGCTGGAGTATGCTACCAGATTTGCGGAGCTATCGAGATATTGGGTATGCCACGGTAGATACAGATATCAAAAGGAATGAGAAGTTCATCCACGAATTGAAACCCAAGCCTGCTATAGCAACTTTAACATATATTAGCGATCTGTGCGATGTAGTTGTTGAGATGGCTTTGAGGAATGAGGAGATGCTCGCTTTCTTTAATAGTAAAGCTGTGGAAACTCAAGGTGGGAAAAACCAGAAGAAAAAGTTTTTCCATAAGAAAGGAGCCCAGAAGAATGGAGTTGCCAAAAAAGGAAAGACAGAAGTTATCTGCTTCAAGTGTGATAAGAAAGGGCATTAAGCTAATGAATGGTGTTAACAAGAAAACTTGTCGACACTCCAAAGTAGAAAAGTGAGACTGGCTCCTTCGAAAGCACCTTTCGATCCAGTAAAGTTAGTTCAAAACTCTTTTAGAAAGACCTTTCGAAATGATTAATATGGTAAGTATTCCTTTGAAAACCCCTTTTGAACTGGTTGCGATGACTTAGAATCCCTTCGAAACCTCCTTTCGAGGTGGTTGAAGTGACTTAAGGTTGGGACCTATTGGCTTTGGGATTTTAATTGATCCACTACGTTTTCTCTCAAAAGGTAGTCTTTCAATTTACATTGATACTAGGAATCTATGACAAGGAACATAATGAAGCCACAGAACATTCAGTATATTCAGAAATGCTGTATACTTATTTTAATAATAATTTCCTTGAATTCCAGAAACCTGAGTATTACAAAGAAGTAAAATCCCTAGCTTGATTTCAAAATTAGGGTTTACAAAGTTAAGAATGAATAAGTATTGAGTTAATGAAATCAGATCCCCAAAACAACACCCCTAGGATCTTATTTATAGGTGCGGGTAGGACCTTCCGAATCAGTCCTTTTGACTTAGTCAAAAGGGTGCCTTGATGTGCTTTTGCTGCTGTTAAATTTAGAGCGCCCTTCAAACTTCCCTTCTGAATGGAACTTGAGAGCTTTCGACTTCGTCGAAAGGTATAGATGCGCCCCCACTTTGTTGTTGATGCGTTGTTGCAAGCAGTAAAGGATGCGGGCTTTTGATATTGTCGAAAGGTATATCTTTTGGGCTTCGAATGAGTTGGAGCATGGTAGAAGGCTTGAATGTGGAAGTTGTCTTTCGAATGCATTCTTGTTGATTGACGCGGATCCCCCATCCTTGGTGTTTGAGGAGTTCATATTGAACTTATATACGCTTTCCTTTATAATTGTAGATGGTTTCAACTGACTAGGAAGGCTTATCTATGCTTTAGAAGGGATAATTTTGGACAAATGTTCTCCTGCGGAAGGTTAATGATGTCGAAACCCATTGTTTCGAAAGGTATGGCACACATGCAGAAGCTTGTAATCTATTCCCCTCGAAAGGTGCCTTTAACACATTCAAAACACCTCTATGCATGCGGAAGCAACCATTTCGAAAGGTAATTAATTGAAGCGATTGGGCGTCCCTGTCCCTCATTCGACCTCTTCGTAAGTGCATTACTCATCCAATTTTTGCAGAAGCATCCCTTCGACTCTTTCGAAAGGTCTTGCTGTTACTATCATTCTTTATGGATCCTCCTTCTATATTCTTCAAGGTTTCGATCAAGTTGGAGTGGTTTTTTGATGATAACACTTGGCCCCTAGCAAAGGGATGCTCTTTGACTATTCAAATCAACTGTTTCGATACCCCACCTTTATTTCAGCATAGAAATTTTCCGCCTTTTCATATACTCACTTGAATCTTGGCCGTTCATTTAAATTTAATCGTACAGTTTTTCCTTTGCATTTGCTTTTCTTATAATTCATGCTTCCATTTTCCTCTTTTTCATTTACCTGCAATTAAAGCACTCACAGCAAAAATTAGAAATCCTAGTTTCCTATTAAATTCCTAATTTCAACAGACACAAGTTCAAATTTAAGGTATGCATCTATTGTTCATATTTAATTTTAATTCTAAATTTTTAGGTTTCGAATTTGCGTTAATGTTCCAATTTTTCGAGATTGAATTAAGTTCATCGTTTATATAAATGACATTTAGATTCATTTTTATGCAGATTTCGATTAGTCTATGATATCAATTTTGGGTTTAAACTTTAATTCGTTAAATTTGGGGTTATTTGCCATTGTTGGTCGCGAATTCAGGTTCGATTTCTATTATGGTCAGTTTTAATTAGTTCAAGAATTTTTTTTTGGATTTCATTAATCTATGGAGCCAATTATGGCCCGAGCTTGAATTTACTAAAGTTATGCTTTTCGTTGTTGTTTGATGCGAATTCGAGCTCGAATCAATATTGTTGTCAGCACCTAAGAAGTGTTAGGTTGACAATGAATCAGGAAGGAATTCCCTTCTGGTGACTTCGAAAAGAAGGCCGTGTCATGTATATCAATAAAATAATATCACAACTTAATTTTCCAACCCTTTCGAAAGGGGTTAATGCGACTAACTCCATTCATTTTCTAACCCCTTTCGATGGAGTCGAAAGGAAGTCAAGTATCCGCTTTAAGTGGATCCTTTCGAAGGGATTGACATTGTTGTCATGAAATGAACTTCTTCGAAAGCTAAAGTATGTTTCGATGTATTCTAACATCTTTCGAAGAAGTCATCTTAAGTGGTTTAATCTAATGGCTACATAGTATATCTCTTCGAAAGCCCAATTCTCTTCGAAAGGGTACAGAACTCAATGCATATAAATGGTGGATTTAATTTGCTATAGAACTTTACTTTAGATAAATAATGCCTTGTTTTAGTTTATCCCGGAGGATACTTAAGATTGAGAATTAATGTCCCTCATTCTAAACTTAATTAAAAATAAACTTGTAACTATTGTCGAAACCCTTAACTAACCTTTCAACTTAGTCGAAACTTCAAAGTTTAAATAACCATATTTGTTTCTATTATCCAAACTTAGTGTTAACGCCCTTACAGTTCTGCTATATCCTTTCAACTTATTCGAAACTCACAATAGTTAATTGGAGTGTAACTATCATCACTTCTTCATATAAACGTTGTCGAAACATCTTAACGCTTTTTCATTATTGTCAATGTCTTTTTGTTTCAAATCCTTTCAACCTAATTGAAATATGATGTTTCGACAAAGTATATACCCAAATTGGTACATGTAGATAGTTGCACTTATTGATGATAAAAACTCTTTCCTGGGCTTTCGACATTGTCGAAGGGTGTATTCGAGTGCCTGGATTCCATCCTTCCTTTCAACAATGTCGAAAGCTCAATGAATTTCATAATTTTCATTAACTTCAATCACCTCTCGAAGGCATGAAACCATATAGTATGGTGGATATTTAAACCGTTGTAGTAGGCTTTCAATGCCTTCGAAAGGCATTAGTAATGGAATAAACCATAATTTTAATGAAATTATTTCACCTTGTAGGATCATGGGTTTGAAAAAGACTTCTAAGAAACTTAAAAAGGATGTAGCTTAAGAATTAGAGCCTTCTCCAATGAAGGCCGAAGCAATTTCGAGGCGTTCTCTTATATCTACTCAAGATGAAGTTGACGCGATTCTTAACGTTTGGGATCACATGAGTTGAAGCCATTCCTCCTGGTGAAAATAACACTATCCAGAGTCCTCCTCAAGGTTATTTTTCTTACACTGCCCTCCACATCTGGCATGGCAGTTTCATTCTGTTCCCCAATTTCTTGTCAAGATTCTTGAGTCACTTTTGGCGTAGCTCCGATTCAATTGTCACCAAATGATTACACATATCCTGTCTCTTTAAAGCTCATGGCTATAGAGTCAAGCCTTCCTTCATTAAGTGCTAAAGTTCTAAATTATCTGGTACGTCTGGTCAAGCTCAGCAACTTAAATAGCCAGATTTTCAGAGCTAACGCACACAAAAAATTAATTTCTGAGGGAGTAAACAAGTTTAGAGATTGGAAGACACAATTCTTCTACATCAAATGTTTTCCAAATATTAGTGGAGTTTTCTCTTCACCTGGTAATTCAGTCATTATTTTCATTTTCATTGAATTATTTTCTTTTTCCTACTAAATTATGTTTTCTTATTACATCCCACTCCTAAATATCTCGATGATGAGGGAAATAGAATCATGAAGTTGTTAACTGCTGCTTCGGGTAGCATTAATAGGCTTACATTATTAACGCCAAGCAATCTTCAAAAACATTCCCTCCTCCCAGCAGGTCAGAAAGTTCTTGGACAACCCCTCCTTGTCCAACACACTTCTAAGAGCAAGTGCTTCCTCTATCTGGGTGGTCCTAAAAAAATTTCTCCTATGTCTCCAATTTGTCCGGATCAACCTAGTAAGCTTAAATGTAGCATTTGTAATTTACCGTCATGTTACTCCTTAGATTGTTTTACTAACTTATACTTTTTGGATTTTAGCAACTGCTCCTCAAACTAAATTTATCATAAGAGATCCATTCCTTCCATCTACTGAATCCAGCACATCAGCTCTGACCCAGGCCATCGCTAGATCGAGGATCAACCAAAAGAAAATTGAGCGAGATGACTGCAGCAGGTCCTGCTCTCAAGAAAACCAAAATTGCTGATGTCCAGTCTTCTCTTCCTTTAAAAGAAAGTGGGTCTATTGATGTAAGCAAGGCTCCGGAAGGTTCTACTCTTGATGCTGCTACTGACCCCCCTAGAATTGTTCCTTCCAATGATGATTTCATGTCCCGCATTGTTGTGTCTGATTCTCCCAGCATCATTGAGCAGATGCAATAGGATTTGGGCATTTCAACTCCTTCCCAGGAGTTGAATCCTGTTAGATCTACATCTTCGATGCCTCCCCATGATTTCAAGGAGATTGTATAGTCAAATTTAAATTCTTTGTCATTCACTTCCATTCATCCGCCTTCCTCTATACCCGACCCTACAAGACATTGTCGATCTCTTATTGAGCAACAACTTCTGGTATGTTTCATACTACTTGACCTTCTTATTACCATTTCATAGTGAATTTTGACTCACGTCGTACTTTTCCTTTTAGATTTCTAAAAGCTGGTGCTCCCTCAAGGAAAGCGCTTCAAAGTCTTCCGCTGAGACGTCTAAGCTTCAAGAAGAAGTTTCAACTCTAAATAACTAGATTGCTTCCCTCTATGCTGCTAAGGATAGCGTAGTGAGGGAACAAGAAAGGTTGAGCGCTTCCCTTGCTCAAGTAGAATCTACTATCTCTGAGGAGAGGAAGGCAAGACAACTCTTAGCTGATGAGAATTTGGCTTTAAAAATGACTCTAAAAGAGTCAGAGGAAGAGAAGGCCCAAATGGTTGCTAAACAATCTTCTCTCCAAAAGAAATGCACTCTTTTCTAGAAGAAGTTGGAGAAGAAGAAAAATTCTTTAATTATGGTCCACAAAACCATTTCTAAGGCTAAACAAAAGGTGTCGGAATTCTTGAATACTTCTCTTAATGACATCATCGTGAATTCTTACGAGGACGTTATTATGCTTGCTTATTGTGACAATAACGAAAAGTGTCTAGACTTATGCTTCCCCTCACTCGATCCTACTCTAGTCAAAAGATTCATGGATAAAATCAAAGAAATGGAGCAAGGGATCGGAGTTCCCGAGAGAGAAGAAATTGATGCTACAAAACTTTCATCTTTTGAAGTCCCATCTATAGAAGGAGATTCTGACTCTGATGAAGAAGAAGAAGATGAAGTCGTTGTTGAGGAAGGCGGAAACGATGATGATAATGATGACGTTAACCTTGAAAATGAGGATAGAGGTCAGGGTTCAGGCGGCGGCGGAGGTTATCATGTTGGTTCTCATAGAGGGGATAGCAATGATATTCCTGGGGCTTCAGAAAAAGTGAACCTCGATCCTAGTGGTCGTCAAGCAAGCCAAACTGAATTTCCTAAGCCTTCTGATCTCCACAAAGAAGCCACCAATATTAAGGTTGGAGAACAAAGGTGGAAAAAGCAGACCCCATAAACTTCAAATCCTGTTTCTCAGGTATGGTATTCTTTGTTTAATTGGCTTTCACTTCCAAGATAGCAATAGTTGATATCTTTCTATTTTAGATAGATAAGAAATCCATTCAACTTTATAAAACAAAGCTTGAAAGAAAACAAGCAAAAATAAATAGCTTGCATAGGGAGTTAGATAAACAATTAAAAGAACATAATGCACTCTCCGACAAGTATTATAAGCTTAATAAGAGCGCCGCTATGTTAGCATCCTTTAAAGACTAGGAAGTTGCCCCCCCGACTGAAGTGGGCATTCCTTTGATATGACAAGCTCTTGGAAGAGAACCAGGATTAATAGCACTCTTTTGGATATTGATTGAAGAAAGGGACATCCTAATAAACTTCCTATGCAACTCTTATTGCAGACACCCAACCGTAGATTTTTCATACTTGGGTGATTTTAGCGAGGTTTACATAGACGTCTACATAGGAGATATTTAGATGAATTTGGATCCGTTTCACATTCGGGGGCTTGCTGTAATTTACCGTGAATCAAATCAATACCTCATGAATTGCCTCAAGAAAAACTCAAATATTATAAGGATAAATTCGTTTCCAAGTTATTCAAAAAATTAGTTTTGTATGAACAAGATGAACAGTTGTAATTATGTAATAATATTGATTTGTTAATTTTTTGTACTAATTTCCTTTTATACTTAGTTGTATGTTATGACGTGATTAAAGAATAAATGTCTTTCAAGCAGCCCTGTTTCTAGAGATTTTATAGGCAAATATGTCAAATTAAGAAAAGATTATTTAAAAAAGGCCTCGCTCTTGAAATCCTCAAAATTGGCTAGATATTTCTTCCTTAGAGATTTGCAAAAGCTTTACATGCAACAACCCCACCTCCGTTTTGATTTTCTTGATGAAGAAAAGGAAAGGCTTCTTAAGGAAATTCAAACATATGATACCAAATTAATATGCGGTCGTGATAGTCCTCCTACTGGAGAATGGAAAATATCCTCTGGTTATTACCCCGGAAGGATTTAATGCCCCTTTTGATTCGACAATTACCTTTTTAGCTAAATCTTTAAACAAAATCAAAAATGTTGTTTCCCGACTTTAAGTGCAATAAAACAAGTATTTGACTATAACAACGAGATTGTACTTTTCATTTTATTATCTCCTAAGTTCTAACCTCTATTATTATAATGAAAGAAAATAGTAATTTAAGTATTAATTTTGTTTTTTGTTTGTTTAAATAGGAGTTACAGTTATCCACCATGCCGCTCTTATTAGATTCATCATTTCGTTTTACCATCATAAGAGATAGGTTGGTAGCGGATATCGAAAAGAGAACCCTCCTTAAAGATCCTCTGTTTACTCGTCTCCAAGGCAACACTGAAGCATTAGAATGGTGTAGGAAATTTTTGCTTCAGAAGATGCTCGTTAGCGATCTTAAGGATCAGATCACTAGTCTCGAGGCGGACATCAAGATTAAAGATGAAACAATTTCTCTTTTAAAACATCAAATTAAATCAAACCCTTCAATCGACTTTGATCAAGAAATGTCTAAGCTTCTTCAACAAATAAGCTATTTGGAGATAAAATTAAAGGATAGTCAAGCCCAGTGCAAATACCCGGAATTTATCATAAGGGTGACATCCAAAATATCAATTTACCAACTTCTCTAGTCGCCTCATCTATTGTGAAATTGATAAGGTCTTCATCTCTTACTATTCAAAAATTTCCCACTACGACCAACCCTTCCCCAGGTTTAGATGAAATTGATAAGCTAGAATTAAAAAACTTGAGTATGCAGCTAGAATTTAAAACCATTAAAGGTGCCAAGAAAACTTTCAACCGTGCTTTAAAGGCTCATATCAAATCCATTGATGATGCTGATGACATTAAGAAAAAGGAAAACAATTTGTATAGCGATTCCCCGTATTGTCGATCCTTTAATTGCCGAGAATCTAAATAAGGTTGTCCAGGATCTATGAAACATACACTTATACTATATATTTGTATATGACTTTATAAATTATGTAAATTATGTAAATATCACTTAGTTTGTTTCCTTTGCCTGTTCTGACAATGTTATCTTTGAATTTGCTTCCTGATAACTTTGATTATGGTTTTGGTATTTACCGTCCCATTTAGTCTTCATTATTAATCATGTTTCTCTGAAACGTACAGGGTATACAACATTTCTTATTATTAATTTGAAATCTATGCAAGAATATATTTGGTAGTTCTTTATACTATGAGGAATCCTGCCAATTCCAAAAATATAAGCAGTGGAAGTTAACAGATCATTCATGTGAAAATAATAAGTGAAGAGAAATTCCACAGTTAGGAATGAATAGGAGTTTTGAGATCCATTTTTGGTCATGATAAGAGAAGACCAGAAATCAGACTCTGGTTATATTCATAGAAGGCTAGAAATCAAATTATGGAATTTAATGATGGAAGGCTAAAAATCCAAATCTAGCATTGATAATAGAAGTTTAGAAATCCTCTTTTGAAAATAACTGATAGAAGACCAAGAATAATCGTCTAATAAAAAAGGTCCAGAGATCGTTAACTGGAAATAAGTCATAAGGGACAAGGAATTTCTTTTGAGAACAAACAATTTAAGTCCAGACATCCTCATTTGGAAATAATAGCAGATTTGAGACCCAGATTAGGGTATTAGTAAGATAGATCCTGGAATTAATAGAAGACCAGAAATCCATAATAGAGGTCTTGAAGCCCAGATTCAGGCATTAATGATTGAAGTTCAGAAATTAATAGTAAGAGACCCAAAACACATATTCGGGTTTTAATGAAGTCTAGAAATCCTTTCTTGGAAATCAGTCGAAGATTGTAGATTCTAATTTGAGCTTTTTGCATTGCACCATTCTTTGGGTTTTGGTTCCTTTGATATGTGCCATCTTTTAGGCTCTATATGTTGTCATTGTTTGGTATGCCGCTTCTCGGGCTTGGACATCTTAGTCCGCTGTTGTCTGGTGTGCTTGGTTAGCTTACCCATAAGCAGGACCCAAGGACTTACCCAACCTCCCTCCAGGAGGCGCTCCAGCCAGGCCTTATGGTAGGACTGAAGGCTTGTTCGGTGCCTTGACCAGGCCATAGCATGGCGGGACCAAGGGCTTACTCCGTCTTCCCTCTAGGATGTGCTCCAGCCAGGCCATAGCGTAGCGGAAATGAAGGCTTGTTTAGTGCCTTGGTCAGGCCATAACGTGGTGGGACCATGGGCCTACTCCATCCCCTCTTCAGGGGTGCCTTGATCTGGCCATAGCATGGCATGATCAAGGGCTTGTTAATGCTTTAACCTTGCCATAGCATGATGTGGATAAAGGCTTACCCTAACCTCCCTCCAGGAGGCGCTTTGACCTGGCCAACTCGACGTAGACAAAGGCTTTGATCGTTTAAGGTAATTTCCAAGTTTAAGGATAATTCTAGCATGACCATGTAGATTTTTCTTGGAAAAGTGGTGCTTTATTGAATTCGATTAAGATTGCTTTACAAATCCATTGATTTTGCCTAGTTTTAAAAAGTTGATCACCATTCCTTCAAGTGCTCTACATTGATTTGTTTATGCCCATCCATCATGTGATAGTGGCAGTAGGATCCTCCCCGATTCCTTTTGTATTTGGGCCTTTTCTTCTAGGATGGCCAATAGTTGAGTTCCTCCATGGTTAGTAAATACACATTCTTAATCGATGTAATCAGATTGCATTCCTTAGGGAGTCTTGATTTAAATCTTGTCTTTTGGGGATAATTTCTAGATTTTTTACTGCTTGATTCTGAAGCTTCAACCTCAATGACCAATTTCCTTTTCAAAACCTTTTAAAGCTCACATGAAGGTAATGCCCCACTTGTTGCTTAATGGCATTTTCGCGCAATGGTGTAATAATCAGTCATCATCCTATCTTCAAAGATAGTGCCTTTGGTATAGAGTTGAATTGTCTTCTTCATTTGATCAAACAAGTTATCACTCTTATCCTTTTGTTTTCCCTAAAGCAAAGATAGGTGTAGGGCCAATGTGAAAGGGGTTTAAGCTCCATTTGTCTGGGTCATAAGATTTAGCTCTCTTTTTCTTTATGATCCTTAAAGCTTCCAATCTCAACATCTGCTCTTCATATAGTTTAGAATCTTCAATAGTTCCATGGGAGAATCCAATTGAGTGTGGCTTCGAAGATCCTTGCTCGGACTTTCAAATTTTACTAAGCATGGTAGTGTAAAGTCTAAGGTAGATAAGCTTGGAATAGAAAAGGGTTAGAGGAAAATAAAGTTGGGAATTCAGCAAGTTTGGAAGTTCAAGCCCTCATTCTAGCGCGAAAAATGTTAACAAGAAAACTTGTCAACATCCCAAAGTAGAAAAGTGAGACTAGCTCCTTTGAAAGCTCCTTTCAATCCAGTAAAGGTAGCTCAAAACTCTTTTAGAAAGACCTTTCAAAATGATTAATATGGTAAGTATTCCTTTGGAACCCCCTTTCAAACTAGTTGCGATGACTTAGAATCCCTTCAAAACCCCCTTTCTAGGTGGTTAAAGTGACTTAAGGTTGGGACCTATTGGCTCTAGGATTTTAATTGATCCACTAGGTTTCTTTTCCTTCGAAAGGTAATCTTTCAATTGACATTGATACTAGCAAACCATGACAAGGAACATAATGGAGCCACAGAACATTCGGTATATTCAGAAATATTGTATACTTCTTTTAATAATAATTTCCTTGAATTCCAGAAACCAAAGTATTACAAAGAAGTAAAATCTCCAATTTGATTTAAGAATTAGGGTCTACAAATTTAGGAAAGAATAAGTATTGAGTTAATGAAATCTAGTCCCCTAAACAACGCCCCTAGGGTCTTATTTATAGGTGCAGGTTGGACCTTCCGAATCAGTCCTTTCGACTTAGTCGAAAGGGTGCCTTGATGTGCTTTCACTGCTTTTAAATTTAGGGTGCCCTTCTAACTTCCCTTCTGAATGGAACTTGAGAGATTTCAACTTCATCGAAAGGTATAGATGCGCCCGCCACCTTGCTGCTGATGTGCTGTTGCAAGTAAGAAAGGATGTGGGATTTTGATACCGTCGAATGGTATACCTTTTGGGCTTCGAATGAGTTGGAGCATGGTAGAAGGCTTGAATGTGGAAGGTGTCTTTCGAATGCATTCTTGTTGATTGACACGGAAACCCCATTCTTTGGTGTTTGAGGAGTCCATATTTAACTCATGTACGCTTTCCTTTATAATCGTAGATGGTTTCAACCGATTAGAAAGGCTTATCTATGCTTTCGAAGAGGTAATTTTGGACAAATGTTCTCCTGTGGAATGTTAATGATGTCGAAATCCACTGTTTCAAAAGGTATGGCGCACATGCGGAAACTTGTAATCTATTCCCCTCGAAAGGTGCCTTTAACACATTCGAAACACCTCTATGCATGCAGAAGCAACCATTTTGAAATGTAATTAATTGAAGCGATTGGGTGTCCCTGTCCCCCTTTCGACCTCTTCGTAAGTGCATTACTCATCCAATTTTCGCAAAAGCATCTCTTCGACTCTCTCGAAAGATCTTGTCGTTACTATCATTCTTTATGGATCCTCCTTCTGTATTCTTCAAGGTTTCGATCAAGTTGGAGTGGTTTTTTTATGATTACAATTGTCGCTCGGGAGATGGAAAGAAGGTGATCGGGAAGAAGAATATCAAATGCTTCAACTGTGATCAGATTGGACATTTTAAGAACTAGTGTAAGGTTCCAACCAAGGATGGAAAGGGAAAAGTGTTTGCACTGGAACCAGCTACCTCGAGACCAACAGTAGAGGAGAAAGGAAAAGCTGTGTTGGGAGGTACACTTTCGATTCATGGTGTATCAGTTAGAGTTCTATTTGATACTGGTGCATCACATTCTTTTATATGTCATTATTAGGTAAACAAGCTTAACTTAGAACCTTCAAACGAAGTTACTTCCTTAAGGCTTGTGAATCTGATAGGAGGGTATGAGACTCTTGGGAAAATATGTGACCACTTAGAGTTTGAATTGTTAGGTCATATATTTTCTTACAGTTTGCATGTGTTTGATTTCGTAGTGTTCAGAATTATTTTGGGTATGGATTGGTTAAGTAAGTATGATGTTAGGATATTTTTTCATGATAGGAAAATATCACTTAGACACCCTAGTTGCAATGATCGGATTATATACTCCGTAGAAATCCCTAGTTTTGAGGTTAATGCTTTGTTATGTGTTATGGAGACAGAAGACGAGTTGAACCGAGTTTTCACTGTTAGAGAATTCATAAATGTCTTTGAGCCCATGATAGGACTACCGTCAAAACATGGCATTGAGTTTTGGATAGATTTAGTACCAAGAGTAGAACCTATGAGTAGACTGCCAAGTAGAATGTCACCTATCGAGATGAAGGAGTTAAAGGTGCAGTTGGTGGATCTAGAAGGTATGAATTTTATTAGACCAAGCAGTTCTCCCTAGGGAGAAGCCTCAGTGTTTGCAAAGAATCCGAACGGATCGTTGAGGTTGTGTATGGATTATCGTAAGCTAAATGAGAAGACGATAAAAACCGATATCCGTTAACTAGGATTGACGATTTGTTTGATCAGTTGAGTAGAGCCAAAATATTTTCTCAGTTGGATTTGGCAACAGGGTTCCATCAACTTAGAGTAGCAGTAGATAGTATTCCTTTGACGGCGTTTAGGACCAGATATGTATCATACGAATGGTTAGTGATGCCGTTCGGGTTAACTAATGCGCTAGCATCTTCGTAGACTTGATGAACGGAATCTTCCAAGAACATTTGGATAGATTCGTGTTAGTATTCATAGACGACATTTTGATATACTCTAAGGATGAAAGAGAGCATGAAGTTCATCTTAGAGTGGTGCTTGAGATATTGAGACAACGTCGGTTGAAGGATAAGTTTGAGAAGTGCCATTTTTGGAAGGAAGTAAAGTTTTTTGGTCATGTAGTCTCAGAGAAAGGGTTGTCAGTAGATCCAGATAAGATCGTGGCAGTGAATAGTTGCAAGAGACCCGAGATAGTGACCGAGGTAAAGAGTTTTCTTGGATTAGTTGGGTAATATTGGAGATTCATCAAGGATTTTTCACGGATAGGGGCACCGATGACTAAGCTGACTTGGAAAGATGTGAAGTTTGTCTGGACTGATAAGTGTGTGGAGGCATTCCATAAAATGAAACACTTATTGACTAATGCACCTGTGTTGGTTGTTCCAGAGGGGAATCAAGACTTAGTTGCGTACATGGATGCATATGGAACAGGGTTAGGAGCTATGTTAATGTAGAGGGGTAAGTGATTACCTATGCTTCTCGACTGCTCAGACCACATGAAGTTAGATATCGAACTCAAGATTTGGAATTAGCTACAGTAATTTTTGCATTGAAGGTGTGGAGACATTACCTTTTGGGAGAAAGATTCGAGTTGTATAGGGATCATAAGTCGCTGATATATTTGTTCTCCTAGAAGGAGTTGAACATGAGACAACAGAGGTGGTTAGAGTTCTTAGCCGCTTACGTCTTTGGTATTGAGTACACACCGGGAAAAGAGAATAAGGTTGCAAATGCACTTAGCGGAAAATGTCAGAATGCAGTATTGGTAATGATAGCTGTGACGACCCGTAAATCTGTACCCTCTAAACTGAAAATAAACCACACATGTCGACCCAGAGCGCATAGAATTGTAGATGATCATGAGAAAGAAAAGAGGGGGTGAGAAGAAAGAGAGAAGAAAGAAGAGGAGAAGAGAAGAAGAGAGAGAAGCAGAACCAAAAAAATACAGAATTTCACATCGCAACGGAATAACATATATTATAGATCAATAATCTTTACACAGAGAAACTGTAATATACATAAATCAACATTAGAGTACACAATAAGTAATCATCAGCTTGGCCAGTTATAATAACATGTCCTCACAAATGCTGATAATTTACAATAACAACAACAACAATGCAATGCGGTGGAAAAATAAACAGATACGTCTATACGACATGAAGACTCTACCTCGCCTGCTAAAGCTCCAAAAGCACCAAATCTGAACCTGTAAATATACTCGGTCTGACCCGAGCATTGAAAGGGAAGAACGCCCGCATCAGTCTGGTAAACCAGCGTGAGAAAAACACACCTCAACTGAATTTATAAAGTTATCAAAACTTTTCCTTTATCAAAACAAAAGGTACCTCGTAAGACCATGTCCATGCATAAACACAAACGGGTTTTTCCCTTACGATAACCAAAACCTTTCATATCAAATCATGTTACATTATAATAGTGTATATTATACAAATAATAATCAAAATTGCTAGGTAAAGGGACTACCTTTCCCAAACTCGGTACACCTCTAAAGGGATGTACCTAGGGTCCAGATACTGGGCACCTAAACCAACACAAGACCGGCCTACCCCTTCCTAGATAGTACCGAATATGTCATCACTCCGGTCATTACTGACCAATAATATGTGGCTACAAGCATATATCAACAATAATCAGATACACGATGTCATAGCGTGTAAAGATATATCTAGAAGTGTGATGACATCTCCTAATGGGAGCGACCCACTTAGCGTTGCTGCTTTTATCCCTGTTTCAGTCATTTTCCGGGGAGTGAGGCCAAAAGAGGTATCGATTACCTTTCACATATCACATATCATCATCATCTTTGAATGCCACATTGCCATTCCCGTTGACTACTAATTGCCTTCCACACAAATACAACCTTTGAGCCGGTATGTCTCAAGGAGGGTGTTAAGCTAAAAGAAGTTAACTTCTCCGCTAACACATGATGTACGTTTGTAAAAACCAATGTACGTAATCTTAAGAATGCAATGTCAGACACTCATCCATACAAGTTGTCCATGAACAGAACAAACTGAAGGTACTCTCCTACCGCATCCTATAGGATTAGTAGTGACAGCCATTGCAATGGATATTTCATAACGAAGAGACTACTGCTACTATATGTATATTGGGATTTTAACCCCAAATGATCAACAAGCAGTCTTTCATTATGAAAATCCTAAATATCAATATCATCGACCAACCTGCACAATCGTCGCATATATGTTGTTTCAGATAAATCTGATCCCGGTCTCTTCACACCAACAACGCAAAAGCGTTTCTCAACCTCATACAGAAACCAATTCTCATAGACTTATCATGTCTCCAACTTTCAACTTGCTATCCTTCGGCCAAGAAGGAAGCTCGATAGATTGGAGTAATTACTCCGCACTACACGAATCAACATTCTCAACACAAACGATAATCAAGACTACACAGTCAATTACATACTAAGTGTTCGACTAATTAGTTTCTACATCAAGTCGATTATTTAACTATCAAAGCAACAAATAAAATGTAGCACATAAGTAGTCACTGGGCCTGATTTTATCAATCGTTTATAAATCAAATAACTTTCCAATTATTTACTTCAAAATATCTTCAAAAATATACAATTCAAAACCATTTCACTTATTGGATATTTGGAAAACATTTTCATATACTTATTTAAATAATAAGTGAATTCACAATTTATTTTATTTTCAAACCATTTAAACTCCATTTTATAATATCACTTCCAAAACATTCATTTAAAGAATTATTCTCTTTAAAAACGTGAATATATTTCCTTTTATAAAAATACATATTTAGCTTATCAAATTAAATTGATTTCACATTTATAAAACAGAGTTTATAATTCACATTTCTATTTTATAAAAACTTCCATTTATGAAATTCCATTATTAAAATGTCAAAATCCTATTATAAGTTTATTTACTTATAAATCTCTTTATTTACAAATTCATTCTTTTGTAATCTCATTATTTATAAAGTCCATTATAAATTCATTTCTAAATTTCATTGTTATGAAAATCCCATTATAAACTCTTTTCACAAAAGTCTAATTTATTTATAAAAATCCATTTATAAAACATTGACTTTGAATCCAATATAAAATATTGGTTTCGAATCCAATTATAAAACTATTCATCATATTTCAATTTCAAATCCATTTATATATATATATAACATAGTTTAAAATCTATTATTCTTTTTAAAATATACTTTTATAAAACCGTTCGAAATCACTATTTCAACTATTTCACAAACTATAAATTTAATAACTTCAAAAATCACACTTTTATTTATTTCACTAAAATTCTTCCTTTTAAATCCATTCAAATTATTAAAACGTATATATTTCCAAAATCACTTTGAAATCCATTTTTAAACAAAAACATCATTTTATTATTTTGAAGTTTCAAAATATGGCTCATTGCTACAAAAGTGCTAAATAAGGGGATTCACATCAATAATAGCAATCATAGCATCCATCACATCAAATATCATATAATACAACATACATAACAATATTTGTAAATAAACATCATCCATAGTGAGGAATCCTATTGGATCCCTCCAACCTATCACCTGCAACAAATATACATATGAGAAATATGTACAATGTCTACTACGAGGCAGACGCGCATACAAAGGATCATCCACTCATACACAAAAACGCATAGGGTTTCATTTGCTCCAATCGACAGGAATATATCCAACTACTAACTACTATAGCATAACATCCAAACATCCAATATATATATATAACATCCAACAGTCATCAAAACAGCATAATCGAAATATCTCCACTTATATAAAAATATAAGCGGGTCAGAAAGAGTGAATTTTACTCACCTTGGTTACTTTCGTCGTTACAGCGTTTATCTCGATCAAAGTTAAACGAGCGTTTAATTTTAACCAAATTTTCAACAGCTCCAAATCCATCCAAACCAGCTCTAAAATGTAATGCTCGATAATATGAATCCAATGCAATTCGTTTCGTGCGAATCCGACCTCGTATGAAAAAGTTATGCATTTTTAAACATTCGAATTACATAATATAATTAACGTTTAAACTAATTACAGTAATTAATTTTAATTGTCGTCATTAGCCTAATTCCCCTTCCTTTCTCATGCGCTCCAGTTTTTCACATAACCCATATGAACGCACGAACTCCCTCGATCGCCGCTCCACCCACGAGCAGCCGGACCCCGATCGAACCCTACCCATGCGTTCGCCATCCTCCATCGCACCCACGGCCATGATGCCGATGAACTCAAGCCTTCCAAAGTCAAGAAAAACGACTGCAAATGCCACGACCTCACAAGCAAACCCACGTCGATCCACTACCCTAATTTCGATCATGACCGTTTGTGTTATAGATCTCGGTATGCTCTATTTTTTTCCTTGAGGAATCGAAGGCTAAAAATGATTGGTTCGAGAGATAATTGAGGAAGAGAATTGGAGTTTTATGGCCATTGAAATCTATGCAGTCAATTCCCCGATATTGCCCCAAATATATCCCCGATATATCCCGTAGCGGACTTTTGAGGCAACGATATTCCTATATAGCGGCCCAATATAGCGGATCCGCTATTATCTCCGATATTGCAGCAATAGTCCGCTATATCCTCCTTTCCTATAAATAAGCATTTTGCTTAATGTCTTGCTTTTTAGTTTTATGGTAACTTCAAAGTTGATGTAACAATGATACACGTGGTTGGTTATTATAACTAGTTCTAACTTTTTAAGTGTTAACTTTGTTTATCTTTACTTTATTATAACTTGTTTTGCTTGGTGGGAAATAATAAGAAATACTTGTTCCTCTTTTTAATGTAGAATGTTCATCATTCCTCTTTTTAAAGTCGTCCGCTATATCCTGCTATATCCCCGATATATCTCCGCTACAACTTTTTGCACCTCAAACGCTATGGAACGGCAGGGTGCTTTAACTGCACAGATTGAAATATAAGTGGCGGCTGCCCTATTAGGGTTAAGGTTTTGGTGAAAGTGGGGGGAGTTAAGGTCCTTTTATAGCAAATTTCGTGACACTATTCATCCGAATATTTTTCGAACTTCAAAACGAAGCGTACCGCCTGGCGTTCATAATGTTTTACCCCTATTCCAAACACAATGAAATATATATCGGAAGCCAATTCCATCGTATTTGGAAGATAGGTTTTTGAATTGAGTTATTTTAATTAAATTACTTAAATAAATTTCTATACATTTCAGCTTCGCACGACCAAACCGTAAGTCCGATCGCCACAAAATTTGGAATCTTATAATAAATCACTATTACGGATTCAATGATGATGGTTTCATCGAAATCCGAGAGAGTGTCAAAAATGGCTATTTTTACACAATTAAATATTAAAATTTCCAATTTCTTCCAAATCGCTTTTAATTCAATTTTAAAACTTTACTAACTCCATTCAAATTCAAATAGCATTTAAAACCACGTTAGAAATCATTTTTATTCACATTAGATTCCAAATTCAATTAATTAACTGATTTAACTTATAATATTCATTTTTCAATATTTAAATTCAATTAAATATTATAAATTCAGGCGACTGAAAAACTAGGTCGTTACATTAGCTGAATGGAAAGATTTAGAAGCATTGATTACATGTGGAGTACTATGGAGATCAAAGAGTAGTTCTAGTCAAGAAGCTGCTATGTTGTCATGTTTAGAAGCTCGACGGGTGATGATCGAAAGGATTGCTTCTAAATAAGAGGTGGATCCATTATTAGCTGAACGGATCAGAAAGTTAAGGAATGGAACGAAGAGCAATAACTTGAAAGATTTCAGTCCTGACCAGAATTGGTGGTTGAGGAAGAAAGGAAGACTATGTGTTTCGAATGTGGGATACATTAGGAAGGAAGTTCTTAGAGAATGCCATCGTTCAAAGTTCACTATTCATCTAGAAGGAACTAAGATGTATTAGGATATGAAAAGGAGTTTCTTATGGGAAGGTATGAAGAGAGATGTAGGCTTATGGGTGAGGCGGTGTTTAAATTGTCAACAGGTAAAAGTTGAACATCAAAAACCGAGTGGGTTACTTTAGCCTTTAGATGTTCTTGTCTGGAAATGAGACTCTATCTCAATGGATTTCATAGATGGGTTGCCAAGGTCGAATAGAGGAAATGAGAGTATATGGGTTATAGTGAACAGATTAACTAAGAGTTCACACTTTGTACCCGTTAAGTCGACCAGGACAGCACTAGATTTAGCTAAGTTATTCATGAGATATATAGTTAGATTGCATGGAATTCCTAGTAGTATAGTAAGTGATAGAGATTCCTTATTTACTAGCGAGTTCTGGAAGAGTCTACAGGAGACTTTAGGTACCAAGCTCAAGATGAGTACCGCTTACCATACGTAGACAGATAGGAAAACGAAGAGAGTTAACAAAGTTTTAGAGGTGTTAAGAGCTTGTGTGCTAGATTTCGGAGGATCATGGGAAGACCATCTACACTTAGTCGAGTTTTCGTATAACAACAGTTATTAGACTTGTATAGGGATGGCACCGTTTGAAGCATTGTATGGAAGGCTATGCAAACCTCCCGTTTGTTGGTTAGAAACCGGGGATAGACTAATTCTTGGATCGGACTTGGTTAGAGAAGCTGCATAAAAGATTGAGTTAGTTCAAGCAAGAATAAAGGAAGCTCAGTCTAGGTAGAAGAGTTATGCTGATAAATGATGGAAGGACTTGGAGTTCTCAGTTGAAGATCATGTTTTCGTCAAGGTGTCACCAATGAAAGGTGTAATCGGGTTTGGAAAATCATGAAAATTGGCACCAAGATTTGTTGGACCATTTCCTATTATAGGAAGGATCGGGAAACTCGCGTATAGAGTAGAGTTATCGAACATTTGGCAGGAGTCCACAATGTTTTTCGTATTTCTCATCTAAGGAAGTGTATTCGATATCTGGAGACTACTATTGCATCGCCTGTGTTATATAATCTAGTAGTGGAACTGGATATGACTATAGTTAGAAAACCCATTTGTATAGTTGCGTGATATGAGAACAGGTTAAGGAACAAGACAATTAGATTAGACAAAGTCCAGTGGAGTGATGACGAGAGAGACTATACTCGGGAAAGTGAGAACATGATTAAAGATACTTATTCGGAACTGTTTTGTGGCATGCTTTACCTTTATGTTGATTGTTGTGAGTACCCTATCGTAATTGCGAGGACGAAATTCTTTAAAAGGGGAGTCTGTAATGACCTTAATTTTGACTAATATTATTTAGAATATTTAGTTGGGTAAATTAAATAAAGTAATATAGAAAGATAAGGGATTGAGATTTGTTAATTTAGGAGAGTTGCCTTAGTGAAGTGTTAGCAAAAGAGAATAAAATATAAGAAAGTAGGAGGAGGAATATGGTAAGGGTAAGATAGGGATAGCCTTTGTTCTTATACCCAAAACCCTTTTATTTCTCATTCCTTATTCACTTTAACATTCACAAACAAAACTAAAACCCTATTGAGCTCAACCGACCACCATTAAGAAGATTCAAGGAGAAGAAAAGCTAAGATTCAAGTAGAAAGCTTAAGCAAATCAATCTAAGGGCAAATCTCAACCTTCTTATCACAAAGCTAAGGTGAATAATTAACTTACATCTCGCTTTTTGATATTGATTTCGGTTCCAAGTTAGATCCGAATTAATTTTGCAAGTTACATACCATGTTGTGCTTGTTTAAATGGATATATAAGCATGGTGATGATTTATATTGTTTCATATAGTTTTTATGATAATTTTAGACTAGAAAACCTATTAAATGTCATCCATATGATTTGCGTTTTTGATATATGATCAAAAAACTTATTTTAGAAGTGGGTTTCAAGTTTCATAATTTTCTATGTGGTTGTGGATTTATTATGAATTTTCTGTGAAAGAAAATAGTTAATATTAGGTTTAAATTATTTATGGCAATTATGCAATAATTTTGGGTCTGAAATTTGTATGTGTTAGAAACCATATTAAAAGGTAAATAAGTATGATTTTTGGGGAATTTTCCTAAGTATTATACTATGATTATAAAATTATTTATTAGAAGGCATTTTTCATATATTGGAAATTTCTTTTTCTTCTAGAAAAGGTTAGGTGATTTAAAAGCTCATTTAAAAATCAAAACTTTGAATTTTTAAGTTCCAGCAACTTTTAAAAATAATTGTGATCTTCAAATGATATTTAAAGATATTAAACATGTAAATTTTAAAGGATTTTAATCTATTTTGAATTTTGAAATCAAAATGTGGCATTTTTCAAGGTTTTAATTATAAAAAATTACGCCAAAAATTCAAGTTAAATTATTTGAAAAATCCTAAAACATATTTGAGCTATTCCAAGATAATAGTAGGGTTTTTAAAGATTAAATTTGAATTATTTAAATTTAAATTGAATTAAAATTAAAAGGATTAAAATATTTTTAAATAATGAGAAATTAAATTAAATTTAAGTTTATGCTTTTGAAAATTCTTAAATACATATTTGAAATAGTTTGATATTAAATTCATATATTTAAAGTATAAATTTGAATTATATAATATTATTTTGAATTTAAACTAGGATTAAAAGAATAAATCCTAGTTTAGTAGTTCAAAATTCACTTCAATTGAAATAATATAAGCTTATGTGGTTGTATACTTGTTTGGATGATAGCATACATGTTTATTTCAAATTCCATCATTTAAAGTTATTTACTTCATTTTAGCCTGAGAATTAATGTTCAATGTTGTGTTTATAGTTGTTATTGTTATAATAATGTTGTTATCTACAAGTTAAACAATATTGCACAAACATGACAAATCAAATGGGATATAGTTGGGTTTAAAGCAACATTTCGAGAGTGAATGTCATTGGGATGATCAAATGATTTTAATGTAAAAGAATTAACATTTGTCGAGTTCGACATAGGATATTGACTACTAAATTACTCATATCCATCCTAGCGGACTGATTTGAGGGTTGCAAACCGAATTGTGACAAAATTATCCCTTGTCACTTGGTTCAAATGATATGTTAGTAGGACATACGAAGTTACCGAAGATAATAAAAAATGTCAAAAACGTAGTGCAAATAAAGAGAAGTAGCGCCCCTGATGGAGATATGATGCAGTTGATGTAGTGGACTACAACACTAGTAAGATTTATCATACCCAAAGTAGTGTATAAGGGAGATCGCTCCTTCTATGCTCATTGATCCGAGCTAACGGATGGTAAACTGTTAATACCCTACACACTGATTTTGATGACAATAACCATATAAATATTACTACCAATGTATCTCCGAGTTTTGTAGTGATTCATAGATATTATGGAGACATTTACAGAGATAAACTAGTCCTTAATGGAAGAAAATGAATTATATAAGAAGATTAACTAGAGAAAATGGAAGAACAAAATTGATTGAAGAAGAAATGCTATTGATGAATCCACAAAGGTATTTGAAGTGATGATTAGTTGGTTGAACCACGGAATCACTTGTCAAAGACCGGGGGCAATTATACTTGTAAACCATTAACCATTAACCTCAACCAAATCACAAAAATCCACAAATATGAGGTAATTTGAAATTCTGAAAATTTGCAACACTTATTGGTGGTGTTGCTCCTTTTTGTAACATGATATGTCGACAAATGCATGACAAGTATGTCGACATACTAGTCGTTTTTTAGAATTTCAAATTTTAAACGAAGAGAAATTTCCCTCCACCTCTTCACTAAAAGACATGTCTCTTCAACCACTATACAAAGCCTCTGGAAAATGAATATTCAAATCAATTCCCTCCTCTTTTCCTTACTCTTTCATATCCAAATATTTACGAAAGAAACCCATTGTATATTCTTTCATTCTCTTTGCATATCCCTATTATTTCAATCCAATTCTTCAAGGATTTGCAAACCACACAATATCAAAGTGTTTGTACTTGAATTCATATCATTCTCTCTCTGGTTTCATCCTATTTCTCAAAGGTTTCAAAGATATATTTCCATTGGAGGTCTATAGTATCATTATACTGAATCTGCTAGAATCCTATTATAGACTCGATTACTTGCCATACTCTTGTGTTATTTGTGAAAAGGAGTAGGTGTTCTTGTAGCATGTGAAATCAAGAGGGTGTATCTTGTAGGCCGTTAAATCGAGATTGTAAAGGTGTACTTGCCACTCGTGGAAAGCAAGCGATTATAGTGAAATTCTACATAGTGCAGTGCAGGACTGGATGTAGAATTGGTTACTCCAAACCAATATAAAAATCAGGTTGTTATTTACTTTATTGCATTTTACTTTATTATTCTCTTATTCTATGATTATTGGTTTTCTATTTGCAATTTGATTAGATATAGTGTTAAAGTCATAAGTAGTTCTAAATAATTGAAATATACACTTCACCTCCTCTAATGTTCAAATAGCCTTAAGATCCATTCCGCATTGTGTTATAAACAATCCCCATTTTCCAACATTTGGTATTAGGGCACCGGTTTTCAAAAATTCATAATTTGGTTTTTAAAAAGTATAAATGGCTAATAACACTACTAACATGTTCGTAGAGGGATAATCTACTACTAGGCCCCCATTATTTGATGGTAGTAATTATGCTTATTGAGTTTGTAGAATGAAAATTTCTTTACGGTCTAATGTTTTGAATATTTAGAATATTATGCGGAGTGAGTACACTGAACCCTACAATGAGTATTCATCTTAGACACCAGACGAAAAGACACGAGCACTTATTAACTCAAAGGCCATGAACATTTTATTTTGCTCCTTGGAAAGAAATGAATTTAATCGAGTGTCTATTTGTAAGTCTACCTATGAAATTTGGAGAATATTGCAAGTCACACATGAGGGCACTAATAAAGTAAAACAAACTAAGATATCTACGTTAACTAACCAGTTTTAACTTTTTCAAATGAAACCAAATGAGTCTATTTCCGATATGTATTCTAGATTTCAGGATATAGTACATGCATTAATATTATCGGGAAAGAAAATTACTGAAGAGGACCAAGTTAGAAAGATCTTGAATTCATTTTCTAGTGAATGGGATCATAAGACTCTGGCAATCGAAGAAGCCAATGATATTATTACTATGAAAATAGAAGATTTGATTGCTAATCTAATGTCCTATGAAGTAAAGTTGCAGGCTAAAAAAGAGAATCGGGTAAATAAGAAGAAATCACTAGCACTTAATACTACAAACGAAAATGATGAAACAAATGATGTTGATGATGATGTTGATGATAATATCGAGTTTGTGACCAGGAATTTCAAGAAATTCTTGAAATATTGGAAAACGAATAAACTTCGAAAAACTAACATGAATAATTTCAGAAAAGGAAATGTTGTTAATTGTTTTGAATGTGATAAACCCGGTCATTTGAAAAGATACTGTCCCAACCTGAAGAAATTAAAGTACTTTTCAAACACTTTCTGGAACCAGGCTTTCAACGCAACATGGGATGATTCAGATACATCATCAAGTGATAGTGATTCAGAAGCAGAAAATGCCAACATGTGCTTCATGGAAAATGATGACTAGGTATGGAATTTTAATAAAGAAATTACCGTTGTCTTAAATGGTATGTATAAGGGATATAAAATGCTTAGGAAAGAGTACAAGAACAATTTATTAGAGAAATATAGATTAAAAATGTTCAATGAAATGTTAACGGAAGAAAAACAATGTCTAGAAAATGAAATTGAAAAACTTGATGGGCATAATAATGAAAAGGATTTAACACTTGAAAGTTTTGAAAAACTGAAAAATGAAATAGATTCCTTAAAATCGGAAAATCTTTCAATGAAGTAAGAGATCACTGATCTAAATGACAAAATAACATCTCTGGACAATGTTATTCTCAACTGGAATAAGGATTCTGATAAAATGAAAACAAATGTTGATAAATTTAACAAAGGGAAAGATAATCTAGAAAATTTATCTGGATCTAAACCATCTAGGAATAAACATGGACTTGGACACAACCCTAAGCCAAAATCAAAGAAATATAGTACTCAAAGTACCAAATTTGTTAAGGCTACAAAGTTCAAACCAAAACCTAGGAAACTAAAGTTAAAACTCCCAAATAGGTTCTTAATTTATGGGTTCCTAGAAAGTTAGATAATACTAAAAAAGAAAAATATATTGATAAATTTATTAATAAAGTTCATTTCTCCAATGATTATATTTTGAAAGTGCATTCAAACTCTTTATGGGTTTGGCTTCCTAAAACTTAACCTCATGGACCCCAAAATAAAATAGGAGACCAGTGTGCATATGTTATCCCACCCTTTTGTCAAGGCTGGAATATCAACAAACTAGCTGGAAAGTGATGGATATCAGGATTAGAAATCGATTGGAAACAAAGTTGTGATCGATGTCGTCAAAATTTGGCCGAGCTTCGATCAAGGCGGGGTCGATTGGGAATGATGATGAAGGCTAGGAGAAATTACGTTTCAAATTCCAGGTCAAAAGGAGTTCATTTGCGATCGATTCGAACAATGCGTTCGTATCGATCAGCATGGATACGAACAACGTTTTCGTATCGATCAGGTTAGAAGGCCAGATGGGTTTCGACTCGATGCAGATCGTATCGATCAGGAAGGAACATAGCTGCACACTTCGAATCGATGCTATTCGTGTCCATCAACATACCTCGTGTCAACACTGCTTCATATCCATCAGCGAATAGTTGTTCGAATCCATCAGGTTCCGCTAGTTCGTATCCATCGTGTAACCGCTGTTCGCATCGATCGACTCGTCGTCATTCGAATCCATCGGATGAAGATTAGTTTGTATCCACCATGGGCCTCTGTTCGAACCTATGAGCAATGGTTTGTTCGCATCCAACGAGTCAACGCAACCTGGTTCGACGCAATGATCTCCGATACGAACACGGCGAAGACTCCAGAACGACTCGATCAACTCGGCGAAAAATGTGGATCGATGCGAAGAACGCGCGCCACATCAACCTGCTAGCGCGTGCCGCCATTGATTCGAAATGATCAAGTCGAAATGATCGATCCGAACGAAACAGCTCACCGAGTAACACCATTTCGTATCGATCATATCTCGTGATCCACAAGTCCAAATGCTAAGAAATTTTCAAAGGAGCTTACGCACGTGCTAAAGAATGTCCACGCCAAATTTTGACTCCATTGGGTGAAATCTTGATCGATACGAAATCCGTTCGTATCGATCACGGATCGGGCCGAAACTTCACGGGCTTGGTCGCGCGGGCCTACTCACGTGCCAGAAGGAGTCTCCCGAGATCTGAGCGAAATATCAGCCTCCGACACCTGTAAATAGGCCCCCAGAGCCAACAGAAAAGAGATCATCTTCTTCTTTGAATTCTCCAATGCCCAGACTCTGCCGGATCCAGTTCTAAACTCCATTGCTGCTGCTACCAACGAATTTCACTGCTGTAAATCATTATTATCTGCTGTAACCCGCTGAAATCAATTGTAATCATCATAGAAACATCAATAAAGCAATCAACTTCATAGTGGACGTAGGCAACACGCCGAACCACTCTAAATTCTTGTGTTTCCGTGTGTTCTTATTATTTTCATTATCTATTTTTGGAGTTTTTGTTAGATAATCCTCTTTTCCATTTAATTTCTTCATTTTATCTCTTCAAAAACTTCTGAAGAGTGTTGTACCCAATTTTGGCGCAAACACTTTGGTGTTTCTAGTGTTGTGCCTAATTTTGGCGCAAACACTTTGGTGCTTTCACTGAGAAGGAGACTAGCACCCGCTATACCAGATTTGGAATTTGGATTCGAAGGCTTAAGGGTTCAGATCTAAAGAGCTATGACAAGGCAATCAAGTAGAAGACAAAGAGCCGAGAGAAGTCAGCATGAAGGAAGCCATGAGGCATCATCAGGGGCTAATCAAACTTTAGCTTTCATCACCAGAGACGAGATGGAAACGATGATGGGAGCTATCAATACAAGAAAACCTACTTTTAGTTGCATTTATTGGTAGCGTTTGTTGTGTGAATGCAACGAATATTATTTTTACGATTTATTTTTACTTGTTTTTGTTTTATTCCAATGCTACCAAATTTTTCCGCCATACCCGCCAATACTAAAAACTCATTTCGTTTTTTTCCATCTCCTTCCCTCCATTGATACATTTGTACCCTCATTCAACAAAATCAACAAAATTCCTCTCTCTTTCGTCTCGTGCCACTTATCTCCGTCTCATGCCACTAATCTCCATTAATCAACTCCCCTCCACTTCATCCCACTCTTCCTTCAATCTACTCCCTTCCTTGAGATTTTTTCACAAGCCCTAAATCGACAACGAGGTAATTCCCATCTGCTAAATACAACTGTATGGATTTTTGAAGTACGTTTCCAGGTAATGTACTTCTCCTCAACAATCTCGTTATTTTTTGTTAGGTTTCTCTTTGGAAGAATTTCTTTTTTAATCTTTATGTTAATTTTCATGTATTATTGTTTCTGTTTTAAACGATTCAAATAAGGGCTATGCTTTGCCTTGTTGATCTTTTATTTCATGTTGAATGACAAATTGGTAAAATAAGGGTTTTTGAGTTAACATGTCCAACTACACTATTTTTGATCATTTTCAAGATATACTATTGTTTCCAAACAATGTATTGCATAATTGAAATGGTAAAAAAGTTGAAGGCGAGTTTTGAATCATAGGTGCTTATTTTCTGGGAAGGGCCTTTAAAGCCTTCTTGGAATTAGAAACAAAACCATGTTATACAGAGAAGAGCTTTTAGTTTATATTGTTGCAAAGTCATTATGATTTATATGTATTTTGCATATTAATGCAACATAATTATGATTATGTGTTTTAGTCTCTAAGTATTGTCGGTTATGCCCTACTATGTATGATTACCATAATTTTTTAGTTGGAGTAACTCCTCATTACACTAGATGCAGTATTTTGTAACAACCCGTGATTGAAATTACCAAATAATAAATTAAAATTTTGATTTTAATTTAATTGGAGCTATTAATGAATTTTTAATGTGGCTAATTTGTTCAAAAGTTAGTTATTTTGAATAAATTAATATTTTGGGCTTAAGTGTAAAATGGAGAATTTAATGGAAATTAATTAGGGTAAATAGAAATTTATAATATTGCAAAATTTTATATTTGTAAAATAGTGCAATATTTGAATTGGGAATTTAATTTACAATTTAATTGCAAAACGGTGATTTTTGGTCAATTTTGACTAAAAGATGTTTTGGAATAATTAGGGGTTAAATTGTAAGTTGGCAAATATTGTGATGTAAAATTTTATAACTATAGCTAAATTATTTTGGTAACATATTTTAAAATTTTATGGGTAAATAATGTGTAGTTTGTATTTAGAGAAATTAGCTAACTTGAGATATAGAACATATTCCAAGTCCTAATATGTATTAGGCCCACTAACCCACTTCCATTAGCCTATAAACCATCTTCTACCCATTTGTTTCAGCCAACATCTCATTCCATCAACCCTTAAACCCTAGAGAAAAACCTAATTAATGGCCTCAATTTGGTAGAAGATCCATTTTCCTCTCCACATAGTTAATCTAGGTTAATACAAGTTAAAAGGTAAAGCAATCCTTCTCTAATCACTATCTAATCTTCATTCGAATTTCTGAAATTAAATTTTAATACATGTTTCTTGGTTTATTATTGTTATGAAGCCTCTTAATCTCCTCTCTCTAGCTTTTGGAGTGCACATCAAGTGTTTGTGCATATTTTTCTTGCTTGGGAAAGAGGTAATATATGCTAGCTGAAATTATAATTAGTTTATTGCTGTTAGTAAATTAGGAATATCTCATTCATCTTAAACCAGAATTAAGATTTTCTTGATGTTCTGGAAAGTTTATTCTGTAGGATATAACTTTTATGTTTTGAGCTTTGCCTAATTTTGTGGTTTGAATGGTCGAAATCACGTTTGTTTGTCGCTGACCTGACAACAAACTACAGGGTTGATAAAATAAAAACCTGAAATTGATTTGGCCATAAGTTACTCGTTTCTTATCCAAATCTAATAATTTTGGATGTTCTGGAAAACTTAGATTTAGGGCTAAAACTTTCATGTTTTGAGTTTCATGAAATTTCGAAGTTAATTTGTTCAAAATTGTGCATTCTTACTACTGTCCCGAGAGCACATTGACAGTGATATAGAATTTAGATCTGAGAATTGTTTTAGTCATAAAATTTTCATCCCCGATCGGAATTTGACGATCTTGGTCATTCCGGAAAGCTTAGAAACTAAGCTACAACTTTTATTTTATTCATTTTGTCAGAATTGGAAGTTTACTATGCCAAAATTGTGGTTTTTCATCTCTGGTCTGTTAGTGCATAACTATAGGCCTTAGTCTCTTTTCTCCCGTTGTTTTTAGTACAGAACCCCGACTTTGCGACGCCATCCCGGGCTCGTCCTTTGTCGGATTTCAACGTTTTTGGACTCATTGGAAAGCTGGAGTTCCGAAATCCATCTCTAGAAAGTTTGATTAGTATCCGAGTTCATTTGGCTCTTCGAAATTGCTGTCGAAGAGGGACCCGGATCTCAGCCTGAAACAGTGTATTCACTGTTTCCGGGTCCGACTTTGGAGCATCGCTGCGACTTCGTTTCAAGTTGGAATCGAGTAATTCCCTTTGCGTGCTGAAGTAGGAATGTCGGACTACGTTCCTACCAATTTTCATGCCATTCGGATTCAGTTTGCTGGTCCGAATAATTTTCCGAACTTGGGTTTGCGTCAGTTTTGGACTATTTTCCAACACTTGGAATATTTTCAGTGATTTTCTGGTTTTATCGATTTCTTACTCCCTGTTTCCAGTTTTGAAACTGAAACTTTGTGACACTGCCACGGTCACATCCATGGTTGGAATCCAACGTTTTCAGACTCGTTGGAAAGATGGAGTTCCGAACTCCATCTCTAGAAAGTTTGATTAGTATCCGAGTTCATTTGACTCTTCGAAATTGCTGTCGAAGAGGGACCCGGATCTCTGCCTGAAATAGTGTATTCACTGTTTCCGGGTCCGACTTTGGAGCGTCGCTGCGACTTCGTTTCAAGTCGGAATAGAGTAATTCTTTTTGCGTTCTGAAGTAGGAATGTCGGACTACGTTCCTACCAATTTTCATGCCATTCGAATTCAGTTTGCTGGTCCGAATAATTTTCTGAACTTGGGTTCGCGTCAGTTTTGGACTATTTTCCAACACTTAGAATATTTTCAGTGATTTTCTGGTTTTATCGATTTCTTTGAGATTGGTCGCTGGATTTCGTACACGGGCCTTATAAAAAGGTTTTAAAAGGATTTTTCACTCCGAAATGGCTTTCGAAATTATTATATAATATTATTTTTAATTAATAAATTAATTACTCCATAATAGGGGAGTTTTCAAAGGCCGTTTTAAAGTGATTTCAAACCAATTATAAATCTGTTTTCCGTAATTATTTTCTATAATAAAATCCCACACTCACACTTTAGCACTTTGAGCGAAGTGGAAAGGTGCTTAAACGGTTGGGAAAAACTCCGGCCTATGAAACCGTGTGTATTTCCTTTCCGGTTAATCCCCGACCTATTCGATTGATCGTTTTGACCTTTCGGCCTAGTTTACCGATGACATGAGGTGAACTTTGTACTGCTTTCAGTGTGGAAGCTTACGATTGGTTAGTAAACCGTTTAGTGCGAACGTGGGGTATGGGACTCACGTTAACACTTTACGGGTTCCTTGCTAATTGTTCGTGACACATTCCTTTTATTACCTTTCGGATAGTGTCTTCGGACTGTCTCCCTTAGAGGTATCGTTTTGGCATCTCTACTTAGATGGCCATTATACATCTCTACATAGATGTATAGTTTTTGGCATCTCTACTTAGATGGCCGTTATACATCTCTACATAGATGTATCGTTTTTGGCATCTCTACTTAGATGGCCTGTTATACATCTCTACTTAGATGTATCGTTTTTGGCATCTCTACTTAGATGTTTTTGTTTTGGCATTTGTGCTTACGTTATGCCGAGGATATGAGGCTTATTATACATCTCTACTTAGATGTTTTTGTTTTTGGCATTTGTGCTTACGTTATGCCGATGATATGAGGCTTCTTATACATCTCTACTTAGATGTTTTGTTTTGATATTTGTGACTATGTTATGCCCATGATACAAGGCTTGCTATACATCTCTACTTAGATGTTTATTTCTTCTCTATGTGAGAGTTTGTGGTCTATAGTACTATGTTATATATCGCCTCATTATCTATCATGTTTATCTCAGTTTATTAACTGATTGTTTAGTTAGCCTGACCCGAGTGTTTTTCGCTCGGGTCAGACCGAGTTGTTTCAGGTTAGGTCTCTGGACTTAGCTTTCTGTGCTTCCGCTTGGACATTATCTGCTTTGCTGATAGATAGCTCTTTATATTTGTCCACTATTTTGATGCTCTGATTATTCAGTCTCTTATGTACATATTTTTGACTCACTTGTGTGAGTGGTGGCTTTGTACCCACCTTATGATATATTTGAATCTGTATTGACGATGTATTGTTCTGAGACTCTGTGTTGTTATGTGATACTGTTCTGTGATGCTATTGCATTATGTTATTATGCTTTGTTCTGATAGATCTTTAGCCATTTGTAATTTCGTTATAAGTATTTATCGAATATGTCGAACCACCTGATTGAAAAAGAAGAAAAATTTAAATAGATTCCACCTTTCGACGTATTCGGTAGATAGTTATAGCATAGTTACATTTGGTCGCTCCTATTATACTCTATTCTCCGCATTAGCAGACGGAATCACCTCCGTGATTCTCTTTGCTAATGTGGGTCTTGGAGTGGGGCGTTACATATTTGTAATGCAAAAGTACACTAAATGAAAAAACAATTTTGCTTTTGATAGATTTAAATGGTATCGCTAGGACATACTTTGTTTCTATTTCATGCCCAAGTCATTGCTTAAATTAAGCAGTAAGTTATAATTGCAAACTTAATTGTTAGAAGAAACTAAATTTATTGTTTATGTGCAAAGTGTTTAGAAGCTATGAATTCAACAAGTTTTAAAATTATGCGCGTAAAAGCTGGATGAATGCAAAATTGAAAGTTTTCAAAAGAAAATTATTTGTTGATTTTAAGTATTTATTACCAAAAATTTTTGGCTATCCATTAATACACTAAGGCAGCAGCTAGTACATTTTTAAACTAATGTAAACTTTCGGGTCATATTTTTGTTTTTGTTGATGAAGTTATGTTGTTGTGACCCACCGGATCAAAATATTGGATCTGCTACCCAGTATATATATTTAATTAACTGATGGACATATGGGTTAAAATGAATTTGGGTCATATAAGTATAGCTGTTTAAAAGGAAATCCAAAGGCAGTAACCATGAATTATCGAGAAATGACTTTCAAAAGGATCAATCATGTCAGTAACTTAATCACCTAATAAAATTCAATCTGTAAGAAACACGTGAAGATATGTAGAATTGAATGTTAGTACTTGTTTCATTAGCCACCATATGTTATCCAGACTACATATTTGCGTTCAGAAGATTCATAAATAAACTTTCTATGGACCATATTTTCTATGGAGTTTTTCTTAGCTTCATGGTCACTACTATATAAGGAAAAGGTGAGTGAGTCAACGATTTCCAATTCAAAATAAATTCATATTTTTTCAAGCTTGAGCACTTTTCAAATGGTTTATAGGAAAAACCAACAAACTATATGGTAAATTATCTTTAAAATGAAAATGATAGATGAAGATTTCCAAAACTAAAATGGCTGCAGCCATAATTCATAACATATGCAATCATACATTGAGTTGTCTAAAGTTCTAAACAAATAGTAGTAGTATGGATCACACTAATTCGTGTCCAATAAGTACACGTTGGGTGAAATATGAGGGAAATAAGCAATCATTGCAGTGACAATAAACAATTCTCCAATACATACATCTATTTTTGGTCCTTATCCCTCGAATAAGGGTAGAAAAAGACCTGCATTTTTTTCCTTTGTTGTGGTTGTTATATTTTTTTGATAGTGTTAGTGTTTCACCACCATATTGTGCTATGTTTTGGTACACATTTTCACAACATTAAGTTCCTGGTCATTTAAAAACTAGGTTATATATTTATGTCCACTTATTAAATGAAATAAAAGACAAACTGTTAGACTCTAAAACCTCAATTGAAACATGATTTTTGAAGACTAGAATGAAATAGATCTTATTCTACCAAATGGGCTTATCCTGCCTAATTCAATTCAAACCATAATATTATTGCTAACCGTGCTTACTCCCCAAAAGTAACGTTGGACAGTTTATACATACATTTCATAACAATATTTGGTGAATTTAGTTGTTCTTGTGGTTCAGGTACAAAAAATAGAGTATACATTATGACAATAAAAAAAGTCAGTAGGAAGCAATCTGCGGTAAGCACTATATTTGCAAGTAGCCTAGGTATATGTACCTACAATAACTCAAAATCTTATATGTACTTACATATTTGCATGAGCTAAGTGCACTATATATATGTGTGTGTATGTATGTATGTGTGTGTATACACACACAAATTAATAATTCGAAGATGGAGGTACTCGTTTAGGTATTAAATAATAATTTTGCAAAAGAGAACTTTGAAATTTTCATCAAAAATTAAAATAAAAGTGTGTATATATTATATTACTCTTTGAAATGTGATGTGTGGCTTACAATAACAATAGGAGCAGCCATATTACAAGAAATCTATCAGTGTCGATTGTAACTAGAATTATTTTGGGATGCCACTATAATATCATAAACCAATTGATTACTTTGACATCCATATTGGGATATAATATCATAAACCAATTGATTACTTTGACATCCATATTGGGAAATTGGACCACGGTCCCATATATTATTTTTAATATTTGAGATATAAGAGCATTATTCTAACCAAATGAACATTAAGGGGTGGTTGAATCTAATATGACAATTAGCAAGGGGCTAAGGTAATAGTTTAGATTATTACTATTTGGTTTACATTAATTTGGTCTTATGTTAGTACATTGATCTTTTACATTCGATTGTCGTGTAAGATGAGTTAGTGTTCTCATTGCTCTTTATAAAATGTTTTTTCTCTATAAATTATGCTTTCATTGTGTTTTCTTTGACAAAACATCGACCCTTAGTAAACTAGCTTTCATTTAAAAATGATATAATATCGAGCAGATTATACATTTGTATCACCAAAATTACCCTATTCAATTATGCTTAAAGCATAAAGTCTATCAATATCAACATGACTATATGGTGACTAAAAATTTGAAAAATTATCATTATAATACTATTATGACATGTATGTTGTACATATCTTTTAAGACCTATATGGTCGACTATGATTATTCAGGTCACTGATTATATCATAACAATAAGTTTATGTTGATTATATGGTTCGATATTTTTCTTGAGCTAGAAAACCAACAGATGGAACTTAAAAGTGGAGCATATTAACACCATATTATTGAAAAAATTGCTGAGAGATACTAGCTTATCTATAAAGAAGGCATGTCCTTTTATTTCATTCATATGCCAATTATATGTTTGAAGAACAACTTATATTACTATGTTTAATATGAACAATGTGTTATAACCTTATATTGCCATTTATAACTTTTCACCTTCTGTGATTTGATTGCAGATGGGAACAGTAAACAAGTGGATGAACTAACAAAGAGTATGACAAATCCCGAGGACTTCATAGCTATCAATATCTTGGTAAGTAGATGAATCTTTTTCCACTCTTGATTTTAGTCCATAAGGGATTCAAAAATTTGCGAAGGTCGCTTTTTCCAATCATGAATCAGTGTCAAAGTTATTTAGTATTCTTATATATACTTCTAAAATACACTTTTTTTCTTTCTTTCTTACATTTATTAAATCATTCATAAATAGTTAACTAATTTTAATCAAAATAGGCATCCTTTTGTGATGCTATGGAAAACACTTAGCTAAAACCGTTACAACTATTTTGGACAGTACCTTAGTTAGGTCTAGTAAATTATTTAATTATTCATAGAAGATAACTTCAAATTTAAAATTATTTTTTCATATGCACAAGGAACCTTGCCTTCTCCATAATTTTTCTTGGTGAACTGACGGAGTATTTGATGCCTTTAAGTTTGTGCATGGATTGGCACTATCAGCAGCATTCACTAATTTCCTTACTGTTTCGATACTTTTCACACATGAATACAACATAAGGTGAATATAACCTATTTGATGAATTTGATTACATATGTTTATGGACACATATATTACCAAATTCATCAAATGTATACACCCAAAAATGGCTCAAACTCAACACAATACCCAAAAATGGTTCAAACAGATCACAATACTTGAACACTTGTTTCACTTGTGTACAAACTACAATTCGTACCATGGTCTAACCCGATTAACGTTGGCAGTTTGTCACTTGTGTACAAACTACAATTCATTCACTTTCAGCTCCACATTTTTAGATTTAGTTAATTTTTGATAATTGTTACGTGCTTATCATATACATCATCTTTACAAATTTTTAGATTATTTCTAAAGTTTTAGTTTCAAAATAAAAATTATTTGCACTAATAAACCAAGTATTGGTTGGAACCAGTCCTACAACTAGAAATAATAAGTAAGATGTTTGTGCTTTTTGGCAGCTGGCAGGTATAATAAGAATGTAATAGTTCAATGCTTATAGTGATAATATGCATGTGCTTATACAACTATTTTCTAGCTTGAGTGGTATTTATTATTTTTCCTATTCTCACACTGGTTATTAGGTGCATAATAAGTATTTTTGGTGTATAGATGCATATATGTAGATATATGAGTTGAACAGTGGGTCAACTATATTTTTAGTCTAACGCTTGACACTAGTATTAGACCAGTTGTATTTGCTTGCTAGTTGGACCATAGTGTTAAAATTTCGAACCCATCCCATCAGGTCCAGGGCTATTACTGTCATCAAATTTTGAAAAAGATCCCAATAGTCAACCATTCTGATAAGCTTGTTATGAGTAGATTTTTTTGATTACTTTCTTACATGTATTGGATGGAATACTTAGTGGAATGTTGTCTTTGTTATACGATTGCTGGAAATAATGAGCTTATTGGCTCAAAGTATTGGAATTACTAATAACCATCCCATTTTCATCAATAAGTTGGTTCAGGGACATTCTTTGCCTGTTAGCTAATATTTTAGGGCTTTGCAAACAGTATTGGAAATAATGAGCTTAAGGTAACTTTCATTATGTGATAGTTTTCCTTCAAAAGCATGTTCAAGTACATCTTCCATCCGCTTTGCAAACAGTATTTGTGACATTTAACATGTATTCTATTTTTGACTTGGCTTACCAAATTTTGAAATAATTAAATAAATTGAAAGAGATTGGTACATTCTATATGCATTCCATTACCTGATCAACTTTTTAACTGAGCTAAAGTCTCATTCCACTAAAAAAATCGAATATCCCTGAAGCAAAATTCTGCATTCAGTTGCTACGGAAAAACAAGTGTTTCGACTTATTCTTGCAAGGCTAGAGCAAACATTTCGACTTCTCCTTGCATGGTTAAAGTAACTCCTCAGGTAACTATTTGTTTGTTTTAGCCTGACATGAAAGCACTCTAAACGTACACTCCACTATGCAGTAAAGGTGGCATTGCCCCTACACTATGGAGCAGCCATGTGCTGCTGCTATTGTATACAACAACACATGCTATTGTACACAACATACGAATTTCCTTAATAATTTGGCCTACCTTCTACTCCTTTTACTTATGTAAATTGTGAGTTTGGTGAGATTTGAGATTCCTTAATAATTTTCATGAGTTTGGAGGAAGAGGTTGTTATGAAGTGAGAAACTAAGGAACTAAGTAAAGGGTAGTCTTAAGGGAGGAGATTGAGTATGCAGGAAAAAAAAGGTCACACAAAATCATGAAAATTTAGAAATCATTTTCATAAGTAAAAGGCGTAGCAGCACAAGGCAGAGGGGAGTGCAGGGTTGTACTGAAGCAAAGGTTGTAGCTGGGTATGGTAGAGGCAATGAGTTTTAAGGCAACAGGTTTTTTTTTGATTTTTTTTCTGGTGAATGTTGGCTGTGAAGGTGATTGTAGTGTTTGGTAGTGAAAGGAATGGAATGAAAGGTGTGTTGTGTTGAAGATGGTCGAGGCAGCGGAAGGAGTTGTGATATGAGGGGAGGAGTGGGAGAGGTCTGTTGGAGTTTGATAGAATCTGGTGGATGACGAATAGAAGAAGTTTTGGATGGTAAGGGGTAATTTCTGTTGAAAGAATAGGGGAAGGTTGGTTTGTTGTGAAGCTTGGTGTTTTGTAGGCTGTTATGGAGTAGTTGTGGATTATAGAGGCTGAAGTCGGTGGTTTGAAATGAAAATGAAAGAGTGGTTGATGCAGGGTGGATTGAATGAGGATAAACAGTTGGGGTAGTTAGTTGTTAATGGAGGTCGGAGTGGGTTCCGGTTGGAGAAGCAGGTTTAAGGTGATGTAGAGGTTGTTGGGGGTGAATTGTCGACAACAAAGAACTATTGGTAATCAAGCAACGAATATGAATTTAATTGTTATATATGTTGTCGTATTTTATTAGTACCATTTGTGGAAACTTGTCTGTGAATGCTTGTAATATGTGACTTATTTTATTGAAAAACTACTATCAAATTGATTATGGATATTATATTTGATTGTGAGATTAGCATGTTTTTGCAATTATTTGAATATGATGATCGTATGACTGATTGTTTGTATATGCTAATTATGTGATTTAATTGTTTGTTTGAATATATGAAAATTATGCGATTGATCGTTCGTTTTAATATGAATAGTATATAAGCGATTGCTGGAAATGGTATAAACCATCAACCGTAAATAGTAGCATTTAAAATATGCTACCAAACAACCAATAACTTTCAGTAGCGTTTCAGAAATGCTACAGAAACAAATGTAAACTAATATAAAAAATATACAGTTGCATTTTAAAAACGCTACTGAAAATCAAAAAAAGCATATAAACAAAAAATGCAACAAAAAAATGAAGACTTATGGTAGCGTTTTTTTAACCCAATAGAAAAAACCTATAGCTTCATTTAATAGTGACTTTTGGTAGCGTTTTTTAAATCCTACAGAAAATACCTATAGTTGCATTTAAAAGTGACTTTTGGTAGCGTTTACTACAACGCAACAAAAAGTTTTAGACTTTTAGTTGCATGTCGTATAGCAGCGTTCTCTAAAACGCTACCATAAGTTATGGTAGCGTTTTTTCAACGCTACCAAAAGTCTTTTCTGGTGTAGTGTATGCATGAAGAGTTCCTAAAAAGGCAGGAGGAGATGATGCAGAACCTCCTCAGACAGTTTGGACAAGGAGGAACAGCAGGAGCTTCAGGAGTTCAGATCCACGGAACTGGAGTAGAAGGACCAAACAGGCAATCTAACGGAGTAGCTCAGCAGGGCACAACCCCTGGTCAGCACACAATTGCTAACCAGGACGGATCCAGGCTCGGGGGCACACCGCCCCGCAACGATGGACCAGTTCATGGAGGAATTCCAGTTGACACTACACAACAAGATGCTGGCAGGAATGTAGGAACGCGGGATGAGGAGTACGTACCAGAGTTCCCTCGGGGACTCGAAGGGCAACCATTGGTAGACAACGTTGGATTGGCTGAGATTATCAGGCGAACTATGCGCGGAGGTTTGACAAACAGAGATCTGGAAGGAGTAAACAAGAGTCCGTTTACTCGAGACATCAGAATGGCTCGGAATCCACCAGAATTCAAGCTACCTACGCTAGAAGTATACAATGGAAAAGCTGATCTGACTGATCACTTGATGAGATACACAAGACATATGGAAGTGCTGGGGGTATCGAAGGAAGTGATGGCCAGATGTTTCCCTCTATACTTAACGGATATAGCTGCGATGTGGTTCAGATAGCTGGAAGAGGGATCTATTAGGACATGGACAGAATTGGTGGATAGGTTTCTGAAGCAGTTTCGGGTTCATATTAAAAGACCGAAGAACGTGATGACGCTAACGTCGGTAAGGCAAAGGACATATGAATCGCTCAGAGCTTTCCTAACTCGGTTCAATGCAGCGGTTGCTTCGGTGGATCGGCCGGATCCATCGATGGTTTTAATGGCAGCTGTATCAGGAGTCAGAGAGGATTCAGATTTCAAAGTATCTCTAATATGGGACCCACCAATAGATCTCGGGGAATTCTTTCATGAAGCTGAGAGATTCCTTCGATAGGAAGATGCATGTTAGAATATGAAGTTAAAGGAGGTGAACGCAACTGAGGATGGAGGGCCATCCAGCGGAGGCTCGGATAAAGATTAAGCAAAAAGGAAGTTGGATGACGAATCAGGAAAGGCTAGGAAGTGGTGGAGAGAGCCAAAATTCTCCACTTACACAGGATTGAACGAGACGTTGGAACAGATATTCCTGGAAACTCGGAACCGCCTCCCCTACCGAAGGCCAGCTAGGAGAGAGCCTTCAGAACGTGAAAGGGCATCAGGAAGGCACTATCTTTTTCATGATTTAGACGGACATGATACCAACAGTTGCAGGCATCTAAAAGACATGATTGAGGAGCATGTAAGGAATGGACAGTTGCGACAATATGTCGGGGCCCGGAATGCGGCGGTGGAGTAGGAGCAACCACCGTCTACCTCAAACAACGATGGCGCGAGGCCCAGGAATGATGGTCGATTGGTTATCAATTGACAGGGATGATGTGAAATAAGTAGCGAACCATTGCAAAACGGCCAAGTCATTTACTCATGTACGGGGACGGAGATGGCCCCTAGGCATGCTCTGACTAACGATAAACCGCGACGCTATGGTTTGTGAAATCTGTTTCTTCTTTTGGTTTGGACATTTGTCTCTTCTGACTTGGTTTTGGAGTTTGGTTTGAACTCCTGATTCTGTTTGATTTCTGGTTTGGGTTTTTGTTTGAATGATTGTTTTCATGTTTGGATATTGGTTTTGATTTCTGATATGGATTTTTGGTTTTCTGATTTGATTTGGATTTTGGATTGGATTTTTATCAGGTTATTGATAAATGGTCGTCGAGTATGGACTATGCTCAGCAAGGGTCCGGAGCGACCATGATTCGGCCTAGGACTTAGGCTCTATATTATCGGTTGCTATTTCAGGTTGTCGAGTATGAATTATGCTCGACAAGGGTCCGAAGCGACTAGAATTCGGCTTAGGACTTAAGCCATGGCATTACTCAGCGCCCATGGACACTAGACCACGGTCGTCGGGTGTGGATTGCGCTTGGCAAGAACCCGGAGAGGTTACGGATTTGGATACCGACCCGGAGAGGTCCTGGATTCGGTTATTGGTTATTGGATAAGGATGGATTAGAACTCGACTGTCGAGTTCAGATGGATATTGAATTAGCTAAAGCTTTGGTTACTGGATTTGGAATCAGACATCCACTTGGAGCAGTCAAGAACGATGCACTTGGATGATATGGCTATGGGCTTTAGATATCGGACTCTGAACTATTCAAAATTTGGCCGAGCTCCGATTGGCGGGATCGATTGGGAATGATGACGAAGGCTAGGAGAAACTACGTTTCAAATTCCAGGTCAAAAGGAGTTCATTTGCTCAAGATAATCGATCGATTCGAACAATGCGTTCGTATCGATCAGCATGGATACGAACAACGTCTTCGTATCGATCAGGTAGGAAGGCCAGATGGGTTTCGACTCGATGCAGTTCGTATCGATCAGGAAGGAACATAGCTGCACACTTCGAATCGATGCTATTCGTGTCCATCAACATACCTCGTGTCAAAACTGCTTCATATCCATCAGCGAATAGTTGTTCGAATCCATCAGGTTCCGCTAGTTCGTATCCATCGTGTAACCGCTGTTCGCATCGATCGACTCGTCGTCATTCGAATCCATCAGATGAAGATTAGTTTGTATCCACCATGGGCCTCTGTTCGAACCTATGAGCAATGGTTTGTTCGCATCCAACGAGTCAACGCAACCTGGTTCGACGCAATGATCTCCGATACGAACACGGCGAAGACTCCAGAACGACTCGATCAACTCGGCGAAAAATGTGGATCGATGCGAAGAACGCGTGCCACGTCAACCTACTAGCGCGTGCCGCCATCAATTCGAAATGATCGAGTCGAAATGATCGATTCGAACGAAACAGCTCGCCGAGTAACACCATTTTGTATCGATCATATCTCGTGATCCACAAGTCCAAATGCTACAAAATTTTCATAGGAGCTTACACACGTGCTAAAGAATGTCCACGCCAAATTTCGACTCCATTGGATGAAATCTTGATCGATACGAAATCCGTTCGTATCGATCACGGATCGGGCCAAAACTTCACGGGCTTGGTCGCGCGGGCCTACTCACGTGCCAGAAGGAGTCTCCCGAGATCTGAGCGAAATATCAGCCTCCGACACCTATAAATAGGCCCCCAGAGCCAACAGAAAAGGGATCTTCTTCTTCTTTGAATTCTCCAATGCCCAGACTCTGCCGGATCCAGTTCTAAACTCCATTGCTGCTGCTACCAACGAATTTCACTGCTGTAAATCATTATTATCTGCTGTAACCCGCTGAAATCAATTGTAATCATCATAGAAACATCAATAAAGCAATCAACTTCATAGTGGACGTAGGAAACACGCCGAACCACTCTAAATTCTTGTGTTTCTGTGCATTCTTATTATTTTCATTATCTATTTTTGGAGTTTTTGTTAGAAACACTTTGGTGTTTCTAGTGTTGTGCCCAATTTTGGCGCAAACAGCATATTTTATATTTTTCAAGTATCGAACAATAGATACCGGACAGCGGATGCTCAAAGCACATGACAAAAAATCCATTGAAGTTTGGATAAATATCAAAATGATATGTTATTAGCATCGTCAACATCGGTAATTCTAAAACTCATCTAATTTTTATTATTTTACATGATAAGTTTATTTCATGCTTTATATTGATTTTGATTCCCCTCATGAGTTTTATTTATATACATTTATTTTTATATATATATATATATACAAACTCTATACATATTGTCTAGTTGTACTTAAGCGATTCTATTTTTGCCCTTTTTGTTGATGACAAAGGGGGAGAAAATATATAAATATACTAGGCAAAATGATAAGGGGAGTGCATAGAGTTAGGGGGAGTCAAATATAAAAGTTATATCTCATCTCTAAAATATTTATATGGTTGTCATCATCAAAATAGGGGAGATTGTTAATATCCTAGTACTGATTTTGATGACAACGACCATATAAATATTACTACTAACGTATCTTCGAGTTGTGTAGTTATTTCGGATATATTATGGAGATATTTACAGAGATAGACAAGAACTCAATGGAAGAAAATGAATTATATAACAAGATTAATCAGAGCAAATCGAAGAACAAAACTGTTGAAAAAGAAATGCAACTGATGAATTAGAAGAGGTATTTGAAGTGATGATTAGTTGGTTGAACCTTAGAATCACTTGTTAAAGACCCCATGGAATTCTACTTGTAGATCATCAACCATTGACCTCAACTGAATCATAAAATCACAAATATGAGGTGATTTGAAATTATGAAAACTTGCAACACTTATTGGTGTTGTTTTTCCTTTTCGTAACATGATATGTCAACATATGCATGACAAGTATGTCGACATACTAGTCGTTTTTCAGAATTTCAAATTTTAAATGAAGAGACATTTACCTCCACCTCTTCACCGAAAGATATGTCTCTTCAGCCACTATATAAATACTTTGGAAAACGAATTTTCAAATCAATTCTCTCTCTTTCTCTTACTCTTTCATATCCAAACATTTGTGAAATAAACTCATTTTATGTTCTTCCATTCTCTTTGCATATTCATACTATTTCAATCCAATTCGTCAAGGGTTTGCAAACCACACAATATCAAAGAGTTTGTACTTGAATTCATATCATTCCCTCTCTGATTTCATCATATTCCTCAAAGGTTTCAAAGATATATTGCCATTGGAGGTCAGTAGGATTATTGTACCAAATCTGCAAGAATTCGTATTGTAGATACGACTACTTGCCATACTCTGTTGTTATTTGTGAAATGGAGAAGGTGTACTTGTAGCCTGTGAAATCAAGAGAGTGTATCTTGTAGCTCATAAAATCAAGACTGTAAAGGTGTTCTTTCTACCTGTGGAAAGCCAAAGATTATAGTGCAATTCTGCACGGTGCAGTGCAGGACTGGAAGTAGGATTGGTTAATCTGAACCAGTATAAAAATCCGAGTGTTATTTACTTTACTGAATTTCACTTTACTATTTACTTATTCTATTAATATTGGTTTTCTATTTGCAATTTGACTAGATATAGTGTTAAAGTCATAAGTTAGTTCTAAATAATTGAAATATACACTTCAACCCATTTAGTGTTCGAATATCCTTAAGATCCGTTCCGTATTATGTTATAAACAATCCCCATTTTCCAACATAAACTCCCTTTAAAATTTCGGTCACTAGAGCCGGGATATGACAAGTTGGTATCAAAGCTTATGTTGGAATAATAAAGAGATAGAGATATATTTTGGCCTTATAGGAGTGAGATTTAGGTAAATAACCATTTTTATATGACTCTCACTAGTGAAGTGCGAACCGTGAGTCATCAAAAGGATCGACAATAGGGTAGAATATGTATATACGTATATATCAACGTATTTGTATTGAAGATTTATTAAGTTAAAATTTGATAGAAAAGATAAAATAATATTCATGTAAATGTTGTGAATATTTATATATTATTGTGATGTGTTAAAATTAACTTTATTGGATGATATAGAAGCTTGGTTGATGACCCGTTTGGTTCGTTATTAAATATATTGGATGATACGGATGCTTGCTTGATGATTCGTGTGGTTTGTTTGGATGTTTGGTTGATAATGTTGTATATGATTTTGTAAAAATAAAGTGAAATTATAAAACCTAGCTTTGATTTTTAAAGAACAAGAAAATTATCTATAAAAATATTTCAAAGTGAAATATGAATATAAAAAGTTCGAAAATTTATATAACAGAAGTACCATGATATCCTTTCTTTCATTTGTTGTATGTGACATTTTTGGGTTGTAGTGGCATTTCTTTTGGCCTTTTCATCCAGAAAACTAAAATTCAAAGTTTAAATTAGGTGTTCTAAAGTGGGTAATAATCAACCGATTTATTATTGGTAAAGTAAAATAAGGAAATATCTATTTATATTTTTTTATTTTTTTTACTAAATTTATGATTTCTTACCTATCAATGAAACTTTTGGAAGCATCATAAAATAATTAAGTTTGTAGCTAAATTTGTAAATTGGAACATATAACTTAGTTTCATATGCAACATCTGTAATGTTGGATCAGACTCTCCATGGAATCTGTAGACCATAGTCAGCCTATAGACTTGTACTTTGCAAGAAAATAAGGCTAATTAAATTAAACAATCATATAGGTAATTTCATTTAGCATTTTGCAACTGACATATTATATGGCTAGGAAGAGTATTATAATCATTATGAATTACAATATTGCCTAAACCCATGCCATTAGCAATTTTGAAACTAGATACCCTCATAATTGATACAAAAATTGCAAATACATTAATAGGAACTTTTGGAGCTCTTTAATTCTTCCAATACTTGATTATCATGCCACTTTTTTGTGTCTAAAATAATCACTGAATGAGGCCATTCCACCTTGTTTTAACTGCTCAATCAAAAGGACACTTTATACTAAAAAAATACAGTTTACATATATGGTTCTAAGCATCAAACTGCTGCAATATGCTGCAGTGCACAAAAGAAAAAAAAGTCTAGAAGGCTACAACAATGCAACAACGAATAAAAAAAAGAAAAAAAGGAAAAATTATAATTTTAACAGAATGGGTTTTTCAAAAGTGAAAAAATTTGAAGTTTGGTTATTGTTTAGATTTTGTATACACACACAGACATACACAACATACACAGACACACACATATTTATATGTTTGTTAAACCATTTTTATTCGATCATTTGAACAATTAGATAGATATATTGAAGTACTTTTGCGATCAAATCCAATACCAGTTATTATTGTAATTATTTAATGAAAAATATATAAGATGGAGGCCATCATTATGTTAAACATAATGATAATATAATTGGTATCGAAAACTAATTTTTGAAAGGGAAAAAGGTTCTTAGTGTGAAAAATGACATAAATCTCAATATAAAACAATAAGACTTTATTCCATGTTCAATAAAGCAAATGAGAAAAAAGTAATAACAATAACCCAAGTTCAATATGCATTGGTTATGTACCGTTTACCGAAGAGACCTAAAAAAGAAAAAAATAAAGGTAAGCTATCTTACTTTAAAATTTTATGTAGCGACCCTGAAATTTGCACACTTCGTCTTTGAATATCGAAATGTTTTGAAATATAGTTAAATGTTATAAATGAGACTTTATAACCTTATTAAACATCATTTAGTTAATGAATAATGATAAGAAACTTGTTTTTTAAATTTGTTTACAAAAATATATTCTTCGAAGAAAAATCGATAATATAACCGAAAATCAGTTTATCGGTAAATTGCTTTTTGATCGATGTAAGTTGTTCGAACCTTTGTGCACTTGTCTAATGATCAAATGAAAAAAATAGCACCTAATTAACACTTCTCTTCATAAAGAAAATTGAACAATCTAGACGCTTCTAAGTGGATAAGAGATATTTTAAATGTTAAATGTATAAGAGTATTTTGCTAAAGGAAGTGATGTGAAGGAGAAGCGATGGAGCAAGTGGAGAGGTGAGTCTTCCATAATATGAAAGAAGGGTGAGAACCAGCTTAAGGAGCACCATTTTGGAGCCTGTATAAGGAGAGGAATAATCTTGTATAATATTGACAAATTCACAAATCAAATACAAGCTCTTTCATGTCATCTTCTTTTCAAATGTTCTAAACAAAATAAATTCAAAACTCATCCAAATCAACTCAAATTTTGACTGGAGCCTGGGGAAAACATTACAACAACTCCTAACTAGTTTGTTTTGGAAGAAGCGTAGTCATACCCCCCCCCATCCCCATAGGCCGTGAGTAATTTGGGCTAAGAATAGCCTAGAGCCAACTAAAAACAAGGGAAAGGAAGGAAAGGTGATTGCAAGGTGATGTTGAACTCAGGTGCTTTGATTTAGCTTGTTTGTTTGGTTAAAGGTGAGTTAACACGCTACCTCGAATTAAAATATAGAGTATATATACTTGTGCTGATTGTGTATATGTTGTTTGAATTGAGGTTGACATATGTTGAAATATTGGTTTTGATTCTTGCACTGAAAGTAAGTGGCATATGTGATCCATATCTATGGACTTAGAATGGACTTGTATGACCTGTACCAAGGCATTGAAACAAAGAATATAGGTTTTATATGAGATATGGTTTAGATTGGGCTTGAATTTGAAAGTACACTTATAGCGATAGTAGCTCTGGATGCACATAGGAATTACATTGTTTTTGGTAATTTCTATGGAAATTTGTATAGAGATCCTTTGAGGTTTGTCGTCATATTTTTTAGGTTTTATATGTATTATTGCTTCCATAGAAAGTTTTGATAATAAATTGTTAAGTAACATTTCGAAAAGTGCTAACATTTCGGAAAGTGGAAAAAATTTCACTTGTGCAAAACTGCCCCGTTTACCCTTGATTTTTGGACTTTAAAGTTTTGAAAAGATATTTAAGTTTATGAATTTTTTTCATTCTTTTTACAAGTGTTTACTAATTCATATTAGAGTATTCCAAAGTAGTTTGAGATATGTACGAATTTTAAAGAATTAGTTGTGAATTTTTAAAGAAGAGGTTTTACTTTAAAATATAAGGAAAACATGTTTTTCCAAATTATAAAAGATTTTATAAACTTATTATTTTCAAGTAATATTTTGAATAAATGTTTTAAAACCTATTATAAGTCTTTTAAAGTATTTTAAGATCATTTTAAGTGTATTTAGGTTTTAGAAGATTAGTTGATTATTTTATTAAAGTATAAAAATCTTATGTAATATTTTATTTTAAAGTGTTTTATTAAATATCTAGTTTTATAAATAAAATTACTATACACATTTATATTATCTCTAAAGGGTTTTAAAAGTAAAACCAAAGGTTCAATAAAGGGGTAAATAATTGCTTTTTTGCTAAATGGTTAGTTGTTTAAATTACTTGTTTGAAAAGTAATTAACTATACTTGTTATCCGATCTTTGACCCGGCTATATCCGGACTGACTGGACAAGTTAGACTCAATAATAAACAATGCAAACAGCCCAGAGAGGTGATCATGGGGTCCAGAGATGAAGCATTGGCAATGATATGAAGCAACGATCAAGCGAGACCAAGAGATAGACTCTCCGGAGTATTAAATATGGATTTGTACATTCCCCTAGGCAGGGAATCGGATCGGATCATTATGGCCATGAACAGCTTGAATCAGCAATTCAACTCGATGGGAATCAATCGATATCTCTAAAACATGAAGACAACCATGCAAATAACTTTGGAAACATGAAGTTAGCATGGAAGGGGAGGCTTTTATTTTGCTTGTACTCCATTGTATTTTACGGATTCCGATATGATCCCACTTGTACTCAGAAATTCAAATGATCAATAAAGTTATTTCATAAAAGTGGACGCAGGCATTCAACGTCGAACCACTATAAATCTGTTTGTCATTGTATTTTAATTATTTTCCATTTTTTTCCTCTATTTTAATTCATATTTCTTCATTTATTTATTTACATATAATTTATTGGGTGTTTGTGCCAACTTTTGGTGCAAACATTTTAGTGCTTTCACCAAGAGAGATTTTCTCAGGTTGATTGGATCTCAGCATCTATTTGTGGGCTCCCATATTCGCAAGATAGATTTGGATTTATGCAGATAAATTTTTGTTTCTACTCAAATTTGAAGAAGATCTAAAAGGAAGCTACTAGCCATGGCCAGAGGAAGTTCAACTACTTCCCGTGCTGTTGAAGGCAATGAAGATACCAGCGTTCAACAGGTTGATCAGAGCGAACAACCGACTGCTGCCAATCTCTAGAATCCAGCTGACTACATCACTAAAGCACACTTTGAAGTCCTAATAGAGGAACTAAAGAATAGTCGTCGGCAGCTCAACCAGCATATCTAGGCTAACATGGACCCAATGAACCAGTTGAAAGAATAACGTGAAAAGATGAGGGAGCCAACTCTATATTCAGGATCGGAAAACTCCTCCTCTTCTGACGACTATCATGGAAACAAACACCGCAAAACGGATGCATATGCAGCTTAAACATCGGGACAGAATCAGGTGATCGGTTATGGCCGGTAAGCACCGATCAATATCGAACCCCCTAAGGGGATCAGCACTGAACCCTCGAATCATGGGGGCAGTCAGCATGTAGGTGGAGGAGCTTACTCTGGATGTGCCCTGATCGATCAAGGTGTTGGAGCTCAGGCGAATGTGGTTGAACCGTGGCTAGGAGACGACGATATGATTGCTGCTTGGGAAATTGATCAAGAATAGGAGGACCCAAGGAAACATGGCTCTGCTTGGAGGTGTGGATCAGGTCATTCACGTGAGGTGGAACATGAATAACGCCTGACACCAACTCTTCAAACACCAGATTTAATAGCTAAGGTGAGGCAACTAGTGAAAGAAAGTCAAGGCTTGACCAACGATGATTGAGGATTCTCCAAAAGTCATACTCCATTCACCGACAATATTCTACATGCATAATATCCAGGGAGGTACCATATGCCCATGATGTTTCCTATGGTGAAAAAACCGACCCTAAGTAGCATCTCTTGAAGTACCAATGGCACATGGACTCTGCCCGAGCCACTGATGTAGTCAAGTGCTGGTGTTTTTCCATTTTTCTTGAAGCTGTTGTGACCGTGTGGTTCACCAAGCTACCACCACGGTCAGTCTCTTCATTTGATGAGTTAGCAAAGAAGTTCCTAGAGCAGTTCCGCATGCATATGACTCGCCCCAAGGATGTAACGTCACTCTCCAACTTAGTCTAGGCACTAGGGGAGTCACTGAAAGATTTTCCATAAAGTTTTAATACATCTATTACAGAAGCTAGTAACCCGAATGTTGATGCAATACTCATGGCACTGACTAGGGGTGTCGACCCTGATTTTGAGTTTGGCGATTGGATAGCAGGAAAGCCACGTTTTACATTGGCCCATTTCTTTGCAGAGGCGGCTCAGTTTTTGAGAAAAGAGGAGGCAAAGCGAACCAAGAAGAGAGATGTTACAGGCCCCAGCGTCGAGGGAGTTCAAAGTATTGTGCGAGTGAAGTAGTCCAGTGATAGTTCTGGGAAAGTTCAAATCAATGTTCAGAACAAACCGAATGAGCAAAAAAAGGCAGTGATAGAAACCGCGACCGAAGACAGGATTCCTGGAGATGGAAGCCGAGGATCCCATCATTTCATACGTACATGTCGTTAAATATGTTATTAGAGAATGTTTGTCAATCGACTTGTAACACTATGCAGTATAGGAAACCACCTCAGAAGGAACCAACGGAGAAGCTAGAATAATCCGGAAAGTACTGTAGATTTCATGAAAGTTATGGACATACCACGGTCGAATGTCGCCTCCTCCGTGATGTTATTGAGAAGTTATTTCAAGAAAGAAAGTTGCAGTAATTTATTAAAACCCCATAGGATGGTGGGCGTGGGACATTTGACCACAATCGAGGACAAGCTTCGCCCAGTGCTGCGGAACCTCGGTGGACAGGAAGGAGATTAGTTATTAACACCATTGTTCGAGGACCGCAACCGGCCAACAAAAGTTGGAATGAAATGGAGCGTTACATGAACACTATCGGACATGTTGACATTGAATGTTGCTCGAACACGGAGGATGGTGCTGCTACAAAGCAGCAGCGAACTATGACGGATGACATCATATTTCAAAGTAGAGATGTAAATAAGGTGGAGGCCCCTAGATCGACCCAATGGTGATCTCGGCCATCATCGGCCCTGCCTTGGTGAGAAAGATTCCAATTGATTGTGGACGTTCTGTGAATATCATTTTCAAGAATGCATATGACCATATATTACTGAAAACCAAAGATCTGAAATTGTGCAAAACTCGTATTCATGACTTTAATGGTATTGCAACTGAAGCGGCAGGCTAAGTCGAACTAATGGTGGAGTTAGAATACGAAAGCCGAAAGAGGGTGCAACAAAAAGTGCATATTTTTACTTCCATATTTAATCTACTTTTAACTAAATAAATGAGCATTTTAGGATATTTTACATGCTAAAACCAAAATTTAAATTTTTTTCGAAACATCATTTATTCATCTTAATTTGGAGGTAAAATGGTAATTTTGTGTATGATTTAATTTGAGAAAATTTATTTACACATTTTTATTTTTATTTGTAGGAAATGAAGTGCAAATATGAAGAGGTTTCATGAATGAATGCATGCACACATGTTGAAGGCTAATGAAGAAAGGAAAATAAAAGAATTCATGCAATATGGAGGAGCCCATATACCCACTAACATATGGTCCATAATTAAAAGCACATGCATATGTTAATGGAGGCTTAAAGACATGTTAGTGGGGATTAATTATTTCCCTAATGATTGCTTGGAGGTTACACTTTCTCAAAGGCATTTTAGGTAGTCCCCTAGAATATGAATTAGGGTTTTAAGCATGTATAAATACCCTTTATGACTCATGTAATTATCTTCTTCTTTTCATGCAAGATTGTAGCCATAAAACATGATAAATAAAATGTTTCTTTAATGGCTTCTTAGCCTTGTTTTTACTTTCATGCAATTTTTATTTATGCTTTCTTTTCATGCTCTTTTTATTTCATGCACTCTCTTACTTAGTTTATGCTTCTCTTGTTTAATGTTAGTAGCATAGATTTAATTCTTGTAATTAGTTTAGTTTTATTTCATTCAAGTAGTTAGCTTTCTTTTCTTTTAAATAGCTCTCATTTTTCTCTTCTTTTATGTTGAAATCATTTTATGTTAACATGTTTTCAAATAGGAGTAGCTAAATCCCTTCAATTTGGGGTAATAAAGCTCTCGTGAAACATATTAAATTAACATAATGATTTCATTTATGATCTATTTTATGGGCTTAATGGAAATTATGAATGATGGTGGTTTATGTTTCTTTTTTTGTGAAATTTGATAGCCTACGTTGACATTAAAAGGGAGTGTGGATTAAGGATCTTAAGGCTAATTTAACACTAGAGGGGGGTGAATAGTGTTTAATGGAATCTAAGACTTATATGGACTAATTTAAAAATTATGATATAAACAAATCCAGAACTTAATCACAGAACAATAACAGAATCAAACACAGAAGTAGAAAGTAAATAAAAAGCAGTAAAAGGAAAGAACACACCGGATTTTATACTAATTCAGAGTTACCCTACGTCCAGTCTTGCACCAAGGCAAACACCTCATACAGATTTTTATTATACCAATGTCGAGATTACAATCCTCAATTTCTAAAGGCCTTGTAGTACCCTCCTGTCTTTGAGTCCTGGGCAAACTCTCTTGATTTACGGGACACAAGATCACCCAATTGATTTCCCGGCACAACCAAACCTTCTAGAGAGACTCAATAAACTTTTGATTACAAATTGTTCCTATAACTCTGAATATCACTTTGATCTTCGAGAGAGGGCAGAGAATCAAACAAGAATGAGATTCTAATTTGATTCACTTGAGAATTCGGCAGAATTTCGGCACGATCTTAAAAATATGAAAATATTAGGATATGGTTTTATGGAGAAGAAGGAGTGAAGAAAATAGTTAGTTAAAAAATTCGTTTGTGAAGGCTATTTATAGACCAGTAACGGTCATAACCATTCGTGAAGAGATTTAAACGAATAAACACTTCTTTTGAAAATTGAAACTTTTGAATTTAACGGCCACCATGTCGACATGGGGTATCCCATGATGTCGACATCCCTTTGTTAAAAACAATGTAAAATTTGTTTTGAAAATGGTATTGAAAGGAAAACAAGATGAAATGATTCTGGAGTAAAATAAACTAATTTTCCTATGTTTTAAAACAAAGAAGAGTAGAAAAATATATTTTTAGAATGTATATATAAATTTGATTTTAAATATCAAGTATATATATATTATAAAAGAATATTTAAAAATCGGTAGTTTTAAAAACAAACGAAGTTTAAAACAAGAGTTTATTTAAATAAAAAAAAAAGAATATTTTAAGGCTAAAACATCTTTTTGAAAATCATTTGAAAAGATAATTTTTAAGGCTAAAACATTTTGAAAAGCAGTTTTGAAAATCATTTTGAAAAACCATTTTGAAGTAGTTTTGCAAGCTTCTTCCTGCAAAATATCTCATCACATCAGAACTCGAGAACTTGTACAAAACCCGGATGTTCGTGGGTTTGTAAGCCACTTGTCGTAGGTTTGTAAGCTACTTGTCGTGGGTTTGTAAGCCACTAAGAAGGTAGAAATGTGTTCCATCCCAAATGAAATTTGGAATGAAGATTTCCATACTATTATGAAGTTTTAACAAAACTAGACACTTTTCTTGAAATCTTGATCTTGATACTCATGAGTCTTCAAACTTAATTTCTTCATTCTTGATCTTTATACTGTACAGTCTTCAATAATCAGTACCTGCCTTATATATATCCTGCATAATAACATTCATATATATCTAGACAATAGTGTTAGTATATAAGTTATAATAAAATAAGTTACAAAGGTTGTTGTCATCAAAACCACTATCTTCAGTTCCTAACAGACATCTCAAATAGGCTATGCTTAACTTTGTATAAACATAAACTATTTGATCATGCCTAAGTGATTTTGATGTTGAAAGTTAAGCTAGAGTCAAAATTTGATGGTCTATGTTACTAATTCATAATAAATAGATCATACTTAAAATAGATTTTATTTTTAATTTTCATGTCATTTTCATAAGTGTTGATAAGTGGGTTTGAATTGTGTGTTAAAGTCTGATGATTTAAGTTGTGCTTATTAATAGCACAAATAAATCATACCTATAATAAGCACACCTATCATTTCTACTTTGTATTTTAATGAGAGATCATAAGTGAATTTTTTGTTGATTTATATGAATGATTGGAAATGGATTTGCCTCTAAATTGCTCCTATTATCATAGTTTAATTCACTTTTGTTCTAGCTTATTTTCTATAATTTTCTAGTTTAAAACAAACTTTAAAAATTTAGGCTAATTTGATTGAATATTATTAAAATTTAATTCTTTCCTTGCAGATCGACATGTACTCGCATATGTACTTCGATTGTACGCCGTGCTGTTGCGGTTTATAACGATTATATTTTTAGTGATGGTATTCTAATTGATAGAAATTTCCATCATTATCAACAAGTTTTTGGCGGCGTTGCCGGGGATTGTAATTTAATTTTAATTTTACTCTTCGAATTATTTTTACATTTTTTTTAGTTCGTTTTGTGTTATTTTTCATAAAAAACAATTAATTCATGCATTTGTTTTCATTCACTATTGTTCATTTTTGTTTGAGATTTTGTTTTAGTGTTTGCATTTACTTTTGTATTTTTTTTCCATTTGTATTTGTTTTGTATGTTTTTGTTTTAGTGTTTTCATAATTAAAAAAACAGAACAAACATAGTGCATTTCAACAAAAAACAGTGTGCATTTCATTTACATTGCATTGCATCTCATTTACAATTTCAGCTACAACTTCTACACAGCGATTTCATTTTGTTTCATTTACAACTTCATTTCAGTTACAATCTCATTTGTTGCTTACTACCTCCTCCACACTGTCACACTGTCATACATGCAAACTCCACCGGTACCTCATCTCCTCCATCACCAGAACTGCTGCACTACCCAAAACTGAACATCACAATTCACAAAGCAAATAACAACAAACCCATCATTTCAATCCACCATTCCATACACTATATTCACACTGCCTCCAACCCACTGCCATACCATCAACAATCAACTTCCAGCAATCACTCCTCTGCCCACCAACAACTAACATCCTTCTCTCTTCCAACTTCATCAAAAACTACAACCGAACAACTCGACATCGCAACCGCATCCTATAACTACCACTGTCCACCACAGCAACTCCCTGCTTCTCAACATCACTACTGCATATTTCTCCTTCAGCACTAACATAATACAACAACCTTCTTGCCACGGTCCTACCACCAAAAACCCACTGCATCAACTCACCACTTGCAAACACTTCAGCACCCTGCCCAAACTACTTCTGCAACCTCCTGCAACAACCATCATCATACCGGCATGCATTCTCCAACAACTTACAAACCAGCATCATACTCCACTTATAATCAGCGACCAACCCTACAAACTCCATGACCATTGATCCTTCTGCAACTCCAATCTCTTGCTCCACCACTACAAAGCAGCAAAATGCCCACTATCACACTTCATCAACACTCCCTCCATCACCTTCTTGCAACATTCGAAATGCAAGTTTGTCAATCACCACTAATTCCTCCCTCACCATCATCATTGCAACAACCCTCCTCTGGCTGCCATCACCACACAGATCACCATCATCCATCACCAAACACAACCTTCATTGTTGCTTCAAACTGTCATACCCTGTTTGCTCCACTACAGTACACATCTCCATTTCATTCACTAACTACCTCCATTAGCCTGCAGCCACCGCAGCAATTTCCTCATCAATCGCCACTTCAAAATACTACAAACACCTACAACTCCCCTCTTCAACCTCCTGCAATCTCATCTCAGCACCCACCCAAATCCAAATAATCCAACACCCAAAACCGCCACTGCGACCAACCTTCCAAGTCAGGAACCATCCAAACTGCTACAACACTCCCCAACCACCCAAAATCACTACAATCTAATCTTCTCAGCCGCCTTCACCACCGAACCTCACACCAATTATCAAACCCAAACGGCTGCAATCAAACCACCGTCGTAATTTTTTCGAACTTGCGAACCCAATTCGACCTCAAACCAACTTGCAAAAAAACTCCACCATCGGCAAATCAAGCCTCAATCTCCAAATCAAACCCATATTCCTCACCACCACAATCACAAATCACAGATTCCATTCGCGACCAGACTCAATTCGTGGTTTCCTTTTCGATTATTTTGAATTTGCATTTCTTCTTTTAAATAAGGAAGACACTTTTTTATATATTTTTTTTGACAGAGAAGAAGATTTGGGTTTCAATGTTTTCATTAGGCTAAGCGTGGGTTTGAGTGTTTTTGTTTGGCCTGGGCTGCTTTTGTTAATTTTGTTTTCTTTCTTTTTTTAGTTTTCTTTTGTTTTGACTTTCATTCTTCCTTGTTCTTGAAAAAAAAGAGTAGTTTAATTTTCTTTTGTTTTCGTTCAATCCTTATAAACAAATTGTTTTCAACACTTTTTCAGGTTGTAAAAGCAGAAGGAGACAAATTGTCATGCTCTGCTTGCTAAATAACTGCTCTGCTTGCTTGCTTCTAAAAAAATAAAAAATAAAATTGCCGCTTTAAAATCAAATTGCTAAATATTCTATACGCTCTGGTATTGTGCCCTTATCTATTGTTTTTATTTTTTTGCATTGTTAGTTGCTTACCTTTCGGTAAAAAAAATTCAAAAAGATAATCAAAATCAAATCTCATTCGTAGTTGTATTGTTAATACATGTTTAATTTCTGTTTTGCTTTCATATCATCTTATTTTCTTTTCTAAGAGCAACACCCAAATGCACATAAGATGGGGGATTCCATCATCCCTTCCTTGGCCCACAAATTGAATTTCATCGTAGAATTTGACTAATAATAACGGTTAGACTTTGGACTTAAACGTGTCACGAGCTCACCTAGGGCATAATTGTATCTTGACAAGTTGTCTTTTTCGACAATCTAAATTCTTGGTGTCTAGACTACGGTAGAGCAATAATCATAGATAAATATTACGGTGATTCGTAAATATTATAGTGATTGTTTCTTTGAAGGTACTTAAACCTTCGGCTGCATTGCTAGGTGATTCGTGGTGCACCGATAAATCCTATCCTTTACCTGGCTAAGAAATATTTTGTTGCATTAAAACAAAGTGTGATTATACAATTTTGGGTTAGGAGCTACTAAGGATAGAAAATTTGTAATTAAGTCCTTGCATTCATTTAGTTGCATTATTTCATGCGTATTTAAAAAAGGAAATAAAAAAAAACAAAATCCAAAAAAGTAAAAAAAAAATACATTTTATTTAACTTAGTTTTTTTTATAAAAAAATCAATTCAAATCTTCTCCTTTGAAAAAAAAGAAAAAATCAAACAAAATCAAAAATCCAAAATCAAGCATTTTACGTAAATTAGTTTTTTTTAGAAAAACAAAAATCCAAAAGAAAATCTTTTCAAAAACTAAAAAAAGCAAAAACATAAAAAAAGAAAAAAATTTGAAAATCCAAAAATCAAATCTCCCCGTTGAAAATTAAATTCCTTTTGGTAAATATTTTTCCTTTAAACAAATATTAAAAAACAATTTTTCACTTGATTTCATTTTCTAAACCTTGTTTCACTCTCTTAACTTGATTCTCAATTCTTTCCCTCCTTGACCATTTCACTTGTGCGTGAGTACTTGGACTCGTGACACAACAACTAATCGTTTAACTCGAACAAACGATCCTCAAATGATGGCGAAGGAAAATGCTCCGCGAAATCTCATGGATAGAATCTTTCCCGATAGAGTTTCTATTCCTTCTTGTATCACATTACCCGCCCCAATGGGTAATCACTTCAATATTCGTTCCAATCATATTACCATTCTCCCAAAATTTGGCCATTTCGAACATGATGAACCATACATTTTCCTAACGAAATTCGAACAATTATGCGCAACTCTTAAACTCTAACAATTATGTGATGATGGAATCAAACTTCGGTTAATTCCATTTACCCTTACCGATTACGCTGAAAAATGGTTGTATAGCTTATAATCGAACTAAATCAAAACTTGGGAAGAATTTGTTTAAGTTTTCTTAAAAAGATTCTAGCCCTTGGACAAAACAACTAAAATCCGAAACAAAATTGTCAATTTTCATCAATTCAGGGGTGAACCTTTCGGAAAATATTTTGGAAGATTTAAAGAGCTTTTGATAAAATGTCTGCACCATAATTTCAAAAAATGAACTCTTTGCCAAATCTTATACGATGGACTTGAAAATAGCTCACGAACCATGCTTGAATCAATGTGGCAAGGCAATTTTCTCGCCCAACATAATGACGATGCTTGGTAATTCCTTGAAAACTTGGCCGAAAAATTATCCCAATGGGAACGTTCGAACGAAAAATCCATTTATTCACAATCTAGAGCACACTCGATTGGATCATCTTTGGCTTTGGACGCTAAAATCGATGCAATGATCAATAAATTCGATAACGTTTTCTCATCCAACCAAATAAACCCAAGCTTCCCAACTAATGTGTTATAAATGCAATGATCCGAATCACATTGCCGATCAGTGTCCTAATTCTGTAGAACAACTCAATGTTTTTAACAAGGTTAAGAATGACCTATTTTCTCCAACATACAATCCTGGATGGAGAAGTCATCCTAATTTAGCATGGAAACAAAACAATTCCAACGCGAATTTGGTCCGTCCCAATTTTCAAGCATTTCCGAACAATGCTTTGAATCCTCCCTTTTAGCCCAACCACTTTAAATAAAATTTTGCGGGTCCATCTCAAAATCTACCACAACAATCTATTGCTCCCCTAGACGATAAATTATTAACTTCACTAGAGAAAAGTCTTGAAACTTTGGCTAAAGTAACCACTCAAAGCCTCCAATCAAATAGCAATTTGCGAAATTTTTTAACCTCGTACATGCAAAATACGAGTCAATCGATTGCTAAACTTGAAATGCAAATGAGTAAGTTAGCAATGTCTGTGAGTGAACGTGAATGAGGCACATTCCCAAGTCATCTAGTTCCGAATCCCAGAAATCAAAACATGAAATCAAATTAAGCCCATTTCGTTCAGGATAACAATGTGAACCAAATGAATGATATCATAACTTTACGTTCCGGTAAACAAACCGATAACCAAGTTGTTAATCAAAACGATTTACTGGAAGCTCCTCTTGACACTTCGAAAACAAGCGAGTCTGAACAAAACATCGAGCCAATTATCGAATCAAATTCTTCCAATCCAAATTCTTCATCTACTCAAGTACACCAACTTACAGAGTATCATGTTCCATTTCCACATCGCCTTCGACTGAAAAAACACTCTGATCAAATGGAAAAGATGTTGAAATTTTTTAAACAAGTCAAAGTTTACATCCTGCTTCTTGATATCGTTCAACAAGTCCCAACTTACGCCATGTTTCTCAAGGACTTGTGTACTCAAAAACGACACACTCGTGTACCTAGGAAAGTTTTTTTAGCTGCCGGACTAAGCAAGGTTTCATCTCAATCAATCCCTGTTAAATACAAAGATCCAGGATGTCCGACGATCTCGTGCACGATAGGAGACAAAACGATTAACAAGTGCTTACTAGACTTGGGTGCGAGTGTCAATTTGATTCCTTATTTAATTTACCAGCAACTTGACTTGGGTGAACTAAAACTGACAAAAGTAACTCTTCAGTTTGCCGATTGTTCAATAAAGAAACCCATGGGAGAAATCGAGGACTTACTCGTCAAAATTGGTCAATTTATATTCCTTGTCAATTTCATCATTTTAGAGACACAACCCGTGAACAGTCCGATGAGTCAAACTCCATTAATTTTAGGCCAACCTTTCTTGGCTACTTTCGAAACGGTTCGATGAAAATTTCTTTTGGGAACATGACTTTGGATCTTAACATTTTTTATCTAGAAAATCAATCGAATGAACCACTTGATCAAATGCTGGAAGTTAGCTCCATTCAAGAAAATTTTGACTACGAAACAGTTGACCTTAACAACGAATGCAAGACTGAATATGAATAACTGTTTCAAGACGAGCCCAACGAGATTGAAAACGAACTTCCATTTGAACCCCTCACCGTTGAATCAAAACTTCAATCTAATTCTTTGACTGAGCAACCCCCGAGGTTAGAACTCAAACTCCTTCCCGATCACCTTAAGTATGCATATTCAGGTGACAACGAAATATTCTTGTCATAATTTCTTCAACTCTCTCCCTCTCTTGATCAAGAAGCTTCCCTTCTTTCAATTTTGTCTAAAATCAAAGAAGCAATTGCATGGTCATTCACCGATATAAAGGGAATCAGTCCCGCTCTTGTTCAACATTGTATCCATTTAGTTGACGATGCCAAGCCTGTTCGTGACGCGCAACGAAGGCTTAACCCAAAAATGAAGGATGCGGTTTGTGATGAAATTCTTAAACTTCTCGATAACGGAATCATATATCCCATCTCTGATAGTTCATGGGTTAGCCCATTTCATGTCATGCCTAAAAAGTCTGGACTTACTATTATCATGAATGAAGCTAACGAACTCATTCCAACTCATAATCAAACGGGTTGGCATATTTGCATTGATCACCGAAAATTAAATGCTGCAACACGAAAAGATGACTTTTCTCTTCCTTTCATCGATCAAATGCTTGAACATTTAGCCGGCCACAAATTCTATTGCGTTCTTGACTGTTACACCGGTTATAACCAAATTCCAATCGCTCCCGAAGATCAAGAGAAAACGACTTTCACATGTCCCTTTAGCACCTTTGTGAATCGACGTATGCCATTTGGCCTTTGCAATGCTCCTACTACTTTCCAAAGATGCATGGTCAGCATCTTTTCCGACATGATCGAATGCTTTCTAGAAGTGTTTATGGACGATTTTTCCATCTTTGAAAACTCTTTTTCTGAGTGCTTACACCATAGTTGGTTCTTAATCGATGTAGGGACAAACACTTAACGTTAAATTAGGGAAAATGTCTTTTTATAGTCAAACACGGCATTGTCCTTGGATATGTCATTTCAAACAAAGTCACTGAGGTGGATAAAGCAAAAGTTGACATAATTGCAAATCTACCCATTCCCAAACCTGTCAAAGACATTTGTTCATTTCTTGGACACGTTGGTTATTATCGATGCTTTGTGAAGGACTTTAGTAAATCGCTTGACCTCTGACAACTCTTCTTGGAAAAGATGTTCCATTTGACTTTAATTCTGATTGTGTTTCTACTTTTGAACGTCTCAAAAACGAACACATTTCCGCTCCCATCATTTTCCCATCCAATTGGGATCTTCCTTTCGAAATAATGTGCGACACCTCTAATTTTGTAGTTGGTGTTGTCTTAGGACAATGCATCAACAAAATTCTTCACGTCATCTACTACGCTAGTATGACTCTAAACGATACTAAACTCAATTACATGACCACTGAGAAAGAGCTTTTAGCGGTAGTCTTTGCGCTCGAAAAGTTCTGACCATATTTCATTGGCTCACACATTACCGTTTACACTAACCACTCCACTCTTAGGTACCTTTTCGCTAAAAAGGTTGCTGAGTCTCGTTTGATCCATTGGATCCTGTTACTACAAGAATTTGACCTTACGATTAAAGACAAAAAAGGATCCGACAATGTCATTGTCGATCATCTGTCGCGTCTTCCAAACGCACCATCTTCTTTACCAATCAACGAGAACTTTCCTGATGAACAGTTCCTTTCTGTTTCTGTCGATCTAGGGTATGCCAATATATCGAACTATTTAGTCGCTAAGGAAACTCCTTCTTTTTGGTCGAAACAAGATAAATATAAAATTCTTTCCTAAGTCAAGTACTTCTATTGGGATGATCCATTCTTGTTTAAGCATTGTCCCGAACAAATCATTCGACGTTGCATCCCGGATTGCGAAATTAAGAGTGTCCTTTCATTTTTTTCATGACCAAGTTTATGGTGGTCACTTCGGTCCTAAGAAAACAGTGGAAAATGTGCTTCATGTGGGTTTTACTGGCCTATGCTTTCCAAAGATGCATTTGAGTTTTGTAAAACTTATGATCGCTGTCAAATGTTAGGAAAAATCTCTCGACGAAACATGATGCCTTTGAACCCCATTCTTACGATCGAAATCTTTGACGTTTGGGGTATTGAATTTATGGGACCGCTTCCAATTCCTTCGGAAATCTGTACATTCTTATTACTGTTGATTAAGTCTCCAAATGTGTAAAGGCCATTCTTTGTAAAACAAATGACCACAAAGTTGTTGTGAAATTCATAAAAGAAAACATCTTTTCGAGGTTTGGAACACCTCGCACAATAATAAGCGATAATGGAACTCATTTTTGTAATCGATCATTTAAAACACTAATGAAGAAATATTCGATAACCCACAAGTTATCCACTCTGTATCATCCTCAAACTTACGGCCAAGTTGAAGTTTCGAATTGTCAAATCAAACAAATTTTAGAGGAAAATATGTATAAAAATCAAAAAGATTGGTCATAGAAATTGAAAGATGAGATTTGGGCTTATAGAACCGCGTATAAAACCAATCTTTCGATGTTTTCTTTAAAGCTTGTATATGGTAAAGCGTGACTTTTACCCGTTGAACTAGAACATAAAGCATTGTGGGCAATTAAGAACATAAACTTTGCTCTTGAAAAAGCTGGCGAAAATAGGAAATTGCAACTCAATGAATTAGAAGAGATTAGGAACGACGCGTATGAAAACGAGAACATTTACAAAGAAAGAACAAATTTTTTCATGACAAGTCAATCCTAAGGAAAACATTTTTGCCAAACCAAAATGTTCTTTTGTATGATTCTCGACTTCATTTGTTCCCTGGGAAATTAAAATCAAGGTGGACCGGACTGTACATCGTATATACTGTTTTTCCACACGATGCCATAGAAATAGAAAACCCTAAGAATGGATCGATTTTTAAAGTCAGTGGTCATCGTTTGAAACCTTATTTGGAGTTGGCGAGTGATTGAGAGGAGGAGCTCAGGATTCTTCATGACCCATACTATGTCTACTAAGAAATTTTAACCCTCTCTAGTAAATATGTACATATTTTTCTCCGTTTCATTCATTATGTCATGTATTGACTATGGGAACACAATCAAAATCAAGTGTGGGGGGAGTCTCATGATTATTTTGATTTTTCAAGGTTTGTTTTTTTGCATTCTCTTTCCAAAAAACATAAAAAAACCAAAAAAAAATTCAATTTTTTTTTCTTTTTAGCAATATTGATTTACTTTTAAAGGAACACGATATGCTAAGTATGTGTTTTTGGTTATTAGATTGAAATTTTGAAAAATTACTTTCCTCAACAAAAATAAAAATAAAAGTTTGATTACAAGTCACTATGGTTTAGCTAGTATATAAGAAGGTTCATGGGTGATAATTATGAAGTATGTCCTAATTGTTATCTTTTTTTAAAAGAGTGGTTGATTTAAAGTAAAGGCGATAACATTTTTGATCTTCTATGTTAAGTGGTGCTAAGATGATTTTGTATAACTCTCTCTTTTTCAAAAAAAAGAATTTTTATAAAAATAAGAAACACCTAGAGTCAGGAGTTTACACATAAGCGTGTGCACTCGCCACGCTTTGTACCCTTCTCACGTAAGCCCAAAAGGCAGTGCACGATCGGTATATTTGGCCTCAATTTATCTGAGTTAGGTGTATATAAATAAATTTAAAATAATAACAATAAGCACCTAGAGTCATGTGTTCATACGCAAGTGTGTACACTCACCACGTTTTATACTCTTCTCATATAAGCCCGAAAGGTAGTGCATGATCGGTATATCTAGCCTCAGTTTATCTGAGTTAGGTGTGTAAATAATATTAATGTTAATATTTTTCTAAATAGAGAGAGCAAGCAATTGAAATTGAAGCACTATTTTTACTTATTTAATTCAAATTGTTATTCAAAAGAAATAAAAAATACCACTTTGCAAAACTTTGATAATCAACAAAAGGATCCATTTCATAGTTGCGCTATATTATCAACCGAAACAACTAGCCAAAATAAATCTAATTGTGATGGTAGCTTAGTTTTTGTTAGAATTTTTAATGGGTAAAAGGACTAAAATTTCTTGATAATGACCAAAACTTATAGTTGACTTACTCGTGTCAATTTGAAAAGGAAATTCTCATTTGTAAATATTTTAGAAACTTGCATTATGTGGTCGCATTAGAATTTGCATATCGCAATTGGATTTTGTGGGCAGTATCCGCTGAAACCCCTCACGAGACAACACTCATCCTACTAGGGACACCTAGAGTTTAACGGCTTGTTGCATACGCTTAATGTGATTATGTTTCCAACGAAAACGTATTTATACTAGTTTTAGTTTATTCGAGGACGAATAAAAAGATAAGTGTGGAGGTATTTGATGTGGACGTAAAAGTACATATTTTTACTTCCATATTTAATCTACTTTTAATTAATTAAATAAGCATATTATGGTATTTTACATGTTTAAACCAAAATTTAAATTGTTTTCTAATCATCATTTATTCATCTTTATTTGGGGGTAAAATGGTAATTTTGTGTATGATTTAATTTGAGAAAATTTATTTACACGTTTTTATTTGTAGGAAATGAAGTGAAAATATGAAGAGGTTTCATGGATGAATGCATGCACACATGTTGAAGGATAATGAAGAAAGGAAAATAAAAGAATTCATGCAACATGGAGGTGCCCACATACCCACTAGCATATGGTCCATAATTAAAAGCACATGCACGTGTTAATGGAGGCTTAAAGGCATGTTGGTGGGGATTAATTATTTTCCTAATGATTACTTTGAGGTTACACTTTCTCAAGGGCATTTTAGGTAGTTCCCTAAAATATGAATTGGGGTTTTAAGCATGTATAAATACCTATTATGTCTCATGTAATTATCTTCTTCTTTTCATGCAAGATTGTAGCCACAAATCAATGATAAATAAAATGTTTCTTTAATGGCTTCTTAGCCTTGTTTTTACTTCCATGCAATTTTTATTTATGCTTTCTTTTCATGCTCATATTATTTCATGCTCTCTCTTACTTAGTTTATGCTTCTCTTGTTTAATGTTAGTGGCATAGATTTAATTCTTGTAATTAGTTTAGTTTTATTTCATGCAAGTATTAGCTCTCTTTTATTTTAATTAGCTCTCATTTTTCTCTTCTTTTATGTTGAAATAATTTTATGTTAACATGTTTTCAAATATGAGTAGTAAAACCCTTCAATTTAGGGGTAATAAAACTCTCATAAAACATATTATAGTGATTTCATTTCTGATCTCTCTTATGGGCTTAATGAAAATTATGAATGATGGTGGTTTATGTTTCTTTTTTTTGTAAATTTTGATAGCCTATGTTGACATCTCAAATAGGCTATGCTTAACTCCATATAAACATAAACTATTTGATCATTTGCCTAAGTGATTTGATGACGAAAGTTAAGCTAGAATCAAAATTTGATGGTCTATATTACTAATTTATAGTAAATATATTATACTTAAAATAGATTTTATTTTTAATTTTCATATCATTTTCATGAGTGTTGATAAGTGGGTTTGAATAGGGTGTTAAAGTTTGATGATTTAAGTTGTGTTAATTAATAGCACAAATAAATCATACATATAATAAACACATCTATCATTTCTACCTAATATTTTAATGAGAGGTTATAAGTGAATTTTGTGTTGATTTATGTGAATGATTGGAAGTGGATTTGCCTCTAAATTGCTACTTATTTTCTTAGTTTTATTCACTTTTGTTCTAGCTTATTTTCACCAATTTTTAGTTTAAAACAAACTTCAAAACTTTGGGCTAATTTGATTGAGTATTATTAAAATTTAATTCCTTTCCTACGGATCGAACCGTACTCGCATACATACTACGATTTTACGCCGTGTGCTTGCGGTTTATAACGATTATATATTTAACAATGGTTTACTAATCGGTAGAAATTTCCGTCATTATGAACAAAATGCTCTTTCGGCATTACGTCGGGAAAATTCTTGGGCTTCATCGTCTACTCTCATGGAACTGAAGCCAATCCCGAGATGATTCAAGCGATCAGAGATATTCAAGTATGGAAGACAATTAAGCAGGTGCATAGCCTAAATGGAAAGGTCGTCGTCCTGAGTCAATTCATCTCTAGGGCAATCGATAAGTGCATCCCTTTCTTAACTTGATCAGGAGAGGGAAGAGGAACTTTGAATGGATGTAGGATTGTATTGATGCGTTTCAAGCTCTATTACATCACTTAGAGAGACCCCTCATCTTGTCCAAGCCACTGGATCATGAAGACTTTATATTTACTTGACAGTGTCGGTACATGCCATAAGTTCCGCACTGCTACGCGAATAGGATCGGATCCAAAGGCCAGTGTATTATGATAACAAGCGATTGACCGGCTGAAAGGAACTGTTCAAAATTAGAGAAGCTCGCGCACTGCCTGTTGATTGCATCAAGAAAGCTCTGTCCTTATTTCCAGGCTCATCCCATCAATGTCTTTACCGACTAGCCGTTATGACAAGTCCTACACGACCTGAGACATCTGCGAGGTTACTTAAATGTAACATCGAATTGACCCAATTTGATATCACTTATCTCCCTCGGAGAGCTATCCAGGGACAAGCACTGGTGGATTTCATAACCGAATTCACAGCACAAGACGTCTCTTCGGAAAGCAGTGGAAACCTTACCATCCAATGGAAGATATACACGGATGGGGCATCCAACGATCGGTGTTATGGCATTGGATTCATGCTGGTAACTCCTGAGGAATGCTCGATCTGCTATGCCCTGAAACTTGACTTCCCTACAATGAATAACGAGGCTAAATACGAAGCCTTGGTCATTGGACTTAAACTGACTAGAGAGCTGGGAGTAAAAGCTTTGCAAATTTTTTGTGATTCCCATTTAATAGTGTATCAAGTCAGGGGAGAATATCAGGCCAAAGGAGCACGACTTACTCCTTACCTCAACTGGGTCCAAGAGCTACAAACCGATTTCGGGCATTACACTATTACACACATCCCCTAAGAACAGAATGTGAAAGAAGACTCATTGGCCAAGCCGGTCAGTTCCGGGGATGCAGAGCAAATGGGCCTAGTTCCAGTGAAATACTCGATGGTCCAAGCATTGACCAAATGGAGATTGATTTGGTCTTGGAGATAGAGCCCGAGAGGAGTCATTGATGACTCCGATTAAATACTATTTACAAAGGGGAACCCGTATCAAAAAGAGGAATGAAAAACAACACATCCTTCGTAAAGCTTCACGATACATCCTTCAAGAAAGAGTCATGTACAGGAAGGGTTTCTCCATCCCCTTGTTTCGGTGTATCGCCAATGATGAAATCAAGCGAGTAAGAGAATTCCATGAAGGAGAATGTGGAGATCACACTGGAAGGAAAACCCTAGCGAAGAAGATACTCTGTTATGGTTATTTCTGGCCAACTATCAATCGAGACGCCGCTGATTATGCTAGACAATGTTATAAGTGCCAAATGTTTGCAAAGATTCCAAGAGCCTCGCCGACGAAAATCACTCAAATGGTCGGTGCGTGGTCGTTTGCTACTTGGGGTATTGACATCGTCAGCTCCTTGTCGATTTCAAAGGTGGTGCGAAGTACGCCATCATAGCAACTGATTACTCACTAAATGGGCTAAAGCCGAACCTTTGGACGCGACCATTATGAAGAAAGTAATCCATTTTGTTGTTCAAAATATCATCTTTCGTTTTGGTCTCCCCCAAACAATCATAACCGACAACGGGACCCAATTCGATAGTGCTAAAATCAAAGACTTATGTCACTGACATCATATCGAGAAAAGATTTGTGAAAGTTGCTCACCCTCAAGCTAATGAATAGGTCAAAGCTGTTAACAAAATCATAAAGTCCATTCCAAAGAAGCGTTTGGAAAAGGATAGAGGAAAGTGGATTGATGAACCCCCATCAGCATTATGGGCATACAAAACCACCCATAAGTCCACGATTGACCATACTCCATTCATCCTTGCTTATAGCTCCTAAGCTATGATTCCTGTAGAATTTGAAGTTCTTTCTCATCGGTGACTCATTATGACCCCGGAACTGACATAGATCTCCTTTTGGAATCTCTAGGTATGGATGATGAGAAGCGTGAAGAAGCTGATTTGAGCGTAGTTGCACACCAACACTAAGTCACCCGATACTATAATGTTAAAGTCTGAATCAGGACCTTTGAAGTTGGCGATCCTATCCTAAAATGGTTCATTCCTAGCCCCATGAACATAGGTCTAAGATGGGAAGGGTAGTATGTCATCATTCAGAAGCTTGGAGATGGAACTTTCAAGCTAGCGACTATCGATGGTATCATACTTCCTAGATCATGGAATAGTGAGCATCTACGATGCTATTTCACTTAGTTTTGCTTCATTCTGTTGTATTTCATTTAGAATTTTCTTTTGCAGTTGAATTCAAAGCCATGTAATAAGACATACTTTGTCGCTTCTTTTTCATTTTGTAATAAAATCTAAAGTTTGCTCCATATTTGTGAATTATTTGTGCATAATATAATAGTTGTAATATACGACTAAATTACTTACATATATGCCTAATATCAACCGACAAGTACTCGAAGTTTGGTGCTAACCAAGTACTCGGGTCCATAATCAAGTAAATTAAATGAACGTGACTCGACCATTCATCCATTAGCTCTCACCTGCAATCCGACATGTTGAGTATAAAACAGAGAACGAGTGTAACTCAACCATCCGTTAACAAACTCCGTCTCCTAATTCGACGGGAAGAATGTAAAGTAAAAATGGTCACGATAACGCCAACCACTCTTCGACTTTTTCCCCATACTTGGGGGCAAGGGAATTAATCATAGAAAATGTGATTCGATCGATTCCCAAAACAACTTCATTCACTAGAGTGTGGGCGTGATTAGGAACCTCAAACAGGAGTGATTGACCTACCATCGAATAACTCTAATCCCCAAAGTGCAGATATGAGTATAAACAAAGTGAATGAGTGCGATTCGACCATTCATTCTCCAACTTTGGCCTGAAACCGACAAGAGGAGTATAAACCTATCCTGGATGGGACCCAACCACCCATGAACTAACTCTACCAACCCAAGACTAGAGTCAGGAGTGTAATCACTTAACCCCTGAACACGACAGCGTAACACTGTGGCTCGCACCTAGTGTTTGATACGCCTTAAGGCCATGACCAAAAGGAGGCCTTGAGATGGATTTATTGGATCACCATACGAGGCAACGGGCGACCAAAAGACATTGCAACTCGAACGACAAGTGACGAATTACAAGTACATCGAATGGAAAACGTAATAGCCTAAACATTTAAACAAGTTTCATACAAATGATGAACAGAAATGAAAGAATTTTTACTCATATACTGATACTTGGAAACTAAGTACAAGTTTATTTCAGAAACTAAGAGACAAAAATGGGGGTCGTACCCGCACAGTTGCAACCAATAATAAAAAAATAGCTACCTAACTACACATTACCCAAGTCGATTCAATGGCTATTTCTCATCTTTCTGGGCTTCTTCGAGGTGTTCTTCAGGCTGGATTCTCCAGAGCTACCGCCTCGTCCTCTCCTCTTCGACACTTTTACCCTTGCAACTTTTAGGAGAAATGCTTTTAGAGACAGGAGCAGAAGCAGTCTCACTGTAGGATGCAGAAGGATCGACCTCCACCGGGGTGACACCACCCAGTAGTATAAAGTAGAGCGGAGTAATATCCACTGCATCACTCTCCTTCTTAGCTTGCAAATCAAGCTCCTCCTTTTCAATGTGCTCCTTCATTCTAAATTTACTAATGTGTTCGGAGGCATGAGTCACTACGATGTCCTCTGTTTTATCCTGACCCTACTGGTCATCGGTCTTTTCTACATTTAAAGCCCCTATGACTTTAGCATCTGGGCAGGGAGTCTCAATAGGTTGATCAGTGGAAGCCACCTATACGGTGATGGTCATAGCGGACTGCGTAGTCAGCGCCTGCTGTCCCAGGATAACATCATCATTAGGAGCATGAATAGATGCAGACGGACCTGCAATTTCATGAAGATCATAGGGTAAACCCATGACAATTGGATGTGAGATGTAAACCTTCTCGAATGTCGAAAAAGTAAGAGGTATACCTTTACCAGATTGGCCTTCAGTCGTAGCCGGAGTGCTACCTTCCAAAATCAGAGATAGCCCAAAAGATTTGTGCATTCTTGGCCGATCTGGATCGTAGCCCATATCCTTTTCCGAGGCATAGGAAATTGAAGAACTAGTTGATTAAGTAGTAGAAGTTTCTTGGGAACCAGATCCTGAGGCTTCACCGCCATCTTTCCCTTCCGATGGTCACTGGATCACTGAGTAAACTGAGCCGAGCAGCCCTGAGTTATCGGGCTCTTCATCGTGCAAGATTTCGCACATACATCCACTTCAGCACCATCAAGGCACTTCTTCTCAGATCTACAATATGGTAAAAGGCTTTGACAAACGACTTGGGATACCACTCTCCGAGGAAGCGGAGGTTGTGATTCATGAGGATGCGTGCATTGTAATATATCAGCAATGGTCGAACTCATCCTTTATCTTTGTTCGACCAGCCTCCCTAGCTTCTTCCATAAGGGCCTCTATTTGCGCAAGTTGTCTATCAGCCTCAATTTGCGTTTCGTGAGCCTCAGCAATCTCCTCGCAGTGTCATTGAGACTCCAGCCGAGCCTCACGTTTCTCTTGCTTTTCCTTCTCAAGGTCCTACTCAATCTGTTTAATACGAAGGGCTATGACATCATTGTCTTTTTTCAGCACATCCTTCTCTTTTTGTAAGACATCTTTTTTAAGGGCTAAAGCACAACTGCGGCGAACGCTAGTGTCCAATTCAGCTAGATGCACTTTCATTAAACACTCGATGCCCTTTTTCTCAACATCGACTAGCTTTGTACCCAACTGCTTGACCTCCTCGTCCAAGTGCTTAATGATGTTTTTGTTTTAGGTCGCCTCAAGAGTTAAGTGATCAATTTCTTGTTTCCTTTCCATCAACACCTCAGAAATTCTCTTAGCCACATGGAGAGTGGTACTGTGCTGGACATAGACATCATTATATAAGAGAGCACTGTGTCCCTTGCCTCTGAAGGAATCGGATGCAAAGTGGGAAAAAATTTGAACTCATTAAAACATAAATTAGGAAATGTGGCCTTGAGCTCGGCTATCTTCTTAGCAGAAGTGGCATCAAGAGTAGTCGGGGCTGAGAGGACCTGTTTTTCATGCTTGTAGGATGAAGTACCATGGCCCTGCGCCAGATTGGCGTTTTGAAGATCGACGGACGCTAGAGGAAGCCGAATGTTGCTCGGGTGCAGTAGCTGAAGTGGAAGCATGAGGCGGCGACTTGCTACTACTACGTATAAAGGGATGTTGACCGACACCCTTGTCAAAAGAAGACTGAGATTTTGACTTATGCCTAGACGAAGAATCCTTAGATTGGTGGCTTCAGTCTTAGTCTTCTCTTCCTCCATGCCCTTCTCTATCTTGACCGGGGTTCGGACCTCGACTGGGCCCGAAATATGATGGCGAAGAGTATGTTGATCTTTTCAAGCGATCATAGTTACGGGGGTGTCCCATCGAGCCACAAAAAAATGAAAATGTATAAGAATCACTGGAGTTAAATGTGGATAAGTCTCGTATGTTGGAATGCATGTGATCATGAGTGTTCTAGTGTCCCCTAATGAACTAGTTACTGGAGCTTTGCTCGCTAGATTAATCTCTCTTATGCTAGTGGGAGGAATGTCAGCACCAAATCGAATAGGAGATTCAAACCCCCGCACCAAGGCTTAGGTTGGAAAAATCATAATTCCCAACATCATTTGGAATAGGGATGTCCAACATCCCCCCAAATAAATTTACTGTAGGCAGAGAGCTTGATTTATCCGTTGCAGCAGAGGTTGACTTAGATTTCTTGGGGACCTACCCTCTACGAAGCTTATAAACAAGCCTCTTTCTTCTTCTCTTCTCTAAGGCGGGAAGCTATGGGTCTTGGGAGGATCCTACCGTGGGCTCATGACTTGAGCTCACATCATCACGACTAGGTTCATTAGCATCGCCTCTCATCTCATCTTCTTCGATGATGTCCTGAACACCTTCGACTAAGAGCACGATAGGATCAACTTCGTTACCTCCATGCCCAATGGCACCTCTTCTTTCTAAAACTTCCTCCTCGGCATTTCTTAGCAGTCCCATACTGCGGCCATCTTCTAGTAAGCCAAAGATAAAAAGTCGCTCGTCGGTAAGAAGAGATCCGATCTCCTATCCACCACCAGTATATTTTGAGCGCTGAACCCGCCTTTGAGTACATGTCGCCAGTGGGACATGGATGGTTACCTGCAACGTTCAATAAAAAACTGCTTAGTTCAGTATACGACTTGAATAAAAGAACTTAAAGTTGAGTTTGAAGCGACACCTACGTCCTTCCATCCATCGTCCTGCAAAGCCCAGTCGGTAGTGCACGTAAAATCATTCATTCTTGACATCGTTCGATTTGTTCCAAGCGCCCATTACAACCTGGCAGTTAGTGATTGACTCAAGAAAAGTATACAAGAGGCTTCCCTTTCACAGCTTAAGATTATAAATGAATCTGAGGTCTTTTGTAGTCAGCTCGCCATATAAGAATTCAAGGAATATCATATAAGTGTAGTGCAGAAACGCATAGCTGTTCGGACGCAGCCGAGCCAGCGCCAATCTTAAGTAATGTAACGTTTTCCAAATGAATGGATTGAAAGGTGGAATGCAACCTGCTCGGCACATAAACTTATTGCATGCAGTATACTCTTCGGGGGCAAATGAGCCCTATCATTACAAGACGGGACTTGCACATCCTCGTATAGAATTTTATTTTTAATGCACAATCTATAGAGAGGCCTCATCGACCCTTGAAGCCACGGAATACTACGGATCATTTAAAAATCTGGCATCTTCTAAAGTGTCAGGAGCTGGTTCGATTTCTGCTTCTAAGTTCAAAGGAATTTTTGGCACCTATTGAGAACTTTCTGGCTGTTTAGATTGATGGCCTAGAGAGTTTCGAGCGAAAATTGTTGTAGGAATTGACTCAGCATCGAAATTGTTGTGTGAAGTAGTTAGTTCAGTGCCTATAGCAGCTAAATGCTCCGAGCATCTAGAACCCATGCTATCAAACTTAGCAGATAGTCATTGTTAGAGAAGGTAAACCTATTCCCATGTGTAAAGTGTAAATTAGTGCGGTGTTGTGCAGTGCAGTGATAAACACTTCAGAATTGAAAGACACAGAAGTGATAAGATTCTGGAATTCAACCAAAGTAACTGTCATCGCTGACTATCCTAACCGGCTTTCACGTCAATGGTTATGGATTTCATATAAGATACAGGATCAGTTGTCGGCATGTTGGAGTACGATATTTACATTCAATTTCATTCAAGACCATATGTTATACTTGTTCAAGCTCAAGTCATATTCAAAAGTGTGCGACTTTGGATTCCAATGATTCAAGTCATATAAGTTCAAATACAAAATTCAAACATTCAAGTTCTAAGTCATATGCATTTGTTTCGAAGTTCAAGTATTTGAGTTCGAGATCATATGCAAGTCTCTAGTTCAAGTTTAGGCTTAAGGCAAATGTTCATGTGCATATAATCAGGTTCCGGTTCAAGACTTCACTCAAGCAGAGGATCGGCTAAGTCCACCTAAGAAAAGGGATCGTACCTAATCCTTACCTAGGCGGTCTTGCTTTGCCTAATTTCAAGCCCCACTTGCCTATGATCGATCCATATACCATACATCCATACAATCGATCTCTTAAACTCCACTATTCCACTCCATTTTCTCCCCCGCCTAACCGATCCCTCCACCCGCTTCAGTAAACTAACCACTCCGATCACACAAAACTAAATCCTTCACATTATCACTGATCGAGTTTACAATAGCCAATAACCAATCCCTTAGACTTCACTAATTCTCATTCCACTTCGCTCCTCCTCATCGCTTCACTTCTTCTCCAAAAACCAACACCGATCCCTTCATACAATTAATCCTGTCACTCTCCATCACTCCACTTCATCTTCTCCACGTCAATGCTAATCTTAACATCATTTAACACTCGACCATGCTACGACCAATCCTTATGAATCCAAATCGATCCTAAAAAACTCACGTGGAATACAAATCAGTATCATCTTGCTTTGATTTATGTCCTAACTCACCTTTATATGATGACATGGATCAAGTTGTTGAAAAACGAAAGCTTTCTCAAACAAATATGGGTTCGAGTTCAAATTGAATTAAAGAATTGAATCGATTGCAATTAGATGTTGTATGCGTTCAAAGACAATGGCGAGAACTATAGAAGGAGATGGAAATTCGAGTCAACAATGTATTTGGATGGTGAAGTCATAGCCTTGAGCACGAGTTTGATAATGGTGGTTCTAAATGGAAGTGAGGGTTTGGATTGGTTATGAAAGCATATAAATGTAGTGTAGTGGAATAAGCTAAGTTATTAACTTATATATGCAAAACAGGCAAATGCCTTGAAGCCTAAAATAGACTAAGTCCATATAGGTAGAGGGATCAGATCCGATCCCCCTAGGGATTTAAACCAATCCCTTACCATTGTTAAAAAAAGAGGGAGAGAAAAACTATAGCAATACAAATATATTTTAACTACATGATTTTGGCAACGACCTATGAGCATATGAGTGCGCTCGGAAGCCAACGACAAACATATATATGACTGTGCATATGTACTTATCCAAAACTCAATATCTTGAATCGACAGAAGTTAAAATCTCACCTAAAATTCTTAAAGCGAGAACTAGTTCAGACAACTAAGACCTACTAGCTCAACTGATTAGCTCAATAGAACTGAGCATGGAATGTTGTTGACAAGTTACGATTTTAAACAGCCAAACATCGACCAAGCGTCACAGTGAATAGAGAGAGATACAACACTCTAGAAAGATAACTCAATGAAAGGATAACAACTGTTCATGGAAACGAGTGGATTCCTTTCCAGCGACTCTAACATACTTCGATTCAAAGTACGTCATGTTCAAAACAAGATGTACTTTAGGGGGCAAGTGTTATCCATCCTTTTGATCCGGCTATATTCGGACTGACTGGTTAAGTTAGACTCGATGATAGACAAGGCAAACAGCCCAAAGAAGTCATCATTGAGTCCAGAGATCAAGCATGGGTAATGATATCAAGTAACAATCAAGCGAGACTAAGAGATAGACTCTCCAGAATATTCTAAGTATAGATCTGTGTCTTCACCTGGGCAGGGTATTGGATCGGATCACTATGGCTATGAACAGCTTGAATTAGTAATTCAACTCAATGGGAATCAATCGATATCTCTAAAACATGAAGAAAACTATGGAAACAACTTTGGAAACATGAAGCTAGCATGGAGGGGGACACTGTTATTTCACTTTTACTCTATTGTATTTACGGATTCCGATCCGGTCCCTCTTGTACTAAAAAATTCAAGTGATCAATGAAGCTATGTCATAAAAGTGGACGGAGGCATTCAATGCCGAACTACTATAAATCTGTTTGTTATTGTATTTTACTTGTTTTCTATTTGTTTCCTCCATTTTAATTTAGATTTCTTCATTTATTTCTCTACATATAATATATTCGGTGTTTGTGCCAACTTTTGATGCAAACAATGCTTAACACTAAAAGCCAACAAAGTAGGCTCATATATTTGTGAGAGTTAAGATTGGCGTTCGAGTAGGGATATAAGCAATAGAGCTCTAACATATCGACTTCCCTCCTGACCGAGGAATAGTTAAGTCGGGAATGTCCATAACGTGTTAATCGTGTTGATTTCTTACTAATTAATGAAAGTATGGTGCGGATCGTGCAATATGGAATAGTATAAAAGCAGTGCAGAATAAAAGAACAATTAGCAGATAATAGTAAATAATAAACGAGCACACCAGGAATTTTTATACTGGTTCGAACTTCCCGTTCTACGTCCAGTCCCAGATTCCTTCTGGAATTTCACTAACAACAATCCTCACTTAACCCGGAGGAACAGGTTTACAACAACCCTTGAACAGCCGAACAAGGGACCTGAGCAACAGAACAGGATTTTGCCTCAACAGCCGAAGAGGACTTCTCACGCCTGAGCAGCAGAACAGGACTTCAACTTATACAAAGAGTATTTGACACAGTGTGTTCTTGATAACACGGATTTGTCTCTTGATAGTACAACCTTCCTATAATCTTCTCCTTTATGATATATAGTGTGATGTGCTTTGAGAATAGTGGAAGATAGAGTGATCAACGATCAGAGAATGTAAGCAGTTTGAGTGCAGTTTGAAAATAGAGAATAGATAAGAATTCAAGAATATTAGAATTAGATTCGGTTAATTGTTTTTTGAATTCTGTAATCTATTTATAGTGAATAAGGAGTTGCAACTATAGATGAAAAGCTATATTGAAAAGAACAGTTGCAACCATTGATTTTGAAAGAGTTTCTCTTTGGTGAAGAGAAGTGTCTTTTCAGAAAAATAGCAGTTGTATAAATTCAGCCGTCTGAAAATAAATTTCAGACTTCTGAAATTTGAAGCGTGCAAAACAGAGAGTAAATAGGCTATTTTTGACCTGATTCAGACGTCTGAATATTTTCATTCAGACGTCTGAATATTGTGAAACAATATTCAGGTTTCGGCATTCAGACGTCTGAATGAAGTTATTCAAACGTCTGAATTTAGCCTGTAACTAAAAATTACCATAGCTCAAATGGTTAGAGCATTTGCTTTTTGAACTAGTGACCCAGGTTCGAGTCCCGCTCCATGCAATTTTTGAAAACTTGAATTTTCATTTAAAATATGAATGTATATGTGTGTATATCATTTTGAGAAGATTTTAACATTTGTAAACTCTAGACAAGACACTCTATGACTAATAATACTTTGTTAGTCACCTTCGTCTTGTCTCTATCGTATATATCTCTTCTTGTATCTCCATATACATTCTTTCATCCTTTTGTACTATGTATCTTCATTTTGAACGTATTTGATTATCTCTTTTTGATGCTCATGTACCTGCAAAATAGCTTAGAGATTCTTTGACATAATTGTATAGTTGTTGTCATTAAAATCCAACAATTGAGGTTCTAACATTCTCCCCCTTTTTGATGATGACAACTATACAATTTTAAAAAATATTCATTCTATATAAAAAATAATATTAATATGTTTAAAGCTCCCCCTAAGTATAACATCTCCCCCTAAGTATAATATCTCCCTCTATTAATATGCATATGAATTTCTCCCCCTTTGTCATTATAAAAAAGAATGAGGGAATATAATAAATTATATAAAATATCTTGTAAATAACGAGATAAACTTATTATTAATTATGAAGGAAAAATAAAATAGATTTTACCATATTTGCCGAAGTCCATATTTCATTGTAAACACATAATTCTATTAAACGTATGGAACATTCTTTAAAATTCCAAAATCTATTCTTTTCCTTTTGTTTCTCCGAGTACTTGCAAAAAATAATAATCATTTTCGGTACCCACTTATCATGTTAGGGTCCGGGGGGTTAGGTCTTAGGAAACCATACCCATTTGGGTGTGGTTGATCCTTTATAAATATAATTTTCATTATTAACTACCATATCAAAATAATCATCAATATATTTTTCTCTATTTTTCCAATTAATAGGAACCCAAATACTTAGATAATTTTTATTCATATTTCCAGTCAATGGTTTTGTACTTCTAGAATTATAAACATTATTGGTCATAGCAGTATTTGAATTTCTATAAAAATTGGATTTAGACTTTACTCGAAATTTAGTACTAGCACTAACATTTTTACTATACATGAAAGCATATCTAGTGCTATTTCTATGATCAACTTTATTATATCCTAAACCACTTTTATCATTGTGAGCTTTTGAATTCTTAACATAACCTAATCCCTTCTTATTTGAAGTAGGTCGAGAATTTTCAATAATCCTGGATAAATTTTCTCTCCCTTTATTAAAATTGGAAATATTTTTAGTAATGTCATCAAGCTTAGTTTTGAGACTAGTGTTATCTAACTCAACAATTTTAATTTTTGTTTTTAACTCATGATTCTCAGAAGCTAGAGCATTATTCTTTTCTTTTTGAGCTTCTATTTCTTGACTTAATAGAACGAGTTGAGAATTGTCAGAGAGTGAATCTTGAATTTTCTCAAGTTCTTCTTCTAATATTTTCTTCTCGTCTTTAAGCATATCTCTGTCGAATTCTGCTTTCTTCTGATTTTCCAGAGCTTCCTTATATTTTCTTTTGAGACTTTTTAAAGTGTCTAGAAGTTCTGAATTTATTTCTATCATATCATCAAAAGTTAGATCACTAACCTCATTATCTTTTGCCATGAAGCATTTGATTGTTTGCTCCTTTGATTTTTCTTTATTGCTCTTCCTCTTCTTATTGCCTTGACTAGATCTCTTTGTAGCCATTTATTCTAGGATGTTGTTACGATCTCTAGAATACCAGGTTATTAGATTATCAGATAACTGTGTTACGGTTATATGATGACCTTGCTCTTATACCAAATGAAAGTATGGTGCGGATCGTGCAATATGGAATAGTATAAAAGCAGTGCGGAATAAAAGAACAATTAGCAGATAATAGTAAATAATAAACGAGCACACCAGGAATTTTTATACTGGTTCGAACTTCCCGTTCTACGTCCAGCCCCAGATTCCTTCTGGAATTTCACTAACAACAATCCTCACTTAACCCGGAGGAACAGGTTTACAACAACCCTTGAACAACCGAACAAGGGACCTGAGCAACAGAACAGGATTTTGCCTCAACAGTCGAAGAGGACTTCACACGCCTGAGCAGCAGAACAGGACTTCAACTTATACAAAGAGTATTTGACACAGTGTGTTCTTGATAACACGGATTTGTCTCTTGATAGTACAACCTTCCTATAATCTTCTCCTTTATGATATATAGTGTGATGTGCTTTGAGAATAGTGGAAGATAGAGTGATCAACGATCAGAGAATGTAAGCAGTTTGAGTGCAGTTTGAAAATAGAGAATATATAAGAATTCAAGAATATTAGAATTAGATTCGGTTAATTGTTTTTTGAATTCTGTAATCTATTTATAGTGGATAAGGAGTTGCAACTATAGATGAAAAGCTATATTGAAAAGAACAGTTGCAACCATTGATTTTGAAAGAGTTTCTCTTTGGTGAAGAGAAGTGTCTTTTCAGAAAAATAGCAGTTGTATAAATTCAGCCGTCTGAAAATAAATTTCAGACTTCTGAAATTTGAAGCGTGCAAAACAGAGAGTAAATAGGCTATTTTTGACCTGATTCAGACGTCTGAATATTTTCATTCAGACGTCTGAATATTGTGAAACAATATTCAGGTTTCAGCATTCAGACGTCTGAATGAAGTTATTCAGACGTCTGAATTTAGCCTGTAACTAAAAATTACCATAGCTCAAATGGTTAGAGCATTTGCCTTCTGAACTAGTGACCCGGGTTCGAGTCCTGCTCCATGCAATTTTTGAAAACTTGATTTTTCATTTAAAATATGAATGTATATGTGTGTATATCATTTTGAGAAGATTTTAACATTTGTAAACTCTAGACAAGACACTCTATGACTAATAATACTTTGTTTGTCACCTTCGTCTTGTCTCTATCGTATATATCTCTTCTTGTATCTCCATATACATTCTTTCATCCTTTTGTACTGTGTATCTTCATTTTGAACGTATTTGATTATCTCTTTTTAATGCTCATGTACCTGCAAAATAGCTTAGAGATTCTTTGACATAATTTTATAGTTGTTGTCATTAAAATCCAACAATTGAGGTTCTAACATTCTCCCCCTTTTTGATGATGACAACTATACAATTTTAAAAAATATTCATTCTATATAAAAAATAATATTAATATGTTTAAAGCTCCCCCTAAGTATAACATCTCCCCCTAAGTATAATATCTCCCTCTATTAATATGCATATGAATTTCTCCACTTTGTCATTATAAAAAAGAATGAGGGAATATAATAAATTATATAAAATATCTTGTAAATAACGAGATAAACTTATTATTAATTATGAAGGAAAAATAAAATAGATTTTACCATATTTGCCGAAGTCCATATTTCATTGTAAACACATAATTCTATTAAACGTATGGAACATTCTTTAAAATTCCAAAATCTATTCTTTTCCTTTTGTTTCTCCGAGTACTTGCAAAAAATAATAATCATTTTCGGTACCCACTTATCATGTTATGGTCCGGGGGGTTAGGTCTTAGGAAACCATACCCATTTGGGTGTGGTTGATCCTTTATAAATATAATTTTCATTATTAACTACCATATCAAAATAATCATCAATATATTTTTCTCTATTTTTCCAATTAATAGGAACCCAAATACTTAGATAATTTTTATTCATATTTCCAGTCAATGGTTTTGTACTTCTAGAATTATAAACATTATTGGTCATAGCAGTATTTGAATTTCTATAAAAATTGGATTTAGACTTTACTTGAAATTTAGTACTAGCACTAACATTTTTACTATACATGAAAGCATATCTAGTGATATTTCTATGATCAACTTTATTATATCCTAAACCACTTTTATCATTGTGAGCTTTTGAATTCTTAACATAACCTAATCCCTTCTTATTTGAAGTAGGTCGAGAATTTTCAATAATCCTGGATAAATTTTCTCTCCCTTTATTAAAATTGGAAATATTTTTAGTAATGTCATCAAGCTTAGTTTTGAGACTAGTGTTATCTAACTCAACAATTTAAATTTTGTTTTTAACTCATGATTCTCAGAAGCTAGAGCATTATTCTTTTCTTTTTGAGCTTCTATTTCTTGACTTAATAGAACGAGTTGAGAATTGTCAGAGAGTGAATCTTGAATTTTCTCAAGTTCTTCTTCTAATATTTTCTTCTCGTCTTTAAGCATATCTCTGTCGAATTCTGCTTTCTACTGATTTTCAAGAGCTTCCTTATATTTTCTTTTGAGACTTTTTAAAGTGTCTAGAAGTTCTGAATTTATTTCTATCATATCATCAAAAGTTAGATCACTAACCTCATTATCTTTTGCCATGAAGCATATGATTGTTTGCTCCTTTGATTTTTCTTTATTGCTCTTCCTCTTCTTATTGCCTTGACTAGATCTCTTTGTAGCCATTTATTCTAGGATGTTGTTACGATCTCTAGAATACCAGGTTATCAGATTATCAGATAACTGTGTTACGGTTATATGATGACCTTGCTCTTATACCAAATGAAAGTATGGTGCGGATCGTGCAATATGGAATAGTATAAAAGCAGTGCGGAATAAAAGAACAATTAGCAGATAATAGTAAATAATAAACGAGCACACCAGGAATTTTTATACTGGTTCGAACTTCCCGTTCTACGTCCAGCCCCAGATTCCTTCTGGAATTTCACTAACAACAATCCTCACTTAACCCGGAGGAACAGGTTTACAACAACCCTTGAACAACCGAACAAGGGACCTGAGCAACAGAACAGGATTTTGCCTCAACAGCCGAAGAGGACTTCACACGCCTGAGCAACAGAACAGGACTTCAACTTATACAAAGTGTATTTGACACAGTGTGTTCTTGATAACACGGATTTGTCTCTTGATAGTACAACCTTCCTATGATCTTCTCCTTTATGATATATAGTGTGATGTGCTTTGAGAATAGTGGAAGATAGAGTGATCAACGATCAGAGAATGTAAGCAGTTTGAGTGCAGTTTGAAAATAGAGAATATATAAGAATTCAAGAATATTAGAATTAGATTCGGTTAATTGTTTTTTGAATTCTGTAATCTATTTATAGTGAATAAGGAGTTGCAACTATAGATGAAAAGCTATATAGAAAAGAACAGTTGCAACAATTGATTTTGAAAGAGTTTCTCTTTGGTGAAGAGAAGTGTCTTTTCAGAAAAATAGCAGTTGTATAAATTCAGCCGTCTGAAAATAAATTTCAGACTTCTGAAATTTGAAGCGTGCAAAACAGAGAGTAAATAGGCTATTTTTGACCTGATTCAGACGTCTGAATATTTTCATTCAGACGTCTGAATATTGTGAAACAATATTCAAGTTTCAGCATTCAGATGTCTGAATGAAGTTATTCAAACGTCTGAATTTAGCCTGTAACTAAAAATTACCATAGCTCAAATGGTTAGAGCATTTGCCTTCTGAACTAGTGACCCGGGTTCGAGTCCCGCTCCATGCAATTTTTGAAAACTTGATTTTTCATTTAAAATATGAATATATATGTGTGTATATCATTTTGAGAAGATTTTAACATTTGTAAACTCTAGACAAGACACTCTATGACTAATAATACTTTGTTTGTCACATTCGTCTTGTCTCTATCGTATATATCTCTTCTTGTATCTCCATATACATTCTTTCATCCTTTTGTACTGTGTATCTTCATTTTGAACGTATTTGATTATCTCTTTTTGATGCTCATGTACCTGCAAAATAGCTTAGAGATTCATTGACATAATTGTATAGTTGTTGTCATTAAAATCCAACAATTGAGGTTCTAACATTCTCCCCCTTTTTGATGATGACAACTATACAATTTTAAAAAATATTCATTCTATATAAAAAATAATATTAATATGTTTAAAGCTCCCCCTAAGTATAACATCTCCCCCTAAGTATAATATCTCCCTCTATTAATATGCATATGAATTTCTCCCCCTTTGTCATTATAAAAAAGAATGAGGGAATATAATAAATTATATAAAATATCTTGTAAATAACGAGATAAACTTATTATTAATTATGAAGGAAAAATAAAATAGATTTTACCATATTTGCCGAAGTCCATATTTCATTGTAAACACATAATTCTATTAAACGTATGGAACATTCTTTAAAATTCCAAAATCTATTCTTTTCCTTTTGTTTCTCCGAGTACTTGCAAAAAATAATAATCATTTTCGGTACCCACTTATCATGTTAGGGTCCGGGGGGTTAGGTCTTAGGAAACCATACCCATTTGGGTGTGGTTGATCCTTTATAAATATAATTTTCATTATTAACTACCATATCAAAATAATCATCAATATATTTTTCTCTATTTTTCCAATTAATAGGAACCCAAATACTTAGATAATTTTTATTCATATTTCCAGTCAATGGTTTTGTACTTCTAGAATTATAAACATTATTGGTCATAGCAGTATTTGAATTTCTATAAAAATTGGATTTAGACTTTACTCAAAATTTAGTACTAGCACTAACATTTTTACTATACATGAAAGCATATCTAGTGCTATTTCTATGATCAACTTTATTATATCCTAAACCACTTTTATCATTGTGAGCTTTTGAATTCTTAACATAACCTAATCCCTTCTTATTTGAAGTAGGTCGAGAATTTTCAATAATCCTGGATAAATTTTCTCTCCCTTTATTAAAATTGGAAATATTTTTAGTAATGTCATCAAGCTTAGTTTTGAGACTAGTGTTATCTAACTCAACAATTTTAATTTTTGTTTTTAACTCATGATTCTCAGAAGCTAGAACATTATTCTTTTCTTTTTGAGCTTCTATTTCTTGACTTAATAGAACGAGTTGAGAATTGTCAGAGAGTGAATCTTGAATTTTCTCAAGTTCTTCTTCTAATATTTTCTTCTCGTCTTTAAGCATATCTCTGTCGAATTCTGCTTTCTTCTGATTTTCCAGAGCTTCCTTATATTTTCTTTTGAGACTTTTTAAAGTGTCTAGAAGTTCTGAATTTATTTCTATCATATCATCAAAAGTTAGATCACTAACCTCATTATCTTTTGCCATGAAGCATTTGATTGTTTGCTCCTTTGATTTTTCTTTATTGCTCTTCCTCTTCTTATTGCCTTGACTAGATCTCTTTGTAGCCATTTATTCTAGGATGTTGTTACGATCTCTAGAATACCAGGTTATTAGATTATCAGATAACTGTGTTACGGTTATATGATGACCTTGCTCTTATATCAAATGAAAGTATGGTGCGGATCGTGCAATATGGAATGGAATAGTATAAAAGCAGTGCGGAATAAAAGAACAATTAGCAGATAATAGTAAATAATAAACGAGCACACCAGGAATTTTTATACTGGTTCGAACTTCCCGTTCTACGTCCAGCCCCAGATTCCTTCTGGAATTTCACTAACAACAATCCTCACTTAACCCGGAGGAACAGGTTTACAACAACCCTTGAACAACCGAACAAGGGACCTGAGCAACAGAACAGGATTTTGCCTCAACAGCCGAAGAGGACTTCACCCGCCTGAGCAGCAGAACAGGACTTCAACTTATACAAAGAGTATTTGACACAGTGTGTTCTTGATAACACGGATTTGTCTCTTGATAGTACAACCTTCCTATAATCTTCTCCTTTATGATATATAGTGTGATGTGCTTTGAGAATAGTGGAAGATAGAGTGATCAACGATCAGAGAATGTAAGCAGTTTGAGTGCAGTTTGAAATAGAGAATAGATAAGAATTCAAGAATATTAGAATTAGATTCGGTTAATTGTTTTTTGAATTCTGTAATCTATTTATAGTGAATAAGGAGTTGCAACTATAGATGAAAAGCTATATTGAAAAGAACAGTTGCAACCATTGATTTTGAAAGAGTTTCTCTTTGGTGAAGAGAAGTGTCTTTTCAGAAAAATAGCAGTTGTATAAATTCAGCCGTCTGAAAATAAATTTCAGACTTCTGAAATTTGAAGCGTGCAAAACAGAGAGTAAATAGGCTATTTTTGACCTGATTCAGATGTCTGAATATTGTGAAACAATATTCCGGTTTCAGCATTCAGACGTCTGAATGAAGTTATTCAGACGTCTGAATTTAGCCTGTAACTAAAAATTACCATAGCTCAAATGGTTAGAGCATTTGCTTTTTGAACTAGTGACCCGGGTTCGAGTCCCGCTCCATGCAATTTTTGAAAACTTGATTTTTCATTTAAAATATGAATGTATATGTGTGTATATCATTTTGAGAAGATTTTAACATTTGTAAACTCTAGACAAGACACTCTATGACTAATAATACTTTGTTAGTCACCTTCGTCTTGTCTCTATCGTATATATCTCTTCTTGTATCTCCATATACATTCTTTCATCCTTTTGTACTGTGTATCTTCATTTTGAACGTATTTGATTATCTCTTTTTGATGCTCATGTACCTGCAAAATAGCTTAGAGATTCTTTGACATAATTGTATAGTTGTTGTCATTAAAATCCAACAATTGAGGTTCTAACATTCTCCCCCTTTTTGATGATGACAACTATACAATTTTAAAAAATATTCATTCTATATAAAAAATAATATTAATATGTTTAAAGCTCCCCCTAAGTATAACATCTCCCCCTAAGTATAATATCTCCCTCTATTAATATGCATATGAATTTCTCCCCCTTTGTCATTATAAAAAAGAATAAGAACTTGACCAAAAATGAATAAGAAGTATCAAAAGGCTTCGTGATTTCATACCAATCAGAACCCCGGGAAGGAGCATTAGTACGAAACTTCTCTAGCTTTCGCTTACTTCTAAAAGAACCGGAATTGAGTTAACTTGAAATTCATCTAATTGATTTTGAAGAGACCGGGATTGGTAAGTGTTTTACTTATAGAATACCACTTTAAAACTAGTATACGAGTTCTATGTTTTGGGAGCAGTTGTGAAGTAAAATGTTATAGAGTTTAATTGTTTATCCTAAGGTTAAGTCCAAGGGAGAGGTTAGAGTTAACATTTCAAATGATGTTATCGTGTGGTACTGTCTATCTTAAAGAGAATTCCAAGAGAGAGGACAACATTAGCATTCGTTAGAGGACTTAAGCAGGAATCTATGTGGAGATTCGAGATCTGTTTGAGATTCTTGAATTTATGTAGCGATTCATGATTTGTTCAAGATGATGGAATCCATTTGTGGATTTATGTTTTGTTCGAGTGATGAAAACTCACGTGAGAGATGCCGAACATAGTCTCGACATCGAAAATGGCTAAAACAAGAGATAAGATGCATAGCCAAAGGGATCATAGCATTTAGCAATCCCAAAGGTGCAAGCGACTCCTATCTATTATTATTTACGGACATGCATGTGGATGCGATGGATTCAAAACAATGAGTGTTTGGGTGTTGGCTAGCTATGTATTTTCTATAGTACATTCCCTAGAGATGTACATTGCTCAGAAGGATATATCTGATCCTTATGCAGGAGTTTGGATTCGGTTTGATCCATGGAGATCTCTACGTAAATCCTTACACCTATGCAAACGCGTCCTAGCGGTATTGATTGTATACCTACTATTATTGTGGCATCCACAAAGCAGCTATTCGATATGATTTATATTCTACACTCTAGGCATTGTCTATCATATCACTATATTAAGCATAATGAATGGTTGGTTTCTTTAAGGGGAAAATCATTACGGGAATCCATACGGTCTCAATGGTTACTATTATATGTCTCACACATTACTTGAGTTTCTCACGCTGTTTACCTGACTGATCCGGTTGTTATTTTCTTAAAATACTAGGGTCAGCTCCGTGTATATTTCCAGATTTAGCAATGGGCGCTTTGGGGCTTAAGAGAGAGGAGATGGATGATTATCTACCATAGTATTCTTAGTTCCACTACATTACTGTATTGTATATATCAGGATTATGAGGACAGGTAGTTATAAATGTCCATGTAACGACCTGAAATTTTTAACATTTTGAATTGGAATATTTTTATTTAAATATTCAGATTTGATTAAAATTTAATAAATATAAGATAAATCAATTTTTAATAAAACAACTTGATTTCTATTGTAGTAATTTTAACTTAATTTGGTTTTGCCATAATTTTTAGTTTGGAAATTAATTAAATCGTCATTTTATGATTTTTCTTTAAACGACGGTATTTTTGAAATTCTACATAATTTGATAATCAGTGTATTTTATCATTGATTTATGATCATATCGCATTGTTGTGTCGTTCACGGTTCGGACGCAAATGGAGTATCGTGTGGGGAATACCACGAAAAACTCTTTTTAAGACATTTTACAAATCAAATTCAATTTTTTTACAAACATTAATGGCGATGAGCATTTTGATTGATGATGGCTTGAGATTTTTGTTTAACTTGTATTGGAAGCAAAGTGATTTCTTTGTTTATAAATTGAATAACATCACTCAGACCAAAATTCATTTTCTTATTATTTATTAAATTTGAATCAAATCCAAATACTTAAATAAATTGAATATTCCCATTCAAAATGATAAAAATTCTTGGTCATCACATTTCTGGCGGCCAACGAGTTGGATATTTTATATATGTCAGGGAAAGAAAACGTGGTAGCGAATGCTCTAATACCACATGTAAGGATTTGCCATTCTCACTCCTAAAGACGACACTTAGTACATCCACGATATTCATATCCCGATCATCAAAGTATCCGAAAGACAAGCCATTGGGGTAAAAATAAAAGAAAAGACAAGAAGGAAGAAACACAGAATCTCACAGCGTAAGGAAATCAAATATAATAGAACATAAGATAGTACGTATAGTCACTTCCAAAATGAAACATTAGAGTCACAATACGTACTAATTTCAGCCAGGGAAAGTTGTAACTACCTGCCCCCACAATGTTGATACATAATATACATACACAGTGTAAATGAAACTGATAACAAGCTGACGTCGAAGCCACCTGCTCCATGCACCTCCAACATGCACCCGTTAGAACCTGGACTACTTGGCTACTCATACAAATTTAAGTACCCAAAATTTTTAAGGAAACATAGAAAATATCCGAGTCAGACATGGGTCCAGTGTGAGTAAACTCTAAATAACTGAATTGTTATCATATAAAATCCCTTTAAAAATAAAGGTACCTCGTAAGACTATGCCACATATAAACACGGATGGGTTTATACCTTTCGATGACAAAACTTTTCAAATAGAAAATCCAATGATATTACAATAATGTCTAGGGTTTAAAATAAATATATAATATAGCTTAAATGGTTGCATCTCACTTTCCAACATATTTTGGCATAATTAAGTTTGTAAGGCACTTATTGGAAAATGGATTTCATCAATGATATGGCTACCGGGGTAGCGCCTGCCATAGTACACCTCTAGAAAAATGTATCGAGGGCCATACATGGATTCATGGACTAGCCTACCCCTAGATAGTACCAAATATGTCATCACCTCGGTTGTGATCAACAATAAAACTGGGCGCCAAAACATATATAGATTTATAAGTACCTGTCTAGATCGGGTGATGACCAATACCTAATCGGTGCGACCCACATAGCCCTGAAGCCTATCCCCAGTTTCAATCATTTCCAACTGTGAGGCTTGAGGCTATGTTTAACTTTTTCTATAGCAATCTCACTTGAAATGCAAACACTGCCCTCTTGGCGACAATGCAATGTTAGCATTCGTCCATACAAGTTGTTCAGGACCGAAGGCACTACTTCTACTACATCCTTTTTGGAATCACCCTCAAGATTAGTAGCATATAGTCCTTGCACTTCAAAGATCTTCGTCTACGATTCCATCATCTTTAAGATGTTTCTAATTCAAACGCTTATGTTGGCTCAAAGTGGTTTTCGATAACTCATGCTTATATGATATCGGTCTCTTCGAACCAGCATTCGATAATTTTAAAACTAGCCATGTTATTAATAGTGGACAAATCCACTATCTGAGATGAGTATAGATTTGCATATAAAAATAAGACGTCCTTTACTTATCTTTACTTTTCAATTTTTGATAGTACTATCCCTTGATTAATAATGAAGTTAGACAAGTTAGGAACTAACCTTGACTCGACGTACATTCTTGCTTCTTGGGATAATTACGAGTTTCCATACCTTGAAATTTAGTGTTAAGTATACAATCAAGTATCTTCCATGTAATTAAGTAATCATTACTTGTTTGCGGAATTAATTCTGTTATATTTATCACGTTTCCGACATTTCAACTTCTCTATCCCTTGTCTAGAAGCTATGCTTCTAAATCTCATAGATAGAGGAAAGTCTACTTATTGGCTTTTAGTGCTAAATACAAGATGACTTACTTTCAATAAAACGTGTCAACATTTTAGCATAACTTATCATATTTGTTTGGTTACTTAATGGCACAAACAAAGAAGTAGCCAAACAAAGTAATCCCTTGCATTTAAAACCATCCTTTGTAAGGGAAAATTACTTTTAAACAAACCGACCTATGGAAATAAAGTGATTTAAAATTATGTACTTATTTAATTAATTAATAATAATTTAAACCTTTTATTTAAATAATAATTAGATAATAATTAATGCTTTGCTTTAAGTAATAATTAACTAATAATTAAACCTTTAATTAATAATTAAACCTTTACTTGATTGATAATTGATTAATAATTAAACCTTTTCTTAATTAATAATTAATTAATAATTAACCTACTTAATTGATTAATTAAATTTTACTTAACTAGCTAAACCTTTCTTGATTAATGTTTCTTTTAGATATTTCCAAAGTTATATTTTGGACAAGATTTGATAACCGGTTTTTTACTATCGAACAAATAAACAATCAAACATAACTTTAGTTCCATATGGGATCGACTAAGCCTCTATTAATTAATCTTTCATTAGTTAAATATCTTTTCAATTATTTGATTCAAAATACCTTCACAACGATATTTTCACAAACCCCTTATACTTCTTTCGATACTTGGAACTACTTATCTCATCGGTATAAATATATTAACAAAACATTATACTTTCAATACTTAGAAAATGTATCCATATACTTATGTCAACGATATATGTATATTAACACAACTTAAGGAAGATTTCCTCTTTTCTAAATTTATATTTAAATGGGCCAAAAACAAATATCATTTAAAGCATTACTTACTCTAAACCCAAACCACTTTTCCTTCGATATTAAATATGGAAAGAATTCTTCCATACCACCATAATTAAGAAGAATTATTTACCAAAATCAAATCTCATTCCTTTTATAAAATTCCCTTTTTGTAAACCCATTTTATATTTACAAATCCTTTTATAAATCTCCAAATTAATTTATAAAACTTCTTTTACAAATCTCTAAAATTATATATAAAACTTCATTTATAAAACTCCCTTCTATTTATAAAATTATTTATAAATCTCCCATATTAAACTCCTTTATAAAAATCTTTTTATAAATACAAACTTAATTTTATAAACCTTATATTAAGTAAAATTCCTTTTATAAAACAATTTATTATTTGTAAACACCTTTATTAAATTAATTAATTACCTTTGAACATCATAAATAATTAATTAATTAACTTTCAACATCACTAATAAAATAATTAATTAACTTTAAACATCGTTAATAAAATAATTAATTAACTTAAACATCATTAATAAAATAATAATTTAACTTAAACATCATTTATAAAATAATTAGTTAACATAAACACCATTTATAAAAATAATTAATTAACTTCAACATCATTTATAAAATAATTAATTAACTTAAACATCATTTATAAAATAATTAATTAACTTTAAAGCATCATTTATAAAACAATTAATTAACTTTAAAACATCATTTATAAAATAATTAGTTAACTTAAAACGTCATTTATAAAATAATTAATTAACTTAAACATCATTTATAAAACAATTAATTAACTTAAACATCATTTATACAATACTTAACCTCAAATTGTTACAAAATTTAAGTTAATTTAACTCCGTAACTTTTCAAATTCGAAAAGAGGTTCAACGACCAAATGGTACTTAGTCAAGCTACCATTAATTTTAATTCAACTTTCCAAATCATATCACTGGAATTTACATAAGCAACCATATATGTAAATAAAATCAACAATTTACAATTACAAGCTAATCCACTACTTATCCAATATTAGATATCCATATATTGATTAACTGGCATATGAACAAATGTCCCAATTAATATAATAGCAGAATGGGGATTTATTATACTAAATAGTGTCATCAGTAATCTATCCAACTTAATTATAGCAGAACAATGTTTTATTCTGCTAACCAGATGACCAAAATAATCTACTTCATTTTTAATAGCAGAACAGTGTTTTATTTGGCCAAATAGTAACATCAATGAAGTATAGTTAATTTAACCTTGTTATTATTTAAACAATATAGTTAAATTCAATCACTATTATTAAAATTGTAAATTTATACTTCATTAAAACTACAAACAACTTATAGCATAATGTTGTACTCGTTAATATGGGCCTAATGCAAAAATCCTCGGTTCAATCGGATTTAAAACAAACAAATTAATCCTCAATATTTAATTAATTGTAAGATCCTCTATTTGTGAAATTACTTACTCTAAAAATCCCCATTCTATAATATATAATTTTGATATAAAAATGATATTTCATGCGGTGGTTAATATATATAATTGTTGGTTGAAATTATATTATGATGCGAATATTGATTCTTTCTTTGGAAAGCAATATTGTTGTGTATGTTATAATGCTTTGGAAAGCACTTTAAATTTGTTGGTATAATGACATATGTGTTGAACTTGACAATGTGGACTTACATTTTAAGAACATATGTAAATTTGATGGAATATTATTTCAATTGGACTTGTTTTTGAACATATGTTATCATATATAAGGATTAGTAGGGGACTTGGCCTTGAATGGAAGTGTTCGTATACCGATAGTCGCTATAGGAGCACTTTGATGACATATATTTTATTCATGTTTAATATTCGATTTATATATACATGTAACAACCCGTATATTTGGACCATTTAAATTGACAATAATCCACACATGTCAACTTAAATAATACAAAACACGAATCATTATGGGATTATAAATACATAAATGTAAATGAGAATCAATACAACATCACAGACACAGAACAGTCACAGAATAATGCAGCGGAAAATTACATCGTCATAATAGCAGTTCATGAAGCTACTACATAAAATACAACAATGTCTTAACATAAAGTGACTAAAAGAAAATACATAAATGTCCAACAGACTAGGACATCGATACAGGAATAGAAATAGACTGATAAAGATAAATGCTAAGCCTTCAGCATCTTCAACCAACCTTGATCAGCAAACTGGATAGCTTCAGACTGACCCGAGCATATGCAAAAGAAACACTCGAGTCAGGACTCAAAATCTTATGCAATTAAATCAAGTGCAAGGAAATAGTTCATAACTTAAAGATGGATAAAATAACATCTCTAAGGATCCGATAAACTATCTATATATACAATAGAATACGATAGATAGATAATGTCTAATCAGTAAAGTACGATATTAAAATAGTGTTAAGGCGTTACCATAATCCCCTTAACACATTTTATTCCCAAGAGCATATACAAGACCGTAGTTTCCCCAAAACCGGAAGTCACCAGAGGGCAATCCAAACATAGTGGTCGTGAATAGGATAATCAGTATGACAAGGTACATGAGGCGATACCAACTAGGATACTAGTAGTTGCGTGATCCGGACTGATGTTGAGCATAGCAGCTACTACCTCAACACCGCGAAACAACACTCCCAAATCAAGGGGTGCACCCAAATCGAATCACAAAAGTAATAGATATGGTATCGAAGAAGTGCGTCCGCTAGAGATAGCGAACCTCAATGGCCCGGCGCGGCTCCTGTTTTAGTCATGTCAGGGGTCGTCCAATATCGTTCTCTTTCTTCAGTCAACGCGTTCACCAAACCATCCACTTCATTCTGGATCAACACTTCGCGTGTAATAGTCATTAAAGTGGTTTTCGGTATCGACAGAGAGTATGTCCATATCCGATCCCGGTCTCTTTAATAACTACGTATTTATTACCCAATGGTCGGTTAACTTAACGTTTAAAACAAATCAAAGTCCAAAAGTCAAGGTGCAAATTTGACTTCCAAATTTTGACATTTCACGATTCAATTTATTTCGGATATTTAAAATCATATTTCCAAATGAAATCTGTAGTTCAAACATTTGAATTAACAATATAATTAAGTATTCAAGTTAAATTTAATAACTCACTTATTAAATTTAGTTCAAAATCAATTAATTCGAATTTTACCGGTCAATTAAGTTTGAATCGTTAAATCGAATTCTATTTATCTCAATTCATATTTACATTCATCGTTACATTAAATATAATCATAAATTTGATTAAATCAATTTCCTTAAATTTAAAATCATTTTACATTTAAATTATCGCTAAATTAAATCCATAAAACTTTAGTTAGTTTCGTATTCCATTTTAAGTCAAAATTTCCTAAATCTAAATTATTATTTATGACAAGTTCAAATCTATTTAATTTAAAACTCAGTCTAAATCTAAATCTACCGATCTAATAAATTAAATTATTAAATTTTAAAACTCACTTGTTTTAAATCTTATTTCAATCAAATTTGCCAATTCATTTTTCTTTAATTAAATAGATTTATTAATCCGTTTCAATTAAATCCATTAATTTATTTCAATTAAATCCATTAAGTCGTTACTTGATTTTCAAACAAATTATTAAGTTCATTCCTTAATTTCAAATAGATTTCAATTTCAAAATAATTTTGTTGACCAATCGGGTTTCTTATTTTTAATTGTCTATCCTAGGCCAAGTTGTTTAAGTGGGTATTTATCATTTCAACCCGATATCATTCAATATAAAGCATAGCAAAGGGAACTTGCAGTGTGATAACTGGGATGGTGTCAAAGTAAATAAACAAGCAATAGCAACCATACATAACCATTTAACAATTTATTCAAATAATCCCGAAATAATCATATTAACTCACATTTGTTATTATGCAAATTAATACAATTATTCCTAGAATCCTACGGATTAAAGATTATTACATTATGATTTTTACTTGGTGTCCGTTATCAAATTTCTACATCAATCGTACTTATCAATTTTAAGGTCACTATTATTTACCCTAATTATCATCATATTACAGTTCAACATGTTTAATCAACTTAAACAATACATGGCGTCAATTTTTTAGAACTTAACAGTTTATTTCAACCAAATTTTAACAACCAACAATTTAATATCCAATTTAATATTAACGACAATTATCACTTGATTTTCATAGCATAATAGATTGAGTCATGAATGAAATATTCACCTTGCGAGGTTAGAGAAGATGACGAAGCACGAAGACGAATAGATAAATAGACCCTAATAAACACGACGCAAAGCGAGCACAAACTGCAATCAACAAATAATTAATCAATAATTTGTTTACTACAATATATATATATATATATTGATTTGAATATATACAAACCATACCCAACAAGGAACTAGATGCAAAATAAGGTAGATGGAAGCCTAGACCTGAGATCCCGGATCAGCTACAACTGTCAAGCAAGCGAACAAAATTTGAGATATTGTAGCCCATATAATAAAATCAACTTCTCTATACTTTGCAAACTAATACATTGTGTATATACTATGTATTCAAAGAAAGCATGGTGGTCGGGGTCGGAACTGTGGCGATGAGGGACGAACTAGGCTGGGACAGGAGGCTGGACTGGGCAGAGCTGGGCAGGGGAGTGGAGGGCGGACTGGGCGAGGCTGGGCGGAGGATGAGAGGGCGGACTGGGCTGGACAGGGGCTGGGCTGGCAGGGCTGGGCAGAGGATGGGAGGGCGGACTGGGCTGGGCAGGGGGCTGGACTGGCAGGGCTGGGCGGAGGATGAGAGGGCGGACTGGGCTGGACAGGGGCTGGCAGTGCTGGGCAGAGGATGGGAGGGCGGACTGGGCTGGGCTGGGGGCTGGACTGGCAGGGCTGGGCAGAGCTGGGGGCGGATGGAGGGGCTGGAATGGGCTGGGTGGAGGGCTGCTGGGGTGGGAGGGACTGGAGGGGCTGGAGGGGCTGGGTGGAGGCTGGGTGGAGGGCTACTGGGCTGGGAGGGACTGGAGGGGATGGGTGGAGGCTGGATGGAGGCTGGGTGGAGGGCTGCTGGGCTGGAGGGGCTGGGAGGGCTGCATGGACTGGGGAGCGGGTGGAGGGGGTGGAGGGGCTGGGAGGGGCTGCATGGAGGGGCTGGGACTGGGGAGCGGGTGGAGGGGGTGGAGGGGTTGGGAGGGGCTGGAGGAGGCTGGGTGGAGGGCTGCATGGGCTGGGAGGGGCTGGAGGGCTGGAGGGGCTGGAGGAGGCTGGGGCTGGAGGGGCTGCAGGAGGGTGGGTGGAGGGCTGCATGGGCTGGGAGGGGGAAGAGGGGCTGGAGGGGCTGGAGGAGGCTGGGTGGAGGGTGGGTGGAGGGCTGCATGGGCTGGAAGGGACTGGAGGGCTGGAGGGGCTGCAGGAGGTTGGGTGGAGGGTGGGTGGAGGGCTGCTAGGTGTATGTTTTATAAAAAAAATATAAAGGAATTAGAGACAAAAGTTGTAACCTTTCTTTGCAAAAGAAAATGAAGAAGAAGGAGTGGCTGGAGAGTACATATACACAGAAAAGAAGATGGTGAGGGAGAAGGAAATATAATTACGTACTGGGGAAACAACCCATCACGAAGGACAGTGTGCAGAGCAATAAATGCTGCAGAATGAAGGCAGAGGTTCAGTGCACAGTGCACAGTTTATGCAATGATGTATTTCAAAATGGTGGCTATTTGGGTTCCCAAGGTCAGCTGAAAGGCTCTCAATTTTAAATATTGAAATGTTGGGTACCGGTTTGCGCTGCGTAACGGACCGGTGTGTGCTCCGTTAACCATTATAATTTGCAACGCCGAACTCCGATTGACACAACAAATATACCGTTTTGATCAGCGCAACGTGGCGGACACAACGGTATGAAGATATTGATGGTTTGACATTGTTTGCGAAGTGGTAAATCTTATTGAACCATTTGCACGAGTGAACATTTTAACTAGCAATTAAAAGCGAAATTTGACGAAACGAAATGCGCCATCAAGTTCAGAATATTTTTCTTATGCAACATTGAGAAAAATATTTGAGTTCGGACAATAGGAAATTTACACATAGAATTTAAACTAATAGGTAAATGCGACGACCGTAATTTACTTCAATATTTTTCAACGAAATTTGGCGCACGCCTATGTCTATCTAGACGCATTCCAAATGCGAAGTTTGGTTGGCAACGGAAGTTGTTTGTGAAAATTCGAATTTCTCCATCAAATAAGTGATTTAAAAATTTTAAACTGGGTCTGAATTTCAGGGTCGTTACAATACATAATGTTGTACATATGATCTCTACCCTCATTTGATGTGATGTGAAGTTAAGAATTATTATATGACTTGAAAGTTGAATTCTTTTGAAATTAAAATTAAATAGTGGTTTTGTTTAAAAGACATAATAGTCGCTAAGCCTCTTTTCGACTTTTAAAAGTTATACTATTAGGTTTTATTTGACTTTAACTTTTATTTTGAAGTGAGATGTTTTCTATACTTATAATAGTATAAAATATAGAAAGAAGTCGTTTTTAAAAGCTATTGATTTATAAAACCAAGTTTTACAAGTTATAGTTCACAAAGTGATAGTCACTCTGGATGTAGTTTTGGAAGTTTATGATTTTGAAAAAATATAGAAGATTATCTATCTTAGATAGTAGAAAATTCTTTTCAAATATGATTTATAAAGGTTATATGAGTATTTTAAAAAGAGATTTGTGGTATAAAAGATTAATTTTGAGATATTTAAACAAGTGGTTCATTTAAAGGAAATTGATTTACTTTTCAAAGTCATTTTTTCTTCAAAAGGTGATAGTTTTAAGTTATGATTTGAATGGATTTTTAAACTTTGTTTAAAAGTATTTTTAAAAAGGTTTGAAACTTATACATTTGATTTAAATTTATTAATTGATATAATAAAGTAAGTGTTTACTTATATACAAAGGAAAAGGGTCTATTTGTAACGACCCGGATTTTTCATCATTTGATTTTAAATATTTAAATGGTTTTAAATATTGGATTTGTATATAAATTGATTTTTGGATATGAAAGATTCTGATTGAGAATTTTAGAATGAACTTGAAAATTTAAATATAGCAATTTATTGAATAAATTTAATTGTTGAATTAATAATTGAAAATCATTTAAATAATTGAATTGGAGTTGAATATGAATCGAAAATGTTTTCTAATGTTGATATAAATTCTATTTGAATTAGAATTGAGTTAGTTTTTAAAACTGGAATTTCAAGCGATTTCGTAAATTTTAGAAATCGTCGATTTAATCGACGATTAAAAGTTGTGATCCAGGGCATAGTCTCGGAATTCGACGAAACCTGTTCCATTGGATCCGTAATAATGTATTATTATCGAATTTAAAATTTTGTAGCGTTTGGATTTACCATTTGGCCGTGCGATCTGAAAACGCATAGAAATAATTTAATCGAATTTAATTTCAATAGTCGATTTAAAAAAGCTATCTTCTCCATACGATCGAATTAGGCCTCGAGACTTATTCCATTGGGTTTGGAATAGCGATATAACATTAGGAACACCAGGCAGCATGCTTCTATAGGGGTTAGAAATAAATATCTAGGTATTTTGAAAATCAAATAGAATATATCTTTGTCGATTTAACCCTACAGTTGTCTCCTTTCAATTCAAAGCCAACCAACATCGTACCCCTTCCTCTATAAGTCACGTTTCCCTTTTCTTCTCTTCAATCAAAAGCACGAAAAGAAAGAATGAAATCAAATTCAAGATTCTCAAATAAAAAAAATAAAACGTGATCGAGATCGCGAATGCCGAAGAGGCTCGAGCTCGAGAGCGAAACGCAGGCGAAGCTAGAGGCGACGGTGCCGCGCCTAGGAGAGGAGGCTCTTTCATATGTTCATCATAATCGAGGGCGGCATGGATGGTATCGCGAAGACGATGACCCGAAGTGATGTTGTGGCCGGTGCTTAGTCGCGAAGTGGATTTTCGTTTGGTCATTCTATGGTTTCGAGATGGAGGTCGACGATGTTTGAGGTATGGGCTGGTGGAGTGTGCAGGCATGGTAGCATCGATGGGCATGTGGTCACGATCGATTTTTGGGGAGGGAGAACTCGATAGCGGCTACAGTGGAGTGCGCAGGGGGATATCGAGGGGGATGTCTAGAGTCGCGTCTATAGCTGGTGGATGTTGTAGCTCTCTAGCGATGCTGGGTTGTTCCTACTGCCTTCGGATTTGGTAGTCACATGTTCGGCTAGTTTATAATTTGTAAAGCTACTGTTTCGGGGTGGAGTGATTTCAGGCAGAGCAGGCTCGTTTTGAGAGGTATATAGCGATTAACTTCAAATTTATTTTAAATTAATATGTAATTAGTTTAATTACAGAAGAAGAAAAAAAATCATTAACTTATATACATCGTAAATTTATTCGTGCGAGGTTCAGAAACAAGTCGAGTTCGGTTCGTAACTGTGGATTGTAATGGATTGCTAATAAAAATCAAGGTGAGAAATTTCTCACTCACTTGGATTACCGAATTAAATTTTAAATAGTTAAAAATAATTTTTGATGATTGGTTGAATTTATAAATTAATATCAGTTGGATGCTATATTATTTATATTGGTATATAGGTTAGTAGTTGGATATATTTCCCGCCTATTTGAGCAAATGAGACCCTATGCGCCCCGCATAATAGCGGATGACTCTATATTACCGCGATATCCCGCCTCAAAGCGGGATTGGTATTTTTATGTTGTATTAACATATGTGGATGCAGGGAAACGGGTTGGAGGGATCCAACTGGATTCCTCAAAAACGTTGCATTAAATTTCATATATATTGATATATGATTTGTTTGAATAGTCTGTGATAGATTATTGTGTGATTTGAATTTATTGGATGTTATGGTAGTACTGGCCTAGATTTTGGTATTTTAAAAAAAATACCATAAATATATGTTTTGAATTTGAAAAGAAATTAAAAAAAAGATTTTAGAAGTGAAATATTTATAGAGAATTTTGGATTGGTTAAAAGGAATTGAGTTGGAAAAATAAATGGTTTGACTTTAAATTGTACTTAGCTATTCCGTGATATTTTAAGTAGAGATTTTGGAAATAATATATGTTAGCACCAAAATTGGTCAGTAACCTCGTTCAGAAAGATTGTGTAGAGATATAAGTGATGAAAGTAAATTAAACAGAGAAGACAGTGCTAATTTAAATGCAGAAAGTAAGAACACCAAATTTATAGTGGTTCAGCGTAATTGCCTACGTCCACTTTGTTCAACTTTATTGATTTCCATTATAGTTGATTACAAATACAATTCGTGAATCAAATGCTTGAGTGAAGTTGTTAAGTAGAGAAGATGAGTCTTGAAAATGGCAGAGTCTCCCCGGTGTTTTCTCTCCAAAAAAAAGGATCCATTTCACTGTGACCCTGCCCCTCTATTTATAGGCAAATATGGGCTGGACTTCCCAAGTGGGCTGGATAGCCGAACGCTCAAGCCCTAGTGCAGTGGTCGCTGTATGCCGAACCAGGTGTGCCGAACGCCGCTACGCCGAACCATTCCTTCTATGCCGAACGGTGTGTTGGTGTCGTGGGAAGTGCAGGAAGTTTGTCTGTCGAAGCCGAACGCTCTTCTAGATGCCGAGTACTCCTGTTGCCGAGCACTCCAGATGCTGCCGAGTTCTCCTTGATACCGAGCAATCTTGATGCCGAGCACTCACGCATGCCGAGCAGTCTTGACGCCGAGCATTGGTTGACGCCGAGTACCATGGGATGCCGAGCGTTCTTGTAGCCGAGTTCTAATGATGCCGAACACTAACTGACGCCGAGTCTCCTGATCGCCGAGCACTACGGATGCCGAACGCTGTGGATGCCGAGCGCTTCGTCGAGTCCTCCTGGATGCCGAACAGTCCTTCATGCCGAGTTCTAGCTGATGCCGAGCGCTCTTGTATGCCGAGTACTCCTCGATGCCGACCAGTCCTTCATGCCGAGTAGTGGCCAATGCCGAGCACTCAGTTGCCTGGTCAAATCTCCAGGAAACACTTGCCCCCCAAAGTGTATCGCGTGACCGAACATGATGCGCTTTGAATCTGGTACAATTTACCTCGAAGGTGCCTTCTCGAGAATGTTAGCGAAGGAGGTGCAAGACGAACAAGGTATGGATGCCGAACAATACGTTCGAAGCCGAACGTACCTCGTGTGCCGAACGTCACTCTGCTATGATGCCGAACACTCCGGTATTGACCGGTTCTACCGGGTATAGCCTCTTCAACTTCTACCTCCCTCTATATAACCAGGTCCTTCCCGTCCCTTCTCCTTTACTTTTTCGTTTCTATCATTCTTCCAAGATTTCAAACCTTCTCTAGTCGAACAGATTTACAACTTGAACATTCCTTCCTAAGCTCCTAACTGCAATCTAGGTACCGCCCCTTGTATAACTTTAATAAGTTTTAAATGAGTCAAATGTGTCCTGTAGGAAGCTTTCGAGTAGGTTGCCCTCATTGCCGAACGATAATGCGAGGCGAGGAGGAAGGATTTGAGGTGTTTGCACATGTGGCTATTGTATTTAGCTCCATCGCGTCGAACCACAGTCAAAAATGAAGGAAAAGAAAAACCCTGGAGGTGGTAAGGGTTTTGGATGGCATAGTTATGGTTCGGCGTATGTTGTCATGTGCCGAACGATAGAGGCTGCCGAACAGTATTTCGTCTGAATGAGGCCGAACACTCGCTAGAACGCCGAACAAAAACTTAGCCGAACGAACTAAGGCCGAACACTACCCTTATGCCGAATAGCATATAGACCGAACGACATAATTGCCGAACAACTGTCATCCCGAACAGTCACATACCTGCCGAACAGAACTTAGACATGCCGAACGAACATACACATGCCGAACAGAACTTTTAACTAGACGATGACTTAACCGAACGAGGCCTTTAGCCGAACATAGACTTAGACCGAGCAAAACACAGCCGAACATTACACTTAGGCCGAACAATCTTGAATGCCGAACGGAATGCCTGCTGACCTATACTTAGGACGAACAATACAATTGCCGATCACTACTTAAATGCCGAACAGTATAAATGTCAAACTACACTTAGGCCGGTTACTTTAGAAATCATATGTCTTCTGAATCTGGAACTGTAATCACCTCAAGGCGAGCTTTTCGAGACGGTCAGCGATGACGGTCTTCGAAGGCGATGATTCGAAGCTAATTATTATATCTTTAAAACCTTTAGATTCTTATTGCCTATACACAATTGCTTGCACTAGTTCACACACCACGCAGGGGGGAAAATCGTGTTGCTAATTCTAACATTCAACGTTTTTTAAGTATAGCTTTCTCAAGCATTTAGCCAGGTTCATTATTTATTCGAGATGTCGAGAAAATCTAGCTCTGCCACCATATCTGACAGGCCTAGGCCGTCAGCAAGGCAAGGAGCCGCTGATACTTCTAACCCGTCAACTTCTCCCGCTCATAACTTGGCGCCTGATGCTCTGGAGGCAACCATCTTACTAGACAATCCGATCGATTCTCAAGCCTCGAAGATCAACGAAGCTGCTCTGCGACGGATATGCTCTATTCACGGGATTCCTTTTGCCGACGTGTTAGTCCCTTCGAGACACGATCGCCCTCATCTGCCCCCAGTCGGGTACACTACCTGTAACAAGTTCATGTGTTGGATGGGCAGCGTGCCTCCATTCAACTTATTTCTCTGGGGTGTACTGCAGTACATAGACATAGCTCCGTCGCAGCTGCACCCGAACGGCCATGCGTTTCTATATGGGACTTACCTACTTTTCATGGCTGTCTTCTCCAGACCTCCAACCCCCGGTGATATCAGATACATTTATATGTTCAAGAGACGGAAAGACAGTCCTTCCTTTATGTTCCTCGAGCCATACCACAAATGCCAGATCTTGACAGGGGCATGTAGCAAATTCGCCCTGTACAAACAGGAATGGTCTATGTGCGCTTCCCTTCTGGTTTCGCTAGGAGATGGGTTGAAGGCAGTAAGTCTCTCTGCCGAGTCACTATTCGTATTTGATCGGAGTCATGCTTTTCCTAACTCTTCATTTCATCTTTTCAGGTATCAACCCGCGCCCGGAAGGCCGAGGATATTCTGAGGCTGTCGATGCCATTAGAGCTCTTCCTGCCGAGGATCGAGACATCCGAGTTATCATTTCAAATGAATCACTGTCGGGGTTCGGCTTGCTGGCTCCTGGTCGTCGGATCAGCCTTCCAGAAGGTGTTACCATTCCCAAACCTCCGTCCGGTAAAGGGAAAAAACTTGCCGAATCGTCGTCGCACCGCGCTCCCGATACGCACGGAGAAAGCGAGCGTAGAGAGGATGATGCTCCCGAGACTCAGGGCGAGAACGTGGGTCTCGCTTGGAATCCGGCAATCGAAGTTCAGGATATTGAGACATCATCCTCCCCTTCGAAGGGAAAGAAGAAGTTGAAATATACGGTCCAAAAGGAGAAAGTTGGTGGCACCTCAAAAGTTGCGCCTATCCCTCCTGAGAAAGAGGCTTCTTCGCAGCATCTGGAAAGTTCTCTGAGGGGTCTGTCCAACCTATCCATCCCCGATGATTTACTTAATTACGGGTTCGATGATCCTGAAGCTCTCAAATTCTCTTCGCCCGCTAGAGGCAATGTAGGAGTTCAACTCCCGGCTCAAGGAGACAACACTCCGATTAGCAAAGATAAACGAACGGGTCCGTCGGGGGGAACACTAGGACACACACGCACATGCGCATTCCATAATATACTTCAAGTCTTTTTAGCTCGTGAATTCTCCTTAACTCGTTGTTATCTCCATTCTTTGCAGGTGATATGGGCCGCTCTCACGGACTTGATCGCCTTCAGGGGTCCTCTATATTCCATCACTCTGGACGGGATTCCGGTTCAGGCAGACGCAGGGACCGAGGTGATTATGAAGATAGGGACAATCGTCCTCGCGAGTCGTCTCACCGCAAGAAAGCACACTCTCAATCTTCCCAGTCCCGCGATCTTCCTCCTCCAACTGAGCCGGATAAAGAGAAGTCTTCGCAGAAGGGTTATCAGTCTAATGCTGCTCGAGAACAACATTCCAGTTCATCGAGTACGAGGCAAGTTCGAGAGCAACGTAAAAGAACGGAATTCTCAAAGCCTCCTCCTCCTACTCCTGCAGTGGACCCAACTGTTGCGGAAAAAATGGTCGACCTTAAGGCCAAGTTTCTGAAAATCTGTTTTGACGGCTTGAAATTCCTCCCGGCCATTCATCATATTCCCGGGCATGTGAAGTAGAGTGCCATTGCCTGCAATAACGACGTCTATGTTCAACATGACGCGTTTGTGCACTTGGTGGAGAAGGTCTCGGAAGTATCTGTCGAGCGTCAACACGAGATTGACCGTCTGAATCTGGAGGCTGACAGCGATAAGAAAATCATCAAACTCCAAGACGAAGAGCTCGCTTCATATAAGTCAAAGCTAGAAGCCGCTAAACAAAGCGCAAAAAATACTGCCGAGGCAGTTACTCGTTTAGAGGCGGCTCACAAAAAAGAGCTTGACGAAGCAGTCCAGCGCAGCGGTGCCCTCGCCCTAGAAAAAGACTCTGTCCAAAAGGAAAGGGACGCACTTGCTACTCAAGTCAAGGAGCTGAAGGAATTACTTTCCAAGGAGAAGGAAGACAAAGTAGCCGCTCAAGAAGAATCGCAGCGATATTGTGATGAGATTGTTGCTACCCGACTCCTGAAGACTAAGCTCGATGATGAACTCGCCGGGGTCGAGAAAATGAAGGACGAGGCCCGTGAGGAGGGCAAAAGAATGGCTGTGGAAGAGCTTGATTCTCGCCTCGAGGCGGCCGCAGAAGCCGACAGGGAAGAGGTCAAAAGTATGTTTGACACGTTGATCGCCGAGTATGGAGCCCGCGTCCTTATGCACCGCGACTTAACATTTCTGGGTGACGGCTACCTCGAATCCCTGGCTGAGGCGTGGGAAACTCTAATAAGGATCAAGAAGGTCGAGTCGGGCTCCAACGAGGTCGATGAGGATGTCTTGGTGAAGGAGTTCCTAAGGGGGAATGAGCCATCGGACTTATCCACAGCATTGGCACTTTATAGCAAAGGCTCTTCCCCTCCGAAAGAGAAGAATGACGAAGCTGGCCCGTCTGGGGCCGATGCTACTACTCCTCACATTGCCGCTCCTTACGCTGCTCAATCGGCCGGTCGGCCAACACTTGATCCATTCGAGCAGCATGCTAGTTATGATCCCGAAGATCCCGGGCTTGGTGTTCATGTGCTGTCACCTATCCTGGAGGGTGAAACCCCTCGTGCCACCGATAGCCAACCGGACCCTGGTAGGAAATTCTTCTTTCTCTAGAAATTGAAGAGATCCCGTTATTTTTCAGCAGTGGCTACTCGTTCTAATGCTCATTCCTTATGTTTTCGTGCAGGTTGCTCTGACGCCGAGCCAACTCCGAGGAGCGATGACGCCAAGGAGGAAGCAGAGAAAACAAGCGACGTTGCTCACGCAGGAGTAACTCCCGGTCCAGACGCTCAAGTGATTGGGGCGCTAGACGATGACAAACTTGATACTTCGTCTCCTGCCGAAGGAAGCGATGAAATTGAAATCACTGGCGCCTCTAAGCATACTTCAGAGATGAGCATGAAGGACCGTCTTGCCGACGAGGAGAAGAAAAAAGTCAAAGTCAAAGTTGAGTCTGAAATACTGGAACTCACTGACCCGCGGAACAGACCTTTGAAAATCATTCTCCCGGGCAGGTCCAAACCACTAGATGTTCCATCTCCTACTCCCGACTCCGTTTCTCTAGCAAGCAAAAAGTCCAAGAAAAAGCGTGAGGGAGAGGAGTCGTCGGAAACAACGAAGGAAGACAAAAAGAAGAAGTCGAAGAAATAATCGATACACTCGTTCAACGAGTTTTTTGCTTAAGTCTTGTAATTGCTTTTATCTTCCACAACTTGCAGTTTGTATAGAGAGGTCTGAATTTTGTAGGAGTGATCATGTATCCCCATTTTGGACTTATCGAATAAAATTTAGTTTCTTTTTGTTTGAATGATTCTCTTGTCTTTATTTGGTTTGCTGACACTGTGCTCCGGGGACTTGGAGACTTGAGACTGTTTATACTCTAGTCCGCGCTCCGGGGGCTTGGAGTACTCCGATCCGCGCTTTGGGGATTCGGAGATTTGAAATCGTTTATACTCTAGTCCGCGCTCTGGGGACTTAGAGTACTCCGCTCCGCACTCTGGGGATTCGGAGATTTGAAGTCGTTTATACTCTAGTCCGTGCTCTGGGGACTTAGAGTACTCCGCTCTGCACTCTGGGGATTCGGAGATTCGAAGTCGTTTATACTCTAGTCCGCGCTCTGGGGACTTAGAGTACTCCGCTCCGCACTCTGGGGATTTGGAGATTTGTATTCGTTTATACTCTAGTCCGCTCTCTGGGGACTTAGAGTACTCCGCTCCGCACTTTGGGGATTCGGAGATTTGTATTCGTTTATACTCTAGTCCGCTCTCTGGGGACTTAGAGTACTCCGCTCCGCACTCTGGGGATTCGGAGATTTGAAGTCGTTTATACTCTAGTCCGCGCTCTGGGGACTTAGAGTACTCCGCTCCGCACTCTGGGGATTTGGAGATTTGTATTCGTTTATACTCTAGTCCGCTCTTTGGGGACTTAGAGTACTCCGCTCCGCACTCTGGGGATTCGGAGATTTGAAATCGTTCGTACGAGTCTGTATGTCATGCAGGATAATGTAATTTATCATCCAATTAAGAGATATAGAAACTTCATAGAAAATATGGCTTCAAGCCTTTATTAATGAAAATCAACTAAACTGCTTGATTACAATTTTTAAAAGGAAACTAAGTCATTATTGAATGGAAACATGCAGGAAATAACAGTGCCTACAACAAGAAAGGAAAACATGCTAAATGTAATAGTGCCGCAAATGTTCACTGTTCCATGCTCGGGGGAGTGTCGCGTCATCAACGGTTGCTAGCTTGAATGTTCCTTCTCCAAGCTTCCGTTCAATAGCGTATGGACCTTCCCAGCTGGGATTCATGCGTGATGGTACCGGGAAGACTCGTTTCAGAACGAGATCACCCACATCAAAGATTCTTGGGCGGACTCTGCCGTCGTAGTAACGCTTGACTCGATGTTTGTGCGCCGCCGCCCTTAATTCAGCTTCTTCATGCTTTTCATCGATGCAGTCCAGTGATTCCAGCAAGAGGTTTTGGTTCGTCTTGGGGTCATAGTATGTCACTCGGTGCGATGGAACTTCAAGTTCCACGGGTATAACGGCTTCAGAGCCGTATGCCAAGGCGAACGGAGTGTGGCCGGTCGCGGACTTGTGGGTAGTTCTATACGCCCATAATGCTGTCGGGAGTTCATCTACCCACTTGCCTCCAACCTTCTCCAGACGCTTCTTCAGTATGGACTTGATTATTTTGTTAACGGCCTCGACTTGTCCGTTAGCTTTTGGGTGTGCAACGGCGGCGAACTTTTTCTCGATGCCGTACTTTAAACAGAACTCTTTGAACTCTCTACTTTCGAATTGCGTTCCGTTGTCTGTAATGATGGTGCGTGGAAGGCCAAAGCAGCATATAATGTTTCGTACAACGAAGTTAATGACCTTCTTAGAGGTGATAATGGCCAAAGGTTCTGCCTCAGCCCATTTCGTGAAATAGTCGACTGCAACTATTGTGTATTTCGCACCACCTTTGGATAGAGGCAAAGAGCAGATTATGTCGATTCCCCAGATCGGAAATGGCCAAGGACTGATCATTTGTGTGAGTTCCGTTGATGGAGCCCTCGGGATTTTCGCATATCTTTGACACTTGTCGCATTTTCTCGCGTAGTCCGCGGCATCCCGGTTTACGGTGGGCCAGTAATATCCATAGCGGAGGATCTTCTTTGCTAGCGTTTGCCCTCCAGTATGGTCGCCACATTCCCCTTCGTGAACCTCTCTCAAGACTCGCTTTGTCTCATCATGAGCGATGCATCGTAATAACGGGACTGAGAATCCTTTTCGATACATTGATCCATCCTGCATTATGTATCGCGCGGCCTTTCGAAGGACCTGCCATCTTTCGCTTCTTTTTCCTGGTAAGGCCTCGGTCGTCAGGTACAGTTTGAATGGGGTTATCCACGATTCCTTCTCGATTTCTGTTCCCAACACGCGATCGACTTTCATTTCGTCTATGCTCGGGGCATGCAAGACTTCGACGGGATACAATCCCATTTGTTGCGTATCGTCGGTACTCGCGAACTTAGCCAATAAGTCGGCTTCTTTGTTCTGTTCACGCGGGATATGTGAGATGTCATAACGCTCAAGATTTGATAGTAGTTCTTGGACCTGAATGAGGTACGGAGCAAGCTTTCGTCCCTTTGCTTGGTAGTCTCCCCGTACTTGGTAAACCACCAACTGCGAGTCACAAACGATTTCGACTGATTCGATCCCGAGTTCCCTGATGAGTTTCAAGCCAGCGATCAGTGCTTCATATTCGGCTTCGTTATTTGTAGCCGGGAAATCGAGCTTCAGGGCATAACAGATCGATCGGTTTTCCGGAGTTACAAGAACTACGCCCGCGCCGGAGCAACGGTCGTTTGATGCACCGTCAGTGTATAATTTCCATCGAACGAGGGGAATGATGTCGTGATCGTCCGGTTTGATGGGTATGGTAAATTCAGCGATGAAGTCTGCTAACGCTTGCCCTCGGATGGCTCTCCGTGGTAAGTACGCGATATCGAATTGGCTCAACTCGATGTTCCATCTTAGCAATCTTCCAGAAGTTTCCGGCCGTTGGAGTACCTGCCTCAAGGGTTGATCGGAATAAACACCGATTGAATGTGCTTGAAAGTACGGGCGAAGCTTTCGTGATGCAATCACCAAGCAATAAGCCAATTTCTCTATTTTAGGGTAATTCCTCTCGGCCCCTGTTAAACGTTTGCTAACATAATACACCGGCTTTTGGACTCGATCCTCCTCTCGAACCAAAGCCGCACTTATCGCATGTGGGGATACAGCCAAGTATACGTACAACATCTCATGGTCAACTAGTTTTGATAGCATTGGTGGGCTCTCCAGATGCCTCACCAGATTCCGGAATGCTTCCTCACAGCTAGACGTCCATTCAAAATTTCTCTTTCCTTTCTTTATTATGTCAAAGAACGGGATGCACTTGTCAGTTGCCTTGGATATAAATCGACTCAGCGCAGCTACTTTTCCGTTCAAGCTCTGTACCTGCTTTATAGTCCTGGGCGCTTGTACATCTCGAATAGCTTGGATCTTTTCTGGGTTGGCCTCGATTCCCCTAGCGTTGACGATGAATCCCAAAAACTTCCCTGATGCAACGCCGAAAGAACACTTCAACGGGTTGATCTTCATGCCATAAAACCTGAGTATGTTGAACATTTCAGTCAAGTCTTGAATGTGGTCGTTTGACCGTCGTGACTTCATGAGCATGTCATCCACATAGACTTCCATGGTTTTACCCAGCTGGTCCTTGAACATTCGATTCACCAGACGTTGGTAAGTTGCTCCAGCATTTCTTCAATCCAAAGGGCATCACTACATAGCAATACAGTCCGACATTTGTAACGAAGCTGGTGTGTTCTTGGTCCGGAATATGCATTGGGATTTGGTTGTATCCTGAGTACGCATCCATGAATGACAGTAACTCGTGTCCTGCGGTGGAATCGACCAACTGATCGATCCTAGGCAACGGGAAACTGTCCTTAGGGCATGCTTTGTTCAAGTCGGAATAATCTACGCAAGTCCTCCATTTCCCATTCGCCTTCTTTACTAGCACGAGGTTGGATACCCATTCAGGGTAGAGGGCGTCGCGGACGAACCCATTCGCTTTGAGTTTGTCCACCTCCTCTCCAAGAGCGGCGGATCTCTCCGGATCCATTCCTCTCCTTTTTTGCTTGACTGGGACGTATTTTGGGTCTATGTTCAACATATGACTCGTGATGGCGGGAGAAATCCCACACATATCAGAATGCGTCCAGGCGAAAACATCAAGGTTCGCCCGGAGGAAGTCGCTAAGGTCTTCAGTCATTGCGGGGCCTAGCTGTGATCCGATCTTCAGTATTCACGAAGGGTCGTCACGGCTAACTGAAATGTCAATTGTTAATTCAGCCGGTGCCGCCTTCTCTTCCCTGGGTTTCTCATCGTCGTCTCTCGGATCTATATCTCCGTAGATCCGAAAACTATGCCCGAGCCAGGGCTCGGGCACTACTTGTCAATTATCCGCATTGAGGATGCGGACGGGATTGTCCGCAACCTTTCCCTTCTCCCTCCGGTGGGCCTCTCGGAGCTCCGTCACATAACAGGAACGACCAGCTGCTTGGTCGCCGTGAACAATGCCTACTCCTTTGTTAGTCGGGAACTTCAAAGTTAAACACCATGGGGCTAACGCTGCCCTAAACTCTGCCAGGGCCGGCCGACCCAAGAAAACGTTATACGGAGAGTCCACATCCAAAACTACAAAGGGTAGAATTCGCACTCTCCGACGCTCGCCTTGTCCCAGTTCAACTGGTAACTCGACATATCCCACTACATCAGTTGCAGCGCCGTTAAAGCCGTGAATACGAGCTTTGGATGGTTTCAAGTCTTTTGTTTCTAGCTTCATTTGATCGTAGGCCTTCTTGAAGATGATGTTGACTGAACTTCCAGAATCAATCAGAATTCTTTTTACATATGCTGGTCCGATCGTTGCAGATATGACCATGGGGTCGATGGTCGGAGCCTCTACCTGATCAGCGTCTCTGCTTTTGAACACAATATCGTCTGTCATTACGCGCTGCTGCTTAGCAGGGGCTCCGTCCTCCATGTTCGAACAACACTCAAAATCTGCATGCTTCAAGGAACTTGCATATCGCTCCATCTCCAGCCAATTCTTATCCGCGGGGTGAGGCCCGCCGATAATTGTATTTATGACCAGTCTACCAACGGTCCGGGCAGGCTCCTCGGGATGACGTGGAGCTGGTGCACGACCTGGGTTGGACGTTCCCTGTCCTCCTTCTTGTGGATCCTTCACAAATTCTTGCAATTTCTTTTGCCTGATCAACTTCTCGATAGCGTCGTGCAAGTGTCTACATTCTTCCGTATTGTGTCCATAAGTCTCATGGAAGCGACAATATTTCCCGGTCCGCTTCTGTTCTTCGGTTGATTCTTTTGGACGTGGTTTTCTGTACTGAAAAGTATTGCAGGTGGATAGGTAAATGTTTTCAAGTGGGGCGTTTAGCGGAGTGTACTCGCTGTAGCTTGGAATTCTCGACTTCCACTTTCCTGCTTCTTTTCTTTTCCCTTGACTCCTTCCTCCGGACTCCTTGGGTTGCCCAGGCTTGTTCTGGACATTGACTTGGACCTTTCCCGAGCTGTCTCCAGATTGCTTCACAGCGATGTTGCTCTTTATTGACTCTTGGACAGGCCCTAGCGCCTTATCTCATCGTACCCACCTAGCTTCCTCTCTTCTTATGAACTGGTGTGCCTTAGAGTAGAAACACTCTAGCGTAGCTGGAGGTTTTCCTGCAAGCCAGTCTCCAAACTCAGAATCTGGGTCCACACCTCTCATTACAGCCATCAGAATTGCATGGTCATTGGGATTACCGACTTCAGTTGCTGCTACGTGGAATATTTGCAAATATTCCTTCAACGATTCCTCAGGATTTTGGATTACACTTGACAGAGACATCACGTCCTTTGGGGGCGTGGTGTGTATCCTGAACTGCTCAATAAACTTCTTTGCCAACTCCTCGAAATTTGATACGGATCGCGGAGGAAGTCGGGTGAACCACATGGTAGCGATCCCAGATAGAGTAATCGGAAAGCACCTACACTTGGTGGCATCATTCGCTCTGGCTGAATCCATCATCCATTCGTACCTCATGACATGTTGTCTAGGGTCAGTCTTTCCTTCATATGCAGGAATAGTAGGCATACTAAACTTCCTGGGGTACGCCGCTTGCAACACAACATCCGTGAACGGAGTATGACTTCTTGACACTCCCCAATCATCATTTGATAAGCCCTGATTCTCTTTCATCAGTTGCCTGATCATGGCTGTCAGATCGGGTGTCTATATGGAAGGCGGAAGGTTGGAGTCTGTTCTACGCGCCTGTCCATGCTGATGCCTCCTCTCTTGGCGATCTGCCAATCGTGCGTCTTGAGGTTCGACATCGTTAGCATTTTGATGATCTGGGCCTCTATCTTCCATTTGTATCCCGGTCCTGAAGCTTCCAGCTCTTGCTTGGTCGCGGTCTCCAACTGTTCGAACAGCAGCATCTGCTCGCGCAGAATCAGTCTTACGGCGTCTGCGCCTGGGAGGTTCATCAGAGGAAGTAGAGCTGTCAGATGAGGAGTAAGCAGCGGGATTACCCCCAGCATTCTGTTGCTGCTGTTGAGTAAGTTGTGCCATCAGGTTGGCATTGGCTTGCATCTGCTCTCCTAGTTGTCTCCTACTTTCCCTGAGCTCTCTCATCAAGTCGTTGAACTCTATTCTGGTGACAACTGGAGTTTGGTCCTGAGTGGCAACTCCTGTATTTGGAATTGCTGGTTGATTGCTAGGCCCTGCTTGTTGCACGCTAGCAGTCTCGTGGGCATCCACATTGTGAGAAGCTGACCTGGTACGTGGTCTTGCCATTGTAGAGTTATTGGTATGAACTCTAAGTAGAATCAACGGATGTCCTATCAGTGAGTCGGATCTTCTTTGGGGGATTTGTTCAATCCAGTAGCTTCAAAGCAGATCCTTGAGGTCTGAGAATTCAATTCTCAGTGAAAGCACCAAAGTGTTAGCACCAAAATTGGTCACTAACCTCGTTCAGAAAGATTGTGTAGAGATATAAGTGATGAAAGTAAATTAAACAGAGAATACAATGCTAATTTAAATGCAGAAAGTAAGAACACCAAATTTATAGTGGTTCAGCGTAACTGCATACGTCCACTTTGTTCAACTTTATTGATTTCCTTTATAGTTGATTACAAATACAATTCGTGAATCAAATGCTTGAGTGAAGTTGTTAAGTAGAGAAGATGAGTCTTGAAAATGGCAGAGTCTCCCCAGTGTTTTCTCTCCAAAAAAAGGATCCATTTCACTATGACCCTGCCCCTCTATTTATAGGCAAATATGGGCTGGACTTCCCAAGTGGGCTGGATAGACGAACGCTCAAGCCCTAGTGCAGTGGTCGCTGTATGCCGAACCAGGTGTGCCGAACGTCGCTACGCCGAACCATTCCTTCTATGCCGAACGGTGTGTTGGTGTCGTGGGAAGTGCAGGAAGTTTGTCTGTCGAAGCCGAACGCTCTTCTAGATGCCGAGTACTCCTGTTGCCGAGTACTCCAGATGCTGCCGAGTTCTCCTTGATACCGAGCAGTCTTGATGCCGAGCACTCTCGCATGCCGAGAAGTCTTGACGCCGAGCATTGGTTGACGCCGAGTACCATGGGATGTCGAGCGTTCTTGTAGCCGAGTTCTAATGATGCCGAACACTAACTGACGCCGAGTCTCCTGATCGCCGAGCACTACGGATGCCGAACGCTGTGGATGCCGAGTCCCACTGGATGCCGTGCGCTTCGTCGAGTCCTCCTGGATGCCGAACAGTCCTCATGCCGAGTTCCAGCTGATGCCGAGCGCTCTTGTATGCCGAGTACTCCTGGATGCCGACCAGTCCTTCATGCCGAGTAGTGGCCAATGCCGAGCACTCATTGCCTAGTCAAATCTCCAGGAAACAATATATATATAGGATTTTAAATAATAATTCCTTAATGATACTTGTTTAAATATAAAAGGTCTTAAAATCAAGATTTTAAATAGATTGGGAAGATAGAAAGAGAATTTGGTAAATAAATATAATATTGGTTACTGAATCTTAAACAAGATTCTAAATTACGAAATGGATGTAAAATCAAGATTTGGTGGGTTTTGGAATATTGTTTGGGTTATGTAAGAAATTGATTATAAATGGAATTTAATTTAGTAATCGATTATGATGGATTAAGTGATGTGGAACCGTTGTAAACGTGAAATGAGACTGTGGGATTTGTGAACTTATGTGCAGGTTCCCAAAGAGTCATCACATTAAAAAGCCCAAGCTATCCATCGTCTCTCAAGTTATTACGTATCAGTTTGCTTCTCAACTGTTAGAACACCTAGACGAAACATTCGAGGCATTATCCGATCTTCCGATATCGGACGACGTTGATGCCTTTCATTTTACTAACATGAGCATCGATGGATCAAAATCACCCTCCATAGGTGGAGTTGGAATCCTTCCCACCACTATTGGAGAGGTTACTCCTGCTAGTAAAGCTTCGATAACCGGTCCGTTGGGGGGACACAAGGGCACGCATGTTCGCTCGCACTTCACAGTATTGAATTACACTTATTCCATGTCCTTCAATATTCAAAACTGATTCGTTCTTTTTCTTTCTTTGCAGAAACAATGATGAGGAAGAAGCATATGTTTCAGTCTTTACAGAAGATATCATGCCAGAATCCTAGTTCTCATTCAAGCTCATATTGCCAAGGTAGTGGTTATGGATATGTCCTTAGCTATCACTCTAGCCGGGATCGTGATTATCATAATAAAGGCGAAAGTGGTAGGTCCTCCCGTGACAAATATTGGTCCAGATCTGGATCTCCTCCTCAAGATTCTAAAAGGCAACAAGATCACCACGACAGCATTCCTCTTATTGACACCTCTTGTGGTCCCCCCCTCCACTTCAGTCCCTTAACACTTCGTTGTTCCATCCCATCCTCAACGACCCAGTGATCGTCAGCGTGATGAAGTTCACCAACAAAGGTCGGGCAAAGAAAGTGCTGATACCTAAGTTGTCACCGAAGCTCAACAAGCCAATGTCGTCGCTTGCATGGCCCAAGTTAAGTCAGATTTTCCAAACGTATGTCTTGATGGATTTTTCTTGATACATAATCTTAAGAAAGTTCCTGAAAAAGTCCAGCAAACGACTACTGATTGGCAGTATAATGAGTGAATGAGAGCGGTGGAGAAGATTTCCAAAGTGTCTTGGGAGAGAGTGGCAGAAATTGAGAAACCGAAATATCAAGAGGCCTAGGACAAGCGGATCATCGAAATTCTAACCAATGAGTTAGAATCTTTAAGGAGCTCTTAGGCAGAAGCCGAGAGAAAAGCAGAGACAGCCATCAAGCCACTTGAAGATGAGAAATCCAAGCACTTGGCTGAAGAAGTGCTTCATCATCGAAATCATAAACTGGTGCTAGAAAGGGACGCTGCCCAAAGAAGCGTAGCTGGGTATAAAACTAAATTCGAGCGTGAATCTAAAGACAAAGAAGAAGTGTAGAAAATCATCCAAGGTGCCTGTGAGGAATTGGTTAACGTCAGGTTTGAAAGGGATGCGGCTGTCGAAAAGGCTAAAGACATCGATTCCCTCATTAAACGAGAAGAGGAAGTTGCAAAATAAAAGGTCAGGGAGGAAGTTGTGGAGGAATTGGATCCACTGCTTATTCTTTATAATGCCAACATCTTAATGTACAAAAACTTAGAGTGGCTATGAGGTGACTACCCTTTCCATCTTGTACGCGCTTAGAAGCATCTTGTCCAAGATTAGAAGGAGGCACTCAGTACTGAATAAATCAATTTGATGAGGCTAGAGGCGAAATCCTATTAGGTGATGAACCCAAAGTTCTTCATGAAACCCAGCTTATAATTCAAAAATAGCATGTCGCAACTTCTCAACATGAAGCCGGTGAAGGTTCTAGGTCCATACCACATAATGTCGAAGATGACAAGAATCCGGCGACCCAAGCTATTCCTAGCACCACTCTAGATCCTTCTATCGAGCCCAGTTACAATCTAGAGAAGCCGCATGTTGCCACATCTAGTGGGCTCTCCCCAATTATAGAAGGAAGTTCCGATGGCACTCCAGCTCACGTGGAAGATCAATCTGGAGAAGGAATTTCCTTAAACTCACTTGTTCTCCAAAACCTTGGAGTGTCCCCGGTCAATATATCAAATCTCTTTAGTTAAGCTTCCTCAGCTTTAGATCCGCTGTCTACAGTTCTACCTCTTCCTGAAGAATCTCAACCAGGACCTCAAGTGCCAACGACGGAGTCCGTTATTTCACGGCTTCGGCAGCAACCCAAAATGTCCCAAAAGAGGAGACTTTATGATCGACGAGCACCTAGTGGATGCTTTATTAAGGGAAGAAAGCAATCCGCGTTAAGAGATTCTTGCTTATGACGACGTTTGTTTTTCCTGTAGAATTGCGGCTCCGCTCCTCAACCAAAATTTTCTCAAGATGCACCAACCGGGTCAACCCAGTCTACTCTGGTTAAAGGCAAGGAAGCGAGAAGAGAGGGGAGAAGTGGAGTGGAGAAAGTTCATGCAAAATCTCTCCTGATTCTAAGAAGAAGAAGAGGAAGCCGAGGAGGAAGTGATTATTCACATGCACTCATGCTCCCAAGTCTTTTGGGTTTCTCTAGGCTGAATTTGTATAGGATCGGCTCGCATTTTTTTGATTCTTTTACTGGGAATACTTATACTTGACTTTCCAAGCTTATGTAAATAAAGTTATTTTACTTTGTCAAACTCTTGTGTGATTTTTTTAAGTAGTTGAGCTATTACTTTTCCATTCAATGTACTTGTAATTCGTTCTCGTTAATTTGGACAATCATCCATTAATTTTTACTCAAGTCTTCAATGTGCTCGTGGCCTCAAGTTGTACCAAACACTGGGCTTGAGCCCTAGTGTTACGCTGTAAGATTCAGTGTTTTTAGTGATTATACTCCAGTCCCCAGTCTCGGGTTAGCGGAGTTAGATAGTAGATGGACAACTCCATCTTTGTCGAATTTATACCCCTCTTGTCAGTTTCAGGTCGGAGTTTATGGAACAGTGAGTGGTCGAACCACGCTCATCTATTTTCTTATACTCATATCCGCGCTCTGGGATAAGAGTTAGTTGGCAGGTCGTCAGATCGCACCCAATTCGTGTTTATACTCCAGTCTGTGCTCTAGAGACAGAGTTTTTTCAAAAAATAGTCGGACCGTACTTTTCTTAATTGATTGATTTGCCTCCTAAGTCCGGGGTTTAACTTAGCAAGCGATCAGTCGTATTACAATCATTTTTGATTCATATCTGTCCCATCGCTTGGTAGGATTAATTTGGTTACCGGATGGTCAAGTTACATCCATTCCTCATTAGGTATTCCCTCCATCATGTTGCGAACGAGAACCATCAAATGAATGGTCGAACAATGCTCATTTTGTTTAGTTCAATTGAGAATTTATGTAATCGATAGGCTACAAACTCTGGAAACCAGCTCGGGCATGTCAATATTAGTTAGTCGGGTAGCACAGCTAACATGCAGTGCTATAGTAATCAAAGGTATTAAGGAAATCCCAAACTTTTATTTGCCAAATGGAAAATGATGTAATTTGTCTTATTACATATTTGGAAAATCAAATGCTAAAACAAATTCGAAAATTGAATATAACTAAATGAAAAATAATAAACTAAGTGAATTAGCTTCGTAAATGCTCGTTATTCCACGCTCTTGGGAATGTGACGCAATCAATAGTCGCTAGCTTAAAAGTTCCCTCTGCACGCCTCTGTTCAATGACGTATGGTCCTTTCCAAGTAGGATTCATGTGCGACGGGGCAGGAAAAACCTATTTCAAGACGAGATTGTCGATTTCAAAGGTCTAGGTTGGACTTTAGAGTCGTAGTATCAGGCGACTCGGTGTCGATGTGCAGCTGCCCTCAAATCAGCTTCCACGTGCTTCTCATCTACAAAGTCTAGAGATTCCAATAAGAGATCTCTATTCATTTTGGGATTGTAGTAGGTCACTTGATGAGAAGGGACTTCGAGTTTAATAGGAATGACTGCTTCCGTGCCATAAGCAAGGGCGAATGGAGTATGGCCAGTCGCGGTCTTGTGGGTGGTTCTGTAAGCCCATAATGTTGTTGGGAGTTCATCCACTCACTTGCCTCTAGCCTTTTCCACACACTTCTTCAAAATGGACTTTATGATTTTTTTTGTAGCTTCAACTTGTCCATTTGCTTGAGGGTGCATAACTACCGCAGATCTCTTTTCATTATGACGCCAACAACTAAAGTCTTTGAATTCATTGCTGTCGAATTAGGTTCCATTGTCAGTTACAATAGTTCATGGAAGGCCAAAACGACAGATGATGTTCCGGACGATGAAGTTGATTACTTTCTTTTCACGTTGTGGCTAAAGCTTCCGCTTTGGCCTCTTTGGTGAACTAATCAACTGCGACGATGGCGTACTTCGCACTACCTTTTGAGATCGATAAGAAACTGATGATATATATGCCTCATATGGAAAACGGTCGTGGATTGATCATTTGTGTGATTTTTGTCAATGGAGCTCTCAGAACTTTGGCATACATCTGGCACTTGTCGCATTGCCTAGCATAATCGCCAGCATCTTGGTTGACAATCGACCAATAATACCCATAACGAAGTATTTTCTTTGCTAGGGTCTGCATCCCAGTGTGGTCTCCACATTCCCCTTCATGAACTTCCTTTAGGACTCTTTTTATTTCATCATGAGCGATACACTAGTGCAGGGGAATGGAAAAACCCTTTCTATACATGACTCCTTATTGAATGATATACCGCAAAGTTTTAAAAGGACTTGTTGCCTTTCATTCCTCCGATCAGGAAGGACTCGCTGTAGAAAATAGTCTTTAATAGAAGTCATCCACGCCTCCTTCTCATGCTCCGTCTCTAGTACCCAGTCGATTTCCATCTGATTTATGCTTGGACCGTCTAGTATTTCGACTGGAACTAAGCCCATTTGTTGTGCATTCCCAGTGCTAGCAAACTTTGCCAATGAGTCGACTTCTTTGTTTTGATCATGAGGAATGTGTGTGATGTCATAATACTCAAAACCAATCAATAGCTCTTGGACTTAGGTAAGGTACGGAGCGAGTCATTGTCCATTAGCTTGGTAATCTCCCCTGACTTTGTATACTACCAACTGTGAGTCACAAAAGATTTCAAAGGATCTTATCCCCGATTCTCTGGCAAGTTTGAGTCCAGCAATCAGAGCTTCATACTCAGCTTCTTTGGTCATTGCCAGGGAGTCAAGCTTCAAAGCGTAGCAAATTGATTGATCTTCTGGAGTTAGTAGCATGATTCTGGCTCCATAATAATGATTATTAAAGCTCCTTCCGTATATATTTTCCACTAAATGGCAGGTACTCCACCGCTCTCTGGGTAGTCATCTTGTGCAGTGAACTCGGCTATAAAGTCCGTCGGTGCCTATCCCTAGATGGCTCTTCGAGGAAGATAAGTGATGTCGAATTGGTTCAGTTTGATGTTTCACTTGAATAACCTTCTAGACGTCTCAGGTTGCTATAGAACCTGTCGTAACAAACGATCAGTGTAAACAGTAATGGGATGAGCTTGAAAATAAGGGCGGAGCTTTCGTGAAGCAATCAACAAACAATACGCCAATTTCTCTATCTTCAGATAGTTTCTTCTAGTTCATATTAATCGCTTGCAAATATAATAGACCAGTCTCTAGATTTGATTCTCCTCACGAAGCAGCGCGGCACTTATAACATGTACTAATACAACCAAGTAAATATACAAGCCTTCATGATCCACTGGCTTTGACAAGATGGGAGGCTTCTCTGAGTAGTTCACCAAAGCTCGAAATACATCTTCCCAATTCTACGTTCATGCAAAGTTCCTTTTCCCTCTCCTAATTAAATCGAAGAAAGGAATGCATTTATGGATGGCTCTGGAAATAAATTGACTTAGGGCAGTAACCTTCCCTTTTAAGCTCTGTACTTGTTTGATGGTCTTTGCTGCCTGGATGTTGCGAATTGCTCAAATCTTCTTGGGATTAGCTTCGATTCCTCGAGCATTGACGATAAAACCCAAGAATTTTCTAGATGCAACACCAAAAGAACATTTTAGAGGAATGATCTTCATTTATAATATCGGAGGATATTGAACATTTTCGCTAGGTCCCTAATGTGGTCACTTGATCTCATGACTTCACGAGCATATCATCCAAGTATACCTCCATCGTCTTTCCAGTCAAATCTTTAAACATTCGGTTAACTAGGCACTGATAAGTTGCTCCAGCATTCTTCAATCCAAATGGCACTACCAAATCGCAACACAATCCAATGTCGGTAATGAAACTGATGTGATCATGGTCGAGGATGTGCATCGGGATTTGGTTATATCCAGAGTATGCATCCATGAAAGATAGCAATTCGTGTCTTGCGATTGAGTCCACCAGCTGGTCAAGCCTTGGAAGGGGAAAACTGTCTTTTGGACATGCCTTGTTCAAGTCTAGATATTCAATGCATGTTCTCCATTTTTCGTTCGCCTTTCTCACAAGTACAGGATTGGATACCCATTTAGGATAGAGGGCATCGCGGATAAGCGCGTTGTTTTTGAGGTTATCCACCTTTTATTTAAGGGCGGAAGATCTCTCCGGATCCATGCCATGCCTTTTCTGCTTCACCGGGACATTCCACTGGTCGATACTTAATGCGTGGTTTGCAATGGCAGGCAAGATCCCACACATGTCAGAGTGAGTCCATCCAAACATGTCAAGATTCACTCGGAGAAAACCAGTAAGTTCTTTCATCATCGGGGGGCTGAGCTGTGATCCGATCTTTAGGACCCGTGATGGGTCATCGTGGCTGACCATGATGTCAATTATCAACTCAATGGGTGCAGCCTTGGTCTCTTTGGGCTCCTCCTCGTCATCCTCGGATCTATGTCTTTATAGAACCGACTGTGGTGCTCGAGCCAAGGACTAGGCACTGGTTGTCAATCTTCGATGGTTTGGATTTAGAGAGACTTGTCCACACTCTTACCTTTCTCCTTTTACCGAACATCTCTCAGTTCAGCTACATAGGAGGCACATCCGGTCACCTAATCACCATGCACAACTCCAACACCCTTATCAGTTGGGAACTTCAAAGTCAAACACCATAGGGCAAGAGCTACCCGGAACTCAGCTAGGGCTGGTCGACCCAGAAAAGCATTGTATGGAGAGTCAACATCCAAGAAAACAAATGGCAACATCCGCACTCTCCTGCTGTTGCCATCTCCTAACTCTACGAGTAATTCGACATATCCGATAGCTTCGGTCGCAACACTTTTAAAGCCATGAATGCGGGCTTTAGACGGTTTCAAGTCCTTGGCTTCCATCCTTATCTGATCGTAGGCCTTTGGAAAATCATATTTACGAAACTTCCATGATAAAACCAAAATCCTTCTCACTAAGGCGGGGCCGATCATGGCCGAGATGACCAATGGTTCGATCGGTGCCTCTACCTTGTCTGCAACTCTGTTTCTAAACACAATGTCATCTATCATCGTACGTTGTTGTTTTTCCAAAGCTCCATCTTCTATACTCGAACAACATTTAAAATTCATATGCTTGATCACGTTAGCATAGCGCTCCATCTCATGCCAACTCTTATCAGCTGGATGCGGTACTCTGACTATTGTATTGATCACTAGCTTTCCACCAGACCACGTAGGATCCTTAGCCTTGTGCGATGCTTGTCCTCGGTTGGGGTCGGATGTCCCCTGGCCTCCATCCTGTGGGGCTTTAACAACTGTAACTTTATTTCCTAAATCGTTTTCTGGATAACATCCTGGAGATGCCTACACTCATTTGTGTTGTGATCATAGCATTCATGGAACCATAAATTTTTTCCAGTCTTCTTTTGCTTCTCCGTCGATTCCTTCGGAAGTAGCTTCCTATATTGCATGGTATTGCATGTAGACAAATAAACATTTTCTAAAGACGTATTCAGTGGTGTGTAGGTATATACATTGGAATTCTAGGCTTTCCACTTTCAGAATCCCTTTTTTGCTCACGGTTCCTATCACCACCTTTCTTTATTGATTTGGTTTATTTTGGACATTTATTTAAACTTTTGTGGAACTCTCCCCAAACTGTTTCACTAGAATGTTACTCTACACTCCCTCTCCACTTTGTCCCACAACAATTTTCTTCCTAGAGCATCTAACTTCCTCTTTCCTCAAATACTGAGCTGCTTTTGCATAGAAACGTTCCAATGTTGCCGGTGGTTTGCTAGCTAACCAATCGCTAAAGTTAGATTCTGGATCAACCACTCACGTTACCGCCATCAATATTAAATGGTCATTTGGATTACTGACTTATGTGACAGTCGTATGAAATCTCTCCAAGTAATCTTTCATTGGTTCTCCCGGAGCCTGGATCACACTTGACAGGGACATTACATCTTTAGGGCAAGTTGCGTGTATACGGAACTGCTCCACAAACATTGTTGCTAAATCGTCAAATCTAGAGATTAACTGTATGGTTAATCTCGTAAACCACATCATCGTTATGCGAGAGCAAGAGAGTGATGGGAAAACACCTACATTTTGTGGTATCTTCAGCTCATGCGAAGTTCATCAACCATTCATATCTTATGATATGCTGCCTAGGATCGGTTTTTCCCTCGTAGTCAGGCATCGATGGCATGCTAAATCTCCTTGGATACCCCGCGTGTAAAATATTTTTTATGAATAGGGTATGGCTTTGAGATCCCCTAATCACCATTGGTTAAACCTTGGTTCTCCCTTATTAGCTGTCTAACCATAGCCGACAAGTCCGATGTTTAGATGGCTGGAGTGAAGCAGTAGTGCTCCACCTCACGTGAATGGTCCGGTCGTTGTCTACAGGCCGTCCCATGCCTTCTTGGCTCAACATCCTCTCGATGTACATTGCTTGCATTCACATTGTCATCATTTTGAAGAGGTAGCTGGTCTGCATTCACCTGAACTTCAGCATCCCAGTCAATTGCATCATCTCCAGTGTGTGCTCTTCCCGCTACCTGATGTGACTTGCCTCTAAGAGTTGGATCGGCGTCGACCATTCCAAATGGATTTGTATAGATCGTTATCGGTCTGTTAGGATCGGTCGAGTGATAGCGGATTGACGTTTCAGCATGGTATCCGTCGGTTCTACGATGTCTGCACCTTTGATAGTCATTTGATGAAGTTGAGCTTTCCGATGTAGAATAGAGAGTTGGCTTTAACACCCCTAATTTTTTATTACATTATGCGGGAGATTTAATTAGATAAATTAAACAAATATTGTAAATATTAAGTGATAAGGGGATTGAGATATGGATATAATAAAGGCCGTGCTTAATTTAATTAGTTAAATAGGCATAAAGTTAATTAGTTTGCACAAGGGTATATTTGGAATTAGTCGCACATAACCCCTTACCCTTATATATTTTCGTTCCCCATTTTCATTTTCTCGTTCACGTCATTTAGTAAACAAAAATAAAAATGTAAGAATAGCCGACCATAATCCAAGAGAAAAGAGAAGAGAAATCAAAGAAAAACTAAGGATTAAAGCTAGGGGAATAAATCTCAATCCAATCTCCTTATCTTAATCAAGGTGAATAATAAATCATTCCATCTCTATTTTGTTTTATAATCATATGTTTTCGGATTTAAGGGTAAATTCGTTTTTTGATGATTTGGATGATGATATGCTGAATACAATTTGTTTGATCTAAACAAGAATGTTTAAATAAGATTATATGCGATTTTAAGGCAAAATCGATTTATAGTGATGTTTAAATGCCATGGAAAAATTTTATGTTATGTAAAACATAATTTTGGAGTTGGGTTTTAATTTTGAAAATTTTCCAAGCTATGGCAAGATTATTATGAATTTTCAAAGGAAAATATATTTAGTTGGGTTTATAAAAAAAAATGGAAAATATATTGAAAATTTGAGTCTGAAACTTTGATATGTTAGATAACATGATTAAAGTATATTTCTGGAATTTTTGGGGATTATTCCTAAGCGATTTGCTATGCAAATTAAATTATTTTAGAAGGACTTATTTTCAATATTGGTTTTGTTTAATGGAAAGACTTATTTGCTAACTTAACCATGGTTTAGATCTGAAATTAGCGGCAGTTATTTTGGTAAAGAATTTGAAAAGTTGAAACAACCAGTTATAGGTTTACACATGGCAGGTTAGTTGGATAAAAATTTGCTTTAAGTGGCATTAATCAACTTTTACTCAAAAAAGTAGGTTCCGCCTCTAATGGAAGTACCTTTCGACTCAGAGCTTCCGCCTTCAATCAAAATGAAACCACAAAGCCAAAACCAATACACAAGGTATCACTTAGATGGTATGTAGTGGATTAGAGGAAAGGCAGAAGGCATGGAGTCGAAAGCATTGCTTCCGATGGGGTCGACACCTTTGTTTGTTTTAAAAAGTGAAGTGTCTGCCTTTGTTTTATTAAAGCCTTTGAAGGAGTCGAAGCATATGTTTTCGAAAGAGGTTTTCTAAGGGCTTTCGAAGGTGTTGTCATCTTATGTTTTAAAGAATAAGCTTTCGAATGGGTTTCTTTACTTATAAAAATAATGTTTTCGAAAGGGTTTCTTTACTTATAAAAATAATGCTTTCGAAAGAAGGGGTTCTAATCTAGTCAAAGCCCTACTGCCGTTCTTTTGCCTTTCGAGTATATTGAAGTCATCAATGCCTTCAGAGTGTATTTTTGTTTTAAAGATGTTGACACTTCCTAAATGCTTTCGAAATGGTCCAAGGGTTCGAAGGCAATAGCTTCGAAAAGGGGTTTCGATGCTATCCTTCGGTGTTCAGTTTAAATGATTTGAAACTTTCGAAAGGGATGGTGCCGACGCCATCAGGTTTTCCCTAATATTTTTATATGATAAAGGATGGTTTCAAAAGAGATACTTTCATTTATATTCACTTTGACCCAGATGATCTTTTAAGTATAAACCCAATGGTTTCGAAAGGGGGACTTTCAATGGTTTCGAAAGGGGGACTTTCAATGGTTTTGGAGGGGATACTTCCAAAGGTTTCGAAAGGGGTACTTTCAATGGTTTTGAAGCTATGCTTCTAAAAGTTAACAAGTAATACTTTAAAACATTCGAAAGGTTTCAAAAGAGAAGTTTTATAGTGTTTCAAAAGGCAGGGGCCTAATGTTTTGAAAGAGATTTATATGCTTTCGAAGGAGGTCTTCCAGTGAGGTCGGAAGCAAGGTTTTGAAGGTTTCGAAAGCCTTTGTTTTCAAAACAAATAACCCAATCTCATTTTAAAGGAATACCATAGCATAATTAAATAAAGTATTTTGAAAAGGAGTTTTTGAAGAAGTTTTCTAAAAGGTTAAAGGGATTAACCAAGTTATTGTGTATACTTCTTCATATATGTATATATTCATATTGTAATGGACCCATAACTGAATTTTGGGGAAGGGTAGAATAACTGGCTAGGTTGACCCAGTAGTGAATATAAATTAACTCCTGAATGAGTAGAATTGCATCTAGGGGGTCAGGAAGACCAGAATATAGGATGCTAAAATATTAAAGGAAAAGATATTGGTAGGGGCCAATAGGTTCTCAGTGAGCCCATGAAAACTATGTATTGGAAAAGATATTGGCAGAGGGCAATAGGTTCATAGTTAGCCCATGAAAACTATGTATAAATGAAGATGTCAGAAAGACAGGTTCATAGTAAGCTCATGAAAACTATGATTTGATACTGGAAGGGGCCAGTAGGTTTATAGTTAGCCCATGAAAATTATATCCAGATTAGAATATTAATAGATGTCAATAGGTTTGTAGTTAGCTTATGAAAACTATAGCCGGATTAAGATATTGACAGATGTCAATAGGTTCCTAGTTAGCCCATAAAAACTAGGATAAGAAGGAAAGATATTGGAGTTACAAATAGGTTCATAGTAATCCCATGAAAACTATGTATTTGGACAGGGAGTCCTTAATCATTTTACCAGTTATTAGTTAGCCCATGAAAACTATTAGGTTAATAGTAATCCTAGAAACTATAATCGAGACAGATAGTCAAGATGAATAGGGATAGTAAATCCAAAATTGATTCACTTGTTTTGCATATCATCATATCATATTGTTTTGAATTGTTTTAATCATTATGGATGCAGGAGCATAGTATATGGTTTTATAAAGGTTTTAAGATACTAGTGAGAGGAAAATCCGTTCCGCTAAGCGGTGTGGTCTCACTATATATCTAAATGGTTTGAGATTGTAGATTATTATTCATACTAGGCTTTATGTCTGACTCGAAGTTTATGTTTTCCCCTAAAACTCTCGGGTACTCAATTGATTAGTAGTTTGAGAGTTGAGGTTTTCAGGTACCTCATTAAATGAAAAAAAGCTTCCAGAGATGTGCATAAGGCATGATAGATATCTAAGGTTCCCTTTTATTTGATTCTGCCGTGTTTTTTGTAATGGAAAAGTTGTTATATTGCTTGTATATACTCTGATCATCCAAGGGGGCATCTTTATATGTTGCTCTTGGCATACGTTGTGATAAATATAATTCCTCTGAACATGGTTGATGAATGTGGGGTTATGTAATGAATTGGATATATTTTGAAATGGAATGTAATCTTGTTTGATGTTTTAAATTTTTCCATATTCATGTGTTTCTGTGTACTAATGAATCTAACACCACTGTATTTGGTCACCGAGGATTAATAACTATGGATGACTGCAACATCCGTAGCCATTAGTTCTAGGCCTCCAAATAGGGGGATGTTAGATAATAGATTGACACCCTCCCAGTTTTCCCACATTGTTGATTCATTAGATTGATGTTGGCTTGAATTTGTTGGTTCAATTGTCGATGGCTATCCACTAGCTCTCCCATCAGATTCTGGAAATCAGCCCTTGTGATGGAATCGGAAGGATTTTGGACTTCAAATGGATTGGCAGGATTAACATCTACTGGTGGATTGCTCTGGCCTCCTTGTTAGAAGCTAGCATTCTCATTTCCTTCTACGTTTTGGGAGGTAGATATGGTGTTCCTAACCATTGTTGATAGTTTTTCTTAGACTTTTACAAATCTGAATAGAGCGAATGAGATTTTTGAAGATAATTATGGATCTCTTCGAGGGATTTATGTAATCCAGTAGCAGCTAAGGGATCTAAATAGAGCTGAGAGTCTTCCCTCTCAATGAAAGCACCAAAATGTTTACACAACAAATTGGCACAAATACCCAATAGAGATCTGTAGAGAAATAAATGAAGAATATAAAATGAAAATAGAGAAAGCAAGCAATTGAATAACAAAACGTAAGCAAAAACATAAAGACAATAATTTATAGTGGTTCGACGTTGAAAGCCTACATCCAATTTGGAGAAACTAACTTTATTAAATACTTGAATTATTGAGTACAGGAGGATGGATCGGAGTAAAACCCTCAGTTACAAAGAAGAGAAAAGCAACAAGCAGCGTAAAAGATCTCCTAAATGAACAATCAAGTCTATATTTATAGGGGAAGATAGTGAAATATCTTCCTGCAATTTTGGCAGCGGGGTCTCCAAATCCAGAAGAAGTCATGCTATCAATCGTGGGCCCACTTCTTCAACAATAACAATCGATACTGATTGTTCTATGAGCTTATTTTGGCGTGTGATCGATATGGTGGGCTCCACTCTTCAATATATTAAGGTTCCTAAAGTTTTATCTATTTTTGACTTGTAGATTTTGAGATATCGATCGGTTTCCATTGAGTGAACTGTAATATCGATATGGTACGATCCACAATCGATGAGTATGAATCGTACTGGATCCATTTTCAGTAGATGGTATATTTTCATACTATTATCGTTCTATTGAATCCGTCTTCTGCTTTCACTTCACCCCTGATGCATATTATCATATGTGCCTGATCTTCGGGCTTCGTGATTGTTAATCTAACTCGTCGATCCTTGTGACAATCAAGTCTAACTTGTCTAATTTGTTTGAATATAGTTGGACCAAAAGGCTGGACAACAAATTCTTTCTTTGGAAGGCCGACACTGAATGAGATCGATGCTTTTGTTTCGCCAAAACACCTATTGGTTAAGTATTCTTTGCAAAACGGTATGGGGAACTGTCCATGGTGAGAAGTTTAATTCTTGTGAAGTGTATTTTGCTACCCTTGAGCAGTTTAATAAAAAGGGAGGATCTTGCTATGGACCCGAGTCAAGTAAATGTAATCCAGCCAAAAGCCCTTGCTTATCAGTATGCAAGCAAGAACTGGCATCTAAGGAAAATAACTTAAATTTCTCTTCAACGGCATGCCAATTAACCAACCAAGAAGGTAAATTCAGAACAAGAAAAAGAAAGTATGTTGAAAAGAATGAAGTAGTAAGTGGAGAGAACGACGTTTTGGAGGATATATTCCTAAACATAGACTCAAGGAATGACAAAGAGAATGCACAATCGATAGAAAGCTTAGAAGAAGTAGAATTGGATCCTCAAGATTTTACCAAAACAATAAAAATTAGACATGGGCTGAACAAAGAAAATAGGGAAAAGCCGATTTCTTTCTTACGACCTGGCATAGATGTATTTGCATGGAGCCATGCGGACATGGAAGGAATAGATCCATCTGCGTTGTGTCACGTGCTTAATATTGACCCAAAAATTTTCCCCGTATGAAAAAGAAAAGATTGTTTGAAAAAACCCATGCCATGGCATTGAAGGAAGAAGTGAAAAGGTAATGAGAGAACAGATTCATAAGTGGGGTATTTTACTCCAAATGATAGGTGAATCCAGTATTAGAAAAGAAATCTAATGGAAAATGGAGGACTTGCATCGATTATACAAATCTCAACAAAGCATATCCAAAAGATTGTTACCCGTTATCCTGAATCGATTAATTAGTAGATGCGAACAGGGGTCACAAATTGCTATCTTTTATAGACGCTTACTAAGGGTATAATCAAACTACGATGTTTAAACCTAAGAAGGAGTATACGAGCATAAGAAATATGGAAGTATATGTCGACGATATGTTAATAAAGTACAAGAAAAAGGAAGATCATGTAGAAGATTTGAGCAAGATGTTTGGAGTGCTAAGAAAGTGTAGGATGAAATTAAATTCACAAAAATGCACTTTTGGAATCCAATCTGAAAAGTTCTTAGGATATATTGTAAGTGTCAGGGGAATCAAAATCAACCCCGATCGGATAAAAACCATAAGAGATATGGTGCCACCTAAAACATGCAAGGAAGTAATGGGGTTAAATGGACGGATCAAAGCTCTCAATCGATTCATATCCAAAGCAACGGATAGGTTTATCCCTTTTTCGATGTGATTAAGAAAAAGAAAACCTTTAAATGGATAGAAGAATGCCAAAAGGTTTTCCAAGAATTGAAAAATCATCTAGAATAACCATTAATACACTCAAGCCCAGTAAAAGAAGAAAACTTGCTTCTTTACATGGCTGTATCAGAACATGCCATCTATTCTGCTTTGGTAAGAGAATAAAATGGAATCCAATCCCTAGTTTATTACATAAGCAAGAGGCTAAAAGATGCTGGAGCTTGGTATCCAGTCATAGAAAAGTTAGCATATTGTTTATTGTTATTAGCCCGAAAACTAAGGTCTTATTTCCAAGCTCATCCAATCAAAGTCCTAACTAATCACCCACTACGACAAATTTTAAGCAAACCTAAGTATTAGGAAGGTTGATGGAATGGGGAATGGAGCCGAGTTAGTATGATATTGAATACCTACCTAGGAGTTCAATTAAAGGGCAAGCTTTGGTAGACTTTATCGTAGAATGTATAGGATTCATTGAAGAACAACCAGAAAAGGAGAGGAAGCTCGAACCGAAATGGTAGTTGTATGAGAATGGAGCATCAAACGAGCAAGGTATGGGAGCAGGATACGTTGTAATTACGCCTAATGGGCATATACCTCATTACGCAATGAAGTTAGGCTTTTCGATAGCCAACAATATAGCAGAATACAAATCGATGATGGCAAGGTTAACCTTAGCATGGTAACTCAAAATTCCCAGGATCAAAATATTCAGCCATTCATAGTTGATGGTAAACCAATTGAACAAGACATTCCAAAATAAGGACAATCGAATACTCTAGTACGTCAAAAGAATCCATGAAATGTTGGTCCACTTTGACGATTTTACCATACACCAATTACTAAGGGAAAATAATGTTCAAGTAGATTCTCTAGCAAAGCTAGCAAGATCAAGAGGCGTACTAGAAGTCAAAATCATGTTGGGTTTCAACCAAATCCAAGTATTATGGAGGAGAAAGAAGAATTAGGAAAAAAACCTTTAGTCCTAACTAGATCTCAAGTTCGTTCGCAACCAAATAATAAGGAAAATCCCCAAGGAAATAGTGAGGTCGAAAAAGATCCAAAAGGATAGGTATGCACGAAAACCCATATGACAACAATTAGATGACACCCTTGGTTGAATATATTAGGAAGGGAATCTTACCAAAAGAAAACGAGGCATGAAAACTATGATAACAAGGCCCCCCGTACACCATGGTTGATGGAATCTTATATAGGGAGGGATATTCAATGCCTTGCTTAAGATGTGTTACTTCTGAAATGGGTATGAAATTGCTAATGGAGGCCCATGAAGGATACTGCGAAGATCATTACAAAGGAATAAAACTAGCAAAAAAAAGTAATGAGACAAGGATATTATTGGCCCCAAATGACAGCGGAGGGCATAAATTATGTCAAGAGGTGCGATAAGTTCCAAAGGTTCTCTAAAATACCATGACTTCCACCCAGCAATTTAACTACCATTTCCAGCGCATGGCCTTTCGATATATGAGGAATTGATTTAATTGGCCTTCCTCTAGTTTCGAAGGAAGGAGCAAAATTTGTTGTAGTAGCGATGGATTATTTTACCAAATGGGTAGAAGCTGAACCCCTACCTAATATAACTACCAAAAAAGTTCTGAAGTTTGTCATTAAGAATATAGTAACAAAGTTCGGGTTCCCAAAAAGATCATTTCAGACAATTGAACTCAATTTGAGAGTATGGAGTTCACTTGATTTTGTGTAAAGAACGGAATCATAAAAAGTTTCCATCAGCAGCTCACTAAAAATCCAATAGAGCAATAGTGGTAGCGAATAAAACCATAAAGTACATTTTGAAGAATTGGGAAGGGCTAAAGGAAATTGGGTGGACGAACTCCCTCTCGTTTTGTGGGTATATCGTCTGTAAGAACTGCTACTGGACACACCCTGTATTCTTTAACCTACGGGTTTAAAGAAATGCTTCCCATTGAAATCGAAGTCCCCTCAAGTCGAAGAATCGCTTATGCCTATGAGACAAATCAAGAATTGAAAAAAGAATCGCTTGACTTGCTTAACGAATTAAGAGACCAAGCTGCAATTCGAATTACATAATATCAACGTAAAATAACAAAGTATTACAACTCAAAGGTGAAAGAAAGGATATTCAAGAAAGGAGACTTAGCGTAACAACCCAAAATTTAATCCATAATAATTAATTCGTTAATTAATTAGATAATAAAATAACTTTGTGAAATTATCAGAATTAAGCCACGGAATTTGCACCATTGTGTCCGTGGTAATTTTCTGGTCAATTTCCATATATAGAACGTCAAAATCTGAGCTAATATGACCAAGTTATAAAAAATGCAAAATAAGCAGAAAATGGAAATATATATATATAGGTAGGTCGACCTGGGCAATAGGAGGTCGACCGCCCAGTCGACCCGCCTGCTGTTTTGGGGGCAAACGAATAATCGTTCGTTCGTTCGAATGATGGCATGATTTTTTTAACCGACTATGACGTGTTTTGCATTCTTCAAACCAATCTGGTCCCTCCATTCTTGCATCTGATGGCAGCTATTCAACCTATGACGTGGTTGCATCTTATTCAATCTCCAAATCCAACGGTCTGAGATCCACTTCTACCCCTATAAATAGACCCCTAAACCTAACACTTTTTCTCATTCTAGGTTTTCTCCAATTGGGTTCACCTTTCTAGGAAGGACCCTAAACGGAATAATTTTTCCAAAGAAGAAAATCGTTATAAATTAAATTATTTTACAACTCCAAGTGGATCCGTGAAGGCCTAAAAGGAAGAGCTAAGGACCAAAGGTGAGTGATCGTAATTATTTTAATATTTCTTTAAGTAATTTAATATAATAGGGTTTCCAATAGTTGTAGTTTTACTACGATTTTTGGAATAACCTTTTTAGCAGTTTTATTTACAGTTTTTAGAATTATTTTCAGTCTATTTCTTTCTAGCTATTCTTTTCAGTTAATTTTAGTTGTTTCTGTTAATTATAGCTTTTCCATTTATTTACAGTTTATTTACAGTATTTTAATCTATTTACCGTTACATATGCGTTATTTACATCTTCTTCCTACGCCTTGGATTTTCTTCTATTTTCAGTTTTCTTTTATTTCTCCTTCTTCTTCGCGTATGGATTAGAATAGAATTAACGCGAAATTGGATTAAATTATAAGAATTCTGAAATAACGAAAGATAAGATGTAAATTATAAAGACTGTAATAAAATGGAATTAAGACTGAAATTACGCCTAATTATGATATTAATTGGACTAAATTAAAGAGATTGGCATATTTATAATTATGAGATGTAAATTATAAAGACTGTAATATAAATGGAATTGGACTGAAATTATCCCTAATTATGATTAGAATTGGACTAATTAATTGGCCTAGTTATAACTTAGAATTATAACTAAAAAAAGAGTAAAAGATGAAAGAGGCTTATTTTCACACTTAGACCTTGGTTAAGTAATAAGCATGATTATAACGTAGGTTATAATAAGAAAAAGAACAGAATAAGGCTTATTTTAAGACTTAGGATAAATTAATAAGCACAGATAGTAGAGAAAAGTGTAAAGGCTTATTTGGATAATTTATCTAAGTTAACAAGGAAAGATGAAAGTCGGACCTGTACCAAATAGCATTCCCTATTAGACAAAATGGTGGTCTCACATTAGCCTGAAGTGAGACGAGGGCACGCTTATGCTAAGAATGGTAGTAATTGGTCAAATAGAAGTCCAAATCATGGGGATTTGGATAAGGGGCGCAACTAGATATTGTTTGGATGACGGGCCAGTACCAACAACATTTCCCCTATTTTCTATCGATACATGGTGATCTCACATTAGCCTGAAGTGAGATGAGGGGCACGCTTATGCTGGAGTTCGAGGTAATAAGAAGACCCAATAGGTGGAGAAAAAGGTAGCATGGGCATGGTGGCAGTTACGCGTGCGACTTCCATTCTGGTGCTCAGTAATCGCTATGAGTTCCAAGCGCTTAGTATGGGTGTGTTTCGTAGACACAATTGCCTTCTGTGTAGGGAGCTATATATGTCGTTCGGATCCACGGTGGGTGCTTTGTGCATCTTTCATAGATACCATTGGCTGCTGTATAGGAAGTTATATAGCGTCTGGTCCGTAGTAAGGTCTATGGAGTAGCAGGCCGATCAAAAAGGGTAGAATTAGGGTTACATCTGAATTACGGGGCTAGGAATTCAGCCTAATCAAAGCAGAAATCAAGGACAAGTGCAAACAATCAAAGTTAACCTATCTTATAAATTGAGCAATAGTTAATCATACTTATTTCCAGTTTATCTCTTTCCTGTTTCCTTTGTTATCCTTATTTATGCTAGAACTATTGTAAAATCTCTTACTTTTATCTTGCTTAAAGAATCTAGTAATTACTATCATTCACCAGACTTTTAGTCTAACCCGCTCCTCTATTTTCCCCTTTCCCCCCACCCCCCATAGGCAATCAAGGGAGAAGTCAGTGGAGTGATGTTGCTTGGAGTTTTCTTGGAGGAGATTTCTACTATGTATTTCTTTTATTTTCAGCTTTTGTTCTTTCTATGTACTGGCTTATTATGAGGGATATTACGTACTCTGATTTTTGAGACTATGAGTTTTTGTTTCATGAGACATATTGGATTTTTAGACATGTATGTGGTATTTGGTATTTGACTTATTTATGAAGCAATTATGAAGTTTTGTTTTAATTAAGTTATTATTTTAAGTTTCCGCTGTTTATATCTATTTTTGTCTTGTGAATCTTAGTCTCTTTTAGCTTTAGTTATACCCATAACGCACCATGCCTTTTAATGTGCCCTTTTGGGTATATTAAGGGGTGTGGGTGTTTCACTTAGTCCTGAGGAAAATAATGGCAAACACAAAAAACAATGTAGACGATTCTCTCGGGCCGAACTACATCTAAATAACTGCCCCCAACATTGAATGAATAAGCAATTTACTTAACATAACTTACCAAAAAAAAGAAGGACTCCATCTAAATAACTGCCCCCGAAAGTGAAACGCTCGCGTTCAAACTTAACATTCGTCCTGACGAGGTTGATAAGATTCGTTGAATAAGGGCACCCTTCACGATTGGAGATGGGAAAATAGCTTTGGTCTTGCCTTCGGGCCTAGCCAAAGCAACCATCCAAAGAATGATGGTCAATTAAGCCTTTAATCTCTCTGTCGGGCCTGGTTAAAGCACCCATCCAATGGAGATGGACGAAAAGCCTTTGGTCCTGCCTTTGGGCCTGATCAAAGCAACCATCCAGAGAGTGATAGCCAATTAAGCCTTTGATCTTACCGTTGAGCCTGGTCAAAGCACCCTTCAAAGGGAGATGGACGAAAAGCCTTTGGTCCTGCCTTGGTCCTGGCCAAAGCAACCATCCAGAGAGTGATGGTCGATTAAGCCTTTGATCTTACCGCCGAGCTTGGCCAAAGCAACCATCCAAAGAGTGATGATCAATTAAGCCTTTGATCCCATCTTCAGGCCTGGCTAAAGCACCCATCCAGTGGAGATAGAAGAAAAGTCTTTGGTCCTGCCTTCGGGCCTGGCCAAAGCACCCATCTAAAGAGCGATGGTCAACTACGCCTTTAATCCTGCCACCGGACCAGGTCAAAACATCCCACCAAAAGAGACGGTCAATGAAAACCTCTGATGATTAAGCAAGGACTATGAAAAACAATCGTCCAAAGAAGGGCAAACAACAAAACTATGGATCGTAAACCACCAAATTCTGAATGCAAAAAAAACAAAATGAATTTTCTTGGAACCTTGAAATTTCTATCTATTCACGACACTAGTTTACTCTAGTAAAATCTACTTTTAAAAGAATTCAATTTTCCTTATTTATAAGAATTAGTCTTCAAACAACGTTACTTTACTAAATATATATACATTCACCTTTTTCTCTAAATGATTTTCAAGCAAAGTGGTAAGATCTTCTAAAAAGGATTGCAAAACTTATGCATACAGAGAAGCCATTTTGGAAAGTCACACGATCAAATGGAAAAGTTATATTAACAACAAATTAGCAATAAGGAGTAAAGCGCCAAGAAATGATGGTAGGAAAGAGAACAATATAGGAACAAGAAGTTTATTTAAGCAAAAGCATAAGAGAATTCTTATACAAGGAGGGGGGCAAGTGTTACACATAAAATTTCGAGAATACTCTGAAGCAATCGTGCCCTATTTGGACTCTTCATATGAAAATGGAGGCCATCGTGCCTAATCTATGCCTTTATAAACGATTCGAACCCTTGCACATCATAAAGCCATCTTGCATGAGATTATCATGAAAAAGTGGAGCCATCGCTAGCAAACGAAGCCATCGTGGGATAGCTTATGAAGGTCATCGCGTGCTAATCCACAGGAGTTTAAACAAAGCTATTGAGAAAAGTTCTATGAACCTATCATGAATAATCCCATATAAGCCATGTGGGAAGTTATAGAGTAATATGCAAAAAGCTTCTAAGTAACAGCATTACACATGAAAGAACAAAGCTATCGCGATAGGTCTTGAAGCAGTTGTTTGACAAAATAGAAAGCCATTGCAAGTAATCCAACCAAACCTTCGTGACCTATCTCCAAATGGAAAATTAAGTTAATTAATCCATTGCATGCAAATAAAGCTACAAAATCTAATATTTAAATGAGAGTCTCATGAAGATTATTGTGGAAGGCCTTATAAAGCTATCGCGACAAGTTATACTTAGCGGCCGCTGACAATCTTTAAATGGTAAACAAGAGCCATCGCTAGGAATTTTTCTAAGAGTCATCGCTAAGAGTTTTTCAAAGAGCCATCGCTAGAAATCCTCTAAAAAGCCATTGCTAGGGGAGTTTCAAAAAGCCATCGCTAGGAATCTTTCAAAGAGCCATCGCTAGGAATCTTTCGATGAGCCATCGCTAGGAGTCGCCTATAGAGCTATATCGAAGAATGTTTCAAAAAAAATCGCTAAGGAGGTTTCCAAGCTATCGCGAAGAGTATATAAAGTAATTTGTTGGGAGCTCCTGCGTGAGAACTATAGATACGGAAATTAAGTCGTCACAACATGTTTATGGAAGCAACCACTCAATAAATGAAAGTTCCATCATGGGAAGTTCTATAGAGCCTCATGTTAAAAAAAATTAAAGCTGTCATAACGCAAAGTAACAAGAGTCTTCATCGAAAGTTACTTGAAGCTATCATGTGTTAATCTCCCCACGATGCTAGTTTTTCCTTACACAAATCACAATCCACCATTCGTTTACTGTAAGTGAAATGTGGCGCCAATTTAACAGCTGGAATCCTCTATAAATACAGGGGTACTCTCTCCCAAAGGGGAGGATTTTTCGAATGGGATCTTTGTTTTCATTTTCATTTTTTACTGTCTTGTAAAAAAATCTACAGTAGAAAGCATTAATAGCCGCTAACACCGTCCTGGTTTGTATCTTTGTATGAAAGGGCTTGGACAATAAAGAAATTGCATAATGGCATCTCAAGTTTGCAAAGAAAACTTCCATCAATTTATAACCAACATACTTGACTAGTTGTATAACACCACTTAAGTATTCCAAATCATCGTAACCTAATTTTATTTCTAATAGAATGTTTACTACTTATACACCATTATTATAAAACTTGCTGTTTTCATTCACCAAATATTGTTGTTCTAACTCCCTCCTCATTACAACCTACAGGTTAGATACGATGATGAGTGTGGTGAAGGAGCAGGCGAAGACTTGGTGGTAGTAATAGTTATATATTTTTGTTTTGATATACCCAAACAATGTATTGAACTTATTTTATGTATTATTGATACACTAAATTTCTGAGACTTAAATTTTAAGAAAATTGGTACCTTATTTGATAATTATATTTTATTCCTTCAGATGCGAGACTCTTAAAGCATAGATGGATAGTTCTGCACATTGTTTATTTTTATCAATTATACTAACCAACAGCTAGCTCTAAAATGGACCAAAGTTTTGATGGGCTTTTATTGGATCGAAAATTGGGCCCATTTCAAAGAAGGTTGTTACATATATGGAGAACGAAGAAGAGGCCAACGCATCGAACCAAGGTCAAAATGATGCGGGTGATAATGGGGATTGGGAAGCTTATGACTCGACACTTTTGAAAGGCATCATGGTCCCAGATCATGACGCAATTGTTGACTGGTCTTCAAGTTATTTTAGCATGCTCGAGATGCTTGAGGCGCTAAGGACAGACATCGGGTATAGGAGCCGGATATGACAACTAGTGACGACTCCTCCTCCAAGACCCTTCCGGCCCATGGCTCTCATATCCAACTAACTCACACAGTGCCACTCGACAAACAAAACTCTAATGGAGTGCGATCTAGTAGTGATAGCACGGGGTCCTCCTGCCCTCCTCAGTTTGAAAGTGGTGGTGGACCAATCCAAAAGAGTATCTTAGCCTTGCATTATGTTGCCTTTGTTTTCTTTGAAATATTTTTTAACTTTCTTCAATTTTGTGTTTTAGAACTGTTCGCATGAACCTTGCAGCAATACTTTATTCCGCCACTACTGGAAGCACCTTGTCTTGGAGCCCTACCTAGTTTCCTCACACTATCATTAGCCCCCAACAATAGCCATCGGTAACAAGTGCCCAAAAGTAAATGCAGGTTAGTTCCCAGCCGAACCAGGGAGGCTTGCGTGTATTCCCTGTGAATCATCCGACATTACAGGATGGACTTTAGTGGAGGTAGCTTACCATGGGCCTGAGGTAGAGATAGAGAGGAGGCGATCGAAGAGGCCTTGCACAGGTGTGAAGGAACTATGCCAGCCCGCGGTAGAAGAAATGGGTGAGTTTCAAAAAATTACCCTATTGGATCTTAGTAGAGTCTATGAAACATAATTTAATTAGAACATTTTGTTATTTTTTGCAATGCCGCCGACTTTATAGTGGGTCGTGCCACTGTATATAAATAAAAAAAAGGTGTTCTGCACATGCACAGAAACAACTGTATATGGTTTTATAGTGGCCATTCCACTTAGTTTACAGAACACGCAAGAAGCAAAAGGTGCTTCTATAGCTATAAAATGACCTAAGGAACCATCGGTTCCTCCTCCTAAGAGGTGGAAGAATCACTTCTAGCAGGGCCTAACACGTGCAAAAAGGCTACAAAGTGAGACACAATATCCATAACATAACACGGGTGTTCCCTACAATATATATATCTCCTATCCCATCTATCATCAAGGAGAAGAGATCTATTACGCTTACCACGTGCTCCATCCACCGAGAGAATAAGACCACCACCATCTATAGAGTAATGTAATAGCCTAGATTCAACATCATCATCACTAACGAATGTATGGAAATCATGTCTCGATGGGTCATATCTCATGTCGGAATGTACATGAATCCAAGCCATCTCAGCAGGATTCCACACCATACTAGGTTCAGACATATTAGGAGGAACAGTGGCATCCATAATAGTGTCAGAGAGGGGAGGAATAATAGGAGGCACTGAAGACTCGACAAGAGGGATGGAATGTGCCACATGAGGAGGAACAATGCGCTCTTTCGGGATCCATTTCACATTCGGAGGCCTAGGTAGAGGGGTCCGAACAGAGAATAGTCAAACAGATGACATACGAGAGCATGCTGATGATATATGACCAAAGGACTGACAGGACATACATATGTCTGGCTTCCAACCATAACGAACTACAATCTCCGCTACTTGATCCTCTGTCACTCTTACTTTGATTGTATTTGGTAAAGGCTTATCCAGAGAAATCTCCATCAAAGCTTTAGCATAGACTAGTTTTTCCCTAGCTACGGTGTTAGCATAAAAACATTTTACTTTACCTACCGCACTAGCTAGCCAGTTTAGTCCTAACTTAGGTTACAAAACGGAGGGCATATGAGAGAAATAAGTCCAAACAGGAATAGATAGTACCTTCTCTTTGGCACAGTCAACAGACGGACTCCAAGGAGTGACTATAAAAGGCTTGCCTCTGATAAATATAGGATCTTTACTTAGAATTCGAAGACGCTCCTCAGGCCTTGAGAACTTAAAGAAAAACATAGAGTTGTCCATGTGGACTAGGAGGCTACCCTTTGGTTGCCAAGCGTTGAAGCAATGATCCTTAACCACTAGATAAGTGGGTTATAGTCCAAAAAGAACCCAACAAGATAGTCCGACCAATAATCATTTCCAGCTTGAATTACCTCTGGAGGGGGGATCATAACCCCGTCTTTGTTAACCATTTCAAAAGTTCGGGGGCACAAAATCACCCGCATTTTTTGGCAATGTAGAGAATAAGGAGGACCATTTTATTCCTGTATTCAGCTCATTTGTCTGGTTCACTATTGAAGGTGGATTTCTTTCCTGAGGAGTAGCAGCTGCTACATGCGTTTTAGCAGTGTCAGCAAGGGGTATGTAACCCTCAACATTTATTTCCTTCCTTGAAATTTCAATAACTTTGCTAGCAGTATTAGTTGATATATTACCATCAGAACTAGATACCAGATCAACATATTTTCGATCATTTTTTAGATTACCTATTAACACAGAAGAATCGTTCATTGAATTATCCACACCAATACAAACTTCAGCGGCCTCTACATCTTTTGAAATAGGAGCTGTTGTCGAAGATAGCCATTGATAATCTGAAACTAAAGCAACCACCGAAATCGGCTCTTTATCTATGCATGTATGACCAATGCTAGCAGTAGGAGGCGGAAATAATCCAGATCCAGATGCGGCAGCAACTGACAAGGGAACATCGAATGAGGATCCAGGATGCAATTTAAGGGCGGTAGACAAAGATGAAGCATACACAAGGCCGGATCTGGTGATCAATCGATTTGCAAATGAAGATGAATATCTCGATTAGCCTTTGCGATTCTTAGCCATAGTCGACAGTTAGGACGTGGAGGTTAAGGAAAAGAGGTGTTGCAGGAGAAGGTGTGAGAGAGGTAGGGCGAAATGACGATGGGAACGATAGGAGTCATATGTGGAAGGTAGCAAGAAATCAGCGAGCAAGTGGAAGTCGCCATTAAGTTGTCGAGCAAGCAAGAAATCGCCTAACATTTATTAATAAGAGTTAATATATATATATATAGAGGGAACGAAACCTTTCATTTCTTTTCCTAAAACAAGTAATTAGCTGAGAGCATTAATAAGATTTAATGCATTTATAGGGAAAGAAGCCTTTCATTACTTCCCCTAAAACAAGTAATTAATTGAGAGCATTAATTGCAATAAATGGAGAGATGAACCTTTCATTTCTCTCTTAATTTGAATTGATTGATTAGATTTAATTTATATATATATATATATCAAATACATACATATACATATATATATATATGCGTGTGTGTGCACACGTGCATGCATGTGTAACATGATAATCCGTGAAGGGTATAATGTGCCCGTATATAGATGTTAGGATTTATATTGCAACGGACACATTAGCTCATTTTGTGTGTACTGTAATTTTTCCAAATATGTGCTCATACAATATGGCAAAATAAGATATTAATATATGTAAATGAATATACATATATGTGTACATAATATATATATATATATATATTATTAAATAATAAAGTTTCTGCTATAATAAATTAATGTAAAATAATTATATAAAACATTACAAGTTTTATTTAGAAAATTTGGAAACACACTTTCGGCTTAAAAATTATTTATGGAATTTTCTCGATTAAAATAATATTTATCATTAAATAATCGATAATAGCTCGAAATCAAATTAATTCTTAAAAATATGAAATAAAATTGAAAAACTATAAAACGTTTTATAAAGGTAAATGAGACACATTTCAGACTTAGGAAAAATTTCTGGAATTTCCTCAATTGAAATTATATTTTTACTTAAATAATTGATTGCAGGCCAAAAACAAATTAATTATAAAAATCAATAAATTAAGTTATAAAAATCTAATTATTTTTCTAAAGGTACCTGAGACACATATTAGGCTTAAGAAATTCTTTTAGAATTTTCTCAACAGAATTATATTTTTAATTAAATAATTGATTGCAGACCGAAAGTAAACATTAATTATAAAAATTATTAAATTATGGTATAAAAACTGAATGTTTTTCGAAAGGTACCTAAGATAAATTTTAGGCTTTAAAAAAATTTCTAGGATTTTCTCAATTGAAATTGTATTTTTAATCAAATAATCGATTGTAGGTCGAACGTAAATTAATTTAAAAAAATATAAAATTAAATTTTAAAAATCTATAATTTTATTGTAATCTTCTTATATGGTGCAGTAAAATTATAAAATATAAAAATGAAATTTTAAACCATTAATTATTTTATACATAATAAACAACACACAAAATTATTAAATAATAATAAAATATGTGTATATGTATTTAATAAAATACTTTTATATTTTATGATTCATAATAAGTATAAATAATCATAATAAAATTTTAAGATCAAATATATATGATATATAATCATATATATAACTATACATATTGTTAATTTGTAGTTCTTATACATTTGGTCTACACACAAAGAGAGACATATATATATATATATATAAATTCCAAAAAGTAAATTCAATAATAAATCAATAAACAAGATATTACAACAAGCATATAACCAATCCAATTGTAACAAACACATGTACCCACAAAAATCTCACCTAATCTAAACAATAAACAGATCTAAATACAAAACAATGATTTGGATGTAAATCAAATTTTATATGATAAACTTGATTTCAAAACAATAATAATAAATGAAAGTTCACTTCCAAATGAAGCCTTTGAGTCCACGTTGAACAATTATTTCTCTTCTTAAAACAATTCCCAATCCGCCAGGTTGCTAATCCGAGATTGAAGACCTTCTACTACAAATTAGTATTTCTTTCTTTAATTGAAATAAATTTGGAAATTTTTTGGGATTATTTTAGAGCATAGTTACTTCCATTAAAACGAGGAAGAAGAAGAAGAAAGTGGCGGCTCAAAAATGAATTAGCCTTACATTAGGGCTTTGAGATTTGTATTTATATGCATAGGATAAGAGAGAAAAATAAGTAAGTTTCTCACTAGATCTTAGCCACACATCTCAAAAACCTAACCCTATTTTGTAGCCACCTCCAACCTCTCTCAAACTAATTCCTATTCTCTCCAAATCTCATGATTTGTGAGCCCATTTAACCCAAATTAAATATGTACAATCATATTTAACCTCTTTTGTTATCGATATCTCATATTGATCAATATATTCATAACTTTTATGAATATATGCAAAAAAAATCTTTCTCAAATCACATTCAAATTTCATAATAAATATTTCATAAATATTAATTTATTTATTTAATTAATTTATAGCAATTATAAACTAATTAAATCGTTTGGTCTAAAGAGAATTCATTGTTTCGTTGTGTAACTTTTGTTTGTACATTCGTTCAGCGATTAATGTCAACCTATTCAAACGTTAACATTCACACTTCCCTTAGCAAGTGGTGTGATAATATGGCCAAATTTATCACTTACTCATTTTCAAAAAATTCTTAATTTAATTTAATAAGCATACCCAGTTGTGACAATTATTTACACTAATTCTCTCATCAAAACTAAATCACTTTGGACTTATTGAAATTGTTAATGGTCAAAATTCCAACATCATCCGCATTCAACTCTATAATCCAAATACAAAGTCATTGGTTCAATAAAAACAATTATTATTAACCAAATTACTCCGGCAAAAGATTTTGACTTCTGGTTTACTTGAGTTGACCGTAGTACTAACCCCATATAACTGAGGAGACGAATCCTCCCTTGAATTATGCTTCACTTCCAATATTTCCACTCGATCTGAATATAGTCACTCAACGAACGCTTTTCCATGATTTGATTGTAATCAAAGTGGAGCTTTCGTATCGAAGATTCATGATATTCACAAGTCGAAGAACTGTGTAAATTATCCATAACGATATTTTCTGTTTGACCTTAGTTATATTAACCAACAGAAAACTATCGAACGAGCCGTTCCATAGTTATCCAATAACTATTAGCAAGTAACCCCTAAGTGCCCCAGCAGTCATGAGTAATACATTTCCAACATTTAGAGAGCGTTACGTGCTCTAGTATCAAAGGATACATCAATATCCAGTCTCGGTGCACCTTGAATAGGAACATTTAAAATGTTATATTTGTTTTCATTGTGATAAATTACTCATGGTTACAACACTTTGTAACTACTATCAGTAAATGTACCATTTATGGATTTTCTATTCGTTATACTTTTAATTAAAATTAATTAATTAATATAACAACATTATATCAAGTATATAATAGAAAGAAAACATCTTTATTTCGAACAAGATTGGTCAACGAGTTCGATATATGTAAAAAATTACATGATTTCCCAAAAGGCATGCCCTTAACTCTATTAAGGTGACCCAGAGGGTTTTGGGACCAGATCGGCTTTTAAGTTCTTATGGGGAGCGGAGGTTGCTAGGCTCCAACTAGGGTCTCACGATATGAGGTTGTAGGTTCGACCGTTTTGAGGATTGTCAAGAAGGATGACAGGACCGGCCTACATATGCTGGTGCACTCGATCGTCGGGGTGACCTCGGAGGCCTTTGTCCAACAGGGTTGGCCAAAGTCAGGCTGGGAGCCTCACTCTCTGGAGGCTGTGGTGGACAACCATCCGACGAATGCCTATTGGTAAAGATTCCCATACTTAGTAGTTTTTTCCTTCTTCCTTCTTTTTTTACTCAACATAATGTTCAACTTGTCGGCCATACCGTGTGCCCTTCGCATTCACATAGGCCTACAAGCCTTGAGGAAGTGGATGGAGGAAGAAGTGGTGGCTCTCCAAAGAGTGGAGGGAAGGACAGGGGAGCTCGAGAGGTGAGCATGGGAGGTGGGCTCTTGAGGTCGAGAAAACAGCCGAGGAGCTTTAGCGAAGGGACCAAGAAGCGAAAGTGAGGCGGCAAATGGCCAAGAAGCTTGGGCACTGCCATTAGGGAGATTGCAGATGAGGTAAAGAAACCGAGGGAGGAGCTTAAGAAGGTGTTGTTGGACCTAGAGGTCGGTCATTGGGAAGCGGACCGGATGAGAGTCATGCTGCAATAGCACTTGATTTGTGCTTCTCCAGAGCAGTAGGTGAAGATAAAGGAGGACGAGGATGAGGTATGGAGCGGCAGGCTAAAGAAGATGTTGAAATTAATCATTGCCACCAACTACAAACATCCCTTAGCAGTTAGTTTTCTTACCTAGAAGGAATACAACGAGGTGCGGCGGGAGGTGGCGCAAGAGATGGATGCCGAAGGTAGGACCACCCAGGCCGCCTTGATTATCATATCCTTAGGGATAAAGGGTTCATTTTTTATGACGAATTTTACATCCTTAGGGATAAAGGGCTCTTACGTTAGTCCGACTTTTCGTATGCACAGATAGCCAGATAAACCTTACCCTATAGAATTGGGACTAAGCCCGCATCCACCATGGGTACTTATTATAGGCAATGTCTCACATCAGTCTCAAAGTCACGCTGCTAGTAGCCAAATTAGCTGGGCAAACGTCTATGCACTTTTGACTGACCTAATTCACTCTATTAACATTCTACCATATATACCTCACCGCATTTCATAAGGCCATATAAGGAAAACTGCTTATTTCTCCTTGAATTATGGATCAATTTCCATAATTATCATTTACTTCCTTCCTACAGATTTTAATGCTAATTACTAACCAATTTATCACCTCTCATCAACAAGGGTTAATAAACAATGTCGCTAGTCATTAATGAAGCTAAGAATGCCATCAACGTTGCATACCACTTATAGAGTTAAGTGAGTAGTGTTGAATTTCTCATATCACTAAACAATGTCGAATGGAACTAATGCCGTATTTCACCAAGGCAAGAGTTGATGTTGTGCACCATTGACACCGTAAGCCGTCAATATTATAGCGACACGATTTATCATCCTTGTCGCACCTCATTGATGTCGCGTTCTGATCTATATTGCATTTCATCCATGAAGGAAAGATGGATGTCGCATCTAGTTAATATCCCCACAGGTTGATGCCGCATCTCTTCAATATCATTTCCTTCTGATGTCGCACATCACCAATGTCATCTCTTATTAATGCCGCCTATCATCAATGTTGCCTACTATCAATGCCGCTTATCATCATGGTGCCTGTTATAGATGCCGCTCATTACCAATATCGCCAATGTCGCTATTTATTGATGTCGCCTCTTATTAATGTCGTGCCTTAGTAATGCCACACTTCATCAACCTCCAAAGGACGGTGCAGATCATTAATACAATGTTGATATCGGATGTCATCAATGGAGGCTATTAAAGCAGGATAAATATTAAGCGCTAACACAAAGTGTCGAAGTCCACTATGGTGTAAGTAGATGCTGAAGTTCATCATTAACCAAGATGTAGCACCATGCGCCATCAATATGGTTAATGCTGAAGGTCAAGCATGCCACATAGACACATAGCAGCTATGCCGCATAGACATGTGGCAGCTATGCCGCATCCATCAAACCCTATAAATACGGACCTACGGACAAGAAAGAGAGGGCGAACCATTCTTTTCTCAACTTCTTACATTTTAAACATTGTAACCTTAAGATTTGAGGATTTTTCCCGATTGTAGCACTCAAACTTTGTACAAATAAAGCTATGTACATTTAACTATTTTATAGCATATGAATAAAGATATCATGACTAAGTGACTTGTTTTGAATTCCAAATCACTTGGGATTTTTAATATAGCTTGCTTCGAATTCTAAAACACACTTTGACTCAATTGCTATTTGATCAAGGGTGAGATACGATAATTGACTTCAAGATGGCATGGCTTCGACATAATCTGGCATGGCTTTGACATAAGTCTGGCATAGCTTCGACTGAAAAATTATGATAATGTTATGGACATGAGCACTAAGTCTATTTACCTAAGCCCTTTCTCAACTAAATGTCACTTTTTGCCAACACTCGTTGAGGCCCACAAGGGTGATCCAAGCCTTTACTTAACCAAATTCCTCTTCCTTTTCGCTTTTTGGGTGTTAGCGAAGAAATTCGTTAACATTTTGGCGCTAGAAGGAAGGCTCGAACCTCTGACTCCGTGGAACTACCTTAACTTGCATATATATAACTTAAAGGACTTATCCTCACTAAGAATATCGCATTAAGGAACCATTCCAAGCTAGCCTAACCTTGATTCTTAACACCATTTAATCGCACCGACTAAGCTTTGTGTAATCATGCCAATTAAACGTGTTAAAATATCTGAACAAGGATCCTCTGAGCCTCGAATAATTAGGTCAATGTACCAAATTACAAGTGATCCTTGATTCCATGAAGAACAAGTATTAAGGCTCATGGAACGTCAAAAGGTACAAGTGGCTCCTTATAATCCAAAAAAATGGAGTTTGAATCCATTCCATGTAGGGCCAACACCAAACTTTTCCTAGGGGGGCAGTACAAAAAGGATAGCTTCTTCTCGAAAATAATGAAGGAAATATGACTCAAAGCTAAGGGAACCGTCTTTGAAAAAGAAATTGAAAAGGACTTCGACTGATTTACCAGAAAGTGGAGGAGTATGTTTGATTAATCTAACAAAACAAATGAAGCACAACACTCCCAAAAGAGTAAATTGGCCATCAAAGATGAGGAGTCCATCGCAAGCAACAAAAGAGTTAAATGTCAACCAAGAAGATCATTCCCTAAAAGATCATGGCTTTCTAAAGATTACTCTCTTACTACCTCTTATAAGAATATCTACCACTTTACCAAAGATAGGCTCAATTATTGGCTTTCATAAAAGAAGCGGCCAAAATGTGAAAGAAATCTTGAAGGATTATATTATCATTATCATTGTTCTAATAGGCATTACACGAACCAATGTCAGAGCTTAGAAGAGATAATCCATAATTTCCTTCAACAAGGAAAGCTCAAGAATTTGTAAAAAAATGTTAAACAAGTCAGCAATAAAAGAAGATTTTCTACATAAAATAAATGTATCTACATGGTTAAGGAGGGAGAGAAACTCCTAAAATAAAGGAAAAAAGCCTTTGATCCCACTAAGATGGCCTAGTCAAAGCACCTCCTAGAAGGAAGATGGAATAAGCTTTTGGTCCCGCCTAAGATGGCCTAGCCAAAGCACCAACTAAGCCTTCAGTCCAGCCTACATGGCCAAAAGCATAAGCCCTTATTCCTGCCTGAAAATAGCTTATTTAAGGCACCTCCTAGAGTGAGGTCAGAGTAATCCTTTGATCTCATCTAAAAACAGCATGTCCAAAGTATCTGTAAGCCTTTGATCCCGCCTATGTGGCCTGGTCAAAGCACCTCATAGAGGAAGGATGAAGTAAGCCTTTACTACCGCCTAAGACGGCCTAACCAAAGCACTGAACCAGCCTTCAATACCGTCTATAAGGCCTGACTGAAGTGCCTCCTAGAGGGAGGCCAGGGAAGTCTTTAGTTCTGTTGAAAGATAGCTAACCAAAACACGCCGGACCAAAGACCTAAATCATCACCAAAAACGGTGATAAGGGGTTTGATCCAAGTAGAGATCGTCACCTAAGATGATTCTAAACAAATCAATTCAATCTAAAAGAAAAACAATCTTCTGGAGGAAGATATGTCAAAAACAATCTTCTAGAGGAAGATCAGTCAAAAACTAGCCATTCGTGCTCCAAAACAAAATCAATTAATCTTCTAGAGGAAGATCTATCAAATGTGGGTCGTTTATACTCCAAAGCAAAGGCAATCTTCAATTACTCGAAGGATTTTCTGGTCTTCCTTTACTGCTGATAGGTTTTCTGGTCTTTTATTACTATTACCGAATGGGATTTCTAGTCGTCTATTGTTGGGGTAAAAATTGACCACCAACACAAAATTATGTGAAAGCACCAATATCCAATCCAGTCACAGAAATATGAAGAGAAATAAATGAAGAAAAAAATTAAAACAATTAGAAAGCAAGTAAATAGAGACACAGATTAATAGTGGTTCAGCTAACTCCGGCCTACATCCACTCTAAAGGTTTTCCTTTTATTAGTTTATACTGTTGATTACAGTTACAAATCTATGAAATTCAAGAATAAAACTGGCAGAGTATCGCCTATGTAGAAGATTAAGAAAAGCAGAAAGAAGCCCTTTTTTCTAAAGGCATGCTTGCTATATTTATAGGGGATTGCCACCACTAATCTCTCTGAAACATCGACTATAGGACCTTCTTATCCATACGGGCCCACCATAGGGGTCGCTAGACCCAAATCCCAATAAAGAGGGATTGGTACCGATCCCTCCATTGGTTGATTTTAGGACAGCAGTCCCTATGGTGGCTCCTTTATGTTTAGACAAGTTCGTATTTCAAATATCATGTTGATTGAACAAGGGGAGCTCATGTTTCTGTTTGATCTTTGACTTAGATCCATTTTGAAGTTATTCCTGCTGATCCCTTCTAATTAAATCGTGTCGATCCCTTCTATTTGGCTCCATACTTCCTATGCCAATCCCTATGACATGCTATTATGATCCAACTACTTATCCAATCATGTTGATCCATGCATACTCATTCATGCTTATCCCATGAATTCCATTATATAATGTCGATCCCTCCATTTCCATAATGTTATGCCGATGCCTTCTATTCCAGCCGATCCCTACTACTTAACAAGGCTATGCCGACCCCTTCTATCTCGCAAGGCTCTACCGATCCTTTTTATCTCGCAAGGCTATACCGATCCCTTCCATCTCATAAGGCTTTTTCGAACCCTCTTGTTCCACATGGCTATGCCGATCCATGCATCATCACCTATGCCAATCCCTCCATTACTTCATCCATGTTGACCCTTCATCCAACTGACTATGCCGATCTGTTTGGATACTTCCAAGCCATGTCGATCCAAGCTATGCTGATCCCTGGGCTTCCACCAAGTCATGCCGGTCCCTAACTTATCCAAGCTAATATTCATATTTCAAAATCCTGCATTGTTTATCTACCAACTCCGCTGAATCCTGGCTTTATATAACCATTTGTACCTAATTCCTGGACCCTACAACGGTCACTCGGTACTCACCGACCTTGATAACCATGAAGTCCGTTGGGTTAAATCCGCCTATATACTGCCTTGCCAAAAGGCGGGTTAACACCTTGCCCCCCAAAACATGCCTTGCGATAGAAAGGCATGTTTTGAATCGCCTTAAGTCCAATGTTCGAAACCCGTTGATAACATTTGAACAAATCAATGATCTTGCTTGATTATTAGTAATGATCGTTCGGGATCGTTAATCAAATCCGTAGTCATCCCAAGCTGATGATGATCGCATAGGATCGAGTGTCTGTTCGAGGTGAAATACGATTGATTGAGATCGAATGACATTCAATACGAAATATGATCATTCGAGATCGACTGCCTATTCGAGGCGTTACGTGATCGTTCGAGATCGAGTGCCATACGTGTCGAAATGTGATCCTTAGAGATCGAGTGCCTATTTGAGGCGTAACGTACAAGACGAAATGTAACCGTTCGAGATCAAGTGTCACGTACCGAAATTTTCGACTTTCCAAAATTCGACATCGATACTCACTTTATCGACTGTCGAGCAATCGAGTGCCGGAAACTCCAATAGTGAGGGTTTTAAGAAAAAGAAATAGAAGAAAAGATAGACGAAAAAGAGAAGAGAAGAACAACAACAGAATAGAAAACAGAAACAGAACAATATCAGAATCTCACATTCGCAGCGGAACAATATATAATAGATAAATAAATAATCTCTAAAACAAAGAACTATATCATTTTATACATACATCAATCATCAGAGTCAATATACAACAATGGACAGTTATATAACTTGTCCTCATACAGAATACACAGCGGAATAAATACTATCAGATACAAATACTACGTCTCGTCATCCAGCTCATCTCCAAAGCTCCAGAATATCCAGAATATCCTGATAATCTAACTCTAGACTGCCCGTGTGGAAATTGGTGGGCACCCAGAGTTTAGAAGGGAACAATAAACTCCGAGTCAGTCATGGTGACTGGTGTGAGATCGTAAAACAGTTATTCTTTATAACGACAAAATAATTTTAAAGTCAATTCGAAATGCTTTTGGAAAATGAAACTACCATAAGACCTCCCACCACACACACAATGCAAACGCAGAATTGGAGGAGATTTCTTCTTATGATAGTCAAAGATGCTTACTACGCAAAAAAAACAAATTCTTTTTTTTGATATTATTATTAGTGCATAGTGTAGAAAACATTTCGAAAGTATAATATTAATCTTAGCCAGCATAGACATTTCGAACTATGCCTACTATAGCTACCATCCAAACAGTGGGGCGCCACCATAAGTGAATGATAGGTTCTACAACTAAAACCGTACAAGGCTCGTATTGTTTCTTTGGATTTCCAACAAATGGTCAGGCTAAGGAACTTCCTTTTCCACGATGGGTACGTCCCTGGAATAGACGACCCGAGAAATAACCTAACATTACGGTTAGATCTCTGCCAACATAAGGCCGGGTTACCTCTGCAAAAGTAGGTAACTACTGACACGCGTATGTCATCCCCCGATCGTAACCGATCTTCCCGAGGATCCCCGATTTCCAACAAACCACATAGATAATAATGCAGCAACCACATAGGTTAAGTATCTGGGCTCCATACCATGATACCACCTTTATCCAGAAGGAATGACATACACTAAGGGGCGCTACTCCCTAAAACCTTGCTGCATCCTTCCTGTTTCGACCATTTCCGGGGTGTGAGGCTCGACGAAGTCTCGTCCACAAAGCTACGCTTTCTACAAAGCCATGCTTCGGGTCAAACAAATGATCAACCTATGATCACAAAGATATAAGATCAAACAAATGATCATATCGCAAATGATCAAACACTGATCATTTCACAGCAACACTCAGTATGCCACGTTACCAAATTGGGAGTATATCGCTGATAAATTTCAACTACATAACCTCTGAGCTCGTACGTCTCAGAGAAGGGTGTTAAGCTAAGAGAATAAATTCTCCGCCACCAACAGAAATGTATTTGAAAGGAATCAGCTTGATATCTCAAATTGTAACGTCAGACACACAATCCATACAAGTCTGTTCCGGGATCGAACAGAACCGAAGGCACTTCTCACGAAGCCCTTACATATCCGGATAATTTTCAAATCACGTCCGGACTTCCCGTCACTAAGGGTGATAAAACCTCTAAATCGGAGATCAGCCGATGTAGAGTAACTCGACGGTAATCCTTCCGTTTTCAAAAATATCGGGTCTTCAACACCGGTCTTCGAATGCAATTCATAACGACGTATCACATATTCGGAATGGGTTATACGACCCCATGGTCCTTTCCCGGCTAACCCGAATAGTGAGCGTTTATTTAAAAATAATTGTGGCATTCAAATTCATCCAATTCACAACAAATACCATTCAAGGTAATTATTGATAGTCGGTTATTTAACCATCAATAAAGATGCGCAACATCATCAGATTCCAAATAATTTTCCAAATTATTTTATCTTCCAAAATATCTTTTACTAGATATAAAATTTCCACACTTCAAAATAAACCAATATTTATTTTCAAACAACTTCGCTTTCTTTTATAAATTCCGTATCGAATTTATACTTTCGAATATCTACTGATATTCGATTTTCAAATCGTTTTCAATATTCAATTTCAATTTATCTTTACAAGGATAAATTCTCAAACGTTTCATTTCATTTTTGGAAAAGCAATTCCATACTTATTTAATAATAAGTATTTCACAAATCTATTTATTTTTAACACTTGGAAAATATTCGATATACTTAAATCAAATTAAGTATAATTTCATTTCTTTAAGGAAAATATTCTTTTAACACCTTTATTTGAGTCAAAACGAATGTTACGTAAAACATCGTTACGACGACTCAAAATCACTAGTATAGGGATTCAGAATTAAGATAGATGTGTAAATCCCAATACTATATAAAACATTTCCTTCCGGAAATCATTTACTATAACAACAGTGTTATAGTCCACCATTTCCTTAAATTTCTCGAAAACGTCTATTTCAACAATAAATGTTGAAATCTATGATTTCGATATTCAACTCATTTTAAAACATCGTTAAAACAATTAATCTCATCTTTAATATCACTTTCCAAAAATATTACCCATTTTACTTAAAAATATATTCACTGTCCAAAATCGTGAATATACTTCCCTAACCACATTTCAATTTTTTCTACACATTTATTTCAAAGATAATTCGCTATCCAAAATCGCGGATATATTTCCTTTAATAACCTCCTATATTTGATTTACCAAATTTAATTGATTTCGAATTTATAAAACAACGTTTATAAATTCTCTTTCTATTTTATAACAACTTTGACTTAAAAAATCTTCTTTTTTATTAACTTCGATCAATATTCCATTTAAAGGCAAAAGCCCAATTTATAAGTAAATTTCTTATAATCTTTTATTTTACAATTCCATTCATTTTATAACTTCATACTTTATAAATCTAAAAACTTCAACTTTATAAATCTATAAACTTCAACTTTATAAATCTATAAACTTCGAATCTTCACAATTTATAATTCTATAAATTTCCTATCTTTACAACTTATAAAAACTCGTTTTAAATTCCAATAATCTTAATTGATAAATATCAATTTTTTGCATCTTGTACATACATCATTTTTTAATAATTCAAAAATCCAATTTAAACTATTTTATAGATTAGTTAACTATTTATTTCAAAAATCATCTTTTGGTTACATTTCACAAACATTGTAATTTCCATAACTTTAAATCTATAACATTTATTTATTTAAGATAAATAATTCCAAAAAATTAATAAATCATATACTTACAATTAATCACTTTAAAAATCTCTTTTAAAGTTAAAATTGTTATTTTTAAACTTCAAAATTTTGAATCCAATGATGCAACGCACCAATTAGTCCATCACAACAGTCAATATCATATATCAATATGATAACAGATCTATATCAATATATCTGTAAATAAATAAATACTGGTGAGGAATCCAGTTGGATCCCTCCAACCTGTTTCCCTGCATCCAAAGACGTTAGCACAATGCCAATTCCACTTCGAGGTGGAATATCGCGGTATATGGGTTTTTATAATATATCCGCTTACTAACGGCGCAATAGGGTCTCATCCGCTATACGAGGCGGGAAATCATCAATCCAATATATACATATGCCAATATGTATATATTGCTATATATATATAGATATATCCTACTATATCTAATATCACATCCAATAGCAATCAAATCAATAACTGAAAATTCCACTTTCATTTTTGAGTGAGAAAAATCTCACCTTTGCTTTTAAATTTTCCATCCATTTCCATTTCTGCTTTGATTTCTCTATTTAAGACCTTGAATAAACATTATAAAATTTTATTAATATTCGAACAAATCGAATAATCCATTTTCCATTTTATAATTCAATTAACTAGTAATTTATTTTGAACTAAAAATTTTCCCTTTGATAAATTTAATTAACTAACAAATTTGATTTTCAAACTAAATTTCCTTTTCTTATAAATTATTTTGAAATAATCCATTAAGTTAAAATGCGCAAATGTATATTGATTTTCCCAAAACCTTCCTTTATATATTTTTCTGTTTTAAACTTTACATATATCTCAAAACTGTATATACATTTATTTCAAATCTTAAATAGCAAACCAATGTATATTTTCTAATCCATATATACTTTTATATGTATGTACAGAATTAACTAAATAGCTATACCTCACTGTCGAATCGAATTCACAGCCGAGCTCGACTGTTCCCCGTGGCCAGCGCCTCCACCAAATCGCCTGACCATCATCGCAAACCCCCCCACTACGATCCAAAACTGCTGCGACTCCTCCCCTTGCGATCAGCCATCACTGGCGATGCCTCCTCCACGCAGTCGAACGTGACCCTACCAAGCAACATCGAACTCTTCTCGATTCCGCCCCACCCATTTATTTAAATCGATCGTCGAAAGCCCAACGATATCAGCCTCCCTTCGTACGCGAGATCGAACTCGCGATGTACTGATTCGCGAATCCCCCCAATTGCCAGCGAATCGCCCACGTCGACAGTCGCTCGAACGACAACACCAGTGTCGCCGCCCTGACGATCGCGCTACCCTTCCCCTGCTCGAATTAACGACCTCGTCCATTACTTAGTTTAAACGAAACAAGCCCCAATTGAATTTATTTCGAACGACAGAGCCTTGGCCATATCTTTCGTTCGGCATGGTGGGAAGTGGAGAATTTCGATTTCAATTGAAAGAAAAAGGGAAAGGAGGTATGCAGTTTTAATTTGAGGAGAAAGGGGCTTCGGCCATTAAGTTGTTTTGATTTCGAACGAAAAATTTCGTTTGGTTTTCTATCCTTTGAACGTGAAGGAGAGTATTTGAAACCGAGGGAGGTATGGACTTCGTGATGGGTTGCACGTTATTCTCGTGATTGCAGGCGTATTCCACGGGGAAAGAATAGCTGATGTGGACGTAATTTAAAATTTTAAAATTCAATTTGAATTCGATCAAATCTAACTGCGTTTATTTATCGTACGGTCACGTATTAACTCTGAAAAATACGAAAATTGAAATCCGACAATAACTCAATATTACGGACCCAATGGAACTGGTTTCGTCGAATTCCGAGACTGCGCCTCGGACGGCTATTTTTAAATTCAATTTAAACGATACGAATTTCAAAACTGAACAAACACTTTCAAATTCGATTCTGAAACTTCTGTTATCTTCAGTATTATAAATATGAATTTTAAAAGCTTTCGAAATATTTTTCTTCAGATTGAAACTGAAGATTCACATTTTTATTCAGCATTCAATCGATTAAATTTTAAAGTTTAATCGCAAATTTCAAAGTTATATCGGGGATTCAAATTAAATCATCGTTCAAATATTTAAAATAAATTAAATATTCTCGATTTAATTTGTTCAAAATTCTGGGTCGTTACAGACTTCCCCCCTTAAAAGAATTTCGTCCTCGAAATTACAAGTTAGGAAAAGTGATCCTTAACTCGTCTACTATTTTTCACAATCCAATAGTTTTATCAATTTATCGAAACAAATCTTTCTACTAAAGATTCGTTATTATCTCAACTAAATTTCTAAACCTTTCATAGTTTTCAAACAATATTGTTTTACTTCAAAATTCAAATTTAAATTCAAATTCAAATTTAAACTTTCAAAATTTCTCAAAAATTTTCTAACGCCCTAAATTTCCGAAAAATTTCGCCAGCGTCTCCTTTGCGCGGCTAATACGGTACGACTACAAAACGTCCCTACGGACTCTCAGATTTCAAAAAGAAAAAGAAAGAGCCAAGCGGCTAGAGAAATAAGTCATCAAATCTCATATTCAAATTTAAATACATACCTTTTTTCGAGCAATTCAAATTTATCTTTGAAAGTAAAATCCCAATTCCTTTATAACACCTGTATATCCTACTAGCCATAATATCTAGTTACATATATTCAAACCATTTCGTACATTCAATTACAAAATTTTCAATATAACTGCTTATATCATCTTTAAGTTCGCTATTGAAGTTATATATCCATTATGATTCAATTTTACATTTCACATTCATTTGAATTCAATTCACAATTCCAATCTAATTTGGATTCAGTTTATCTTCTGAATATTGAATTTTTATCGATTAACTTTCATTTATAACTGCTTATTTTAGATTAGTTTCAATTACTAATTCATTACAAGTTCTAATTCACCTACAAATTCAAATTCGTTTTCAACATTCAGTTTCAATTCCAGTTTTATCTTCATTCAATCATTAACTTAGAATGATTTTAATATCAGATTTACTTAAGAATTTCACTCTTCACTTCTTAGGTTCAATATAAATATTCCATATACACATTATATTTATTTTCAATTTACCACTTCGGTTAAATCTACTTACATTTAAACTGGATTTCAAATTGCATATGAATTTTATTTCTCTTTCAATTCACATTTATAATTATTCAATTCTATTGCTTACAACTTCAAAATGAATCTCAACTTTCAATTTCCCTTTCATTTATTCAAATTTATTCACTTATACATTCTTTAATTTAACTCCATCTTTAAGTTAGATTTTATTCTATCAAAATTCGAATGGTATAAGTTATCAATTCAATAGTATTCCAGAGTTTACCAACATTTCAAAGCCATTTTGAAAACAATTCAAATCATTCTTTGAATTTCAAAACAAAACCCAAATTTTTCAAACAACTTCTATTTAAAACAATTTGGCAGCAATTCCTCTTTTGGAAACCCGAGAATGGACACCGATGATGCCGCGGTCATCATCGAAGTTATTTTCCAGCGACCGAAAAGAGTTTAGAGCTTTTATCTCTCCAAAATACTTTTCAAACCTTTGAAATTCATTTTCAAATTCAAAAAGATTTAAACTTTCCAAATCTCCAAAATTTTCAAATTCTTTTCAAAAACATTTCCAAAAACTTCTCTGGAATTCCGTTTTAAATTACAATTCACATTTATAATTTACATTCTTTAAATTTCATTTGTATGTGAATTTATTTCTTAACTTTAGAGTTACGATTTCAATTTCTTATTCAATTTCAATGATAATAATTTACTATTATTACCTCCTAACATCCATGCAACCATATACTATAGTAATTTATAGAAAAAACATTTCTTTTCTATACAAAAATAGCTTTGGGTAAAATTATTTCATTTACCCTATTTAAAACAATACTGTGCCGAATTGTTCTATTCGAGTGTTTAGAGATCCCTATCAATGATCGTTAATTACTCGTATTGACCAGAATCCATATACCACTCAACAAATCAATCATCACAATATAAAACAATTTTATATATATTCACTAACAAATACGCGCTCATATCTATTATTACACTCAACTCATTCTAGAGTACTACTGACTCTATCTCTAATGAGTAACACCCAACAGAGCAGGGTTGTCGCTTAACCATATGCTCTGATACCACGCTGTCACGTACCAAATTTTCGACTTTCGAAAATTCGACATCGATACTCACTTTATCGACTGTCGAGCAATCGAGTGCCGGAAACTCCAATAGTGAGGGTTTTAAGAAAAAGAAATAGAAGAAAAGATAGAAGAAAAAGAGAAGAGAAGAACAACAACAGAATAGAAAACAGAAACAGAACAATATCAGAATCTCACATTCGCAGCGGAACAATATATAATAGATAAATAAATAATCTCTAAAACAAAGAACTATATCATTTTATACATACATCAATCATCAGAGTCAATATACAACAATGGACAGTTATATAACTTGTCCTCATACAGAATACACAGCGGAATAAATACTATCAGATACAAATACTACGTCTCGTCATCCAGCTCATCTCCAAAGCTCCAGAATATCCAGAATATCCTGATAATCTAACTCTAGACTGCCCGTGTGGAAATTGGTGGGCACCCAGAGTTTAGAAGGGAACAATAAACTCCGAGTCAGTCATGGTGACTGGTGTGAGATCGTAAAACAGTTATTCTTTATAACGACAAAATAATTTTAAAGTCAATTCGAAATGCTTTTGGAAAATGAAACTACCATAAGACCTCCCACCACACACACAATGCAAACGCAGAATTGGAGGAGATTTCTTCTTATGATAGTCAAAGATGCTTACTACGCAAAAAAACAAATTCTTTTTTTTGATATTATTATTAGTGCATAGTGTAGAAAACATTTCGAAAGTATAATATTAATCTTAGCCAGCATAGACATTTCGAACTATGCCTACTATAGCTACCATCCAAACAGTGGGGCGCCACCATAAGTGAATGATAGGTTCTACAACTAAAACCGTACAAGGCTCGTATTGTTTCTTTGGATTTCCAACAAATGGTCAGGCTAAGGAACTTCCTTTTCCACGATGGGTACGTCCCTGGAATAGACGACCCGAGAAATAACCTAACATTACGGTTAGATCTCTGCCAACATAAGGCCGGGTTACCTCTGCAAAAGTAGGTAACTACTGACACGCGTATGTCATCCCCCGATCGTAACCGATCTTCCCGAGGATCCCCGATTTCCAACAAACCACATAGATAATAATGCAGCAACCACATAGGTTAAGTATCTGGGCTCCATACCATGATACCACCTTTATCCAGAAGGAATGACATACACTAAGGGGCGCTACTCCCTAAAACCTTGCTGCATCCTTCCTGTTTCGACCATTTCCGGGGTGTGAGGCTCGACGAAGTCTCGTCCACAAAGCTACGCTTTCTACAAAGCCATGCTTCGGGTCAAACAAATGATCAACCTATGATCACAAAGATATAAGATCAAACAAATGATCATATCGCAAATGATCAAACACTGATCATTTCACAACAACACTCAGTATGCCACGTTACCAAATTGGGAGTATATCGCTGATAAATTTCAACTACATAACCTCTGAGCTCGTACGTCTCAGAGAAGGGTGTTAAGCTAAGAGAATAAATTCTCCGCCACCAACAGAAATGTATTTGAAAGGAATCAGCTTTATATCTCAAATTGTAACGTCAGACACACAATCCATACAAGTCTGTTCCGGGATCGAACAGAACCGAAGGCACTTCTCACGAAGCCCTTGCATATCCGAATAATTTTCTAATCACGTCCGGACTTCCCGTCACTAAGGGTTATAAAACCTCTAAATCGGAGATCAGCCGATGTAGAGTAACTCGACGGTAATCCTTCCGTTTTCAAAAATATCCGGTCTTCAACACCGGTCTTCGAATGCAATTCATAACGACGTATCACATATTCGGAATGGGTTATACGACCCCATGGTCCTTTCCCGGCTAACCCGAATAGTGAGCGTTTATTTAAAAATAAGTGTGGCATTCAAATTCATCCAATTCACAACAAATACCATTCAAGGTAATTATTGATAGTCGGTTATTTAACCATCAATAAAGATGCGCAACATCATCAGATTCCAAATAATTTTCCAAATTATTTTATCTTCCAAAATATCTTTTACTAGATATAAAATTTCCACACTTCAAAATAAACCAATATTTATTTTCAAACAACTTCGCTTTCTTTTATAAATTCCGTATCGAATTTATACTTTCGAATATCTACTGATATTCGATTTTCAAATCGTTTTCAATATTCAATTTCAATTTATCTTTACAAGGATAAATTCTCAAACGTTTCATTTCATTTTTGGAAAAGCAATTCCATACTTATTTAATAATAAGTATTTCACAAATCTATTTATTTTCAACACTTGGAAAATATTCGATATACTTAAATCAAATTAAGTATAATTTCATTTCTTTAAGGAAAATATTCTTTTAACACCTTTATTTGAGTCAAAACGAATGTTACGTAAAACATCGTTACGACGACTCAAAATCACTAGTATAGGGATTCAGAATTAAGATAGATGTGTAAATCCCAATACTATATAAAACATTTCCTTCCGGAAATCATTTACTATAACAACAGTGTTATAGTCCACCATTTCCTTAAATTTCTAGAAAACGTCTATTTCAACAATAAATGTTGAAATCTATGATTTCGATATTCAACTCATTTTAAAACATCGTTAAAACAATTAATCTCATCTTTAATATCACTTTCCAAAAATATTACCCATTTTACTTAAAAATATATTCACTGTCCAAAATCGTGAATATACTTCCCTAACCACATTTCAATTTTTTCTACACATTTATTTCAAAGATAATTCGCTATCCAAAATCGCGGATATATTTCCTTTAATAACCTCCTATATTTGATTTACCAAATTTAATTGATTTCGAATTTATAAAACAACGTTTATAAATTCTCTTTCTATTTTATAACAACTTTGACTTAAAAAATCTTCTTTTTTATTAACTTCGATCAATATTCCATTTAAAGGCAAAAGCCCAATTTATAAGTAAATTTCTTATAATCTTTTATTTTACAATTCCATTCATTTTATAACTTCATACTTTATAAATCTAAAAACTTCAACTTTATAAATCTATAAACTTCAACTTTATAAATCTATAAACTTCGAATCTTCACAATTTATAATTCTATAAATTTCCTATCTTTACAACTTATAAAAACTCGTTTTAAATTCCAATAATCTTAATTGATAAATATCAATTTTGTGCATCTTGTACATACATCATTTTTTAATAATTCAAAAATCCAATTTAAACTATTTTATAGATTAGTTAACTATTTATTTCAAAAATCATCTTTTGGTTACATTTCACAAACATTGTAATTTCCATAACTTTAAATCTATAACATTTATTTATTTAAGATAAATAATTCCAAAAATTTAATAAATCGTATACTTACAATTAATCACTTTAAAAATCTCTTTTAAAGTTAAAATTGTTATTTTTAAACTTCAAAATTTTGAATCCAATGATGCAACGCATCAATTAGTCCATCACAACAGTCAATATCATATATCAATATGATAACAGATCTATATCAATATATCTGTAAATAAATAAATACTGGTGAGGAATCCAGTTGGATCCCTCCAACCTATTTCCCTGCATCCAAAGACGTTAGCACAATGCCAATTCCACTTCGAGGTGGAATATCGCGGTATATGGGTTTTTATAATATATCCGCTTACTAACGGCGCAATAGGGTCTCATCCGCTATACGAGGCGGGAAATCATCAATCCAATATATACATATGCCAATATGTATATATTGCTATATATATAGATATATCCTACTATATCTAATATCACATCCAATAGCAATCAAATCAATAACTGAAAATTCCACTTTCATTTTTGAGTGAGAAAAATCTCACCTTTGCTTTTAAATTTTCCATCCATTTCCATTTCTGCTTTGATTTCTCTATTTAAGACCTTGAATAAACATTATAAAATTTTATTAATATTCGAACAAATCGAATAATCCATTTTCCATTTTATAATTCAATTAACTAGTAATTTATTTTGAACTAAAAATTTTCCCTTTGATAAATTTAATTAACTAACAAATTTGATTTTCAAACTAAATTTCCTTTTCTTATAAATTATTTTGAAATAATCCATTAAGTTAAAATGCGCAAATGTATATTGATTTTCCCAAAACCTTCCTTTATATATTTTTCTGTTTTAAACTTTACATATATCTCAAAACTGTATATACATTTATTTCAAATCTTAAATAGCAAACCAATGTATATTTTCTAATCCATATATACTTTTATATGTATGTACAGAATTAACTAAATAGCTATACCTCACTGTCGAATCGAATTCACAGCCGAGCTCGACTGTTCCCCGTGGCCAGCGCCTCCACCAAATCGCCTGACCATCATCGCAAACCCCCCCACTACGATCCAAAACTGCTGCGACTCCTCCCCTTGCGATCAGCCATCACTGGCGATGCCTCCTCCACGCAGTCGAACGTGACCCTACCAAGCAACATCGAACTCTTCTCGATTCCGCCCCACCCATTTATTTAAATCGATCGTCGAAAGCCCAACGATATCAGCCTCCCTTCGTACGCGAGATCGAACTCGCGATGTACTGATTCGCGAATCCCCCCAATTGCCAGCGAATCGCCCACGTCGACAGTCGCTCGAACAACAACACCAGCGTCGCTGCCCTGACGATCGCGCTACCCTTCCCCTGCTCGAATTCACGACCTCGTCCATTACTTAGTTTAAACGAAACAAGCCCCAATTGAATTTATTTCGAACGACAGAGCCTTGGCCATATCTTTCGTTCGGCATGGTGGGAAGTGGAGAATTTCGATTTCAATTGAAAGAAAAAGGGAAAGGAGGTATGCAGTTTTAATTTGAGGAGAAAGGGGCTTCGGCCATTAAGTTGTTTTGATTTCGAACGAAAAATTTCGTTTGGTTTTCTATCCTTTGAACGTGAAGGAGAGTATTTGAAACCGAGGGAGGTATGGACTTCGTGATGGGTTGCACGTTATTCTCGTGATTGCAGGCGTATTCCACGGGGAAAGAATAGCTGATGTGGACGTAATTTAAAATTTTAAAATTCAATTTGAATTCGATCAAATCTAACTGCGTTTATTTATCGTACGGTCACGTATTAACTCTGAAAAATACGAAAATTGAAATCCGACAATAACTCAATATTACGGACCCAATGGAACTGGTTTCGTCGAATTCCGAGACTGCGCCTCGGACGGCTATTTTTAAATTCAATTTAAACGATACGAATTTCAAAACTGAACAAACACTTTCAAATTCGATTCTGAAACTTCTGTTATCTTCAGTATTATAAATATGAATTTTAAAAGCTTTCGAAATATTTTTCTTCAGATTGAAACTGAAGATTCACATTTTTATTCAGCATTCAATCGATTAAATTTTAAAGTTTAATCGCAAATTTCAAAGTTATATCGGGGATTCAAATTAAATCATCGTTCAAATATTTAAAATAAATTAAATATTCTCGATTTAATTTGTTCAAAATTCTGGGTCGTTACATCAAGTGTCGTTCAAGGAGAAATGTGATCGTTCGAGATCGAGTGCCATTTGAGGCGAAACATGATCATTCGAGATCGACTGTCGTTCAAGAGGATATATGATCATCCGAGATCGAGTGTCGTTCAAGGTGAAATATGATCGTTTGAGATCAAGTGCGCTTCGAGGCGAAATATGATCATTCGAGATCGAGTGCCGTTCGAGCAGAATATGATTTTCTGGATGGGACTCAAAATTATTAATGTCAGATTTCACGTTCGAGTGAGTTTTATAATCAGAATATTCAACTAATAAAATTAAGTCCAAGTACTAAAAGAGAATAAAAAAACAAAACACTACAACGCATGCATCTTCGGGTATGACGGTTCATTGTCATCTCAGAGCATGCCTAGGGACCGTTCTCGATCTCGTACATGTGTAAGTCACTTAGCCGTTTTATTGTGGAGTTTATTACCTATTCTTTTCCATTTCGATCAATTGATGACAAGTTGACATCTCGATCCAAGGCAGTTCCCGTTCGATGCGGATGGTGGTTGCACATGTTCCACTACCGCTACCCGAGTTCTTACGTATTGCAACAGCCTGCCATTTCGAACATGTACCTCAATATCATCCTTTAAGTGCCTGCAATCGTTTGTACTATGCCCATCAGCTCATGGAACAAACAGTATTTTTCTGATTTCTTTTCATTGTTTGTGGGCTCTCTCCTCATTGGCCTACGATAGGGGATCTGCCCCCTAGTACCAGATATATCCATTCCAATGTTTCAGTCAATTCCATGTAAGAGGTGAATCTCGGTTCCCTTCGTGGTCTCTTCGATCCATCAAAGCCATCCTCTGCTTTCTGTTTTCCTTTATCCTTGTTTGAACCTTCCTCGGGCGGACCTTCGCCTTTAACTTCATAAACCTCCACTTCCTCTCTTCCCTCTCTATCGGCTTTCGCATCTTCTTGTGTCGTAGAAACCTTCCTGCTTCATGGTAAAATTTCCTAAGATCCACTGGTGGATCCCGTTCCAATGATATCTTGAAATCCAAGTTATCCACAATTCCTAACACTGCTTCCATCAAAACTATTTACTGATCCGGTCGATCCACCGAAGCTACTGCCGCATTGAACCTGGTTAAGAAATCACTGAGTGATTTTCCTTTCCATTGCTTCATCGATGTTATAGTCATCACACTCTTGGATCCCCTGATGTGGACCTAAAATTGCCTCATAAACCTTTCGATCAATTCCATCCATGTGCTAATAGAGACGCTTTTTAACTTTCTGAGCCATAGTACAGATATATCTGTTAAGTACAAGGGGAATCACCGTGCCTTGACTTCCTCTGATGCCCCCTGTACTTCCATGTGTCTCATGTATCTCGTCAGATGAATAGCGGGATTCGTTTTTCCATCATATGTCTCAAGTTTTGGTAGTTTGAACTACAGTGGATTCCTAGCTTGCCTGATATTTGGAGCGAATGGACTTCTATTTACATCCTCTAAATCCCTGTTCACTAATCCTCCATGCATAGCTCGCCTGATCATCTCTGCAAACCTATCATTGTCTTCAATTGTTAGTCTCCTATCATCATGTCCAAGCTGCCCCTCGAGTCTACGAGGGAATTCTGGAACGTATTCCTCTAGATGAGCACCCAAATTCTGATTCGCACCAAACTCCACAGGATTGACCGCAAATCCTCCAGCATCATGACCAATAAGACCTGAGGGCATGCCCCTAGCCTTTGGGGATCGGTGCCGATCCCACTTAGATGGCAGGGGACTACCCTCGACTGTTATGTTCCATTCCTTTGTCTATTGGCTCCATTTTCATGTTTCCGGTTCTAATTTCCAATGATTCATGCTGCTTCAACTCCTTGATTCTGTGCTCCAGCTTGTCTAACCTGTTAGAGTAAATTCTGCATCATCTCCTCCTACCTTTTCAGCATCCTCTTTTGCATAGCATCCATCATTGTTACCATTTCATCCTTGGTGATGTAGATTGATGCTTGATTAGCTACAGCTCCTGAGGAAGCCTCCTGACTCTCCTAAAATGACCCTCCAAATTTTACCTTAATTTTAATGGGAATTTTTTTTTACATTTACAATTCAATTTAATTCTCAGAGTCATTTTCTTTTTCAAACAATTTGTCCAGGATTTTAAAATTCCTACTAATATAAATATATCAGTTTAATCATAAAAATATACATATACATATGATGATGTATATGTCCCTCTTGTTTAAGTCAGAGTATATATATATTTTTAAATTTTGTAAATAAGAGCAAGTTCTGTTTGATTTGAATTTGAATTAATCTACTCATAATTAAATTCCCAGATTCTTTGATATTTGCAGTATATAAGTAGGTCCTGTGCAAATTTATTTATACGAGATTTGGTCATGCTAACCATGATTTTTCTGTTAATTTTTATCCTGGCAGATAATCTTAGAAAACATGAGATTATCATTTCTTTAGCATAGTTCAAATGTTTGAAATGTGGCTAAGTACCAGAAAATGATATTTACATCTATCATTTTCAATTTATGTGTCTCCTGATTTGATAGTTCAAGCCAGTTCAAAATGCACATCCGTTTATAGCATTTTAAAGAGGGTTTTAGGTTAAACATTTGCAAAAGAAAACTAAAGATTTTGAAGTGCCTTTTTCTTTCAAAATATAATCAAACATGTTCAACCAGAACTCCATTCTTTTGAAGCTGGTTAATTTATGTGATTGTGTCAGCCAGACACTTTGATCATGGAACAATGGTATGCCATTTATTTGCATAGCATCTGAAGCCTTTTTTTTCCTTTGCTTTGTATTTACTCTTCTCAAACAACCCAGAAATGGTCTTGAATCTTTTTACAAAATATTTCAGTGAAAGGCAATTAAATACTTAAAAGAATTTCTCTAGTTTAAACCCATATTTTTCCCCAACTCAATACTTAATCCTTTTCAAAGACTCAAGATTGACTAATACATTTATAAAATATAACCATCCTATTTATCATAGTATTCTTGCTTAGATTTACATACAAAATCATAGGTTAACTTCTTTAACTTTTTAGATAATATCCAAATTTATAAACTCCAGTTACAAGTCAATTCCTTAGCAAAATACTTAGTAAAATATCCATCCATCATTCAGTACTTAATACAAGTGATAATTTAAAAATATCAATACATGCAGATTTCATCTTTTAAGCTCTTATCTAACTAATTTTAGCATGCTATAATCTTCTTCTCAAAGCCTTGCTCCTACTCCTACTTAGTTGCTGCAATTCCTGAAAAAGCATTTGAAGCTGCCCCATATTAAATGAGACACCCCATATGCCATTAGCACACTAGGGTCAGACACATGTCTGGTATGAGCAAATCCACTAAAACAATTAGTAAATCAAGTTAAAGTTGAAACATATATAAATCAGTATATCCTGCCTATAGAAAACAAGTAAGTCATAGTGTGCATGTTTTGTGTCAGTGTGCATGTGCACACTTAAATCTTTCTTTCCAGAAACCTTATAAAGATATGGAACATGCATACATTCATACAAATCAGCCATAAATCAAATAAGCATCCATACAAAACAGGGAAATCACCAAAATGAATTAAATCATTTATTCCCTACTCAGATTTTATCCAGGAAAACTCTAGTTCCTCCTTATATCAAATTTTCTTACATTGATATATTTATCTATCTTGGTCCCATCTGCAATCATATGAATCAATGGACACATTGTAATGGACTAATTCACTCCATTACACAAAGATCTCAGGACTTAAACAAGCCATGTGTCAACTTGTATTGCTCAAGAACACAAGTCATTCCTGCAGTGCTCTTGACCCCATTTCCTAGTTAGTTTTAAGTTGATAATAACTCTTTTGATTTTTCATGACTAAACCATTCAGTGAATCATTTCACTAAAACAAACATCTATGTCATGGCATTTCATATCTTTCATAACCAAACAAAGACAAGCATGCAATTAAACATAGGTGTCTAATAAATAAGATTCTGCATCCACATATATATACTTGCATTTTAAAAAGGGGTATAGGCAACTAACATTGGCTCATGGATTTTGAGAGAGTTTTTCATCTTGCAAACATCTATGCTTAAGTTAAACTCAGAATGACCAAGTTTCACTGAATCACAAATTTATTTGCTATGTATATGGCTATTTATATACTTTCATTAAATTAGGATCATCAGCACATAGGCAACCCTACTGCACCCCTAATTCCTTTTTGTCTCAAGCCTCAGCACCTATACACAAGTATATTGTAGCTCAACATGTTTATATTCTCTGGGTTATGCCAGAACAAACACTACTTGTCTATATTCATCATTTGATTCTCTGGGTATTCACTTATTTTTCCTAATATTAACATATCAGAGAGATCTGGGTTTATAAAAACATAATTACTAATAATACTTAGAACTTTCACATAATAGATCAAGCAGAACAACCAAACTAAAGATCAAAGCATTTTCATCTTAGAAATCAAAGAAAGATAACCATATGTGAAAATACATTTTAAGAAAGATCAACTTATAAACTGGCTGCCTTCATTAGGACTTAGTGCCTTAGATTTTTGAGTGAGTTTTCTCACCTAGCTCTCCTTCACTTCTTAGTTGATTGATAAGCCTCTGCCCCCAAACCCTTTTCTTCACTTGTCTTATATATATATATATATGATATATATATATATATTTCAAAAGCTATCCGAGAAGAAGAGAAGGCCCCTCTTATCACTGCTTATTTATGCAGGGTTCTTCTAGGGTTTAAGGTGCTAGCTAAAGTCATTTTTGCCCACCCAAAATCATGCCATTTGCATTTAGTTTAAACCCAAAATCCTACCCTCCCCGGCTCAAGTTTGTGGAGAGAAAAGAGGTTTTATCATTTTGGTTATTTTTAGAAATTTGCTTTTCCAGAAAATGCTTTTTCTCTTATCTAATATCATGCCAAAGGTGTGACTTGATTTCCATTATTTTATCATATATATATATATATATATATATATATATGCCAAGGGTTCTTCCTAATTCTGCCTATACAAAACATATCACTGGTTTATCTTACTTTTCTATTTTTAGCTTTCACTTAAATAGCATGTGCTTCCCTTATTTATTTATAAAAGGATTGCTCCTTTTATATCTTCATTCTTGCTTTCTGCCTATAGTTAAAATACATTTGTGTATTTTTATTTTACTGATTTGAACACTTGCGTTTGATTAGCATACATATATGTATATATATGTCTTACAGAAATAATTAATACATATATATGTCTATACATTATTTTTACTGAACACATATGCACATATACACTCAAATACAACCAGTAGCATCCATATATATTTATGCATATAGCTTTTAAGGATTTAATCTATTTATATGTATATATATATATATATTTCCATACACATCAACATATGTTCATTCATATCATCCAGGAATTAAGCTTCCATTTATGTGTATTTCCTGTGCACACATGTACACATATAGCTACACCATATTAAGCCATATCAATTCCTTTTCAAAATTAGTTTAAAAATTATTTTAAACTTATTTATATTTTCAAAATAAATTCCTAAAATCTTGGGTCATTACATATACCCCACCTTTTAGAAATTGTGTCCCACAATTTTTCCTAAGCTTAAATCAAATTTAAACTTAATTCAGAGAACAAATACATTCTCAACCAAATAGATTTTTAGTTTTATCACAATAACTAAAAATACATGCATCCAAAAGGAAAAAAATTAAAAAAACATCAGAATTACTTTTAATCTGAAAATAGCTTAGGATAGTTCATCCTAACCTTGTCTTCTAATTCCCATGTGCAATCACTAGGATCAAGACTCCACTGTACCTTCACAAGTTTCAGTGATTTATTCCTCAGCTTCTTCACATCCTTTGCCAAAATTCCCACTAGATCCTTTTCATAAATCAAATTAGGATTTAGTTGCACTTGGGTTGGGGTCTCAAGAATTTCTGCCTTGTCATGAACCCACCTTCTCAATTGTGATACATGAAAAACATCATGCATCCCTTGCATGTTTTCTGGTAATTCCAACTTATATGCCAAGGAACCAATTCTTTCCAGAATTTTGTATGGCCCAATATATCTTGGGGTTAACTTGCCTTGTTTCCCAAACCTCAGTACATTTTTCATAGGTGAGATTTTGATGAAAACAAAATTTCCTACTTCATATTCCACCTGCTTCCTTTTCATGTCTGCAAATTTCTTTTGCCTGTCTTGAGCTGCTGCAATTCTCCTCCTTACCAGCTCAATTTTCTCTTTAGTTTATTGTATGTACTCAGGCCCTAAAATAGCTCTTTCTCCTGTTTCTACCCAACATACAGGTGATAAACATGGCTTGCCATATAAGGCTTTAAATGGAGCCATCCCTATGGTGCTTTGATAGCTGTTATTGTATGTAAACTCAGCTAAACGGAGATAATCTTCCCAGTTACCTCCAAAATCCAGTGCACATGCCCTTAACAAGTCCTCTAATACTTTGTTCACCACCTCAGTCTGCCCATCTGATTGTGGATGGTAGGCAGTGCTTAAGCATAATTCACTTCCCATGGATTCTTGAAAACTTTTCCAGAACCTTGATGTGAAGATGGTATCCCTATCAAGGTTTTAAATCTCGCTCATCTCGGCCGAGATCTCGGCCGAGATCTCGTTTTCAAGCCTGGGCGATTCGAAACAACTAATTTCGTTTGAATCTCGTCTGACCCAAATCTCGGACGAGATTTCAATATCTCGTCCGGTATCTCGGACGAGATTTAATAGCGAGATATCGGCCGAATTTTTGAATTTTGGAAAAAATCTACTCTTTTTCCGTATTGGGCTAGCTCATCCTTTACCTTAATTTAAGCCTTCTTAATTGTACTTTTTTAACCCTTATTTATTATATAAATCTCATTTAATCTTCGTCTCTTATTTTACGGCAGTGACGAGTGTAAGAAGATGATAAAATCTACATCGATTATGGTAAGTATTTCACTTTATGATTTTCATTTAGGTTTCTGATCCAAATTAATTTACATCCGATTTCATTTTTCTTTTTTCGACACTTTCTTGAGTTTTTTTCCTAACCCTATCTTTTTTGCGGCTATAAATTTTGGGCTTCACTTATTTAACTTTATGTTCTAAATGGATTCCCAATTTGATTTCATTTAGTCTTTGCTGCTATAATTTTTTTCCTCAAGGCTTATTTTTAAGCAATAAAGGAATTCTCTTTCATCTATTAATTTCATTTGATGATTACATGTTCATTCATACATCATTTTTTTGCTTTTCTTATAATATTACTAAATGTTTGAAATTGTTTGTACTATGTATGCTTTTTTCTACGTTTGTTTGAAATATCTATGCTATTAGTTGCTTAATGAGATTTTGTTTGCTAATAATTAAATACTATAATCAGACGTAGAATATCTTAATTCTACTTGTAGACTTTTGTATTTGAAGTTATAAAATTAAGATTTCCCTTGCAGCACTATAAATCATAAAAGGTAGAAATGAGACATTATATTGTGTAGGAAAGGTAAGTGAATGATCAAACAAAGTAAAGGTGCATATATTATGGTTTGTTTCTTATCTACTTTATCTCATATGATATTATATTGAACATTATTCATTAAATCTAGTTATTTGTTTATTTTACATGATACAAGTGATATTTTTCCATACTAAATTACTAATTATAAGCGTGTGATATATTCAAGGTAAGTGCATAGTGTTTTCCTTAAGGTAGTGACTAGTATTATAAATTTAGGTGTATGAAAACTAATTTTCGACATGACATATACTCCGAGATAACTCCGAAATGAATTTTAGAAACCGAGATGTAAATCCGAGATGGACGACCGAGATGCACTCATCTCGTTCGAGATCTCACCCGATACGAGATAAGCTATCTAAATTCTTCGAGACGAGATGTGACCGAAATCCGAGATTTAAAACCTTGATCCCTATCACTCACAATAGTTTTGGGAATGCCATGTAACCTTACCACCTCCTTCATAAATACTTGAGCTAATTTTGGTGCATTCCTTTCTGATTTGACTGGAATGAAATGTGCCACTTTAGTTAGCCTATCTACTATCACCCATATACTTGTGTTTCCTCTTTTAGATCTAAGCAGTCCATCTATGAAATCCATAGATATATCTTCCCATTTCCACTGTGGTATGCTAAGTGGTTGTAACAACCCTGATGGCTTTTGTGTTTCTGCCTTGACTTGTTGGCAAGTCATACATCTTGCAATATATTTGGCTACATCTGACTTCATTCCCTTCCACCAAAAATTTCTTTTTAAATTTTGATACATCTTTGTACTGCCTGGGTGTATGGAGTACTTACTCCTATGATATTCATTCAATATTTCCTCCTTTAAATCCATGTTTTCTGGAACACATATTCTACTCTGGTTTCTTAAATAACCATTTTTATCAATATGGTAATTTGTCACTTCTTCCCCTTTTGATATGAGAATTTTCTTCTCCAATAAGTTTGTGTCTTGTTCTTGCATTTTTCCTACCTTCAAAATTAAATCTGATTGCAGAGACATTAAACTCAATTTTCCTTTACTCTTATCTCCTTCAACTGGTAACATTTGTACCTTACTACTTGCTTCAATTTCCAAGTCAGTGAGTATAGACAAATCTTTAAATTCTTCCATCATCAACATAGCTATCTTAGCATGTTGTCTACTCAAGGCATCTGCAACTTTGTTTGCTTTACCTGGTGTATAAAATATGTCAAGATCATAGGTAGCTAAGAACTCCACCCATCTATGTTGCCTCATGTTTAAATCTTTTTGTGAAAATAAATACTTTAAAGACTTGTGCTCAGTGTAAAGTTCAAACTTAGTTCCTAACAAATAATGTCTCCAAAGTTTCAAAGCATAGATCACAGCTACTAATTCAAGATCATGTGTGGCATACCTTACTTCATGGGGTTTGAGTTGTTTGGATGCATATGCAATGACTTGGCCTTGTTGCATCAACACTGCACCCAATCCAACCCACTAGCATCAGTGTATAAAACTAATTCTTCATTTCCCTGGGGTACTTTCAAGATTGGAGCATTCACCAATGCCTCCTTCAAATGTTCAAAAGACTTCTCACACTTCTCTGACCAAACAAAAGCTTGATTTTTCCTGGTTAGGTTAGTAAGTGGTGTAGAAATTTTTGAAAAATCTTTTATAAATCTCCTATAATATCCTGCCATCCTCATAAATGATCTTACTTCACTCACTGTGCTAGGCCTCTTCCATGCTTTAATAGCTATTACTTTATTGGGGTTCACAGAAATTCCTTTGGCAGAAATGACATGGCCAAGGAAATATACTTCCACTTTCCAAAATGCACATTTTGAAAATTTTGCCTTTAAATCTTTTTCCCTCAATCTAGACAAAACCAGATGCAAATGACTTTTATGTTCTTCCACTGTTTTGGAATAAATTAAAATGTCATCTATAAAAATCAGCACAAATTTGTCTAAATAATCTCTAAAGGTTCTATTCATTAAATCTACAAAGTATGATGGTGCATTAGTCAAGCCAAATGGCATAACCAGAAAATCAAACAACCCATACCTAGTGTTAAAGGCAGTGTACTTGATACTTGACTCCTCCACCTTCATTTGATGAAAACCAGATGCTAAATCTAGTCTAGAAAACACTCTTGCCCCAGCTAATTGATCAAAAAGATCATCTATTCTTGGCAATGGATATTTATTTTTGATAGTTACTTTGTTCAATTCTCTATAATCTATACAAAGTCTTAAGGAACCATCTTGTTTCTTAACAAATACCACTGGTGCTCCCCAGCAAGAATTACTTGGTCTTATAAAACCCTTATCTTCTAATTCCTCTAATTGTTTCTTTAATTCCTTTAGTTCACTTGGCCCCATTCTAGTTGGCTTTTTAATCACTAGGCTTGTTCCTGGAACTAAATGAACTTGGAATTCCACTGGTCTATGGTTTGGAACACCCTTAACCTCCCCAAACACATCCAAGTATTCATTGACTATGGGAATTTCTTCAATATTAAGTTCACTGAAATCTTTTTCCAAGTCAATTAAATGATACAATTTCCTTCCCTTAGCTACTTCACATAAAATTGTGATTCTTTGCCCTCTAAAGTTTTGCAATGATATGGTGGATGAATCTAAGTTAATTATGGCTTTAAATTGCCTTAACCAGTCTACCCCAATATAACACCTATATTTGGGTAGTTTAAAACATATAAATTGGAAATACAAGTATCTCCTCCTATGTTTAATTCCACATCCACACAAATCATATTTAAAACACTAGAACTCCCCAGTGGACTTTGTATAAGCAATGGAGTTTCAACCAATATGCAATTAAATTTTAGCATTTTAACTAGTTCATAAGAAATCAAAGAGTGAGTTGCCCCAGTATCATATACTACTGCTATGGGTATGGTACAAATAAATAGTGTACCTTCCACTTGACTGTGATTTTCAGCATTAATCTCCACTGTGGATTTGCCTTTGCCTTCCAAATTTGCCAATTTTCCTTGCTGTTTATACTCAGGAAAGTTTCTCTTCATATGCCCCTCTTTTCTGCATAGATAACACTTGAAAGCTCCTCCTTTTAATTCTGGACATTTTGGTTTGATGTGTCCTTCCTTACCACAGTGGTGACACACAATTTTCTTCTTGGTTTTATTAGCTTTGGTATCTCCAGTGCCTTTGTTATTGGCCTCTTCTTTCTTCTTATCATAAGGGTGATATCTCCCCTTACCCTTCTTAGTGTTATTATTCCTAAAATTTCTGAACTTCCCCCTCTCCTTGTCATGCTGCTCCAATCTCAAAGCCAAGTCTATTACTTGATCAAAAGTCCTGTCAGCATAAGGCAACATGGCTCTGCTAAGTCCTGGGTTCAAACCTTTAATGTACCTATCATTTTTGGATGCTTCATCTACCACTAGCATTGCTCCATATTTTGATAACCCCTCAAACTTTTGAGTGTACTCAGTGACATTCAGAGTTCCTTGCCTAAGTCTAATAAATTCTTTGAGTAAAGTGGTCTTAGTTGATGCTGGTACAAATCTTGTCTCCAACATCTCCTTGAATTGATTCCAAGTGATTTCATTTTCAATTCTCCCAGCTATGATCACCTCCCACCAGCTTAAAACTACTCCTTTCAGCTGTCTTATAGCCACTTACCTCTTCCTTTGATCATCAAGCTGCATGTCATTGAAAATCCTATCCAATGTTCTCAACCATGCTTGAATTTCCATCACATTCTCAATCCCTTCAAAACTCTTACCTCCCAAGTTTATATAAGCCTTTAATAGTTTGGAAAGTTCGTCATGTGGATTCTCTGGCCTATGCCCAATTCCATCCCTTAAAACCCTTACAAACTCTTGCATATCAAGCATTTGTGGTGCACTTGTTCCTACATGATGTGATCCCCTTCCTACTATGGGTTGCTAACTAAGTTATGGGCAAATGGGATTAGTATACTGTGAATATTTTCTATAGTTAATATTTTCCTATCTAAATTATTTCATCCAAAACAAACAGACATAATATATTTCTATAGTACTTAACAATCAATGCAACCATTTGCTCTGATATCAAATGAAATGACCCTCCAAATTTTACCTTAATTTTAATGGGAAATTTTTTTTTTACATTTACAATTCAATTTAATTCTCAGAGTCATTTTCTTTTCCAAATAATTTGTCCAGGATTTTAAAATTCCTACTAATATAAATATATCAGTTTAATCATAAAAATATACATATACATATGATGATGTATATGTCCCTCTTGTTTAAATCAGAGTATATATATATATATATTTAAATTTTGTAAACAAGAGCAAGTTCTGTTTGATTTGAATTTGAATTAATCTACTCATAATTAAAATCCCAGATTCTTTGATATTTGCAGTATATAAGTAGGTCCTGTGCAAATTTATTTATACGAGATTTGGTCATGCTAACCATGATTTTTCTGTTAATTTTTATCCTGGCAGATAATCTCAGAAAACTTGAGATTATCATTTTTTTAGCATAGTTCAAATGTTTGAAATGTGGCTAAGTACCAGAAAATGATATTTACATCTATCATTTTCAATTTATGTGTCTCCTGATTTGATAGTTCAAGCCAGTTCAAAATGCACATCTGTTTATAGCATTTTAAAGAGGGTTTTAGGTTAAACATTTGCAAAAGAAAACTAAAGATTTTGAAGTGCCTTTTTCTATCAAAATATAATCAAACATGTTCAACCAGAACTCCATTCTTTTGAAGCTGGTTAATTTATGTGATTGTGTCAGCCAGACACTTTGATCATGGAACAATGGTATGCCATTTATTTGCATAGCATCTGAAGCCTTTTTTTCCTTTGCTTTGTATTTACTCTTCTCAAACAACCCAGAAATAGTCTTGAATCTTTTTACAAAATATTTCAGTGAAAGGCAATTAAATACTTAAAAGAATTTCTCTAGTTTAAACCCATATTTTTCCCCAACTCAATACTTAATCCTTTTCAAATACTCAAGATTGAGTAATACATTTATAAAATAATACCATCCTATTTGTCATAGTATTCTTTCTCAGATTTACAAACAAAATCATAGGTTAACTTCTTCAACTTTTCAGATAATATCCAAATTTATAAACTCCAGTTACAAGTCAATTCCTTAGAAAAATACTTAGCAAAATATCCATCCATCATTCAGTACTTAATACAAGTGATAATTTAAAAATATCAATACATGCAGATTTCATCTTTTAAGCTCTTATCTAACTAATTTTAGCATGCTATAATCTTCTTCTCAAAGCCTTGCTCCTACTCCTACTTAGTTGCTGCAATTCCTGAAAAAGCATTTGAAGCTGCCCCATATTAAATGAGACACCCCATATGCCATTAGCACACTAGGGTCAGACACATGTCTGGTATGAGAAAATCCACTAAAACAATTAGTGAATCAAGTTAAAGTTGAAACATATATAAATTAGTATATCCTGCCTATAGAAAACAAGTAAGTCATAGTGTGCATGTTCTGTGTCATTGTGCATGTGCACACTTAAATCTTTCTTTCAAGAAACCTTATAAAGATATGGAACATGCATACATTCATACAAATCAGCCATAAATCAAATAAGCATCCATACAAAACAGGGAAATCACCAAAATGAATTAAATCATTTATTCCCTACTCAGATTTTATCCAGGAAAACTCTAGTTCCTCCTTATATCAAATTTTCTTACATTGATATATTTATCTATCTTGGTCTCATCTGCAATCATATGAATCAATGGACACATTGTAATGGACTAATTCACTCCATTACACAAAGATCTCAGGACTTAAACAAGCCATGTGTCAACTTGTATTGCTCAAGAACACAAGTCATTCCTGCAGTGCTCTTGACCCCATTTCCTAGTTAGTTTTAAGTTGATAATAACTCTTTTGATTTTTCATGACTAAACCATTCGGTGAATCATTTCACTAAAACAAACATCTATGTCATGGCATTTCATATCTTTCATAATCAAACAAAGACAAGTAGGTAATTAAACATAGGTGTCTAATAAATAAGATTCTGCATCCATATATATATATATATATATACTTGCATTTTAAAAAGGGGTATAGGCAACTAACATTGGCTCGTGGCTTTTGAGAGAGTTTTTCATCTTGCAAACATCTGTGCTTAAGTTAAACTCAGAATGACCAAGTTTCACTGAATCACAAATTTATTTGCTATGTATATGGCTATTTATATACTTTCATTGGATTAGGAGCATCAGCACATAGGCAACCCTATTGCACTTCTAATTCCTTTTTGTCTCAAGCCTCAACACCTATACACAAGTATATTGCAGCTCAACATGTTTATATTCTCTGGGTTATGCCAGAACAAACACTACTTGTCTATATTCATCATTTGATTCTCTGGGTATTCACTTATTTTTCCTAATATTAACATATCAGAGAGATCTGGGTTTATAAAAACATAATTACTAATAATACTTAGAACTTTCACATAATAGATCAAGCAGAACAACCAAACTAAAGATCAAAGCATTTTCATCTTAGAAATCAAAGAAAGATAACCATATGTGAAAATACATTTTAAGAAAGATCAACTTATAAACTGGCTGCCTTCATTAGGACTTAGTGCCTTAGATTTTTGAGTGAGTTTTCTCACCTAGCTCTCCTTCACTTCTTAGTTGATTGATAAGCCTCTGCCCCCAAACCCTTTTCTTCACTTGTCTTATATATATATGATATATTTTTTTTCAAAAGCTATCCGGGAAGAAGAGAAGGCCCCTCTTATCACTGCTTATTTATGCAGGGTTCTTCTAGGGTTTAAGGTGCTAACTAAAGTCATTTTTGCCCACCCAAAATCATGCCATTTGCATTTAGTTAAACCCAAAATCCTACCCTCCCCGGCTCAAGTTTGTGGAGAGAAAAGAGGTTTTATCATTTTGGTTATTTTCAGAAATTTGCTTTTCCAGAAAATGCTTTTTCTCTTATCTAATATCATGCCAAAGGTGTGACTTGATTTCCATTATTTTATCATATATATATATATATATATATATATGCCAAGGGTTCTTCCTAATTCTGCCTATACAAAACATATCACTGGTTTATCTTACTTTTCTATTTTTAGCTTTCACTTAAATAGCATGTGCTTCCCTTATTTATTTATAAAAGGATTGCTCCTTTTATATCTTCATTCTTGCTTTCTGCCTATAGTTAAAATACATTTGTGTATTTTTATTTTACTGATTTGAACACTTGCGTTTGATTAGCATACATATATGTATATATATGTCTTACAGAAATAATTAATACATATATATGTCTATACATTATTTTTACTGAACACATATGCACATATACACTCAAATACAACCAGTAGCATCCATATATATTTATGCATATAGCTTTTAAGGATTTAATCTATTTATATGTATATATATATATATATTCCATACACATCAACATTTGTTCATTCATATCATCCAGGAATTAAAATTCCATTCATGTGTATTTCCTGTGCACACATGTACACATATAGCTACACCATATTAAGCCATATCAATTCCTTTTCAAAATTAGTTTAAAAATTATTTTAAACTTATTTATATTTTCAAAATAAATTCCTAAAATCTTGGGTCATTACATCTCCCCACGGTGGCTCCTTTCCGATAGTGCTCTCCTTGTTGATTTCCTAGCCATTACTTTCTAAGTCCAAGTATCCAAGCCTCCAAATCTAAGATCCTGGCTTCCAAATCCACAGGTGGAAGTCATCTCGGTGAAAGCAGCGAAATGTTGGGGTAAAAATTGACTACCAAGACCCAATTATATGAAAGCACCAATATCCAATCCAGTCACAGAAATATGAAGAGAAATAAATGAAGAACAAAATTAAAGCAATTAGAAAGCAAGTAAATAGAGACATAGATTTATAGTGGTTCGGCTACCTTCGGCCTACGTCCACTCCAAAGGTTTTCCTTTTATTAGTTTATACTGCTGATTACAGCTACGAATCCGTGAAATTCAGGAATAGAACTGGCAGAGTATAGCTTAAGTAGAAGATGAAGAGAAGCAGAAAGAATCCCCCTTTTCTGAAGGCATACCTGCTATATTTATAGGGGAAGACGACCACCAATCACTTTGAAACATCGACTATAGGTCCTTCTTATCCATATGAGCCCACCATAGGGGTCGCTAGTCCCAAATCCCAATAAAGAGGGATCGGTATCGATCCCTCCATTGGTTGATTTTGGGGGCAGCAGTCCCTATAGTGGCTTCTTTATGTTTAGATATGTTTATATTTCAAATATCATGTTGATTGAACAAGGGGAGCTCATCTTTCTGTTTGATCTTTGATTCAGATCCATTTTGAATTTATTCCTGTTGATCCCTTCTAAGTGAATCATGATGATCCCTTCTATTTGGCTCCATACTTCCTATGTCGATCCATATGACATGCTATTGTGATCCAACTATTTATCCAATCATGCCCATCCATGCATACTCATTCATGCTTATTCCCTGAATTCCATTATATAATGCCGATCCCTTCATTTCCATAATGCTATGCCGATGCCTTCTATTCCAGTCGATTCCTTCTACTTCATAAGGCTATGCCGACTCCTTCTATTCTGCAAGGCTCTGTCGATCCCTTCTATCTTATAAGGCTATGCTGATCCCATCTATCTCATAGGGCTATGCCAAACCCTCTCGTTCCACATAGATATGTCGATCCATGCATCATCACCTATGGTGATCCCTCCATTACTTCATCCATGTTGACCCTTCATCCAACTGACTATGCTAATCCGTTTGGATACATCCAAGCCTTGCCGATCCAAGCTATGCCGATCCCTAGGATTTCACCAAGTCATGCAGATCCCTAACTTATCCAAGTTAATATTCATATTTCAAACATCCTACATCGTTTATCTACCAACTCCGCTCAATCCTGGCTTCATATAACCATCTGTACTTGATTCCAGGGCCCTACAACCATCGCTCTGTACTCACCGGCCTTAATAACCAAGAAGTCTATTGGGTTAAATTCGCTGGTATACTGCATTGCCAAAAGGCGGATTAACACCTATTATTATTGCCGGATGGTTTTCTGGTCTTCTGTTATTACTCCTAGATGATTTTACGGTCCTCCATATATGATGTTATGATAGACCATATTAAAGTCAAAGGGTATTTGAATCTTAAGGCAAGATATCAATAGTAAAGCAATTTCAAAGACAAACCGGTGTTCAATTCAAAGCTACATACCATGTTAAGGTACTGAAAAGAAAGTCATATATCTAATTGAGTAAACTTGAAAAGGAAAGTGCATACGGTACATTCAAGGTAATGTCCATTTGAATACAAGTTCATCTATTATCTAATATGTTGTGTACAAAAGTTGAGCTACAAAAGGATCCATTCAAAGATCTACAAGCAATTCCCTGTTAAAGGGCAAGGCTTTGTGCCAACTTCATCAGATCTTTAACAACCGATGAAGAATCAATAATGTGGCAATTGGCCACATCCAAAAGTTCTTTAAGTTTTTTCTCCTTTTTTTGAATAGTATCTACATCGTCAACTGAGTCAATTTGAGTCTTCAATGCATGTTTAAAAGTCTTATTGGCTCCTTTGAAAGTTAGAACCATGCTCTTTATTTCCTTAATTTCCTACTCAAGAGTATGCTTTCCGTGCTCTAGCTTTTCAACTTGACTTTCATGATCATTGAGGCATTGAGAAACTTTTTCATCCATTTCTTGTTGAAAAATTACATGCACTCAAATTTCACTTATCTACTCCATTTGGAGATTTCTTTGTTACTTAGACCTGGAGGTGGGTTAACAGAGTAGGAAATTCTTTACTAGCCAAGGATTGAGATCTTGTCATACTCCCAGGAGTAGGAGTAGGAAAGATGGAATCACCTCCACTTGCAATAAGTTTCAAGGATTAACAGGACACTTGACTTTTTAATTAAGTCCACTTCAAGATCATTATCCATTGGTATAATCTAGCTATTTCTCCATCAACCTCAATTGAAGGATTAGACCCTAAGACCATGTCTATCTTCTCTTTTAATTCTTTCAATTCTTTGTTTTTTTCTTTAATTTGATTCTCTAAGTTGGAGGTCGTTTCTTTATAGTTACTAAATGTTGATCTTAATTGATAATACTTCCTATAAAGTTGGATTGTTTGGAAACTGTAAAACTGAAGCATCTTAAGAAGACCATCACTTTTCAATATCAGCTATCAATTTATCTTTAAAGTCGTTCAGCTGAGAAAGAACATCTATGGGACCAAATACAAGTGCTAACTGGCTTCCTATTCAAAATAAACAAATTGGAAATTAATAGAGGAAAATAAGTTCTTTCAATAAGTAACAGCGAAAGTTTACAAGCAATAAGGAAATTCAAATTACATCACAATTCTATTCTTGAACATTCAAATAACTCTTAAAGTTTTGAAACAGCGGTTTTGGCCCTTTCAAATGACCCAATAGATATGGTAAGGATATAATAAAAAGGAGCTTTAATCCCTTTTAGGGTGTTAACTGGAAAGAATGGATCGCATTTCCTAATTGGAGGGCTAGCATGATCACATAGTAATTTAGCATGACAAGTTCGAATTTCACTAAGTAGTTTGTCCTTCTCATCGCCCAAGAAATCAAAAGGAAAGTAGGGGAATCATGTGTATACTTATTGTAGATCTCTTAGAAAGTAATGCCTTGCTAACTGAGATGTCCTGAGAGTTAAGGATTTCCCCTTAAAATCCTTCTTTAACTTGACAAATTTACTCAGGAGATCCATGGAAGCGGGACTACTTGAGGTTCCCTTAATCTGGATAATATGTTAAAATTAGACTAATAAAAGAGAAACAATAGTGATAAAGTTCACAAGCTATTTAAATTACATACTACAATCATACAATCATTTAGGTTCATACAATATTGATCTCCTATAAAATTCAAAAATAAATCTCCCCTTATTATACTTAATCTTTTCGGGAGGAAGAGTATTAGGAGAATGGGGAACACTATCGACCCTAGGTAAGTTCCAACAAGCCCCTAGATGAGGATCGCTTCCATGATCATCTAAATATCTTTAATGAAGGCGTCTAAGCAGACCCGCACTATTTTCGTCCAATTAAGAAAAATCCACAAATTGACCCTGGAATAGACTTTATAGAGGAGCTCCACCAAATTGTTTCTGTCATCAATTAACATCCAAAAGAGAGTCATTAATTTAGTATTCTCTCTCAATCCTTTCTTGGTATAGACGAAGTCTTTTCAAGCGAGCAGCTGCTTGCTTCTCCTTAAAAAATTGTAACCGCACGGTTTCACCGGATAGGTGTTTGTATTTGTCAGACAGGGCATTGTATTCCTTAACTAACTTTTCAAGTTCCCTATTCAGTTTATTCCCCTATTCACACTCTTTTCATAAAGAGTCTCCTAATAGTATTTGTCCTTTTTCCTTAACTAAAATAGTAAGCTTATCAATTAAGAGCTAAATAGATAGTCTTAAACATCTAAAATAAAGAACTCCATACCTGTGAGGCCAAAACTCAAGTATGAGTTTTCTCCTTCGACAGACGGCTGGGACGGTGCTTTCTTTTGAAGTAGTATCATTCTTTGTAGTGTCTCGTGGATCAGGGAATTCAGTAAAGCCTGCAACATAAGCAGGCGAATCTAAGTTTGGATCACCTGATTCATCTCCCATATCTTTTTGTCCTCTAGGTCCCTTTCCACCACCATCATTATCGTCGTCGTCATCTTCCTCTCCATCGGATTCTGTTTCTTCATTAATTGAAGGATCATATATGGTTAGCCACTTTTCGGTGTCAACCTTTTCTTCAATAGGTAATTCTTCCTGAAGAGCCTTCTTATCTTTCTTCAGTTTAAGGCTTAACTTTCTTTTAAATTTTTCATTCCAATCTAGGAGGGATGGAAAATCTAAGTCTGGGCACTTTTGAATGTTATTAGCATATGCCACAAACAAGGCTTCTTGATAACATTTCTTAGTAATCTTAGGAAGAGCATCATTAAGAAAAGAGATGACTTTCATTTTAGCATCACTAATAATACTATTTGGGTTGGCCAAGATGCTAGTTTTCCTTTGTAGCCTGTCCTCCAAGGATTAGTTCTTATTAGATAGCTCGGCCTTCCATATTAGCCCTCTCGAGATCCACTTTTAACATTTTCACTTCCTTCTCAACTAGCTCAGTTTTCTCCTTATTGACCTTCTTGAGGTCTGCTTTCAATACCTCCACCTCCTTTTCGAGCAATTGCCTAGCATTTTTCTCCTCATTGAATAAGGAGATGAGGTTCTCTTTCTTAGTAACAGCTTCTTCTCTTGCCGATGCAATATCAATTATGTTATGATTAAGCAAAGAGATTTTTCTTTTGATTTCAACTATTTTGTTAGAAGGCCCTTAAGAAGCCTCTTGGAGGAGAAACATATTCTTTCCCACCTGAAATGTGTTACAAGTTTAAGTTGGGACAGGATCAATAGAGCTAAAGTTAACCAAATGAGAGGAAATATGTACCGATAAAAGCTACTTAAGGAAAATGAAAAGATGATTCTTGGAATAAATTGAGGGCTATGATGACCCAAGAGAAGTAGTAGAGAGAGATTGGATAGCCAATCGAACGAAATCAACAAAATTGGCCACAGGAGACTGGACTTGGGCCTCTGAAGGAAGAGAATCTTTTGGGGGAAGGAGACAGACTAAGACTATCGGAGAAATAGGAAAAGAAATCTTGAGGAGGGTGTAACACCCCGTAAAATTAATCTAAATTAAATGGAGTAAATTGAACTAAACATGATAAGGTAGAAAATGGAAATTTTATAAAAGTCAGCAAAACTCTGATCTATTTCCATATATAATATGCTGAAAACGCAGCACAAATGAAGAAGTTATGGGCATCAGAAGTTTTCATATTTAAATTAATTTAGTTTGAACTCAAAGTCAAATGAGAATTTAAATTTAGAGTTTGAATTTCAAAATTTAGCTTAGGGGTTAAGTAACCGTTTAATTGACGTTTAATGTTAAAGTTAATTAGGGTATAAAATTAACTAAAAAGCAACGGAAATAAAAACATTCCCAAAACAAACATACCGATCGACCCTTTTATTCGGATCGGTCAACCACTAGCGGTCGATCGGTTGAAAAGGGTCGGTCAACTGGTTGATGCCAAAGAGTGGCTATGGTGGCTAAGGTTTGGATGTTTGTTGTATTACGTTGTACACTCCAGATTTATTTGTTTCTCACCTATCTCCATCCTAAAGTTCTGGTACGCTTCAACCCTATAAATAGAACCCTATCCTCTCCATTTTTTATTCATATTATTTGGGGAATTTAGCGAAACTCTGCCACTGTTATCTCTTCAAATTAAATCAAAAACTCCGTAGAGAATTCAGGTAAGAATCTAGTCTATTTTCTATTTATTTCTTCTTCCTCCAACCTATTCTTATTATATTCCTCTCTAACTATTCTGAATCTAATAAAAAAATATATATCTTCCCTATTGTGTATATATATTAAAAATACAGGGATTCTGGAAGAGATTGAAAGGCGTGCAAATTCAAGAAAGGCAAAGCTAAGGCTACTCTATGAGTGGAAACTTAGTAATTCTTTCCCAGTAATTAATTAGTATATCTCTATGGATTTGAATATGGCTTAGGGATTTTGGAATTGCGAACATACGATAGATAAAATCCCCGAAATTCCATTTTATTTCGAAATGTCAATTCTATGTAAAGATTCTCAATTATTTATATTAATTTGATGGAATTTGTTTTGTTTATGCAATTTTTGATAATTTCATAGTCTATTCCACTTCTCCTCCTTTTTTGATTCAAATTGTGACTCTGCAATTAAATAAGGGTTTAGATTATGAATTCTATTTATAGTTTACACCACTTATTCCACATAAATTTCTCTTCATTTATTTCTTTGTAAAAGAGGAGTTGAATAAAATATGAAGTTAAGGTTGAAATTCCTATTGTTTAGGATATTCCATTGAATTGATGTAATAGATTTGATTTCTATTTTATTTATAAGCCTGTTATTGTAGTTTGGTTATGAATATTTATTCCTAATTTGGATATTAGAATCCTTTGTTTTGTATGCTGAAATCTTGGGAATTTGGAAGAAAAAGACTTGTAATATTTTGGTTAGAAAATCAACATTTAACGCTATTTTAGGGTGTATAAATTGCACGCTTAGAATTTATTAGGCGTGAATATTTAATTATTTATATTAGCGTAATTAATGTATAATTATGGTGTATATTGCATAGTTAATTAGGCATTTATTTGTCATTTATTCTCCCATTAGGAAGGTAATTATTATTTTAAATCGTAATAAGGAAGATTCCTTATAAGGCCTTAATTATGAAATAGTGAGATGAGTATTATATATATAGTATTTAATTTATGGCTAAGTTATAACGATGCAAGGTCAATAGAGTTATACGAAAGAAGTCTGTCCTTCACTTCGAGTCTACCAGCAGTCGTGTACACTTCCTATTGATGTGAGATATCCTCTGTGATAAATATTTTTGATGACGTAAGGTTAGTCCAAAATTCTATAGGATAAACTTACCCAGCTAGTCTAGCTACCAGTTCCTACAAATAGTCGAACTAATGTGAGACGTCATTATGAGTATGGACCATAATACGAAGGGCCTGCTTCGGGGTCTTGAGGTATTAAGTGGTTGTTTGAGGGCCTGCCTCTTTTCTCCAGGTGGAGTATTAAATGGCCAAGGGGCTAGTTATTAGGCACGATATATGGTATCTTGATAGGGGTCCACTTCAGGATAAGGTATTAAATAGTTGATTGAGGGTCCGTCTTTCCATAAAAAGGTACTAAGTTACTTGAGAGATTCCAGATGATGTCAGCTAGATGGTTAACCTTTAGGGGTCTGCCTTGGAAATAGGTATTAAATGATAGGGTCTGCCTCAATTGAGGTCTTAAATGGCCATAGTCTGTCTATTTTCTAATAAAAGATATTAAGTGGTTTGGGTACTATCTCTTGCATTATTATCTATTTATGACGTGGGATTTAGGTTGTGGGATTTTAGGAACCTGCTTCCGAAATGGAAGGTATTAAGTGGTTGATTGAGGACCTGCCTTCTTTCCTTATAAGATGTATTAATGGTTTTATATAGGTAGACATTTTATTATTTCTGAAATATACTATCCAAGTACTGGAAAGGTAATACTTGAGGTTTTTATTTAGTAGATAGTTATTGTTCTAACTCCCTCCTCATTACAACGCAGCTTAAGGACGGAGTGATGAGTGTGATGATGCTTGAAGGTCGAGTAGCTTGGCTTATGGAAGTTATTATTATTTGCTTTTATGGTATGTTTATATTGTACCCATGTATTTAGACAAATGTTGTAACAGATATAATGTTACGGCTTTTATGGAATTTTGTATTATGACACTTTGATGGTTTTGAAATAAATGGGTACAATTTGCTATTATATTTTATTCCCTTCCCTGTGAGTTCTAAAAAAATAGTCATTGCTCTATACTGTTATCTCTTTTTCCAACCAACAGCCAACCTTAAAACGGATCTAGGTTTCGATGGGTCCTTTTTAGGTCGAAATTTAGGTCTGTTCCGGAGGGGTTGTTAGAGAGGGGATCTGGAGAGCGGGTCGCCTCAGTAGATTCTTAAACTTTATGCCCAAGAGATTCCAGATTGTCAACCTCAAGGCTCGATTCAATGGTCACATGTTCCTTTTTATCCATGATAAAAGAGTAAAATCACCTACAAGCTTAGGCCTTTTGTATGGGGAAGAAGGTGGAATATCAACAGGAACCTCGTCGTCTGCTTCCTTTTCTAATGCTTCAATTTCTTTGGCAATAGAGTCCTAAATGGAAGCAGGTTTGCTCAATCGAGATGAGGGAGGAATTTCATCTTTATTTTTCCTCATTTTGGGTGCATAATTTTTAACTTCGGTCTCTTTAGAAGCGACAACAATAGCAGACGAGCCTAAAATAAAGAAAATAAGTCATAAAATAATGGCATTAGGAATTCCATATTAGTTATGTTAAAAACTTACCAATGGGCTCAAGTTGAATTGGAGAAGAAGTAGAGAAAGAAATACTGTTACTGATGACTAGCGACCGTTTCCCTTGAGCATTTCCTTTCATCATTGGGGGTTCCCCAAGTATAATATATTGGTCTAGAATTGGCGAGTAGTGACGAAGATTTGCTTCAGTCATAAATGTGAGTCCATCACGTATGTTCTTAGATGTCAGAGCCAGGGATTTGGTAGTATCACTATCAGAGAAGCTTAATTGCTTTTAAAGCCAGACCTAAAGGAAAACATCCGTTGTGAGAAAAGTAATAAATTTAACATAAGTAATAGAAAACAGAAACTTGCCTATAATAGAGAAGGTTCCCCTAATCCTACAATAGCATTTGACGTAGAAAACTTGATTTTCCCATCCCTTGGTCTTATTTACCGCATTGATGATCAAACTTCTCGAAAGGAGATGAATGCAATATAGTGGATTACCTTGCTGTTCACCTATCTTGGTAGGGCTAGCTATGGTACGAAGAATTTCAACACTGAGAGAGGGAAGATTGGCTTCCCTAGCAAGAACCTCCAAGCAGGTCAAATAGGTGAATGTGAAAAACTCCCCAAGGCATATAACAAATCCATACTTCTACTATACAAATACTAAAATGTGAAAAACTAAGAATTCCACTAACAGATGTTTTTCAACTTCCTTTTGGATCTGCTTCTTGCCCGCTCCTAATCTCTCCTTCGGATTTCTTCCTTTTGAAATAAAAACAATTGGCTTGTATATAAATTAGATTCAAAATTCAAGGATTAGAGAAGAATAAAAGTAGAAGAAGAATATATATTTATCCACCTATTACCTTTTTACCTTGAATTTGAATTCTTGAATCTAGTTGAGGAAGAAGACTAAAAAATCTTCACTAGCGTTCCCAAATAATTTGCGAATAAAAGTGAGAGGGCTAGCCTCTTATTTATAGTGGTTATAAGGCACTAGAACCGTCGGATTTAAGTCGGTTTAAAATATAAAATCTAGGTCGTTCGCATTTAACAAAACCCTACCCGCCATCACAATCACCTATCAACCGTTCACCATCAAGCGGTTGACCAGACATGGTGAGGGGTCGACCGTTTCTTATTTGGGAACGTTAATTTATTTGTTTCCGTTTTCTTTTTATTTAATTCCTGTTTACCACTAACCTTAACGTTTTCTTAAACATTAAGTACACCCCTAATATTAAAAACTATTTATTACTCTATTTAATTCCTTTTAGTTAACATTATTTAAATTCAAATTTTGAATTCGTTTGAATTATTTTAAATTCGAACACTTCAAACGTCCATAACTTTTCCGTTTGAGCTCTGATTTCAAAATTTTATATATGAATGTTGATCAGAAAATCACCACGAACATAATGATATAACTTTCATGGCTAAATTCCTTTACAAAATTTTCATTTTTATCCTTATTACTAATTTGTTAATTTTATTGGGTGTTGCATTCTCCCTCTCTTAAAAGAATTTTGTCCCCGAAATTCCTAAAGATGGATAGTGTAACATGCACTCAACACCCATGTTATACAACCAAGTTATCTAAACAAGCATCCACTCATCCAAAAATGCAATGTTATTGTGTCTGCAAACATACTATAAGTGAGCTTAGTCCTAGCGTGAATGTAAGATCGTGACATATTGGCATGTATGTAAGAATTCTAAATATGCATAAAATTCTACATTAGTGTAAATATAACAGTAAAAAGTATGGAAACCATCCCCTACTGCAACAACTCGCCCCGAAACTGGCCTAAATCCTATCCTAGAAAAGGCCCATCGAAACTAAGACCCATTCCAAAGCTAGCTATTAGTTGGTAAAAAGAACAATACATAGCTATTTATCTATTCATTCAGAACTCATAGTGGAAGGATAAAATATAATAGCATACACAATACCTATTTTATTTCAAATTCCAATGTGACAAAATCATAACGTAATGTCAACAACAACCGTTACATAATCATGTTAAAAAATTACATTTTTAGCTTCAAATGGGTACCAGTACATTAGAAAATAGCATAAATAGATAAATAGACTATTACCACAAGCTCCTCTGATCGTCATCTCCATCTTGATCGTCGTATCCTTCCCTAAACTGAGTTGTAATAAGGAGGGAGTCAGAATAACAATGTCTGGTGAAAAGAAAATCTCGAACCATTCTATACTAGTACTTGGGCAGTGTAATTTAAATAAGGATATGTCTTTCGCATTTGAACTATATTCAAAACCATTTAATATTTCATATAAGAGAAAGAGGTGGGCCTTCAAACAACCACTTAATATCTTCAATCCTCGAAGCAGGCTCTTCCATAATCAATAACTCATAACCATCGTTATTAATGTCCACCAATGCGAGAGATAGAACCCAAACCAATTAATATCTTTTAATAGAAAATAGGTAGAGTTGACCATTTAAGACCTCAATTGAGGTTGGCCACCATCATTTAATACCCATTTCCAAGGCGGACTCCTCACAGGTACCTATCTAGCTGACACTGCATGGAAATTTGTTCAGACACTTAATACTTCTATTAAAGCAGACCTTTTCGAAATATCCTCAACCATGCCTAAACCCAATCCCGAGAATTTAATACTTCATGTAAGAGAAAGAGGTGGGCCCTCAAACAACCGCTTAATACCTCTAATCTCTAAAGCAGGTCCTTCGTATTATGACCCGACCCCATGGAGACGTCTCACATTAGTCCGATTATTCGTAGGTATCGATAGTCAGATTAGCTGGGCATATTTATCCTGCGGAATTGGGACTAACCTCGCGTCTTCCATTGTTACTTATTATAGGCAATGTCTTACATCAGCCCCAAAGTCACTCTGCTGGTAACCAAATTAGCTGGGCAGACTTCTATGCGCTTTTTACTGACCTCGCATCCCTATAACTTAGTCACATTTCATAGCACTCTCTAAGTATATTATCACACGTCTCAGTGTATTAATTTTTTAAGCCTTATAATTTAATTGATTTTACACTCTATCCAGCTCCTTTTTACATGAAATTAGACAAGGGAATTTTTATTCAATTTTTAGAAATAGATAGTGCAAACTACGAATAAGAATTCATACCTTACACACCATTTCTTAATGAAATCTCCTAATCAGATCCAAAGAAGAAAAATAAGAAGTGGAATAGAAAGTAAACACATAAACTTCAAAATCCACACAAACTCCATTATTTTAATACAATACGATTAAGATTCTAGCCTAAGAATTGACATTTTACTTTAGGGGATTTTAGGAATTTTTATTATGATGTTTTCGTAATCCAAAACTCCCAATGGCAAACATCAAATCCAAGCTACACTAGTCAATTACAAAAATAGAAAACTAAGATATCCACTCACATAGGTCCTTAGCTTTGCCTTCTCTTGGATTTTACATGCCCTCAACGAACTCTTTTGGATCTCTTGTTTTTGATATATATGCAGCAAGGGATTTGTAACATTAGATTCAGAAAATTAGAGGTTTGGAGGAGAATAGGTTGAGAAAATAAACAATACCAAAGATAGATTTACAGGATTTCTTATATGAAACCCTAATAGAGTTTTCTGAATCTATGAAGAGACGAACTAACAGAGCTTTGCTAGTGCTTCTAAAAAAATTGTGAATAAAAGTGAAGGGGCTAGGCTCTTATTTACAGTGGTTGGAATGCACCAGAACCATCGGATGAAGGTCGATTAAAAATAATAAAATCTGGTGCGCTAAAATAACCAAAACCCTAGCCACCACTTACAGGCAGCGGTCGACCGCCACCTACCACCTGTCGACCGCTAGTGGTTGACTGATCGTGGTCAAGGAGTCGACTGCTCTCCTATTTTGGGAGCGTATACCTTCTTACTATTGTTAATTTATTTTTCTCCTTAATTGTTATTTAATGTTAACATTAATTTTAACATTTACTTAACCCCAAGTATAATTACTATTAACTTTTGAATTTCAAATATAGGAATTAATTATTTATTTGAATTTGAATTCTATTTAAATTAATTTGAATCCAAAACTTCAAACGTCCATAACTTCCTCGTTTGAGCTCCGTTTTCAGCATATTATATATGGAAAAAGGTTGGAAAATCACCACGAATGCAATGGTATACTTTCCTTGTCAAATTCTAACTTTTACAAAATTTTCATTTTTACCTCTATCTTATTTAAATTAATTTATACTTGATTTTACGTGGTGTTGACATACCGTCCAATCTAGCAACCACGATGCAACCAAAAACCTAAATTGTGGAGTGAGAAGGTTTACAAAAAAAGCTCAGGATGAAAAGCCTTCATCTTCTCTTCAATTTTCCATATACTTTCCACTGAGTTATCTCCCCATTGTACTGGTACTAACCTAATTTCTTTGTTGCAGAACTTCCTATTTACATGCTCCATTTTGCGTGCGATGGCATGGGATGCTATCGACTTTGTCTCAATATATACTAACTGATATGGCTCTACTATAGTGGCAGTATCATGAAGGCGTCTGCTCAAGTGCGAAACATGAAAGACGTCATGGACTCCCGCTAACTTATACGGAAGCTCTACTCAATATGCTAGTTTCTGTATTCTTTCCAAGATCGAAAAAGGCCCAAACAAACCTTGGTGCCAACTTCCCCAATGTACCAAATCTCATAACCTTCCTAAGAGGGGTAACCTTAACGAACACCATGTCTCCTACCTCAAACTCTAATTTCTACCTTTTCTTTTCAGTATAGGACTTTTGACGATCTTATGCAACCTTCACTCGCTGCCTAATCATCTCTATCTTTTTTGAGGCCTCACGAATCAAATATGGTTTAAGTAAAATTTTGTTAGTGGTTTCCCAAACAACAATTTGGTTATTTGCACGGCCTCCCGTATAACGCTTCAAAGGATGTCATGCCAATAATCATTTGGTAACTATTATTTTTCATGAATTCTACTAAGGGTAATTGCTTCCAATGTCCTCCAAAATCCATGATGCAATCTCTCAATAAATCTTCCAAAATCCTATTCACCCTTTCAGTCTGACCATCGGTCTGTGGGTGGTAAGCGGTGCTCAGATTCAACCTTGTTCCTAAAGCTGAGTACAAACTCCTCCAAAATTAACTAGTGAATCAGGAGTCCGTATCACTAACAATGCTGACAGGAACTCCATGCAGTCATACTACTTATATGATATAAATTTACGTTAAAGATGGTGCAGTCCTATTACTCCTAATGGGAATAAAGTGGGGACTTTTAGTGAGTCTATCCACAACTACCCAAATAGCTTCATTGCCTCTTTAATTTCTAGGCAATCCGTCTATCAAGTCCATCGATATATGCTCCCACCTTCAAGTCGGTACTTCTAGCGGTATAACCGTCCTCTAAGCTTCCCTTGTTCCGCCTTTATCTTTTGCACATCAAACACCTAAAGAAAAAGTCCTCTATCTTTTTCTTCATCCCTGACTAATAGAAAATCTGCTTCATATCCTCATACATCTTATCTCCATCGAGGTGAATATTCAACGAAGAATGGTGACACTCAGCCAAAACTTCCTCTAAAACGTCATCCACTATAGCAACATAAAGGCACCCATCTCTTATCAAACATCCACTTTCTTCAATTGCATACATATCGCTATAGGAAAATGCTCTCCTCTACTTAGCTTGCTCAAAATATCTATTATCATCTCATCTTCCCTTTGCTCTTGCCCAATATGGTCCAACAATGCTGGCTTAACTTCCATGGTTGCCAAATATCTTAGAGTGGGTTCCGTTGGAAATTGGAAATTGAAATTCCAAAGGAACTCCAAATACATCCACTCATATATAGCACCTAGAGTAGCATGTCTCCGGTTAAGGGCGTCGGCGACAGCATTCCATTTTCCGAGGGTATACTGTCTCTTAAAGTCATATGATGCTATGAACTCCATCCACCACTTCTACCTAAGATTCAAATAATTTTGAGAAAATAGATATTTAAAGGATTTGTGGTTGGTAAACAACTCAAACATTTCTCCCAAAAGAGAGTGCCTCCACATCTTCAAAGCAAAGAAGATAGCCCCTAACTCTAAATCGTGAGTTAGATACCTCTTCACATGGTCCTTTAACTGCCTACTTTCATAGGCTATAGCTTATCTTATTGCATAAGAACCGTTCTTAATCCTATACCACATGCATCGATATAAATAGTGAAAGGCTTCGTCCCACTAGGAGTGGTAAGTACTGGCGCACTAGTCAACAGCTCCTTCAGCTTCTAGAATGCTTCCATTTGTTTCTCATCCCATGCAAAAACTAGATTTTTCTTGGTTAAGCAAGTTAGTGAGACTGCTATCTTGCCAAAGTCCTTGATGAACTTCCTATAGGAACCTACCAACCTAAGAAAACTCCTAACTTCCGTGGTATTCTCTAGAATGTTCCAATCTTGCATAGCTTCCACTTAGTAGGATCCATAGACAATCCCTTCTTGGAAATAATATGATCGAGAAACCTCATCTCCTTCTTCCAAAAGCAACATTTTGAGAATTTGGCTTTTAGTTGGTGCTTCCTCAAGGTCCTTAGTACCTCCCTTAAATGATTTTCATGCTTACCTTCACTTTTGGAGAATACTAGAATGTCATCTACAAAGACTATGACAAACCTATTTCGATGCCCTCTAAAGACTCTACAAAGTATGTCGGTGTGTTCGTCAACCCGAAAGGCACCACTTACCATTCATACAGTCCATCTGGAGTGCGAAATGCGATCTTCTGTTTGCTATCCTTGGCTATCCTCATTGATGAAATCCTATGGCTAAGTCCAATTGAGAAAAGACTTTGGCTCCAACAAGCTAGTCAAACAAATCATCTATTCTAAATGAAAGATGCTTATTCTTCTAGGTCAACTTGTTGGGTTCTCTATAGTCAATGCATAGCTTAAACAACCATCTTCCATAGTGGCGAAGACAATAGGTGCTCCCCATTCAGAAGTACTTTGACGAATAGATCCCTTCTACAACAGCTTCGAAATTTGCTTATCCAAATTTCGCATTTCTTTGGGGGTCATGTTCCATAATGGTAAAGCAATAGGTCTAGCATCCTTCTCCAAATCAATCCTAAATTTGATCTCCCTTCGGGGAGGAAGACCCGAGACTTCTTTAAGAATGTCAGGAAATTCTTGAACTATGGGTACGGATGAGAGCTCATCTTGCGATATGCTTAGCGAATATAAATAGCTTAACTCGATTGAGTTTTGGGTGTACAATGGACATCTATATTCTCCCTTACAACTCCTTAACTACATAATCCTCCTATCAAAATATAAGATAGCCCAAAAGTAAGGTAACCAATCCATCCCTATGATAAGTCCATACAACTTAGAACTAAGAACACACTCATTACATGTAAAATCGATGTTACATATATCCATAACTAGCTCTTTGCAAATTAAACAAAGGTGTGTCAACCCACTAATAGGATTTAGCACAACTATTTGGTTGATGACAACTTAGATTTTTAGAACCAAGGAGTTAATTACATTTCTAGCTATGAATGAAAGTGATGCTCCTGAGTCAAATAAGGTATGAATAGTATTCTCAGAAATAACTATTGTTCCTTCCAATGTTGCTTTTCCTTGATATCTAGAAGGTGGCCTACTTAAGATAAGTGCAGCTTCAATGGCATATGCTTACCCACTCTGACCCTTAGCTAACTTTGGACACCAATTATTGTAGTATCCCTCCTTATGGTAGTGATAACGTCTTCCTTTGAACTCCTCTCTCATTAAGCTCACCTTGCAGTCCTTAGCAACATATCCTTTCTTCTGACACCTATGGCTGGTTTTATTTCCCTTGTTAATCTTCCCCCGGCCTTCTTGTCCACTCAAAATCCTCCTTTCTTAGCTCCACCTTGATTTTGCATCGGTCGCACCTTCTCTTTCAACTATCATCTCATAAGTGGCGCCTACGGGTACTTGGGTCAAAAGTAACTCCCTAAGTGGAGAATTCAGGCCTTTTACAAACTTCATAGCCTTCTTTATAGAGGTAATGACCAAACACAATCCAAACTTAGCTAGCTCTGTGAAATTACTGATATACTCCTTCAATGTTGAGTCTCCTTTGTAAAGTTGTATAAACTTCTCCAACTGTAAACTTACTTTAGCTCTGGACATGAATCGCGTCTAAAAGCGAGTTCTGAATTTAGCTCAAGTAACCTTGACATTCTCCTCAGCTACCATAGTCCACAAATCTAAGGCCTCTCCTTTTAGATGCCATGCAACCATCCTCCTCTTGATGTGGTCTTCCCATCTAAGTTCTGAAATATACGTTCACGGTCGTTAATCCAAGCCTTTGTATCCACGAAACTTTCGGCTTTCGTATGCACCCTTCCTTCCATATTTTGGAAACCTTTACAAAATTTGGTAAAATCTAGTGGGCGAGGTGCTGCTTCAATGACTGGAGCAGCAGGTGTCGCTGGTGTAGCTTATTGAGGAATGAAGACTTGCCCAACATGTCTTAGGTATTTCTTGAACCATTTTGGCATCCCCCTAATTATGGTATTTCTTGGCTAGTGGGGTTCCCAGCCTCAAAGGAATGATTTTCAACCATAATCTACTTTCTGTAGGTTTAAACTTTTACTTACAACTTCCTAAGGTAGTATCATTTGCTGAAAATAAAGATTTTCCTAGTGTGTTTGCATATGTTCAAATAAGTGTATGTATATAGTAGGGTTTCGAAAAATACTTTTAAGAATAAAAAATTTGCACCTAAGCTTTGATACCAAATGTAATAACCCGCCTCGAAACGGGCCTAATTTTTGACCCAATAAAAGCCCATCGAACCTTAGACCCATTCCATAGCTGACTGTTGGTTGGTAAAATTGATAGAAAGAACAATACACAGAGCTATTTATCTGTACTACCATGATTTCACAGCGGAAAGGATAAAATATAATATTAGAAATAAGTACCCATTTTATAGAAATTTAAGTCTCAGAAATACATCATATCATCTCAAATACAACATCCCAAAATAACAATCATGTCTGAAACTGAGTACATCAAAATATCACAAAAACATAAATAGATAGATAACTACCACAAGTGTTTGCCTCCGCCTTCCTCCTCCCAATCAGCATTGTCTCCCCTAACCTATGTGTTGTAATAAGGATGGGGTCGGAACAACAATGTCTGGTGAATGAAAATATCAAGTCTTACCATAATAGTATTTGAACAATATCATTTAGATAAGTAATATGTCTTAGGCATCCTATACTATATCCTACATAGAATACCTCAAACTGTAGATTCGAAGGCCTTTCCAGCCCAACTCCATAACTTGCGTTCTTCCAGTCCAACTCTATAACATAACTTCAATTGTAGGCCAAAGGGCTTTCCAATCCTATGTAACTACTGTTAGTCGTGTGTCAGAGAATATACCCAAGCCACTTAATACCTTTTTAGTTGGAAATAGGCAGACTTTGACCATTTAATACCCATATCCCAGGCAGGTCCCCTTCATTTGATACCTAACTTAAGGTGGTCCCCTCTTTGGTACTCCCTAACTAACATCGCACGAAACCTCATCGGGCCACTTAATACTTCTTTATGGAAAGAGGCGGACCCTATAATAGCTACTTAATACCTCGACCCCGAAGTAGAACCATCCCGAGATTCCCCACTGCCACACCCAAATGAAAATCTTAACCATTTAATAATTCTTAAGTGGGAAGGAGGCGGACCCTACAACAGCCACTTAATATCCCCGACCCAGAAGCAGGTCGTAAGCATTATGACTCATAGCCCAAACTATGACATATTACATTAGTACAACTTTTCATAGGCGTTGGTAGCCGGATTAATTAGGGAGACTTAATTACCCTATAGAATTAGGACTAACCTTGTGTCTACCATGGATACTTATTATAGGCGAGGTCTCACATCAGTCAAAGTCACACTGCTAGGAGCCAGATTAGCTGCGCAGACTGCTGTGTGCTTCTGAGTGACCTCGCATCTCTATTACTTAGTCATAATTCCACTCTCCTAACATACTATCATATATACCTCACTGCATTTCATATTAAGGCTATATAAGGAAAACTCCTTATTCCTTTAATTATGGATCAATTTCCATAGTTATCGTTTATTTCCTTCCTATGGATTTTAATTCTTACTACTAACCTATTTATACTACGTGATTAATATGTTATTAATTATATGTTAATAATATATTTTTATGCTAATATATACACACATGTAAATTAGGCTAACTAAATATTCTTATGCGTGCGAAGATTTCGCGTCCTATATTTATCGTTTTAAATGTCAAAACTTCCAATTCATACAAGCCTAACTTCGTAAAATAACTTACAAATTAGCTTATATCCTTAGCCAAAAAATAGACTTACATTAAAATAGAATTAAATAACAAACTTATTTTATATTAATATAGTAGATTAGCACCTATAAAATTTACCATTTAAACCATTTATATTCAATTTAACTTTACATATACAATGGAAAAGGAGTTCATACTTAAATTATGGAAATAGACAGTCCAAACTACGAACAGGAGAATTCGTACTTTACACATAGTTTCCTAACTTATTTTCTTTTTAGAACCCTTTATCACAACAAAAGTTGGTACTTTATTTGGCCTGCAAAAAAGTTAGAAGTAGAATAGAATATAAAATATTTAAATTATAATAACAAACCAAAGTCTACTATTTTAATAAATATAAAACAAATGAGATTCCAACAAAATGTAAGAATTGACATTTCATTTGGGAGAATTTTGGGGTTTTAGTTTTAGGATTTTCATGAACAAAATTCTATAAAGCTTAAAACAAATCAAAACTTCTACTATACAAATGCAAAAATGTGAAAAACTAAGAATTTCACACACAGACGGTTTCCAGCTTCCTTTTGGATTTGCTTCTCGTTCCTAATCTCTCCTTCGGACTTATTCTTTTTGAAATATACAACAGTCGAATTGTGTATAAATTAGATTTAGAATTTAGAGATTAGAGAAGAATAAATGTAGAAGAAGAAATATATTTATCAACCTATTACCATTTTCCTTTGAATTTGAATTCTTGAATCTAGTTGAGGAAGAAGACTGACAGTGCTTCGCTAGCAATTCCAAATAATTTATGAATAAAAAGATGAGGAGTTAGCCTCTTATTTATAGTGGTTAGAAGGCACCAGAACCATCGGATTTAAGTCGGTTTAAAATAGTAAAATATGAGTTTCTTAGGTCAAACAAAACCCTGGCGCCGTCACAATCATTAATCGATCGCTCACCCTCAAGCAGTCGAGCGCTAACGGTCAACCGGCCATGGTGAGTGGTTGACCGGTCCATATTTGGGAACGCTAATTTGTTTGTTTCCATTTTCTTTTTATTTGGTTCCTTTTTAACACTACCATTAATGTTTTCTTAAACATTAAGTATCCCTTAACGTTAAAAAATATTTATTACCGTATTTAATTCTTTTACATTAACATTATTTAAATTGAAATTTTGAATTCGTTTGAATTATTTTAAATGCAAAACTTCAAACGTCAATAACTTTTCCATTTGATCTCTAGTTCCAAAATTTATATATGAAAGTTGACTGAAAAACCACCATGAATGCAATGGTACAAATTTCATGGACAAACTCAAACATTTAAAAAAATTCAGTTTTCAGCCTCTTTATTAATTAGTTAATTGCTTATTAATTTTATGGGGCGTTACAATAGAAGTAGTAAACTAAACAAACTTATCTTCCATTGAGGTTGCCTACCCTTAGCTTTATGTGTTGGACGTAAGCTGGTGGTAGGGCACTCTAAACCCAATGCTCATGCTGATCCATCTTTGTCGTTTTAAGGGTCGCCAAGGGTTTGACTTTGCTTAATTAACTCGTTTAGGTGTTCAATTCGGTTAGCACTTTGGATGTTAGGTTTTGGGGTTACAGCATGGGTAACCACCCTTCATATTGATAGAGTTAGGAGTATGCTTTAGAGGGCAATTTTGAAATTTGTTATAAATATCTTATTGGTAACTAATCTTGTTCAAAGTAAATCCACTAGCTAAGGTATTTACCAAAAAAATGTGTAAGACATAATTTTTTCCAAAATGTCAAACCACTAGCTAAGGTGACGTATGAACGTTAATATTTAAATTGTTCGATAATCGCTGAATGAATTTACACATTTGAGTAGCACAACCGTAATGATGAATACTCCAAAAAAACACATGATTTAGTTAATTTATAATCATTGTAAATTAATTGAATTAATTAATATTTATGAAATTAATTGCTAAATTTATTTTATTTGTTTGAATAACATTAAAATGTAGTAAAGTGCGTACATAAAAGTTATAAGGGCGCGTATCGATATACGATATCGATAGAATATTTAAATTAGATTTATATGGATTAACTGCTAAGTGATTTTGGAAATTTTTGAGGGCCATATGCCACCTTTTATGGCCGGCCATAAAAAAGGGAGAGGATCTGATGAGAGTTGATAAGCAATTAAATAGAAATTTTTAAAGAAGGAAATGAAAGGTTTTAGTGTTTCATATAAAACAAATTCTCTATTATTCATTTTTTTGGCTCTACAGACCATCCACTTTTTTTACTCCTCTCTTCCTTATCATGGCCAAAATTCATCACCTCTGTAGCTTAGAAGTATTCCAAAATCAAAATAAAGTCAAATAATAAAGATGGTTGATACCTCCTGATCTTTGTAAAATCTAGAGGTTGATTCAAGAATCTTGGGGCATTTTATTCATCATTCAAGGTGCATTCTTTTGGCTACATCTAAAAGTAAAATTCTAGTGTTATTTATTCTTATATTTATTTTGTTCATATTATTTAGAACTTTTGCATACCACATCTGTTTATAAGCCTATCTATTTAACTTGAACTAAATCTCCTTTTTCACATCCCTTTAATAATATATATAAGTTTATAATGCTAATTTAATTTAAATACATTTTGTGCTATATTCATTTCTTATTACATGTTCTGCTTAACGTTAGGGATATGACATGTTATATTTTATCTAATTAGTTGTTCAAGTTTTTTCATATAGTGTAGATCTAAAATTTTACCATGAATTTATATATGCCTAAGTTGTCCTGTTTGTTCTTGTTCGTAAATTATTCTTTAACCAAAAAATTTATTTCGATTGAAATATAATTTCAAATCAATCGATGTGATTTTATTTTGTTTTAACTTGAGTAAATTACATATGTTTTTTATTTGAAATCATTTAGAAATTGAATATAAGTTTTATATGATTGTTGTTTGTATATGATTCCTTTGATATCATATACTTTTGTTTGAAAGTTGTTTAAAAAAAACCATAAGTGTTGTGCAAAATATCATCTACTTTTAAATCCTTCCTAATTTAATGTTAGCCTTTTAACTTGTTAACTTTAAATTCCAACACATATACTAAATTACAAACTATACATATACACATGTTATTTTAATTTTAAAACATAGTTTGTAATTAATTACATATGTGTATGTGTATGTGTTGTCTTGGTTTAAAGTTTATATAATATACTTTTCTATAAAACCACAAATTTAATTTTAAAATCCTTACTAAATTGAAACTTGGTCCATACTTGTTAATTATAGATTACAAAATATGAGGATGGTCAAAATTAATTTATGCATATATGTTTAAGAGTTTAATTGCTGATATGAATTGGTACTGAATGAATATGTAAAGGAATGAGGAAAGTCCTCTACCTTTCCTTCTTCACAAATACCTACTTTAATTAATTAATTATCTTGTTATAAATATAACTTTTCTTCTGACTATTAGTAAAATACCTTTTTAACATATTATGTATAAATGTAAGTAAACTTTGTATGTACATATATTACTATTAATTACATGTTTTAAAATAATAGTATGGACAACAAAGGTATGTATAAAAGGGAAATATTCCCATTGTAGTTTTAACCTGAGTACGTATATATGTGCACATTAACTACGTATACTGCTTATATGTTGCACTTACACTTTACATATATGAATGTATGAATGTATTTGATAGATTCATTATCATATATTTGAATTTAATTTGAATTTAAACTTTCTTTTAACAAAATTAAACAAAATAAGGTTTTATCTCAAGCTTCATAAGATTGGATCTGATAATCTTTTAGACTACATTGGCCTAATAGATCCAGAAATATGAAAAAATTTGAAATCTGCTTATTTCACATTCTTTTGACTGGCCCAATTCCTATAATGGTATTAGGGCCCGATGTCTATGCAGTCCAAAATTAGTAATGTTATGACTAAGCCGAAGGAGAAGGTGGAGCATTAACTAGAGGAGATTTATGATCTTAATACACAATATCAACAATAACTCTAGGGAATGTTCACCAGTGCTTTGATGCGGAGTCGATTCATCGTCAAGAGGTTGAGGGTAATTTTATATTTATATGTAAGTATACAATGTTGTGATGAACATGATGTAGTATTGTTAGACATGTTAGAACGTGTGAGTGTAGTGTTTGATTGGATAATGCATTATTCAGACCTGTTTGATGTTGGTAATAGGTTTGATAAGGTGCTTGATGTTGATAATTTTCTATCTTTAAATGTATTTACATGCTATATCGTTATTATTGCTTGTTTGGCATTGCTGGAATGACTATATTATAATATTATGTTGATTACATTTTTCGAAAATGAAATGGAGCAGTATTGTATCAAAGCTTAAAGCATGGCGTAGAAAAAAGTGTAAGAATAATATCACAGGGAAAATTTGTTTTTGTAATATTTAAAAAGCCATAGAAATAGTGTTAGAAAATAATTTCCTGTGAATAACTTTGGAAAATAATGTTGTAGCAATGATGTAGGAAGAAAATGTATTGAAATCCACCATACTCCCTACGGGTTCCTTAGGAAGGCTTGTGAAATAATTTTATCCCTCACACCTTTCTGATGCTAGACATGGCATAAGCGTGACTTCAGAATAGTGTCTTCTAAAGCTGTATTTATGTCATATTGTCATCGTAAAACCAGTATGTTTGTGCAATGTTGGTATGTAAGAAACCGTTGTCTAACAACGATCATGAATTTGACACCATATGATAGAAAATTCAAGTTTAATTTTGGTTACACTCGAATATATCTACAGTAATCCATGCAAGTACCGTAGATAACAAAACATGCCAAGAAAAGGTCGCATTATATTGAAGGCCTTCTTCATTTTTATTTTGATAAAAGAAAACTATTGCTTTGAATTTCTAAGATCTTGAAGTCATACCTTATCTTAAAAAGTGAAGAGAAATGCTCAATATATAGGAAAAAGACTTAAAGCTTACATTTGATGCGAGCATTCTTACTCGAATGTAAGCTTTACGTCTTTTTCATACTCCGCAATTTTCATCACATGATTGTTTTTTCATTGACTATAGACGAAAATATTACGTTTGATGAGCATGTACTTCCGTCTGATGTAAAGATCAATCAGTCAATTTGATTAAATCTGTAAATGTGTCAAAGAACATGGTCAGTAGATATTTATATGTGTAGTTGCATGTTGAAAGATGGATTAGAAATTTGATATTTATGGGTATTATAAATGAGGGAGGAAGTTATGGTTTATTGAAAAAAAAATATGTTTTAAATTTGATTTCTATCTTAACGTAGCATTTATTCTATTGGTTGTATCATAGAAGAAAAGGTTTGTCAGTAAAATAGAAGTTGTATTAGATCAGCATAAGACTGTTAAACGGGTTGGGTCAGATGTAAATCGGTTGGTTTGGAAATTAATCTAACCTATTTAGAATAAAAATAAACCCAACCCATTAGACCCATTTTCGCTAATTTAATGGGTCAACCTAACCCAATACGTTGAATCTATTTTAAACGAAACTGCAGAAAAAACTATAAAACAAAGAAAAAACAACAGCAACAATCAATCTACTATAGCAAAAATTGAAGCATTAATTTCATTTTTATCAGTTTCATGTATAGAACTACACCATATAATCAAGAGTGAAAAAATCATTTAAGAACAACAATATTTGCAGCAGTTAACCAATATACAACATTTGTAGAATTTAATACAACAATAATAAAAAACTTATCCATGCATAAACTTTTGGAGTTGATGGGTAGGAACAATCTAAAAGGAAAGTTATATGATTTGTGTCGTGGATGAGGTCACTTCCTTGAAAGTGAAATTCAGTACGACTTTAGTGTAATCGATAATTGCGGTCCGCTCTTAAAGTTTAACACAATGATCCTTCAAACTTATGCACTCAAAGTTGAAGGATTCGGAGATTTGTATATGTCATTGTCCAAGAGTTTTGAGTATATTTGGAAAATTTATTTTATTTCAAAGAAAATTGCGGAGAGAAAGAAATGAAGAAGATGGTCTTTTTTTCTATAAATTTTGTATGCTTTTTCTTGAAAAGAGCGAAAGGAGGGAGTACAAAAATAAATATATAATTTGCTTCTCCCTCATGAGCCCATCAATCATAATAAATAAGTATTCCATAAATATAAACGTTTTCTCATTGATAAAGAACGCAAAATGTCAAGTAATGAAAAGACTTTGGTTTTTTTGTAGTTATCCAACAATCCCTTGCTAATTAAAATAAAAATCAAAGAAGATGAATGAAAATAACCTTGGTAAGAAAAAGGTTTCATACGTAAGTACCAACGTGTTATGATTGAACTGATACATAAAGAAGTAAGTTCAAAACTTAATTTAAGTATTGAATTTCTTCTTGAACTACAAAATTTGGGTTTATTAACTTAGTCTAAGTAGTGAATTTCTCTTGAACTACAAAGATTTTGATTAAGGTCTCACAATATGTACTATACCTTCAATTCTACAAATTTCACCATAAATATGTGCTTTCAATGACTATGCATCTACCTTGGGAACTCATGAGTGCTCTAGAGAGCTCAAGTCTCTCATAGAATATGGCCCGCCTTCAAATCCCAGTAGGTGAGTCCATCAAGTGCTCTATTTTAGCACCACCACTTACGGCTATGGACTCATTGAGTGTAAAATGCTCAACCTCAATAAATAAATAAGCAATAATTCATCAAATGCGTCTCAAAAGCACCACCAATAATAGTTATGAATTATATACAATAATAAGGCACTACCTCAAATAAATAAATGAAGGTCATCAAATGCATCTTAAAAGCACCACCAATGCTTGTTATGGATTTAAAAAGAGAAAACTAGCTCAGACTAAGATATATCAGTATATTCATCAAGTGTGTCTCAAAAACACCACCAAAAATGGCTATGGAATATACAAAGTAAGTATGCTCAAACTCATAAAAAATAGTATAATCCATCAAGTGCATCTCAAAAGCGCCACAAAAATATGGTTATGGATTGTAAAAAACAAAGAATTTCAAACTTACATTAAATAGAAGAATCCATAAGGTGCATCTCAAAAGCACAAACAAAAACTGATTATGCAATATATAAAAACAAAGAAGCTCAAACTCATATTAAACAGTATAACCCATCGAGTGCATCTCAAAAGCACCACCAAAAGCTAGTTATGGATTATATAAAAGTAAAGAAGCTCAAAATTATGTCAAATAGAAAAATCCATCAAGTGCATCTCAAAAGAACCACCAAAAATTGGTTATGGATTATGTAAAAGTAAAGAAACTCAAAATAATATCAAATAGCAAAAACCATCAAGTACATTTTGAAAGCACCCCCAAAAAATTGGTTATGGATTATATAAAAGTAAAGAAGTTAAAAATTATATCAAATAGAAGAATCTATCAAGTGCATCTCAAAAGCACTACCAATAATTGGTTATGGGTTATATAAAGCAATCAAACTCATAAACATAAAATATTAAGGGTAAGAGTAATCACGTTTCATTTTTTGACCACTAATGGGTATTCATCACATTTTCCCCTACTCTAGGCTTGGGTCGCATTTCACTTAAAGATTCAACGAATAAAATCCTTGAAAATCATATATTGTTGAGATTACTCGTTTCACTAATTTCTCGATTGCTTTAGATTAAAAATAGATGTGTCTTGTTTTTCCATTACACACTTCTATAGAAATTCCAATGTTCATCGGTTGAGTTATGGATGTATCTGCTCACATCATAAGTAACAGTATGTTTAACAATTCAAGAGAAAAATGATGCTTACTCTAGTTTTGCCACATTCATTCTCTATCAAATTATGTTATTTCTTATAGATGCAAGAACAATGGAGAGATAACATAGGTTCCACAAAAAAAACAATCAAATCTTTCTAAAAATTTCTCAATGTTGTGAGAAATCCACTTTGAAAAAAAAAATTCATTTTCTTAAACTAGCCTCTTGTAAATCTGTAGACTCGTATTAGAAGGACAAAAAGGAACTCACAATCAAACACCTAATGTCCAACGTTGATTTTTTTTTAAGAATGCGGTAGACCTATTTTAGCTTGATACCCCGACACTTAAAGAAATTATAGTTTGCAGAACACCTATCCATAATCTAATAATAGTTCTTTTTGGTTATTTATGAGGAACCATGTTATGTATGAAACAATCTAACAAAGTAGTTTTCCCCACATACATTCTACCTTGTGAAAATCAAATATTCAATTTTATATCATTGTTTGTGTTTAATATAATTTTAACATGTTTTATTTTCATACATACAAACAAATATCAACACAAAATCCGTAAAAATAATGATTAAACAATACCAACATGTATTAACGCGATACTCAATTCATATCATTCTTTTATCATGCATACATAAACTCATAAAGTATGCACTTATACGGTGTGATATGCCAAACATAGGGCCTAGTAATAATGTTCATATAGAGGGGAAAATCATATCAATCTAGAACGCATAAAACTTCCTTTCTGTATACAAGTTTTACGGTACGCGCTTCGTGCGTGACGTTGACATTTATTTTATAGTATTTACTATTTGTTAGATCCTATTTTTATGGAGTAAGATTTGATAATATTTGTAGAGGAGCGTAAAGAAAGTTTGAATTTGAAAGTGAGGTTAATTGTTGGTCCTATTTTTAAGTGATATTAAGTTTTGATAAAGTGTATAAAGGGGCATTTTTGGTAGTTCGGCTGACATCAAAAAATGAGACACCAAAGATATTACAACTATTATTAAAGATATACTTAACAAAACTCTTTTTTGTTTTCAATATAATCAAATTTTAGTTCATACATGCATTTTAAATTAAATAATTTCTGCATGTTTATAAACATTGTACCCGCCAACTTTACTAAGCCAAATAAATATTCTTGGAACATGTATTTTTCTTTAGGCTCACATATCGGTTAAAATTACCATTTTTCATGTTCAAGATCATATGAGTATGTAACAACTCATACCTCAATGGGCTTAAATTTCGATGAAAATCAAACCCAAGTCCATCAAAGCACAGATCATTGGATTTGGCACCTGCAAATAAGCATGAGCATTATCAAAGATTGATAGAAATCTAAACTCACAGCGGAAACAATAATAGGATAAAAATACCGAATATGATCACCATTTTGTAATTAATGGTATTCCTTGGATAATAGGTTGTCACATCAGCATCGAGCATGAGAGAAAAGAAGACTTCTCCATCAACTAACACATCCAGCTCCAGTGAACTGTTCCTCTAAATCTATCCTGCGGGTTGTAATGAGGAGGGGGTCAGAACAATGTTCTGGTGACCGGAAAATCTATAAACTATCATAACATAAATTTATATCGATCAATTTCCATTTAGTTGTTATGTCTATTAAGGTTAGTAATTCTAATCTAACCTTGCATTGCACGCACGATTACTTACCTAACCCTTCCCAAGGTACAAAATACTGACAAAGCCTTATCAACCACCCAATACTTTCAAATATATTTGACACTTAATACTTCTAAATATGAAGCGGAGTTCTATAATCACCAATAATACTATTAAAAGAGAAATAGGAGGACTCTACCATTTAAGACCTCAATCGAGGTAGACCCCGTCATTTAAGACCTATTCCCAAGGTGGCTTCCTAACAATGTGGTCAATGGTCGGTGGGTCTAGCCACAAAGACCTCTAACCACTATTTAAGGCTTTCAACATTTAATGTCCAATTATTACCACATCTATCTCCAATAAAATCGTAGCTATGTAAGATAGGGTACCCAAGCCACTTAATACCTTTAAAAGGACTAGGCGGACTTCTAACCATTTAATATCTATATTCTAGGCAGGTCCTATATCACTTAATACCTATCCCCAAGCGGACTCCTCGCTGGTATTATCGTTATTACGGCCTTAGCAATGTGAGAGACTGTACCTAAGCCACTTAATACCTCATTAATAAGGACTAGGCAGACCCTTGACCATTTAACACCTATTTATAGGTAGGCCTTTTGCATTTAATATCTAACCCCAAGGAGGACTCCTCACTGGTACTATCTAGCAAACATCGTTTAGAGTCTCACTAGGTTACTTAATACTTCTTTTTAGGAAAGAGGCGAACCCTGGATCAGTCACTTAATACCTCAAACCCAAAGCGAACCCTTCCCAAGATATCCACTATCACTCTTAATTATTAGTTTGGAGCCTCACTAGGTTACTTCTTTCGGTAGGGAGGAGGGTCCTAAAATAGCCACTTAATACTGAAGTAAACCCTTTTAGAGACATCCTTATTTATTTGGAATCTCCCTAGGTTACTTAATACTTCCTTTTAAGAGAGAGGCGGACCCTACAGCCACTAATACCTCAAACCAGAAGCGAACCCCTATAGAGATATCCTTCACCACTCCTAATTCCAAATTTGGACCATTTAATACTTTTTAATTGGGAAAGAGACGGCCCTCAAACAGTCACTTAATACCTCTGACCCTAAAGCAGGTCCTATCTCTTGTAAAGTCATAGGTCCTAGGATTAGTGATACCTCACATCAATAGTAAATGTAGTCGACTACTGGTAGCCTCAAAGTGAAGGGCAGTCTTTCGTCGGATGACTTTACTGACCTCGCATCACTAACCAACTAAGTCCAATTAACTATCCTAAGTCTTTACTTATACTATCTTAGGTTGACACTGGACTTAGCTTACTAACTCCCTTTTTATTTAAGGCAATAAGATTTACCTTAAATACTTATCTACCCATAAATCCCCTTTTAATGCTTATAATTGTCAATTTATCCATAAAATCCTAATGAGCATTTCCTAAGACATTTATGTATGATTACTAATTTCAGATTAGTAATCTTTTTTAACTATTCCATAGTTATTAATTCAACTTCTTTATTTATCAGTCTCATTAATCCATTTACCCTATCAAATTATTACAACTCCCATATTTATTACCATTTATTTCCCATTTTTTGAAGTGACGACCTTTTAAATTCATTTTCCATTAATTAGTTATCTTGAATGAGAATATTACGTGTAAGCATCGTTATTAGCTTGTTTTATTTATTATAAGCGTAGTAAATTACGTACAAATATCTACTTTTATCAAATATATTCTTGTCATATACATTCACTAAAATATTCTTTTCTATGTTCAATTGTTGGAATCATATCTAAAAAGACTCTCTGCTATCATTTCCATAAATTAGTCCAAAACAAAATATTTAACTTTAAAATATAAAAGATTACATCGTCTGAAATTACAAGGAATAATCATTTCTTTTCATTACTGAAATAGACAGTGTAAAACACAATGAATTCATACTTTACACATCTCTTTCTCTTTTTATTTGCATCTATTTCTTGCTACATCAAACGCTGTATTTTTTCTAAAAGGGAAAGAAATCAAACTAACTTACAAATATTAAACATATCTAAATTCCAACAATCCAAACATAGAAAAGTTTACACTCCAACAATCCAAACATAAAAAAGTGTACATTCCAGCAAGATTGGGGTAATATTCCAAATTCATAACATTATTATACAACTTATTTTCTGATTTGGAGTAAATTCCATTCAAATCAATATTCTAAATTTATACTTTTTTGACTGATTTCCAGATCAGATTGTAAACAATTCTAAATCAATTCATAAACAAGAATATGTGGACGTATTTATTATATTCAATTTGTTGCCTACAACTCATATACAACTATCCAGTTAGGCATAATAATCAAATAAACACCAACAGTATAATTTTCATATTATAACAATCTATAAAATTTCTCACTCACCTTTTGAAAGCGAACCAAATCTTCAGATCTGAAGTAGAATCTTAAATTCACCTCCAAATCCTTTTCAATCCATTAAATATGTATAAAAGGGTATATACATATATTAGAATTAAAGTTTTGAGAAGAGATTTGGGATTGGAAGAGAAAATATATACAAATATATAAATTGTAATCCGGCATTTTAACCTGGCTATATCCGAACTGATTGGACAAGTTAGACTCGACTGTCATCAAGGCTAGTAGCCCAGCGCAATGATTTTGGGGTCCAAAAATCAAGCATAGATGATAATATGTAGCAGAAGCATGAAAGCTCGGTACTCTCCAAAGATGGATCGGGTACGAACCATATTCAACACTATGGATCATATCGTATTGATTCCACAACTCAATTTTGCAGCGATGATCGGCCAGTAACTCAAAATCTACACATGCTATCAACATGAAACTTATAGTACAAGTTTATTACAACATTAGGAACATCCCCTAGGGATCTCATTCCAATTGGAGGATGTTGGAGGGATCAGCATAACTCCTTTTGGATTTCAAGCAACACTACTTCACGGAAAATGCGATATCTCACAAACCGTACGATGGAATTGCATGAAATTTTGGGAGCAAGTACCTAACATCATGGGGCATCCCTCATAAGGATCACAGCCAATTTGGATGCACTAATAAGGATCGGTATCGATCCCTATTGTGGGCCCCGATGGGGCTGCAAATTATTGGGTAGCCTCAGCCTCCCGAACCTTCTGCCAAAATTTCAATCTGATCCGTGCACGTCTTTCCCTATAAATACAGCAGACATGGCGTTAGAAATGGGATCCTACTTTCTCTGCCGAGGCTCTACCATTTTCATTCTTCACTTTTGTACTAATTGATCCTAGCTGATCCAAACATTCTTGTAATCATAATCAAGTGGAAGATCAATAGAAATATGAAGTGGACGTAGGCCAAGATTGCTGAACCACTATAAAAATTTGTGTGTTCCTTTATGATTTTTGCTATGTTTTAATTTCATTCTTCATTTAATCTCTACTAGATTCTATTGGGTATTGATGCCCATTTTTGGCGTCAACATTTTGGTGCTTTCAGTGAGAATCGAATTCTCAGCTTGATTGGATCTCATCATCTACTTTTGAATTCCCATAAGATAGATCCAATTGTTAACTGACAAACTTCCTATTTACTCAGATTTGAAGGAAACTAAAGGAAGCCGATAGCCATGGTTAGAAGAATTAAATCAACTTCCCGCGGAGCTGAAAGAAATGATGATGTTGGTGTTCTTGTTTGGAGTTGTTCAAGTGTTCATGTCCACTTGGAAGGGATCGGATTCACTCATGTATGCAAGTTCTTGGGATCAAATGCTGAAGTTTGCACTCAAGTTAGCCAAAATGGCGGATCCCTCTCTCGAAGCCTAGATGGCTGATCCCTCTCTCAAGGCCAAAATGGCTGATCCCTCTCTCAAAGCCTAGATGGCCGATCCCTCAAATCTCAACTGCAATCAGTCCCTTAGCCTAAATGACTAGAACTTGTATTTAACTTATTCATGTCAATTTAAAAGTAAATTCTTCGTTTGTAAATATTTTCAAAAACTTGCATTCATATCTTTGTAAATAAATCTTGCTTTAGGAATTTTTCATGTTGCATTTCGATTTTGTAGGTAGTATTCGCTTAAAACCCTCACGAGATAACACTCGTCCTACTAGGGACGTCTAGAGGTTAAACGGCTTGTTGCATATGCTCAATGCAATCGTACTCCCTATGAAAGTGGATTTATCTTAGTTTTTCTTTATTCGAGAACGAATAAAAAGATAAGTGTGGAGGTATTTGATGTGCACGTAAAAGTGCATATTTTTACTTCCATATTTAATCTACTTTTATTTAAATAAATGAGCATATTAGAGTATTTTACATGGTTAAACCAAAATCTAAAGTGTTTTCAAATTATCATTCATCTTCATGTGGGGGCAAAATAGTCATTTATGAATGTGTTAATTTTTGATGAAATTTACTTGTACATTTTAATGTTGTTTTGTAGGAATTTGAGTGAATATTGGAAGTGGCTTCATATATCTATGCATGCACAAGAGAAGGAAGACAAAAGAATGAAGAAATAAAAGAATTCATATAATCATGGAGGACCCCACCTACCCACTAACCATGATCTACAATTAAGAGCTAATGCACATGTTAGTGGGGATTAAAAGCACATGCATATTTAATGGAGGATTAATTTCATGCTAATGCTAACTTGGAGGCCACACTTTCTAAGGGGAATTTTGGGTAGTCTCCTAAAATATGGATTAGGGTTTTAGTCATATATAAATAACTCACTTATGTTCATGTAAATGATTTTTTTCTTCTTATCATAATATTACTTCTTATGAAAATTGTAGCCCGAAATTAAATGAGAAATAAAATGGCTTCCTAAACCTCTTCTTCTTTTTCTACTTTTATTTTATTTTATGCTCATTTATATCTACATGCTCTCTTTCTTCTATTTCATGTTAGTAGATTAGCTTTCTTTTCATTGCAATTAGTTTTAATTTTATGCAAGTAGTTTATTTCTCTTTTATTTTAATTATCTTGCACTTTCCTTGCTTTTTAATGTTGCAATCTACATGTGTTGAAATGATAACAAATATGAGAAGCTAAACCCCTTCAATTTAGGGGTAATGAAGCTCTCTTAAATCATGTAGATTCAACATATTTGCTAATTTATGATCTCTTTTTATGCTTCATGGAAAGTTGGATTACGATGTAAGTCTATTAGGGAATTTGATAGCCTATGTTGTAATCACAAATGGGCTATGCTTAATCCAACATAAACACAATTTACATCATCATCTAACTAAGTGATTTTGATCATGGAATTAAAATAGAATCAAAATTTGATGATCTATGTTACTAATAAAAAATAGTAAATAGATCATGCTTAAAATTGATTTTGTTTTAGTTTGATATTCATTTTCATGACATTTAACAAAGTTGTCTTAGTTGTTGTATTAACGTTGGATGGTTTAAGTTTTGTTAATTAATAACATAAATCGACTATACTTATGATAAATACATCACTAAATCAACTTAGATTAAAATGAGAGATCATAGATTGATTTTGTGTTTATTTTATGTGAGAGTATGAGAGTGGATTTGCCTCTAAATTGTCTCTTAATCTCATATTTTTATTCACCTTTGCTCTAATTTAATTTTTGCTACTCTTCTTAGTTTAAAAGAAACTTGAAAATTTGGGTTAATTTGATTGAGTAGAATTTAAAATCAATTCAATTCCCTATGGATCGACCCGTACTCGCCACGAACTAAAATTGTATGTCGTGCACTTGCAGTTATTTTTATTACATTTTTCAGCAATTTTCTGACCGATAGAAAATTCGTCGGCAAACAAGGTTTTATCGCCGTTGCCGGGGAATATATTTGATTTTAGTTTTACTCTTCAAATTATTTTATTTTATTTTCATTTTTTGTTTGTTCTTCTTAAAAACCAAAAAGAAAAAAAATTGTGCATTTGTTTTGTTTTCAATTGTTTTGACTTAGTCGTGTTTGGTTTTATTTTCTTTTATTTCAAAATCAAAACTGGTGCATTACCGCCTCTGTTCAAAATTTTGCATTACAATGTTACACTGGGTTCAAAATTTACAGTTTTCTGTTACACTGTGTTTTACAAAAAAATTTCTATTCTCCCAGTCCACTTCTGCCACCAGCACCCCACTGCAGCACCTTCGCACCTCTGCCAATATTTCACTGTTGTTCTTCAGTGCACTGTGCACTGCAACAAGCACAACTTCCTGTGCACACTGCACATCATCATACACTTCAACAATAGCCACTACCTACCTCATACAACATGTCATACCACAATACATCAATTCACCAACATACCACAATACATCCACAACCATAACCACATAACAACACTTCAACCATCATACAACCATCTTTCATACTGTCCATAGCCATCATTTCAATTGCCTACTCCACCACTTCACATACTAACTTCGCTACTGCCATTATCCTCTGCTTTCAACATATATCATTATCAACATACATCATCACACCAATATACATCTGCCGTCAACAGTTTTACATTGCACATCAACTTGCTCCTACCACCACTGCAACAGTACCAACCATCAGCAACTCACCTGTCAGCATAACAAGCAAATACACATTTCCCCTCCTTACATCCCCACAAACCTCTTCACACAAGCACTTCACCAACCTAAATTAAACTTCCACTGCCACCACTCTTCCGCCTGGAACAACCCTCCCCTGAATTGAACACTGCCCCACCACTGCACCTTTGTTATCATTCATCTCCTAACCAATACTTCAACCATCTTCATCAATCACCTCCAACAACCATCTGTCATACTATCCTTAACCATCATTCCAACTCTTCCACCACTGTCATCACCACCTTCCCCTTTGCAAAAATATCAAACTGATGTACACTACTACAAGTGAAACAACAACTCCACAACCAATACAACAGTAACTCATCTCATACTCATCTCTGTGCACCTTCTTGCCTTACCACCTGACAATCCTTCTACAACATTCATTACTTCAACTTCTAACACTCCTCTCTAAATAACCATCCATCTTTCACATACCATCCTACTTCAAACAATGCACTTGCACACTCATTTCCTCACCATCAACATCAACATATCTACTAACAATCACTGCCTTGCTCCCACAAAACAACCTGAACCCAAATCTCATACTTCACCTACTCATATACAACTCCACAGTGCACTTCTAACATATCCACCTGCACACTTCTACAACTCCACAGTGCACCAACCATTTGAAACTGCCACACTTCACTACTGCTCCTCCACCAATAACTTTCCATATACAACAACTTTTCCTCATCCGTACCTTCCTCCAGCAAACCAAATCTCATACTTGCACATTCCACTTTCACTACAAACTCCACACTTCTCCTCGGCAATTAGAACCCATTCTCCTTGCATATCAAACCACCATACCTCAAAACATTCAACAACTGCCTGGCATGTATCCCTCAACCATCCCTCAACAACATACCATATCATCCCCTGCCCACCACCAATCCCCACTGCATTTCATCTACCACTGCCGCAACCTCATTTCAACATCCATCTTTGCCTCAAACCGTCCACCACATTACATCCTTCCTACTCAAACTCACATTTAACCAGCAATACTTCAACAACATCTACACTCTATCACTCATTCACCTCACATCACCATAGCCTACAGAATCAACCAGTAGCTGTCTCCTCAAACACCACTTCCTCCCCGCTACAATTGAGCAAACCCGCTACCTCTTCGAATCGATCCAATCCACTTTCTTCTTCTAACCACTAAACTGTGAAAAGCATCGCCCCTCTGTTAAGTTCACCCACCTCACAAAACTGCATATCAAAACCACCCTACCTCCTCTAAACCATACAACTTGCATCAACTAAACATGTTGCTTCATCCCCAAATCGCGAATCCCCAATCGACTGAACTTACCACACTGTCTTCACCCAATTCGCGACAATCTGCAAACGACCCAAACCCAAATTGACGATCCTCGAATCGACAACCATCGTGACCACAACCAGAAACTGCGAACATTAACTGAACAATCAACTTAAACCAAAAGTGAAATTTGAGTTTTGAGTTTGAGAGAATTGTGTATTTCCTGCGATTGTGAATTCTGAGTGAAACAAATTTTTTTTTAGTTCGTGTGAAGAATTGTATTCACTTTTCTGGTTGAGTTGTTTTATTTGCAATAGTTTGGATTGTTGAGTGCTTATTGGGTCGGGCCCTAGTGGAGTTAATAAAAAAAACAACAAGTAGTTTTCATTTGTTTTAGTTTTTTCTTTGATATATATATATATAATAAAATTTGTATATATCTTGTTTTTAGTTTCAAGTTGCAAAAGCAGAAATTCAAAAGGAAGAATCGCTTGCTAGTTTGCTCTGCTTGCCAAATTGCTTGCTTAAAAAAATTGCTGCTTTGAAAAATAAATAATTTGCTAAAATTCCTGCATGCTCCGGTATCATGCTCTCATCTCTTGTTTTTATTTACTTTGCATTGTTGGTTTCTTACATTTAAAAAAAATTCAAAAACAAAAAAAATCAAATTTCATTCGTATTTGCATTATTAAAATCACGTTTAATTTCTGTTTTGCATTCATATCATCTTATTTTATTTTCTAAGGGCAACACCCAAATCCACATAAGGTAGGGGATTTCATCACCCCTTCCTTGGCCCACAAATTGCATATCATAGTAGAACTTGACTAATAATAACGGTTAGACTTCGGACTTAAGAGAGTCACGAGCTCACCTAGTGCTTAATTGTATATTAACAAGTTGTCTTCTTTCGACAATTTATATTCTTGGTGTCTAGGCTATGGCAGAGAAATAATCAGTTATAAATATTACGGTGATTCATAAATATTATAGTGATAGTTTCTATGAATGTACTTAAACCTTCGGCCGTATTGCTACGGTGATTCGTGGTGCATCGATAACTCATGTATGTTACCTGGCTAAGAACTATTTTGTTGGATTAAGACAAAGTGTGATTATACAATTTTGGGTTAGGAGCTACTAAGGACAGAAAATTTGTAATTAAGTCCTTGCATTCATTTAGTTGAATTAGTTCATGCATATTTAAAAAAAACAACAAAATCCAAAAGTAAAAAAAATTGCATTTTAATTAACTTAGTTTTTAAATCTTTTCCTTTATAAAAAAAATCATTTTATTTAAGTTAGTTTTTTTTAGGAAAACAAAAATCCAAAAAAAATAATAATATAATCTTTTCAAAAACAAAAACATTTAAAAGAAAGAAAAAATTTTGAAAATCCAAAACACAAAACAAAAATCAAATCTCTCTTTTGAAAAATAAATTCTCTTTGGTAAATACTTTTCCTTTTAAAAAACATTTTTGAAAATATCCGAATTTTCTTACTCGCCAGAATTTTACAATAGTTGTGAAAATCAATATATCCATATAATTCCACACCAAATTCTTATGGATATTTTAATAACAACTATTGTATAAACAATTTGGATTTTGTAGAATAAAATTCTCAAAATAATGAGTAACCCTCAACTCTTGAAAAGAGTATTGAAACTATTTGTTCTTTACTTGAATAACGAAATCAAATGATAAATAATTTGAGTAATTCATATCTGTGCAACAACTCAAGCAAAGGATTTCAAAATAATCCAAATTTTAATTCACTTCAAAATTCTAACAAATTTGATTCTAACCCATGTCAATACAATTTCAAACTTCAAAATGAATTTCAAAATCAAAATGGAAATGTGAACCACTTTTTAAATGACTTTGGCAATGGGAATAGTTTCAATTACGGTGCGATTGACAATTTTTACTCTCAACAATTTCAAATTGAAAATTCTTAAGTTAATAATTATGAATTTGAATTCGTTGAGCAAATGAAAGAAAACGGAAAAAATCACGCGAATTTATTGTTTGAAACCTACAAAAAACAACATGAGCAACAAAATCAAATCCTAACAATTGACGAGTCAAATAATAATACACCTTTTACCAAAATTGACGATTTTCAAATAACAGCTTTTGAAATTGAAAACGACAATCTTAATGAAGTTGTTGAAAATGCGATAATTGGGTTGGATTTCAATTCTTTTGTGAGTGTGGAACCAAATTTAAAATTCGATCTTCCTTTTTCCGATCTTGAAAAATTGAATACAACAACTTTAGATTTTGAACATGATACATGCAATGAAGTTGTGAATAATTTAACAAAGGAACACGAATTTAGTGAACACAAATTTTTTGGACTTTTCGAAGATAAGTTGTTGAATTTTGAAGGGATAGGCTTAAATCACCATTTTGATTTTAAAATAAATAATTATGAAGAATTTGTCAATGATGAGTTTGAATTTAAATTTGGTAAAAATAAACATGAACTTCAACCAATTGTTCTATCTACCCCAAAAATCAACGAAAATAAAACAACTCATACGCTTTTTAATAAAACGACATTCTTTTTTCCAAATCAACATTCAACTTTGAAATCTTTTATGGTTCGGTTTTTTTTGCTTAAGCTATGCCTCTCATACTTGACGGGACAAATGAATTGGTCTTTGGAAGACAGTTTCATTTATTTTTTAACGGCGTATTTTCTAATGTCGTGTAAATAATAATCATTTCATTTTCATGTAATATAGGTCACACTTTTTATTTTATTTTTCTCCTTTCACTTGGGTTGATTATGGGGACACTGTCAAAATCAAGTGTGGGGAGGAGTCTCATGTTCATTTTTGATTTTTCATAGTTTAGTTTTTTGCATTTTCTTTCCAAAACTCAAATAAAAACCCAAAACAAAATTTCTTTTTAGCATTTTGATTTATTTTTGAAGAAACACTATAGGATAAGTATAGGTTTTTGGTTATTAAATTGAAATTTTTGAAAATTTATTTGTTTCAACAAAAAAAAATAAAGTTTGATTACAAGTAATAATGGTTTAACTAGTATATAGGAAGGTTCATGGGTGTTAATTATGAAGTATATCCTAATTGAAATCTATGTTTAATGAGTGGTTGATTTAAAGTAAATGCGATAATATTTTTGATCTTCGAAGTTAAGTGGTGCTAAGATGATGTTGCAAAACTCTCTCTTCATAAAAAAACAAAAAAAATTGTATATATGTATATATTTTATTTACACCCATAGTCGTAGGTGTACACACTTGTGTCTACACTCGCCACGCTCTATACTCTTCTCACGTAAGCCCGCAAGACAGTGCATGGACGGTATATCTGGTCTTAGTTATCTAAGTTAGGTGTATGTTATAAAAATTCTTTCATTAATAATGCCTACAGTCGATAGGTGTACACACAAGTGTGTACACTTGCCATGCTCTGTACCCTTCTTACGTAAGCCCGAAAGGTAGTGCAGATCGGTATATCTGGACTAAGTTTATCTGAGTTAGGTGTGTAAATAATAATAATGTTAATACTTTTCAAAAATAGAGAGAGTAAGAAATTGAAATCAAAGCACTATTTTTACTTATTTGATTTGACTTGTTATCCAAAAGAAATGAAAATACCACTTTGAAAAACTTTGGTAATCAACTAAGGATCCATTTCATAGTTACATTATGTTATCAACTGAAACAACTAGCCAAACTAGAGTCCAATTGTGATGACAACTTAATTTTTGTTGGAAGTTTTGACAAGTAAAACGTCTTCAATCTCTTAATGATAACCAGAACTTGTATTTAACTTATTCATGTCAATTTAAAAGTAAATTCTTCATTTGTAAATATTTTCAAAAACTTGCATTCATATCTTTGTAAATAAATCTTGCATTTAGGAATTTTTCATGTTGCATTTGGATTTTGTGGGTAGTATCCACTGAAAACCCTCACGAGACAACATTCGTCCTACTAGGGACGCCTAGAGGTTAAACGGCTTGTTGCATACGCCCAATGCAATCGTGCTCCCTATGAAAGTGGATTTTGTTAGTCCCTGAGAAGTTGGTTTTTATGATAACAACCTTAGAATAAGATTATAAAATATAAATACTAACATTATTGTTTAGATATATATGTATATGCAGGATATATATACAGGTACCAAAGAATGAAGACTGTACAGTATAGAGATTCAAGAACTGATGAACTCAAGATCGAAGATATCAAGATTCAAGACTCATGAGCATCAAGATTATCAAGAGTTCAAGATTTCAAGATAAGTAATTTAGTTAGGAATTTTGTTAAAACTCCTAGAAAAGCACTGACATCTTAAAATCCATTTTATTCGTGGAATGGAATCCACTTCGAGCCCGTTAAAGGGATGGAACCCTAAGTAGGATGGAACCTACGAAGAATCTAGTGGAACATTGTTTTGTATCCACTAAATTTTATACAAATGTTTTACAAAATTATATCTTGTTTTCAAAATGATTTCAAAATCTTCCTTTTTAAATCAAAAACATCTATCCTGGTTTTAAAATACTTTTAGCCTCAAAATAATCTTTATTTTCAATATCAAATTATCCTTGGTTTTAAACTATCTTTTAATTATAATATATTTAACTTTTAATATTTATACTTAGATTTAAATATAAAATTATAGTAAAATTTTATATATACCAAAATATTATTCTCTATACTTATTTATGTATTTTAACTATAGTTAAGTATATTTATAAAGTTTAAAATAGATTTAATACAAGATAGAAGTTATTTTCTAAGAAAAACAAATTACCAAAAATAACTTAGGCTTGTCGACAACCCCAAGGACCCCTTGTCGACAAGGTGACAGTTTATTTCAAAAGTTTGAATTTCAAAGGAAGTGTCTATTCGTCATATCCTTTCACAAATGGACATGGATGTTGTTCTACTATAAATAGGGGCTGTTTTAAATGAATTTATATTCATATTTTCTCTGATTTCGCTCCTCTTCTTCTTCCACATTTCTTTATATACATTTTTACCATTACTCTACCGAAATCACCATTGAATCTAACTAGATCATCTCTGGTTTGATTCTCTATCACTATCTCAATAAGATCCCAGTGCTATTCAGAGTTATAGACTTCTTTGTATTCAATCGAGCGAGAAAAGGTATGATTGTAGCCTAGAAAATCAATCGGGTGAACTTATTGCCCGTAAAATCAAGTATCTCTACCCAAAGGATTGTGAATCTGGAGCGGTGTACCTCGTGGCCTTGAAATCGAGGGTGTAATTATAAGAATTGATTTTGAAAGGAAATCTGTACTTTTGTTGCGGGACTGAATGTAGGGTAACTCCGAACCAGTATAAAATCCGGTGTGTTCTTTCCTTTATTGCTTTTACTTTATATTTGCATCTGTGTTTGATTCTGTGATCATATCTGTTTCTGAATATTGCATACATTTGTGTTCAAATTAATATAAACTCAAAAAGAATTAGTAATTCCTTAAAACACTATTCACCCCCCCCCTCTAGTGTTAATTCTAGCCTTAAGATATGTAATCCGCATTTCTCACATTTGGTATCAGAGCAAGGTTTTCAAAGTTTCATAATATGAATTTTGAAAAATCTTTTAAAATGGCTATGTTTGAAAAACTTGTTAATGCTAGTTTAGAAATATTCAGATCATCACTGTCTCATGAGTCTGCATATAATCGATATTCAAATTCAAGTTGTCTACCAAAATTGTATGATGTGCAGGAAACATGTTTTATGGGTGTTGAGGAATCAATCCACAATGGACAAATTGTTCAAACCAAAAAGAATAAATGGATACTCGATAGTGGATGCTCTAGACACATGATTGGTAATCCGGATATGCTGAATGATATAATATACAAAGACAAAGGACTGGTTAAATTTGGAAACAACTCAAAAGGATATGTGATTGGCATCGGCAATGTCGGTAACTCTGAAACTCCTATTATTACTAATGTTATGCTAGTTAAGAATCTGAAACATAATCTGCTAAGTATTAGTCAACTTTGCGATAAAGAATGTAAAATTAAATTTGAAAAATATAAGTGTCACATTGAAGATAATAATTCAACCATAATATTTGAGGGAATTAGGAAAAAGAATATTTATATTCTAAATATGAAAGTTTCAAATGATAACCTGTGTCTTTTGGCAAATACAAGTGACCCTTGGATTTGGCATAAGAGATTTGGGCATTTGAACTTCAAACTCTTATCTAGACTGTCAAAACATGATCTAGTAAGAGGTCTCCCTAAAATGAATTTTAAAGTAGATAGTTTATGTGATTCATGTCAATTAGGAAAACTTAGAAAAAGTTCCTTTAAATTAAAAGATATGATTTCAACTTCAAAACCTCTTGAATTACTTCATCTTGATTTATTTGGTCCATCTCAAATTCAGTCAATAAATCATAGTAAATATGTTTTTGTAACTGTAGATGATTATTCTAGATTTACATGGACAATATTTTTGAAACATAAAAGTGATACTTTTGAAAGTTTTAAGAACTTTACAAAAAGGATTCAAAATCAACTTTCTGTAAAAATTATAATCATCCGTAGTGATCACGGTGGTGAATTTGAAAATGAAAAGTTTGAGGAATTCTGCAATAAAAAGGGAATAACTCACAATTTTTCATTTCCAAGAACTCCACAACAAAACAGAGTAGTAGAACATAAAAATAGGACGATTCAAGAGTGTGCGAGAACTATGCTTTCAGATAGTAAATTACCAAAACATTTTTGGGCAGAAGCAGTTGCTACCGCCTGTTATATTTTAAATAGAATTTTAATTAGACCTTTAACTGATAAGACATCTTATGAACTTCTTCACGGAAAGAAACCTAAGGTATCTTATTTTAGAATTTTTGGAAGTAAATGTTTTATTTTAAATACAAAAGATAACTTAGATAAATTTGATCCTAAATCCGACAAAGGTAACTTTATCGGATATTCTAGAAGTAAAGCATACAGAGTGTTTAATTTAAGAACTAACACCATCGAAGAAACAATGCATGTTTCATTCGATGAAAATCTCAAAAAATTTGAAGATACAAATGATGAAGAGGATTTAATTACTCAAAATCAGGAGTCAACTGAAACTAATAATGAAATTAATCATCCTAATAAAAAGATTAAACTTTTAAAAGATCATCCTATAGAAAATATACAAGGAGATATGCAATCTGTTGTTACAACTAGAAATCAACTAAGTAAAATGAGCAATGTAGCCTTTATATCAACTATTGAACCCAAAAATCCAAAAGAAGCATCAACTGATGATTCATAAATTTTGGCTATTCAAGAAGAACTAAATCAATTCACTAGAAATGATGTTTGGGAACTTGTTCCTAGACCTGAAAATAAAACTATAATTAGAACTAAATGGGTTTATAAAAATAAAATGAATGAACAAGGTGAGGTCGTTAGAAATAAAGCCCGGTTAGTCGCTCAAGGTTATTGTCAAGAAGAAGGAATAGATTGTGATGAAACCTTTGCTCCCGTAACAAGATTAGAATCCATTAGGATACTACTTGCTTTCGCAAATCATAATAATTTCAAATTGTTTCAAATGGATGTTAAAAGTGCCTTTTTAAATGGATTTGTAAAAGAAGAATTATATGTTGAACAACCACCACTTTTTGAAGATGAAAAATTACCAAATCATGTTTACAAACTTAAGAAAGCTCTATATGGTCTAAAACAAGCTCCTGGAGCCTGGTATGATAGACTAAGATCTTACTTATTACAATCAAACTTTGAAATTGGTAAAGTAGATAATACTCTTTTTACTAAAAGAAATAAAAATGATATTCAACTAGTACAAGTTTACGTAGATGATATCATTTTCGGATCAACTAATTTTGAAATGAATAAAGAATTTTCTGAAATAATGACAAAAGAGTTTGAGATGAGTCATATGGCTGAATTAAACTTCTTTCTAGGATTGCAAATAAAACAATTAGATAATGGTATCTTTATCAGTCAAGAAAAATATGCTAAAGACCTAGTTAGTAAATTTGGTTTGACTACTGCAAGTGGAAAACCCACTCCCATGGTAACCAATAAGTACCTAAGTAAAGAAGATCTCTCGAAAGATGTAGATCAAAAATTATATAGAGGAATGATTGGATCACTACTCTATATCACTGCTAGTAGACCTGATATCATGCATAGTGTTTGTCTCTGTGTAAGATATCAATACCAACCTAAAGAGACCCACTTAAAAGTTGTAAAACGTATCATAAGATATATTAAACACCCCTTTGATTATGGCTTATTTTATCCTAAAAATGATTCTTTTGAATTAATATCTTACCGTGATGCTGACTATGCTGGTTGTAAATTAGACCGAAAAAGTACAAGTGGAACTTGTCACTTTTTGGGGCATTCTCTGGTTTTCTGGTTTAGTAAAAAGCAAAACACAGTTTCTTTATCAACAACCGAAGCAGAGTATATTTCTGCTGCTTTGGCTTGTTCTCAAGTAAAATATATGCAACAAACTTTAAAAGATTTTGGTTTAAATATCTCAAAATCACCAATTTATTATGATAATACTAGTGCAATAAATTTATCCAAAAATCCTACTCATCATGCTCGAACTAAACATATTGATATTGGACATCATTTTCTTAGAGATAATATAAGTAAGGAAGTAATTACTCTCGATTATATCAATTCCGAGAATCAAATTGCTGATATCTTAACAAAACCCTTAAATGAATCTATATTTACTAAATTAAGAAGAGAATTAGGTATTTGTTCAATAACTGAAATATAGAATATAAATATATAACAAGTATAACTAAAATTAAATTAAAATAAATCAAATAGCAATAATATAAGTACCTTGTTGACAACCCTCCTTTACCCCTGTCGACATATAACGAATTTTTTTCTTTTGAAATTTTCCCACCAAAATTCAAATGGGTGGTTATATATTCTTCTTATTTCGAAATTTTGTTCATTCTTTCTGTTCTTTCTCTGTTCTAACTTCTAAAAACAATAAAACAATGGCCTCCTCCTCCAAATCAAACAAAAATTCAACCTTTTCGTTCTCTTCTCCTTTTACCGGACCATTTCAACGAACTACGCTTGCACGAGTGATAAAAATGAAGGTTTCCTTTAAGGATGCACTGCAACTTATGACTGAAATTCAAGTGGTGCAAATCAGAATGGCCAAAGAACAAGAACGGCAAGGCAAAATCCTTAGAAACTTGCAAAAGTTTCTAATGGACAATCACGCCAATCCCATCTTGATCGATGAAGAATCCTCAAGTGTTCAAGTGCAAGAGGACAGCGAGGAAGAAGAAGAAGAAGCCCCCATGGAAGAAGAGCACGCTGAAGATGACGACAAAGTTGTTTGCGTTGGCGAAGTGTGCTTTGACAAGGATGGAAATCTAGTCGAACAACGTATAAATTTCTGTTTCCACCACCCAAATTGCTCGGTTCATAGATCTCCCATTGTCAAGGATACACATTAGTTTCTTTTCTCTCTTTCTTATTATTATTTGTATATGATCTCACATTATCATTATTATAAATATTATCATATATGGATTCTTAGTTAGGAGAGTTAGTTATTAAGGGCTAAGTTTTAGTTTCAGAATTAAGTGTTGATTATTTATGATAACACTATCATTATAATCACACGTAATATAGTATTAGATTAAGGGAGAGTTGTATAGATTTAAACTTTGTTTTTGTTGATGACAAAGGGGGAGAAGTATAAAATAGGATAGTTAAGCATAGATTAAGGGGGAGTTATTAGTTTTAGGGGGAGTTATTAGGATAGAAGTAATATTTTACAAACAAAGGTTGTCATCATCAAAAAGGGGGAGATTGTTAGTCCCTGAGAAGTTGGTTTTGATGAAAACAACCTTAGAATAAGATTATAAAATATAAATACTAACATTATTGTTTAGATATATATGTATATGCAGGATATATATACAGGTACCAAAGAATGAAGACTTTACAGTATAGAGATTCAAGAACTGATGACCTCAAGATCGAAGATATCAAGATTCAAGACTCATGAGTATCAAGATTATCAAGAGTTCAAGATTTCAAGATAAGTAATTTAGTTAGGAATTTTGTTAAAACTCCTAGAAAAGCACTGACATCTTAAAATCCATTTTATTCATGGAATGGAATCCACTTCAAGCCCGTTAAAGGGATGGAACCCTAAGTAGGATGGAACCTACGAAAAATCTGGTGGAACATTGTTTTGTATCCACTAACTTTTATTCAAATGTTTTACAAAATTATATCTTGTTTTCAAAATGATTTCAAAATCTTCCTTTTTAAATCAAAAACATCTATCCTGGTTTTAAAATACTTTTAGCCTCAAAATAATCTTTATTTTCAATATCAAATTATCCTTGGTTTTAAACTATCTTTTAATTATAATATATTTAACTTTTAATATTTATACTTAGATTTAAATATAAAATTATAGTAAAATTTTATATATACCAAAATATTATTCTCTATACTTATTTATGTATTTTAACTATAGTTAAGTATATTTATAAAGTTTAAAATAGTTTTAATACAAGATAGAAGTTATTTTCAAAGAAAAACAAATTACCAAAAATAACTTAGGCTTGTCGACAACCCCAAGGACCCCTTGTCGACAAGGTGACAGTTTATTTCAAAAGTTTGAATTTCAAAGGAAGTGTCTATTCGTCGCATCCTTTCACGAATGGACATGGCTGTTGTTCTACTATAAATATGGGCTGTTTTAAACGAATTTATATTCATATTTTCTCTGATTTCACTCCTCTTCTTCTTCCACATTTCTTTATATACATTTTTACCATTACTCTGCCGAAATCACCATTGAATCTAATTAGATCATCTCTGGTTTGATTCTCTATCACTATCTCAACAAGATCCCAGTGCTATTCAGAGTTATAGACTTCTTTTTATTCAATCGTGCGAGAAAAGGTATGATTGTAGCCTGGAAAATCAATCGGGCGAACTTTTTGCCCGTAAAATCAAGTATCTCTACCCAGAGGATTGTGAATCTGGAGCGGTGTACCCCGTGGCCTTGAAATCGAGGGTGGAATTGTAAGAATTGATTTTGAAAGGAAATCCGTACTTGTGTTGCGGGACTGGATGTAGGGTAACTTCGAACCAGTATAAAATCCGGTGTGTTCTTTCCTTTATTGCTTTTACTTTATATCTGCATCTATGTTTGATTCTGTGATCATATATGTGTCTGAATATTGCATACATTTGTGTTCAAATTAATATAAACTCAAAAAGAATTGGTAATCCCTTAAAATACTATTCACCCCCCTCCCCTCTAGTGTTAATTCTAGCCTTAAGATCCGTAATCTGCATTTCTCACAGATTTATCTTAGTTTTTCTTTATTCGAGGACGAATAAAAAGATAAGTGTGGGGGTATTTGATGTGCACGTAGAAGTGCATATTTTTACTTCCATATTTAATGTACTTTTATTTAAATAAATGAGCATATTAGGGTATTTTACATGATTAAACCAAAATCTAAAGTGTTTTCAAATCATCATTCATTCATCTTCATATGGGGGCAAAATAGTCATTTCTGAATGTGTTAATTTTTTATGAAATTTACTTGTACATTTTATTGTTTTTTTGTAGGAATTTGAGTGAATATTGGAAGTGGCTGCATATATGTATGAATGCACAAGAGAAGGAAGATAAAAGAAAGAATGAAGAAATAAAAGAATTCATGTAATCATGGAGGACCCCACCTTCCCACTAACCGTGATCTACAATTAAGAGCTAATGCACATGTTAGTGGGGATTAAAAGCACATGCACATTTAATGGAGGATTAATTTCATGCTAATGATAACTTGGAGGCCACACTTTCTAAGAGGCATTTTGAGTAGACCCCTAAATTATGGATTAGGGTTTTAGTTATATATAAATAACCATCTTATGTTCATATAAATTAGTTTTTTCTTCTTATCATATTATTACTTCTTATGAAAATTGTAGTCACAAATTAAATGAAAAATAAAATGTCTTCCTAAGCCTCTTCTTCTTCTTTTTCTTTTTTTATTTTATGCTCATTTTTATTTACATGCTCTCTTTCTTCTATTTCATGTTAGTAGATTAGCTTTCTTTTCATTGCAATTAGTTCTATTTTTATGCAAGTAGTTTGGTTCTCTTTTATTTTAATTAGCTTGCACTTTCCTTGCTTTTTAATGTTGCAATCTACATTTGTTGAAATGATAACAAATATGAGAAACTAAACCCCTTCAATTTAGAGGTAATGAAGCTCTCATAAATCATGTAGATTCAACATATTTGCTAATTTATGGTCTCTTTTTATGCTTCATAAAAAGTTGGATTATGATGTAAGTTTATTAGAGAATTTGATAGCCTATGTTGTAATCACAAATGGACTATGCTTAATCCAACATAAACACAATTTACGTCATCATCTAACTAAGTGATTTTGATCACGGAATTAAAATAGAATCAAATTTGATGATCTATGTTACTAATCAAAAATAGTAAATAGATCATGATTAAAATAGATTTTGCTTTAGTTTCATATTCATTTTCATGATAATTAGCAAAGTTGTCTTAGTTGTTGTATTAAATTTTGATGGTTTAAGTTGTGTTAATTAATAACATAAATAGACCATACTTATGATAAATACACCACTATTTCAACTTAGATTAAAATGAGAGATCATAGATTGATTTTGTGTTGATTTTATGTGAGAGTATGAGAGTGGATTTGCCTCTAAATTGTCTTTTAATCTCATATGTTTATTCACCTTTGCTCTAATTTAATTTTTGCTACTCTTCTTAGTTTAAAACAAACTTAAAAATTTGGGTTAATTTGATTGAGTAGAATTTAAAATCAATTCAATTCCCGGTGGATCGACCCGTACTCGCCACGTACTAAAATTGTACGTCGTGTGCTTGTGGTTATTTTTATTACATTTTTCGGCTATATTCTAACTGATAGAAAATTCGTCATCAAACATGTATCATCCGAGAAGGAGTCATGTATAGAAAGGGCTTTCTCCATTCCCTGCTTCGGTGTATCACCCATGATGAAATCAAACGAGTCTTGAGAGAAGTCTAGGAAAAATAATGCTGCGATCACACCAAGGGGAAAACCTTAACAAAGAAAATACTCCACTACGGGTATTACAGGCCAACTAACAATCGAGATGAAGCTGATCACACTAGACAATGCGACAACTGCTTGATGTTTGCAAAAATTCTGAAGGCCTCGCTAATGGAAATTACTCAAATGGTCACTCCATAGCCGTTTGCCACTTGGGGTATTGACATCATCGGTACCTTGCCGATTCTAAAGGTGGTGCGAAATACGCCATCGTAGCAGTTGATTACTTCACTAAATAGGCTGAAGCGGAACTTTTAACCACGATCACGACGAAGAAAATAATCAACTTCGTTGTTCGGAACATCATTTGTTGTTTTGGCCTTCACGAACCATTGTAACTGATAATGGAACCCAATTCGACAGCGTTAAATCCAAAAACTTATGCCGACGGCATCATATTAAAAAGAGATTTCCGGCAGTTGCTCGATCTCAAACTAATGGACAAGTCGAACTGTTAACAAAATCATAAAGTCCATTCCGAAGAAGCATTTGAAAAAGGCTAGAGGCAAGTGGATCGATGAACTCTCATCAGCATTATGGACATACGGAACCACCCACAAGTCCACGACTGGCCATACTCCATTCGCCCTTGCTTATGGCTCCGAGGGCGTCATCCTTGTAGAACTTAGAGTCCCCTCTCATCGAATGACTTATTACAACCCTTATTTCATTATAAAATAATATATAAACAAGGAATTGCAATCCAATTGCAATTAAACCAAAAGGAATTGGTGACGACTCGTGAGCGTACAAACACATCCAGGAGCCAATGACAAGAACGTGTACCTGAACGCGCACGTATATATTCAAAAAATTCAATTTCTTGAAATCGATAGAATTTGAATTTTCACCTGGACTTATTAAAGAAAAGATTGGATCGGGTATCCAGAGCTTACTAGCTCCATAGAACCGAGCACAGATAACAACTGATGGAATACAACCCAGAATTTATATTATTGGAAATCGACCAAGCGTCATGACGATCCAGAGAGATACAACACTTTGGAAAGATAATTCAACAGAAGGATGGCGACTATTTAGGAAACTAGATGGATTTCTTTCCAGCAACTCTAACTTGCTTCGATTCAAAGCATGTCATGTACGCAATAAGACGTACTTTGGGGAGCAAATGTTATCTGGCATTTTGACCCGGCTATATCCGAACTAACTGGACAAGTTAGACTCGATTGTCATCAAGGCCAATAGCCCAGAGCGATGATTGTGCGGTCCAAAAATCAAGCATAGATGATAATATGAAGCAGAAGCATGAAAGCTCACTACTCCCCGAGGATGGATCGGTACGATCCATATTCAACACTATTGATCATATCGTATCAATTCCACAACTCAATTTGCAACAATGATCGGTCAGTAAATCAAAATCTACACACGCTATCAACATGAAACTTGTAGTACAAGCTTACTACAACATGTGGAACAACTCCTAGGAATCTCATTCCAATTGGAGGATGTTGAAGGGATCGGCATAACTCCTTTTGGAGGGATCGGCAGCAATCAAAATTCAAGCAACGCTACTTCACAGAAAATGTGATATCTCACAAACCGTATGTCGAAATTGCATGAAGTTTGGGGACCAAGTAGCTAATATCATAGGGCATCTATCATAGAGATCACAGCCCATTTGGATACACCAATAGGGATCGGTACCGATCCCTATTGTGGGCTCTGATGGGCCTGCAAATTTTTGGGTAGCCTTGTCTTGGTCTCGCGAACCTTCTTCCAAAATTTCAGTACGATCCGTACACGTCTTCCCCTATAAATACAGCGGGCATGGTGTCAGAAAAGGGATCCTGATTTCTCCATCAAGGCTCTGCCATTTTTATTCTTCACTTTTGTACTAATGGATCCTAGTTGATCCAAACATTCTTGTAATCATAATCAAGTGGAAGATCAATAGAAATATGAAGTGGACGTAGACCAAGATTGTCGAACAACTATAAAAATCTGTGTGTTCCTTTATGATTTTTGCTATGTTTTAATTTCATTCTTCATTTAATCTCTACTAGATTCTATTGGATGTTGATGCTCATTTTTGGCGTCAACATAAATATATATAAATTACCTCAAATACATGTATAGTTGATTCTCTTATCTTCTCCTTTTATTAGATTTCTATTCTTCTCCAATTTGTATGAATATAGATATAAATATCTTATTTTTATAATTCAAAAAGAAAGTGGAGAATATGAAATGGCAGAGCTTCGCTATTTCCTCCAGAAAAATATATGAGGAGAAGGAAGGGTTAGGCCTAAATTTATAGGCGTAAGAATCAATCTCAACTGTAAGATCGAAATATATTAAATCTGGCCCATTGTGCCTAGGCTAACCCTAGATGCCACACATGAAGCAGCCGACCGCCCCCTTCCTAGGGGTTGGCCACCCCCTTCCTAGGGGTCGACCGCCCCTGGTCGACCGCTCCAATATACGGGTCGACCTGTGGGCCCTAGATAATTAATATGTAAACGTTAATTTTCTTACTCGAATTCGTTTTTCGTCCGTAACTTTTTCATTTGGACTTCGATCACAAAACTCCAAATATGAAAGTTGCTCAAAATTTCACCATGAACGCAATGGTGCAAATTTCATGGTCAAATTCCATTTGGAGCCTAATTAATTAACTAACTAATTAAATAACTAATGTCAAATTACGTGGTGTTACAGAGTATATCTATCTACCGGTATTAACATCTCATTTCAAAAAAAAATTATAAGATACTCAAACAATTACTTATTCCCTTTGACTTATAGATATCCCTCATAAATAAATCTCTTCTTACTTTCAATTTCCATTATTTTATTTTATTTCAAAAACAAACTCATCTCATAATTTGCTACTATATAAGTTTTGTTTACATTATATCATCACTATATTGTAATGCATAACTTATTTTATTATTTCTTTACTTTCAATAAATTCATTCATGTCGGCAAAGTGACAATGTTTCAAATCCTTTTGAAATATATTTCATTTTGAATTGTGTTGTCAAGTACATACACACATAGAAAACATGGTTACGTTTAACCTTAAAATGTAATCAAATTCTAAAATATACACATGCCATTAAGATGGTAGTGTTCGTTCTCTTTTTTTATGAACCTTTTCATAACCAATATATGTATAAAACATACATGATTTCTCCATTCTCAAAATTCAACCAAATGTAAAATCTTGATATGCGTTCTACTATGGAAGTTTATATACAAATATCTTATTAACTTTAGTAATAATACTGGCAATAATCATTTTCCAAATCAGACATATGATAAATTTGATATTCTAAAACAACATAATCTTTACATTTAAAAAAGTTAATAGATTTATGTTCTTTGCATGACACGAGAATAAATCCAACTTCATAATTTAACAACCATAAATCTCATTGGTAAATTTCGAAATTATTTCATCATGATTTGTCATTCAAATTAATTTTCCATTTAGATTTAGATAAATGGTTAAATGCTCATAATTTGCTTCCACAAATAATCATAAATGCCCATAAAATTCTTATTGGAAACATTCCAATGAAATCTCCAAACTAAAATTTAAAGCTCTTTATGCTTACGAGATGCTTACTCACATTCATGTTTGCATATAATGCCCAACTTATATGATAACTTCATTTAAAAAATAAATGGTTATTATTTTATTTTCAACTTTTAATCGTACTAAAAATGCTTCATATGGATTACTCTTCAATCTTTCATTTTGGAACTAGAGTATTACTATGAGAAAAAGCAATAAATCCTCAAGCAAAAGGAAGGTCAATGGTTAAAGTGGCAACATTATACAAACATTTATGATTACAAATGTTGTTATAACTCCATCTAAAAATGGACGGACCAAATTTAAGTAGCTTTAATTATCATAATCTTAAAACTACATAATATAATGACTTAAAAATGGAATATAAGAAGAAAAACAACGGTTTATATAATCCTCTTCTTATATAACATACCATTATATAACATACCAAAGGATTAAGGGTGTTGTTCATTACAAAAAAATTCTTTTCTTCGTTGTCTGATTATGGTATATAAATATAATCAACGATGAGTTATTCAGATTACCAAAAGTTTTGGAAATAAATAATACGCATCATTCTAACCAGAATTATTCATATGGATGATAATATATGCTAATGATTAAACTTCTCAGCATATTAATACAGTAATTAATACTTTGTAACTTATACACTTATTTCAAAAAGCATTTATTTATTTCTGTACTTATCGAATTTATTTTTAATGCTATTAACTTCCACTAAATACATATATATCTTAAATTAATAACTTACATGGAAATTAATAAACTTTTACCATCCAACATTTGTATAAATGAAAAATCCACAGTCGGACAAATGGAAGTTTGTAGAACATATAATTCTATATTTGTCTCTACTCATATTACATAATAAACCATTGTTAATTACTTAAGATTGTAGAAACAAAAGGAGATCATTAGACAAAAGCAATTATGTTTATCACAAATTTGTATGTCAACAAAGGGAAATTATCACTATAGCATATCCAAATTTATTTCACTATGGCTAACACATATCACCCACCAAAGTCGTTTTTTAAATCACTTTACATTCTCGGACTTTTCCACAATATGAGATTATTGTCAAACTCTATAATGATTTAAATAAAAGTAGTGGAAATTTTGGAATGTATCTTAGCGTTAATTCACTATAAGAAACTTGTTAATGTTTTGAAAATCTCAGATTCGATTCAACTTTGCTTAATCCTTGTTTTGCTTCTTCAAATGCATTAATCAACATAATAGTCCAATCTTTACTCCAAATCTCAAATAGTCTAATCCTCATGAAAGATATATTGATTTTGATTTTAAAATGTAAGAGCTGATGGGTAGGAACAATTGAAAAAGCAAAGGATATGAGTTGTGTCGTGGATGAGGTCACTGTCGTGAAAACGAAATTCGACATGACTATGGCACAATCGAAATTGTCGTTCGCTCACTAAGGCTAATACAACGATCCTTCAAATTTGTGCACTCAAGGATTTGAAGATTTGTAGAGGTCGTTGTCCAGAGTTTTGAGTGTATTTGGAAAATTGATTTATCTCAAAAGAAATCGGGGAGAGAAAGAGATACAGAAACGGCTTTCTTTTTATAAATTTTGTATGTTTATTTCTAAAAAAGAGTGAAAAAAGAGAGAATAAAAATAAATATATAATATTTTTCTCTATCACGAGCCCATCAATCACAATAAATAAATATTCCATAAATATAAACGTTTTCTCATTAATAAAGAAGATAAAAGGTCCAGCAATGATAAGACTTTGATTTTTGTTGCAATTATCCAACAACTATAATATCCTAAAGCTTTGGGGGATTCTCTTGGTTCCCATAACATGTTAAGTGTCCCATCAATGCAAAGCAGGTGAGTTTTGTAATTTAAATCATTTTCGTATTGAGTTAAATATGTATCAAGTTCTGTACTTGACTTGATACAAACCAAGATTTAAAATGAAACATACGTCATATTAGAAGCAACTCAGTATCCATTACTTTGTACCGTTATCATGTATTCACAAATGATTAACATTTAGCAAGATTGATCCTTAATGTAGCTAAAACTAATATGAAAGGTGAATCAATTGTGCCTACCAATCTGATGCACTAATAAATTAATCGGTACTAATCAGTCTACTATTGGTAGTGCAAAAAAAAAACTTGGTATGTAGATTTAGACATAAGTTAACACACAATAACAAAAAAGCAGATATTCAAAAAGAATTAAAATAAGATGCACGATTGATAATAAATATATATGTACACACCCACTGATTAAATTACAGGCTTCTTTTCCATCTAAAAAGTGAAATAAAACTACCTTTGCGTCTACACCAACCCCAAGATGCATTTTTGAAAGGCCCGTTCTCTCTGCCGAGTGTTGCGTTATTCTTCTATTGACGATATCTTTTTTTCTGGGCCCGGTAAGAAACACGTTTCAGAATCAGCAGCTTTGCGTTGCGAACTACTGACTGAACCAACAACCTTTCCATATATTGGTTCAACTTTATGTCGGAGCATTCAATCCAAATCTATTTTTTGAATAAATGAAACTATTCTTACGTAAAAGGAAACAATTGCTCATGTGCTGCCATATGTCACTGTTGGCACCTCCATCGACGTGTTTTAACCTTGTATTTCCAATTTATGTTTACCAAATATTTCCTGCATTAATTGCCCGTACCCCTTCAAATTTCAATCAATCTTCACGGTACCATACGGTTCCAATTTTAAAGCCTGCTCCTCAATCCATGCCATTCTGTTGGCTGCGTACGATTCTTTTATCTCTTCTTTTAAAAGCCTAGACAAGATCATAGCATCATGTAAAGAAAGCTTGTTGTTTGCATGATTGTATCACAGGTAAATTATTAATTAATAACAAGTATCACAAGTCGTATATGTTGAAAAGCAACTCCTACTTTTCTGCCAACAGCACGTGAAATTAAATGACAGAACAAATAAATAGTGGGAGATAAAAGAGTGGGTTGACTTGTATCATTTATATGTGGAAACGACCTCCCATGCTCTTCTCCCATTTATATACACTGCATTCTTTCATCTTTTAATTTCACCCCGTCACCGACAGGACTAAATGAGAGGGCAATACCGACTTTCTCATATCGCAAGTTTACCAGCTCCTATTTATTTGATCCTGTTCACCGTACAACTTGTTATTTTATTTTCCATTTCTTGTCGTCTGAATGTGACGTTTAATTTTTTTTTATATTACAGCAATGACTCGTGCGCTTGTGTTTTTACTTCTGCCCCTCGTCTTTTTAAAAAGGATGATCATAAAGATTGATTACCATATTTACATTTGCCAACGCTGTATTACATTTTGCCAATAGGCCGGTCACAAATCATTTAATTTTTATTTTATATAGCTCAATGACCACCTTGTCTCAAGTTAAAGCTTCAAAATTAAGTTGTTGTCAAAGGTTTTGGGTTCTATTCTCAAGATCCGGAAAAACAAACTCGATTTCAACAAAATTTCACTTGAGTAAAAATCGAGGAAGTTGAGGAATTAATTGTTTCTTAATACATATCTATTCCATAAAAAATGGAGTTTAATTTTTATTCTTACAGTATATTTTTGTAGCAACTATAATCAATAATAAAAAAGGTAACATAGTTTGAAGATTTCAAGAAATTTCATGTTACTAGGAACCATAAACAATATTAAAAAGGAAAAACAACTTGAAAATTTCTAAAAATTTCAATTGGTGTTCCGAAGATTCTGTTTTTGTAACCCTATATTACAAGTTTACAACTTGACATTTTGACATGATATATTGAATAAAATATGCAAACACTTTATCTGATATGCGTATGGAGCAAAAAAAGCTCTTCCACGAAGAAATTTTTTGGTTTTGGACAAAAGAATAATGATAAGCTTAACGACACATTTTGATTAAAAATTTAGCCAACCTTAGAATTATAATTAAATATGATATTAGCAAAGGTTATTTAATAATATATTGATTAAAATGTAAAATGATGGAGCAAAATGCACAAAAGGTAAAAGGACGCAAAATTTAGAGTGGTTCAATTTAAGCTAATATACGTTCACTATGAGAAATTCTTATCACTTTGCTTTTCTTACAATAGCTTGGATTATAACAGACAATAACAAGAAAATATGATGCTTGAGAACCTGTGTTATTCAACACTTATTTAGAGGCATGCTTGGTTGTATTTACAGGCGTTGGAATTTGAGTTGGACGACCGAGATTACGCTGCAAATGCCTGGAATTTCTCTTGGCTATTGCGGCTGCTTGATTGATGCGTGTGCCAGCTAGCGGTCCGTACTCCACTAGGCCTTGGTCAGGAGCAAGCGGAATTAGATCAGGGAATGGTGCAAAGGCACTTTGGCGGGGCGACATCAAAGGACAAAGAGTAGTTATCGCGGCACCACTTCTGTCTAATAAACAATGTTCTAGGCGCCAGTCATTTCAGAGAAATAGTGCATGCAAAGCTTCTTTTGGCAAGGGTAGTTAGGCACCTGCGATCAAAGCCTGCCGAGTCAAGATAAGAGGGCTTCAGAAGTAGCGGGCGATTGGGATGGAGAGCGAACGTGGGACCTTGCGGAGAGTGAGACGCTTGACTAATGAGAGTCGCTTTGCATGTCGAGCCTTAATTTATTATTGTTTCCTACTGATGACCACACGTGCTTTGCCTAATTCACGCCTTCTCTGGTGTCAGGCGGGTCACTTTGATGTGAGATCTAGTTGTTTAAGATGGGTGCGGGCTTTGTGAAACAAGCAAACAAAGATCTCGGCTTTAATAAAAACATGGGCCAAGGCATGGACTAGGATGCAGGCTAGGGTATAGGCTAAGATATTGGTTGTTTAAATCAAGTGGGCAGGTAGGACTATGCAGACTGGTCCATCTTATATTGATGAGAAAATCGAGCAAAGTTTTGCCCCAAATTCGTGCTTGTGGGTAAGGGAAAACTTGTCTCTTGCACAATTAAAGTTGTTGACACGCGTCTTCTATTGATTTTGGTGGTTGGTTTCTCGAGATGTCGTTTCAACGATTCAAAGATGCATCTATTGATTTGACAAAGCTATTGATAAAACTAGACGATTTAGATAGTTTCCCGCTTAGTTGATCCAATAGCTTGTATGGGCCATCATTATCTATAAATACCCTCTTTCTTCTTCTCTCTAACCTTTGCAGAACATATTTAATTCGCCACTAGCAGGAGAAAGAGTAAAGCTTTTTTATTTCTTCATCTTCACTCATCTACTACAACCTTCGGTTGTCACCAATGACTAAGCCTTATGTCATCTCTTCATCTTTCATTCCTATTTGAATGCTTATGGCGAATTTTGATTTGTAGTTGGGCGTTAAGTTGCTTTTTGCCATTGTTTTCTCTACTCCCAACACTTTTCTTGTCTCTTTTGTTTGCCTTACTAACCTGCACATCGCCGTTACTATGATGATCTTTCACTAAACATGGCGTTGAACGATCGCCTTTGGAAGATCAATAGATCAACGTCTAACACTCATTCACATGTAAAACTCACGTTGCGTCAATTATTATTGAACTTCCCCTTCCACTAGAGTAAGAAGATGGTATAGTAGACCTCGACACATGTCTAGGATTGAGCAAAGAGCTGACAGTGCGGGTAGGCCACACGACCCATTTGAGACTAGATGCTTTTGGCATAAATAGAACCGGAGCTTCCGTCAACCAAAGCTTCAATTCTCGAAATGCTGCCTCATATTATTTCATCCAAATATATTTTCACTCTTCTAAGTAAGTCTGGACAATGGCGCTACTATCCTAGAAAAGTCCTTAGTAAATCTTTCATAGTACACGGCCAACCCCAAGAAACTTCTGATCTCGGTAATGGTCTCTGGTCTTTTCCACTTATTTACGACTTTGACTTTCGAAGGATTCACTTTAGACCTTACTTTGGTACCACATGGCCTAGGAACTTCATCATTAGTTTCAAAAATGATACTTGAAAAACTTCACCTTCAGCTTGTGCTGACATAAAGTTTTTAATACTAATCTAAGATGAATTTCATGATCTTTATTATCCTTGGAATATATCAAAATATCACCTATGAATACCAACACAAAACTACTCAACCGATCTCGAAAAACTCGGTTCATAAGCTCTACAAAGAAAGTCGGAGCATTGGTTAGTCTAAAGAGCGTGACCAATCACTCATATGAATCATACCTTGTTTGAACGTAGTCAAAGGAAAACTCTCCTCTGCAACTCTAAGTTGATGGGATCCCATAGTAAAATCTAACTACGAGAATACTCTAGCTCCATTCAACTGATCGAATAAGTCGTTTATTCTTGGTAAAGGATAATGATTCTTCACTATCAACTTATTTAGTTTTCGATAATCAATACAAATCTGTAGTGATCGATCAGACTTCTTCACAAATATCGTCGAAGCTCCCTATAGTGAACTGCTTAGTCTAATGAAACTTCTATGTTAAAGCTCCACTAGTTGCTTTTTTAGTTCTTCCATTTTCTTTGGAGGCATTCTGCTAGGTGGCTACTAATAAATTGTGCCATAGGAACCAAATCAATGTGAAATTCAGTTGCTCTTCTTGGTGGTAAACCTACCAATGGTTCAAATACATCAGCAATTTCTTGAACTATAAAAACTCTATCTATCTCCTCTTCGAGGCTCTGCATTGCACATAACAAGACCCATGATTCTGCTTTCATCTCGTTCAAAGATACCAAGACCTTATCTCTTCCTTTCTGATTTTATAGGGCAATGATTCTCTCAACGCAATAAATCATGGCCTCATTCTATACTAACTAATCCATACACAAAATTACTTTTTACCTCTCAAAGTCAAGCAGAAATGGGTCATACAAAACAAGTGGTCACATAAATAAATTTCAAGTTAGTGCATCTCATTCAAGAATGGCATACCCACTGATCGGGTTAACTACATGCAAGGAAAGAACTAAGTAGGTAACATGAAATCCTACTTTATCAATCACATCTTTAAAAATAAAAGTATATGAAAGTCTGCGGCGTGGATCGTGTAGTGTATATGCAAGTATATGTGACAAAATATATGATGCAACTAAAATAATATTAATCTAAGTAAATATAGAATAAGCACACCAGAATTTTATACTGGTTCGGACCTCCCGTCCTACGTCCAATCCCGAAGCTCCCCTTCGAAATTCGACTATCAAAAACTCTCGCTTCGCCCGGAGGAATAGGCTTGGTTACAATGAATTGTTCTTGTCAAATGTGTGTTCTAATACAACACGGATGTTGACTAATTAGTACAATTGCTTCCAATATATTTCTAAGGAATATTGTCTATGAAGAACTGAGTATATGGAAGAGTGAATACAAGTAAAGATTGCTAGAGTGCAGAGGTATAGAATAGAGTATAAAACTAGAAAGCGTAAGTAAGTGAAGTTTTTGTTCTCTTGATTCTTGATGCTATATATAGTTGTAGAAAGGTACCTAGAGTAGTTACATCCATTAATGAATCCTCTAAGGTTGCTTCCGTTGATGGTGAAGAGTTGTGGTGAAGAGAAGCGGAGATGTCCATTCACATGTGGCAGTTGTAGTTCATTTTTGAAGTTCGAGTTTGAAATCAGACTTCTGGTATTTGTTTCAGACGTTTGATGCTATATATTTTTTTGAATATAGTAGAGGATCAGACGTCCGAGTGCTATTACCAGACGTCTGGTTTAGCCTGTTTGTTGTTTCAGAGAACTATTTCAGACGTCTGGCTTGTGCACCCAGACGTCTGATATGGTGCATGTCAGTTTTTGTGCATCCTTTCTTTTACTTCCTTGTACCTATCAACTTGTAGTCTCTTGTAGTGTCCTTTGAGCCTCGTTCTTGTCTTTCTAGTGATGTTGTTCTAGCAAGTACTTGTATATATAAATATATATGTATATTCGATTTCCATTGTATAGTTGTTGTCATCGAAACCGTAGATTGGATTTCCTAACAATATATTGCTATAATATCAAAGAGAACTCTAACTGAAAAATTGAAAATGAAAATCATACCTTCTAATACAACATTCTTGACTTTCTAAGGAGTCTTCATTGTTTCTTAAGAAGTCGACGTTGTTTTACCTGCTCTCCTCATCACTGTAAGAGATGTCAGTCTCTTCCATCCTCGTTATGATGTTTGCTCTTCTTAAGGAATCAGTTAAGGAAGAGGTTGGTCACTTCTGCAATTCTCTCCACGTTTGGGACTAATAACTTACCCCTAAACATAAGGCGACTAAGTAATTCTTGTCTTCTCCTCTTGCTTGGGTAGACTCTTTATTATAGCGATGAGTAAAGGGACTCATCTGGGCACTGTCTGATGTTGCGCAGCTCGCTTGCCATCAAGACACTGGTATTTGATGAAAAAAAGTTGTCTACACACAGTTAAGTCCAAGTGTGGATAATGCCGATTTGGAGATGAAGGAACCAGCAGGAGGCAAATCTAGTCAAAGTGGAAGTAAACAAAAGGCATTTTGCATGACTGTAAAGCTGGCCAGTGCATGTTATTGAGTCGAAAGCAATAATGTGCTTGGACGGGTCCGAAATCCTATTGTACTTGTCAACAGGAGGAAAAGCATACCTCTGGTGGATGTGAGTATTCATAATTTCCTCGGTGAAGGGCTTTCCATTTTCATCATTCGATATGCCATCGCCTCCAACCCAAGGATAATAAAGATCATGAAGTTCATCTTAGATTAGTATTAGAAACTTTAAGTCAGCACAAGCTGAAGGCGAAGTTTTTCAAGTATCAATTTTTGAAATCGAACATGAAGTTCCTAGGCCATGTGGTATCAAAGTAAGGTCTAACAGTGGATCCTTCGAATGTTAAAGTCGTAATTAAGTGGAAGAGACCAGAGACCATTACCAAGATCAGAAGTTTTTTGGGGTTGGCCGTGTACTATGAAAATTTTACTAAGGACTTTTCTAGGATAGTCACGCCATTGTACAGACTTAGAAGAATGAAAAATATATTTGGATGAAAGAATATAAGGCAGCATTTCGAAAATTGAAGCTTTGTTTGATGGAAGCTCCGGTTCTAGTTATGTCGAAAGCATCTAGTCAAGGCAAAGCTACCATTTCTTCTGTAAGACCAACCTTCGTGTGCCACGAGTGGCGCTGGCAACTAGCTAGGAATGGATTCTTGCAATGCTTGGTCGATGATGGGGATCTGTGATGATAGTAAGGCAAGGGTAAGTGATGTTAGACTGGAGTAGGAGATCTGTTTCTATTAACTGAGGGTGATCTGGACTGATAGGCCCATCTCTCTCGATACCTAGGCCAGGGTACCTCCCTTTGGAACAGGAAATGGATCGATGGTTCTCTAGGTTCAGGATTTTGAATCGCCCACCACGAAGGCACTCAAAACGCAGGTCATGCCCCCCGTCTGCTTCCCGAAAGTGATTAAATGCAAACAGTCTTTCTACTAAAGGAGAATGGCAATTTGCTTAGGCTTCTCGTTACATTGATGGTTCAGGTTTTGGGACGTGGCGGACATACCCCTGTTCGTAGGTAACATGCACGTCTCTGTGGTGAACAGGAGAACCCTCAATGGGGGTTTATAAATTGACTCTCTCATGGGTGTCTATGTTATGTTGTACACGTTGGGCATTGCGGTCTGGATGAGGGTCTGGTCCGTCATTGGCAAGACAACCAGTCCGAACATCATAGTTTGAGAGTCCATCCTAGTCTAAAGTTCATTCATGTCATGAGGAAGTTATCCAATACTAGTTAAACCATTTATCATGCTAAGCAACATGGCACTGCTCAACCCTAGGATGGGGAAGATAGCGCTAGACCTAGTAGCTCTACTGGGATTATGAATATTAGAGTTGTAAGCTTCTTTTTCACCATGATTTTTCATGGCGTGATGTGTAGGGAGTTTGTAGAGAAGCAAAAATGAGAGCTTTTAAGGATCCCTCCTTCTAGTGCTAAAATATTGATTAAAAATTTGGACAACCTCAAAATTATGATTAAGATATGATATTAGCAAAGGTTTCTTACTAATATCTCAATTTAAAATGTTAAAATAAGGAAGTAAAACAAGCAAAAAGTAAAAATACACCAAATCTAGAGTGGTATGATCTAAGTTGATATGTGACCACTATGAAGAATTTCTTATCTACTAAACATATCCTACAACCCAAAACTATCCCAAAACCCATAAAATATAGCACTTGTAAATTCCAAGAAAATGTATGACCTAACAAGTCAAATTCTACATGGTCATATCTCATTATAAGTGTTGCATAATAGCCTATTGGATTCGTAACCCTTGTGGAAGAAATAATGTATGTCAAATCAAGGTTTAACTAATCTACTAAACATACAGAGATAAAAGAATATGGTGCTCCAGTATCGAATAACAATTTAACAGAAATGTTATGTATAAGAAGTGTACCTTCTAACATAGGCTTTCCCTTCTCCTTAGTCGTTGGTCCAGAAACTGTAGGTTTTAGAGCAAAAACCTTTCCTCTTTCAGCATTAACCGGTTTAGGACACTCCCTCTTAAATGCACAGCCTTGTTACAATTATAGCATCACACTCCTTTCTTATCAGCAGTCTTCTTGCCATCACTAGAGCAACATTCATTAGCATAAATTCCTTTCTTATCACACTTATGACAAATCACTTTAGACTTCTTTTTCATTGGAACTCCACTCTTCTGAGCTCCCTTTTTAAAGAATTTCCTGTTCTTACCTTGGAAATCCACAGTTTCCACATACTTGTTCTCCCGTAGAGAAGTAAGTAAGTCTTAATTCCTTTAAGCCATGATGACCATGACATAAATGGATAACTATGGTGGTCATAGTTATCTTAGCAATCTCCAACTTCGGTCCTCAGACGAGCTTCTTCTTTTTCTTAAGCAGGGTGTTAATGATGGTCGACCCATACCTTGAAAGAACATCAAACTCAGTAACATATTACAACATAGTATCTCATGTTGTTCCAACTCCAAGAATTTCCCAAACAAAATAAACTTAACTGCTTTAGATAGAAATTTCTTTTCGAAACTTTCTCTAAAGTCAGTCCAAGTAAGCTCAGCCCAAGAAATATTACGAATCAATATATCGATGGATTGTCACATGCTGATGACTCTTTGTATAAGTAGATATATATATACACATTAATATATTAATATATTTTTATCTATGTTTGTTTGCTGCTCACGGCTTACAAAAGTTTTTTTGATTAAAATAATATTATTAAATGATTTTAATGAATTAAATTAAACACGAAAGATTAAATCATATGATAAATATATTTTAAATTATGTGAAATTTTTTGTTCATACCAGAAAAGCTTTCAGCATTATAATAAAATAATATTTTTCTATATATATACATACATACACACATATACATTCATACATACATATATATATAGTTTAATTATTTACTTAATTGGTTAAATAAATAAAATAAATGTATACACATTTATAAATAATATAAATTTCAGCCAAAATTTTATATAATATAAAATATACATTATAGTTTCAAAAATGAATTTTTAAAATTTTATTAATTATTTTCGTACATTTTTTTAATTTATTATACGTATTTAATTAATAAATTATTTTAAACCGAGATTAAAACTAAAAAAAATTAGTTTCTTTTTTCTGGCCAAAAGCAATAGCAAAATATATATTTATTTATAATTATATATATATATAATTAGTTATATTTTTATATGTAATATGTATTTAAATTAATTTAAATATATATATTTACATATCTCTACTACTAATAATGTAAATTCATTCAACTAATTTCGACCGCGTCTTTTGGAAATACCCAAAATACCCTCTATCCTCCGTATTTTGTTTACCATTCCATTAAAACCTAATCTGTTGTTTCTTCCCTAATTCGTCCATATTTCCAAATTTGCTTCCTCAAACCCCTAATTCATCGCCGTCAACATTCCAAATTTCACTCCATAAGACTTGGTCTACTATCACAAAAACTAAGATTACGCAAGATGTTTTAGATGTCGAACTTGGGTGGGAAATTATATCCATGGTAGCGGTGAATTTGCGGTGACTGACGAGATTCAATTGATGGTTTTGGGATGATGTTGCTACAGGTTAAGGTGCTTTATCTACTATGAATTGCTGGTAGATGGATGGTCTTCACCAGGGTTTGGTGTTCCTACGTATGCCATGAAGGTTGAGGGATTTCTAGAGAATCACGATTTGGAGGACTGCTGCATCTAAAATCTGAATCTATCACAGATAGATGAAGGTTTAATATTACGATTTATAAAGGACTTCACCACCTAATTCTTTTCATTCTTCATTCAACAGGCTCAGCTAACCTTAAATCATTAACATTGTATATCTTTATCTGCTGCTAACAAGGGTGTTTGCAAACATTCATTTTTAGTAATTTGTGATTTGATGACATTATTTTTTTTTCTTCAGCTTATCAAAATATTTCTTAGGTGATGTTTTAGAAGGTGGCTGGGACGTACAAAAAGCATATTGTTAGATGAAGGTATCAACCTTCTCTCTCGGGTATGTTTTACTCCACATACTATTTCAAGAAATGTAGTCTTTTAGTTTATCCATTTGCATTTTTTCATACGTTGAAATAAACTACATGTGTTGATCAAACACCATAATTGAATACATAGTGAAACAGAGAATAAACAATTAGTTGTGTGCATAAATGATATGCAACTGAATGCCTGATCTACAATTATTTGTGCACCCATTGCTAACACATTTAGTGCATTTATTGCTATTTCATTTGGTAAGAAATACAAAATTTGATGAAAATAGTACATAATTCATCATATAAAAATAGAAAAAAAACCTAAATTTTACTAAATGCTTTCTCAGAAGATTACTTAAAATGATAAAATTACAGTAGACAAGTAATAATGTAGCAGTACATATTCATGATGCATTGGTAAGCATTAGAATATACCGCCGAGAAGGATTTGAGGCCTTATTTAATACTGGCAGTGGTTCCACAATACGAATTGATATATGATGTTCTTGAATATTATTCATTCCCGAAGTAAAAAAATATGAAATAAGTAATTAGCACTTTGTATATTGATGATCAAGAAAAGAGTCGCAGGTCCCTATTTTTGATGTTGTTATACAAAAAGTCCCTGCAGAAATGGATATGTAAATTTAGTCCCTATTTTTCCAAAATAAAAAAACGCAAAGTGTCTTGCACTTTTCTGACAGAAAATGCAAGATAACTTGTACTTTTCTAATTTTGAAATATTTTTCGAAATTTTTGAAAATTTCGAAAATTTTGAAAAGCGCAAGTTAACTTGCACTTTCTATCAAAAAAGCGCAAGCTAGTTTGCGCTTTCTAATTTTGAAATTTTTTTTTTAATTTTAAAAATTTTGAAATTTTTGAAAAGCGTAAGGTAACTTGCGCTTTCTATCAGAAAAGCGCAAGCTAGTTTGCGCTTTCTGATTTTGAAAATTTTGAAATTTTAAAAAGCGCAAACTAACTTGCGTTTTCTGATTTAGTAAAAACAGGGACTTAATTTACATATTTATTTATACAGGGACTTTTCTTGTAACACCATCAGAAATAGGGACCTTTCGTGCAAAGCCCCATTGATGATTCTATAGTTTTACTTATTTGCTTTATTTATAAATGAAAATAAAGGAATTGAAGAGTTACTTCTATTCACAATGAAGTAAACAATCCTTGGAAGTGAAAAGGTGGTTAATTATGTTGATTTGAATTTAAAAGAATCTAAAATGAAACTTATCCTGAAGTCAAACCAACCTTTTTTCATCTTTGTCTACTTTGTTTCTTTTTTACTTCCAAATACATGAATTTTTCAATGCTCAACACCATGTACAACATATTCATTCAATTATCAATATTTTTCACAAGTTTTAATCTATTTGGTTGTTTGTATGAAGAATATAAGGCCAGTTAAAGAGCAATGAATCAAACTTGCATTTTGGTTTCAGGCAATTTCAAGAAAAGTGAGTGAATAAAAAAGAAGATTTCAACATAGTTATAAAACAGTGGAAAGAGCTAGAGAAAGAAAGAAGGCTAGGAATATTGGTGGATAATGAAATAGAGAAAAAAAGAATTTGCAATATGTGTGCTATTGAAGAGGCAGTGAGAGTTACAAGGATTGATGCTATGGCCTTTTTTTCTCTAATGTAAATGTACTGTAGTTTTTCAATAGATAAAAAAAATATGGTATTTCCAGTATCATACCTTTCATGAGTTCATGCTTTGTAATTTGCAGAAGATATGGCTTGCAATGATGTATATTGAAATCATTTCGTCTCAAATTATCATTTTCTATGATGCGTTATTTTGATCTGTAATAGTTAGACCTATCGAACATGGAAACATAAAAGGTCGGAAATTATAGTTTTATTTATTTATCCTCTGTTTTCCTAGCCATTGAAACTGCAAAATATGTCCAAAAGAAAACCAATGTGAACACAGGCAGCATGAATTCTAGATTAGAAACAGAATATAGGATCTTAAGATTGAATAATGATGTAACAAAAAGGCAAAGTGATGATGTATGCTTTTTTGGCTTTCTACTCTTTCGAGATTCCATAAAGTTTTGGAAATTGTAAATTAAACAGTGAACAAAAATTCAACAATGAAGCAAATCTTTAGAAATTCAACAGTTCCATTAGATATGGCTGTAATTTGACTTCACACTAGGTTTAGTTTTAATGGGCCTTATTTTATTTTATGAAAAATTATATTACTTGCGGATGCTTTTTGGGTTTGAATAATAATCAATGTGTGAGACCAATTCAGGCAACAATAGATGTAAAATAATTGGCAAAATTTGCAGCAAGTAATCAACATGTACTGGTTTAGTTTTGTTCTTTTTTGCCATAATTATATATGTGTTATCATTTTTTTCCTAAGTTGTATTTCAAACTATATGCTATATTTAAATAGTAGTATGTTAAGGATTGAAGAAAATTAAATTTGTTAATAGATATTCAAAAAACTCAAAACTGTTTGTTATTATTGGGAGCAAGGGAGGATATTCAGCAGGCATAGTCATCGAATTTGGATGAGCTTTTGAACAGTGGATCAACAAACATAGTGTATTTTTTTCGATGGAGTCTGATCGAAATTTTTTGCCCCCACTTATTCAAAGGTTGAGTTCTTTTAACATGACCTTTGAAAGATAGCTAGACACTCAACATCCAAAAAAATTATGTGAATACGGATATGATATATATAAATCTAGAAAAATATTTATTTGGTTTTAAAAAAAATTATATATCATTTGAGGTTTTGTATAATGAACAATGAATTTTTTATTGATAATAATTTATATTATATGTATTAAATGCAAACACAAAACTATAATTTTTTATTCGAGGTTAATAGCCTCTCAAAATAAAAACCCAATGTTACCAACTGGGTCACATGCTGGATCCCTGTGTTTGATGAGTGCATGTTATCCATCTTGGATTCAAAAAGATTATTTCGGTTTCAAAAATTCGTTTGTGCCTGAAAAATATATATTTTGGTTCTGATTAATCCTATATACTTTGTGGAATTGTTATATCTTTTGTTTTAGCTACCTATATTTGTGACCCTCATCATTTTCAGGTAGATGATGATAAATACCTAAAAGGGTTTTACTTTATAGTTTATTCATCTTTTATTAACAAAATTGCCTTCATTCATGCAATGAATCTCACTTATAAATTAATGCATGCACTATGCACTATAAATAAAGTGTGGATGATATATCTATAAACAAAACAATATACATGCTTTGAAACATGCTATAGAAGTGTATTGTTCAATTGATGCATGCACACTGTGATTAGAAGCAAGTCCATCTGAACGTGCATATATACTCGTATATATATAATAATTTCAATTAAGATCTCATATTATAAATATTCTAAATTATTTTACAAAATAATATTTAAAATAATTTTATAATTTATATATGTATTTTAATAAATCCTTTATGTAAATAATTTACAACAATATTTTATAATGATTATACAATTACACACACAAAAACATGTGCGCACACGCGTGCACACAAAATATTTTGATGCATGCATATATATATATATATATATGTGTGTGTGTGTATATATGTATATATATATGTATATATGTGTGTGTGTGTGTACACACACATTTTGACAATCCATTTGTATACACGAACGGCTGGTATGTTCTTTGCGGTGCAAATCCCAACATTTATACAGGGACATATCAAACCATGTACAAGTTATCATGATGCACGTGCACCAACACACATGTGTATGTGTTACACATATATAAAATATAATACATATCATATAAAATAAAACTTTATTACTAAATTTAAGTAAACTGATTTTATTTTATAGAAAATTTAGAATGTTCTAAATGAATTTAGACTACAAAGGTCAAATAAATATCCAAATAGGTAAAAAATTAAAATTTACCCAATCACTCAATTGTGGGCTGACACACTTCAAACAAGAGGGATGATAATATTAATCATTCCTTATTTACACTCGTTAGATTAGATTTCATTTAAGGCGTTGTTAAAGGGACTCTAGTTTTGGATAAGGAGGAGCAAATTTTATGGGGACCCCACTCAAAAAAAATTGTTATGGGGACTTCATCAAAAACAAAATTCGGTAGGATCTCATCGAAATATGAAGCAAAATCGGCAGCACCCCATCAAAAAAATAAAGCAAAAAACGATGATGATTCACCGAAGATCACTTTCGGTGGGATTTGATCGAAAATAAACCAAAATTCGGCAGAGTTACCGAAATATAAATGGCAGTTACGATTTTTTTACTTTTTGCTAAGGAAGGACATACTTTATTGATACATCCCTTAGTACTTTTCCCCAAAAATGTAAAAATAACCCCCCTCCCTTCCTAAACTAAAGTCCCTTTTACAATACACTTAATTCATTCTACTTCTATTAGAAAAACAATAACCTTTATTAATATTTATGGCTGATAATGTTTTTGGCCAAATCCCACACTTATCTATTATGATAACTTTATTTATTTAATCATTTCTTAATTAAATGGAAGGGATGTAGTGCTACAAAAATTAGGGATGTTGCACTTTTCAAAATTGAAATTGTTAAAAACACATCTTCCGACCACTATGTCGTAATTAATATTAAGTAGATTAATTATTATTTCAATTGAAAACGAGTACTTGGATAAACTTAGAGGAGATCATAGAGAAGTCTACTTCAAAATTGGAAGAACAAGTTGTTTTCGTTAGCATACGTTGATATATTTTTATATCATGTTGACATTTTAGATATTTTAACATGTAATCTAAATGATTTGGTTTACCATTATTTCATGATTAATATGAAATTATAATCATATTTTGTATCTGATTTTTTACATATAAAAATATTGCTATTTGTTAAAATTTGGGCAACGAAAACAATAAAAAGAATTGTTTATCTATGGCACTAAAAATTGTTGGGGTAACCGTTGACAAAAATTAACTTATGCTTGAACAAAAGAACAAAAAAACGAAAAACAGGTTCTTATGTAAAATTTTAAGTCATATCTATTCTATTATATAAGAAAGAGAATATAGAACTCTTGGAATTCTTATCTCTCATTCACTCTCAGGCTGAATAGTGCATTCTCCTTGATTTTTGATATAATTTCCTTTTAAGCACCCTAAAAATTTTCAATATTCCACAAAACTACTAACATTAACATAGAAATTAATGTTATCATTGTTCCTTTTGAAAAAATACTCTAATGTACTATTTATTATTATTATTGTTTTGATAAACTTATAATCATTATGTCTTTCTAATCTAACAGAGATCTCTTCCTCTTCTCTCATTACAATTTTTGCATTCCTCATTTGTTTTCTATCATTATTTTACATTCCTCCTTATTTTTTCATTCATCATGTTATCTCTTACCCTATTTCAGTTTTATATGTATACAACAATTCAAAAAAAAATATAAAAAAATATTTCCAATGTAAATCAACTTAAAGATTCTATCCAAATAGTTTTCTAGCCAATCTCTTTATTTTTTTTATCTAACTATAATTTTATTGAATTCATCATTAGTTCTTCAATTTTTATTCATTAAAAAATTATCATTTTATTCATGTTTTACAAAGATTATGTTTCTATTTGTTGCTTTCAATAGTTTCACAGAAAAATTGTCTAAAAGTCTCCAAAAAAACTTGGCTTACTGATCTATCAAACTGGATTTAAAGGTTTGATTTTATTTTATTACCTTTATTTTCGTTTAATTTAAGGTTGAATTTTTTGTTCTAGCTCTAAAAATTATTTCGAATCTTTACTTCAAATTTTATGTTCAAAAAATTGTTTCCTTCTTATTTTTGTTACAATTTTTATGAATATGAATATGGTTTTCTTTGTATTTTTAGAAGGTTGTTGGATTTATCGATACATTGATATCACATAATCTTTGTTATTTTGTAAAATCTATAATACATAAAGCTTGACTATTTTTTATTCTTAAGTTTTCTATTTATATCGACATTCATCTTATTTGTGTTCGTTTAGTACGATCATGATTTTCATTTTCTTTATTCGTTTTGTAGGAAATAATTAGCTTACTAACATGTAGATATAAAATAATCTTAAACTTTTTATAATACACAAGTGGTAAAGTTGATATTGTTATTTTGAAATATAATTATATACAAAAATAAAGTTGGGAAAAATCTCATATTTTCTTATTATTTTAGTTTCAATCTATGACGACCCACAAATCCATACCCTTTGTATCGAAAATAAACCACACATGTCCGACCCAAAAAGCACAGACTGACGGAAAGTCATGAGAAAGAAAAGAAGAGAGAAGAAGAGAGGAGAAGAAAGAGAGAAGAAGAAAACCAAATAGAACAATACAGAATCTCACATCACAGCGGAAAACATATAATATCATATCAATGATCTTTACAAAATAGAAACTGTATATACATACATCAATCAGAGTTCAACAATCAATCACTAATCATTAGCTTGGACAGTTATAATAACCCGTCCTTACAATTACTGATAATTTAAATAACAAAGCAGCGGAAAATAAACAGATACGTGTATACAAAAATGAAGATCTCCAGCTCTCCTTCTGAAGCTCCAAAAGCACCAAATCAGAACCTGTAAATATACTCGGTCTGACCCGAGCATTGAAAGGGAAGAACGCCTGAATCAGTCTAGTAAACCAACGTGAGAAACACACTCAACTGAATTTATTAAATTACCAAACTTTCCTTTCAAAACAAAAGTATCTCGTAAGACACGCCCACACATAAACACGAACATGTTTTTACCTTACGATAACCAAAACCTTTCATATCAAATTCTCTTATATTATAATAGTGTCTATTGCACAATTAATATTAATCATGGCCGAAATTGTTACATTGATTAAATTCTAGCATATAGCCCAAAGTGGGTAATACAATCAAAATGGCTGGCACGTAGCGGAGTTTGGATTTCCATACAAATGACCAGGTGAAGGGACTACCTTCCGGTAGTACATCTATAGAGGAATGTACTAAGGAACATCACAAAGGAACCTCTAACAACACAAGACCGACCTACATCTATAACTAGGTAGTACCGAATATATCATCCCCCAGTCGTTGCTGATGTTTTTCGAGGGCCCTCATAGCATACATCCACAATAATTTACATCCCGAACGTCATAGCGGAAAGAAATATATCTAGAAGGGGATGATCATATCCAAATGGGGAATGACCCACTTAGCCTTACCGCATCTAACCCTGTTTCGGTCATTTTCCGAGAAGTGAGGCCAAAAAGGTATCGATACCTTTCACATATCACATATCACATCACTTTGAATGCCACATTTGCCATTTCCGTTAACTACTAATTGCCTTTCATAAATATACAACCCCTAAGCTCGTACGTCTCAAGGAAGGGTGTTAAGCTAAGAGAAGTTGCCTTCTATGCCACCAAACAGATGTACGTTTGTAAAAACCAATGTATGTAATCATTAGAAATGCAATGTCAGAAACTCGTCCATACAAGTTGTCCAGGAACAGGACAAACCGAAGGTACTCTCCTACCACATCCTGTCGGGAAATCCCTAGGATTAGTAGCGAATAGTCCTTGCATTGGATATTTCATAACAAAGAGACTACTGCTACTATATGTATATTGAGATTTTAACCCCAAATGATCAACAAGCAGTCCTTCATTATGAAAATCCGAAATATCAATAACATCAATAACCTGCACAATCGAACGCATATACGTTGGTCCGAAGTGGTTTTCGGATAAACCGATCCCGGTCTCTTCGCACTAACAACGCAAAAGCGTTTCTCAACTTCACACAGAAACTAAGTCTCATAGACTTCTCACGTCTCCAATTTTCAACTTGCTATCCTTCGGCCAAGAAGGAAACTCGATAGATTGGAGTAATACTCTACACTACACGAATCAACATCCTCAACACAAATGATAATCAAGCCTACACAGATGGCTACGTACTAAGTGTACGACTAATTAGTTCCTACATCAAGTCGAGGAACTAAAAAGGCCAAATTTGATAGACGGTTATTTAACTATCAAAGCAACAAACAAATATTTAGCACCATAAGCAATCACTAGGCCCTTTTAATTAATCTTTTATTAATTAAATCACTTTCCAAATATTCACTTCAAATTATCTTTAAAAGGATATAATTCCAAAACCATTTCAATATTTCACTATTTGGAAAACATTTCCATATAATTATTTTAGTAATAAGTGAATTCATACTTTACCTTATTTTTAAACCATTTAAACTCCATTTTATAATATCACTTTCCAAAAATATCCATTTTATTTAAAGGATTATTCACTATCCAAAATCGTGAATGAAATTCCTTTACCAAATTCATTATTTCTACACATTTAATTTAAAGGATTATCCACTGTCCAAAATCGTGAATAAAATTCCTTTAATAAACTTTCATAATTAACTTATCAAAATAAGTTGATTTTGGATTTATAAAACAATGTTTATAATTCACATTTCTATTTTATAAAAACTTCAATTTATAAAATTCCTTTACTGACAAATTCCATTTATCTCATTTATATTTCAAACTCCAATTATAATTTAATTCACTTATAAATCTCTTTATTTACAAATTCATTCTTTTTATAACTTCATAATTTATAAATCTTATTCACATATAAGATCCATTTACAACTTCATTTTAACACTTATAAAACTCCTTTATAATTCCATTACTTTTATTTATAAAATATCAATTTTATAAATCTTATATATATAACCCATTTATAATAAATCAAAATTCTCAATTAACTTATTTTACCAAATAGTTAACTCCATATTCAAAAATCATATTTTGATTCCATTTAAATGAACTTCTTCTTTTAATAATTTACAAATCATTATTAAAACTCATATAACTTCAAAAATCACTTAAACATCCTTTTTAATTTGAAATCATCATTTTACTATTTTAAATTCCCAAAAATATGGCCCAATGCTACAATAGCACAAAATAAGGTGATTCACAAGAATCATATCCATCATGGCATCCAAATCATCATATATCATATGATAAGAGCATATATAACAATATCTGTAAATAAAAATCACACTGGCAAGGAATCCAGTTAGATCCCTCCAACCTGTCACCTGCAACAAATATACATATTAGAAAATATGTACAATGTCCGCTTCGAGGCAGACGTGCGTACAAAAGGTCATCCACTCATACACGGGAACGTATAGGGTCTCATATGCTCCAATATGCAGGAATATATCCAAACCAATATATATATATATATATAATATATCATATATCATCCAAACAATCATCAATCAGCACAAAATAAATTTATTCTCACTTATATAAATATAAACAAGTCAGAAAGAGTGAGTTGTACTCACTTTGATTCCAATAGCCGTTGCAGCGTTTTATTCCGAATAAAATTAAACGAGCGTTTAATTTTACCCAAAATTTTCACAAGCTCAAATAAATCCCAATCCAGTACTATAATGTAGTGCTCGACAATACGGACCCAATGCAACTTGTTTCGTCCGATTTCGACCTCGTATGAAGAAGTTATACAATTTTAAAGTTTATACAAATTTATATATAATATAATTCCAATTTCTTTTTTTTATTTACCATCAAAATCGTGGCCGTTCATTTCGAATAAAGCAGATCTGGTCGCTGTTTACATCTTCTCTTCGTTCACGTTCAACTTCGTGAAACTCATAGCCGCCTTCGAATCGTTTCACGCCGCTCCACCATCGAGCCACCTGATGACGATCAGAGGACATCGAACGATGCGCCTACGCGAGCTCCCCTACTGGCAAGAGTGTGCACCCCGAGCATCGTCGTTGCTTCGAAAACATGCCGAAACCCTATACAAACGTAAGCCAAATTCTCCTACTACGCGCCATAAAATCATATCACCACCGTTGGATTGAAAGCTCTCGACGTGCTCTACAATGTTCTAGTTGAAGGCGAGACGTGAAAGTTGATGGATTTTGAGTAATCGAGGGAGAAAGATGATGATTTTCTAGCCATTGAAAATAGGTGTGGCAGCGGCTCCAATTAGGGTTAGGGTAAGAGAGAGGGGGTTTGCAAATGAACGTCTTTATATAGGCAATTACAAAACACTATTCACGTGAAAATATTTCGAACTCCAAACGAAGCGTGCCGCTTGGCGTTTATAATGTTTTACCCCTATTCCGAACACAATGGAATATATATCAGGAGTCACTTCCATTGTATTTGCAAGATAGGTTTTCGAATCGACTTATTTTTATTAAAAATTATCTAAATAAATTTCTACGCGTTTTAGCTTCGCACGACCAAACCGTAAGTCCAATCAACACGAAATTTGAAATCCTACAATAATATAACATTACGGATCCAATGAAACTGGTTTCGTCGAAATTCGAGACAGTGTGAAAAATGACAATTTTTACGTGTTAATTAAATATTAAAATATCAAATTCTATAAATTAACTTTTAATTCAATTTCAAAAGTTTACTAACATCATTCTAATTCAAATAGAATTTAATTCAACTTTATAAATCATTTTCATTCACGTTAAATTCAAAATCAAATTATTTCTGCAATTTCAAACATTAAATCAACGATTTAATTGTCCAAATAAATTATTATATTTAAATTATAAGTTATTCAACTTATAAAATCAACTTATGAATATTTAAACTCAATTAAATATCCAAATTTCGAATGACTGAAATTCTGGGTCGTTACACAATCTGTATCATTATCAACTTGGTTTCCTTCATATTCTACAAGAGGTTATTGGATTTATTAATACATCGATATCATTTAATAACATTGAATTTTTAGAAATCTTATTGAACATGGTAGCAATTATCTTTTATTTTTTACAAAGATTGTTTGATGCTATATTGTTTTGATTTTATTTTGCAGAAATGTTTCTAAATCATTATGAACTGAAGATGTGTTATTAATAATGTTTACAAGTAAACTAACTTCAAATGGAAAGAATTGTATTTAAAAGGAATAAATTGATATTATTCATTTAAATCAAATTCAAACTAAATTGAGAATTATTACAATTAATTCTCTTTTATTGAAATTTATTCTAATTAGAGAATAGTTACATGTTGTGTAGCTTTAATCCGTATTATTTGTGCATTTTCAAACAAACTAAGATCACGTTCAAGTAGTTGAAATCATCAAAGTTAGAATATGCATAGTTAATAAGTCATGTTTTTTTTAAAAGGCCTAATATAGTAACAATATAACAATGGATACTATATATATAATTAATAGTTACAAAATTATCGCATGATCTATAAACCTAAATGATATTGTAGATACAAAAGATAGAAGGTCAATGGTTAAACTACTAATTCTTATCTATGCTTTCAGTTTCAAAAATAATGTTAGGTTTAGTTCCTTTAATATTTTTAGCTTCAAACCCTAAATGCTTTATTTCAAAAAAAATAAAATTAAACTTAATATAAATTATGTGTAATTTAGTAATTTGATAATTTGGTAATATGTTTATTTTGTAATTCGATTGTTTGATGTTATAATCAAATACAATCAAATTTTTTGAAAATTAATACAATCATATTTATAGCAAGTTATTTCTTTATGTAAGCATCAAAGAGAATTAGTACATAATAAATTCTCTAATCTATTTTGTGTTTGTTTAGTATGATCATGAATTTCATTTCCTTCATAAATTTATAAGGCATAATTGGTTTACTAACACATGTACATCAAATAATCTTTAATTGAGTATAATCTAAGATAAACTTGATGTTTTTTCCATTTTGAACTATAAGTATTTAAGAAAATCAAGTTGGGAAAATATCATCTATGAAGTAAAACAATAGTCAAAAAATAAATTTCTATGTTGCATTTCGAGAAAAGTATATTGGAAGTTTAGTACTAAATAAACTTTCTATAAACTTAAATTTTATCTAAATATTTTATTTTGTTATACGCATCCTAAACTTGTGTTTTGTAATATTAGATATTATCCATCTTAATCGACCAACAGTAATGCATTTTCTGTAGTAATGCTTCATTGACCATGAAAAGTTCATAAATAACGTGCATTTTCCTATTTAATGCATGGTTAACACCGAACACTTGGAGATCTTATGGAACATCTTAGCAATTATTTTTTATTTTATGTAAAGATTGTTTATGCTATATTGTTCTAATTTTTTTGCATTGTGGAGATGTTTATAAATCATTACGAATTGAAGACGGATTAATAATAATGTTTACGAGTAGGCTAACTTCAAATGGAAAGAATTGTATTAAAAATTAATAAATGGTTGCTAATTTCATTTAATTCAAATTCAAAATAAAATTATTATAGTTAATTCTCTTTTACTAATATTTAATCTAATCATGGAATAGTTACATACTTAGTTCATATTTATGGACACCGCAAACGTTAAACCAAAAGCGGTTGGCGAGAATTACATCCGATGTAATTGATACATAATAATCACGTTCGATAAGTCAGATGTAATTGATACTATACATTAATTAATAATTATTGCAAACATAACAATACTATACATTACATAAATACTTTCTATCCAACCTCTAATTCATATTTATCCACAAATGCCACAACCTCCAACCTCAAATCAAAATTATCCGCTAATACACCATAATTCTCATTAATGTTAATCAGTTAGTGTCCACTTTTAGTTCAATATAACATTTTATTTTTTTTGATGGATTAAAACTAATTTTTAGTTTTACTTCGTTGTATATTTTCAAAATATACCTTTATTAAATTATGTTGTGTAGCTCTTATTCGTATTATTCGAAACAAACAAGGATAATGTTTAATTAGTTGGAATCATCAACGTTGGAAAATGCATAGTTAACAAGTCAAGTTTTTTAAGAAGCTTAATATAGTAGCAATAATACAATGTGTGCTATATACATAATTATTAGTTAAAAAGTTATTGCATGATCTATAAACCTAAATGATACTCTCGATACAAAAGATATAAAATTGACGCTCATTTTATATATTACGTATAATTCTCATGTCATATTATGCTATATGTATTAAAGATCACGATATTTAAAAACTACTATAATATTTTCTCTAATTTAATTAGTATAATATAATGTCAAAATGTGTAATAATGAAAATATTGTTTTATTAAGCCAAATTTAAATACTACCCCACTTTGAGCATAATTTCTCTACTCTAGGTTTGAAACACTATTATCAAACAAAATTGTGCACATATTTAAATTTATATGTTAAACATAGGATAAAACTATGTTTAACTAATGTGAATTATATTTGAAAATTAATTGAATGTCGTGTCTAGCAATATAGTTCTTACCAAGTTAGGAACAACTGATGTTGATTCTTAGTATGCGATATAAAGCCATTGTGCTCTAAAATATTAATTATACTCTATATGCTCAGAGACTATTTTTGCGGATTTATCAACACATTTTTGTTAGTACTATTCACGAAAAAGATAACCTAAAAATTTACATTCCATAAATATGTGCTTTCGACTTCATATACTATTAAATCTAAAAAGTACACTGTTAATCGAATTATATACTGAACCATGCATGCGGAGCACGGATTAGAACTCGTTTATACATATTAAAAAAAAGAACATTTTATTTTAGATTACTTAGTTGTAAGCTTCAGTTTCAGCGGAAAGACAATCAACTCCAACAATACGTCAGTGTCACTAAACCAAATCACCAGTTAAAACATACTTAATCAAATTAAAGCAACTAAAAGGTCCAAAACCAACCTCCACTAATCCATTTTTGTACTTGCCACGTGCCCTGCCCATCTCCTTCGCGCCATATAATCCCAGCTGAATAAACAAGAGGACTGATAGCAAAGCATCAGGATAAATTCATCGATGCCTTCTCCTTCTTTTCCTCGAATCTTTTGGAAACTTTCAGTACTGTAAACTAATTAATGGCGAAAATCGACCTCTCCGGACTTCGTCTACTTCCTCTCTTCCGACGGAGATTTCTAGAGAGCATCATATGCGGCGGAGGCTGCGGCTCCAGCTTCTCCCGCAAGAAAACGAACTTCGATTATCCCAAAAACCTTCCATCTTCCGTATCCAAGCGAAGTAACCAGTCCGATCGGTTGTCGGAGCTTCTGAAAGCAGAGGCGTTGATCTGCGAAGTGTCGGAAAAGGCGAATGTGACCAGGAAGGAGATGTTTCTAGAAGAGGTGAAGAATGTGGTTAAGAAGCTTGAGGGAGAAGTATCTAAAAAGGTGGCCATAAGTGAGGTGAGGAGGATGGCGAAAGATGACGTGGAGGCGAGGGAGATGCTTGCGATGGTCGGAGCTATTCCACCAATCGTCGGAATGGTGGATTCTGACGATATCGAATTGAGGGTTGACGCTTTGTATGCTCTGTTGAATTTGTCGGTTGGGAATGATTTGTGAGTTTTTTTTTACGACTTCTATTTATTTAATTTTAGTGCTGTGTTTCAGATCTGAAAAGAATGAATCGCATTTTAATATCCTGTACTTTTTATATAGAAATAAAAATAAAAAATTGGAGAAACCCCAAAACCCTCATTTTTAATCGTGATCCTTTTATTTCGTAAGTTAGATCTGAAGTATTTTCCCTTAATTGATTAATTCAGTATATCCTAAGGACAATGTTGGTGAACCCATAAGTAGTTAGGGATTGAAATGTACAGCTTTTTTGGAAGGATTATGATGTGGTTGTTAATGCTGCCATGTTGGTATTCGAATTTCTGATTCATGTATAACTTTTTAATCTTCAGAAACAAAGCAGCTATAGTGAAAGCAGGAGCGGTCCACAAGATGATGAAATTGATCGAATCAGAATGCTTGGGTATAGTGTCTGAGGCTATTGTAGCTAATTTTCTTGCATTAAGCGCTCTAAAATCTAACCAATCTATAATTGGTGCATCTGGTACAATCGAGTTTTTGGTGAAGATACTCAGAAATTCAAAGCCAGGCACTCAGCTGAAATCAGACTCGATCCGGTCATTGTGTAATTTGTCGAATTGTGATACAAATGTCACCATTATTGTTGAATCGGGGCTTTTGGAGCACATTTTCCAAGTGATCGGAGATAGTGAAGTAAGTAATAAAATGCTGGTGATTGTTTCAAATATTGTTGCTTTTTCCGAAGGGAGAAGGGCGGTCAGTAGATTGCCAGAGTGGATTGAAATTTTGGTGGATGTGCTTAGTTGGTGTGATTCACCTGAATGTCAGGTAAATCTATGATATTATCAAGTAGCAGTCTTCACTCTAACTTCATACCGTCGTATTTGTGATTTTAGAGTTATTTATGTTCATATTGTGGTTGGAACAGCGTTTAGCTATTTGCTAGCAAGAAAATGATGTAGTTGATAACAATAAATACATTTGTTATAAGCCTTGGAGCTTGAACCTTATGACACACTCCTTAAGAGTTTAAGAACAGTACCATGTTCTTCTGAACATTAATAAGTAGTGTACTTCGATTGTGATGTATATTAACGCAATATGTCATTCATTTTTCAGGAGAGAGCTGCATACATTCTGATGATAATGGCATACAGAGATCAGAATCGTATATCAAAGATGATCGACTCTGGCATTGTTTCCGCACTGCTTGAGCTTACACTAATGGGCAGTGCTCTTGCTCAAAAAAGAGCTTCTAGAACACTGGAGATTCTTAGAGTGGACAAAGGGAAACAAATTTCGGAAGGTTTTGATCATTCTAGCTCACAGTCAGCCGTATCTGCATCCTTGTGTGAAAACAAGGAAGGAAACAAAAATTTAAGTGAAGAGAGGAAAGCAGTAAAAGAGCTAGTTCAGCAAAGTTTGCAACATAACATGAGAAGGATTGCCAGTAGGGCAAATTTACCACAGGAATGTGTGCCGTCGGCACGTTTTTTGGCAGTGAGTAAAACTTCTCTGTCCACTACGTCTAAGAGTTTGCCCTTTTAGCACGAGGGATATAAAGATAACAATAGTGGTTGAAATAATTAAAGTAGGAGCATGACACATGTAAGGTTTGATTCCTTTCTTTTCTTGGGTTGCATTATTGCTTTATTCTATTCTCCATCTGCTTGCATCTTTTGTTTTATTTTAATCCAAGTGCAGTAGCGAGAGAGTGAGAGGGAGGCGTTGTTTGTTATCATATTTGGAAATGAAGCTTTGTTCACTGTTAGCCAAAAAGTGGGAGTGTATAACCTACTTGTTTATCTTTATACAACTCATGTGGACTGCGAAACTGAATGATGATTTAAGGCATTAGTGGAAAATTACATTTTGCTTTTCATATTATACATATAGTGCCAAGAATAAGATGGATTATACAATCAATAAACTCAAAAACAAATGTTTCTATTAAATACAATGACTATGATTCCAAGTGGCTTGCGAGATTTAAAGTGCAAGGTATATAGCAAAGTCAAGGTTGCATATTGAACATCCAATATTTGATATTGTTAATCTCTACATATCATTTTATCTTTGTCGCAGATGAACATGTTAATGAGTATTATCCATATCTTTAAAAACGTGTTAAAAATATTTTAGTATTTGTACATTTTCAAATTACAATATTTTTTAATTATGTAATTATTTGGGCTACAAGTAACATGTAATGCATTGTTGTTGTTGAACTATGATGAAATTGTAATAAAAACCGTTGACTAGTTTTCCAATCAATCTCGGAATGAGGCTAATGCGTTATAAATAACAAATGTTACTTGCTAATCACTAGGCTTAAAAAGAAAAATGAGGAATTAAGTACGTACCTGAAAGGTAAATGACATAAAATATAGAGTGGTTCAACAAAGCTGTCTATGTCGTCTCTAAAGTTCTCTTACTATGTATTTCTCTTACAACAATAAGAAATTACAAGAGAATAATAAGAAAAGCAGGAAATATTTAAGACTAATAAAGTTGTGTAATCTTAAGAACTTACTATATCGAGAACTTTGAATTGTGTGCAATATTTAGAATCCTTGTATGTTCCAATCGCTTTGAAGTCGCAATGCTTGGATATTTATAGTAGCTGGAGTGGATGATGGACGGTTGAGATTGAGCTACAGAACTAGTAGGAAAAATGCCCGAACGTTGATATGGCTGTAAACATATGGACGACAATTGCAAGGTGTAAGAAGATGTACGGCAGATGAAAATATAATCATTGCTCCTTTGACCAAGCTTGGGCTTCGCATTTAATGTAGATACTCAGCATTAAATGCACATTTAATGCTGATGGTATGCCACAACAGTTCAGCCGTCCAACTACAGTGCTTCGGATAGGTGGATGGACAACTTGTTGTTTACTTGAGTGCTTATGAGGCAAATCTTGTTGAGCTGGTAGATCGGTTGTCGAAAATATGAAGAAAAAAAACTAGGAATCTTGCTAAGGACCATATTGGAAAGATGGTGCACGACCGGTTACGAGGTGACCGAGAGGGCTGCTTGTGATCGATCAGAGGTGGTTGCACTAAAGTCGGGAAAAGGACCGGTCATGCTTGAACCAATCTTGCTTGATGTGTCACCTGTTGAGGCGGGCATAAAGAGGTGTTAACCATTAACTAGAGTGACGCTAGGTGAATGTGTTTGACTTGGAGTTGGGTGGGAAGAATGTTGACGTAGGAAGGCTGGTTATTATTAAGTAAAGCCCGACCAGACTAGGTGGGGACGGCTCGGATCTTGCGTAAATATGAAGGGTGCCTAGGGATGAGGCGACCGAATTCTACCTTGATGCCTTGCTGATTGGAAGAGATGGTTTAAGGCCATCATGAGCTTGCGCCAGCCTGTGTGGGCCCGTTATAAAATATAAGATTTGGCTTTGACTACATCAAACTGCCTTAAATTGGCGTGCTAATTACTTGCGAGAAAATTGAGCAATATTTTTTTTTCCAAGTCTGTATCCACGAGTGGGTGTGGGCTTGTCAAATCAAAAGGAATCTTGTCAATTGACAGCCTTGTATCGCATTTAATGCGCTATCTAGATACCATGTGTTATTATTTATGGCGGTTCTTATTTCCAGACATGGCATGAGGGACGTCTGGCTTCGGGCGTGAGTGAGATGATATTACATTCATTACACCTAAACGGTTGAGATTCGAGGTCGATTGAATCCTACGATTGTGATCAAGGGGGTTGGCTTATAAAACTCATTCTCCTTCTTTCTTTCCATTTTTACTTCAAACGAAAAAACTTTGAACAACATTACAAAAGCTTAAGCACTCTCAAAACATTGAGTTCTTCGTTTTCCCTTCAATTGGAAAAGTAAGTAATTTTTTGCCTTTGCCTTCGCCATGAAAGTACTACCATCATGTTGGGCATTGAGTTTTTGCTATCTTTTTTATTAATTTTGGAGTCCTTTTGATTGCGTTGTCCATGCCTAAATGCAGTAAATGTTTAATGCATGGGTTTTCTTTGTACATGGATCTAGAAAATGCTTTTTTTGGGTATCTCTATCGTTGATCAACCATCATCGGTTGATTGATGTTAATGGGATTTGAATGGACCTGTGAGTAATTAGGTGACATTTATGCAGCATTTTGTCTGGTGATGGGCCATAGACCGAATCCAATTGTCTAAGTATGGGTGTTGAGTAAATTCATAAGAAGTTGATAGGAGTTGTTGTGCTGGAAAAAGGTCTTAGGAGTTGAGAGGAGGGTCGTCCTGCATGGGGCACCCAGCATGGGTGCGTCATGAGGTGGGTCGCCTAGTGATCCTACCATATCGAGTGTTATACTCTTGGTCCTTGGTAGGATTTTGGCCACTGTATTTGTATAATTAAAACGTTTGTGTTTCATAAGGCCGCCTTTGGTTCTAATTCTGCCGATTAGTCGACATCAGCAGAGGCGACCCATTTTAGAGCCTCTGGGTTAGAGCATGATAAGATTAATCTGGTCGGAAAGTTAGCCAGCCATGAAGTTGATATAGAGATGGGCCGATATCCAACTTCCAACGACTGTCGCAACCTACCTTCGATCAGTCACTTTGCTTTTTCAATAGGGTACTTCAAGGTGGGGTCATGCTGCTTATCCACCCCTATCTTGTTTCAATTCATAATGCCTTCCGGCTTACCCCTGGACAACTAATGCCTAACAGTTATCGGGCCTTACTTGTTGTTTATGCTGCTTATGTGGCAATAGGCCTTTCGGACCTTAATGCCAATTTTGTCGAGTTGGTCGTTAGATTGCAGAAAGATGTTGACCACCCGGTTGGCATGTACTATCATTTTCAGGTCGGGACCAAATCGACCATCTTCTCTGGAATTCTTAGTAAAGCGGCTCCCGGTTGGAACCTTAATTTGGAAAATGTTGTTCCCTCATAAGGATTCATGGCTTATTCATTCTCTACCATTTTTTTCGCTTTTTTTCTTTGCTTAACTTGTTCACTGATAAGCGACGCCAATTTCCTTGATGTTGAGTTTACCTCCTTGATCGAAAACTTGGAGTGGCTGAAGATGGCTGACCTTCGGCATCTAGACTTGAAGTTGTGCCTAACAGATGCCAACCTTCAAAGGATTGGACCGCTGAGGTAGAACCAGATAATGGCTGGGAGCTTTAGAGGAGGAAGCAGGCGGTGGTCGAGGGAGAGAAGCTGGTTAAGGCGAGGAGGGACTATTCGATGGTTAAAATCACCAACCCCAATGTTGGGCCGATAACTAATGCCAAAGGGGGCGTAATGCCATTGATATGGGTAAGGAGAGAAGAATAAAAAAACACAAGTTTATCCTGATAAGTTAGTTGATGTTGTGTCAGGGCAGTGGGTGCAATTCGAACCTCGATAGCTAGTCGACGTCCCCGTCCCTCACCATGAGACGCCACCTAAAGAGCGGGATACTAAGTCTAATTCTAGTAGAAGTAGTTTTATGGGAGGATAAGGGTTGAGCATTGGTGTGGACACAGGTCCTTCTTCTAGACCAGTTTAAGCATACGACCCCTCGCACCCTAGATATGAAAGGGGGCCACGAGCAAGCATTTAGTGGGGACAGACATGACTAATGTTCGATATCTCAGCCTCATCATGCCAGCCCTTTATAAGAAATAGAGGCCAGGCCGGTAGAAATGGTAGTTTACATGCACTTTACCTACTTTTTCTTTGAATTGTGACTTAACCTCTCCTCCTTTTCTATTTTTGGTATAGTGGTCGGGAAATTCAATTTCGATGCCTCCGGTCAGTCTGCATCTACCTCTAAGGCTATTATCAGCATCTACCTCTATGGCTGTTATAGCTATCATTCCCTTGAAGCAAAAGGGGAAGGGAAAGGAGAAAGAGAGGTAGGAGGTTATCATGGTCTCTCCGAGTGAGGAATGTCCTCTTGACAATGAGTCGGGGAGAAGCAAGAGGGCCAAGGAATCTGGGCGCGAGTGGCCCCTTGCCCATTTTGTTGGGTAGGCATCCATCTATACCGAGGAGGGGGTTCATCGGGGAGAGAAGGGGTGTCGATTAGGCGTGTCACTGGAGCTTGACGAAGCTTGGGATCATGATGACTTAGAGTGTTTGCTGCGGTCATTTCAGATGATGTCGGTGGAGCTTTTGGTGTCTCCTCACTGTGTTCGGTCTGGGTGGGGCTATCATGCTGGAGAGGAGGTTATGGATGTCCATACCCAGGATGCTTTGCTTTTGAGATTTTCTCCTCCCATTTTTTCAAAATCCTTATATTAGACATGGGATTTTCTAGGTGATTTTCTTTTGTAGGCCGCTTATCGCTCTGTTCGCTTTCGGGATGACTATATGGCGCTTAATGAAGAAATCAAGGTGTGCAAGCAGGCCCAAACGTCAGTCGAGCAAGTAGCCAAGGAGGCGAAAAAGGCGGAAAAGGCAGCAACCGATGCCAAGGATTGGGCGAAGAGGGAGGTGGTAAGCTTCATGGAAAGGCTGGACAAGGCTGAAAAAGATTTAACCCAGCATACTAAAGAACGCAAGTCTGCTGCCGTTGTAAATGCCGCTCGAAAGGCGAAGGACCAATGGCAGAATCAGTTGACTAGTATGATCAAAGCCCTATTCAGGGAGAATTATGATCTCCCAATTTGTATGAGCTGCTTGGATGCCTATCTGCTTAAGGCGACACAGGACTAGGTTACGAAGGAGATAACGGCTGCTAGGAAAGTTGTGTAGGTCATCTTGACTAGGAAGCAAATTGACTCCTTACACCGACCAGTTGAGGATCCTTCCTTATAGATATTTCTATCCTCTTTATGAGCCTAGCGATGTGGGATGTGTCCCCACACTTTTGAATCTAAATATATTTCCTTTTGTTGAAATTTTTTCAACTCTCTTGTTCGTGAATATATCTACCTAGCTTAGCGAGGCGCACTTTGAGAACTAGATACATCTATGTCCCTGTATTTTTTTCTGATGACGGAGAAGCCAAGTTGGGCAACATGTGCCTGTCACGCCATGTTCTTGTGTATTTTATATTCAGTTGATCAATCTTATATAGGGTGTCAAGGTCAGTGTTTGAGTACTAGATTTAATCGTGTTGTCTCTTTATCGTGCGATCCTGGATCGAACCTAAACAAGGATCGTCTCTTTGGGTGTAGCAAGAGTGGAGGTCCCTAACAAGGAAGTGAATATACGACAATTCACCCTCGTGGATAGCCGATCGGCGAGCGGGGAGCATGACTCACTACGCACTTGGCACCAGAGTTCGGCAGTACCCAACAAGGCAAATGAGCATATAAAAACCTATTCTTTGTTGGATAGCCCGGTAGCAACCAGGGAGTAGGATTTTCTACGCACTTTGCGGCAGGGGTCTGTAGTCCCCAATAGGAAAATGAATGCATGGTAATTCACCTTCGTGGATAACTGACCGACAAGCGGGGAGCATGGCTCGTTACACACTTGGTGGTAGAGGTCAGTAGTTGACGCAACGGCAAATAACAAAAATGGATGAAACGGTGAAAGTAGCAATCGATGGACTGAAAAATACCGAATGCCCAAATCCGTTGATCTCGAAGATACCGGATTCTAGCTATCTCTAACACGTTGATCGCGCACGATGCCGTGAAAGAAGATCTACAATTCTTCGAACGTTGATCAAGCGCACTTGATTCCGTGAATTGGCTTCAACAATCGTTGATTCGAGCGCACTCGAATGCCGAAAGTGGAGATAGGAGATAATACTCAACTACCAATTTCAAAGTGGCACAAAGCACACAAACAAAGTTTTATTCAAAATCAACCAACTTTACAAATGACTCATCACCCCTATTTATAGAATTTACAATACACACATACATGGCTTACATCACAAAACACAACACACAACTCAACCAACCTAACATTCATGCGACCTACGACTCAAGAGATTCTCGACCTACGACTCATCAACAAACCAGTTACAATACAACATATAGCAAATTCATCACAGTTACAACACACGACCTAACAACATAAAATACAAGCGACTTATCAAACAATGCGACCTAAGCAAGTAACACGTCTTCAGCGACATAAGCTTCCTGGAGCGACTTAACAACTGAGCGACCTAAGGGTCTCAAGGAAATGCGGCCTAGCTCCAAATAGCAAGTAGTTCGTAGGTCGTAGTTCATTTAGGTCGCTTATCCAGGTAGGTCGTAGCTCGTGACTCCGCAACGACCCAATGAAAGTGGCATATGTTTCACTATATCTTCTTCGCGACTTAATGTAGGTCGTTCGCGACCTAATTAAACTGAGCTTAATTCGCTAAGTCGTTCAAGTGATTTATCAACGTGCTTTATTTTGTTAGGTCGCTTCAGCGATCTAAGAATAACATGCTGGTGTTCTGCCTCGTCCTCCACAGAATCCTCTATCTCGATAGGTCACAAGCGACCTAAAGCAATTAGTTTCACACAACCAGTTCTTAACTCGTTAAGTCGTATCACATTAGGTCGAATCCCCGTAGGTCGTAGCTCGCTCGCAGGCATCACTTGTGTGCATAACTCGCATGCATGACTCGTTAGGTTGCTTGCGCGACTTAACAACTTGTTAGGTCGTTGGCGACCTAAAGTATAAGAAGGCCGCGCTGCATCATCCTCCCCTGGTTGACAGAAATTCGTCCTCGAATTTACAGTTTCTTCATCTTCGACACTCTCATCCTCGTGAAACAGAACCAAGTGTTTGATATTGTCATCTTTAGCAATAGGAAGATGATCCGGAAAACTCAACTTACAATTATTCTCACAAATTTCCTTCACAATTTCCAAACGACCCATCCCTCCAGCATCTAGCTTGTTGTAAGTACCAACAAGAAATCGTTCAACCATCAAGTAGATAGATTCGTTGTCACTTTGCGTCTTCATCAAACCCAATACAGAGTCCATACTTACCTCCACCCATAATCTAGTATGTATAGGTAATGACATACATAATCCTGACTTCGTCGCGGTCTCTTTTGAAATTTGATAATTATGGCTCCTCTGAACAAACCTTTCAACCTCCTTCCTTATTGACGGCCCAAAACAAGATGTTGCAATCAACTGCATGGTACGATCACAGTCCTCGTGTCTTTCTACATGTAAGTCTTTGATAACTCTTATTCGCCAACTGCAATCAGGAGTATACAATTGCCTTCCTTCGAACAAAAACCCATCAACTAGTCTTCTCGACTCTACCTGCTCTGTCGGACACATATGATTACGTGGCATATGCGGTACAATAGTACCTGGCACTTGATCAACATGATGTTGTACGTCCCTCAATGGCAGTAATTCCTTGGACAACTCTGCAGGAGCTACATCTTCACATTCATTCACCACTGGCTTAACCTCTTCGAGAATTTCAACACTTTCACTGGTTTCATTTTCATTCAATAGGAATACTTCTGTACTATCCTCCACTTCTTTAACAAAATCTCTTGTAGATTGTAGACTAGTCGAATCCACCTTCTTCACCATTAAATTACCCTCTTCATCTCCTGACTTACTTTCTTCATCCTCATCCAACTTTGCTGATTGTGAATTTTCAACCTCATGTTCATCAGATTTCGTTGGTTGAAAATCATCAACTTCATCTTTATCAAACTTTGGTGGTTGAAAACAATCGACTTCATCTTCCACATCAACAAATTCCTTTAAAGACAACAAAGTCTTTAGTTCCTCGATTTCCTCCAATTTGTTTTCACTCTGTTGTCGCCTTTTAGGAACTAACGTGATTCGTGTACCCTCGAACATAAAACTGTAGCTGTTGGTTCGACCATCATGTTGCACAACTCTATCATATTTCCATGGTCTCCCCAACAACAGATGGCACACATCCATATCAACCACATCACACCAAATTTCATCTTTGTATTTCTTCCCAATGGAAAAATTAACACAAGCTCTTCGATTAACCTTCACTTCCCCTCCTTTCCTCAACCAAGATAATTTGTAGGGGTTTGGATGCTTCTCTGTTTTCAATGACAACTTCTTTACAGCTTCTGAAGAAATGATATTATCACAGCTTCCTGCATCGATGACAAATTTACAAACCTTCCCCAGAATAGTGCATGTCTATTAAAAAATATTGCTCCTCAACCAGTTAGAATCATCCTCTTGCTTTGGTGTTAAACAAGATCTCCTCACCAACAAACTACAACCCTCATCTCCTGTCAATAATTCTTCTTCTTCAATTGGTAGTGAATTGACACACTCTACCTCTGCATCTTCGTTCTCAATCTCCGCAATCATTGCTCGCTTCTTTGGCTTTGTACATTCATTGCTTTTATGGTCCAACTCTTGACAATTAAAGCATTTGAGACTACTATTGACCTTTGCTTTGTTGGCTTCATTCACAATCGGCTTACTGACGACTTTGGAAACATCCGCACTGCTACTAACATCCTTGTTCTGGTTGTTGGAATTTGTAAACACACCACCTCCTCGTCTCCCTTGTTTCTCCCAGGCAAGTGCTTTCTGATGTGCTTCAGCGACAGATCTCGGATCAAACATATTCACCATATCTTGGATCTGCGTTCGCAATCCTCCAACATATCTAGCGGTTAACTGCTCTTCTGTCTCCATGATATCATTCCTCGCAATCAATTGATAAAATTCATCCGCATAATCATTCACTAACTTTGTTCCCTGTCTCAGGTTCTGCAATCGCTGATACATAAGAGATTGATAATTATAAGGCAAGAATGTAGCCTTCATTAATTTCTTCATCTTCTCCCATGACTCAATCTTTGACTTTCCCATTCTCTCCTGTGTTAGTTTAGTTTTCTGCCACCATGCCATAGCTCTTCCTTTCAATCGTGTAGCAACCAACTTCACTCTACGATGCTTAGGAACCTCTTTGAAGTCAAAAATTTCCTCAACATTTGAAACCCAATCCAAAAATTCCTCCGCTACCATTCCACCCTTGAATTCTGGAATTTCAGTTTTCATCCCCGACTCCCATCGACGATCATCTTCAACCTCCCGATATGCATTTCGTACTTGGTCTCGATCTCGATAATGAACACTGTTTGATGTGTGTTTCTTGTTTGATGATAACAAAATATATATCAATTTATAGATGTGTTTGCAGATTGTACTATACACATATAGGAATAAATATTCATATTGAATAATAATACTATTGCACAGAATTTAACAAATTCAATCAGTATTTTTTATTCAATAAAATATTTTATACAGTACAAAAGTTTTCAGCTCATACAATGGTTTTATACATTTCATGATTTCATACATTACACTGATTTAATACATTTCATATTTACATTTGTTTCCTCACTACATCACTCAACACTCAACTATAACTATCTGCATTGTCCATCTCCAGTTCTTGTCCTGTCTCCTGTGTACCTGTATAATTAACAACTACAGCAGTAATATGAAAATAAACAAATTTGAATTTGCAAAAATATAAAATTTGTTTTTGTCGTTGTCTCAGATATATAGGTTATTGTCATCATCTTTGATTGTGTAATATCTGTGCATATCAGTATTCATATCAGGGACAGGTAATCGTGAGTGGCTACAATACACAGGTGTATATTGATACACGTGTGCACTGCCTCGCCAACTCGTGTGCACAGTCAACCAAACACAAGGTCAAATCCAAATCAGATTCAACTCAAGTTCAGATGGCCTCGACCAAAATCCAAATGTACACATGAACAATATGGTAATACAACTCAATCAACAACTCAAAGTATCACGACAACTATGACAACGGAGATGTGGACTATCAGCATGCACAAAGGCTACAAGTCAATCGAATGCAGAACTAACCAAAACTGGATGCTACAAAACAGAGAACAGACTCAAGTGAAACCAACAAACACAAGAATGCAACAGCTACAGTTCAAATGACCAGACCAAAACAATGATCAAAGACAATGCAATGCACAACTCTAATGCAGATTCAAGTCAACACAACTGTATACATGACAACAATATCAAGATTAAATCTACAGATTAGAACTGTGCATGTACACAGGCAACAGGGAAGCACTTACATGAACAAACACAGAATCAACACATGCATATCCAACTGATCAGAGAAACAGGTTCAAGTGACAAACAGTATGCATCAGAAGACACAGTGAATAACAAGTTCAAATGCCAACTGCCTCTAAAGGTTGCAAGTACAAATACACATAAATGGTATGCAACAAGTTCAAGTCCAGTTACAACTGCAACCATGATCAAGTGCACATGCACATCAAAACAGACAAGTAATGAAGCACTATATCAACTGGCTACACAAGTGCACAAAGCACTGCAACTCAAAGACCATCAACAGTGCATCATACTACAGAGAGCATAGGCAAAGGGATCACAGAAAAATGAACAACAGATAAGTGATAATACACTACAACTAACTACATGTACAGGACAGTGTACAGGTCAAACAGAGATCACAAGCAATACAACCACAACATCAATATCAAGTACACTTGCAACTGAATCAAGCATGTGCATAGGCAGTATGCATATGAGACCAGAGAAATCAAAATAAATGTGATTCAAGTGACCGAAGTCACAGTAAACCAGAAACAAAGAAAAATTCAAATGCAGTCAACATTTGTTGACAGATGGCCAGAGAATATGATCAGAAACATTGAACAAGTCAGGTCAGTGAAGAACAAGTTCAAACTAAATCAAGTTCAAACATCAGAGTACAAGTGAAACAGTGGAAGCATGAACAAGTCAGTGAAGACAAAGTCAGGTGATCATCACCGAACTATGACCAAAGTCAGGGATAAACACAGATGGCCAGAAGAAGATGATCAGAGACAATGATCAAGTCAGATCAAAGCTAAACTCAGGGATGAACACAGAAAGTCAAGGCCGATGTTCACAAAATCTAGTCAGAGTCGAAGTCAACATGGCCACAAACAATTTCAAATCAAGTATATATATGCAAATTGAAAAACTCAAAGTCAGAAATAATTTAGGAAAGTTTCTGGTATGTAAATCAAAGAAAGATCGGTCGTTTAAAAATCAAAACCGTGGGTACGAAGTACCTTCTTAAAATAGCAAACGTATTAAGGGAAAGTTTTAACAATGTGGGGATCACGAAAATCAAATCAGACGACTATATAAAGACCCCGATATCATCATCGAGAAAGCGTGCAGAGCAAATAGAACCCAAATCATCATTGACAAGCAGAGCGCAAGAAAAATCGATCGAATTCAAGCAATCAATCGAGAAAGCAAAAGGGACAAATAACATACTAGTCGAATTCGATCAAGTCGAAGTAACCAGCCGAGCTGTAAGAGCAACGATCGAATAAATCAATCATCTCAAGGCAAGCAGGCATCAATCGACAGAGCAACAACCACAGTCGGCGTCTTCGAGCTTTACGAAAGCCCTAATTCCAGAGCGCAAAGAGGAACGATCGAGCAGAGCCACCATTATCACAAGCAAAAGAACAGGGCCGCATTCTTTGAGTGATAATAGTTTGTTGGGCCGGTCTTTTTTTTATTTATTGTGGCTTTAATTTACAAAGGGATTTGTTATATTTTTAAATTAGGGTTTTTAAGTTGTTCTTGTTTTTGTTTATTTTCTGTACTCTTAGAATCAAATCAGGGTAAATCACCACCTAGGGTTTAGGTAGTGTCAGATTGTCTAGTTAGGATTAGTTCAGTGAGTAGGGTTTGCGAGTTTGCAAAACTCTATAGGCGGTAGCAGGGTTTGCGAGTCTGTTAGAGTGTTTGTAAGTGGGATACTGTTTAATTCTAATAGAAATCTGGGAATGCAGCAGTAGGCAGGGGTTGCCGAAGCTGGGTAAATTTTGTGTGTGATTTACTTTTCAGCATACTTACTTATCTGCAGTTTGATTTCGTATTTAAATTCAAGAAAATTTGCTATAACCCTATTCACCCCCCCTCTAGGGTTAATCTAGATCCTACAAGTGGTATCAAAGCGAGGTAGTTCTCTTTAACTCTAGAGTCATGAATCCATCAAATAATGCTTTTTCTGAGGGGCAATCTATTGCTATGCCACCAATGTTTAATGGGAATGATTATGCTTACTGGAAAGTTAGGATGAGTATTTATCTTAGTTCTGTTGATTATGATGTTTGGGACATTATTGAAACTGGCTATACATCTCCCACTATAACTGTAGGTGATACTGAGATTCCTAAACCTAGGGATAGGTGGGACGCTAATGATAAGAAATTAAAAACTACAAATGCTAAAGCCATGAATGCTTTGATCTATGCTCTTGACAAGACTGAATTTAATAGAATTTCTCATTGTAAAACTGCATAGGAAATTTGGCATACCTTGGAGGTGACACATGAAGGAACTTCTCAAGTCAAGGAGTCTCGTCTAGCCCTATTCAGCAATGAATACGAGAACTTTGTAATTGAAAAAGGCGAGAGCATAAAAGACATGTTTGGACGCTTTTCAACCTTGGTGTACAATGCTAGAGCACTTGGGAAGGTATTCACTGAGGTAGAACTAGCGAGGAAGATACTACGAGTCTTACCGATGAACTTTGACGCAAAATTCACGGCAATACAAGAATCCAAAGATCTGAGTAAACTAAGCATGGAGGATTTGATAGGCAACTTGATGACATATGAGCTTGAGCTAAAAGCAAAGGAGGAACGCAACAACTCCGAATCAGAGAAGAAGACGATTGCCTTAAAGAGCAAAGAAGAGAGCGATGAAGAAGAAGAAGATCCAATTGAAGAACTTGCAATGGATGTCAATAATCTTAGAAAATGGTCAAGATTCAAGCCACGCAAGAAGAAAACAAGTGGTAATAGGTCAAAAGATTCTGACAATTCCGAAAATGAATTAACCTGCTATAACTGCAAGAAGCCTGGCCACTTCAAACAAAAATGCCCACTTCTCAAAAACAACAAAGGAAAGAAAAAGAAGAAGAAAGCCTTTGCAGCGACTTGGGATGATGAGGAAGGAGAGGAAGTTTCGAATGATAGCTTAGAGGAGGCTAACTTGTGTCTTATGGTAAAATCAGATTCAGAAGCAAGCTCAGAGGAATCTAGTGAGGTAGGTGACTATTCTTATAAAGATCTTGTTTTAATGTGCCTTGATCTTACTAAAACAATTGATGCTCTTAAATCTAAAATTGAAAAACTGAAATCTGATAGAAGAGTACTTGCCCATGAAAATTTTAGGTTAGAAACTGAACTTGAAAATATTCAAAACCTAGACTGTAAAAAATGTAAAATTTTAGAATCAGAATTATCAAAACCGAAGAATAGCTTTGAGAATCTTGAAAAAGAAAACTTGAATCTTAAGGAAACAATTGACACTAGGAAAAAGGATTTTATAAATAAGTGCACCTCACTTGTGACTGAAAACACAACACTAAAAACCAAAGTCCAAGATCTTGAGAAATCACTGAATAACTTTTCAAGAGGAGAAAAATCATTCAACATGTTATTGAGAAATCAACTTTTTGCTAACAATAGGAAAGGACTAGGCTTTGGGAAAATACAAGTTGATGATAATGCAAAAGGTAAGGGTATCTTTACTAGATGTGAAATAATTGAACAACGTGTTGAAAATTGTAGTCATAGGAACAAGAACACAAAATTTATACAAGTTTGGGTTCCTAAGAATTCTACAAACAAATTTCATGTCTATTGGAACAAGAATGAAAGGACAAAACAAGTTTAGGTGCCAAAAGGAACATATATTAATAGTTTTTGGTCTACTCAAACATATTCATCAAATTATTCTGCCACTAACAACCATGGACCTATAAAAACAAATAGGTCACAAAAATCTTTTACCGTGTAGGTGTGGTGGCAGGCTAAGGAACAACATTAGTGTTATCTGGATTCTGGCTGTTCCAGACACACAACGAGCGACAAATCAACGTTCCTTAGCCTAGTATAAAGGTGACAGATTCACAATGGGCAAACAATGAAAGAGTATCGTACAGGTAAGACAGGTAATTGTATAACGATAGATAAAGTATGAAAATCTGCACCATAATCTGAATTAAATCAGCCAGTTATGTGAAATGATTGATGATGTTAATTCTGATTTTTTTTACCAATCATCTTTAAATAGAATTATTCAAAGTAATTATGATGGTTGATAGATTCTAACTTACTTGATATGATCTTACATGACTTGTCCTTATCTATGACTTTGATTTGTGCTTAAAAGTTTGACCAATCATTTTTTTCATCATTGAACTTAATCTGTTTGGTCAAATTATGATGTTGATTGATTACTGATTACTCATGCTATAAAAAGGCTTTTTAGAAATTTTTGAAACTATTGGAACTTTATTGGTGAAACTTCAAGAAATTGTTTTGAAATAATGATGATGTTTTAATGACTGTTGATCCTACGGTTTCTAAATCTGACACTATGATATTAGTTTGATGGTTAACACGACTTCAATTTAAAATCATTTCGTTTAAAAGTTGTTGAAAATATTTCTGAGATTGAACCTGATTCTGTTGAAATGGCTCTTAATGATGAAAGTTGGGTTTTAGCAATGCAAGATGAACTTAATCAATTTGAGAGAAATAAAGTTTGGAAATTAGTTCCTAGGCCTAAAGATTATCCAATTGTTGGAACGAAATGGATGTAAAGAGTGCCTTTCTAAATGGTGATTTGAAAGAAGAAGTTTTTGTTGAACAACCCCCTGGTTTTGAAAATCATGATTTTTCCAAATCATGTGTATAAACTAGAAAAAGCATTATATGGTCTTAAGCAAGCTCCTAGAGCTTGGTATGACTGTCTTTGTACATATCTTTTGGAAAATGGCTTTAAAAGGGGAAGTGCTGACACGACACTGTTTCTATTACATAAAGTGATTTTTTGATTGTTCAGATTTATGTGGATGATATCATTTATGGTGCTACTAATGAACTCTTGTGTGAGAAATTTGAACAAGTCATGCAGGCTAAATTCGAGATGAGCTTGGTTGGAGAATTGAAATATTTTCTTGGATTTCAAATCAAGCAAAGCAGTGATGGTATTTTCATTTCACAATCCAAGTATGTGTTGGAACTGTTGAAGAAATTTGGAGATGAAAACTCTAAACCAATGAAAACTCCTATGAGCCCATCAACAAAGTTGGATAAAGCGAGAAAGGAGTTGCTGTTGATCAGAAGAAATATCGAGGGATAATTGGTTCACTTCTCTATCTTACTGCTTCTAGACCTGATATTATGTTTTCTGTGTGTTTGTGTGCACGTTTTTAATCTAACCCTGAAGAATCTCATTTGAAATCCACTAAACGAATTTTGAGATATCTTTCACACACACACAAATTTGGACTATGGTACCCTTCTTGTGAAAATTTTGATTTAGTTGGTTATTCTAATGCTGATTATGCCGGTTCATTGGTTGACAGGAAAAGCACTAGTGGGACATGTTTCATGCTAGGACATTCATTAGTTTCATGGTCAAGTCGAAAACAGAATTGTGTTGCATTATCCCCCACTGAAGCAGAATATATTGCTTTAGGAAGTTGTTGTGCTCAAATTTTATGGATGATGCAAACTCTTTCTGATTTTGGCTTAGTTTATAAACTAGTTCCATTAAAATGTGATAGTAAAAGTGCAATAGACTTGTCTAATAATCCTGTTCATCATTCACGCACAAAACACATTGATGTGAGACACCACTTTCTTAGAGATCACATTGCTAAGGAAGACATATGCATTGAATTCATTTCAACTAAGGATCAACTTGCTGATATTTTCACAAAACCCCTCCCCGAAGACAGATTTTCCAAATTACGTTTGGATTTGGGGATTATGGAAATTGACTAACCATTTTTCAATTCATTGGTTGAAATATTATTGGATATTTATTTTCAACTTCAATTTCTAGGATTCAAACCAGTTTTGGATATTATTCAAAGATTGATTCGAATATGGTATTCAGTAGTGGAAATATATCTGTTCTATTTCAAGAAATTTCATAATATGATTAATTTGGTAACTTATTCCACGACCATTTCTATTTCTACCATCTTTCTATCATTCATAATGGTTTTGAAAAATGAGAAGAGTGAATTATTTTTTAAAATTAAAAAGAAAATTAAAAGAATTTTTTTTAAAAAAATATTTCTCATGCATCCATTCTCATTTAAAAGTCCTTATGGTTATGCATGGATGGATCATGTGAGTAAATTAATTTTAGTTTATCATCACTCCATTCTCATTTAAAAGTCCTTATGGTTATGCATGGATGGAGCTTGATAGCTAATGAGTAACTGCTAATCCCATTTAAAAGTCCTTATGGTTATGCATGGTTAGTAAGTGCTTATTTTTGTGCTTAAATGTCAAATTATTATTTTTTTTTTAAAAAAAACATACCTCTTCTCATTATATAAAAACCAAATCATCGATCCATTCTCTAAAATGTGGAAATTGTTATCTTGTTATGATATATTATGGTTTTTCTTGGTTTTACATTTGTTTTTTCCCTACTGTTCCATTAGTTTGTCAGTCTTTTGATGATAACAAAAGGGGGAGAAGAACGAGATTTTGATAAGGAAATAAGTATTTTTGGAATACTTCACCAAATTTGTTAAATGCTGTTAGTTATTTTTCTATAGTTCTTTTATTCTTCTGTAATTTCCTAAATCTTCTAAATAGGGAGTGGTCTCAATTGTAGGGGGAGTATTCATGTAGGGGGAGCATTCATATAGGGGGAGCTAAAAATTTCATGCTCAAACACATTTATCAGAATTTCAAAATCTTTAATATATATGTTTGTCATCATCAAAAGGGGGAGATTGTTTGATGTGTGTTTCTTGTTTGATGATAACAAAACATATATCAATTTATAGATGTGTTTGCAGATTGTACTATACACATATAGGAATAAATATTCATATTGAATAATAATACTATTGCACAGAATTTAACAAATTCAATCAGTATTTTTTATTCAATAAAATATTTTATACAGTACAAAAGTTTTCAGCTAATACACTGGTTTTATACATTTCATGATTTCATACATTACACTGATTTAATACATTTCATATTTACATTTGTTTCCTCACTACATCACTCAACACTCAACTATAACTATCTGCATTGTCCATCTCCAGTTCTTGTCCTGTCTCCTGTGTACCTGTATAATTAACAACTACAGCAGTAATCTGAAAATAAACAAATTTGAATTTGCAAAAATATAAAATTTGTTTTTGTCGTTGTCTCAGATATATAGGTTATTGTCATCATCTTTGATTGTGTAATATCTATGCATATCAGTATTCATATCAGGGACAGGTAATCGTGAGTGGCTGCAATACACACGTGTACATTGATACACGTGTGCACTGCCTCGCCAACTCGTGTGCACAGTCAACCAAACACAAGGTCAAATCCAAATCAGATTCAACTCAAGTTCAGATGGCCTCGACCAAAATCCAAATGTACACATGAACAATATGGTAATACAACTCAATCAACAACTCAAAGTATCACGACAACTATGACAACGGAGATGTGGACTATCAGCATGCACAAAGGCTACAAGTCAATCAAATGCAGAACTAACCAAAACTGGATGCTACAAAACAGAGAACAGACTCAAGTGAAACCAACAAACACAAGAATGCAACAGCTACAGTTCAAATGACCAGACCAAAACAATGATCAAAGACAATGCAATGCACAACTCTAATACAGATTCAAGTCAACACAACTGTATACATGACAACAATATCAAGATTAAATCTACAGATTAGAACTGTGCATGTACACAGGCAACAGGGAAGCACTTACATGAACAAACACAGAATCAACACATGCATATCCAACTGATCAGAGAAACAGGTTCAAGTGACAAACAGTATGCATCAGAAGACACAGTGAATAACAAGTTCAAATGCCAACTGCCTCTAAAGGTTGCAAGTACAAATACACATAAATGGTATGCAACAAGTTCAAGTCCAGTTACAACTGCAACCATGATCAAGTGCACATGCACATCAAAACAGACAAGTAATGAAGCACTATATCAACTGGCTACACAAGTGCACAAAGCACTGCAACTCAAAGACCATCAACAGTGCATCATACTACAGAGAGCATAGGCAAAGGGATCACAGAAAAATGAACAACAGATAAGTGATAATACACTACAACTAACTACATGTACAGGACAGTGTACAGGTCAAACAGAGATCACAAGCAATACAACCACAACATCAATATCAAGTACACTTGCAACTGAATCAAGCATGTGCATAGGCAGTATGCATATGAGACCAGAGAAATCAAAATAAATGTGATTCAAGTGACCGAAGTCACAGTAAACCAGAAACAAAGCAAAATTCAAATGCAGTCAACATTTGTTGACAGATGGCCAGAGAATATGATCAGAAACATTGAACAAGTCAGGTCAGTGAAGAACAAGTTCAAACTAAATCAAGTTCAAACATCAGAGTACAAGTGAAACAGTGGAAGCATGAACAAGTCAGTGAAGACAAAGTCAGGTGATCATCACCGAACTATGACCAAAGTCAGGGATAAACACAGATGGCCAGAAGAAGATGATCAGAGACAATGATCAAGTCAGATCAAAGCTAAACTCAGGGATGAACACAGAAAGTCAAGGCCGATGTTCACAAAATCTAGTCAGAGTCGAAGTCAACATGGCCACAAACAATTTCAAATCAAGTATATATATGCAAATTGAAAAACTCAAAGTCAGAAATAATTTAGGAAAGTTTCTGGTATGTAAATCAAAGAAAGATCGGTCGTTTAAAAATCAAAACCGTGGGTACGAAGTACCTTCTTAAAATAGCAAACGTATTAAGGGAAAGTTTTAACAACGTGGGGATCACGAAAATCAAATCAGACGACTATATAAAGACCCCAATATCATCATCGAGAAAGCGTGCAGAGCAAATAGAACCCAAATCATCATTGACAAGCAGAGCGCAAGAAAAATCGATCGAATTCAAGCAATCAATCGAGAAAGCAAAAGGGACAGATAACATACCAGTCGAATTCGATCAAGTCGAAGTAACCAGCCGAGCTGTAAGAGCAACGATCGAATAAATCAATCATCTCAAGGCAAGCAGGCATCAATCGACAGAGCAACAACCACAGTCGGCGTCTTCGAGCTTTACGAAAGCCCTAATTCCAGAGCGCAAAGAGGAACGATCGAGCAGAGCCACCATTATCACAAGCAAAAGAACAGGGCCGCATTCTTTGAGTGATAATAGTTTGTTGGGCCGGTCTTTTTTTTATTTATTGTGGCTTTAATTTACAAAGGGATTTGTTATATTTTTAAATTAGGGTTTTAAGTTGTTCTTGTTTTTGTTTATTTTCTGTACTCTTAGAATCAAATCAGGGTAAATCACCACCTAGGGTTTAGGTAGTGTCAGATTGTCTAGTTAGGATTAGTTCAGTGAGCAGGGTTTGCGAGTTTGCAAAACTCTATAGGCGGTAGCAGGGTTTGCGAGTCTGTTAGAGTGTTTGTAAGCGGGATACTGTTTAATTCTAATAGAAATCTGGGAATGCAGCAGTAGGTAGGGGTTGCCGAAGCTGGGTAAATTTTGTGTGTGATTTACTTTTCAGCATACTTACTTATCTGTAGTTTGATTTCGTATTTAAATTCAAGAAAATTTGCTATAACCCTATTCACCCCCCCTCTAGGGTTAATCTAGATCCTACAAACACTACATCTATCACCATCTTCATCTAAAACAGATGTACTTCGATAATGATCTCGACCATCCACATCTCTATGATCACGAATATCCCTTCTACTTTGTCTTTCAACATCACGATATGGCTCATATTCATACTCCCGTGGAGTTCTTCTCTCTTCACTTCTATGCTCATGATGTTCTTGTCTCAATGAAACTGAAGATTCTCTTCTTTCTCGGTAAGATTGCGGCGACACCCTCCTCGCTTCCGTAGCCGATGGCGAAACTCTGTTTCCTCCATGGTTCGAGACTGGCGACCTTCTCCTTTGACCTTGATTCATGTCAATCATCAGTTTCTCTAACCTACCAATGCCTTCATCCAACTTCTCATTGAATTTGTTGCTAATGCGTTGCTCCATTTGTTCAGCATCTTCTCTTTTGTACAAATCTTCAACATTTTGATGACGGTTAGCACTTCTCGGCGGCATTGTCAAATGAAACAATCTTCAACTTAACTCAAATTTTTGCTCTCGGCCTGCACTTAACTCGCACGGCTCCAACACTTCTTAGCTCGGCTCAAACACTTCAAGCACTTCAACTAGCTCGGCCTAAACTTAATTGGCTCGTCTTGAACGCTTCAATAGGAATTGGCTCCAAAGACTCGGCTTAGCTATGATTGGCTAAGTCTAGCTTTGTAACCAAATGATGCAGCGGCAAATAACAAAAATGGATGAAACGGTGAAAGTAGCAATCGATGGACTGAAAAATACCGAATGCCCAAATCTGTTGATCTCGAAGATACCGGATTCTAGCTATCTCTAACACGTTGATCGCGCACGATGCCGTGAAAGAAGATCTACAATTCTTCGAATGTTGATCAAGCGCACTTGATTCCGTGAATTGGCTTCAACAATCGTTGATTCGAGCGCACTCGAATGCCGAAAGTGGAGATAGGAGATAACAATCAACTACCAATTTCAAAGTGGCACAAAGCACACAAACAAAGTTTTATTCAAAATCAACCAACTTTACAAATGACTCATCACCCCTATTTATAGAATTTACAACACACACATACACGGCTTACATCAGAAAACACAACACATAACTCAACCAACCTAACATTCATGCGACCTACGACTCAAGAGATTCTCGACCTACGACTCATCAACAAATCAGTTACAATACAACATATAGCAAATACATCACAGTTACAACACACGGCCTAACAACATAAAATACAAGCGACTTATCAAACAATGCGACCTAAGCAAGTAACACGTCTTCAGCGACATAAGCTTCCTGGAGCGACTTAACAACTGAGCGACCTAAGGGTCTAAAGGAAATGCGGCCTAGCTCCAAATAGCAAGTAGTTCGTAGGTCGTAGTTCATTTAGGTCGCTTATCCAGGTAGGTCGTAGCTCGTGACTCCGCAACGACCCAATGAAAGCGGCATATGTTTCACTGTATCTTCTTCGCGACTTAAGGTAGGTCGTTCGCGACCTAAATAAACTGAGCTTAATTCGCTAAGTCGTTCAAGTGATTTATCAACGTGCTTTATTTTGTTAGGTCGCTTCAGCGATCTAAGAATAACCTGCTGGTGTTCTGCCTCGTCCTCCACGGAATCCTCTATCTCGATAGGTCGCAAGCGACCTAAAGCAATTAGTTTCACACAACCAGTTCTTAACTCGTTAAGTCGTATCACATTAGGTCGAATCCCCGTAGGTCATAGCTCGCTCGCAGGGATCACTTGTGGGCATAACTCGCATGCATGACTCGTTAGGTTGCTTGCGTGACTTAACAACTTGTTAGGTCGTTGGCGACCTAAAGTATAGGAAGGTCACGCTGCATCAGTAGTCCTCATCAAAGCAAATGAACACATAAAACTCATCATTTATTGGATAGCCTGGCGACAAGCGGGGAGCATGGCTCGCTATGTACTTGGCAGTAGACGTCGATGACCCCAACAAAGAAGTGAATGCATTGTAATTCACCCTCGTGTATAGCCGACCGATAAGCAGGGAGCATGGATACTTACGCACTTTGTGGCAGAGGTCGGCAGTCCCTAACAATGCAAATGAGCACATAAAAACTCACCATTTATTGGATAGCTTAGCGGCAAGCGAGGGCCATGGCTCGCTACACACTTGGCGGTAGAGATCGGTAGTCTCCAATAAAGAAAATGAGCACATAAAAATTCACTCTTTATTGGATAATTTGGAGGCAAGTGGGGAACATGGCTCGCTACACACTTGGTGGTAGAGGTCAGCGGTCCCTAACAAAGAAGTGAATGTACGGTAATTCACCTTTGTGGATAGCCGATTGACAAATGGGGAGCATAACTCATTATGCACTTGGTAGCAGAGGTCGGTGGTCTCTAACATGAAAAACGAGCACAAAAAAACTCATCCTTTATTGGATAGTAGAACTGCAAGTGGGGAGCATGGTTCGCTACGCACTTGGCGGCAGGGGTCGACGGTTCCCAATAAGGAAGTGAATGCACCATAATTCACCTTCATAGATAGCTGGCCGGTAAGCAGGAGGCTAGCTCACTATGCACTTGGTGGTAGAGATCAGTAGTTCCTAACAAGGAAAATGTACATATAAAAACTCATCCTTTATTGGATAGTTTGGCGGCAGGCGGGGGGCATGGCTCGCTACGCACTTAGCAGTTGAGGTCAGCAGTTCCCAACAAGAAAGTGAATGCATAATAATTCACTCTCGTGGATAGCTAGCCGGCAAGCAAGGGGCATGGCTTGCTACGCACTTGGCAACAAAGGTCGACAGTCCCCAACAAGGCAAATGAGCACATAAAAATTCATCCTTTATTGGATAGCCTAGTGAATGTTGGACAGCGTAGGCTCCTGGAATCTCCAATGTATTCATAAAAGGGTTACATAGCCTTATAGTTGTGGTTGGTTCTTATATGTAATAGGCTCGGAGATAAATGGCATTCCAAGAGCAGGAGATGATTTTTTCGTCCGGGTGAGAGATATAGTAAGCGTCGGTTTTTAATACTTTGTGGATGACGTATGGTCCTTCCCAGTTTGGCCCAAGCACTCCTTCGATTGGATCCGTCGTGCTAGCAAACACCCGACGTAGTACCAAATAATTGATAATGAATTGTCAAAGCTTTACCCTCGAGTTGTAGTTCTTGGCGATCTTCCTCTTGTAAGCTTCAGTGCGGAGCTCAGCTTCTGCCCTTTGTTCCTCTATAGTGTTGAGCCCGAGCTCGAGTATCTCGTTGTTTTGTTCGGTCCCGAAGATTTAACGCCAAGGTGAGGGAATGTCAACCTCGATAGGTAGCATGGTTGCATACCTGTGGGATAGCAAGAATAAAGTATGGTCGGTTGACGTGCGGTTGGAGGTGCGATAGGACCAAAGGACTAGTGGTAGCTTTTCGGCCTAGTTATCTTTAGCTTTTGTGAGATGCTTCTTGAGAGTGGTCTTGATGGTTTTGTTGATGGCCTCCACTTGTCCATTGGCTTGGAGATGGCCGATGGAAGAGAAGCATTTCTCAATTCTATTTCTTGTGCAGATGTCTTGAAAGAGGATGCTTTCAAATTGTATGCTTCCAAAACGACAAATAGTGTCCTTTTTACAAATGCAATATGTTATCCCGCCTTTTGGCAAGGCCGTGACACCAAGGGCTTAGCTAGAAACTGGTGACAGATCGTCTCGAAGACCAGCTACGCGCAAGGATCGCTATGGATATCGATGAAATTTGTCCGAGTCCGGATCGGGCTACAATTGATAAGGCACGTCAAGAAAAGCCGTGGGAACCAACGATCCAAGTTTCAAGTCAATCCGAGGTCGTATGCTCAAGATATCATCGACAAAAGATAGAGTAGACCGGTCTTAGTTCGAATCCATCAGACGTATACTACTTCGAATCCAGGAAATCCAACCTCGGTTCGAATCCATAGAGAGAAAGTTCCTCGAGTCCAGGGAACATAACCTTGCTTCGAATCCAGGAGAAGTAGCTTAGCTTCGACCTCATCAAGCGTGCCCTCTGTTTGAATCCATAAAGGTAGAAGACCTTCGAATCCATACATTTAAAGGTTTGCTCCGACTCCATTGCCTTCGAATCCCCGTGATAAAACAACTTCGAATCAATCTACAGTAGCGCGTCTAGATCGATTCGAACAAGTACCGTCTCCATCGATTCGAAGAGAGTAAGTCTTCGAGTCCAACATCTCGAGTCCACCAGATAAACGCGGCTAAAACCAAGGGATTCGAACCAGTCAACCCGGAGTGAAAAGCGGATCGATGCGAGAAGCACGCGCGCCACGTCACAGCAAGCATCGATTCGACCCAATCGAGTCGAAGGATCGATTCGAAGTGTCCAAATTCACTAGAAATGCAATCTTGGATCGATCATAACTCGAGTTCTACAAGTCCAAATGCCATGAAATTTTCACAGAAGCTTAAGCACATGATGAAGAATGTTCACACCAAATTTCAGCTCGATTGAATGATTTCTTGATCGATTCGAACCAAGGGTCGAATCGATCCCAAAGTGGGCCCGGATCTCCAGATTTCGGCCATGTGGGCCCCCTGACGTACCAGAATTGGTCTCCCCTCATTTTAGGCAAAATATCAGCCTCCTACACCTATAAATAGAGCCCCTAGTCATTCAGAAAAGAGGTCGGATAATTCTAAGTACTGAAGAGCGCCCAAATTCTGCCAGATTTACTCCAGAACACCGCCGCTGCTTTAGATTGAGACTTAGCGTATAAATTCAGTTGTATTACAGTATAAAGAATTGTAATCTTCAAGTATCGAGCAATAAAATCATCAAACTTCATAGTGGACGTAGGCTACAAAGCCGAACAACTCTAAATCGCTTGTCTTTGCAATTTACTTTCTATTATTTAGAGTTTTTGTTAGATAATCCACAGCGTTAACTTTCATTCTTCGCGTTTATCTCTTCAAAGACTTCCGAAGAGTGTTGTGCCCATTTTTGGTACAAACACTTTGGTGCTTTCACTGAGAAAAAACCAGCTTTTTTCTCCTGCTCCTTGGATCTACCATCGATACCGGATTGCACAAATCCAAGAGGAAGATCCAGATCTCTAATTCATCATCCTTCCATTCTATTCATATTTGCATAAAGTCTAGGAAAAGGATTCATCATTCAAAATGGTTAGCACAAGAACCACTTCTACAGCTGCTGGACAAGAAGGTAGGGATGGACAGAATCCTACTCAACAGCAGCCATCCAACCAAGACAACGTCGCTCATTCAGAACCGTCTGGACCAGTCACCAGACAAGAATTCCATATGTTGCTTCAAGAGCTGACTCAAAGTCGACAACAATTGGCCGAACAGTTGCGTGCTAATGTTGAATTAACAAACCAACTGAACCGCCAGGGCCGTAGGAGGTCCAGAAGGGATGATGTTTCCCGCTCATCCACTGAAAGCTCTGCCTCATCTGACTATCATCATAGGTCTACCCGTCCCCGATTGGACGGAAGTCATGCTCAGGCTGCTGGATATCAACCCGCCCTGACTGTCGGACAGTTGAGAGCAGGACCGTCAACCAGCTTCCAGGCTGGGCCATCAGCACGAGGTGGTCGTACTCCACAATATACTACGGACAATCATGTCACGGCTGCCACAGTAGAAACAAGGGTTGATACCCGACATCTTCCAGATTCAGGTAATCAACAGCAGGAACGTACTTCTGAACCATACGTCCCAGAAGATGCTGAGCCAAGGAGGCGAAACTTGGACCGTCGACAGCGCCCGGTCCAAACTCGCGCTGTGGAACCCGACCACACCTTAGCTCAGCATGCTCAAAACGTAGCAATGCCAGACATCTCAACTATGATACGTCAGATGATCCGCGAAAGCCAAGGTCTTACCAACGACAATTGGGGGATTTCTCGAAGTCATACTCCTTTCACGGACGAGATACTATACTCTGAACCTCCTCGGCGATTCAGAATGCCAACTCTCCCTATGTACGAAGGAAATTCTGATCCCAATTAGCACATATTGAAATATGAATGGTCAATGAGCGCCGCAAGGGCCGACGATGCCGTGAAATGTCGAAGTTTCCCCATCTCACTGGGAGGAGTTGCAACAATGTGGTTTACAAGATTACCTCCAAGATCTATCTCTTCATTTGATCAATTGGCTAAGAAATTTGTTGAACAATTTCGCATGCATGTCGCTAGACCCAAAGATGTTAACACCCTGTCCAATGTTACCCAGGCTCGTGGGGAAACGTTAAGGCGTTACTTGGAGAGATTCCATGCGGCATGTGTGGAGATTAGTAATCCCAACGATAACTCAATTTTAATGGCATTGACTAAGGGAATCGATCCCGATTCTGAGTTTGGAAACTGGTTAGCTGGAAAACCACCCGCATCGTTGGACCGTTTCTACTCCAAAGCCGCTCAATTCTTACGGCAAGAGGACGCGAAACAGTCTAGGAAGCAGGACGATGCGAAGCCCGGAAGTGAAGGAATACAAAGTAATGTAACAGTTAAACAGTCCGGTGAAAATTCCGGAAAAGTTCAATTAAATATCCAGAATAAACAAACTCAGCCAAGGGGCAACAGTGGTCAAGATAAGAAAAGAGACTCAAATCGAGGCCCACGGCGTGAGGCTCCAATGTTCGATAATTACACACCATTGAATACATCGTTGGAAAATGTGTACCTACAGACTTGCAATACTATGCAATACAAGAAGCCGGCTCCGAAGCAATCGTCGGAGAGGCAGATTCGAACGGGGAAGTTCTGTAGATTCCACGAAAGTTATGGCCACAACACCAATGAATGTCGACACTTGCAGGACCTCATTGAGAAGTTGATCAGGGAGAGGAAGTTAGACCAGTTTGTGCGGGCACCGCAATCTGAGGGGGCGGGCCCCTCAAATCAAAATCATGTACAGAATCTAGAAAGACAGGAAGAACCAGGTCGTGTCGGAGGAAGACTGGTAATTAATGTTGTAAGTGATAATCCTCGTCCAGCGAAGCGAAGCTGGGAAGAGATGAAATCATATAACAACTTAGCTAGACGAACAGACTTTGAGTATGATGATAACTTGGACAATAAACCTTCGACCAAACGAAAGAGAGCGATAAATAACGACATCACTTTCCGAGACAACGATATTGATTATGTCGGAATCCCGACTACTGACCCACTCGTGATATCGGCACAAGTAGGTCCAGCTTGGATGAAGAGGATACTGATTGACTACGGGAGCTCTGTGAATATCCTTTTTATACATGCTTATAATCAAATGAGGATGAAAGCCATGGATTTGGAACCTTGCCAAACTCACCTCCATGGATTCAACGGTAGCGCTACCATACCTATTGGGATGGTGAAGTTACCAGTTAAGTTGGGATCCAAGGAACATAGGAGAGTTCAGACATTACAGTTCGCTGTGTTGAACATAGTCTCGCCATACAACGCTTTCTTAGGACGACCTGCCCTTGCTGAATTTAGAGCCGTAATTGCCCCGTGGTGCTTAAATTTAAAGTTCCCTACTGTCAACGGAGTCGGAGTCGTCCAGGGCGACCAGATTGACTTAAGGACAATCATTTGCCGAAATCGAGTCGCCCGATTACGCAATGCCGAGGACCGACTTAAAACTTTTGAACGCAATGAGATTGTCATTAAAAAAGAATATCCGGCACTCCCACACGCAAGACCAACATGGAGAGGGTCACACGAAATTAAGCAAGAACTCGGGGATGATACATTTAAGTTAGCAGCCGTTGATGGTCTAACTTTACCAAGGGCCTGAAATAGCGAAAGTCTTCGTCGCTACTCCAAATAACAGGCTATGTTTATTTGTTTAGTTTAAATTCTATTTTAAATTTTGTTTCTGCATTTCGAAATTAGAATTTGTAATAAGGCAACTGACTTTGCCATGTTTTCTTGTTTCAGCAATAAAATGCCATCTCTTCGAGCCAGAGCTGTGATTCATTAAATACAATGTACAATATCACGATGCACGAAGAGCTAAATTCCATCATACAATGGGATTTATTCAAGTAGGGAGTGGCTATGAAGCAATCAACCACTCACTAAATGAAACCCGAGCTCGGGGGCAAGCCATCACATCAGGCCAGAAATGGGTTGATACACGACAACCCTTCACTTAACTCCGTACTCCCAGAGTGCGAGGCGGAGTATAAACATTTTCCAAAATCCCAGAGTACTCCGAGAGTGCGAGCTGGGTATAAACTTTTTACTTAACTCCGTACTCCCAGAGTGCGAGGCGGAGTATAAACATTTTCCTAAATCCCAGAATACTCCGAGAGCGCGAGCTGGGTACAAACTTTTTACTTAACTCCGTACTCCCAGAGTGCGAGGCGGAGTATAAACATTTTCCTAAATCCCAGAGTACTCCGAGAACGCGAGCTGGGTACAAACTTTTTACTTAACTCCGTACTCCCAGAGTGCGAGACGGAGTATAAACATTCACAAAACCCCAGAGTACTCCGAGAGCGCGAGCTGGGTATAAATATCAATAAACTCCAGACTCCGAGAGCGCGAGCTGGAGTATTATCATTGCTCAACTCCGTACTCCCAGAGCACGAGGCGGAGTATAAACATACGTCAACTCCACACTTATCCCCAATACTGGGGGCAGAACCATAACACATAACAAGTTGAAGACAGAAAGGGAATAAATTTTCATTTCCACTATCAACAAAAAGAATCTGATTACAAAGTGTTTCAAAAAATTCTGCTAGTGGGAGCCGAATCCACATCTATACACGGCTATAGAAAAATCAACAAAATACTACCCTTCACAACAGAAAGTTAAAGAAAGAGTTCAATCTTTCTTCTTCCGTATTTTCTTCTTCGGGGTAGCTCCACCAGATCCGCTGCCTGATTTTCCCCTCGACCGCTTGCTCTTTTCAGGCTTGTCCTCCGGCAGCGACATAATATCAACGTCTTCCTCGGAGCTTGAGACGACGGAAATTCTTCTCGGAGGACGAGTTGAAGGCATGGGAGCAGTAGCAGGAAGTGGGACAGGAGCGGCTTCGATCATTACAGTACCGCCCGGTGAAATCACGATTAACGGGGCAGGCCCGGGTGGATTCATACCAGTATTCCCTGCTGCCACCTCGGCATCAATCTCGGCAATAATTTCGTCCTCACGGGATGCTTGGGCCGCATCAGATGCGACAGTAGCGGGCATAGATGAACTAACGGCCAGAGCAGCCCCACTCATAGCATTGGACGGATTGACGGAGGGATTGATGGGTTCATTAAGAAGCTCCTCAATCATTTGAGCACTAAAAGAAAACATGTTTGCATCTCCCTCTTCGCCAACTAAGGTTGAAGTCGTGATGTCTTTAGTAAAAACAACCCCTTGTGTTTGATATGGAACTGATAGTGCAAGAGGCGCATAAACAACGACTTCAGTCACTAAAATGCGACAAAACGAAGATTGTTAGTCACGTGTGTTGCTTAAAGTTCTTCACACTAGAATGCGGGAAGCATTCAAATACCTTCCTTAGTCTGGACCGGGACATGGACAGAAGCATCGGCGGAAGATAATAGCGGCTGGTCGGGGTTATATGCAGGAACGGACTGGGGATCTACCGCACCAGTGGTTTCGGGCAGTGTTGGAATTACAGCTTCAACGCTTGCCTAGTGATGCGCGATCCCCAAGCCTTTACCTGTCTCTAAAGAATGAACACCGAGCTTTTCTTTCGCCACCGAGATCACCGCCTCATGAAGGGCTTTCCTCTCCTCCTCGGTAAGCAGACGCATCTCCAGCTCAAAGTCATCAAGCGATTCATCTGGATGCGCTGCCCTCTTCTCGTCCACCAGCCGGGTCCAGGCGTTATATAGAATCATGGAGTCATCTCCCAGCCATGCTAAATTTCTGTGCTCCAGCACATTTGCGTTGTACGTGACCAAGAGATCGTCAAACTCAGCGTCCAGCCTGGACCTCTCCTCCAAAATCTTTTCCTGGATTTCTGCTTCCGCAGACTTAGACTTGACCGCCACCGCAGCAAGTTCGGCCCTGAGAGATACTACTTGATCGCAAGCTTCTTGTGCAGTGGCGTTTGCATCGTCCTTCTCTTTTACCATTTCAGTAAATTTGGCCTTGAGCTCGTTTAGCTCTTTGATGGCTAAGTCTCGCTCAGCTGCAATGGTGGTGTTGCGGTGGCCCATCTCCTCTACCATGGCGCAATGTTCTTGTTGCATCCTAGCCATTTTGGCCACGGCGTCCTCGTGCTTCTGGAGAGCTTGAAGTTCAGAATTCCGGGACGTCTCCATTTCAGATTGAAGAACTTCAATGATGCGCTTCTGTTTAGCAATTTCAGCATCACGTTCAGCAATAATCTTCGCCCGGTCAAAAGCTACTCTAGAAGCCTTCACGGCCGCTTTGTACCACTCCTTATACTGAGCATAGAAGTCACGGATATAATTATGAGCAATGTTCTCAGCATCCGGAGGAATTCTTTTAAGGTTAGGAGGGAAGACATAGCCATCCATGCAAATTTCAGGAAAGTCATTTTTCATTTGGGCGAGTTTAGCAGCTCCCTCACTTGTCAACTCAGCCGGAGCTTGTTCTATTATAGCGGCTGCTGTCGGTTCCATTCTTGGCCGCTGAGCATCAGGCCGAGAAGATTGAGAAGGCGGCTGCTGCTGATGAGAAGGCCCTGGGAGGTCTACTGGGGCCCTAGGAGGCGGGGGAGAGCGAGATCGAGATCGGTGCTGATATCCCCGATCCCTGTCAGAATAATCATAGCCAGAACGGCCACGCGAGTAATCTCTATCTCTATCATAACGTTCTTGACTTGAATAGCCTCGCCCATGATCCCTATCTGTCTCTCTCCTACGGGAATCGTAAAATAGAGAAGATTGGCGCACATTCCGAAGCCTATCCAGAGTAGAGCCACGCCCTGACATCTCACCTGCGATAAGAAAGAATTACGGATTAAGATCCCTTAAAGCAATGTTTACTATGCAAAAGTCATGAAGTGCTGTGGAAGTGTGTGTAAATGTGTAAACCCCCAAACCGACCGGAAGTGTTGACCGCACTTAAAGGAAAGGGCTCGTTCATGTTTAGGACATCTTGAAATTCCTCCAACCCAGGATTATGAGAAATCGATATATAATCTGGGATGGGAATATCGTCAAGCCCTTTGAAAATGTCTCTCGAATGAGAAGGGGCGGCCTCAGAAATCATAACTCCGGAAATGGGAGGAGACACATCCACATATTTCCACCCCTTAGACTTAAGTTTTTTGGAAACGGCGGCCTTGCCTTTCCGTCTTTCTCCCGACTCCTCCAAGTTTCCCGAGAGGTCAGCCATCGGCTCCGAATCCGTGTGGGTTCTTTCTTCGTCACTCGCCTCGATTATTCTGATTCCGAGTGACTTCTTCACCTTTCTCTTCTTGGGTTTCTTCTTATCTTCCTTCTTGGAGGCGGGCTTTGCCAATCCCTCGACGACTATACTTTGATTGATGTCGATCAAACCAAGAATTCTTAAGTTATAATCGTTTAGCACCGAGTCAATTTGTTTCAACTCGCTTGGAACTTCTTGAAGACTTCGGACGATACCCTTGAAACGCCCTCCATCGGGTCTGGAGATAATGGCTGTAAAGGGAATGAAATGTCAATTTTAATACCAAAGAGCTATTGGTCAAGAAAACAGGTTAAGGCGCTTACGTCTAGACAACCATCGCCTAGCGAAACCCGGAGGGCACCGAACATAGAACCACTCGTTCTTGAAATAACTCAGTCGGGTCCAAGCTCCAACTACAACTTGGCAATTCCTAACTGCCTCAAGAAATGTAAAAGACGGGCTATCACCCCTACTCTTGAAGTTAAATTTGTGTCTGATCTCGGTGTGCCTCGGCGGGCGAAAGAGACAGTCCATAAATATGACAAAGGCGCTGTTCAGCAATGCGTGCCCGTTGGGATGAAGTTGCGAAGGAGCAATTCCTAGGTAGGATAGCATCCCTCTGATATATTGATTGAAAGGAGGGAGAGTTCCGGCCGCGCAAGCATGGCGATAGAATGCTGTATATCCTTCAGGCGGATTGTGCGGTCTATCAGCGGCACTGGGCAATAATACGTCACCTAGAGATATGTTATGTCTCAAGCAAATTCGGCCCAATAGGGATTCAGAAATGTTAGATTGGACAGAATCAGTGGGGTCCTCAATAAATATAGCATCCGACAATTCATCTGGAGCTGGATCGATTACATCGGCAGGGATATCGGGAATCTCAAGCACCGGAGGAGTCGAGCTCTGTACCTCTTGTTGTTGGGAGCTCGAAGATTCCATAATTAACTAACTCATCATAAAGAAACGTTAAGTACATGCAGAGCCCGTGCATTCCCCAGTGTAGAGTGTGTGAGCGTGTCGTGCAGTGCAAGTGCTGTGCATTACTTAAGCAAATTTAACAGATTGAAGCAAGATGTCCGTACAACATAACTTGGGAATTTGAGAATGAAAATGACCGTCATCGCTGACCGTCACTTCCACACCATCCAAACGCCACTGACCACTTCAAGTATAAATCAGTCATATTATTGGTTAAGTCATGGTTCCATCGACGAGCTTCAAAAGGAAGTCAAGTATAGTCCTATAGTCGGGTTCAATTATGCAAGGCCGAAGCTCGTCGGAGTCAAATATGCTAAAGAACATTAAGATCGTCAAAGTCCAACTTGGGATTAGTCGTAGTTCAGAAGTTAGAACAAGTCATAAAAGTTGGGTTCTCTAAACTAAAAGCGGTCGAATCCATCAAATCGACTCGATGTGCTTCGAATCCATCAAATCGACTCGATGTACTTCGGGATGGAAAAGCGCCTCGAATCCATAGGCGCTGAATGACTTCGAATCGGTCGACCTTCGATACCTTCGAATCGATCAAGGTATAGTTACATCGAATCGATCGACACGAGGCCCTTTCTTCCTTTGCAAGAATCGATTCGAAGCTATGCATTAGAAAACGATTCGAATCACTCGTTCCAGGATCGATGCGAAGCAGAGAAAGACAACACTCTCAGCCGATACGACTCAAATAATTTCGTTCCTCAGCCCCATCGGGTCGACCCACTCCATTCAAATCTCACCGCTTAGAATTTTTGAAGACGAAGATAATTCTAACATTTTCATCTCGAATCAATCCTTTAGTTACCTAATTCGATTGCGAGTGGAAGCGTGGACGAATTCGATCGATTCGTCGAAAGCTCGTGAGTTTTAGCTCTGGGAGATCGGTTCGAAGAAACGGCTGAAGCAATGGTAAAAGTAAAAAAGTGAGAAATGAATAGGACCCCGGTATATATAGGGGAAAAATGACGATTCGCATCCCGGTGAAAGTAGACCGGCCATCCCAGGTTTACAGTCACTTCGATTCGAATGATGCTCTCGAATCGATCACTAAAGAGTTTCTATCGAATCGAGGGAAACAGTGACAGTCACCAATCCAAGGCCGTCCTTCGTATCCATCTATCCAATATACAATAGGTTCATCGATACGAAGTACAAAGCAAGAGTGTCCCTAAAAAACGTTCGACTCCAACAACTCAGACAACCACATCGAATCCACACAGTATCGATTCGATGCATTATCGATTCGAAGGAGTAACCGAACAGAGGCTGGATTGAAAGTCATATCGATTCGAAGCACGAGGTCCCTAAAACCCTCGATTCGAAGGCCATCGATTCGAAGAAGCATGGCTTCGAATCCATCAAATACCACCGATCAAACGGACGAATCGTTTCAATATGAAAATTGATCATCAACTCTCTATGGCGATTCAGGAGAGGATCGATACAAGGGGATGATCATAAGACAATCATAAAAGCGATGTTTTAACTCGAGTCTCAAATCGGTTCAGGAGAGGACCGATGCAAATTTCGATAGCAAACCGAACTGACAACGACTTGCGATCACGCAACGTTAACCAAAGTCAAGATAATACACGTATGCACGTATTTCTGACTAATGTTTTGGTCTTTATCATCTGCAGGAATCAAATGTTCATCTCGTCATGACTCAAAAACCTAACAGCCAGTCACAATTATACGACGGTCGATTACTGCGATACAGAATGCAACTTTCGGTAAAGCATGTCATAGCCGTCCAGTAAGAGACTGCAGCTTGTCAAAGCACGTCATGTTTACACAAGACGTACTTTGGGGGGCAAATGTTATCCCGCCTTTTGGCAAGGCCGTGACACCAAGGGCTTAGGTAGAAACCGGTGACAGATCGTCTCGAAGACCAGCTACGCGCAAGGATCGCTATGGATATCGATGAAATTTGTCCGAGTCCGGATCGGGCTACAATTGATAAGGCACGTCAAGAAAAGCCGTGGGAACCAACGATCCAAGTTTCAAGTCAATCCGAGGTCGTATGCTCAAGATATCATCGACAAAAGATAGAGTAGACTGGTCTTAGTTCGAATCCATCAGACGTATACTACTTCGAATCCAGGAAATCCAACCTCGGTTCGAATCCATAGAGAGAAAGTGCCTCGAGTCCAGGGAACATAACCTTGCTTCGAATCCAGGAGAAGTAGCTTAGCTTCGACCTCATCAAGCGTGCCCTCTGTTCGAATCCATAAAGGTAGAAGACCTTCGAATCCATACATTTAAAGGTTTGCTCCGACTCCATTGCCTTTGAATCCCCGTGATAAAACAACTTCGAATCAATCTACAGTAGCGCGTCTAGATCGATTCGAACAAGTACCGTCTCCATCGATTCGAAGAGAGTAAGTCTTCGAGTCCAACATCTCGAGTCCACCAGATAAACGCGGCTAAAACCAAGGGATTCGAACCAGTCAACCCGGAGTGAAAAGCGGATCGATGCGAGAAGCACGCGCGCCACGTCACAGCAAGCATCGATTCAACCCAATCGAGTCGAAGGATCGATTCGAAGTGTCCAAATTCACTAGAAATGCAATCTTGGATCGATCATAACTCGAGTTCTACAAGTCCAAATGCCATGAAATTTTCACAGAAGCTTAAGCACATGATGAAGAATGTTCACACCAAATTTCAGCTCGATTGAATGATTTCTTGATCGATTCGAACCAAGGGTCGAATCGATCCCAAAGTGGGCCTGGATCCCCAGATTTCGGCCATGTGGGCCCCCTGACGTACCAGAATTGGTCTCCCCTCATTTTAGGCGAAATATCAGCCTCCTACACCTATAAATAGAGCCCCTAGTCATTCAGAAAAGAGGTCGGATAATTCTAAGTACTGAAGAGCGCCCAGATTCTGCCAGATTTACTCCAGAACACCGCCGCTGCTTTAGATTGAGACTTAGCGTATAAATTCAGTTGTATTACAGTATAAAGAATTGTAATCTTCAAGTATCGAGCAATAAAATCATCAAACTTCATAGTGGACGTAGGCTACAAAGCCGAACCACTCTAAATCGCTTGTCTTTGCAATTTACTTTCTGTTATTTGGAGTTTTTGTTAGATAATCCACAGCGTTAACTTTCATTCTTCGCGTTTATCTCTTCAAAGACTTCCGAAGAGTGTTGTGCCCATTTTTGGTACAAACACTTTGGTGCTTTCACTGAGAAAAAACCAGCTTTTTTCTCCTGCTCCTTGGATCTACCATCGATACCGGATTGCACAAATCCAAGAGGAAGATCCAGATCTCTAATTCATCATCCTTCTATTCTATTCAGATTTGCATAAAGTCTAGGAAAAAGATTCATCATTCAAAATGGTTAGCACAAGAACCACTTCTACAGCTGCTGGACAAGAAGGTAGGGATGGACAGAATCCTACTCAACAGCAGCCATCCAACCAAGACAACGTCGCTCATTCAGAACCATCTGGACCAGTCACCAGACAAGAATTCCATATGTTGCTTCAAGAGCTGACTCAAAGTCGGCAACAATTGGCCGAACAGTTGCGTGCTAATGTTGAATTAACAAACCAACTGAACCGCCAGGGCCGTAGGAGGTCCAGAAGGGATGATGTTTCCCGCTCATCCACTGAAAGCTCTGCCTCATCTGACTATCATCATAGGTCTACCCGTCCCCGATTGGACGGAAGTCATGCTCAGGCTGTTGGATATCAACCCGCCCTGACTGTCGGACAGTTGAGAGCAGGACCATCAACCAGCTTCCAGGCTGGGCCATCAGCACGAGGTGGTCGTACTCCACAATATACTACGGACAATCATGTCACGGCTGCCACAGTAGAAACAAGGGTTGATACCCGACATCTTCCAGATTCAGGTAATCAACAGCAGGAACGTACTTCTGAACCATACGTCCCAGAAGATGCTGAGCCAAGGAGGCGAAACTTGGACCGTCGACAGCGCCCGGTCCAAACTCGCACTGTGGAAACCGACCACACCTTAGCTCAGCATGCTCAAAACGTAGCAATGCCAGACATCTCAACTATGATACGTCAGATGATCCGCGAAAGCCAAGGTCTTACCAACGACGATTGGGGGATTTCTCGAAGTCATACTCCTTTCACGGACGAGATACTATACTCTGAACCTCCTCGGCGATTCAGAATGCCAACTCTCCCTATGTACGAAGGAAATTCTGATCCCAATTAGCACATATTGAAATATGAATGGTCAATGAGCGCCGCAAGGGCCGACGATGCCGTGAAATGTCGAAGTTTCCCCATCTCACTGGTAGGAGTTGCAACAATGTGGTTTACAAGATTACCTCCAAGATCTATCTCTTCATTTGATCAATTGGCTAAGAAATTTGTTGAACAATTTCGCATGCATGTCGCTAGACCCAAAGATGTTAACACCCTGTCCAATGTTACCCAGGCTCGTGGGGAAACGTTAAGGCGTTACTTGGAGAGATTCCATGCGGCATGTGTAGAGATTAGTAATCCCAACGATAACTCAATTTTAATGGCATTGACTAAGGGAATCGATCCCGATTCTGAGTTTGGAAACTGGTTAGCTGGAAAACCACCCGCATCGTTGGACCGTTTCTACTCCAAAGCCGCTCAATTCTTACGGCAAGAGGACGCGAAACAGTCTAGGAAGCAGGACGATGCGAAGCCCGGAAGTGAAGGAATACAAAGTAATGTAGCAGTTAAACAGTCCGGTGAAAATTCCGGAAAAGTTCAATTAAATATCCAGAATAAACAAACTCAGCCAAGGGGCAACAGTGGTCAAGATAAGAAAAGAGACTCAAATCGAGGCCCACGGCGTGAGGCTCCAATGTTCGATAATTACACACCGTTGAATACATCGTTGGAAAATGTGTACCTACAGACTTGCAATACTATGCAATACAAGAAGCCGGCTCCGAAGCAATCGTCGGAGAGGCAGATTCGAACGGGGAAGTTCTGTAGATTCCACGAAAGTTATGGCCACAACACCAATGAATGTCGACACTTGCAGGACCTCATTGAGAAGTTGATCAGGGAGAGGAAGTTAGACCAGTTTGTGCGGGCACCGCAGTCTGAGGGGGCGGGCCCCTAAAATCAAAATCATGTACAGAATCCAGAAAGACAGAAAGAACCAGGTCGTGTCGGAGGAAGACTGGTAATTAATGTTGTAAGTGATAATCCTCGTCCAGCGAAGCGAAGCTGGAAAGAGATGAAATCATATAACAACTTAGCTAGACGAACAGACTTTGAGTATGATGATAACTTGGACAATAAACCTTCAACCAAACGAAAGAGAGCGATAAATAACGACATCACTTTCCGAGACAACGATATTGATTATGTCGGAATCCCGACTACTGACCCACTCGTGATATCGGCACAAGTAGGTCCAGCTTGGATGAAGAGGATACTGATTGACTGCGGGAGCTCTGTGAATATCCTTTTTATACATGCTTATAATCAAATGAGGATGAAAGCCAGGGATTTGGAACCTTGCCAAACTCACCTCCATGGATTCAACGGTAGCGCTACCATACCTATTGGGATGGTGAAGTTACCAGTTAGGTTGGGATCCAAGGAACATAGGAGAGTTCGGACATTACAGTTCGCTGTGTTGAACATAGTCTCGCCATACAACGCTTTCTTAGGACGACCTGCCCTTGCTGAATTTAGAGCCGTAATTGCCCCGTGGTGCTTAACTTTAAAGTTCCCTACTGTCAACGGAGTCGGAGTCGTCCAGGGCGACCAGATTGACTTAAGGACAATCATTCGCCGAAATCGAGTCGCCCGATTACGCAATGCCGAGGACCGACTTAAAACTTTTGAACGCAATGAGATTGTCATTAAAAAAGAATATCCGGCACACCCACACGCAAGACCAACATGGAGAGGGTCACACGAAATTAAGCAAGAACTCGGGGATGATACATTTAAGTTAGCAGCCGTTGATGGTCTAACTTTACCAAGGGCCTGAAATAGCGAAAGTCTTCGTCGGTACTCCAAATAACAGGCTATGTTTATTTGTTTAGTTTAAATTCTATTTTAAATTTTGTTTCTGCATTTCGAAATTAGAATTTGTAATAAGGCAACTGACTTTGCCATGTTTTCTTGTTTCAGCAATAAAATGCCATCTCTTCGAGCCAGAGCTGTGATTCATTAAATACAATGTACAATATCACGATGCACGAAGAGCTAAATTCCATCACACAATGGGATTTATTCAAGTAGCGAGTGGCTATGAAGCAATCAACCACTCACTAAATGAAACCCGAGCTCGGGGGCAAGCCATCACATCAGGCCAGAAATGGGTTGATACACGACAACCCTTCACTTAACTCCGTACTCCCAGAGTGCGAGGCGGAGTATAAACATTTTCCAAAATCCCAGAGTACTCCGAGAGTGCGAGCTGGGTATAAACTTTTTACTTAACTCCGTACTCCCAGAGTGCGAGGCGGAGTATAAACATTTTCCTAAATCCCAGAATACTCCGAGAGCGCGAGCTGGGTACAAACTTTTTACTTAACTCCGTACTCCCAGAGTGTGAGGCGGAGTATAAACATTTTCCTAAATCCCAGAGTACTCCGAGAACGCGAGCTGGGTACAAACTTTTTACTTAACTCCGTACTCCCAGAGTGCGAGACGGAGTATAAACATTCACAAAACCCCAGAGTACTCCGAGAGCGCAAGCTGGGTATAAATATCAATAAACTCCAGACTCCGAGAGCGCGAGCTGGAGTATAAACATTGCTCAACTCCGTACTCGCAGAGCGCGAGGCGGAGTATAAACATACGTCAACTCCACACTTATCCCCAATACTGGGGGCAGAACCATAACACATAACAAGTTGAAGACAGAAAGGGAATAAATTTTCATTTCCACTATCAACAAAAAGAATCTGATTACAAAGTGTTTCAAAAAATTCTGCTAGTGGGAGCCGAATCCACATCTATACACGGCTATAGAAAAATCAACAAAATACTACCCTTCACAACAGAAAGTTAAAGAAAGAGTTCAATCTTTCTTCTTCCGTATTTTCTTCTTCGGGGTAGCTCCACCAGATCCGCTGCCTGATTTTCCCCTCGACCGCTTGCTCTTTTCAGGCTTGTCCTCCGGCAGCGACATAATATCAACGTCTTCCTCGGAGCTTGAGACGACGGAAATTCTTCTCGGAGGACGAGTTGAAGGCATGGGAGCAGTAGCAGGAAGTGGGACAGGAGCGGCTTCGATCATTACAGTACCGCCCGGTGAAATCACCATTAACGGGGCAGGCCCGGGCGGATTCATACCAGTATTCCCTGCTGCCACCTCGGCATCAATCTCGGCAATAATTTCGTCCTCACGGGATGCTTGGGCCGCATCAGATGCGACAGTAGCGGGCATAGATGAACTAACGGCCAGAGCAGCCCCACTCATAGCATTGGACGGATTGACGGAGGGATTGATGGGTTCATTAAGAAGATCCTCAATCATTTGAGCGCTAAAAGAAAACATGTTTGCATCTCCCTCTTCGCCAACTAAGGTTGAAGTCGTGATGGCTTTAGTAAAAACAACCCCTTGCGTTTGATATGGAACTGATAGTGCAAGAGGCGCAGAAACAACGACTTCAGTCACTGAAATGCGACAAAACGTAGATTGTTAGTCACGTGTGTTGCTTAAAGTTCTTCACACTAGAATGCGGGAAGCATTCAAATACCTTCCTTAGTCTGGACCGGGACATGTACAGAAGCATCGGCGGAAGATAATAGCGGCTGGTCGGGGTTATATGCAGGAACGGACTGGGGATCTACCGCACCAGTGGTTTCGGGCAGTGTTGGAATTACAGCTTCAACGCTTGCCTAGTGATGCGCGATCCCCGAGCCTTCACTTATCTCTAAAGAATGAACACCGAGCTTTTCTTTCGCCACCGAGACCGGACGGTTAAAGAGCATTTCTTGGGATTCGGCTTCATTTTGTATTGACGAAGGATGCTGAAAGTTTTGGCCAGATTCTGTATATGTCCCCCTGCCTCTCAGACTTGACTAGCATATCGTTCACATAAATTTCCATAGACCGACCAAACTGTTGTGAGAACATGAAGTTGACGAGCCACCGGTATGTTGCACCTGCATTTCGTAAACCAAAAGACATTACATGATAGCAGTACAAGCCAATGTTAGTTATGAAGGAGGTATGTTCTTGGTTTGTGCTGTGCATGACAATTTGATTGTACCCAAAATAGGCATCTATGAAGGCGAGGAACTCATATCCACTAGTCGCATCTACTAGCTGATCGATGCGAGACAAAGGAAAACTATCTTTAGGCAAGCTTTGTTAAGATTGGAGAAGTCAATGCATGTTCTCCAAGTCCCATTTGGCTTTCTGACCAATACCAGGTGCCACCCATGACGGATAGTCCGCCTCCTTGATGAAGCCATTGGCTAACTTCTCTACCTCTTCCTTAAGAGCTTGATACCTCCCTAAAGATAGTTTCCCTTTGTCTCGCATCTACTAGCTGATCGATGCGAGACAAAGGGAAACTACCTTTAGGGCAGGCTTTGTTAAGATTGGAGAAGTCAATGCATGTTCTCCAAGTCCTATTTGGCTTTCTAACCAATACCAAGTGCCACCCATGATGGATAGTCCGCCTCCTTGATGAAGCCATAGGCTAACTTCTCTACCTCTTCCTTAAGAGCTTGATACCTTTTGGGTTGAGCAGTCGGCGCTTTTGGTGGATGGAGGTTGCCTTTGGATCGATATTGAGCGCGCGGAAAATGATTTTAGGATCAATGCCAGTCATATTAGCATGCCCCCAGGCGAAGATGCTTTGTTTTGTTGTAGGAACCTGATTAGGGCCTTCTCTAATCCGTGGGCTGAGTTTGATGCCAATTTGGAAAATCTTGCTGGGTCAGTGCCATCAATGGTGATAGACTCTAAGAGAGTGGCTGGACAACTTTCGATGGATGCATTAACCACCCATGCGGGGATCTAGCTGGTCGTCCTCTGGATCTAAGCTTGTTTCTAAGTTGCATTGGTCTAGCACGTATATCATGCATTCCATAACATCTCTGGTCAGGACTGACATTCGTATCGGAGTTGGGGTGAAGATGCCCCCGGCTTCCACAAATGAGTCAGCCTTTGATGGGAGGGTAAGAGTGGTCATGCTTGATGATCCCGCCTTCCAATAAGGAGTGACTGTTTATTCCATACTACGATGAGCACTTTAGTTCTTTGGAGAGTGACCATGAACACTACTTTCTTGCCATCCTAGTTTTCAGTGCGATTGTTGTTCCAGGTATGGTCTTGAGTGTTGTCGAACCTGAAGACACTCAAAGACGGTACGCTACTGGAGAGCACGGATCCGTGAACAGGTAGGTGGACTAAGTAGACCGTTGGAGAAGCTGAGGGGACACAATTTATGATGGCTTGATCGTCCAGCTATGTCCTTAAGTCATTCACTTCACGAGCCAGCTGATCCACATTCGACGGTTGTAGCATCACAGTACACTATATTTCTCGTTGATGAATAGATTGGACTGGGCAGCACAACTAAGAGTGTTGCCATTGATTTCTTGCCCGTTCGAGTTGTTACCTTCAAATGGCAGGAGATTGTCCATGGTAACTAGTCAGACCAGGTTTTTGCAAAGTATGGAAATGTGAGAGCTGTTAGTACCTTTGGCATCGGTTTTGGTGACAACAACCAAACGACATTATATAAAATATAGATAACATATAAAATATAGATACTAATGTTTTTATCAATTTATATATAGTATATAGTGCAGGATATTAGACAGGTATTAATTAAGAAGACTGAACAGTATCAAGTGAATATTCAAGAGCTGACCTAGAGATTCAAGAGTTAGAGATTGAAGACTCATGAATATTGAAGAACTCAAGATTTCCTAGATAAGTTATGTAGTCATAGAATTTTTGTTAAAACCCTGATAGCACTTCTTTGATATCCCCCCTCTCTCTATTTTTCCATTTCGAATAATTTTCAATTTCAAATATCTTAAAATTTAAAAATAGTTTTTAAAGAGAATTCTTGTTTTCAAGATATTCTTTCAAAATAGCCTTTAAATTATTTCTACCTTTTGATTTTATTATACCTTAAGAAATTAAGTTTTTAAAGTGTTTTAAAATATACTTTGAATATTATACTTTGCTATAATTTTAGTTTAAAGCTTTCTAAATATTTATAAGTATATTATAATATTTATTATAACTTTGATTTTAAATATATTCACGTGTACTTTATTATTTATAATTAAAATTCTTTATATACTTAAAATATTCTAAAAATAATTTTATAAAGTTTTCTTAAGTTTTGATATGTATAAACTATGTTTAAATGTTTTTACAAAGTACTAAAATATTTCACAAACCTTAATATTTTTTTAAATTTTTTATAAAGTGTTTTTCAAAATTACAAAGGGTATGTAGACATATCCCCACATAGTATGTTGACATATGGACCAAAATTTTAAAAATTCAAATATTGAATGGAAGTGTTTTTTCGTCGCACCTCTTCGCGAATGGAATGACTGTTGTTTCTTTATAAAGACGGGGTAACCAATGAAATTTGGTTAACTACTTTCTCATATCTTCTCTCCTCTTTTACTTTATAGTTTTCTAAAAGAAATTCTACTCCGGTTCTTCTCAAATTCAATTAGAATCAAAGTCAACTCCATTGATTTGATTCTCTATTGACTACTCTCTGATCTCTTTCATCTCTCTCACTCAAACATAATCAAAGTGCTATTTAAGAGGTTATAGGTTCATTTTTATTCAAAATCAACGATCTGTGTCTGTAAAACTCTAGCAAATTATACTCGTATATTGGTGGGTATAATTGTAGCCCATGTAAATCAGTTAGGTGTGCTTGATGACTCGAAAATTCAAATGGGTGTGCTTCTGGCCTGTGTAAATCAAGTAAGTCTACCCAAAGCTTGGAAAGTCCTGAGGGTGTGTCTCGTTGCCTTGAAATCGAGACTTTATTGGGTTTTCTATTTGAAAAGAAATATGCACAAGGAATTATATTGGACTGGATGAGGGTAACTCCAAACTAGTATAAAATCCTGGCATGTTCTTTCCTTTTTTTTTTTGAAACCATGGAAACCTGTTCAATCACTATCGACATTGAAGTAAACCTAGGGAAAATACGGCTGGTCCGCCACAACAGCTATTCCAGGCTAGCCAGACCTTTCGGTTGACATGGTGCAGGAGGTGGGAATCAAACATCAAACCTCCCATGAGGGAAGCAAATCGCCCCACCACCTGACCAAGCCCGCGGACCTTTCCCTTTTACTTTTACTGTATTTATATTTATCTGTTTTTGAATCAATGATTGTTAATTACATTGTTTAAACTATAATCTTATAAGATTTCAAAAAGATTCACATAAATTAAAAAACACTATTCACCCCTCTATTGTAAAATTAGCCTTAAGATCCATCTTTTGCTAATTAACATTTGGTATTAGAGCATTAGTTTTCAAAGTATTCATAATTTTGATTTTTGAAAAGTTTTAATGGGTAACAACACTGTTAGTAATACTATCAGTAGCAATGTTAATCCACTTGTTAATAATTCCTTTGTGGAAGGACAATCTACTACTAAACCTCCACTTTTTAATGGTAATAATTACAGATATTGGTCATGTAGGATGAAAATTTATTTATAGTCAATCGGTCTAGATATTTGGAACATCACACAGGATGAGTACATTGAGCCCGAGACTAATTTTTCAACTTGGACTGCTGATCAAAAGGTAGTTGCACAAAGCAACTATAAAGCTATAAATGTTTTGTTTTGTTCATTGGATAGAAATGAATTTAATAGAGTCTCTATCTGTAAGTCTCATTTAAAGTATGGAGAACATTGCAAGTTACACATGAGGGCGCTAGTAAAGTCAAACAGACCAAAATTTCTATGTCAACTAATCAGTTTCAATAAAATGAGTCCAAATGAGTCCATTTCTGATATAGTAGATTTCAAGATATAGTTCATTCAATAATTGCACTTGGTAAAGTTTTTCTGAAGAGGATCAAGTTGAAAAATCCTTAATTCATTTACCATTGAATGAGACCAAAAGACTCTTGCGATTAAAGAGGCTAATGACATTAGTACTTTGAAAATTGAAGAGTTAATTGGCAACTTCATGTCATTTGAAGCACAAATGCAGGGTAGGAGAGAAAGCAAGGTAATAGAGAAGAAATCCATCTCTTTCAACACCACAACAGATGATCTAGATTAAGACAATGATGATGATGAGGAGATCGCCTTCATGACAAGAAATTTCAGAAAATTTCTGAAGTAGAGAAAGATGAATAATCTCATAAGATATGATAATAAAAATCCAGGAAGCGGAAATGGTGTTAGATGTTTTAACTGCGATGAACCTAGTCATATAAAAAGAGACTTCCACTTCTTGAGAAACCGAAAAACACACCAAATACTAATTCGTCCAAAAAATGGAGAAAGGCTTATGCTGCAATATTAGACGATTCAGACACTTCCTCAAGTGATAATGAATAAGATACAAAGAATGCTAATATTTGTTTGACAACGATAATTAATGAGAAATCTAGAGAAATGGTACAAAAATAGGTACGCATTTAAATATAAAATTTGAATTTTTGCTATTGTTGATTGCTAGGAATAACCTATAGATTAATAATAATATTGAATGAATATTGTATGTGTATATTTTAAATATCATATATATATTTTTAATATTATATATATATATTTTAAATATTATATATATATATTAATAAAATATTAAATAAAAATAACATAAAATATTTTTAAAATATTTTTTACAATTATTTAAGGTATATATTAGTTAATTATTATAAGATATTATAAGTATGGATAAATAGGAATTACTTATTGAATTTCTCTTTTTGAAGTTTTTGACCTATATGTCGACATACCCCACATGTATATGTCGACATATGCAGGTAGATTTTGAATTTCAAATTCAAAATTTGAATATTCCTCCACCTTTATACCAACCCTTATGTTTTGAAAAGATGTCACTTTACCAGAGAACATGTTATGTGATTCTCTATTTATTTACTCTATCTCTATCCATTCGTTTCACTTTCAATTTCAAATTCAAAAATTATTAACTGTCTTATCTCTTCAAACTATTTTTCAATGGCATTCTCAAACAATACTCCATCAACCATGAGGCTTTTTAAGAAAACAAAAGGCTTTCTTTTCGATGACAAAGAAGCCATGCAAGCTTATATAGAGTATATGTCTTTCGGAAAAGTCTCCCTTGGAAGATTTGTTGTTTTTGAAGATTTTCCTACTTATAGTCTTTTCAATCTTTGTTTGCAAAATGATATTCTTGGTTTAATCGATACTTCTCAAATGATTTCATTTGTTATCCAAATTTAGTAAAAATGTTTTAAGTAAATTTGAAAGGAAAATTTTATGATGGAAACAAAAGAGAAGTTTGGAGTAGTGTTAAGTGGACACAGATTGTTTTAAACTATGAGATTTAGGGTCACATTCTCGGATGCAAATCTTGTAGAATGGACCTTTTACCATTTCAAATTGATTTTCAAAACTGTGAAGTGATTCACAACATTTTCGAAAGTGACGATGACTTTGAATTCAAAAACAAAAACTTACGTCCAAAAGCAAGAATTTTAAGCCTTCTTTTGCAACAAAGTATCACTCCTCGAACGGGTAATTATAATAACCCGACTCAAAAGGTTTTCAAAGCTCCTTTCGCCATTTATGGTCAATACGACATAAATTGGGCTCAAGTCATTTTGGATGAAATTTTTCCTAAAAATCTTTCTAAACATGAAAATATACTATTCATGGTGTGTATCCCATTATAATTTTCACTTCCTTCGGTGTTGACCTTAAAGCAGAGGAAACCATTACTCGAAAAATATTTGACAAGGCCAACATCTCACTTATGTATATTTCACCCTTTTTCGAGCCTTATGAAATACTTGCAGAATAGGACCAAAGATTGGCCGGGGAAAAAGAGCAAGATATAAGGGAGGAGGAGGAAGATGAAGATGAAATGGAAGTCGAGGAGGAAGAACAAGAAGAGGAGGATGGAGATGCTTCCTTGGAAAGTATCAATATGCCATCTAATCCATCCAACAAAGACCTTTTCAAAAACCAAGAGAAGGTCATTCCCAATCAAAGGAAGCTTAAGAAATCATTTTCAAAGAAGTTTACTTCACTTTCCACCAAAATGGATAAATTCTTTGGAAATGTCATTCGTAAGCTTGGTGGTTCTTCTGTATCTCCATCCACATCTTTTTAGTTGTTTGTTTAAGTTATCTATCTTTGTATTTAGTGTTCTACTTGAGTTTGTGTTAATCTTATGTATCTTTCTTCTATTTCTAATGTATTTCATGTACTCATCTTTATTATCAATGAAATTCTATTTCCTACCGTTATACATTGTTAATCATCATCGGAGAGTCATACAAGTATAATAGTATAGGCTAAATACAATATAATATTAAAATAAACTAATTTTAAAAATTATAGTGCGTATGTCGATATATGCTAAGCATGTATGTCGACATATAACGGCCAGTTTTCAAAATTAAAATAACTATCAAACAGCTATTTATTTCAAACGACTTCTTACCCCTATTCACTTCAGAAAATCATCATTTTCAATCTCTTCTTCTCTCTCTTTCATAGATAAACTTATCTCTTCAATAATGGCTTCTCCACATAAAAAACTATGCAAAAATCTTGAACAAACGCTTGAATCATTCAAAAATATTCTTACCTTCATCCTTAGAAATCAGAGAGACTTACTACTAAGTCAAATACAGATGATTAAAGAGCAAGAGAAGCACTTCGACGCCATTCGGTGGATAATTTCTTCTATTATCAAAGATAAATCAACAAACAATCCTGAAACTACCATCAACAGAGATGATGAAGATTAGAATGCTTTTAAAGCGGATCCAACTTTCGGATCCGATGGATGGGTAGAAGTTCCTTGGGAAGTCTAAAGATTGATTGGTTTGGATTTAAATAAGTATGTATATTAATATATTGCAATATTTATTTGTCTGGATTGGATTGACTTTGTGTGTATTTTCTGGATTTGATTTGTTGAATTATATGATTGATTGATTGATTTTATTTACTTGTTTAATCAAACTTATCAAATGTATTGATTAATGTGATTAATACAAGTTATTTATGTTATCACTCTTATATTACTATTATTTCTTTTTCTAATTGCTTTTATATCTTAGTATTATATATATTATGCAGTACCTTAGTTATGGGGAGTTGTTTAGTTAGATTTTTGTTGATGACAAAGGGGGAGAAATATATAAAATCTAGGTATAGATTAAGGGGTAGTTTTGTAACTCAGGGGGAGTTATAACATATTTTATATACTTGGTTGCCATCATCAAAAAGGGAGAGATTGTTAGTACCTTAAGCATTGGTTTTGATGACAACAACCATATGACATTATATAAAATATAGATACTAATGTTTTTATCAAGTTATTATATAGTATATAGTGCAACATATTAGATAGATATTAATTAAGAAGACTATACATATCAAATGAAGATTCAAGAGGCTGATATAGAGATTTAAGTGTTAGATATTGAAGAATCATGAGTATTAACGAACTCAAGGTTTCCCAAATAAGTTATAGAGTCATAGATTTTTTGTTAAAACCCTGATAGCACTTCTTTGATCTCTCTATCTCTATTTTTCCTTTTCAAATAATTTTTCAGTTTCAAATATCTTAAAATTCAAAAATAGTTTTCAAAGAGAATTCTTGTTTTCAAAATAATCTTTCAAAATAGCCTTTAAATTGTTTCTACATTTTGATTTTATTATACCTTGAGAAATTAGGTTTTTAAAGTGTTTAAAATATACTTTGAATATTATACATTGTTATTATTTTAGTTTAGCTTTCAAAATATTTATAAGTATACTATAATATTTGTTAATAACTTTTATTTTAAATATATTCACTTATAATTTTTATTTATATTTAAAATCCATTATGTACTTAAAATATTCTAAAAATAATTTTATAAAGTTTTGATATGTATAAACTATGTTTAAATGATTTAACAAAGTATCAAAATATTTCACAAACCTTAATATTTTTTAAATAATTTTTGCAAAGTGTTTTTCAAAATTACAAAGGGTATGTTGACATATCCCCATAGAGCATGTCGACATATGGACCAAAATTTTCAAAATTCAAATTTTGAATGGAAGTGACTTTTCATCGTATCTCTTCGCAAATGGATATGATTGTTGTTTCTCGATAAATAGGGGGTAAATCAACGAAATTTGGTTACTATTTTCTCATATTTTCTCTCCTATTTAACTCTCTTGTTTTATAAAATAAGTCTACTCAAATTCAACCAGAATCAAATTCTACTCCACTGATTTAATTCTTTTATTGACTACTCTCTGATTTCTCTCATTTCTCTCACTCAAACAAGATAAATGGGCTATTCAAGAAGTTATAGGGTCATTTATATTCAAGATCAATGGTCAATGTTTGTTAAACTCTATCAAATCATACTCATATATTGGTGGGTGTGATTGTAGCATGTGTAAATCTATTGGGTGTGCTTGATGACCTAGAAATTCAAGTGGGTGTGCTTGTGGCCCATGTAAATCAAGTGAGTCTACCCACAGCTCGGAAAGTCTAGAGGGTGTATCTCCTTGACTTGAAATCGAGATTATATTGACCTTGCTGTTTGAAAAGAAATATGTACAAGGAATTTTACAGGACTGGATGTAGGGTAACTCCATATAAAATCCTAGTGTGTTCTTTCTTTTTACTTTTACTGCAATTATATTTTTCTATGTTTGAATCTATGATTGCTAATTGCATTTATTAAACTAAAATCTTAAAAGAATTCAAAAGGATTCACAAAAATTTAAAAAAAAACTATTCACCCTCCCTTTATTGTTAAATTATCCTTAAGATCCATCTTTCGCTAAATAATAAGAGCTTTAGGTAGAGTCCCTCCTAGCGTCAAAATGTTGACTAGTTTCCTAGCCAACCTCAGAATGAGGCTAATGCATTATGAAGAGCAAAGATTACTTGCCAATCATTACTCTTGAATTGATAAATGAGGAGTTAAGTACACAACTAAAAGGTAAATAACATAAGATATAGAGTGGTTTGGCAAAGCTGCCTACATCCACTATGAAGTTCTCTTACTATATACTTCTCTTTCAACTTAAAGAAAATACAAGAGAATAACAAGAAAAACAGAAAGCACTTAAGACTAATAAAGCTGTGTGAAATTAAGGACTTGCGCTATCAAGAGCCCTAAATTGTGTGTAGTACTCAAAATTCTTGTATGTTCTAACCCCCTTTGAAGTGCAATGCAGGGAATATTTATAGTAGTTGTAGTGGATGATGGACGGTTGAGACTGAGTTGTAGAACTAGCAGGAAAAACTCTTGACCATTGAAATGGTTGTAAGGACAAATGGACGACAGCTACCAAGGTGTAAGAACATGTGCGAAGGATGGAATATACTCATTGCTACTCTGCACCAGGCATGGGTTCGCATTTTAATTGGAGACTTAACATTAAATGAATATTAAATGCTGATGGTATGTCATATCAGTTCAGCCACCCAGCTATCGTGCTTCAGATAGGTGGATGGATAGCTTGTCATTTACTTGAGTGCTTATGTGAAAAATCTTGCCGAGCTGGTCGATCGGCTGTCGATGGTATGAAAGAAACTAGGAATCTCACTAAGGACCATGTTGGAAAGATGGTGCATGGTTAGGTGCGAGGTGACCGGGAAGGCTGCCGGTACCGATCGGAGGCGACTGTATTGAACCCGGGCCAAAGGTGGGTCATGGTTGATGCAATCTTACTTGATGGGTTGCCTACTGAGGTGGGTTTGGAGAGGTGTCGGCCGTCAACTGGAGTGATGTTAGGTGAATGTGTTGACTTGGAGTTAGGTTAGAAGAATGTTGTTGTAGGATAGTTGGTTATTACTAAGCCAAGCCTGACCAGACCTATTGGTGTCGGGCGTAGATCTTGGCTAAATGTGAAGGGGGCCTGGGGATGAGGTGATTGGGCCTCACCTTGATATCTTGCTGAATAGAAGGGATGGTTTGAGACCATCAAAATTTTGGACCGGCATATGCGGGCCGGTTGCATAATAGTTGGGCTAGCTTTGACTAGGTTAGACTGCCTTAAATTGGCATGCTAATTACTTGCGAGAAAATTAAGTAACAAAAACTATTATCAATATTTTCAATAAGTAATTTCCATTGCCAAGTTACAATTCCCAACCACGATTTCATCTCCATTTTCCTCTTTCTCAATCCCATACCTCATTATTACCCAACCAGCCCTAACTAGATTCACATCACCCAGATCACATCGCCTAACTAGATACGCATCACCCAATTAGATTAGTGACTGAACCATGTTCACATCACTTTGATCCACAGTTCGACTCTTACAACCCCCAAATTTGAACTTGCAGCACCACCAGAGAGTTTCCCAGCTTTGATAGAGCGCCACCTGATTCTCCTTACCACCTTTGCACTCCATCTTTATCTTTCCCTTCGATCGTCATCACATACCCATACACATACGTATGTACGTACGTACGTACATACGTATGTACGTATATATGTGTGTGTGTATTACTATACATATAAATAATTATTAATATATGCAAATATATCTATTTAAAAATATTTTCTCATTTTCATTTTTTTGTCAAAAATAAAATTTAATGTATACACACACACACATATATGTATGATATTTAAAACTAAAAATACTTTAGATCTACCGGTTGTCGATACATTGTGCTTTTGCTCTTCCTCTTTGAACGGTAGTTTCTTTCTCCTTCATGGTTGGTGTGCAAATACCAACTTTCTAGGCTTCAACTAATTTTAATAGATGTTAGGGTTGTAATTTATTTTTGTGTGTATTGAATGAGAGAATGTTGTGCTATTTATAACTACTAGAAAAATATAACATCACTATTTCCTCTTTTTTAAATTTGGATCTAATCTAGATCAAAAGTGTCATTCAAACCCCTCCATCTCCATGCTACAGCCGATACTCCCCTTTTCTTGGGCTCTCCATGGTATTGGGCCTAACTAATATATTATTTATTATTTGTTTAAGCCTATATATGCTGTTCAATTTATATATTACAATTGCATATCATTTTAATTAATTTTAAGGCCTTAAAATAATAATTAAATGCCATAAAAATTTCAACATAATATTTTTATTAAACTTTACTATTAATTTATAATATTTATAAATTAATTTGAAATATTTGAACTTGGAAAATAGTTACAACAATGTTGTGTTGATTCCTTGGTGTGAACTTGGAACTTAGTAATATTTAAACAATTTAAATACTAAATCATATATGGACTTTGCTGAAGTACAACATATGGCCCAATTCCAGTTGCTTACAAATCATTTAGGCGAAGTCTAATCTTTATTAAGCTATTCTTTTGTAGCAATATTTTGTGCTATATTTTTCTTCATCGCTATATCACAGAAATATCTAGATTTTGGTCAATGGACAAAAACTCCAATAATATATGTAGTTAATTACGTAGTGCTACTTTAATGTCCTTGGTTCTATTCGATAACATCTATTGGTGAACCAATTTACGCTAGCCAAATATTTTGATTTTAAGTTGACTACCTATTATGGCGATACCAACATTTTACAACAAAGAAGACGAATCCTCTCTCGAGTAGTGTTTTGTTTCAGATGGTTCAATGTATACCCAACTATGGTCGTAACATGATCGTGATGTCATGCTATTAACCATAATCAAAGTATATTTTAGATACTTAAGATCAACAATACTCTCAAGTCCAAAGACTACCACATGTCGATATATGAGATCTTCCATTTTGACTTAATTATATTAACTCTTATGGAGTCGTTTTGTGAGTGTTTCAAACAACTACGAGTATATAATCCCTTGGTGGCTCCATCAGTCATGAGTAATTCATCGTCCATCGTATAGAGAGCATTACTTACGCTAGTCTTAAGGATGTATTGATATTCATTTCTCGATATATCTAAAGTATGAACAATTTAAGGATAAGTGATAAGTGTTCGATTCAGAATTTATGGTTATAAAAACATTCACAACTATAATCAGCAAAATACTAATATATTCATATCATTACTTATACCACAATATAACAACACATATATTAGTAAACAAAACAAAAAACATACTTTATTTTGAACAAGATTCTTATACAAGGGTTAAATTATATAATAAATTACATAATTTCTTCTATATCACACCCTCAACTCTATCATTCTTTATATCCAAATTTTTGTCTTTTTTATATTTGGACTTTGGTACCAACTATTTTAGAATAAACAAAACTGTAAGATAATTTACACAAGCATATTAAGAAGAGGATAAAAAGTGAAGAATAAAAGACAATATACTATTTTATTTCACTCTTCTTTTATTAAATTTAGTACAAAATGTCTACAAATAACTAAATTCGAGTATTATAAAATTTTCATTACCATATCAATAATAGTCAATTTGTTACCAAGTCTGAGCTAAGCCAGTACATTAGTACAGCTTGTAAAGTAATAGTAAGTTTACTATTTTTAAGCAAAATATCAGTAATATTTTTCAAAGCTGGTGTCAACCGAAATTTAGCAATTCATTTATTATGCAAGGATATTCATATAATTAGTTGTATTGTATGCATTTAGTAACAAGAAAAGGACTAGATTTAGTTCATAAATTCAATTCAAATGATGATAATTGCATATTTTTTCCCGTTTCACTATCTTTTTTAAAAATGACATGATGAAATGAAATGTATGATAAAGCACCAGTACAATGCAAAAATTATTAAGCTTTTGAATTTTGTAGACAAGCTTTAATTACCATTATCATTTTAAGCATTACTGATTTATTGGTATACCAACTTTCGCTATGCCAGTAGAGTGGCAACAATAATGATATGAAACTCTTCCTTATCAGCAAATATTGCATGATGATGTTATCTGCAAAATTATAGTGGTAACCATTACCATAATAGCCCTACTAATTCTCAATTTCATTAGTAGTGAATAACCATATGCACATTTGTTTTTAGCTACCTCTAATTAATGATAGCCATGAGATATATTTGTAAAATATCTATGTGAATCAGTAAATTGAACATGCTACCTTAAAGTGACGCTCGCCTATATGAAGCTATAGTTGAAAGTATCCTAAATAACCGCACAAGAACATAAGCAATATGACCTCATTTGTAGAAAGACTCGATATAACTCTAGAGGATGTGATCGCTGCTCAAAAGGCGGAGATTGTTGATGTATCTTCCAGTGTATAAGCGGGTAGTATGCATGGATTGAATACTTACACACACACATACACATAATTGATGGTAGATAATAATGGAGACTTTCCAGTGTAATTAGAGCAACCCATTTATTTCAGAACTTACTGTAAAGTCACACCCCCAAATGCATTATCATTTACCCCTTATAATTATTTTATGCAAATTTTTTTGGTATTTTCTACAACTTAAATATGCAAAAACTTGACTTCATCTAGGCAAAAATAAGAATAATCTTTCTCTTCAGATGTGTACAATTTATACTACAAATATTCATAGATTAATTAGTATAAGAGGATGAAATATATCTCTCGTATGTATTACAAGAGATTGCAGCACTTGCTTAATATCTACCGTTCTTTTATCATCAAGTGGCTATTCTTCTTTCCTGTCTCAAGTGGACTTGGGCTGCTATACTGAAAGCCCATCTTAGCACTTTAGCCTTTTCTCTTCTTATATAAATAACTTGTACCAGAGAGCTTGATGCATCATTGTATCAAATATTCAAGTGATAAATAAAATTATCTTTTACATTCAAATTCTTTTATGGTATCAGAGCCTATTGCTTAACAGCATCGTGCCCTGCCATACTCTCATCAGCAACCATCTCATCATCTGAGAATAGGCTGCACGTCTGAATCTCATCAGATCAGAAGATCATCATCAGAGATTCAAGATTTGATCCCCAGAATCCTTCGTTTGATCATCACAGTGCCGTGCCAAGTCAGGAGGTGTCATCATTCATCACTCACCACCCAACTGGCTGCACTAGATATCTCTGCTTACAAAATTGTTGAAAGAAAAAAGAAAAACACAGAAAACAGATTCAAGAAACCAGAAAATCATTCTCTCAAATTTGAAAACAGGATCGTGCAGTGCCAAGATCCATCAGAAAATCATCATCATCTGAATCTGGCTACATCATACCTGTTCATATCCAATCCTTGTTAATTGTTTCAAGAACCTGTCCTGTAATCTTTCTTTTATCCCTCTTATTCAAGAAAATATCATTGCATCACGGCTGAAGAAGATGCTGCTACATCATCAACCTCTGGTCCAAGAACTACTCAGACTCAATCCAATATTCCCCAAGAATTCATGAACTCCATCATCAAGCCACAGAGTCAAGCCTTCACTGTTCAATTGGAAGAATCAAACTATCTGTTGTGGAAATTCCAAATGGAAACTGCAGTCAGAGGATATGGAATCGAAGACTATGTTTTTGGAACCATATGTGTCCCACCCAAGCTCACTGCAGATAAAGATGGAAAACTCATAAGTAATAAAGACTATATAACTCATCAAAGACAAGATAGTCTGATCAGTTTTTGGCTGATATCATCTATCAGTGCAAATTTACTACCACAAATTGTTGGATGCAAAACAACACATGAGATATGGCATACTATTGAACAAGTGTTCAGTTCTCAATCTGCTGCAAGAGTCATGCAGTTCAAAAGACAACTGCAACAACTAAAGAAGGATAACCTAAACATGAGGGAATATCTTTCAAAAGCTAAAACAATATGTGATCAACTTGCTTCCGCTGGACATAAGGTTTCTGACACAGAGCAAGTCCTATCCATACTAAATGGCCTTGAAGAAGAATATGAATCAGTAGTGGCAGTAATATCCTCTAATGAGGTATTACCATCACTACAATATGTTCACTCTATACTCCTCTCCCATGAAGGAAGACTTGAGCAAAAGAAAGCAACTAATTCAGATCACTCCATCAACTACATCGCTAATAACAGAAACAGAAATCAAGAAAGTAACAATGCAACAAGAATCACAATAACAATAGTCAAAGGGGTGGTCAGTACAATAGATCCAGAGGTAGAGGAGGCAGACAGAATTTTAACAACAAACCAAGATGTCAGATATGTGAAAGATATGGTCACACAGCAAACAAATGCTACTTCAGATTTGATGCCAATTTCATCCCATCTCAACAAGGCAGTAATAGTTCAAAAGCATCAAATCCCAGTGCAAACCTGATCAACACTCAATCAGAGACTAAAACCGAGAAAGGAAGTGATGACAGAGCCAAGATTGAAGACATACATGATGATAGCTGGTATCCTGACTCAGGAGCTACCAATCATGTAACCAACAATCTAAGCAACTTAAATCTTGGCAACAGAGAATACAAAGGTACACAATTACTATATTTAGGAAATGGTAAACCAATTCACATTTCTCATACTGGTAATGCAAGCTTAAGAGGTACAAGACAACTTTACCTTAATAACCTATTAAGAGTACCACTTATTAAAAAGAATTTAATGAGTGTGTCACAGTTTGCCAGGGATAATAATGTTTACTTTGAGTTCTACCCAAATCATTGTTTTGTCAAAGATATACTAACAAAGGAAACTCTATTGCAGGGTAAACAACATAAGGGATTATACAAATTTGATGTTACAAATGCAAGACATGATGATCATAAGGAAAATTGGTGCCATATTTCTGAATTAAAAACTGATGAGAATAGCAAAAGTATTGATACTTGGCACTGTAAACTGGGACATCCCAGTATAAAAATTTTAAAACATGTTGTAACTAAATGCAATGACATTTCTGTTGATAAAATTCCAGTTTCCTATAATTGCACTTTTTGTCAAATGGGTAAAAGTCATAAGCTTGCATTTCCAAATTCTGAGATTGTTTATAATAACCCTCTAGAATTAATTGCTACTGATCTATGGGGTCCTGCCCCAATATGTAGTGACTATGGTTACAAATACTATATCTCTTTCATTGATGCTTACTCTAGACATGTTTGGATATATTTTCTAAAGGCAAAATCTGAAACTAGCAATGCAGTGACACAATTTATAGTCAATGCAGAAAGACAGACGGGCTGTCAGGTAAAAATTATTCAAACAGATGGTGGAAAAGAATTCCTACCACTGAAGGATTATCTTCAGAATAAAGGAATCACACACAGGACTACATGTCCTTACACCTCTGAGCAAAATGGTCTTATAGAAAGGAAACATAGACACATTGTAGAGACTGGCTTGACTTTATTGGCTCAGGCATCTTTACCACTAAAATTTTGGCCTGATGCTTTCTTTACAGCAGTCTATCTGATTAATAGACTACCCACAAAGGTCTTGAGTTATAAAAGTCCACTAGAAGTACTAACTAAAGTCAAGCCAGACTATCAAAACTTAAAAGTATTTGGATGTCTATGCTTTCCCTACTTAAGACCTTACAATAATCACAAGCTAGAATTTAGATCTCAACCATGTACATTCTTAGGCTATGCATCAAATAAAAAGGGATTCAAGTGTCTTGATAGTAAAGGAAGAATATACATATCTAGACATGTAATCTTCAATGAGCAAAAATTTCCTTTCAGTGATGTAGGAATGAAAACATCTGATAAGGTATATAATGCTAGATACTCATTACCTCCAATAACACTCTTCTCTGAAGAGTTAGCCTCTGATTGCACCATTGACAGTGAGGAAAGAAATAATCCCAGTACTAGTCCTGTTCAATCTACAAGTAAAACAGGAACAGAACAAGGTAACAACTCTGAAGAATCAAATGATCCTTCCACATTCAGCACCAGCCAACATCCTGACACATGTCAAGTATTGAATGACTCAGTGTCACTCAATACTCAACAAGGTGTCACTGAAGTCACAAGCAGTCAACCTGCTCAACCTGAAAACACTGGACATCACATGATTACAAGAGCCAAGAGTGGCATATTTAAACCAAAACTCTACAATATTGTGTCAGACTGCACTGAGCCCAGTACATATCAACAGGCTGTACATGATATCAACTGGAGATCAGCCATGAGGGAGGAATACAATGCACTAATGAAAAACAACACCTGGAAGCTTGTATCCTTACCAATACATAAAAACATAATTGGATGCAAGTGGACTTACAGAATTAAAAGAAATGCAGATGGTTCAGTTCTTAAGTACAAAGCACGACTAGTGGCGAAAGGATTTTCACAACAAAATGGTTTTGACTTCAATGAAACTTTTTCTCCTGTTGTGAAACCCTCAACCATTAGAACTATCTTAACTATTGCTTTGCACAAGAACTGGACTATCAGACAACTAGATGTCAATAATGCTTTTCTCAATGGTGTCTTGCAGGAGGAGGTGTATATGGAACAACCACAAGGCTTTACTGAAAAAGGCAAAGAAAGCCTTGTATGCAAACTAAATAAAGCTATTTATGGACTCAAGCAAGCACCGAGAGTGTGGTTCGACAAGCTAAAATCAACACTTGCCAAACTTGGATACAATCCAGCAAAATCAGACAACTCTTTATTTCTTAAATTCTCAAATAACATCATTTTATATGTGCTGATTTATGTTGATGATTTTATTATAACAGGCAACAACAATTCAGAAATTGAGAAGACTGTGCAGTATCTACACAGGGAATTTACAATCAAAGACCTGGGAAACCTGAACTACTTCCTTGGGATTGAAGTCAAAAGATTGCCAAACAATGAAATACAATTGAATCAAAAGAAATATATCTCAGAAATTCTGGTAAAAGCCAACATGGATAAAGCAAATCCCCTACCTACACCTATGACAAGCAACCTGCATCTATCAAAACACAAAGGTGAATTCATATCCAATGACAAGCAATACAGAAGCATAGTTGGTGCACTACAGTATGCTACGATAACTAGACCAAACATCTCTTTTAGTGTGAATAAAGTTAGCCAGTTTATGCAAAGACCATCAGATGAACACTGGAAGGCAGTGAAACGCATTCTAAGATATCTCAAGGGTACACTAGATCAAGGTATAATCATGAAATCAAGCAAATCACTAAATATCAATGCATATGCTGACTCAGACTGGGCCTCTGACTATGATGATAGAAAATCCACTACTGGTTACTGCATTTTCCTAGGAATGAATCCAATATCTTGGTGTGCAAAAAAGCAATCAACAGTATCTAGATCAAGTACTGAAGCTGAGTTCAGAAGCCTTGCTAGTACGACATCAGAAGTTATGTGGATACAATCACTACTAAGTGAATTACAAGTTAACACTAACAGCAAGGCAACGATTTGGTGTGACAATATCAGTGCAATATCTCTTACAGCCAACCCTGTCTTACACTCTCGAACCAAACACATGGAACTTAACATCTACTTCATCAGAGAACAGGTCATGAAAGACAACATTAGAGTAAGATATATACCTTCAACTCACCAGAAGGCTGATGTTCTCACCAAGCCTCTCTCAAGACAGAGCTTCGTAAAGTTCAGACGAGAGCTAAATGTTGATGTTGCCGATTTAATTTAAAGATCCCAAGCTCCTGTATACATTCCAGAGGCTACTCGAGTACCTGACGAAGACGAGCATCTCAAAGAAGCATCTTCGCCAGCTTCTCATTACACTCTGCTCAAATCATCATCTTAACACTTCAACTGATACTGAAAAGAGTGAGAAAGCAATTATATCTACAATCGACTCAAATTGATCTGCTTTACTCATGTTTTCTCTCAGCAGAAATTTGATCTCATCACTCTCAAGCAAACCCTAGCCGACATTGGGTTTGAGGGGGAATATAAGAGGATGAAATATATCTCTCGTATGTATTACAAGAGATTGCAGCACTTGCTTAATATCTACCGTTCTTTTATCATCAAGTGGCTATTCTTCTTTCATGTCTCAAGCGGACTTGGGCTGCTATACTGAAAGCCCATCTTAGCACTTTAGCCTTTTCTCTTCTTATATAAATAACTTGTACCAGAGAGCATGATGCATCATTGTATCAAATATTCAAGTGATAAATAAAATTCTCTTTTACATTCAAATTCTTTTAATTAGAATATTTTTCTACAAGTAACGAATGAAATTTTGAAAAAATTTGCAAAACTTTGAGCTAAAACTGTTTTACATCAATTTGACCATTTTTTAATTTATGTTCAGTCGAAATATATATGAAGAGAGTTTTTATTAAATAAAATAGTGGTATTGCATGTTAATTTTCGATATTTTTCATGATTTATGCGTATTTTAAAATGCGAACATGTAAAATGGTTTTTTCAAGGAGGTTAATTTTATCTATTTTGAAACTTTTAAATGTTGCCAGCCAAAAGTTTCTTATTATTTTCACAATCGTGTTGATGAGCATTATGATTATGGTTACACATGGAAAGACATTATGGATATGTTAGTGTGGATATTGAAATGTTGTTGGGCGGTGCTTATCCATAGTGCTTATGGATGTAAATGCTGGTGGGGCATCAAAACTCTACATATTATTGTTGTAAGAATTGAGGAAAATGATTTCAATTAAGGATAGAAATCCATATTTTAACTAATAAATAGACTATATTGCTTACTTGCCGAGGTTGTGAGGTTAACATAATTCATCACCTCCTTTGTGAATTTATACATCATACTTGTGAGAGAACTTAATATTTGAAATCATTAACATATCATTGGAAGTTCCAAACTGGGTTGTTATTTTGTCTTATCGGTGGAACTAATGAAAACCATAATTTTAATATCCACAACACGCTGAATAGGTTTTGAAGTATGAGTTTGTCCATTCATTTTTCAGGTGCTATAACAACTGACCTGAATGATGAATCAACAATCATAAGTTGTTATTTACTTACCATTCTAAATGCTTATTTGTATATTAATATCAAAATTTGGTATGAATACACTAATAGCACAACCAAAAGTCGTTTGCTCACATAAAAATTTTCACTGAACAAGCTACCATGCCATCAAATGTGGCCTTTTCACTTGTTAAAACTAACCACAACCCAATTTTGCAGCTAGCGAAACCGTGGAGCTAGCAGATTGTTAAAAAACAAAGTGTTTTCCATTTAAATTAAAATTACAAATACTTTGCCGCTTTAAAACTCGCTCCAACGACTATTACAACGACTACTTTCTTCCCCTCCCTCTATAAACTCGACCACCACACCACCACCACACTACCACAACAAAATTCTCCTTCTACTCCAACAAAAACAAATCTTTTTGTTCGATCTCATGTATGAATGTCACGTTTATATTCCATGGTTAATGAAAGCATCATGTGGATTGATAAAACTCATATTTAAGTGTTTTTTCTGATCTTTGAAAAACATAAAACTTTTGGAAAACCCTGCTTGAACTATGAATGATTATATAGTGTTAATAAAGGGTTACATAGCAGTTAATCATAAGCGTATGGAAGAGGAGATTAATCAAGATTTCTGAATCACCATTATTGAAGCTAACAATAATCATCCGAATTCTATAGCAAGACGAACGTATATGGATACAAGCAGGGCTGGCCCAAGGGGGAGTCGAGAGAGCTCTTCGACTAGGGCAACCGACTCAATGGGGCAACAACTAGATATATTTTGTATGGAAATAGCTTTTGATAATTATATTTTGTATTGATATAATGGTTGGGTGGTAAACAACAAGAAAATTTGGGGCATCAATTCAGGTTCGGTCCTTGGATTTTTTTTGTTTTTTCGAAAAAACTTTTGTTGTCTCAAAACCTCGGCTAGGGCAACAAAAACAATAGGACCGGCCCTGGATACAAGAAACCCTTATGTCAAGTTTACTAGGGCCCGTAAAAGATACTAGAAACTTATAGCTAAAGTAATAAAGATAGACATTTTTCAACGGTCCCAATCAACCTATCATATTTTTATTTTTGAATATCATTCAAGCTTTAATGGTCATGCTGCTTAAGAACTTTAGGTTAATTATATAAGAAAATTTGAGTGAGTTAAACTGCAATCACTTCGAGATTTAAATTGTCAGTTTGTCTAAGTATGTAATCCTTTTTATGATTTATTTAATGTGTTTTGTTTGTTATATGTATCTTTAATGTAAACTATACTAATACCTGATATGCGACTTGACAACCAATATAATAATATGTATTACACACTCAAAAACTAGATAACATGCATAAGATGGTACAAAATAATACATGAAAATTATAATCCAACATATAGTCTATAATGACATAATTCAACACACATAAATAACATAAAAACCATAATCAAAACTGCCATGACACAAATATCATTTGTTTCCACGGTCACTTTGAAATTGTAGCAAACCAGGGAAATGTTGCAGCGTTGTTATCTTGGCTTCATGTTCCATGGCATAATGAATGGCTCTAGAGCAAATTGTAGTGAACCAAGCCAAAATCATTTGTGAACAATTAGCATTTGAAATGACAATGACCAACGTCATTTCCATTTCTAAAGATAGAAAATGAAGCCACCCTTCTGCATCAACTATAAATTGGTGGAGTGTTCACCTCTTATTCTCTAGCCTATTGCCAACTAAGTTGGTCCTGTCATCTTTGTTGACATCTTTGTTGGATTCTCCGCTATTCTTCTTGTTCTTATTCTTGTATAATAAACTTTTGTAGCTCCCTATCATGTTCTCATAAATATTCATAGTGTCATCCTTGTATATCAATGTACCACTCAATTAGTGTTTCAGGAGATGACGGACTCAAAGGGACTTCCTAGCTTAATTGGGCATCGTATGAGTACAAAGAAAAACGAGAAATATGGTTGTAATCCACCATAGGTTGAGTATAAGTGAAGTAGAGAAGACTCAGTAAATTGGCGTTCAAAAGTGAATTGAGAGGTAGTATTTATAATACCTGAACAACTCAATAGTGACTATAGTACAAGAGAAGATAAATCACTAGTTGATCATGACTCATCACGTAGTAGTCTATTATAAGTAATAGTTCGCTCCGTGTTGTGACCCATCGTAAACAACCTATGTAAACTAATGAAGCATCCTATGTAAATTTACGAAGCATCCTATTACATTACAATAAATAATACTCAAAAGATACATAATCAATAACAAGATACATAAATATAAATACAAAAAACATAATACAAAATAAGTACAAAGAGAAGATGATCATACTCATAAGATACATGAATCAAACCACGTAATAAATAATATGAAGAGTGCAAACAAAAGATGATCATAGTAACAAGGTTCATAAATCATAGTATATTAAACATAAATGCATCTGAATACATAACAAAGATATATGAATCTAATCGTCGCTATGTGAACGAGAACTATGATAGCGTGAGTCGGCGTTTGGCATATAATTGATAAAAGTGAATACTATAATCATCAAATCTCTTTCGCTCCACCTCTAACTTTGCCCATAGTCGATACTGGAAGCCTCTGACATGCCTGGTAATATGCTTCTGCTGCCTATGCCTATGCATGTACCTATGCCAGTACATGCGCCTCTAGCATCTCCCTCAAAGCTTGCTCCACCTATCATTGTAGTGTGTCCTCATAGTAGTCAATGTCGCACCTATGCTCTAAATATCCAGTATAACGAACTCTACTTTGTAAATCGTTAGTGGAATTGGGATAATGATTATGATTTGGAGTGTGGAAAATATCGATGTATCGACCAACCCTTGAGCCATCATCAAACCACAATGAATAGTAGCTGAATCATGATAGGGGGAACGATAACCTCGACTGGACTGCATAAGATCATCGATAACTAGAGATACTATCCTATAATGAATATCGATAGGTCTAACAAAATCTCAATGCCACATGAACAATGGTATCACCAGCTTGATAGAGATAAGGGTATACCATAAGGGAAATTATATAACAGCTATATAAACTTAACTCTTTTAAAAAATATAGTTCAAAATAAAGTATGCTTTTGGTTTTATTTTCTTTTATATATGTTGTTGCATAGTGATACAAATAACAACTTGAATACATTAAACATATTTAAGTCAATAATCTTTAGAAGAAGAATTTTATTGATTACAGTTACGAATGCGTTCATAACCATGAGTATTTAGTCAATATCTAAACGATGATTTTTTAAAAATCCTAGTCAAGATGTATCGAGAAAAAGATATCAATACATCCATTGAGACCAGTGTACGTAACAATCTCCATACGATGAATGATGAATTGCTCATGATTGTTAATGCCACCAAAGGGTTACATACTTACATGGAATAACCACAGAATGACTTGACAGGATTCTTTTATTGGTTAATATAAATAAGTTAAAATCGAAGATCTCATAATTAATGCATACAGTAGTCTACAGACTTAAGGGTACATAGATCTTATGTAACTAGCTTGTACTATGATTATGGTTAAACACCTAACATGGCAACCATAACACACTATAGTTAGGTATACATTGAACTACTTGAAGTGAAACACTATGCAAGAGAGCATTCATCTCCTTTGTTGTATAAGTTAGTGTAATTGATAGTTAATTTAAAGTCAAAATCTCTGACTAGAGTACATCGGTTAATAGATAAATGTCATTAGACTGAACCAAAGACTTTAATGTAGTCTACGTAATTAAAACATATATTAATAGAGTTTTGACCGTAGACAAAATTCTAGATATCAAACTGATACATTAATGATAAAAAGAAATCATGTACAAACTGTTGTTTTGAGGTGCAACTTAATATAGATTAGAAATTAAATTTCACCTAAATGGTTTATAAGGGATTGAACTTGTGGTCGATACTATACTTCAGAAAAGTCTGTACATGCTTCAGTATTTAAGTTATTTAAATATTGACTAAGGATCGAGTTTCCTACATGTTCACACCACAGAGTCACACAACTGTATTGTTAATTATTTCCAAATTCGACCAATGTAAAATTAATTTTTAAATGTTATAAATTTCAAATAAAATCAAATACCAATGTTGCTTTAAATTTTAATTGCATTTTGATTATTTATTTGAAGCTTGAAAATTGCTTAAAACAACATATACAAGTTTCCTATTGATTTAATTAATGAACGACTTTGGAAGAATTAATTAAAACGAATCACTTAATTATGAAATCATTCAGGCCTAAAATATGGGAGCCCATATACCCATGTATGGTTGAGCATAGCCTGGAGGCGAGGAGGAGACTTGTTTCCTAAGGTTTGAGAGAAAGGGGCTAACCCTAGCCTCCAAAGCAGACATTGGTGAGGCCAAGGGGACAGTGTTGCAACCTATAGCCAAGGAGGGAGAATAAAGTGTTTGAGGAGGAAATAATAAAAAAACCTATGTGTTTGAGGATCGACAAGATCATAAGGAGAAGGTAACTGTTTTATTTTAAATATGTACTTTCCAAAATTATGTTCATATATACATGCTTGCTATTATCATAAACAATTCGACCATGATATAAAATAATAAATAATAAATTTGAAAACAATTATAATTTCTATTACCTAAATAATGAAGTAAAATATTTTTAATACATTATATATAGTTAATTTTGGTTTTTCATAAAAAAATATTTTATATTCGAATTTGCAAATGTGTGTGTATAAACAATTATTTTACATCTAATTTATTTTGCAATTTTATATTCGACTTTTAAAATAAAATATTTTTTTTACTTTTCATATTTAGATATTAAAAAATTAAACTTTTATTGTGTGTGTGTATATGTTACACACATAAAATATTTATATAAAGAAGAGACATACAGTTGTTGTTAAAAACCCATAATTTTATTTTATTTTAAATGGTCAAATAATTTTAAAATTTATTATTTTGAAATCTTTCATAAATATCCTAAGGATATTTATTAAAATTAAATTTTCATTTCAGTTTCCGTAGTGCAACGAATGCCCTACACCTCTGGTACCCATTATACCTGTATAACATGCTATGGAGGTACCCGACTGATGTAGGACCATAACCAAGAATGTAAAGTAGATATAAACCCAAACATAGAACCTATAGAACATCTCATAGCTAACAGACAAAATATAATATAATAACATAGATGTAAAACAAGCGAGACAGTGATATAATCAAATGAACCATAAATTAGAACATCAGAGTGCATCAGGTTCACGGCCCATACAAAAACTAAAATTAAGAGTTTATACATCCAAATATCGAAAAACAAACTCTATAACTATCTTTCAAAATCCAAGTACTGATATAGCTCCACAGTACTACACAGCGGAATATAAGCGATAGTAAGCTCCAAGTATAGATATACTAAAGCATAGCCTCCTCATACTCCTTATAACTCCATGCGCTATCCAGACCTGTTATCGCTAAACTACTCATTTAAGAGTGTCTGAGATAATAAGAAGGAAAGCATAAAACCTCGGCTCAGACAACAGTCTGGTATGAGTGATACACCATTTCAAAAATACTGTGGAAATCGCATACAGTAAGTATGGACATAGGGTATAAAGAAACATACCTGATCTGTCCCATATCCCAAGAGTTAGCACATAAAAATCGATATATGCTAATCTACTATCAAAACCATATAAGTATACTATAGCAGAAGTACAATGCCCAGTGTCTAGGTATAGGATTGAAAATACCATCATCGAAAACAACCATAGCATCCATCAAACAATCCTGACTATCACTTGTATGCATTGGATATATGATAACTTGTATAGAACAATCAAAAACCAAGGACCCAATGGTAATCCTAGCTCCATTGGTTTTCGAATGCATGCCACTCTGAAAGGCCAGGAACCAGGCCAATAATCGCAAAGCCCAGGTTAATCTACTATCGCAAGATCTGGACACAATCGCAAATCCAGGTGGACGTCCCCACATACCCCTTCTTCACGAGCACACTAGAAGCCTCTGAGTTATCAACGATCCCTTTTGCATGCGTCTCCATAATGGAACCCAATCATTATTCCATTCCGGCTATCTCTATAGTTGGACACCATCGCAATTCTCACTCGCAAGCCACAATTGTTAAGCTTACCTTTGTGGATCACCGCCACGAGTCACATCACTAAGTCGCCACCTTCAAAATGCCTCTAGACACCCATCGTACGTCATAGAGCTATCGTACTAAGACCCGAAGTCATCACATCATTAATGTTAAAGTACCACGCCAATGCTTAACCTGTCGCTGCACGAAGTCCATGGTCATCCCTATTTTCCCCGGAATCATCCACCCTTACTTTTCATTAACTCATAAAAGACCCCCAAACTCAGTTGCCACGTCCTAAGTCCATAGCCAAACTCCTTGCTCCACCCCTGTTGGTCTATCCTACGACCGAGCCCAGCCAGATGCAAGCCAATCTATCAACAAGCCTAGCCAAGCCTCCTTCCTTGGACCGACTTCCATCACCAAACTACCATCTTGGCCCGGTCACCGACCACCCACCACCACCGAAGCGCCAACCTTGTTTGGTTACCAAGCACCCACCACCGTCGAATCGCCAACCTTGTTCAGTCATCGAGCACCCACAAACACTGAACCGCCAACCTTGTTGGTCACCGAGCACCCACCACCACCGAACTACCAACCTTGTTAAGTCATCGAGCATCCACCATCGAACTGAGTTTTTTGTTTGATTGTCGACCCCATTCCTCTGCCGAACTAAGCCTAGCTTAAACCAAACAACGCCGAACAAAGCACGCTGAACCGAAATCCTGCAGCATCACAGAATCCAGGTTTCACGACGATTTCACCGCTACACTCCGTTCTTCTACCCTTGTGCATTCTGTATGCAATGATACCACTTTCGAAAACCTCAAGTTAATCTGTTGAAGCCCGGTTTCACGGTTCCAAGCTCTAAGTCGCTCCAATGAGCATTTCCACCATACAAGCATTTACACAAACACAACACTCACACGATCACATCCAATCATCTGAACATCCAAACACACATCAAACTATAAAAAATCATCAAGTAATTACATCCCTAATGTAGCTTACTACATACAAAGGCAACCATACTCCAAAACACATGATTAAAGTGCATTAAATAATTTAAAATTCGTTTTCTTATAGGTTTGACATTGAAAATGGTTTTAAAATCTTAATTTGACTTTCAAAATGAGTTTAAAACATATCACAACCTATAGATACAATATAGTAAGGTGAGAGATGATAAATCACTCAACAAAACCTCCAAAATCGAAGTTTTGCATGCAAATCGAGATAGATCCTAAAATGAACAACAAAGATGTAATTATTCTTCCCGAAAATGTAGGTTTGAAGATCTCTAATGAATCTCCTAGCTAATATATCACCAATATATAATTTGGACTTGATTTATAGGAGAAAAAAAGAAGGTTTTGGGTGGAAAATTAGTTATCGGAGGTTTAGATCTATGGAAGAAGGTGTATAAGTTATTTAGGGATGATTGTTTAGCCTAACAAGTTTTCCAAACCCGAAATAGGTTAGTGGGCTTGCCCTCAAACTCACTAATTATCCACTAAGCTGCTTCAAAATTGCCAATCTTCAAATAGTCATATCTCCTAGCAGGAAAATCCAAATCGCTATTTGACCAATCTACGCAAAGGAAAGCCATCATATCTTTTCAATGGAAGTATTCTTTGACACTAATTCTGCTCCTATCAAAATTTATAGCCGATACGAGTTTCCAAGGGTAAAGTCGTCTGAAAAAAAATTAAAAATAGAAAATGTCCCTAATAGGCATTTCCTAAACTTATAAAATCATATAATCTCATATGGATTTAAAAATAATATTTTATGATCATTCGGTATGTAAAATACGGGTCATTACACTCTCCTCCCCTTTAGGAATTTCGCCCCCAAAATTTCCAATACAAAACAAGGTAAAATCAACGATAACTACCCCGCATGCCTAACATCCACAAGCAAACATATGAAACATCAAACATTTACACAAAAGCAAGAAATGATATCTATGCCTACCCTAGCATGCATAATTCTAAACTACCTTATATGATCTCGAAAGTGAAAGTAAATGCGATAAACAGAAGTCTCACTAGGTAAAGAGTTCTAGATAAGCGGTCCTCATGCTCTCTTTGGTCATCAAAGTACAATGCCTTCGCTCTCACTCCACTTAACCTTCACCGGCTCCACCGTCTTCCTCCTAAGCTGCTTCATATCCCGTTCGACGATACGAATAGGCTAACGAGGTCTTGATGCTTCTGTTCAAAGTCGATATCATCAAGCTGATCTGTTTGAACTATTACGCCTGAGTCATGCACAAACTTCCGCAAGTGAGATATGTGAAATACGTTTTGCACACCCTCCATTTTCTAAAGTAAGTCGACTATATATTCTAGATTTCCAATCCTCTCAAGTATTGGGAAATGACCGGCGAATCTCAATGTCAACTCCCCTTAGTATCAAATCAAACAACATTTTTAAAAGGAGAAATCTTGACGAATACAATATCGTCGAGGAGAACTCCAAATCATATCTCCTCCTATCAGCGTAGCTACTTGGTCTATCCTGAGTAGCTTTCATTCGTTGCCGAATGAACTCGATCTTCTCTGAAATCTCTCTAATCGTGTTTTCCCAAGTATCAGTTTTTCGCTCGCTTCCTGCCAACATGAAGGAGCATTGCACAGTCGCCCATATAATGCCTCAGATGGTGCCATACCGATGCTGGACTTATAAGTGTTGTTGTATGCGAACTCTACTAAGTGCAGATGATCATCCCACGAACCACCGAAATCAAGAATGCAAGCTTGCAAGAGATCCTCCAAAATACGATTCACCCTTTTGGTCTGGCCATCGTTTTATGGGTAAGAAGCTGCATTGAGATGTAGCTCCATCCCGAACTCCTCTTGTAAGCTCTTCCAAAACCTGCTAGTTAACAAAGAGTCTCGGTCGCTCACAATGCTCTTCGGCACACCATGGAATCGCACAACCCATTTCACATACAAATAGGCCAATTTTGAAGTCGTTCTACTAGATTTGATGGGTAGAAATCTAGCGCTTTTCGTCAATCTATCGACTATGACTCAAATGCATCGTACTCTCCTCTGGTCCTCGGCAATCCATCGATGAAGTCTATCAAAAATTATTCCCATTTCCACTTGGGAATCTCGAGCGGTTGCAACAAACCACTCAGGTTCTTCTGCTCTGCTTTTACCAACTAACAGTTTATGCACTTCGAGATAAATGTCCCAACGTTCTTCTTCATCCCTTGCCATTAAAATTCTGCCTCATATCGCAGTACATTTTACTGCCACCAGGATGTATAGTCAATCTTGAATGAAGTCACTCACATAGCATCTCATCTCTCATCCCGTCGACATCAGAAACAAACTATCTCTCATCCTTACGGAGCCAACCGTCACGGTCGATCCCATACTACTTCATCTCCTCAGACTCTAACCCTGCCTTTATCCTTGCCATGATCTTCGCTAGTCTAGCATCTCGCCTCTAACTAGCACCGATCCTCTCAATGAAGGTAGGTCTTACCATCAAGCTAGCCAACACTTCCAGCTCTAGCCCATATTGAGGTCTAAAATCATAGCCAGCAATGAACTCCAACTGCTTCCACTCTAGGAACATCTCTCTCAAGCTAGCATGTCTTCTACTCAATGCATCAGCGATCGCATTTCCCTTACCAGATGTATAGGAAATGTCGAAGTCATATAAGGCTAAGAACTCTAAGTATCGCTGTCGACGAAGGTTGAGGTCCTTCTGGGAGAATAAATACTTCAACGACTTATGCTCCGTATACAACTCGAACCTCTCCCTAAGAAAATAATGCCTCCATAGCTTCAAAGCGAATACTATTGCTACCAACTCCAAACCATGAGTTGGATATTTTTTCTCGTGCAGTTTTAGCTATAGACTAGCATAGGAGACAAGCTTTCCCCTCCACATCAACACCGCACCAAGTCCAGTACCATATGTATCTGTGTATACTGTTAGCACCTCATTCCCACTCGAAATGACTAACATCGGTGCGCCCATCAACCTCTTTTTCAAAATTACAAACGCATGCTCGAACCTTGCGTCCTAAATAAAAGTCCGATTCTTCTTCATCAAGTTGGTTAACGACGCTGCTACCTTAGAGAAGTCATGGATAAAACGTCTAGTATCCTGCCAGACCAAGGAAACTTCTCATGTCTGTAGTGGTTTTGGGTTGATCCCAGTCCTATACTACTGTCGCCTTCACAGTGTATATAGCAATACCCATCTCAGAAAAAACATGACCTAAAAATCGCACTTCCCTTCTCCAAAAGTGACACTTTGAAAACTTCGCCTTCAATCGATGCTTTCTCAACACCTCGAGCACAATCCTTAAATGCTCCTTATGTCCTTCCTCCATCCTCGAATAAATAAGGACATTATCCATGAACACAAGTACAAACTTATTTAGATGATCCCTGAAAACATGGTTCATAAGATTAACAAAGTATGTTGGTGCGTTAGTTAGTCCGAATGGCATAACCAACAACTCGTAGAATCTAAATAGCGTACGGAATGTTGTAATCGGCACACTCTTCTTTGCCACCCTCAGTTGATGGAACCCCGACGCAAGGTCCAACTAAAAGAACACTTTTGCACCATAGAGCTAATTGAACAAGTCATCAATATGTGGGAGTGGATACTTGTTCTTCTTCATCATCTTATTCAGCTTACTGTAATCTACGAACAGCCTCAAAGAGCCAACCGCCTTATGGGCGAATAGTACAGGTGCATCCTACTCATATATGCTCCTACGAATGAACCCTCGCCTCAACAGGTCCTTCACTTGCACCTCCAACTCCTTCTGCTCTCTGGGTGCCATATGCCTCAAAGGCATAACTATTGGTCTGGCGTCCTTCACTAAACCTATACGGAACTCTATCTCCCTATGTAGTGGTAATTCGATCACCTCCTCGAATATGTCTTGATACTCCCTCGCTATAGGCACATATGACAACTCATCATGTGGACCTCGAGCGAGTACAGAAAGCTAACCATCACCTCATCGTTAGGCAGGTATCCTATCTCCAACCTACACCCGTCATCCATCCCTATCGTCACCAACGACCTCTCACAATCCACCATTACTTCATACTTCCACAGCCAGTCCATCCCTAGTATAATACCGAACCCTACAAAACCCAAAACAAAGCAATCACAAGCAAAAAACATTTCATGGCTCGATAAGCCTAATCTCGACAAATCATGCAAACGCTAGTCAACTATCTCAGATCTCAATCCCAATCTATCTACCAAATCACTAGATATGAAGGAATGTTAAGCTCCAATATCAAACAAAACAGGTACATGCATATGAGAAATAGAAAGCATATCCTATATAACGATGATTTTCCCCTTCTCCTTCGTCGATGGAGCACTCGACAAAGCTAGAACAACGTGTAATGCATAAGTTGACACAACTTTCTTATTCCTTGGCGGTTGCAAACAATCCTTCTTGATATGCCCTAGCTCATTGCAATTGTAGCACTTCTTACCCTCCGCCTTGCAGTCCCTGATAAGATGGTCATTCTCCCCACAATTATAGCAAGTAGGCTCCTACTTGCCCTTCTTCTGACCACTTTTCTGAAACTGATTCTTCTTCTTGTTGACCCACTTCCTTTTGCCTCCCTGCTAGCTTGCGGCTTTGGCTCATCCTTGGGAGCAACAACTGACTTAGGCTTAGGATATAGACTCTCATATCAAAGAGCCTTCTTTACTAGCCTCTCAAAGCTCTCATCGATATGACTCATAAGCTTCTCTCCAAGGTAATCATCCAAGCCCATGATAAACTTATAATAGAAAAGATAGACCGTACTTCAACAGTGTATCAAACTCGGCCACGTACTCCAACATAGACATATCCACCTGTATCAAGTCAGCAAACTTCCGGAAGAGCATCAACTTCTGAGCGGTCGGTATATACTTCTATTGAAATCTTGCCTTGAACTGCTCTCGAGTAATTTGACCCTCTGGAGAAGTAATTTTGATGGCGTTCCACCACCCCATAGCTCTTCCCTGAAGCTGTCTAGAAGCCATCTTCCTCTTTATCGCATCCTATAACTCTATATCCTCAAAGATGCATTTGCAGATGTCCAACCAATCCTGCACTTCGATGGCTGATTTCGTTCCAAGAAACCATTTGCCACCCAAAGTGGAGAAATCCTTACTCAATTTAGCGAAGTCAGCCCTCGGCGCCTGCACTGGACACCACCACCAACAGCTACAGCAGGCGCAACTTGGGCATTCTGAACCATGTTTCACACCATCTCGGCATACTTGTTCTGCAAGTTGGGGTTAGAAGCCCCTGATTCCGCCCCCTCCTCAAATCTAGAAATGAAGTCCCTGGCATCATTCCTCATTAGCTAGCTCATTCTTATAAGCTGTAATAAAAATGATTAGTCTCTCTAAATGGAATAAGTGGTGTCCATGGATGAAATGTGACTTATATACTATATATATGCTATTATATAGTTTTGAAAAACAAAAATATAACAAGTACACTCTCTAATATATCGCTGGATTCATTCTAAGTTGATAGCTCCTTCCTTATCTCTAATCGATCCGAGTATTAACTTAGGTCGCCTACACAACCTGAGCTCTGATATCAAATATGACGACCGTCCTACACCCCCAGTACTTAACATAATATGGTATCCGACCGATGCAGGATGGTAGCGAAGCATGTAAAGTAGAGAAATAACACAGGACCTGTAGAACATCTCACAGCGCATATATAAAATATAATATAATAAAATAAATGTAAAACAAGCGAGACAGTGATATAATCTAATGAACCATACATGAGAACATCGGAGTGCATTAGGTTCACAAACTATACAAAAACTGAAATAAAGAGTTCATACATCCAAATCTCCAAAAATAAACTCCACAACTCTCTCTCAAAATACAAGTACTGATATAGCACCATGGTACTGCATACCGAAATGTAAGCAATAGTAAGCTCCATGAATAGATATATGAAAGCATAGCCTCCTACTCGTACTCCGTATAACTCCGTGCGCTATCCAGACCTGTTATCCCTGATCTACTCATTTAAGAGTATTTGAGATAATAAGAAGAAAAGCGTAAAACCCCGGGCCAGACAACAGTCTTGTGTGAGCGATACAGCATTTCAAAAATACTATAAAAACGCATACAGTAAATATGGACATAGGGTATAAAGAACCATACCTGACCTGTCCCTTCATCTAAAGAGTCAGTACACAATAATCGATATATGTTAATCTGCTACCAAAACCATATAAGTGTAATACAGTTAAAGTACAATGCCTAGTGTCTAGGTATACAGTTGAAAATATCTACATCATGTGACACCCTAGAGTGATACCAACCATGGCAACCATAGCATCCATCAAACAATCGTCATTATCACTCATGTGCATTGGATATATGATAATTCCTATGGCACAATCGCAAACTAGGGATCCAATTGTAATGCTGATTCCATTGGTGCTCGAAGCCATGCCACTCCGAAAGGTTAGGGACCAGATCCACAATCGGAAAGCCCAGGGTAATCTACTATCGTAAGATCCGAACACAATCGCAAATCCAGGTGGGCGTCCCCACATAGCCCTTCTTCATGAGCACACTAGTAGCCTTTGAGTTATCAATGATCCCTTTGTATGTGTCCCCATATTGAACCCAATCGTTATTCCATTATGGCTACCGATAGGGCACCATCGCAAATCCCACTTGTAAGCCCTCATCGTTTAGCTTGCCCTTGTGGATCACCTCCACGACTCCCATCATTAAGTCGCCACCTTCAAATGCCTCTAGACACACATTGTAAGTCATAGAGCAATCGTACTAAGTCGCGAAGTCATCACTGCATCAATGTTGAAGCACCATGCCATTTCTTTACTAGTCGCTGCACGAAGTCCAAGGTCATCCCAAGTCGTCCTTGAGTTATCCACCCTTACTCCTCACTAACTCATCAAAGACCCCCAAACTCTATCGCCACATCCAAAGTCCATAGCCAAACTTCGTGCTCTACCTATCTGTCCATCATATGATCGATCCTAGCCAGATGCAAGCCAATCCCTCAACACGCTTAGCTAAGCCTCCTTCCTTGGACCGAATTCCACCATCGAACTACCATCTTAGTCCGATCACTAAGCACCCACCACCAGCGAACCGCCAACCTCGTTCGGTCACGATCACCTACCACTACCAAACCACCAACCTTGTTCAGTCATCGAGCACCTACCACCGGATCGAGTTCCGTGTTCAGTCACCGACCCCATTTCACTTCCGAACCAAGCCTAGCCTGAACCAAACAATGCCAAGCCAAGCACGCCGAACCGAAATCCTGTAGCATCGCATAATACAAGTTTCATGTTGATTTCACCAGTACGCTCCATTCTTCGACCCTTGTGCATTCTGTATGCAACAATACCACTTTCGAAACCTCAAGTCAATCCGTTGAATCTCGGTTTCACAGTTCCTAGCTCCAAGTCACTTCGATGAGCATTTCAACCATACAAGCATTTACACAAACACAACATGCACACGATCACATCCAATCATCTAAACATCCAAACGCACATCAAACCATAGCAAATCATCATGTAATTACATCCCTAATGTTGCCTACCACATATAAAGGCAATCATACTCCAAAACAACATGATTAAAGTGCATTAAATAATTTAAAGTTCATTTTTCTATAGGTTTGACATTGAAAACAGTTTTAAAACCTTAATATGACTTTCAAAATGAGTTCAAAACATACCACAACCTATAGATACATATATAATAAGGTGAGAGATGATAAATCACTCACTAAAACCCTCAAAACCTATGTTTTGCAAGTAAATCGAGGTAGATCCAAAAATGAACAGCAGAGGTGTAATTTTTCCTCCCTAAAAATGTAGATTTGAAGATCTCTAATGAATCCCATTGCTAATCTATCACTAATCCATGATTTGGACTTGATTTGGAGGAGAAAAGAGAAGGTTTTGGTGGGAGAATGGGTTAATGGAAACTTAATTCTATGGAAGAAGGTGTATAAGTGATTTGGGGAAGATGGTTCAGCCTAATAGGTCTTTTAACCCAAAATGGGTTCGTGGGCTTGCCCACAAACTTACTAACTACCCACTAAGCTACTCCAAAAACTGCTAACCTTCGAACAGCCAGATCTTCTAACCAAAAAGTCCAAATCGCTATTATAACCACTCTATGGGAAGGAAAACCATCATATCTTTCCAATGGAAGTAGTCTTAGATGGTAATTCGACTCCTATCAAAAGTTATAGCCGATATAAGTTTCGAGGAGTAAAATCATCCAGAAAAATTCTAAAAATAGGAAATGTCCTTAATAGGCATTTCTCAAAGTTATAGAGTCACATGACCTGATATTTATTTAAAAATAATATTTTCTGATCCTTCGATACGTAAAATACGGGTCTATACACATAACTAGAAAAAATTATTTTATTTGCAAGTGTTAAACTAATTTTATTCTTCTTTTTGATAAAAATGAGTGATCCTTCGAAAGGAGAAGAACACTCAATTAATTTTATTCAATGCTTAAAAAAAGAACTACCAACAAGCCTGATAGACGACCAGTCCCCATGAACCCGTACAAAGAAAAAAGAAAACAAAAGGCCTCACAAAAATACCTAGAAAATAATCTAAAAAGATTGAAATGAAATAAACAAAACACAACGGTGGCCACAAAAAGCCGAAGGTAGAGCAGAGGAGGGTCACGATTAGAGAAAGACATCGTTAGGCACCCAACGAGGAAGTGAAGAGTATGAATAACCTCAAGGATGTCTAAAGAAGCTGAAGAAGGCCCAGTAGCATTTCACAACACAGCTATTTCAAGCTCATCCAAGGAATGCCATATCCTAGTGAACCAACCCACGACAACATCTAAAATTGAAAAAGCTCAACGAACAAAGTAAGGCTTAAACGGATATATATATATATATATATTTGAAAAAGTAGAAGAAGCATCATGTACTTATATGTATGTGTCTATATATTTGTCGAATATTATATAATAAATATATTTTAATTATATACAAATGTATATAAGTTTAAATATATATATATATATTTTCCAAAATAAACTAATGTTAATAGTTATATAAATATATTTATTTATTTTATTATAAGTAGCATTATAGTGCATATACGTATTAATTAAATGATATTGGCTAAAAAAGAAAAAAAATACTTATAAGTTTATAATAGAGTAGATGTAATTTAAATATTTATGCATGCGTGTATGTATATGCTTATGACATCATCGAAAACTTGTCACTTAAAACTGATTTATTAACCATACATCAGAATAGTTAATGAAATTATATATGATTACCATATTATCTTAAGTTAGATTTACAAACTTGTTGTTATCTTGTTTGTATTGTGAATACAGACATATATATGTGCCTATTTATTTATGTTTATTTATTAATATGTACTCTCTATGTGTGTGTATAATATTAAATTAACAATAATATAATTGTTGAATTATAAAAATATATATAATTCAGTATATAATTTAATCAAAATTAAAACATACAACAAACCCTTTTATTAAACAATGCTAAATATGATTTAGTATAAATTTGTGCAAATAGATAAATATGAAAAAAAATTGAAATTCACCATTTTGCCCCATTTCCAATGCACCTAATCTAACCAATCCATCGATAACCAGAGGTATTATGCTATAATGAATATTGGTTGGTCCGACAAAATCTATCGATGCCGCATGAACAATGGTATCACCGACTGGGGCACTAAATCAGCACCAAAAGTTCTGGTATAATGACCTAATAACGATGAATATCTCTGATAACCACCAACCCCAGCTCCCATCTCAGCCAACTGATCCTCGGAATAAATCAGCACCAATATTTGTGCAGGTGTGGATCATCAAAAATAGCCTCATCGTCATGTAACTATCTTCAACATATCTCGCACGAATACCAATAACTACCAACTACAAGAGGTTACATAACTAGTGGAAATTGATGCATGTTAATTATCCTAGGCACTTGCACAAAGTCAATGTCTATAGAATCACTCTCATCAAATGGATACCATATCGTCTATCCTCTATGAGTGCTCAAGTCAATATGGTTATGGGCAGTAAAATATACATTCTGAGATTCTTTATCCCTCATCAAAATATCGCATTAACTTCCAAAAATAGTATAAGAAGTACTAAAGGCAGAAGCATCTGATGTATCGGGACAAAATGGAAATTGTTGGGATACTCAAAATACTTGTACCACATTAACTTCCAAAAACCAAATAGTAATAAAACCCATGACTTAGAAACAATACCCTGCTTATCAAAATATTAGTACAAATACATATATGAGTAACCCAATATTATGTAGTAGTGCTCTAAAAATCTAAGCCAACTACGATCTCAAGGCAACCGACTTGAATAGTGTTACTATTATTATTAAAGAACAAATTACCAATAAGTAACATAAATAATCGAGCAAGCTTCAAATCATGCTTGGTGCATATCGTATAAGTATACTATCCATGGTATATGTAATTGCAATTAATCTAATAATAATGGATGTCTGGTAAACTAGTCCTGGTGTGGTATCAAAATAGGAAAAAAATATCATACACACACGCTATCTGAAACAACATGTTATTCACGGCCTTCTGATTCTACATCCTAAACGACTCCTGAAAGCAGTAAACAATAGATCTGTAGGATGTAATATAATAAAAATAGTAAATGGAACTATCTAGTTTAACTACAACTTTCATAACTCACAATGGAAGGAATAATATCATACCACATATAATAGAAATATCATAATTGGACTACATAAAAATCGTAAGTGTTAGTACACCAGAATAAAAATAACACTTCCATAACAAGTGGTCTAACATAAATACATAATACTAAAATAGTAGATAGCTAAAAGAAAATGATAAAAACTCATCGGATCTCCTTTGTTATCTTCTCACATCAAGCATTACTCTAACATCATGTTAATTTATCACAGATAGATATAGAAAGGAAATATAGAGGAGGTCAGACACATACCTGATGTGTGAGAAACTCTCTTATTATATCGTACCAACATGTTACTAAAACATCATTATAGGTTATTGCTCCTCTTATTACTTTTGTGTTACATGTGTAAAACAAATTTAGTCTTTCATTCTATAACATTGCAACAATTATCAATTATAGGTCAATGTCACATAAAGTAGCAACATTCTATTATTGGTACGTGTTTACTATCTTATAGAGCAACCTACTTTACCTTATTTCAATTCTAATATGCTTTCACTATCATACAGTGTACCCTATTTTTCTGTTTACATTGATACACCATGTGCTCTTTATGAAGGTTTGTCGTATGACATTCCTTGTCCCTACTATAGCCGATCTTGTGAAACCAATATTCATTTACAATCACTTATTGAATTAGATGATAACCAATCTTGTGAAACCAATATTCATTTACATACACTTATTGAATTAGATGAACATCTTCACTTATCCTAGTCGCTATACCATATGTGGAAAGACCTAGCCACATATAGTAACAATTCCATTCATATCAAACATTTCACTACCATTAATTTACTTATATCGATACACGTGTTCAATGAACTCATCGTCTTTGAGTATCACTTTATACAAACTTATATACATCATACAACATGCTAACGTTGTCACTTGATCGATATAAGTTTCTTTAGCCATTTATACAACCTTTACGGGGTATAGGTTCAATAAGGACTCAACTCAGAGATTCATATGTCAGGTATAATTATTTAAATGGCTAAACAACATTCAAACTTTTGAATGTGCAAGTTAGACATCTGAATTCCTAAAAGTATATTTCCTCCACTTTCCAAACATTTGGTTCTTCAATTTAGTCATTTGGTCCTTGATTTCAGATGTTTGAACCATAATTTCAGATGCCTTAATTTCATGAAAATTAATGGGGAATTAGCGGGACTATTTTGTGAAATTCCAGATATTTGAATTACAAATTCAAACGTCTATTTTGCTGTCTATATCGAATTTTCGCTGTTTTATTGAGATTTTCACTTTGCATCTTGTAAATCTTTACTTAAACTATATTTATACAATTGTATACATTATCAAAGTATAATACACTGTTTTTACGGTTATTTCACCAAGTTTGTCATATTTTCCTATTACCTGACTCGTCTTTATTATCATTATTTTCTTGACTTTATTATATTCATAGTTCTCTTGCTCCTACATCATTCTCATTGTTATTATAATGTTCCCATAATCAGTTTATGGTTTTATCATCATATTAAATGAGTACAATTGTATCACTTTTGAAATCGTATACTAGTTATAATCAGGTCCATGAAATTTATCTAATCCATGATTAATTTATATATCTTTCTCTATCATTTTCTTCCTCTTTATTAACCCCAAGTCCTAACACATAATACTGCAATTACCTATTTCTAACTTCTGTTCCAACAATATCCAAGTTGAACGCTAACATCTAAATCACATCCGATATGACCATTATCTAATTTAATTTATAAAAATTAAACAAGAGCATATATGATATTATATTTCTTAATAAATAAATTCTCACTCACTAATTATTCGAGAAAGCTCAAAATTCAATTGGACTCTCCTTCTATCTTGTTGTTGGACTTTCCCTAGTTTTCAAACTCCATGAATCCATTTGATATTGGTATTCACTTATAGCTCCCTTCGTTTTGACCTCTTTAGCCTCCAAATTTGTTGAATTTGGAAGAGAATTGGTTTGGTAATTTTAGATTTTGGTTCAGGGTTATATTTTGGTTCGTTAAGGATGAAGAAGAAAATGAAAAGTAACTACGCGTACGTTTCTTTTACATTAGGAGTTTAGTTTATTCTCAATTTGGTACTATTGGGAGGACCCACTTATTCTAATCCAAACCCAAACATTAATTCGATTATAACTCTTGATCACTTTATCATATTTATACGCTCATATAGGAAATTTGACTAAAGAAGTACGATTTTCACAATGCTATATGTTTCATCACTTAATCAATTCATTTGTAAAAATGAGATGAAAAACCATGTCCTCCTACGATAATATCGGTTTGTATACCAAAGTCAAAAGGTATAATCCCAAGCTCTCCACATAAAAAATGGAATTTTTAAGTGGTTTTATACCACTAAAGATCAATAACGAAAATTAACTAAACATCCACATTTATAACTCTTCGAGATACCTAAATGTTGAATTACACAAGTTAATCTCCACAATGAAACTTGTTAAAATATGTTCTAATAATTTTTTTATCAATTAAGATGCCTATAAAGTAGCCTAACAAAACTCATTAAGAAAATTAATGACTCTTTGAATGCTTCCTAAGCGCTTATAATAATATTTCAGTGCCATAATTAGTGTACCGCGATGACGAATATTTCAAGATAGTTTAAAATTAGTAACTCGATATATATGTAATGACAAGTAAATGTAGGCTACCTATAATTCGCATGCGATAATTTTAAAGTAAAACAACTAAAAGTATATTTACAAATATGCTAGCCTACATGGTAACATGAATTTCATCATCTGGACGTAATCGCAAATTAGGTAGAACCTTCTTCGTGAAGGAACATGGCTAGGTGGAAGCGGGATAAATAAGTGAATTTAAAAAAAAAAACCTATTTTGATCTTAGTTAAGTCTACGAACCTAAATGGATTTTAGATCCAATCTAAATTATTTTAAATAAAATCTTCATTTTATTTAATATGTTTTAAAAAAAATCTTTATAAATTTAAATGTATGAGTGTACCAAATACACCCATATGTGTAATGTTTATTGGTAAAATTAATTTAGGGAAGGACTTTCTTTTCTCTCTTCGAAACTTATGCATTTAATTGATGGAAGATTTTGCTTTAGTTGAAGAAAGAAACCTTTGGTTTCTCTTTATTTCTTTAATTAAATTGATCGATTTATTAAATTTCATTCATAAGCAATTTATATAATTCATAAATTATGAGTATATCCAAATATACTCTAGTCTATATTGTGCAAGTGCAGCAGATAAAAAGTGTATATAGTTAATGTGACCATATGTAGTGCTGGGATTTTTACTGCAACAGACCCATTTTCCCTTTGCACATATCTTTGGTTTCCATGGTTTTGAACTGAAAAACATACATAATAAAAGATGTACAATAGTTTGCAATTATATATGTATGTATGTATATAACATTTGGTGAATGTGACAACCCGACTTTTTCTCCACAGAAAGTCGCATCGTTAATTAAGAAAGAAAGGGATAGAAGAAGAAAAGAAAAGAAGAAAGAACAACAACACATCAGAAATCTCACAGCAGAACGAGAATTATATTATATCACATAAGATATTACATAGTATCATATACACTCGGACTCAAACAGGTTGTTACAGATCCTATTTCTAATGAACAATCCTTCCGAACCTAGGTATTCACTCAACCTAGTGTTCTGATATTCACTTAACCAAAAGCTTAGGCATTCGCTCAACCTATGCTCTAATACCAAATACAGTAATTAACCTTTAATTACTTCATTAATTAATTAATTACTTATATAATTTGAAGTCTAAAATTAACATTAGTGAATTAAATTTCAATTAGGTAATGATATGAAATCATTACAGTAATGTGTAAAATCCATCCTATCAACTTGAATGAGGAAATACATACATGCTTCCATATATATAAAATAGCATGTGATGTTTTAGATCTTAAATTAACTTATTTGCATAAAATGTAATTGTAATATATTTGTATAGATTATTAGAATTTAAAAGAAAACATATTGAAACAAACATTTAAGTATGAAAGGGAAACAACAGATATATAATATTACAAAATACTTTAAATCTAGAAAGGAAATAAAATTGTTAGATTTTACACAAAAGTCCATACATGAATTCAAAAAGGATTTACCCCCCTTTAACAATACTTCAAACAACTGTATTCAAAACATCAATGAAGTAAAAAAATAAATTGGTTTCAATGCAAACATAAATGATTAACATATATATCATACATATTTATAAGTATGGATTTTAAATTAAAAAATAATTTTTTGGCAAAGCCAACGGGGTTAAATGGGCCTCTACAATTTTATTGTTGAACATAGAAAATTAAAAGGGAATATTACAGGCTATGTCCCCAAAGAAATGCAAACAACAAAAGAAAAAAGGTATACAAAGGAAACAAAGTGCAAGCAAAACACACATATAGGGAGGAGCATAAACAAAACACAAAACACAAACAAGGGAAAGGAAACAATGCAGAAGAAACACAATGCCTTATTTCAGGCAGCAACAAAGGCAAAACACACAACAGTACATCTGCACCACTCATGGAAAACGTGCTCATCCTCTACCAAAGAGCTATTTAAGATATCATGCCTTATTTCATGCTGCAATAGATTATAAACGTGCAACCTGGAATTAGTTTTTTCTAAAACCCTGATACTTCTTTCATTCCAAATGACGAGGATGGATTTCTTAAGGATGAGAAGCATCAGGTTGGTTTGATAAGTTCTCCATCTATTTGCTTTAAAAATTAGGTTCCACTCAATTAAACTAACCCTACTATGATTTGACCCACCAACTTTAGCCATAAGCTTATTCCATGGGAAGAATGCGTAAATCGCAGTTGAAGAAAAGATGAAGATTATCCTCGCTTTTGGCATAGCAAAAGGTACATGTATCATCAAGCTTCAAACCTAAATCATTTAGCTTAGCTTTAGTTTGACGGGCGTCATCACAACCTTCCATAAGAGAAAATTCTCCTTTGGCCTATCTAAGTACACCAAACCTTATTAACCCAGACAAATTTGCGAGCCATGTCAAACTGACACAAGGAACTATATACAGTAGATATAAAGAGATCTTCTTTTTTACAAGACCAGACCAGGTTTTCCATATCAGAATTAGGATAGGGTTCACATTGAAGCTTATTTCAAAGTTCCATACTCTGTTAATTTCTACTGCACGGAAGAAGAACCTTACCATCATGAATGTACTCAAAAGCTTTTGAACACTTTAAAATGCCCATTTGATGCATTTGAGAATAAGATAACACAGAGCTTAGAATCAAGCCTTGCATTACTCATGGGTCATTCCAAAAGCTAGCGTTACACCCAGAAGTAGTTAATAATTAAACATAAGGGAGGAGAGAGATCCTAAGATTCAAAATATTATGCCATACACAGCTACAGTTTTTTAGGGTACATCTATTAGCCTGAAACCTTTCCTCCCTATTATAACATCCCGTATCTGGAAGCCAAAAGCTAAGCGCTAAAGATGCTGCAGTCATCTATAGTATTAACTTCTGGTGACAAAATACGGTAATGTTAATGGTATCCATAATATCAGAAGCACATGAATATAAATAAAATCACAGATTTCTAAACATTTTACTGATTACATTTCAAAACAATAATTCATATCCATGTTACATAATCCCATGATCGTTTCCTAGGTAAAGAACAAATATAATTATACAATAATACGCCAAGAGCGACATATGACGATGCCCTCTTGGTTGATCAGAGTCAATATAGTCATAACAGACTTAATATACATAGCAGAATCAAAGCAAAATAAACTATAACTCCTAATTAGCTATCTGTCAGCCACCTGCTCATCTTCGGAAGCTTTATTCGCCCAAATTACTAAAACCGCAACCCTCGGCCTACTCAAATCAATTTTGAGCACCCGAGAGTTTAAGGGGAAAACAAAAACTTCGAGTCAGACATAAAGCCTGGTGTGAATAATACTATACATCTCTGTTATTGATATTTAGTGAGACCATGCCACTTAGCGAAACGAGTTTCCCCTCACTTATATCCTTTTAAAATATATCTTTTGCAAACCTTTTCCTACAACCAAAACTGGTTAAAACTGTAAAGCAATATCATGTATGTATACAAATCAGGTAACAAATGGACTATCTGTCCGAACACTATAGTTTTGTTTGGCTAACTACTAACCTTTGGCTGACTTTGGGCCTACCAGACAAAATAAACAAATAATCTAACTTCTCTTAGATACTCCTCTTCTAGACGGTATGTCCCTAACTTAGTTCTCACAAGGTTAATTGATCCTAATGATTTTGCGGGCTCACCATTAACCTATATCTCCTCTATAGATTCCTTTCTATGTGTAACATCAATTTAGTCTTACCGGTGACAGAGCCCTACATGCTGGAATTTTGGACTAAATTAGCTAGGGGCTAATATCTGAGTCATTTTACTTAGGGTCATCTACCCATAAAATTTTCCTTGAAAACATTTTCTCTCAAATTGATTTAAACCTTAAATCGTACTTTAAACAAAGAAAATATACTCTATGCTTTACTCAAATCACCTTGCCATGTTATATATACTTTACACAAAACTTTGTTGATGAAAACATTCAAACCTTTGAAAGTACCCCTTTCAAATCCATTAAAAGTACCCCTTTCGAAACCAAGTAACTACTTTCTTTATAACCTTAGGCCGAAGGCTAAAACATACCTTTTGAAATCATTCACATTAACTCTTTCGAAAACATTGAAAAACATCTCCTTCGAAAGCTTTAAAACCTTAGACATCCTGTTATCAAAACATTATAAACATTGCCTTTCGAAAACATTGGAACCTTTCATTTAAAATCATTCAAAACCATTGGGAAACCACCCCTTCGAAACCTTTATCTTAAACCTTTCGAAAGTACTAAATCCTTTTCATAAAATCAAACCTTTCAAAAGCATTTGGGTTCAAGTAAAACATGTGGAATAACCTTTCGAAAGCATTAAAAACTATTCCTTTCAAAACCTTTTGTGTTTAACTTTCAATAGAATAAAAGGGTCATAAACAACTAGGTCGAAAGCACTCTTCCGAAAGCTATTTCCTAAGTAAAGAAGTGATGGTGTCGAAACCAACCCTTCGAAAGCATTGGAGAAGTAGCTAAGTTTTAAAAACAAAGTAACACTTTCGAAACCATTTGCTTCAAAAGGTGGAAAGCGGCAGCAAGGGGTTTCGACCCCTTCGAAAGCATTTACTTAAAAAAAGGGCGCAACCTCTTTTAAAAACCATTCCTTTAAAAATAATTTAACCCAGTTGAAAGCTAACCAAGTCGAAAGCATTCCTTCCGAAAGAAAAGTAGGCGCATTTTCATTTAAAAACAAAGAAAGGCTTCGACCCCTTCGGAACCCCTTGTTTTGACCAATTACCTTTCGCCTATGTCCAATTCACTACGTACCAATTCTTTGATACCCTGTGCTTTGGTTTCGATGGAGATGGAAGCGAAAGTAAGGTGTCGAAGGCTAGGTACCGAAAGTGGCGAAACATGTAAAAAGCATGTATATACAGATTTTTAACTTTTTAAAGCAATTCTTTTCAACTAACCTGCCTAGTTTGTCATAACATGATTGGTTGCTGATTTCTTTTCTACAAGTACTGTCGAAATTTATGAAATAAACAAATTAAATTATTTACAAAATGCCCCTTCTCCTTTTATAAATATATAAAACATTTAAGTCCCATACCTTAAATAATTTTATATATCTATTAAAACACTTAGGAAAATTTTATAAAAATTTCCATAAATCACTTTTAATATGTTTTCTAACATATATTAATTTCTGACCCAAAATCATCATAAAATAGACGTAATTAATTTAAACCCAAAATAACTATTTTCTGTTAGGAACGGGAGATAGTGGTTTTGATGACAACAACCTTTGTAACTTATTTTATTATAACTTATATACTAACACTATTGTCTAGATATATATGAATGTTATTATGCAGGATATATATAAGGCAGGTACTGATTATTGAAGACTATACAGTATAAAGATCAAGAATGAAGAAATCAAGTTTGAAGACTCATGAGTATCAAGATCAAGATTTCAAGATAAGTGTCTAGTTTTTTTAAAACTTCAAAATAGCATGGAAATCTTCATTCAAAATTTCATTTGGTAGGAACCCATTTCTACCTTTTTTAGTGGCTTACAAACCCACAACAAGTAGCTTACAAACCTACGACAAGTAGCTTACAAACCCACAAACATCCTGGTTTTGTACAAGTTCTCGAGTCCTGAAGTGATGAGATATTCTGCAGGAAGAAGCTTGCAAAACTACTTCAAAATGGTTTTTCAAAATGATTTTCAAAACTGCTTTTCAAAATGTTTTAGCCTTAAAAATTATCTTTTCAAATGATTTTCAAAAAGATGTTTTAGCCTTAAAATAATCTTTGTTTTTAAATAAGCTCTTGTTTTAAACTTCGTTTGTTTTTAAAACTATCTTCTGATTTTTAAATATTCTTTTATAATATATATATACATGAGATTTAAAATCAAATTTATATACATTCTAAAAATATATTTTTCTACTCTTCTTTATTTTAAATCATAAAAAAATTAGTTTATTTTGCTCCAGAATCATTTCATCTTGTTTTCCTTTCAATAAAATTTTCAAAACAAATTTTACATTGTTTTTAACTAAGGGATGTCGACATCATGGGTTACACCATCTCGACATGGTGGCCGATAAATTCAAAGTTTCAATTTTCAAAAGAAGTGTCTATTCGTTTAAACCCTTCACGAATGGTTATGACCGTTACTGGTCCATAAATAGCCTTCGCAAACGAATTTTTTAACCAACTATTTTCTTATTTTCTTCACTCCTTCTTCTCCACAAATCCATGTTCTAAAATTTTCATATTTTTAAGATCGTGCCGAAATTCTGTCGAATTCTCAAGTGAATCAAATTAGAATCTCATTCTTGTTTGATTCTCTGCCCTCTCTCGAAGATCAAAGTGCTATTCAGAGTTATAGGATCAATTTGTAATCAAAAGTTTATCGAGTCCCTCTATAAGGTGTGGTTGTGCCTGGAAATCAATTGGGTGATCTTATGTCCCGTAAATCAAAAGAGTTTGCCCCGGACTCGAAGACAGGAGGGTACCTCAAGGCCATTAGAAATTGAGGATTGTAATCTCGACATTGGTATAATAAAAATATATACGAGGTGTTTGCCTTGGTGCAGGACTGGACGTAGGGTAACTCCGAACCGGTATAAAATCTAGTTTGTTCTTTCCTTTTACTGCTTTTTATTTACTTTTTGCATTTGTGTTTGATTCTATGATTGTTCTGTGATTAAGTTCTGCATTTGTTCATATAATAATTTTTAAATTAGTCCATATAAGTCTTAGAATCCATTAAACACTATTCACCCCCCTCTAGTGTTAAATTAGCCTTAAGATCCTTAATCTGCACTCCCTTTCAATTGGTATCAGAGCATAGGTTTTCATAGTTTTCATAATCTGAAACTTGAAAAGTTAAAAATGGCATTTTTAGGAAATTTTGTTAATACTAGTTTGAATCTATGCATTTCATCAAAGTATCATAAGTCTGCATATAGTTTTTATGAAAAATCAAGTTATTTATCGAATTGGTTTGTTATGCAGGAACAGACATGTTACATGGCTTTTGAAGAATCAATAAGTAATGGACAAACTGTGCAAATTGAGAAAGATAAATGGATACTTGATAGTGGTTGTTCAAGGCATATGACTGGAAATCCCGAGATACTCAATGACATTATATATCAAGATGGTGGATTGGTCCACTTTGGAGATAACTCAAAAGGATATATGATTGGCATCGACAATGTCGGTAATTCTAAAAATCCTCTTATTTCTGATGTTTTGCTAGTTAGGAATTTAAAACATAATCTGCTTAGTATAAGTCAACTATGTGATAAAGATTTTAAAATTAAATTTGGAAAAGATAAGTGTCACATTGAAGATAATAAGTCAAATATTATCTTTGAAGGAATTAGGAAGAAAAATATTTACATCCTTAGTATGAAAGTTTCAAATGAAAACTTATGTCTTTTGGCTAATACAAGTGACCCTTGGATTTGGCATAAAATATTTGGTCATTTAAATTTCAAATTGTTATCTAGGTTATCAAAACTTGACTTAGTTAGAGGTCTTCCCAAGTTAACTTTAAAGTAGATAGTATATTTGATGCTTGCCAATTAGGAAAACTTAAGAAAAGTTCATTTAAATTAAAAGATATGATTTCTACTTTTAAACCTCTAGAATTACTTCATTTAGATTTATTTGGTCCATCTCAAGTTCAATCAATTAATCACAATAAATATGTTTTTGTAATTGTAGATGATTATTCTAGATATACTTGGACAATTTTTCTTAAACTTAAAAGTGAAGCTTTTGAATTATTTAAGAATTTTGCTAAAAGAATTCAAAATCAACTTTCTTTAAAAATAAAAACTATTCGTAGTGATCACAGTGGAGAATTTGAAAATGAAAATTTTGAGAATTTCTGTAATCAAAAAGGAATTACTCATAATTTATCTTTTCCAAGAACTCCACAACAAAACGGAGTGGTAGAACGTATGAATAGAACGATTCAAGAGTGTGCCAGAACAATGCTTTCCGATAGTAACTTACCTAAAAACTTTTGGGCTGAAGCAGTCGCTACAACTTGTTATATATTAAATAGGATTTTAATTAGACCATTAACTAATAAAACACTATATGAATTACTTTACAATAAGAAACCCATAGTAGCTTATTTTAAAGTTTTTGGTAGTAAGTATTTTATTCTTAATACAAAAGATAATTTAGATAAATTTGAACCTAAATCCAACAAAGGTATCTTTATCGGATATTCTAATAGAAGTAAAGCATTTAGAGTTTATAATTTAAGAACTAATACTATTGAAGAAATAATGCATGTATCTTTTGATGAAAATTTTAAAGATACTGTACAAATAGAAAATGAAGAAGATTTTATAACTTTAAATAATAAACCTAATGAAACTAATTGTGAAATCATTCAACCTAATAAAAGAATTAGGCTATTAAAAGATCATCCTGTAGAAAATATACTAGGAAATATTGAATCTATAGTTAAAACAAGAAATCAACTAAATAGTATGAGTAATGTAGCTTTTATATCAACTATTGAACCTAAAAATCCAAAGGAAGCATCATCTGATGATTCATGGATTCTTGCTATGCAAGAAGAATCGAATCAGTTCACCAGAAATGATGTTTGGGAACTTGTTCCTAGACCTGAGGATAAAAGTATAATTGGAACAAAATGGGTTTATAAAAATAAAATGAATGAACTTGGTGAGGTTATGAGAAATAAAGCTCGTTTAGTCGCGCAAGTTTATTGTCAAGAAGAAGGAATTGATTATGACGAAACCTTTGCACCCGTAGCAAGACTAGAAGCTATCAGGATTCTACTTGCTTTCGCAAACTACAATAATTTCAAGTTATATCAAATGGATGTTAAAAATGATTTTCTAAATGGTTTTGTAAAAGAAGATGTTTTTGTTGAACAACCTCCACTTTTTGAAGATAATAAATTTCCAAATCATGTATATAAGTTAAAGAAAGCTTTATATGGTCTGAAACAAGCTTCTAGAGCCTGGTATGAAAGACTAAGATCTTATTTACTACAATATGGTTTTGAAATTGGTAAAATAGATACAACTCTTTTTATTAAAAGAAACAAAAATGATATTCAATTAGTACAAATATATGTAGATGATATAATATTTGGGTCAACTAATAACATAATGAATAAAGAATTCTCAGATATAATGACTAAAGAAATTGAAACGAGTCATATGGGAGAACTAAGTTTCTTCTTAGGACTTCAAATCAAACAATTAGATAAAGGAATTTTCATTAGTCAAGAAAAATATACTGAAGATTTAATTAAAAAATTTGGATTGACCACTTCTAGTGGGAAACCAACTCCATGACAACTAATGTATCTTTAAGTAAAGAAGATAAATCAAAAGATGTTGATCAAAAATTATATAGGGGAATGATTGGTTCGCTGCTTTATGTAACAACAAGTCGTCCTGACATCATGCATGGTGTCTGTCTTTGTGCAAGATACCAATCTCAACCTAAAGAAACTCATTTAAAAGCAGTTAAAAGAATTTTAAGATATGTAAAACATACTTTAGATTATGGTTTATTTTACCCTAAAAATGATGTATTTGATTTAATTTCATATTGTGATGCTAATTACGCTGGTTGTAAATCAGACCGAAAATGTACAAGTGGAACTTGTCACTTTCTAAGACATTCTCTGGTTTCCTAGTTTAGTAAGAAGAAAAACACTGTATCATTGTCAACAACTGAAGCAGAATATATATCTGCTGCTTTAGCTTGTTCTCAAGTTATATATATGCAGCAAACTTTAAAAGATTTTGGATTAACTATAACTAAATCACCAATTTATTGTGATAATACTAGTGCAATAAACCTATCTAAAAATCCAACTCATCATGCTAGAACAAAACATATTGATATTAGACATCATTTTCTTAGAGATAATATAAGTAAAGAAGTCATAACTCTTGAATATAGTAATACTGAAAAACAAATTGCTGATATATTAACCAAACCATTAAATGAACAAAACTTTACTAAATTTAGAAGAGAATTAGGTATATGTTCATTAACTGAAATATAAATTATGAATAATACAATTATAGTTAATAATTAGTATAAATAAAAATTTCTCAAAAAATTGAACTGGGCATGTCGACATGACCCATCCCCCTATGTCGACATACGTGCCGAGATTTTAAAATTTAAATTTCTGTCTAAAATTAGTTATTTGGTTATATATTTATATATTTCGACTTTTACTCCTTTTCTCTGTTCTATTCTCTGTAATAAACTTCTAAAACGGTAAATTAATGGCTCCTCTTCTAATAATGAACCTTTTTCACCCACTTCTCCTCATTCTGGCCCTTTTCAACGTTCCACACACATACGAGTCATCAAATTACAAGAGAAGATGAAAGATTTGCTTCAAATGATGATAGAAATTCAAGTAAGTCAACTGCGAATGGCTAGAGAACAAGATAGGCAAGGCAGAATCGTTAGGAATTTACAAAAATTCCTTATGGATAACCATGTCAATCCCATTGTCATCGAAGAATCATCACAAGCCATGGATTCTGAAGAAGAAGAGAAGAACCACAAGAGGATCAAGAAGAAGAACATCCTCTGCCGAATCTGGATGTTCATATAGACGAAGACGATGGCATGATTTGCGTTGGAGATGTCCTTTTTGACGCTAATGGAAACTTGGTCGAACCACGTGGAAACTTTTGTCTCCGCTATCCAAATTGTTCGGTCCATAAATCACCAATAGTTAAGGGTCCTCGTTAAGCGTTTTTCTCTTTCTTGATTGTATATTGGTTTGTTAATTTGTATATAAGTTGTTATCCCGCCTTTTGGCAAGGCCGTGACACCAAGAACTTGACTAGAGACCGAAGACAGTTCGTCTAGAAAATCGGTTACACGCAGGCTCACTATGGATATCGACGAATTTTGTCCGAGTCCGGATCGAGCCAAAATTGATATGTCACGACCAGCTAAGCTATGAGAGTCAACGCTCCAAATCTCAAGTCAATCCGAGTTCGTATGCTCAAGTTACAATCGATGCAAAACTGAATAAAAACAGCCTTCTTAGACTCGCTCAGTTCGCATCCCTCAGGAAAGTCTATTTCGACTCGCTCAGTTCAAATCCATCTGGGAAGTGCCTACTTCGACTCACTCCGCTTCGAGCCACACTTCGACTCGCTCTGCATAAGCCAACTTCGACTCGCTTAGATCGACTCGCTCCGCATAAGCAAACTTCGACTCGCTCAGATCGACTCGCTTCGCATCCATCAGAAGTGCTCCACTTTGACTCGCTTCGTATCCATCAGAAGTGCTCCACTTCGACTCGCTTCGCACCCATCAGAAGTGCTCTACTTCGACTCGCTCCACATCCTTCAGAAGACAACTGTTCAACTCCATCTGGTTCGACTCCATCAAAGAGCTGCATTCCGACTCGCTCCACTTCGTATCCATTCGAAGTCTTCCACCTCCTATCGATTCGAACAAGACAACACAAATGCCTCGACACGAAGGGGACTGCTGCTGAACCGATTCGAAGTGGTCGAGTCGAAGAGCGAGTCGAACAGAGCGAGTCGAACGAAACAGCCAACCGAGAATCCCAATTCGTATCGATCATATCTCCTAATCTACAAGTCCAAATGCTATGGAATTTTCACAGAAGACCACGTGCATGCTAAAGAATGTCCATGCCAAATTTCGACTCCATTGGATGAAATCTTGATCGATACGAAATCTGTTCGTATCGATCACGGATCAGACCAAAACTTCACGGGCTTGGGCGCGCGGGCCTGGTCACGTGCCAGAGAGGCTCTCCCGAGATCTGAGCGGAATATCAGCCTCCTACACCTATAAATAGACTCCCAAAGCCAACAGAAAAGGGGTTCTTCTTCTTCTTCTTTGAGATCTCCAACACCCAGACTCTGCCGGATCCAGATCTGAACTCCATTGCTGCACCAAACGAATTTCACTGCTGTTGTACTCAAGTTTCAGAACTATAACTCACTACAATCCATTGTAATCAATTGTAATCGACAAGTGAACATCAATAAAGCCATCAACTTCAAAGTGGACGTAGGCAAGATCGTCGAACCACTATAAATCTTGTGTCTTTGTTTATCTCTTTCCATTTTTAAATTTATTATTCTTCACTTTTTATCCTCTACAACACTTAGATCTGAGATCTGTGATTACATACTATTGATTTGTGTTCATACACTGGTACTTTCACGAAATTTGGGGTTTGTGCCCAATTTTGGGGCAAACACTTTGGTGCTTTCACTGAGAACTGAACTCAGGATTCTATCATTTGGAAATTGAATTTGAAGGCTTAGAGAATTCAGATCTGAAAATCTATGACAAGACAATCAAATCGAAGACAAAGGCCAGAGAGAGGTCAGCATGAAGGGAGTCAAGAGGCTTCCTCAGGAGCAAATCAGACATCAATCTTCATCACCAGGGATGAGATAGAGACAATGATGAAAAGGCAAGAGGAAATGATCCAGAACTTGCTTCTTCAGATAGGGCAACTTGGAGCGCAAAATCAAGGAGCAACCAGAGTTCAGAACAGAGCAGGACCATCTGGCACAGCCCTAGAACTAGGGGGCACTTACACAGACCATGTTGACCCGATCCGAGGAGCAGTACCAGGAGGAGCTGCACAGCGCGACGTTGATAGAGAAGCGAATGCTCGTTCAGGAGAGCAGACTCCAGGAATCCCTCTTGAACTCGGGGGGCAAATTGGAAACAACGGACAAGGACTATAACTTGGAGATAGTGACAGATTGGAAGAAATGGTCAGACGAGCCATGAGAGGCGGATTAGTGAATAGAGATCTAGAGGATGTGAATAGGAGTCCCTTTGCTCCTACGATCAGGCAAGCTAGGAATCCACCAGAATTCAAGCTACCAACATTGGAGACGTACGATGGAAGGACAGATCCTGTAGTGCATCTGAAACGATACATGAGGCATATGGAGGTATTGGGGGCATCGGAGGAGGTCATGGCCCGGTGCTTCCCATTGTACTTGACAGAAATTGCAGCGCTTTGGTTTGGATAGCTGGAGAGTGGCTCCATAGGAACATGGACCGATCTGACTGAGAGGTTTATGAGGCAATTCAGAGTTCACATTTCGAGACCTAAGAATGTGATGAGTTTGGCAACAATGAAGCAAAGAACCAGGGAGTCTTTGAGGAACTTTCTGATGCGATTCAATGTAGCGGCAGCATCGGTGGATTGACCCGATCCATCCATGGTTTTGATGGCAGCTGTCTCTAGCGTAGCTGATGGCACAGAGTTCAATAATTCGTTAACAAGGGATCCCCCTATGAATCTAGGAGAATTTTATCACGAGGCTGAAGGATTTTTACGATTAAAGGATGCAAATGATGAAAGAGAGGAAGGAGAAGGAGTTGATGTTTATGCAGTCAAGGGTGAAAATCCTCCTAAAACAGATTCAGGAACTGGTAAAGGGAAATGAAAGGCTGAGGATAATAGTGATGGACCAGCACGACCACGAAAGGAACCAAGATTCACCTCCTACACGGAGTTGAATGAGACTTTGGAGCGAATCTACCAGGATACCAGGGGGCAGATTCCTTATTGAAAGCCAATAAGAAGGGATCCGACCAACAACGAAAGAAGGTCAGACAAGTACTGCTTATTCCACGAGCTGAATAGCCATAGCACGAATGATTGTAGACACTTGAAGGATGAGGTTGAGGGACATATCCGGAATGGTCTGCTATCGCAGTATGTAAGAAGGGGAACAACAACGGTGGAACGGGAGCGACCACCACCTGCACCTACTGGAGACGGCTCAAGATCGAGGCGTCAGCTTGTCATCAATTGATTGGGATAATGACAAATAAGTAGCAAACTCCACACCAACGCGACTTAGTCTTTTTACACATGTACAGGACCGCGAACGATCCTCAGGCATGCTCTGATACGACTACCGATCGCAACGGTGTAGGTGTTTGCACTTTGACGTCCTTATTTTACTTTTATTTTCCATTCCTAATGTTTGAACCTGATTTTGTTGAACATCTCTGTTGACAAACTCATTTTGGACGAAAATCCACCACCTATGATTCCACAACGGCTAAGCCACTTACACATCTAAGGGATCGCGAACGGTCCTCAGGCATGCTCTGAGATGGCGATAAACCGCCACCACAAACAGTTCAGAAACTCACTCGAACGTGAAATCTGACATTGTTAATACTAAGTCCCCCCCCGGGCACACAAAATTCGCCTCGAACGGCACCGGACCACGAACGGTCACAATTCGCCTCGAACGGCACCCGAACACGAATGGTCATAATTCGCCTCGAATGGCACCCGACCACGAACGGTCACAATTCGCCTCGAACAGCACCCGACCACGAACGGTCGCAAATCGTCTCGAACGGCACCCCGACTGCGAACGGTCACCATTCACCGCGAACGACATCCGACCGCGAATGGTCACATATCACCTCGAATGACATACGATCCCGAACGATCATCATTCGTGGTCAAATAAAACTATCAATTTCTTTGCCGGTCATCAACAGGATATGAACATCCAGCTTAAGGAATTACAAAACACACCTTCTTATCACAAGGCATGTTTTGGTGGGCAAATGTTATCCTACCTTTTGGCAAGGCCGTGACACCAAGAACTTGACTAGAGACCGAAGACAGTTCGTCTAGAAAATCGGTTACACGTAGGCTCACTATGGATATCGACGAATTTTGTCCGAGTCCGGATCGAGCCAAAATTGATATGACATGACCAACTAAGCTATGAGAGTCAACGCTCCAAATCTCAAGTCAATCCGAGTTCGTATGCTCAAGTTACAATCGATGCAAAACTGAATAAAAACAGCCTTCTTCGACTCGCTCAGTTCGCATCCCTCAGGAAAGTCTATTTCGACTCGCTCAGTTCAAATCCATCTGGGAAGTGCCTACTTCGACTCGCTCCGCTTCGAGCCACACTTCGACTCGCTCCGCATAAGCCAACTTCGACTCGCTTAGATCGACTCGCTTCGCATAAGCCAACTTCGACTCGCTCAGATCGACTCGCTTCGCATCCTTCAGAAGTGCTCCACTTCGACTCGCTTCGTATCCATCAGAAGTGCTCCACTTCGACTCGCTTCGCACCCATCAGAAGTGCTCCACTTCGACTCGCTCCACATCCTTCAAAAGACAACTGTTCAACTCCATTTGGTTCGACTCCATCAAAGAGCTGCATTCCGACTCGCTCCACTTCGTATCCATCCGAAGTCTTCCACCTCCTATCGATTCGAACAAGACAACACAAATGCCTCGACACGAAGGGGACTACTGCTGAACTGATTCGAAGTGGTCGAGTCGAAGAGTGAGTCGAACAGAGCGAGTCGAACGAAACAACCAACCGAGAATCCTAATTCGTATCGATCATATCTCCTAATCTACAAGTCCAAATGCTATGAAATTTTCACAGAAGACCACGTGCATGCTAAAGAATGTCCACGCCAAATTTCGACTCCATTGGATGAAATCTTAATCGATACGAAATTTGTTCGTATCGATCACGGATCGGACCAAAACTTCACGGGCTTGGGCGCGCGGGCCTGGTCACGTGCCAGAGTGGGTCTCTCGAGATTTGAGCGGAATATCAGCCTCCTACACCTATAAATAGACCCCCAAAGCCAATAGAAAAGGGATTCTTCTTCTTCTTCTTTGAGATCTCCAACACCCAGACTCTGCCGGATCCAGATCTGAACTCCATTGCCGCACCAAACGAATTTCACTGCTGTTGTACTCAAGTTTCAGAACTATAACTCACTACAATCCATTGTAATCAATTGTAATCGACAAGTGAACATCAATAAAGCCATCAACTTCAAAGTGGACGTAGGCAAGATCGTCGAACCACTATAAATCTTGTGTCTTTGTTTATCTCTTTCCATTTTTAAATTTATTATTCTTCACTTTTTATCCTCTACAACACTTAGATCTGAGATCTGTGATTACATACTGTTGATTTGTGTTCATACACTGGTGCTTTCATGAAATTTGGTGTTTGTGCTCAATTTTGGGGCATACATAAGTGTTATCTTAATTAATATTCTTCTAAAAACAATATTTGGTGTATAAAATCTTGGATTCCATTTAACTTAGGATGCTATATTTCACTCATACATAGTTATTATTCTTATGTCATAAGTTTGTTTATCTCATTTTCTATTAAGTTCAAGGTTTATAGGTTATTTTTTGTTGATGACAAAGGGGGAGACGTTATATAAAATAGTAGGTTTGGAGTAAGGGGGAGTTGTGGTATGATCGAAGTGGTAAGTATATTTTATAAGGTTGTCATCATCAAAAAGGGGAGATTGTTAGGAACTGGAGATAGTGGTTTTAATGACAGCAACCTTTGTAACTTATTTTATTATAACTTATATACTAACACTATTGTCTAGATATATATGAATGTTGTTATGCAGGATATATATAAGGCAGGTACTGATTATTGAAGACCGTACAATATAACGATCAAGAATGAAGAAATCAAGTTTGAAGACTCATGAGTACCAAGATCAATGTTTCAAGATAAGTGTCTAGTTTTGTTAAAACTTCATAATAGCATGGAAATCTTCATTCCAAATTTCATTTGGGATGGAACCCATTTATACCTTTTTAGTGGCTTACAAACCCATGACAAGTAGCTTACAAACCTACGACAAGTGGCTTACAAACCCACAAACATCCTGGTTTTGTACAAGTTCCCGAGTCCTGATGTGATGAGATATTCTGTAGGAAGAAGCTTGCAAAACTACTTCAAAATGGTTTTTCAAAATGATTTCCAAAACTGCTTTTCAAAATGTGTTAGCCTTAAATTATCTTTTCAAATGATTTTCAAAAAGATGTTTTAGCCTTAAAATATATTTTGTTTTTGTTTTTAAATAAACTCTTGTTTTAAACTTCGTTTGTTTTTTAAACTATCTTCTGATTTTTAAATATTCTTTTATAATATATATATACTTGAGATTTAAAATCAAATTTATATATACATTCTAACAATATATTTTCTACTCTTCTTTATTTTAAATCATAAGAAAATTAGTTTATTTTACTCCAGAATCATTTCATCTTGTTTTCCTTTCAATACAATTTTCGAAACAAATTTTACATTGTTTTTAACTAAGGGATGTCGACATCATGGGATACCCCATGTCGACATGGTGACCGATAAATTCAAAGTTTCAATTTTCAAAAGAAGTGTCCATTCGTTTAAATCTCTTCACGAATGGTTATGACCGTTACTGGTCTATAAATAGCCTTCACAAACAAATTTTTTAACTAACTATTTTCTTCACTCCTTCTCCACAAATCCATATTCTAAAGTTTTCGTATTTTTAAGATCGTGCCGAAATTCTGCCGAATTCTCAAGTGAATCAAATTAGAATCTCATTCTTGTTTGATTCTTTGCCCTCTCTCGAAGATCAAAGTGATATTCAGAGTTAGAGGATCAATTTGTAATCAAAAGTTTATTGAGTCCCTCTATAAGGTGTTGTCCCTGAAAATCAATTGGGTGATCTTGTGTCCCGTAAATCAAGAGAGTTTGCCCCGGACTCGAAGAAAGGAGGGTACCTCAAGGCCTTTAGAAATTGAGTATTGTAATCTCGACATTGGTATAATAAAAATATGTACGAGGTGTTTGCCTTGGTGCAGGACTGGACGTATGGTAACTCCGAACCAGTATAAAATCCGGTGTGTTCTTTCCTTTTACTGTTTTTATTTACTTTCTGCATCTGTGTTTGATTCTGTGATTGTTCTATGATTAAGTTCTGCATTTGTTCATATCATAATTTTTAAATTAGTCCATATAAGTCTTAGAATCCATTAAACACTATTCACCCCCCTCTAGTGTTAAATTAGCCTTAAGATCCTTAATCTGCACTCCCTTTCATTTTCTTCACTTGAAATTCATAATAAATCGACATTAATCCAGAAAATTATGAAATTTGAAACCTATTTCAAAATATTATTTCTAACCTAATCTCAAAATCGTATGGCGTTTGGATGCCATTTAATTGGTTTTTCAATCTAAAACTCACCACAAAATCTATATGAATTAGCATAAATCATTAATAAGCATATATATCCATTTTAACAATAAAAAATGGCAATATACTTTGCAAAATATTCGAATCTGATCTTGAAACCAAAAACATCAAAAATATGAGATGTAACCTATTATTCACCTTAGCTTTGTTGTTAAGGAGTTGAAATTTGATCTTGGATTAAGTTGATTAGCTTATTCCCCTTGATTTTAGCTCTTCTTCTACTTGCTTTCTATTAATGGTGACCGACCTCTTTTCTAATATGGTTTTACTTATGAACGTATGACATGAGAATGCCTGAGGGTTTAGGGTATAATATTGTTACTTATTCCTATATTGCCCTTGTCATCTACTCTAAATTATTTTATTTCATTTCCCTTAGTTCATTGGTTAAATGGGCACGGCTACCCTCTAAATTCACAAACCTCAATCCCTTAATAATTTTACATTATTTCATTTAATTTTACTAATTAAATGTCCTAAATAATGTTACTAAAAATTAGGGTCGTTACAGAGTCTCCTTCTTAAAGAATTTCGTCCTCGAAATTAGGATAACGTACTCAACAAATCATTCAAAAAGTTAAAACATACCATCAAACAAATTAGGATAAGCATCTCTAATCATGCTCTCAGTCTCCCAAGTACAGTCTCCCTCGTCGTTGCTCCACTGGACTTTAACTAATCTGACTGTCTTGTTCCTTAGCCTCTTCTCCTCTCTCGCGACTATACGAATTGGCTTTCTAACTATAGTCAAATTCGGCTCTAGTACTAAGTCCTCTAAAACAGTCGATGCTATAGTAGTCTCCGGGTCTCGAACACACTTTCTTAGATGAGAAATATGCATGGGCTCCTGCCAAACTGTTCGGTAACTCTACTCTATATGCGAGTTTCCTGATCCTTTCTATAATAGGAAATGGTCCAACAAACCTTGGTGCCAGTTTCCCTGATTTCTCGAATCGAATTACACCTTTCATTGCTAATACCAACATGATCTCCTACCGAGAACTCTAAGTCTTTCCATCTTTTATCAGCATAACTCTTATGCCTCTACTGAGCTTCCTTTATTCTAGCTCAAATCAACTCAATCTTCTATGTAGCTTCTCTAACTAAATCCCAACCAAGAACCAACCTATCTTCGGTCTCTAACCAACAAACTGAAGATTTGCATGGCCTTCCATACAAAGCTTCAAACGGTGCCATCCCTATCTAGCCTGATAATTGTTGTTATACAAAAACTTGACTAAGTGTAAATGGTCTTCCCATGATCCCCCAAAATCTAGCACACAAGCTTGTAACAAGTCTTCTAAGACTTTGTTAACTCTTTCTGTTTGCCTATCAGTCTGTAGATGATAAGTCGTACTCATCTTGAACTTGGTACCTAAAGTATCCTGTAGACTCTTACAGAATTTTCTAGTGAATAAGGAATCTCTATCACTTACTATACTACTAGGAATTCCATGAAGTCTAACTATATTCTTCATGAATAACTTAGCTAAAACATGAGTCGTCCTGGTTGACTTAACTGGATGAAATGGGCACCTTGGTTAACCTATCCACTACAACCCATATACTTTCATTTCCTCTATTAGATCTTGGCAACCCATCTATAAAATCCATAGAAATAGAATCCCACTTCCATATTGGAATATCTAATGACTGGAGTAATTCACTTGGCTTCTGATGTTTGGCCTTTACCTGTTGGTAGTTCAGACACTGCTTTACCCATAAGCCTAGATCCCACTTCATTCCTTCCCAGAAGAAACTCCTCTTCATGTCCTGATACATCTTAGTTCCTCCCGGATGAATAGTGAACTTCGAACGATGGCATTCCTCTAAAAATTCCTTCCTAATGTCTCCTGCATTCGGAACACACAATCTTCCTTTCTTTCTCAACCAACCATTCTGGTCAAGACTAAAATCCTTCAGGTCATTGCTCTTGGTTCCATCCTTTAACTTCCTGATCTGTTCAACTAATACTGGATCCTCCATCTGTTTAGAAGCAATCTTTTCGATCATCGTCGGCCGAACTTCTACACATGAGGACACTACAGTTTCTCCACTAGATCCAGTTTCAGATCTCCACTGTACTCTACATGTCATCAACGCTTCCAAATCTCTTCACTCAACTATCATTGCCAACACTGCATTCTGATGTTTTCTGCTAAGTGCATCTGCAACCTTGTTGTCTTTTCCTGGTGTGTACTCAATTCCAAAGTCATACGCAGCTATAAGTTCCAACCATCTATGTTGTCTCATATTCATCTCCTTCTGAGAGAATAAATACTTCAATGACTTATGATCCGTATATAATTCAAATCTTTCTCCCAAAAGGTAATGCCTCCACACCTTCAGCGTAAAAATCACCACAGCCAATTCCAAATCATGCGCCAGGTATGTCACCTCATACGGTCCAAGCTGTCGAGAAGCATAGGTAATCACTTTACCTCTTTACATTAACACAACTCCTAACCCATCCACAAGCATCTATATATAATACTAAGTCATGATTCCCTTATGGAACAACTAACATAGGTGCGTTAGTTAATAAGTGTTTTAAGCTCTGGAATGCTTCCTCGCACTTATCGGTCCAAACAAACTTCACAACTTTTCGTGTTAGCTTGGTCATAAGTGCTGCTATCTATGAAAAATCCTTAATGAATCTATGATAATACCCAACTAATCTAAGAAAACTCTTTATCTCAGTCACTGTCTCGGGTATCTTCCAATTATTCACCACTTCCATCTTAGTCAGATCTACAGACAACCCTTTCTTTGAGACTACATGACCAAGAAACTTCACTTCCTTCTTCCAGAAATGACACTTTGAAATCTTCGCCTTCAACTGATGTTGCCTCAACGTCTCCAGCACCGCTCTAAGATGAACTTCATGCTCCCTTTCATCCTTAGAGTATATCAAAATATCATCTATAAATACCAACACGAACCTATCCAAGTGCTCTCGGAAAAGTCGGTTCATCAGATCCACAAAAATGCGGGTGCATTATTTAGTCTGAATGGCATCACTAACCATTCGTATGATCCATCTCTAGTTCTAAACGCCGCCAAAGGAATACTATCCTATGTTACTCTAAGCTGATGGAACCCTGTCACCAAATCCAACTAAGAAAATACCTTAGCTCCACTCAAATGATCGAACAAATCATCAATTCTAGGCAATGGATATCGATTCTTTATCGTCTTCCCATTCAACTTACGATAGTCGATATATAACCTTAACGATCCGTCCGGCTTCTTAGCAAACACTACGGCTGCTCCCCAAGGTGGACTACTTGGCCTGATAAAATTCTTGCCTTCCAAATCCACCAACTGCACCTTTAACTCCCTCATCTCGGTAGGCGTCATTCTGCTTGGCGGTCTACTCACTGGTTATGCTCCTAGCACCAAATCTATTCGAAACTCAATGGCTCGTTTCAGTGACAATCCTACTATGGCTTCAAAAACATCCGTGAATTCTCTAACCATGAAAACTCGATTTAACTCATCTTCTACCTCCACAAAACCTAACAAAACATTCACCTCAAAGCTAGGGCTTTCTACGGTATATACAATCCGATCACAATAGTCAGGGTGTCTAAGCGATATTTTCCTATCATAGCAATATATCGTTGCGTTGTACTTACTTAACCAACCCATACCCAAAATAATTCCGAACCCTACGAAATCAAACACATTCAAACTGCAAACAAAGGTATGACCTAACAAATCAAGCTCTAGGTGGTCACACTTCATCCCAAGTGTCTCATACCCTCCTATCGGATTTGCAACCCTTAAGGAAGTAACTAAGTATGAGGGTTCTAGGTTAAGCTTATCTACCGAACAATGAGATATAAAAGAATGTGATGCACCGGTATCAAACAGAACGCTAGTTGATATACCATGAATCAGAAGCGTACCTCCCAACATAGCTTTTCCTTTTTCCTCTGCTATTGGCCTCGAGGTAGCTGGCTCCAATGCGTATACTTTGCCCATCCCATCCTTAGCAGGCTCCTTGCATTGGTTCTTGTAATGTCCAATTTGATCGCAGTTGAAGCACCTGATATTCTTCTTCCCGATCACCTTCTTTCCCTCTCCAGAACGACATCCAGTAGAAAAATGCCCTTTTTTATCACACTTAAAGCAAAAACCCTATGACTTCCCCTTCTTTGCAGCTCCACCCTTCTAAGGTCCTTTCTTATGGAAGAACTTTCGTTTTTGACCCTGCCCCACCTGGACTTCCTTTGCCTTATTTCTCTCTAGAAAAGCAAGCATCTCCTCATTTCTCAAAGCCATTTCCACTACAAAATCACATGGATCCCTGATATGTGGTAACATTGCGCTAGCAAGTTCAGGCTTCAACACCCTGATGAACTTCTCATTCCTCTTAATAATAGTATCCACCATAGCATAGCCATACCTTGCTAGCTCCTCGAAGCTCGTCACGTACCCAAGAACAGTCATGTCTCCTTGCTCTAATTCAGCAAACTTTCTGAGCAGAGCATACTTAGCAATCTCCGACATAAACCTCTCTCTAAACCGCCTCTTGAACTCAGCCCATGTCATTGTCTCCTCATTAACTCCAACTGTAACACTGTTCCACCAGTATAGCGATGCTCCCTGAAGCTGTCTAGAACTAAGCCTTCTCTTCTGCTCATCATTGAGCCCTAGATTAGCGAAAATCATCTCGTAATAAAGTAGCCAATTCTCTATTTCGATTGCATGTTCAGTTCCGATGAATGGCTTACCTCCCAATCAAGCGTAATTCATACTCAAAACAGCATAATTGTTGACTACTGGAGCTCCCTGAACTCCTCCTCCAGCATTTCCTCTAACTACTCCAGCAGTAACACACGCCTGCATCATGTTGACAAAGAACTGATACATTGCTCCCATGTCAACTTGCGGGACTCCAGCACCCACATTTCCAGCTTGTGCCTGACCTGGGTTCCTTCTCGTATTTGGTCTAGCATTTCCATTTGTAGTGGTGCTTCCCCCTCCAAGGTTAACTCTTCCACTTCTAACATCCATATCTGTATTCAAGCCTCGTAAGATACAGAAGAATAGCCTAAGGGAGGTAGAAGAATAGAGATATAGCGTATACTTATAAATAGGAAATACAAGTACGTTACTATAGCGTTATCCCATACCCCGATCTTATCTCTAATTCCTTAGGATTATGTTTTCAAAAATCATTTTAGTTTAAAGTTTTTCACAAACCTATGCTCTGATACCAAATTGTAACATCCCTTATTTGGAGGCCCAAAGCTAAGCGCTACAGATGTTGCAATCGTCTATAGTATTAATTTCCAATGACCAAATACGGTAATGTTAATGGTATCTGTAATACCAGAAGCACTTGAATATGAAATGAATTCATCACAGATTAAAACACTTTTCTGATTACATTTCAAAACAACATTTCATATTCAGGTTACATAATCCCAAACATTTCCAAGGTTCAGATCAAATATAATTATTACAAAATATGCCAAGATCGACAAATGAAGATGCCCCCTTGGATGACAAGAGTACTAAACAGTCATATCTGACTTAATACAACACAGTGGAAATAAAACAAAACAACTCCTAAATATAGCTAGCATCAACCTCCTGCTCGCTTTCAGAATCTTTATTGGTCCACCTACTAAAACCTAAAAATCCTCAACCCTCAGCCTAATCAAATCAATTTTGAGCACTCGAGAGTTTAAGGGAGAAATCATAAACTCCGAGTCAAACATAAACCCTAGTGTGAATAATACTATACATCTTGGTTATTTGATATTAAGTGAGACCACGCCGCTTAGCGGAACGGGTTTCTTCTCACTAATATCCTTTTAAAACATATCTTTTGCAAATCTTAATCCTGCAACCAAAACCGGTTAAAACAATAAAGCAATATCATGTATGCATACAAATCAGGTAACAAATGGACTATCTATCCGAACACAATAGTTTTGTTTGGCTAACTACTAACCTTTGGCCAACTTGGACCTACCAGACAAAATAAACAAATAATCTAACTTCTGTTAGATACTCCTCTTCTGGACGTGCTGTCCCTAACTTAGTTCTCTTAGGGTCAACTAATCCTAATGGTTTTGCGGGATCACCAATAACTATCTCTCCTCTATAGATTCCTTTCTTTGTGTAACATCATTTTAGTCTTACCTGTGACAAAGCCCTACACTCTGGAATTTTGGACTAAATTAGCTAAGGGCTACTAGCTAAAGTATAGGGCGCGACCCCATACCAGTCCTATGTGGTATTCTAATATCTAAGTCATTTTACGTAGGGTCATTTACCTATAAAATTTTCCTTGAAACATTTTCTCTCAAATTGATTTAAACCTTAAATCGTACTTTAAACAAGGAAAATATACTCTATGCTTTACTCAAGTCACCTTACCATGTTATATATACTTTACACAAAACTTTGTTGATAAAAACATTTAAACCTTTGAAAGTACCCCTTTCAAATCCATTAAAAGTACCCCTTTCGAAACCAAGTAACTACTTTGCTTTATAACCTTAGGCCGAAGGCCAAAACATACCTTTCGAAACCATTCACATTAGCCCTTTCGAAAACAATGAAAAACATCTCCTTCGAAAGCTTTAAAACCTTAGACATCCTCTTATCAAAACATTATAACATTGCCTTTCGAAAACATTGGAACCTTTCATTTAAAACCATTCGAAACCATTGGGGAACCACCCCTTCGAAACCTTTATCTTAAACCTTTCAAAAGCACTAAATCCTTGTCATAAAATCAAACCTTTAGAAAGCATTTAGGTTCAAGTAAAACATGTGGAATAATCTTTCGAAACCATTAGAAACTATTCCTTTTAAAACCTTATGGGTTTAACTTTCAATAGAACAAAAGGGTCATAAAACAACTAGGTCAAAAGTACTCTTCCGTAAGCTATTTCCTAAGTAAAGAAGTGATGGTGTCGAAACCAACCCTTCGAAAGCATTGGAGAAGTGGCTAAGTTTTAGAAACAAAGTAACCCTTTCGAAACCATTTTCTTCGAAAGGTGGAAAGCGGCAGCAAGGGGTTTCGACCCCTTCGAAAGCATTTACTTAAAATAAAAAGGTGAAACCTCTTTCGAAACCATTCCTTTAAAAACAATTTGACCTAGTCGAAAGCTAACCAAGTCAGAAGCATTCCTTTTAAAAGCAAAGCATGCGCATTTTCAGCTAAAAACAAAGTAAGGCTTCGACCCCTTTGGAACCTCTTATTTTGACCCAGTACTTTCACCTATGTCCAATTCACTATGTACCAAGTCTTTGATACACTATGCTTCGGTTTCGATGGAGATGGAGGCGGAAGAAAGGTGTCGAAAGCTAGGTGTTGAAAGTGGCGAAACATGTAAAAAACATGTATAAACTAATTTTTAACTTTTCAAAGCAATTCATTTCAGCTAACCTGCCTTGTTTGTCAAAACATGATTGGTTGCTAATTTCTTTTTTAAAAGTATTGCCGAAATGTCTGAAATAAACAAATTAAATTATTTACAAAATACCCCTTCTTCTTTTATAAATATATAAAACATTTAAGTCTCATACTTTAAATAATTTTATATATCTATTAAAAGACTTAGGAAAATTTTATAAAGATTTCCATAAATCACTTTTAATATGTTTTCTAACATATATTAATTTTTGACCCAAAATTATCATAAAATAGCCATAATTAATTTAACCCTAGAATAACTATTTTCTTCACTAGAAAATTCATAATAAATCCGTATGAATTAGCATAAAATCTGTATGAATTGGCATAAATCATCAACAAGCATATATATCCATTTTAACAATAAATAACATGGAAATATAGTTTGCAAAATATTCGGATCTGATCTAGAAAAAAAACATCAAAAATATGAGATGTAACCTATTATTCACCTTAATTTTGTTGTTAAAGAGTTGAAATTTGATCTTGGATTAAGTTGATTAGCTTCTTCCCCTTGAGTTTAGCTTTTCTTCTACTTTCTTTCTTTTAATGGTGGCCGACCTCTTTTCTAATATGGTTTTACTTATGAACATATGAAATGAGAATGCATGACAGTCTAGGGTATAAGATTGTTACTTATTCCTAGATCGCTCTTGTCATCTGCCCTAACTTATTTTATTGCATTTCCCTTAGTTCATTGGTTAAATGGGCACGGCTACCCTCTAAATTCACAAACGTCAATTCCTTAATCATATTACATTATTTCTTTAATTTTTACTAATTAAATGTCCTAAACAATGTTACTCAAAATTAGGGTCGTTACATGGAGAAAATGATTAAATTTATCAGAACTAGCCTACCATCCTTGCCAAGCAACCTGTTGGCCCAATTATCCATAGTAGAGGTAATCATTTCAAAAAGAGAAAGATACTGAGATGTAGAAATTCTAGAAATGGATAGAGGAATACCAAGTGGAACATATTATTAGACGTAGGTTGCAGACCAGTAATTGCTATAATATTCTCATTTACAAATTGTGAAACCCCAGTTGTTATGATACTAGATTTTTAGGAATTAATACTAAGTCCAGTGAGCAAGTAGAAGTTAGAAAGAGTATCCATAATGCACCAAATGAAACTCAAATCTGGATTTGTAACTAAGATTAAGTCATCAACAAACAATAGAGAGGTGATTAGAGAATTCTTACATCTGGGATGTAGCAGCAACTTTTTGGAGATAACACATTCATTCACCATGCATGTTAAGAGTTCTATTACTAAAATAAAGTAGTAGAAGGAGAGAGGATACTGCTGCCTAACACCTTACTTACTCTTGAAGTAGCCTACGGTTTTGCCATTAAAACAAAGGGAATATGTGGGGGTTGATGTACAGGAATTACTCAAGCAGCAAAGTGCCTGGGGAAATTCATTTTAGCCAAGATTCTAATGATTGATTTTCCATAACCTTTTAACAACTCATGAGTAAGAAAAACATTGTCAAGGATACCTCTATTCGGTAGGAAGGTTGACTGATTGGGAGATATAATGAAAGGTTGAACGCATTTGAGGATGGATGCTATTATTTTGGAAAATGCATTTTTAGGCCAAGTTACAACAAGAGATAGGATAAAAATAGTTTTTTAAACAACAAACGGAAAAATAATAAATATTTGGACAATATGGGCATACATAAATTCATGATACCAATATTCATATTAAAACAACATAAATAACGACCACAAAATATTAGATAGAGAATCTAAATTATATAAATCATGATGGACAAATAATAAATATGGGGAAAAATAGAAATGGATCTGAATAAAAAACAACATAATAAACATACTTATAATTTAGATGGGTAAAAGCAGATTTAGACTAGATGTTGTAAGGTGAACAAGAAAAGTTAAGATGAATAATATAGAATTCAAGCATATGAACATGAGAATTATGTAGATAAATTAAATTAAGATACCTTAGGATGTTGCCAGAAGTCACCTCGAATAATGAATCAATGCTCCTAGATTCTTGAATCAACCTCCAAACGTTACAAAGATTAAGAGGTAAAATTCACCATCAATAAATTGATTTAATTTTTATTTTATTTTTGGAACTTTTAGCCTTAGATCATCATATAATTTTGGCCATGACTTGACAGTAGAAAGAGAAAAATTTTGTCAGGGAAAAATAAAATGAACAAATGAGAGAAAATATGTTTTGAAGGAAATAGTAAAACCTTTCAATTCCATTCTTTAAAACCTTCCCAATGTAATTCCTAATTACATCTCATCAAAATCCTATTCCTCCATCATGCATAGCAGGCTATAGAATGACGTGTGGCGGGCCTAAAAAAAATTTCCAAATCCATTTTGCATTTGTTCCATTTAGATATGTGTGTTTATAACTTTTACACACACATTTTATTAAATTCCAATGGTATTCAAACATCAAATAAAATTTAATAATTAATATTTAATAATTATTAATTAATTTAAGTAATTTACAAGGATTATAAATTAATTAAATCATGTGGTTTATTCGGAGTATTCATTATTTTGGTTGTGAGAATCAAAAGTGTAAATTCAGTCGACGATTAATATCAAACAATTCGAATATTAACGTTCATCGTATGATTCTATAATTTTAGGATATGACCCTTTATGGCATTTCAAACATTCATGATTTTTTCCAAATTTCTATGTGACCATTTTAACACTGAAAACCTTGTATGGGATATAACTTTTGATAAGGGTTGAATTAGGGTCTCTAACTAGTTCCAATGCTTCAGGATGATGATTTCCCATTTCATAGAATGTCATAATAGAAAAACAAATTTACGGTAAGGGAGCTACGCCTATTTTAAATTTTAAAAACAGCTGGTCAGGTTTAAGGTACAATTATTTGAGTCCAATTGTTGATCCATTAGTCTAATTAGAGAATAACTATAAATAGGGCTGTGAGGGCCAAATGAAAACTTTCCCTCTCATTATAAATCTTGTTTAAACCCGAAGTAACCCCAAAACCATCCTAATTCATCCAAATTTCTCTCTAAATTAAGCAAGGTTATTGATTAGTGAGTAGAGAATCAAATAGAAGATTAGAGATCATCAAATTGCTTGATTTGTGTGCATTTCACCACTGTCTAGATTAGATCTACATTCATATTGATTGGATTTGGTGATTAGTGAGTGGTTTATACCTTCTCGCTATACTATGCATATTTATATGCTAGAATTGTAGGATTTAGCATATTATAAATCGAATTTTGGCCATGCAACCTTTTCTAAATTTAATTACATGTTAAATTATGAATATAATCTAGATTGGTTAGAAATTACCATTGATATGCTCATATATTCATGTCATATGTAGATCTATGTTATAGAATGATATGTTTATCTTATTTTGATGGATTACATGATCGATGGGATGACATTACTTGTTATTATATGTTTGGATGATATGATTTGATGTTGTTTGCTAGTTTCGTGATTGTATAGGAAGTTAGGTTGGAGAATCGAGCATATCGGAGGCACAGATGGTTGGAATTGGACGAAACTTGGAAGTGAAGCTCTGGAGTACTAGGAGAGCTCGGGGTCAAAATCGTGAGATCCAATTCTTTAAGTGCACATGTCGGTACCAACATAAGAGGTCGATACCGACATGTGAGGTTGCGTCCAATTTGGCGGCGACTTTGGGAAACACAATGGTATTGCTAGTAAAGGTTGCCTACCTATGGTGCAGGATTGGTGATTGATCAATGGCTTAAAGTTATGATGACTTGTTTCTAGGATATGAAGGTGGTTTCTTTGAGTAGTGGACTTGCTCTATGATGACATGTTTTGGGTAGAGAGGTCGGGGTCAAAGCACCTAGGCATGAAGTATTAGAAGCATAGAAGTAGTGGAAGGATACTCAACCTCTAGAAGGCTAAGTGTAGAGATCGACACCGACATGGAGACGTCGGTATCAACTTCGCATATTGAGTCACGGGTAGATGGAACTTCTTAGGATGGTTGTTGAGGTTCTATGGGTCGTGCTGGATGTGGTGGCTTGTTTGCATCATGGGTGTATGACGATATAACAACATGATAAAAGCTATGGTCTTCAGATGTTGGCTCGTGTTGGGAATAGGTTCCAAAGATGGCGGCTCGTAAAGGAGGGAGCTGTAGGATTGAGGTATGTCGATGTTGTTCCTCCTGAATAATGGATATTGGATTGAGAAAGATGGGCTCGGTGGAGTAAATGAGAGCTTAGTTACATGTGCTAGGGAATCATTAACACTCGAAGGGTTTTCAATTGTACTCGAAGCAGTGGTGTTGTAAATAAGGACGTTCATGGATTTATAGCAAGGATCCATATACTCTGGACTCATGGGTGTTGGGTCTAGTGCCCCGTGGGTGTTGGGTCATTAGGAGAGTACAACAGAGAACCAAGATTTCCATTAGTCCCTAGCTTGGTGGTCATACGAGTTGTCATATATTTAAGGCACGGGGAAGGAGTGATAGCTAGGATTGCTTGTTGAATGCTTTGGTTGGTCTTTAGGATAGACAATCACTCGAAGATATCATGGGAAGTAGGCGTCGGGGGATGGAATACCTTGAAGAATGATATCCTTTATTTGGTTGGTAGTATATCTTTATGATATTGTGGAGTCACATATTATAGTGTTACGTGCTAGCTTTTTGGTTGCAGGGACAGGTCAGGTATGGTTCATGTACTCTTGTTCCTGACCATATTTACCTATATAGAATTTTGAGATTCATTTACTGCTCACACCAAATTTTTGTCTGACTTGGGATTTTACGCTTTGCTTCTTATTATCCCAGGTACTCTTAAATGAGTAGACTGGAGAGTAGGTCTAGGTGACACGGTTGCTATTTGGAGGATGAGCTAGATGGAGCTATCTCGTACTTTATACATATACAGATGACATGCTTATTCGGCTAAGCAACACTTTAGCGCTCGTGACTGCTTATTTCTACTTATGTTGTATTGAGACAGTTGTTGAGTTGTTCTCTTTGTACAAACTATACTACATTTGTATATAACTCTATGATCTGGGATGACGATGAGATGTTCACATGAGACTGCTATCTCTACTATTGTATATGTGATATTATATTTTGTCCATGCGTTGTGAGATATACGACAGATTATATGCTGCATTTATTCATTTTGAATCTAGATGATCATTCCATATCGGCTGAGCACGACAGTAGCGCAATATTATTATTATTCTGTTTGTGCCTGTGGTATAGGACGGTTGTCTCATTTGGTATTAGAGCTTTGGTTACACGATTAAACTAAGTTGGTACCACAATCTAGTAGAGATGAGGAAGGTGTTATCATCTTAGACTGGATCTAGAGTGTATATGTACAAGAGAGTGCGTACTTGTTATAAGCTTTGGTTTTCAAAACTATAGAAAAATATAGTATAAGTCGCATGCACATGAGCCCTATAGACACAGTTTTCTTTTGTGAGAGACTGATCATTCTTGTTATAGGTAAGAATGAGCCAGCATACAAGAAACACTAAGAGATCTGCTTCAAGGGTAGAGGAGGGGGTATCAAGAGTTGCTATGATTGATCTCTAAGCTATATTTACTGCTATGATGGCTAACATGATAAGGAATACTCTTGGAATGGAAATGGGAGGAGGTGGAGGTGCTCCTGTACAAGTTCCTAGGGTTGATTTCGCCAAGATGTGCAAAGATTATTCTACTGTTGGAGAGAGCCCTTTCATTGGACGGAGTCAACCATAGAATTGCAGGATTGGTTGGATACTTGCAAGTGCATCTTCAGGGATATGGAGGTAGAAGATGCTATAAAGAGGAGGTTAGCTTCGAGATAGCTTCAAGGTTGGGCCATGAATTGGTGGAATGTTGTCACTATTGCTACTCTTGAAGACCAGTTCTCTTGGAATCAGTTTAAGATGTGGTTTGAGGAGAAGTTCATCACAGCTACTCAGAATTCAATGTTATTTAGAAAATTTTTTGATCTCAAGCAGGGAGAGATGTCAGTCTCGGAGAATGTTGCGTAGTTTGATGCTTTGTCCAAGTATAGGATATCATTCGTCGACACTTCCTTGAGGAAAAATGAGAAGTTCATTATTGGCTTGGATGACTACCTTGGAGAGAAGTTGGTGGACCATATAGAAGACTCTTTTGAGAAGCTAATGGAGAAGGTGCTATGCCATAAGAGCTTGTACCGTAAGATTTTGACTGCTATTGTCATTTCTACTGAGAAAGAGGAGCCGACGCCACAGCAAAGCGCCGAAGGCAAGAAGAAGTGGAATGGAAAGAGGAAGCAACCCCAAGGAAAAGGTGGTAAAAAGAAGGGTAAATGGTAACCTTCATGCTATAGTGCAACGAAAAGGGTCACTTGCTTAGAGACTGCAAGGCGTGTGAGAAGGTAAGTGCTACAACTATTACAAGCCTGAGCATTTGAAGAAGAATTGTCTAAAACCTGTAAAGGATAAGAGGATAGTGAGGGCATATGCTTTGGACACAGTCCCAATTTCATCGAGTGCTCCCTCGGCGAAGGAGAAGGGGAAGGGAGTAGTCATTCAAGGCATGCTTTCTACTGGTGATGTTCCTATTCAAGTCTTGTTTGAAATCGATGCTTCACATTTATTTATATGTAGTGACCTAGTAGACAACTTAGGATTGACGCCTAAGATAGTTGACCGACCCTTGGTCGTAACAAATCCTGTTGGAGGTTCGACTAGGTGGTGCATGGTTTGTAGCAGTTTAGTTTTATTGAGCCATGGATGCTCTTTTGTGTGTGATTGCTTGTTTTGAATTTTGTTGGATTTGGGATTATCTTGGGAATGGACTGGCTAAAGTGGTATGCGGTTGTAGTGGATTGTGAGAAGCTATTGGTGACAATCGAGGATGTGGATGGGTAGACGGTAGTGATTAGCTGCTTACCATGGGGTGATGGCTAGCTTTCTATATTTGCTAAAGGTTCCACAGGAGGGATTTTCATTAGTGGCCACTACTAGAGAGTGTCCATATGTCTTTGGGGAAGTGACTGGATAGCCGCCTCATAGAGAGATCGAGGTTCAGATAGACTTGGTAAAGGAAGTAAGACCGATAGTTATGCCTTTGAGGCATATGACACCCAAAGAGCAAAAGGAGTTGGAAGTGCAAGTGAATGACATATTGGGGAAAGTGTTCATTCAAAGAAGAATATCTGAGTGGGGCGCACCTGTTGTATTCGCAACTAAGGCAGACGTCTCTTTGAGGTTGTGTGTGGATTATCGTGAGCTGAATAAGGTGACAAAGAAGAACAAGTACCCACTCCCATGTATTGATGACTTGTTCGATCAGCTGCACGATGCGAAGGTGTTTTCTCAAATGGATTTGACAATAGGATTTCACCAGCTTAGAGTAGAAAAGGAGAGTGTGCCTATTACTGTGTTTTTTACACCGTTGGGTTTTATGAGTAATTGGTAATGTTATTCGGATTGACCAATGCTCCGACATACTTTGTGAATCTTATGAATCGGGTTCTTGTATTCGTGGATGATATTCTCATCTACTCCAGAACTAAAGAGCAGCACAAGAGGCACTTAAGGATTGTGCTAGAGATATCGAGGAAACCTAAGTAGAGAGCAAAGTTCTCAAAGTGTCACTTTTGGAGAGAAGAAGTGAGATTCTTGGGTCATGTCGTTTCAAGACAAGGTATAGCAGTGGATCCTACAATGGTGGCAGCAATCCAAGTTTGGAATCAACCCCAAAATGCTACGGATGTAAGTAGTTTCCTAGGATTCGCAGGATACTATAAATGTTTCATAAAGGACTTCTCAAAGGTAGCGACACCGTTGACCAATTTGACGAAGAAGAATCATGCTTTTGTATGAGATGCGAAGTGTGTGCATGCCTTTGTAATTCTGAAGGAGAGGTTGACGAGTGCACCAGTGTTGACTATTCCAAGTAGGAACGAGGAGTTAACAACACTGATGCTTATGGTACTGGGTTGGGTGCAGTGTTGATGCAGAAAGGTAAAGTTGTTGCCTATGCTAGTTGACAGCTAAAGCCGCGTGAGAGGAATTATCTAGCTCATGATTTGGAGTTGGCAGCGATTGTTTTTGCTTTAAAGATGTGGAAGCACTATCTACCGGGACATAGGTTTGAGTTGTTCACGAACCATAAATCCTTGAAGTACCTTTTCTCTCAAAAGGATCTTAACCTTCGTTCGCAAAGGTGGTTGGAGCTCTTGGCCTCTTCTAATTTTGATATTCCCTATACATCGGGAAAAGGGAATGCAGTCGCCGACACATTAAGTAGAAGGCATGAAAATTCGGTAGCAATGTTCTTAGAGTAAAAACATATAAAGTAAATTACTGGATATGATTTCAAACCTCATTGCGAGTTGGAACCAGAGATGTTGGCAAATTAGTCGATCAGGCCTACTCTTATAGAAAGGATCGGTACTAGTCAGAAGCATGATGCCAGGCTAGTTGAGATCATAGCAAGGAATGAAGAAGGAGTAGAATCTGAAGACATGAGGTAATTTGAACTCGATCGAGAAGGTTGGCTTCGTAAGGATGGAAGATTGTTTGTTCCCAATGTTGATGGATTGCGAGACGAAGTGCTAAAAGGGTGTCATCATTCTAGGCTGACTATCCATCCTGATGGTAACAAGATGTATGGAGAAATGAAGCAGACTTACTACTGGGAAGGTATGAAGAGGGATGTCGGAGTATTCATCTCAAAATGTATGAACTGCCAATTGGTGAAGGCGGCGCAGAAGAAACCTAGTGGACTTTTGCAGCTACTAGAAATTCCTGAGTGGAAAGGGGAACAAGTATCGATGGATTTTGTAGGTGGACTTCCAAGGACTTGAGCAGGATATGATGGTATTTGGGTCATAGTAGATTGGTTGACCAAGAGTGCAAGTTTATACCTGTCAAGTCAAGTAGAATGGCATCCAAGTCGGCAGAGTTGTATGTGAAATTGATAACACGATTTCATGTTCTGCCATCACTATGAGAAAAAATGAATCAGACGACAGATATGCTCCATTGTTTGAATGAATACCTATTTGTCGTCTATTTCTGTGCCATCTCATTACATATCAGACCACAGATATGCACCGCCGTCTGATATGCACTAACACATCAAAAGAAAAAAAACCATACGTTGTCTGATGTTATAGTATCATTTCTAAAATTTTCTATTAGACAACATATAAATATTGACTGATATGCATATCAATTACGCTTATGTTATATTTGCAAAATGAAATAATTAATCACAATTTTATCTAAACAAATATTTTATTTAAAATCAAATTCAAATACAATACAACTTTCACTATAATTACATTTTCAAATACAATACAACTTCACTATTCTTACATTTTCAAATACAATACAACTTTCACTATCACTTTCATATGTACAACTTTTCTCTACACTCTCATATATAACATTTTTTTACTAGCACTCACTTACACTCACTCGAGTTTATTTTTGATATTGATCTTCATTTGCTTGCTCCAGCTTGTGTCCAGCCATCTCTTATACCTGTCAAATAAACAACGCAGTAAAATGAAAAAGGAAACAAACCTAAATTGCAAAAATTAAATTAAATTTGAATATTAATATTGCCTCAGTTTATGGGGTTTGTTTTCTCTTCATGTTTTAGACATGGCCAAACAAATATATATGTGCACGGACAACTTATGATATGCACAATGTATCACTATGAATATCACAAGGTCAGACATCGATTAAATCTCATGGACTATTGCAAAGGTCAAGCCCAAAGGCTCAACACAGTGCAAATGTGCACAAGGTCAAGCCCAAGCCTCATTAGGCTCAACTCAGGTGCACAGGGAAATGCAACTCAAATCAGAAAATCAAACTCAAGTGCACATTCAGGTGCTCCAACCAGAAATATACAAGTGCAGCTAGGAAAATGCACGCTCAAGCCTGATTTACTAGGGATCGAAAAACTGAGTTCAACATGATTCAGGCAGCAAAACAAAGACAAGAAGCACAACAACAAAAGTCAAAACCATTTCAAAAAATGCAAGACATGCACAAAGCTTCATGTACATATGCAGATCTCAACACTAACAACACACAAGGTCAAGAGTGGATACACTGTAAAAGGCTACAAGTGTGAAGTGTACCAAAACAAGTACATGTGAATATACAGACTCAAGTCACATTCACATGAAAAACAATATGAGTTTTAGCTAAGAATGCACTGGTACAAGCAAAATCAAACCAAACAACAAGCTTCAAAGCTCAAGTAATATACATATATACACATATGTATATACATGTATATATGTATATACTCAAGGTTCAGGTCATTCAAGTATCAATTTCAGACCATTCAAGGTTTAGGGAAGGCAAGGAAACAAGGGAAATAGGAACCAAAGCAATCAAATCACAATGCATTAAATAAATAAATATAGTGTACATATACAAGTATAAACCAAAACCAAAACCAGAGACATCAAAACTAAAAATCACAAGATCGAGTGTACATGGCAAACCAAACCAAGATACAAAAGTACACAAACAAGTCTAGACAAGGGAAGAGCAAAGTTTAGGTTCAAGTGGTACTTCGGACTCAGGAATGGTCACAGTAAGTTCAACTAAAGTTAGGAGAGTGGTGCAAGAGTGTACAAGGCACAAAAAGATTAACTTGACAAGACTACATACAAGCAGAGTTTAGGTGAAAAATCATAGCATTGATACTAGTACAAGGAAGTGACTACACAATAACAAGGCAACAAGCCAGTGCAAAGCAAACAGCAAGGAACACAAAATTAAGACCAGAGATATAATGAACATAAGTGCACATACAATGAACTCAAGACCAGAGATACAAGGGTACAAAAATAGAACAGTGAACATAAGTGCAGTGACTAAGGTTCACACAAGATTATATATACATGTGAATGTATGTATATACACGGGAAACCAAAACTCAAAGGAACCGGGGTGCATACACAAAAAAAACAGTGCAGGCATCAACAAAGCAACAACAATGAGGTGAACAACACACATATACATGTATACACATATGCATATACATGTATATATGCATTACATGTTCAGAGATGAGCAACTGGTAGTTCAAATATAACAACAATAGGCAGTGCTATGGACCTGCAATTCAACACAAGACTCAAGCAACTGGACACATATACAACAAATATATACAACAAGACATATATAAAAAATAATCAAAACATTTCAGTTCAAAGATTCAGCTATGAACAAGGCAAGTTTCAGCAGATCCCAATACCCAATGATACACATCTTAATAGTTTGAAAAAAGTTCATATTCATCCATTAAAACAAGGTAGTGCCATAAAAATTAACATATATATACATACATATGTGTGTAATGGATATACATGTATACATATGTTCAGGACAAACAAGGGACAGTGCAAATGCAATAACCAGAAACAACTCAAATCGAAACAACTAAAACAACTCAACACTTAAGGACTCAAGTTCATGATCAACACTTAAGTCAAAAGCAATTTTACAAACTAAAACAATTCAAGGCATATGTATGCACAAATTCAAACATATTGCAACAATTTTGAACATCAAACAAGAAGAAAATTGAAATCCTTAAACCAAAAATATAGGGAATCAAACCCTATAAATAATACCCAATTCATCATCGGCATATAATCGATGTTGAAAACAAAACAAAATTAAAAGAGACATAAATCATACCGAGCAATTAACCAACAATTCTCGACAAGTGATAGCAACCGCAATCACTACAAATCAATATTCATGCGTCCACATGACATCGCAAGAGCACCAGATTCAGACGAGCTAGCAATAAAATCTGAACAAAGAAATACACTCACCGATCAATCAAACAAGCATCATGATTTTTCTTCATTCATAGATAAATGATTTAGGGCAAAGGAAGGATTTTGTGGCAAAATTGATATGCGTAATAAGGAGAGAATCGAAGGATGAAGGAGGCGTAATAAGGAGAGAACCCTAGATTTAGACGAGAAGGAAAGGAATGATTTGAGAACGAATGCCATTTTTTTCTCTGGAAACGAAAGAAAGAGGGGGAAATAATTGATAGAACGCGACCAAGAAATAATCTAGGCAAAAGTGAGAGGGAAACCAAAATTTTGGTAAGGAGCCAAAATAAAAAATTTCATAATTTTAATCAGACAACAAATAAAATGTTGTCTGAATGGCATGGATGAAATCTCAATAGAACAAAGATTTCATGGGCTATGAAAAACAACAGATGGTTTTTCTATGTGTTGTGTGAAACGGTGGTAAATATTGAGATAACAGCAAATCTACCTTATGTTGTGTGATCGCTGTTGTCTGATTCACTTTATGGCATAGTACATAGAGCATTATGAGTGATCGAGACTCATTTTTCACTAGTGGGTTTCGAAAGAGCTTACAAGAGGCGTTAGGACCGAGCTGCACCTTAGTACAACTTACCACCTACAAACGGATGGGCAAACCGAGAGGGTAAATCGTATATTAGAAGATCTCTTGCGAGCATGTATTATAGACTTTGGAGGATCATGGGATGATCACTTGCATTTGGTGGAGTTTGCATACAACTACAGCTATCAGTTGAGTATTAGTATGGCACCGTATGAAGCATTTTATGGCCGACCTTGTAATGCTCCTTCATGTTGGTGGAAAATGAGTAAGAAGATGATACTTGGGCCAGATATGATTAGAGAGACATCAGAAACGATTGAGACCATTCGACAATGAATGAAAGCTGCCCAAGATCGACATAAAAGCTATGCTGACAAGAGACAAAGAGATTTAGTGTTTTTGTCGAAGATATGGTATTTTTGAAGAATTCTCCTCTAAAGAATGTAGTTCGATTTGGTAGAAAGGGAAAGTTGACAACAAGATTTGTAGGACCTTTTCCGATAATCGAGAGAATCGAAAAACTAGCATATAGAGTCGACTTACCTCAGAAGATGGTGGGCATGCACAACGTTTTTCATGTCTCTTATCTATGGAAGTTTGTGCATGACTCAGGCGTGATGATTACACTGGATCGGTTAGAAGATGTTGAGGTAGAACTAGAAGCTACTAGACCTCGTAGCCCAATTCGTATTGTTGGGTACGATACGAAACAGCTTAGGAGGAAGATGGTGAAGCAAGTTAAAGTATAATGGAGCGAAAGTGATAACGATTGCACGTAGGAGACGGAGGAGAGTATGAGGACCAAGTGTCCGGAGCTCTTTGGACGGCAAGAACCACTATTTATCATATCTACTTTCACCATTGTATATTATTTTTGATGGATTAGTATTCTGCATGCTATGGTAGGCAATTGATTACATGGTTGCTTGTTTGAGATGGTTGAAGGTTGCTTGTGATTAGTAGGCATGCGGGATAACCATGGTTGCTTATATCTTGGTTTGTCTGTAACGACCCACATTTTTTATATCAGAGGATCGTAAGATATTTATATTTTATTTTTATAAGGTCGTATGATTCTATAATTTTAGGATATGACTCTTATTGGCATTTTACACACCTATGATATTTCCCAAATTTCTATGTTTCCATTTTGATCCTGAAAACCTTATTTGGGTTATAACTTTTGATACGATTTGAATTAGGGTCTCAAATTAGTTTTATTGCTTCAGGGTAATGGTTTCCCATTTCGTAGAGTGGTCATAATAGAAAAACTGATTTACGGTGAGGGAGTTATGCCCATTTTAAGTTTTGAAAACTGCTGGTCAGGTTTAATGTGTAATTAGTGAAGCCCATTAGTTGGCCCACTAGTCTAATTAGAGAATCACTATAAACAGGGGCTGTGAGGGTCAAATGAAAACTTTCCCTCTCATTCTAAATCATAAACCTAAATTAACCCTAAATCCATCCTATCCAAATTTCTCTCTAAATAAAGCTGATTGTTGATTAGTGAGTAGAGAATCAAATAGAAGATTAGAGATCATCAAATTACTTAATTTGTGTGCATTCCATCGCTGTCCGGATTAGGTCTACATTCATATCGATTGGATTTGGTAATTGGTGAGTGGATTATACCTTCTCACTATACTATGCATGTTTATATTTTAGAATTATAGGATTCAACATGTTATAAATCAATTTTTGGCCATGAAACCTTTTTAACTTTAATTACATGTAAAAATTATGAATGTGATCTAGATTGCTCAGAAGTTACCATTGTTATGCTCATATATTCAGGTTATATGTAAATTTATGTTATAAAGTGATGTTTTTCTTGTTTTGATGGATTGCATGTTCGATGGGATGAAATCACTTGTTATTCTATGTTTGGATGATATGATTTGATGTTGTTTGGTAGTGTTGTGATTGCATAGGAAGTCAGGTTGGAGAATCGAGCATATTGGATGCACAAATGGTCGGAATTGGACAAAATTTGTAGAGCAAGCTCTGGAGTGTAGGGAGAGCTCGAGGTTAAAATCATGAGCTCCAATTCTTTAAGTACACATGTCGACACCGATATGAGAGGTCGGTACCAACATGTGAGGTTGAGTCAAATTTGGTGACGACTTTGGGAAGCAAAATGGTATTGCTAGTAAAGGTTGTCTAGTATTGGATTGGTGATTGATCAAAGGTTTAAGGCTATGATGACTTGTTTCTAGGATATGAAGATGGTTGCTTTGAGGAGTGGACTTGCTCTATGATGACATGTTTTGGGTAGAGAGGTCAGGGTCAAAACACCTAGGCATGAAGTATTAGAAGCAAGGAAGTAGTGAAAGGAAACTCGGCCTCTAGAAGACTAAGTATAGAGCTCGACACTGGCACGGAGAGGTCAGTATCGACTTCGCATATTTAGTCACGGGGCGTTGGAACTTCTTGGGATGGTTGTTGAGGTTTTATGGGTTGTGCTGGAGGTGGTGGCTTGTTCGCATCATGGGTGGATGATGATATAAAAGCATGATAAAAGCCATGGTCTTTGGATGTTGGGAGTAGGCCGAAGATGGTGACTCATAAGGGAAGGAGCTGTAGAATCGGGGAATGTGGGTGTTGTTCCACATGAATAATGGAAATTGGATTGAGCAAGAAAGGCTCGGTGTCCAAATGGAGCAAAGGAGAGCTCAGTTATATGTGCTAAGGAATCGTTGACATTCGGAGAGTTTTCAGTTGTACTCGAAGTAGGGGTATGGTAAATAGGGATGCCTATGGAGTAGTAGCGAGGATCCGTATACTCTGAACCTATGGGTGTTGGGTCTAGTGCCCTGTGTGTGTTGGGATGTTGGGAAAGTATAACAGAGAACTAGGATTTCCATTAGTCCCTGGCTTGGTGGTCATATGAGTTGTCATATATTGAAGGCACGGGAAGGAGTGATAGCTAGGATTGCTTGTAAAATGCTTTGGTTGCTCTGTAGGGTAGAGTGTCACTTGGAGATATCGTGGGTAGGAATTGGAGGTATGAATACCTTAAAGAAAGATATCCTCTATTTGGTTGGTAGTATATCTTTATGATATTGTAGAGTAGCATATTGTATTGTTTTGTGCTAACTCTTTGGTTGCATGGACATGTCAGGTATGGTTTGTGTACTCTTGTTCCTTACCATATTTACCTATATAGCTATTTGAGATTCATTTACCGCTCACACCGAATTGTTGTCTGACTTGAGATTTTATGCTTTGGTTCTTATAATCTCGGGTACTCTTAAATGAGTAGACTAGAGAGCAGGTCTAGGTGACGCAATTGCTGTTTGGAGGAAGAGCTGGATGAGGCTATCTCGTAATTTATACATATATGGATTTCACGCTTATTCCACTGAACAACATTGTGGAACCAGTGATAGTGATTTCTTATTCCTACTTATGTTATATTGAGACAATTATTGAGTTGTTCACTTTGTACAAACCCTGCTACATTTGTATATAACTTTATGATCTGGGATAATGATGAGATGTTCATATTGTTACCGCTTTCTCTTCTATTGTATATGTGAAATTACATTTTTTCCATGTGCTGTGAGATATACGACATGTTATGTGCTGCATTTATTCATTTTGAATCTAGATGATCGTTCTATATAGCCGAGCATGACAATAGTGCATTATTATTATTCTATTTGTGCCGGTGGTATAGGGCAGTCGTCTCACACATCCTTTCCGGTAACATCCAATTTTACTTATCATAAGCAGTACTTGTCAATTAAGGATTTTCTATTTAATATAATTTGAATCAATTTTTTAATTAATTATATCACAATATAACAAGTATATAGTAAAAAAAACACCTTTTATTTTCAAAAAGTTTGGTAATCAAGTTAGATATATGTAACAAATTTCAAAATTGCTTCTAGAGCATATCTCTAACTCTATCAATACACACTTGCACTTGGGGTCAATTATGGAATTTTATTTCAATTCTTTCGATTGGTTTCCTCAAAAATTAATCGAGTCCATCCCTTAGTGAATGGGTATGCTATTTTATTTTAATTATCTACTCAGTCAATCAACTCTTTTCGACGTTGATAAATTATCGTTATCATATGGAACCCTTCAGAGTTTATTTTTTCAACTTACCGTGGCTTTATGTTCTTTTACAAATTGTATCACTGCATCGTTATCATATAATAATTGTCATATGATTCTCAATATTTGGAATCACCCTTAGCTCAGCTGTAAATCCGTGAATTTATTTTTATTTCTTAAATTGTAGAGTTGTTAAGTTAATGTACTTAGCCTTTGGTTGTGTAACAACCCGGTTTTAGGGGTAAATAATAATAATTATTTAATTAATTAAAAATGGATTTTCATTTAAATGAATTGAATTAAACTAATAAATCTCTTTCGAATAATATATTGAGACATGAATTAATTTAAATTAGTTGAAACAAATTTACAAATTAATAAAAAGATTAGTTAAAAGGAAAATAATGAATAATTTAAAAGAAGTAGGCTAGGGAATTTTTTTTAATTAGAAGTTAAAAAAAATATCAAAGCCTAAGCCTATTTGGAAGTAATCTTCTTTCCTTATCCAATTCAAGCCTATAGACTTACACGTTTCCGACTTATGCCTGTCTAAAGTATATCCCAATTTTGCCCCCTCCTAAGCCCTAATCCACTTCGAGATAATTCATGAATTAAGTAATCTCGATCGAAATTAAAAAAAGGCAAGCATCCTTATTAGAGCGACGTCGCATATGGTTGGAGACCACGACAAGGCTGGTGGGGACGTGGCGGAGATCGCGTTGGTTTGCATATTTAAGCGACGTAGAGGGAGAACTTCGTGATGGCACCTGGCGATTTATAGTGGTTGTGGTCATGATGTGAGGTTGTATAGCTTGCAGCTTGGTGATGGTGGCTGTTTTTAGAGTGTTGAAGATGCGGTGCAAGTTTTAGGTGATTGTTTTGGCAAATAGGGTAAGGAGATTGGTGTGGTGGCTGCTGCAGCATTGGTGGAGGATGGAAAGGCGATGTTAGCTAGAGCTTGAAGGCAGATACCAGCAGCAACGACTGAGCGTGTGTTACTCAATTATGCAAAATAGATGAGTTTTTTATTAACTCACAATTATGTTTAATTTATATCGATTGATGTAAATTTATCCCATATATCATTTGATATACTTTGTTGAACAGATTTTTTGGTTGAAACTGATGTATTGGCTGATATTGATTGTTTGAGTGATGATTGTTTTGATTATGGTTGATTAAATGATAATATTAGTTGAATAAAATACTTGAAATTGACTAGAAAATAAAAAATGAATTAAAAGACAAAGATTTAAATAAATAAAATATTTAAGATATAATTAAAGTTAAATAAAAGTAGTTGAATTGATATATATTTTAAGAAGTTTAATTGAGAATTTATAAATGTAAATAAGAGTTAAGTTTAACAAATAAACAAGGTTTAATAAATGTAAATATGAAATGTTATTTAGTTGATGTTGTATAGTTATTAAAATATTTAGGAAATTTTAATATATATATATATGTGTGTGTGTGTGTGTGTGTGTATAATTTTCATTTAGAATATGTATTTACTTGGCTATGAATATGTTAAATAAATTTGGTTATTTTATAATTATCTAGAATAATATTTGATTATAGTAAATATAATAATTTTATGCGTAATATAAGCTTTAATAACTATTTTGGAGATTTAAATGAAAGAATTGAGATACAAAACATTATTAGCAAATAATTTATTATTGAATATTTATATGAAAGATGAGGAAACCAGTTATTTTTTGTAAATAGTAAAATTATAATAGGATTTAACTTTTAGTTAAATTTTAAATATGTATTTATTGTTCATTTCTAATAGTTATTTTCTTATATGAGATAAAATGATGCGAATGATTTTTATTAATTATTGACTTAGTTGTTTGATAATTATATTTATTTAGATAATCGTCTCATAGTTTTCCTATTTAGTCTTTTCCTGTACATTAATTTGGAGTATATAAAGTATTGTTTATTTTAAGTTTAGAAATATGATTTATTACCATTGAAAAGTTATTAATTGGTTTAATGAAATATAATTTGGTTCAAATTGTCTATTCAAAAGATAAATATTCAACATTTGAGAAATATGTAAGTACTATTACTATTTAAGCAATTTTAAAGATAGTTTACAAAATCTTCACTTACAATTCAAGATTTGGAAAAGATATTTACTCAATTATGAATATATTAAATTGGCTGAGATTTTTTAATTATTTAAAATTAGTATTTGGGTATATGTAATAATATTTTTAGTAATACAATCACTTATGAACTATTAGTATAAGGTATAAATATATTTATGTATGCTTTCCAAATATTTTGTTTCTCATCTTCTCAATACGAATTTTGATGATATGAGTGATTCACCATTCATATTGATCTAATGATAATTTTAATATGATACAGTGATGACATCCTTGATATGATTTTATTGTATTTAATTCAGTATGGTGAGAAATCTGAATAAACGGAGTTATAATACAGTTTGTGATGAGGCATTTTGTAATATTTCTTCGGTTATTTTTTGGACTCCTTATATATAGTATGAGTGATTGAGTATAGTTTATAATCAGTGAATGAACGTTTGAGTATCACGCAGTGGTATGGGACACTGCTGTGATATATATTCGATTATTCAGTGTAAGTAGATGACATTCACGTGACGAGAATTGAGTGGATAGTGTGAGGTGGTACATAGTGGTATATGGCTCCATGCCTATATTTAGTGAGTATGGCATTGTGTCTAACGATAACCATGACTTCATGTCTATATGTATTAGTTCTCTATGCCACTATTACGATGTACTCCTATTATATTTGTTAGAGAGGACCCCAAATCTGGGGGCTTGATCTTGGGGTCGCTCCCCAAATCTGTGACACCTTATATTTTTGGAGCTCCGTGTGTGTGTGTGTGTGTATAGCTTAGTGCTTGGCTTTGTGCCATTGCCCTTATGTCACCTAGGCCAGCAGTCTGTTACCTATTGGGGAGATTCTTGTGATGTGACTTACAGTGTTTGCGTTGACGAGCACACCGGTGGATATGTGTCACGATCACTGTAAGGTAACTAAAGACTGTAGAGTCTCCATGACTCTAGAGCTAGCTCCATTCCATCAGTCTCCCTTCTAGTACTAACAGAGTAGTAGATTGACATATATAATTGGCACACCTCACTATAGTGTTGATGTGTGCCAGGTGCTATATATGTTGTTATATACGACTCTACTTGGAACCTTATGTCTGTTGTACAGTCATTTCCCATCATGATATTTTTTGATAGTTTATATATAATGATACGAGATTATACTTGTGATATATGATCATAGTATAGCGGATTCTTAGTATATTAATAGGCAGCCTATTCTATTTGATATTGATGGTGTTTTATATACTGAGATTGAGAGATATTTGGGCAATGCTATATGTTAGCCAGATGTACTTGATGATATCTCCTTATTGGAAGTTTTCTAGATTTAGATGTGATTTTTGGAAATGTATAATTCACCCATTTATATTAATTCTATGATTTTTGATTTGATGCGTTTCTATATGGGCGATGACATCTTTTGATATTAGAGTTGATTGCTTTGTATGATTTGAGTTATTCGTTGTGACTTGATGCATTGATGGTTATCTCACGCAGTATTATTATTATTTCTTATCTACATTATGCTACCCATATTATAGATTTGTGATTAGACATAGTTTAATCCGTGTGTTATTTATGTAACACTCGGGTCAGTTTGAGACATTTTAGGTAAAGGGACTACGTGACCAACATCTGTATTAGTGGGCTTAGAGAGATTTATTTTAGGATTGTTATATGATGTCAGTATGACAATGATTCATAGTATATACATGTTTCAGAGTTGTATATTGATCAATTTTTTTATTGGGATAGTTGACATTTGAGATATTTGTATCTAAACAGATCCATATATAAGATATTATATTATATATTATCGCTGCGATTCACTCTGTGGTTCTCTATTATTTACTATATTATGTATTTTCTATCTTAGAGGCACACGTGTTTATTACCTTGTACTGATACTGTGTATGTACGGATGAGTTATTTATTTAATGTTTTAATACGTACCAGTGTTAATCCAAGAGAATATTCATGAGTGTACCCCATATAACATCATTCTCCATATTATCTGACAGTATTACTCTATAATACTCTTGGATAATATGGGTATAAAGGTGGGGTTTCACAGGTTGAATCAGCCACTACTTATTATTTGGAACAATTCCAACTTAAAGTTCCTAACATAAGTTTGAACATGAATTTAAGATTGACATACTATACTCGATATCATTAGTGAAGTTCGAGTTCGTGGACTGTTTTAAAAGGAGTTCGGTGTTTCTATAACCAATTTCTAGTATTTTATAAATACTCGAGAACACTTTAAGTCTTCATTAAGTAATCATAATTCAAACTCATTACTAGCGTTGTGTATCAAATACTCGAGCGAAATGTGATATTGTAGACAATATAACATGTATGATAATTCCTACTGCCAATGTATAAGGAACCCATCTTACATGCTCCATATCAAACAATTTTAATATTGTGTCTGCGTATATTATTTGGAATAATCCCATCGTCCTTTTATACTAATTATAAAAGATGTCATTTTCAAATCCAACGTCAAGTATTAAACAACCAAACTGAAATGATTTTAACATGAATACATCATTAACAATCATAAATTTGTTGTTTACTTACAGTTTCAGAAATATTCTAGTATCTATAAGTATTCTTTATTATAGACACACGCTTCGTCTGCATTCTGAAAAGAATTTCAAAATATTTGATTTCTCTGACAAAATACATTTCTGACTCTGATGCCTATCGAATAGCATTTTCATATCATTTTTGGGATCATATCCAATACTAATAAACTTAATTATCACTCCCATTGACTTCGAGACATTTTGGCTGTTTTGTGCAAATAATCTATTCTAAATCATTACCTAGCATTTCTTTTCCACATATATGTACCAAAACTCAGAGTCATACCGAGCGATAAATTTTGTGAGTAAAATCCGATTTAACAAAATCATATTGAATGAGGCATATGTTACATTAGTTTTAACAAATGAAATTTTCGATGTTATTCTTGTCAACACGGCTTATATTCAATTGCATTGATCGTCTACTTGAAGACATTTTTGTAATCGATGGATCATATCCATTTAGGTATCAATACTAAAATCATATTTTGATAACGTGCTTGGAATTCATTCTGAATTTGCGCATCATGCCACATGGTAGAGTCAATACTCTTAATGGTTTATCTAAGGCTGAGGAAGATCTTTTCTTGACATTAATAAAATCCATAATTTATCTTTAATGTCTAAGATTTATTATTACACATTCTAATGCATCGTGTCTATTGTGTTCGATCAATTTCATTCCATCATTCTTTATCAATTTTATCTTTGGATTGCACTGAATCCATTCTACTGCCATTAATATAACATCCCTCACTTTGATACTCGAAAATAAATTCCAATGATGTTGTAGTCATCACCAAAATCATTTTCTAATGACAAAGTGAGTTCGGTATTATTTTGCATAATACAAGTAAACAAAGCAGCTAATTAACTTTGTCATTGCATTAATTTGGATTACAAAATTCTTTACATCATCCTTTACCCAATTCGTTCCCACATAGGAGTAAATATAATAGAAAATCAGAGTGATATTGTGTGCAACATATGAAAATGCCAACACAACACATAACAAGTTAATTTCTAGTTTTACACAGCGGAAATTTTAAAACTTTGGTTAGTTCATGTTTTACCCTAAAACATGAACAAATTTACCCATTTAAAATGTCTAACATAACCAAACAATGTTTAATCATTTAAACACATCTACAATCATCAAAGCATTCATATAAGATCAAATTCGAACCTAAAGGGTAGGGACAAGTTTTAGGATAAGTTTTGACTCACCTTTGTATATGAAAACCTTGATTCTTTAAAGTTGATAACTCGAATCTTCTAGCTTTGATTCTCCTCTTCTCTTTAGCAAAATGGTGGCTGGCCTTGATTTTTGGTTTAAGGATTTGTTTTGTAAATGAAATGAAGATGAAATGGGAGAATATGACTATAGGAAATAGACTAGTGGTTTTGGCTTGGGCTAATATCCTATGTGGCTTAATCTCACTAATTAATTCCCCTAACACTAATACTTCCCATTTTAAAATTTATTTATTTGTTTTCGCTAACAAAGCCAACCTTAATTGCTCTTATTACCCTTGGTCCATTCAATTAACCTTTTAAAGTATCTTACACTTAATTAATTAAATCTCCCCTAGGCAATTCTTGCAATTAAACTACTTTATTCATCCTTTAATAATTTATTATTATAAATTTTGACTTAATTTCAAATTATGGACCCTTCAATATATAGGGCTTTATAGTCTCCCCTCCTTACAAATATTTTGTCCCTAAAATTTCAATAAAGAAAATAAGATTTACATCAACACCCTAAAAGTGCAAAGTTATCATCATATAAGTTCACACAAGAATGAAAGATTACACTAGTGCCCCACTAATGTAAACCATCAATTATCAAAAAAATGCATTATTGCAACTACTAATACATAGTTATATCATATCTGAATATACTAGTACTCTACTAGTCCATACAATAGTAGACAAACAAAGCACCCTGCTATATATACATGAATGTCTAAAACAACTTGGGACAGATATTCCTAATCTTATCTTCCACTGTTCATGTACAATCTTTTTTGTTATCACTTCATTAGACACGAAAAAGTCTGATAACTTTGTTCCTTAACCCCTTCGTATCACAACCTACCATCCCCTTCGGATGTCTCACATATATCAAATCTGGCTCTACAAATAAATCATCTATCGCCCTCGGTTCTACTACTGAACTTGGGTCATGCACATAATTCCTCAAATGTGATATATGAGAAACATTATGTATACCCTTAAAACTTCTTGATAACTCGACTCGATAGGAGAGTTCACCAATTCGCTCAATCACTGAAAATGGTCCTATATATCTAGGTACTAACTTCCCTGCCTTCCCAAAGCGCATGACTCCCCGCATCAGAGAAACCTTCATGAACACATGATCGCCAACTGTGAACTCAAGATCCTTCCTTCGCTTGTTGGTATAACTCTTCTACCTTGTTTGCGTTCCCTTCATCCTGGCACGAACCAGTCCTACCTTCTCAGTATCATCACTTACCAAATCGGACCCTTACATAAATCTGTCTCTTATGTCCAACCAACAAACCTATGGCTTACACGGTCTACTATATAGTGCCTCAAACAGTGCTATCCAGATACTCGAGTGGTAACTATTATTGTTGGCAAACTCTACCAAATGCAGATGGTCTTCCTAAGATCCTCCAAAATCCAAGACACATGCTCTTAGTAAATCCTCGAGTACACGGTTCACCCTCTCGATTTGACCATCAATCTATGGATGGTAAGCCATTCTTAAGTTCAACTCCATTCCTAATGCACTTTACAAACTTCTCTAGAACTCACTAGTGAACTATGAGTCTCTATCACTAATGATATTACTTGGTATCCCATGTAGTCTCAATACATTCTTCAAATATAGCTTCTCTAAACTAGATGCTATCCTCGTTGACTTTACCGAAGTAAAATGGGCACTATTAGTTAGTCTATCGACTATTACCGAATTGATATCATTTCCCATCCTTGACCTAGGAAACCTATTAACGAAATCTATGGTAAACAGTGTAATATAAATTATACTAGTGTGAACAGACCTTAAGGCTACTTTAACACTACAAGAGGGGTGAATAGTGTTCTATAACTTTATAGAACTTTTTAAAATAGTTTCAAGACTTAAAATCCAAACATAGATAATCAACAAAATATATATTAATAGGCAGTCATGGATATATATAAATGTAGTAAAAATAAAGTACTCATAAGAGAGATGATGCCATGAGTTTTATACTGGTCCAGATTAACCAATCCTACATCCAGTCATGAATAGTATATGCATAGATTTCCGTTCAAATGTCTACTTTAATTAGGTATCAAGCAAAACAAAATAAAATCTTGATTGCAAGACAACAAGACAACAAGACACACCCTTCTAACTTTTTGAGCACGGAGTAGACTCTCTATATTTAACCTAGCAAAAAGATCACCCACTTGATTTAAATACGCAACATCACATCTACTTGATTTGAATGGGTAATAAGCACACCCACCTGATTTGAATAGATAACAAGCACACCCATACAAATAGTAGTAGAGAGTTGTTGATCCCAAATACAACTAATTGTACTTTGGATATAGAATATCATATAGCCCATTGATAGTACTTTGATCTTTCAATTAATGAGAGAATACTTGCAAATCAATAAGTAGACTATAGATAATGAACCTAGTAAAGTAGAGATTAAATTTGAATGAATTTGAAGATTATAGAAAGTGGATTTTGTGAAATATATATGAAGAATTTAGAGTAAGAAGAATATAGAGAAAGTGGTTATAAAAATTCATTTTCCAGTCCCTTTTATATAGCATTTGAAAAGACATGTCTATTTGTGAAGAGATGGAGCCAAGAATCAAAACTATTCAAAAATTAAAAAATATCTCTTCAATTGCACATATGCCGATGTACATTGGTAGGGTATGTTGACATACCCTTGTGTATTTTGAAAAACAAAGTTCTTTTAAGGTGTTTTAAAATTATGGATATTTGTAAGATCATTTAAACATAGTTTTTAAATACTTTTAACATATAAATTTTTTTACAAAATATTTGTAAAAATATTTAGAAAATAAATATTTTGATAGTAAAATAAATATTTGATATGAGCAAAGAAAAGAAAGTTGTTATTTAAAGACTTTAACAAATTAATCTAATGTCTACTAACTATAATCTATAGCCTTGAACTCTTCGTGTCTTTGTTCTTGAACTCACGAGTCTTCAATTATCTTGATCATCTCTAAATCTAGATCTCTAGTCTTTTTACTAATCAGTCCAGATTATCCTGTACTTGTATAAACCTATGTAATATCTTGCAAAATATTCTATACAACTTGGAAAAACATTAGTACCTATATTTATATGCTTGTTCTCATCAAATCAACATCTGTGGTATTAACAATCTCCCATGTTTTGATGTTGACAACCATGTTAATATATTTATTATAAAATATAATGTAACTCCCCTAATTTGATTAACTCCCCCTAGTATATGCATACATTATATTTTTCTCTCCTTTTGTCATCAACAAAAATAGGTAAAGAAAAAATAAACTCCCCCAAAAATGTGACATATTAAATACTATGAAATGTGATGATGTTGTATATGGAATCAAAATCAATATTAACTGTGAAATTAATAATTTTATATATACATAGTTATAATTACATATGTTTAAACTATATATACATAACATATCATCCATATCAAATAATTTATTTTGAACAAACCAAAATATCTTATCAAACCAAGTCAAATATACAATTACAAACCAAACCATGTAATCAAACTAAAGCAACCCTATAAACCAAACTAATATACATATCCATAATACTCATTACATTCACAAATTGACGTTTAATTGTAATTGTTGTGATTTGTGAACTAAGCAGTTTTGATAGTGAAGACAAAAATTTCTCTTTTGTTCCACTAAATTGCCATGAATATCATAATTGATTCTTCCTATGCAACAAACTCCATCTTCATCCTTATTATCATCATCATACTCTTCTTATTCATCTTCCTCTTCATTATCTTGATTCACAGGGTTTTGAATTGCAAGATTTAATTTAGTATCTCCATCTTCAATGATTATTGGATTTGGTTGATTTTTTTGCAAATTCCTCAACATTCTCCTTTTCTTTTATTGTTCATTTTTAACCAAATTTGCATTACTTTAATTTTCGTAAGCATTGTGAGAACATGCTTCAGTTCTTTTTCAATATTGCCCAGTTTAGAGAACTTGAAGTCGCGAAATGGGCTTGGACATTTGGAGTTGGGTGGATCCATTTTTGATTACTAAATTTTGAGTTTTTAGAAGGAAGAAGATAAGAAAATAGGTTTGGAGTCGAAATATGGTGGTTAAACGATTGGGTTTTGAATTTTGAAAGGAGGGGAAAACGGTTTTTCTAAAACCTACGATATGTCGATGTAAGCTACCCAGGTAGGTCGACATAGATAGGGTAATTTTTTTTTCATTTTTTTATTTATAATAAAAGTTATCATTATTTTTAGATTTCTGTAAATGAATATATTCAAAGTACTCTTCTTAATTTAATGAAAGTAGTTTGTGCTAACAGTTTAGTTAAAATATCAGCTATTTGAATTTTTATATTTATAAACTCTAGTGTATAATTTATTTGTTTACATTATCTCTTAGGAAATGATATCTTATATCTATATGTTTCGTTCTAGAATGATGTGTTGGATTTTTAGATAGATATATTGAACTAGTGTTATCACAATATATTGGTGATTGTTTTAAATTTAAACCGAAATCTCTTAGAGTTTGTTGCATATAGATAACCTGTGAATGGGCTAATGCTGCTGATATATGTTTTGCCTCTATTATGGATAGAGATATAGAATTTGCTTTTTATTAAACTAAGAAACAAGCGAGTGTCCCAAAAATGACAGGTTCTACTTGTACTTTTTCGGACTGATTTACATCCAGAAATCAACATCACTATATGATATTAAATCCAAAGAATCTTCTTTTGGATAGAAGATTCCACAGCCTAATATGTTGTTAATGTATCTTAAGATGTGTTTTACAGCTTTAAGATGTGTTTCTTTAGGTTGTGACCGATATCTTGCACATAAACATACACCATGCATGATATTGGGTCTACAAGCTGTGATATAGAGTAAAGATCCTATTATACCTCTATATAGTTTTTAATCAACGTCTTTTGAATTGTCTTCTTTATTAAGTTTCTCGCTAGTTGCCATGGATGTTGGTTTACCACTTGTGTTAAACATTCCAAATTTCTTTACTAATTCTTTAGAGTATTTTTCTTAACTTATAAATATTCCATTGTTTAATTTTCTAATTTGTAAACCTAGAAAGAATGTTAATTCTTCCTTGTACCTCATTTCAAATTCTTTAGTCATTATGCCGACAAATTCTTTATTTATTTGTTCATTTATTGACCCAAAAATAATGTTGTTTACATATATTTGTATAAGTTGAACTTCATTGTTAACTCTTTTTATAAATAACGTATTATCTACCTTACCTATTTCAAAATTAGATTGTATTAAGTATGATTTTGAGTCTTTCATACTAGGCTCTAGGTGCTTGTTTTAAACCATATAACACCTTTTTTAATTTATAAACATAATTAGAGAGTTTTTTATCCTCAAAAAGTGGGGGTTGTTCAACATATACATCTTCTTTAATAAAACCATTTAAAAATGCACTTCTGACATCCATTTGAAATAATTTAAAATTATTATGGTTTGCAAAAGTGAGCAGAATTCTTATAGCTTTTAATCTGGCTACAAGGGCAAAGGTCTCATCAAAGTGTGTTCACTCTTCTTGGCTATGTTCTTGTGCAACTAAACGTGCTTTATTTCTTATGATTTCTCCTTGTTCATTCAATTTATTTCTATAAACCCACTTAGTTCCAATTAAAGATCGATTTTTCAATCGTGGAACTGATTCCGAAACATCATTTCGAGTGAACTGATTCAGTTCTTCTTGCATGGCAAGAATCCATGAATCATATAATGATGCTTATTTTGGGTTTTTGGGTTTTTTAATTGAAATAAATGCTACATTAGTCATTTTATTTAGTTGATTTCTAATTTTTACAACCGACTTTATACTTTTTAGAATATTTTCCTTAGGATGGTCTTCAAAAAATTTGTTCTTTTATTTGTGTTTGAATTTTTGGTATTATTATTTTCATTATTGATAGTTTCATTATTTGTAATCTCGTTATTCTTACTAGGATTAGGATTTTCTTCCTCATCATTACTAGTATAAGTTACTTTAAAATTTTCATCAAATGGAACATACAAAGTTTCTTCAATAGTGCCAGTTCTAGTATTAAAAACTCTACAGGAGTAACTTCTACTTGAAAAACCAATAAATATACCTTTATCTGATTTAGCGTCAAATTTTATAAATTATCTTTTGTGTTTAGTATATTAAAAAAATTTAAATAAGATACTTTTGGCTTTTTATCAAAAAAATAATTCATAAAGTGTTTTCTTGGTTAATGATCTTATTAAAATTCTATTCAAAATATGACATGCTATAGTAATTGCTTCAGCCTAAAAAAAATTTGGTAACTCACTATCATTTAACATAGTCCTAGCACATTCTTGTATAGTTCTATTTTAACGTTCTATAACTCCATTTCATTGAGGAGTTCTAGGAAAAAAACGTTATGTGTAATTCCTTTCGTACTACAAAAAGTTTCAAAATTTTCGTTCTTGAATTCTCCTCCATGATCGCTCCTTATCATTTTAATTTTAGTTGACTTTTGATTTTGAATTTCCTTAGTGTAAATTTTAATATTTCAAATGCCTCACTTTTATGTTTTAGAAATATTGTCCAAGTGTACCTTGAAAAGTCATCCACTATTAAAAAAACATACCTATTATGATTTATTAATTGTACTTGTAATGGTCCAAAAAGGTCTAGGTGAAGAAGTTCTAAGGGATGTGTAGTTGAAATCATATCTTTTGATTTAAATGAACTTTTGAAGTTTTCTATGTTGACAAGCATCACATAGGTTATTCACTCTAAAAATCATTTTTGGAAGTCCTCTAACAAATTCATATCTAACTGCTTTGGATAAATGTTTAAAATTTAAATGACCAAATCATTTGTGCCAAATCCAAAGGTCACTAGATTCGACCAAAAGACAGAGATTATCATTAGACACCTTCATACTCAAAATGTAAATGTTACATTTCCTAACTCCTTCAAAAATAATTCCAGTCTCATTATCCTCGAAGTAGCAAATGTCGTTTTCAAACTTGATTTTGAAACTCTTATCACATAGTTCACTAGTACTATGTAGAGTATATTTTAAATTCCTAACTAGCAAAACATTAAAAACAATAGAAGTTTTAGAGTTACCGATGTTGGTGATGCCAATGACGTATCCTTTTGAGTTATCTGCAAAGTTAACCGTTCTTCCATCTTTGTAATCAGTGTCCTTTAAGATTTTCGAATTTCCAGTTATATGTCTTGAGCAACCACTATCTAGCATCTATTTGTCCTTCTTTGTTTGTGATGTATGGTTATCAGATGTCTATTCGCTATCTACCATATAACATACCCGTTCCTACAATTTTACTTCATACACTTTCATATTATAAGTGACTTTTCAGTATTATTAGTTCCAAATCTATTTGAAGGTAACATACAAATTTTAAAACTTTGTTTTTCTACAAAAGTGTTAACTACTATTGTTACTAGCCATTTATAATTTCCAAAATTCAAATAATGAGTTTTTAAAAAACTAATGCTCTAATACCAAATGTGGTAAACAGTAGTGTGAATGGATCTTAAGGCTACTTTAACACTGGAGGAGGTGAATAGTATTTTAAAACTTATATAGAACTTTTCTAAATACTTCAAAATTTAAATCCAAACATAGATAGTCAACACAGATATATATTAACCGACTGTCATATATATATATATATTATATATATAGTAAAAATAAAGTAAAATAAAGGAGACAATCAAACCAGAATACAATCTTAATTTCAAGACAACAAGGTAAGCCCTTCTAACTTTTCGAGCTTAGGGTAGACTCTCTTGACTTAATCGGGCAACAAAATCACCCACCTGATTAAAATGGGCTACAAGAACATACACTTGATTTGAATGGGCAATAAGCGCACCCACACTAACAATAGTAGTGAGTTGTTGATTCCAAATACAAATAGTTATACTTTGGATACATAATATCCTATAGCCCTTTGGTAGCATTTTAATTTGTGAATTGATGAGAGAATACTTGCAAATCAGCGAGTAGATTGTAGAGAATGAATGTAGTAAAGTAGAGGTTGAAATTGAATGAATTTGAAAGGTATAGAAAGTGGATTTTGCAAAATATATTGAGAATTTAGAGTAAGAAGAAGATAAAGAAAGTAGTTAGAAAAATCCATTTTCTAGTCCCCTTCATATAGTGTTTGAAGGGACATGTGTATTTATGAAGAGATTGACCCAAATATCACAACTGTTCAAAATTTAAAAAACATCACTTCAACGGTACAAGTGTCGACATACATGGGTTGGGTATGTCAACATACTCATGTATTTTAAAAAACAAAAATTCTTTTAAGATGTTTCAAAATTTGGGATATTTGTAAGATCATTTAAACATAGTTTTAAATACTTTTAACATATAAAACTTTTTATAAAATATTTGTAAAAATATATTTGGAAAATAATATTTTAATAGTAAAATGAATATTTAAAGAAAAGAAAGTTGCTATTTAAGGACTTTAACAAATTAATTGAATGTCTATTAACTATAATTTATAGTCTTAAACTCTTCATGTCTTTATCTTTAAATTCATGAGTCTTCAATTATCTTGATTATCTCTGAATCTTGTTGTTTAGCATTTTTATCGATCAGTCTTCAAATTATCCTATACTTATATAAACTTATGTCATATCCTATAAATATTTTATACAACTTGGAAAAATATTAGTACTGTATTTATATGGTTGTTGTTGTCAAAATCAATATATGTGGTATTAACAAAATCCATAGGCATTGAATCCCACTTCTAACTCGGTACTTCCAAAGGTTCAAGTAAACTTTTCGACTTATGATGCTCAGCCTTCACTTGTTTATAGGTGAAGCACTTCTTCACACATTCTGCCATATCTCCCTTCATCCCTTCCCAAAAGAAACTCTCTTTATATCACGATACATCTTTGTGCCTCCGTGATGAATAATAAACTTCGACCGATGAAATTCTACCAAGACTTCCCTACAAAGATCCCCTACAATTGGAACACATGGTCTTCCTTTATTTCTAAGCCATCCCTTCGAGTCTATCTCAATTCTTTTAGGTCCTCAACATCTTCCTCCATCTCTAGCGCCCAATCCTTTCGGTAATTAGTGGGTCCTTCTTCTGCCTGTAGCAAACTTATTAACAAGTGCTGGACATACCTCCAAACTTACTGACATGCCCGGATCCCTACTCGATGCAGTATTATGCCTATAATGCACTCTGCAAGAGGCAAACATCTTCCATTCTTCAATCATGAATAACACACCAATCCGATGCTTCCATACGCAAAGCTTTGGCAACCTTATTTCCTTTTTCGGGTGTATATTCTATCCCGAAATCATATGCCGCCAAGAAATCCAGTCATCTCAAATGCCGCAGATTCCACTCCTTCTAAGAGAATAGATACATTAGGGATTTGTGATCCGTATACAACTTGAATCATTCTGCCAACACATAATATCTCCAAATCTTCATCACAAACACCACCACTGCAACTCTAAGTCATGAATCATATATCTAACCCTATGTAGCCTCAATTGCCATGATGCATAAGCTATCACTCATACTCTCTGCATCAACATTGCTACCAAGCCCATTCCACAAGCATCGGAATACACTACCAGATAATAGCTCCCCTCAAGCACAATCGACGTAGGAGCATTCGTCGATAACGTCTTTAACTCATGTAATGATTCTTCACATGTATCTATCCATGCGAACTTCTCGTTCTTTCTAGTCAACTTAGTCATATCTTTGATGGTTATACAGCTAATCCATTTTCTGAAATAATATGCCTAAGAAACTTAATCTCTTGTTTCCAAAAGTAGCATTTTGAAAACTTCGCCTTTAACTTATGTTTTCTTAATGTCTCCAATACCAATCTAAGATGGACTTCATGGTTTCTCTCATCTTTAGAATATACCAAGATATCATCAATGAAGACCAACAAATATCTATCCAACTAATTGTGAAAGATTCGGCTACAAAGAACGTTGGGCATTGGTCAGTCTAAACGGTATCACTAACCACTCATATCAACCATACCTTGTTCGAAACGTGGTCAATGGAATATTATCTTCTTCTACTCTTAGTTGATGGAAACCCGTTACCAGGTCTAGCTGCAAGAATACTTGAGCTGCACTCAACTGATCAAACAAGTCGTCTATCCTAGGCAAAGGATAACGATTCTTCACTATCAACTCATTCAGCTTTCAATAATGAATACACATTTGTCACTACAAAATTCAACTTGGTTAGTCTATAAACTAAGTCACCATAGCAAAATGCACTATCTACAGCATTATTCCATAGCGTTTTCGTTCTGTATGCTTTAAAAGCATATGAAATAAATAAAAATATAATTGTCAACGCTATGTTAGCAAAAGGCGGGAACAAAAATTTTAGGCAGTACTTGTTTATAATTCAATGTTATGCTCTATCTCCCTCTTTCACTTTGTCTCCCAAAAAAACAAAACAAGAATAAAACGGTTTCCCTATTCTCTAAAAAAACCCAAATCAAATCATGTCATCGTTCAAAAAACCCTAAATCAGGCCAAATTACCCAACGCAGTACCACACTCACCTCGTCTAATCACTCCAATTCAAAGAACTGCTGTCAGTAATATCTTATTAGCGCAAGTGATAACAATGATTTTCCTCTGCCTCCATCAAAATTATCATCAGAGTCCTCAACTGTGCGAATTGGCGATTCCGTGCTTTGAGTCTTCGACAAACCCTCCAGTGCGATTCTTTGCTTTAACGTTTCAACAAACCCACCATCTTTAGCCGATTCCGCCGCTTCCAGGCTTGGTTCCCATCAGCGGCGATGCTCTTCAGTGGTATGATTTTTTTTCCATTCCTATTCGAGATCAAGTTCTTTTAATGTGCTATGTTTATTGTATACTAAAAATTGATTGATTCACTCAAAGCCGATTTAGTTCCTTTTCAATTTTCCCACCGAAGAAAAAAAGGAACCGCTCAAATCAATCACCCAATGCCCCTTCGTTTCGTCACTCCAAGCTAATTTGTATGGGCTTGGAGTGGGAAGGTTGTTTACTTATTTATGTTTTGAGGTTCAAACATCTTGGAGCTTCTAAGTAGGAGGCTTTGGTAATTTGTATAGTACTTCTCATTATAAATTTCACATGGCACTCTATCCATGATTATGTATCATATTCCATGGTTTGCATTAAATGTTTAATTGCTTAATAACAGGTTGTTATTATTATGAAACTAGTGTTTAAAAATATGTTAGATATAGGTACATCTAAATTTTGTCTAGATGTCTTCCCCTTATAAAATTTACTTTGGGATGGGTAGGATCACCTTAGTAGAATGTAGTTTATTGGTTGGTTCGACCATGGGGTTCAAGTTGATGATTGGACTTTCTTTGATGTTTTGTGTATCACTTTATGTTATTTTATATCTGCTTGATCCTTATTTGTCACCATATCGATGCACGATTGCTTGTTATTTATCTGAGATATAACACATCATGTTTCATGCTTTATAATGTAGTGTAACATCATGATGAGGGAGTTATGTTACAGTGGTTTAAAAGAGAAGATTTAGGCGTATATGGGTGTGACAGGTACCTGTACTTATGTGATTTACATAAGTTGTAAATGAAACAATATTTTGAGTTTTTCCGTGTTTCTGTGATAGTTCGTCCATTTGGTAAATGATGGTACTATAGAACCTTTTAGTAGAATAGTTTAGAATAGTGGTTTCATTGTTGTAATTTCGTGTTCTAGCGCACCTTTTAAGCAGAGGTCTTCACTAGTCATGGTATCATGCCACATTGCACCTTAGAAGTAAGGATCCCCAATGGTAGCGATCTCGTGTCACACGCACATTTGTTGCACAATTCCACAAAAATTGAAATTGTAGCTTCATGCTACATCATACAAACACTTTTAGAACACTTTTAGAACATGAGTCTCCACCGGTCACAATTTTATGTCACAGTGCGCCTTTGAAGCAAAGCTTTTCACTAGTCATGGCTTCGGCCACTTCATAAATTTTTGAAACACAAGAATAATTATTGGCAAGCTCATATTTTTAGTGTTTGTTTTTTGCAACTTTCTATTTTTTTAGTAAGTTGATAATTCTGAAAGTTCATATTTTTTGGCAATTTCGTATCCATGGTTAATTTGTATTTTTGGAAAACGTGTTTTTTAGTATCTCTTATATTACATTAAGAGAGGCCGAGAGAGAATGTAAAGCAGTCCAAGAAAATGAAGCTTGTAAGCCGTGGAGAAAATAAAAGTAAAACTGTAGATTTTAAACCAAGATCACATCCACAAAAAACTGAAATGTTTATGAATACTATTTAGTTCAAACATACATAGATGTGTGTGTATCTATATGTATGTATATTTTATGATATAGTATTCATTTTATACCAAAATACTAGTAATAATAAATCAAAATGGTGAACTTTTATGAAATAGTTGCACTTCTATCCAGTCAACCACATCTCTGCAATTGTCTAATACATAGTCTACTTGTATGCAGACCTATTTTGAAATCCTCGATAAACATATATAGTATTTTCCGATTATTATTTCAACTTAATAATAATTTAGCAGCTGCTTCTGGCTAGATATAACAACTATTGAATTGCCAAATGATTTTTGTATAGGTGTAAAAGAGTCAAGCGCAAGAGGGCAAAAGAAATAAGAGAAAGCAAAAGTGGAACAAGTTGAATTGGTAAAAGAAACAACTGATATTGGGAAGAAGCAGCCTGGCCTATTGGAGCTCTCTAAAAATCTCCCTATTGGATGGTAGGTTTGCTTCATTATCGCTTTTTACTAGGATGAATCCGTGCTTCGCACATGGTGTCTTCAGCCATAAATAAGGTTAGTTGAGTTCTGGAAATTTAGTTGCACGTAATTATGTGTTTCCAGGAAATACAAGTGACAGTTTAGAGTCTTTAGACTCACATATTGATTTTGAAATTAGTATGCAATCCCTTTGCATGAGACCTGTTATAAGCTTCAGAATTTTTTGAGAGTTGAAACTTCTCTTGTGGATTATGTCTACTATATTCTAAATGCACAACCAGAACACAAGTAAGGAATAATATTTTTCTTTGCAAAATAATAATTACCCTCCCCTTGATTAAACTTCTGAAAAAATTGTTGTCTAACCTACATATATCTATATTTTCAATGATCATATGCTATCTCCTAAGCATTTTACATTGTAGCAGTAGACACAAATAAAATTTTGAACTTTAGAGCTTATGTTAATTCGCTTATGTTTAAATGCTTGTGAGTTTAGTATCATCAATTTTGTATTTTGTTTTCCTGTATTCAATTTAGTGCATGCACATATCATAATGAATTTGATGCAACTTGTTATCTAATTTACTAATTGAACATATATCAAGCAATATTTTTTTCTTTCCTAGCAGCTGGCATAGCGTATTTCAAAAAATAGATTTAAGCCGCACGATGTGGGTGGAACGGGGGAAATAGTTGCTGATGGAAGTGGGACACCAACTAATTCAAATGTATTAGCCTATTTCGTTCCATTGGGGAAAAATAGAGTTAAAGTTTGGGTAGATGTAGTAAATATTCCAAATTCACTTCTATGGAGATAATCATTAAAGCTTGAATTCATTGAAGATTCCATTGGCTTTATAGTAGCTCGACCTGCCACGAATGTTGTAATTGAATCAAGTTATAATAAGTGCAATTTATTAATCTTTAGATATGTATAAACTTAGTTGATAAAAATAGTTGAATTTTTTATTTAGTTTTGGTTGTTCTACTTCTTATATATAGGTAATTATTGATTAAAGATGTTGATTGGTAATGAAGAAGACTATTTTGGATATTAGGATGTTTGTAAGTATTTCTTTGTCTCCTTTTTTGTTTAGTCCTTACCGTTTGAATAATATCGTTTACCACGTGAGTGGCAGTAAGGAAATAGTTATTCATTGTTAACACAAGTTCGCTATGTATTTCGTTTGTGAATCACATTTTGGTACAACCAAAAACTCTCCTTAGCTCTTCTACCATAAAATATATACAAAAGATGTTTAAACTTATTTCAAAACCATCGATAATGCTACTGTTGTGTACATTTTGGCACTCCAATAAATCCATTTCATGTTGCCACATGGTAAAACTGTTCCACACTCAACCTCAATATCAGTGATGTAGATTTTCTTTGCGTTACTTATAATTCATCATAAAATGTTCTATTTGAAGATGATAAGTAATTTTTACTTTTTAATATAATAAAAGGATGATACTTGTCCATAGTAGTATAATTTCATTTACAAAATGGCCTTTTCAAAGTTCTATTGTCATTTAAAAACAAAGAGACTGCTTTCAAACTCATATTCAACAACTGCAGATGTTTGTGCTCTAAAAAATATTAAAAAATACATTCAACTGTAAAATTATTAACTGATAATATACTAGGATCGTCTAACTTTCAGTTCCCTTAAATTTTGATTAATGTTCTTGCTTCTAGCAAAATTTTAGTCGAATATGTGCATAAAACTTATAAACGAACCTTATCACCAAAATCTGAAGTTATCAAATTCTTTAGACTATGGTACGGATAATAATATATCTGCATATGCTTATTTCTTTAAGATAGCGAGTATTTGTATCCATCGATGCTAGAAATTGCCATATTTATCGACCCAGTTGACAAACTATAAATCTGAAATACCAAATAATGAAATTAGATCCAAAATAAAACCATTTCAATATCAATCTTTAAGAAATAAGGGAGATAAGAAATATGATAATAATATATTGCAACTATTGCTACTCATAAGGCACACCATTTCCTTAGACTTATCTCAATGTATTAACAAAAAATTTGTATTAAACATAAAAAATTGCAAATATGATAAACCTGATAATACTTGTATCATAGATTGGAAAAACTGATAAAACAACTGTGTGCACAATGATTTGCTATCTAAGCACTTTGCTGCATAACTATTAAACAAAATAGTAAAAAATTTGCATAATTTTGGTAGGACCAACTTACAACGAAATGAATTTCTAAACAATTTGTATATTTTTTGGCGACACTAACCTGTAAAAATAACTTATGACATCGAAGAGTTTGCAATTTCAAATTCCAATTTCTATAAGTGAATTTGTGTGATAAACCAACATAATACGTAAACTTGATTCTATGTGAGTTTATGTTTAGCTTGCAATATGTCTACATATCAAGGTTCTAATGGTAGTGGTGCTTATAAACTATTTAATATAATTATATTATACGTGCTTGAACATTTAAACACTCTTTACTATTGGCGAAGAAAATGATGTTCAATTGTTTTCTCAATTCATTTCAAGTTAGCATTTGTAGCTCTCTAACCCATGTCAGTATGGTGAAATCAAACTAGTGCACATGTTAGCAAAGTATTATAGAAAACATAGTAATACAGAGAATATGAAATTGCATGTTACTTAATTTAAGGGTTAGATTTGACTACTGGTTATGCTAGTTGAACTTGTAAAGATCCATGGTTGGAGTAGTAGAATCACAAGCTATTGTAATCCCTTATTTCCTACTGGCTAATGCTTCCTAGTTGACTTGCTACTTGCAATTTTGTTATTTAAAGTATAACAAAACCACTTTTTGATTGACTTATACTTAAAGTTTGCCTTTATTGAAACATGGAAATAAGTGGTATTTGAAACACTATCATCGCTCTGGAAAATTTCAAGGTGTTGATTCAATTAGTAGATATGCTACATTATTAGGACCTTATTACAAGCTTTGTGAACTAAAAGATTGCACAGACACGTGATATATTCATAGGTTGTCCAAGTAATTCAAAGGTATATTTCAATTTTTATTATGTACAAAACGAGACCAATTATGTTTCTCCAAGCAAGGATTTCATAGAGGGATTTGCGTGCTTGTTATGCTGCAAGTAATAAATATAAAGTTAAATTGGTAGGCTTACTATTTGCATCTTTGATTTATTATAAAATTCTCTATTTTGATTTTCAGAGCTAAATTCACATGTCTATTATGCTTATGGAAAGCTTAATAATGGTTTGCAAATATAAATATGATCCATTATTTTCATGTGCTACGTTAATTTTTTCATGTTATAGTTCATAAATGGTAATGGCTTCAAGGAAATTGTTATTTACTTATGTACGGCCTGGCATAATTAATGTTCAGATGTTATAGGCACGTATATTAAATCGTTCATCATTAACGAATATAAATGCACTAGAATAGTAGAAGTCTATGTCATTATAGAAATAACAAATAAATCAAAGAAAAATGACATTTATTGCTGATATTTTGTGTAAGATGAACATTTTGAAAGTAAACCAATACTTAAAGAACTGCTTGCATATATCTACAGATTTAGCAAGGCAGTTGTTGTGATTGTTGAAAATGCTCAAAGTACACTGTATGAACATGTAAGTATGTATTTTTTTGTTTCTTGAACTTCTGTTAGTAAAATATCCAAGACCGTCCATTTATCATTCTTATTAGTGCTACATAATTATTTAAATTATAAATGCTAGGAACAACAAAGTCTTATTTTAATTACATTCATTTCGTTGATGTTTGGCTTTAGAAAAATTTTCCCAAGTCCACCAATATATGTTACATTGAAAATTGTGACACTAGATATAAAGGTATTTAGTTTACTACTGCTTGTAAAAAGGTTTAGTTCTGTTGTCTCTAATGTTTTGATAATTTCTTATGGTCTTACACAACCTGTGTTACTTAATCCTTATTCAACATGTTTGGCATCAACCAAATCAAAGGATCTTTTCCATTATTCTAGATGTTAACTGCAGTAACTTAAGGCTAATCTATGTTATTTAGGCTCTTGCAAAAAACTCACCACATTTTTATATATGTAGTTAAGATAGTGGCTGCTAATCAAATATTTCCGTTTTCCAAAATTGTGTTAATTTGGACTTGGTAGGAAACAAGAAATTTTTTACCTTTTTCCTTTTACTTTGACCATGTATTTTAGCTTTTGTCTGATTAATGTAAAAGATGTATATTTCACTTACATACAAAACCAAATCAAGGGATTAGCTTAAGCTTTTCTGATAATATAAATGTGTGCTTATATTGTATAATTATGATTATAGGCCATCATAATAACTGATGCTATATATTGCGAGTTTTCATGTATTTATATCTTATATTAATTATTTGTTTGTCTAGATGCAGGAAAATAATGAATTAAAGAAGTTGCTGCATAAAAGATTTTTGCAAAGCTGATTACTTCATATGGGTTTTTACATTTTTCGAGCTCATGGTTTTGATTTGGATAGTCTTGTATTTTGTCTCAAGGAATTAATGGTAATCATGTACTCTTTTATGATCACTTAAAATATTTGTTATTGAAATATTATCCAAATATTATATGTAGGAACGGTGTAAATTTGATTATATTTAATATTTTATGTTTATTTTGTTATCAAATATGTTGTGTTTTGGCTTTATTCAGTTATATGTGAAAAGATATTTCATGTATATGTGTGAAATGCTACAATATAGTACAGAATGAATAAATGGATGATAGGACAGAGATTCTATCAAAAAACTAAAAACATTATACAAGTTTTATAGTGTTTCATAAGCGCAACAGATTGGTACACCAACTATAAGATAGCAAAGCAAGAAGTGCTAGGGAAACCCTTTTATAGCCTTTTATTTATTTTCATATTATTTGATATTCTATAGCATTTATCCTCAATAGCATACCAGAAACTCTACAAAAAGTAAATCTTCCATAGCGTTTACATTAGTGCTGTTATAATTTTTAATCAACTATAGCATGTTGTTAATTAGCGTTCACTAAAATGCTATGAAATGTTTCTATAGCATTTTTCAAATGCTATCAATAGTCCATTATGTTGTCGTGAGTCTTTGGTTCAATAAGAACATTTACTATTAACCGTGCTACTTTGGCAAGAGATTTGAATTTGAATTTACCAAAGTTGACTGTGATACTAACCCCATATAATTGAGGAGATGAATTCTCTATTAAATGGTGTTTCAATTCTAATGCTTCAACTCAGACCCAACTATAGCCGTTCAATGGATGTCATGCCACGATTTATTTATAATCAAAGTGGAGTGTCCATATTGAAGTTCCTTAGTATTCTCAAGTTGATGGAACTATGTAACATCGTCATCTCGAGATTCCATGTTTGACCTTGTTTATATTTACCAACAGAAAATTCTCGAGTGAGTCATTCCATAATAATCAAATAACTATCAGTACGTAACCCCTTGTTGCCCTCAGCAGCCATGAGTAATGCACTGCCTAACATTTAGAGAGTGTACACACTCTAGTCTAAACGGATGTATCGATATCCCATCTCAAAACATCTTGACTTTGAATATTTACAATAATATGTTGTTTTTGGTGTGGTAAATTTCCGGTGACTACAACATATTGTAATTACTATCAATAACATCATTTAAGGATTTTTTTATTTAATGTACTTCTAATTAATTACTTAATTAATTATATACAATATAACAAGTATATAATAGAAAAAACACCTTTTATTTTTAACAGGATTGGTTACCGAGTTAGATATATATGACAAATTACATAATTGCCCTTAGGGCAAACCCCTAACTCTATCACTCCACACTCAAATTAGGGTCATACTTCAATAACTCTACTAGTAGTCTCAGCTAACCACCTATGACTCCTACCATCCCTACCACTTTGATAACCTCAATGAGTCATCCGTCCTCCATGGCTATCTACGCTCTCTTTGCCTTCATACAATTCATTCCTTTCAACCGATGTGGTGAATATTATAGGATAAAGATGGAGAGAATATCTGAATGAAAGATACTTTATATTATTTAATATGTATTTTTTCATTTGATACAAACATAAAACATCACCTTATTTATATTAGTGGCATCAACCAAATAATGGTTAGGATTTTTCCATCACAACTTCAGTCTATGGGTTATAATTAACTTACCATAATTTTCTCCACATGTCCAGACTTACCCTTATCTTCTGCACAATTTTATGGACTTATCTAGAAAAACTTTCTAAATAAGACTTCTTTGGAACATATTTCAAGGAATTAAGCTTATTACATCAAACAATTAAGACCAAAACCAAAGATCCAAAATCAGGTAAATATTTCAATACCCTTCCTCTTAAATTTGATTTTGCTAATCCAAGAAAACTTCTCAACTTGGCAAAATTTTCATGCTTTAGAGGCTTGGTGAAGATATTAGCAATTTGATCGTGCATCTTCATGTACGCTAGTTGCACATCCTTTTCAATGCCACATTCCTTAATATAGTAATAGAATTTATCAAAGTGCTTGCTTTGATCATGGAAAAATGGGTTTTTGTCCAAAGCAATTGCTGACTTATTATCCACTTAAATCTCGGTATGCTCCTCTTATGGAAAATTCAACTCCTTTACCGGGTTTTGTAATCAAATTACATGACAAATATATGAAGTAGCGGCAACGTACTCCGCTTCTCTTGTAGAAAGAGTGACAATCGACTCATTCTTTGACATTTGTGTGAAGGCCCTGTCTCCCATGTAGAACAGGAAACCCTTGTGCTTTTTCGATCATCCATATCTCCACTCCAACCGCTGTCACTATATCCAACAAGCTCGTAATTATCAGAAACAGAGCAGTACAAGCCAAAGTTTGTTATCATTTTAATAGAGAATGGCTGAATTTGTTTCTATATGTTTATCATGCCAAAAGATAAAGGCTAAGCAAGAGAAGCCCGGAGGGTTGTTACTACCTTTAGGGATTCTGACCTGGAAATGAGAGCATATATCGATAGACTTCATAGATGGGTTGCCTAGGAGCCAAAGAGGAAATGAAGCAATTTAGGTCATAGTCGATAGGCTCTCTAAATGTGACCATTTTGTGTTCGTTAGGAGCAATAGGACAACAACATTGCTAGCACAGATTTATATCAAGGAAGTGGTTCGAATTTATGAAATCTCGATTAGCACCGTTAGTGATAGGGACCTCTTATTTACTAGCAAATTTTGGAGGAGTTTGGAAGTAGCTTTGAAAACTTTGTTGAATCTTAGCATTGCTTACCACCCACAGGCTAATGGACAAATTAAAAGGGTGAATAGGATCTTGGAGGATTTGATGAGAGCTTGCATCTTGGACTTCAGAGGACAATGGGAGCAACACCTATCTTTGTCGAATTCGCTTATAATAATAGTCACCAAGCGACGATTGGTATGGCACCCTATGTAGCGCTTTATGGGAGGTCATGCAAAATCGCTAAATTGTTGGTGGAAAACCACTGACAAAATTCAACTTGGACCAGATTTAACTTGTAAAACTTTGGAAAAGGTAGAATTGAACAGGTAACATACGTAGACAACGCAAGACTGCTAGAAATCCTATGCAGATAAGAGAAGATAGGAATTCGAGTTCGTGGTTGGGGTTATGGCTTGTCAAAGTTTCTCTTCTTCGGAAAGTTGTGGGATTTGAAAAATCGGGAAAGTTGACAGCAAGATTTGTTGGACTTATTCGAATTTTGGAAAGAATAGGAAAACTTGCTTACTGCATAGTGCTATCGAATAAATTAGTGAGAGTCTATGACGTTTTTTCGCACTTATGGAAATGCCTTCATAGCATAGCCACTGTGGTAAAGCCTATCAGTTAAGGGAAATTGAGACGAAGTCGAAACCATCCCATGCCACTGCATGCATTATGGAGCACGGAACTAGGAAGCTCCGTAATAAAGAAATTAGGTTGGTTCGAGTACAATGGGAAGACAACCTGGCGAAAAGCACATGGGAAATTGAAGAGAAAATGAGGACTTCTCATCCTAAGCTTTTCACTGGTAAACTTTTCTCTTAAAATTTAGGTTTTGTTGCATCGTGGTTACTAGATTGAATGATAGGAGATAGTTGCTACACTCTTCACTATCAATTTTTGCACTCATATAGAAATTTAATGCATGTTTAGGATGTTTTGCATACATACTTATATGTCACGATCATGCACTCACGCTATGGTTGAACTTACCTATAGTATCTCTACACATATAATCACATTGGATTTTTGGTTGACTAGATAGATGTGTTGATAACTTAGTTGTATAACATGGATGTTCTTTTTCTTGCGTTACGTTGTCCCTCCTTGAAAAATTTCGAGGACAAAATTCTTTTTAGGAGGGAGAGTGTAACACCCTATAAAAATTAATAAGAAACAATAAGTTAAGTTAACTAATTAAATAAGATAAGACTAAAAATGAAAATTTTGTAAAAGTTGGAATTTGGCCATGAAATTTATACCATTGCGTTCGGGTGATTTTCTGATCAATTGCATATATAATGTTTTGAAAACGGGGCACAAATGGAAAAGTTATGGACTTTTGAAGTTTTGAGTTTAAACTAATTGAAATAGATTTCAAGTTAAAATTAATAATTAATTCCAAAATTTGAAATTCAAAAATTAACGGTAATCGGACTTGGGAATTGCATAAACGTTAGAAATAACGTTAACGTTAAAAGGATTAAATGATGAATTAAATAAAACTTAATGGAACAGAATCAAAATGTTCCCAAAATAGGATCACCCGTCGACCACCTACATGGGCCGCCGGTCAACCGCTGGCGGTCGACTAGTAGTGTAGGGTCGGTCGACCGGTCCCTGTGTATGGCGGTTAGGGTTTTGTGCAAATGAACGTACCGAATTTTATTATTTTTAAACAACTTAAATCCGACGATTCTGGTGCATTCCAATTGCTATAAATAAGTGTCTAGCCCTCTCACTTTTATTCACAAATTATTTTGGAAACCTAGCGAGGCTCTGTCGATCTCTTTCCTCGAAGATTTAGAATAATACTTTTAGGGTTTTAGGTAAGGATTTTAGACATTTCTTATTCAATTTCTAATCCTTTCCTCCTATAATCCCTAAATTTCTGAATCTAATTCATATACAATACCGTTGTTGTATATTTCTAAAAGGCGAGATCTGTAAGAGGTTAAAGTAGGTGTATCAAAATCAAAAAAAGTAAGAGCTAAGGATTGATTGTGAGTGGAAATCTTAGTTTTTCCTATTTTAGTAATTGTATAGTATAAATTGGATCGGATATATACCTTCCGAGAATTTTGTTTATGCAAACATCACACTAAAATCATAAAATTCTCCTAAAACGAAATGTCAGTTCTTAAGTTTGAATCCCAATATTTTATATTAAACTAATAGAATTTTGTAAATATTGCAATTTAATGTTTTTCTATTCCACTTCTTATCTTTTTCTTTGGATCCGATTAAGTTTTGAAAAGAATAAATTAGGATATAACGTGTAAGGTACATATTCTTTTGTTCTTAGTTTGCACCACCTATTTCCATAATTTAGATAGAAATTTCCTTTTTTAGTTTTATACAAAGAAGTCGAATAGAGCATGAAAGTATTCAAACTGTAAGTTTTAATTAATGACTGATTCCACTATTTTGGTATAAAATATGTTAGTTATGGATTCTATTTTATACAAGTCCATTGATTGAATTGTGATATTGAGTATATGGTATTGATATGGAATTGAACTTATATATATTTGAAATTTTGACATTTAAATGTTAGTTTAGGGTGCAATCTTTGCATGCTTATGTTAAGCGCATATATATATATATATTAGCATAAATAACGTACAATTATAATGTATTAATTACGCAGTTAATATAATATTAATTATCATTAAATCCCCCTTAGGAAAGTAATTAATTATAAAGGCGAAATAAGAGTTTTTCTTATAAGGCCTTGGTATGAAATGCGGCGAGATGTGAGATAATATATTAAGAGAGTGTTTTAGATTATGACTAAGTTATAGAGATGCGAGGTCAGTCAAAAGCACACAGAAGTCTACCCAGTTAATCTGGATACCAGCAGTGTGAATTTGAAGTTGATGTGAGATATCTTCTATAATAAGTAACCACAGAGGACACAATATTAGTCCTAATTCTATAAGGTAAACCTACCTAGTTAATCTGGCTATCAGTACCTACGAATAGTCAGACTAATGTGAGATGTCATAGTTATGTTATGGGTCATAATTCGAAGGACTAGCTTCGAAGGTGGTAAATGGCTGGTTGAGGGCCCACCTCTTCCCTATGTATGAAGTATTAAATGGCCAGAGTTAATGGTTAGGCACGATAGAGGATATCTCGAGAAGGGTCCGCTTTAGGGTTGAAGTAGTAAGAGGCCTGAAGAGATTCCGTGCAATGTCAGCTAGATAGAACCGGAAAGGAGTCTTCTTTGGGATAGGTAGTAAATGATAGGGGCCTGCCTTAAATAAGGTATAAATGGTCAGAGTCTGTCTAGTTCCCGTTAAAAAGGTATTAAGTGGATAAGGTGCTATCTCTTACATTGTTATGACATTATTGACGATGGATACGGGTTATTGGGTTGGACTGGGAAAGCCTTAGGGCTTACGGCCAAAAACTTATAATTTGGTTAAGATATGTTAGACATATTCTTATTTAAATGATACAGCCCAAGTACTATTATAGAAATGCTCGAGATTTTATTCACTGGACATTGTTGTTCCGACTCCCTCCTCAGTACAACACAGGATAGAGATGTATGCAGATTTTCGAAGGCGATGGTGGAGACGCAGACTTGTGGTAATTGTTTAGCTATTTATGTTATTTTTCTATTTTAGATATACCCATTGGAATATTGTGTATTTTCATATTGTACCATGGATATTTAGGTTGTTGCTATTGTTGTTGTTGTTGTTTTGATAGTTTGAACTTCTAAATAAAAAAGGCACTGTTTTGTTATTATATTTTAGCCTTCCGCTATGAGTTTCTGAATCAGTAAATAAATAACTATATGTTTTGTTCTTTATACTAACCAACAGCCAGCTTTGAAATGAGTTTAAGTTTTATGGGCCTTTTCTATGTCAGAATTTAGGCCCGTTTCGATGCGGGTTGTTACAAGCACTTTTTAGCAGGCCAGTTTATACCAACCCAAACTCAGTCTAACTCCAAGCCAGCCCGTCTACTCTGCAACCTTCAAGGTCTAGTGCCGGCCGACTCAACTAAAGGCAACCTCAATAGCCAACTCCCCAAGCAACACCCGACTCAAGTGAGACCCATCTTTGGTCCAGATTCATCACAGCCCACCCTCTACTAGCCCAAAGCAGCCCATCTAGTCATCCTACACCCGGTTGGATAGATTCCTTACAATGTAGTCATAAGCAATATTTAACTTTCTTTAGCAGACATCAGCAGCAAGCGACAGGCAACCATATCTCTAAAGAAGCTACCTATCCGTCTTTCCTCATAAATATGAAAAAGTAAATTATGATTCATACAGTCGGCCATACTTGGTACAGTATCAGATCTTCCTAAAACATGCATATTCATGTAGCACGCCGTTGGCATTGAATGTGAATTAAATGCCAAATATAAGCCTGATACTAAGGGATAATTGATATGTTTCTCAGTCACACATTCCACACCACCTTTATAGTTGTCTTCCATCAGCTCATGCGACAAAATCAATGGCCAGGCATGCTTCTCACCTGATTTCCTATGCGATCTCAGCCATCCATCATCAATTTCAACTACTATAAATATCCATTGTCATGCAACATGAAAGGAGTTGAACATTGATTTTTATTCTCGGAATACACATTTCTAGCAAGCAAATCCTCTATACGCTCCTAAGATTAGCAACCTTTTTAGTCTTTAGTGTAATTTCATGTTATTTTCTTGTAATTCCTTGTGATTATAAGAGAAAAACATACTAAGAGATCACCGTAGTGGACGTAGGCATGCTTAGCTGAACCACCCTTCATCTTGGTGTCATTTAATTTAATTTGCTTATTGGTCTCCTCATTTTACATTTAAGCCTAGCGTTAGCAAGTAACCTTCGCTTTTAAAAATGCATTACTCTAATTCTAAGATTGACTAATTTATTGGTCAATATTTTAACGCTAGAAGGAGGTCTCTCCTTGAAGCTCTCATCTTTAATTACTTTTCTTTTCTACAAAAAATCTATTCTAAGTTCTCGTTATGGATCCGGCTGTTGAAAATGATGGTAACAACTCCAATGACCATGAAATCAATGGCAATACCATCTCCACTATAACTGCTGAAAATGGAGGCAACAGCTACAATGATTGTGAAACCAATGGCAATACCATATATAGTGTTATTTGCCTCATTCCTGCGCTTGGTAATGATATGTGGCATAGCATGTTACAAGGGTTAATGAGTGTGGGCACTTTAGCCCACTAAGTGAATACTTTAAGGGACAGGTTGGACACTCAAACTACTATATATTTTGCTCGATTGTCTCCTCCAACAGTCGATCTGAATCTTCCTCAACCCCCTCTTCATGGCGCTGACGACTACATGAACACACCTGAGGTCCAGGTTAGAGTGGTGCCTGAAACCCTACTCATGGATATTCATGCTTATCCAAGGATATATGCCGTGGGTGTGTCAAGTCATGTTATTGACATTGCCTTAAGAACCAAGAAATCGTCGTTCCCCTTTATGGAATGACCATCTGCTTTTAGGCATCTATGGGCAATAGATAGGAATCAAGACTTGAGATTTGAATGTCTCTGTTGTGGTACTTATGCAGCTGGCAGAGAGCATGCGGCTCCCTCGGCACACTCCAGATCTTATAAGGGTGTGCCTGGGCCTAGATCGAGAGAAGGGAGAGCCAAACATTCAAGGTTACCTTCTATGCATAGGGAGAGGAGGTTTCCCACTCCAGCTCATCATCTTCATTCTCTCTCCTATCATCAATCTCCCTCTCCATCGAGATGTCGGTTGAGCACATGTCTGGTCGTTGGCCAGACTGTCCCACAACTAATCGATGCTAGCCTCCGAGAAGAAATGAACATCCTTCGCCAATGGCTTAACAGATGCAAGCCCAGAATACTGGGGCAGAGCATTTTCAGATAGCGAGAATAGTAAGCCATTTTCTAAAGAAACCTTGAGCCCCTTTATTCATAGGCGGTATGCCTTACCGCCTATTGACAAATATGATGGGAGTGTTGATCCATCTGATCACGTCACCGCATTCAACTCCATTACCCATGCTGGTTATTTTCTTAGCCCAGCAAAGTGCCTACTCTTTCCCTCCACTCTTACAGGATCGGCCACCAACTGGTTCCTACATCTTCGGTGGGCATCATCCATTCTTGGGCCCAGCCATGTGCAGTTTTCAATAGCAGGTTCTTCACATCAAAGATCCATGTTATGATGGTTAGCGAGCCAGGAAACATTATACAAGGGCCGACCGAAAGCCTTTGGTCATATGTCAATAATTTTAATAAAGAATCCACCTAGGTGAGAAGTGTCGACATGAATAGGCTGGTCGTGGCCCTCCCTTGGGGGTTGGATTTAAATTTAGAATGTGGAAGGAGCCTCAAAAGCAGCTAGCTACGCCCCTGACTAATTCTATCAACGGGCGAATGACATAATAAGGATGGAGGATGTTGATCTCTTAGACATTGACAATGAAATCCAACGTACCACTCAAGTTGGTCCACGTGATAATACCGAACAACGAGGCAATGGTCAAAAAAACAATGCTAAGAGGCGAGCAAAGATCGACACCAAATACTAGTCCATGTATGCTAACTATTCTACTTTGAACATGGATATAGAGATGATATATTTCACTACCCGGGAATGGGTGCAATTCTAAAGACCAAACGCCACCAAGGGCAGAAGAAGGGAGGAATCTTGCGATAGCGACTAGTACCATCAAATAAACGACCATTCGATAATGAGTGTCAGGTGCGTAAAGATGAGACTGGAAGACTTTTTTGAGAAGTGATGCAGTTAGAGTTTGTTCGACATCAAGTAGAACAAAAAACAAACTGAAACGACTAGCCAACTCGACCACAACAACCCAACAACAATACCATGACAATACCTGACATCTTGACCATATGTGGAGGCTCGCATTTGGCTGAAAGCAAGCAAAGAGCATAGTCCTGTTATAGGGAGAAGTTGGTTCAGTTGGCAAGGTCTATTCCTTGGAGCACCGAGCGTCCAAAGCACCCAAGGCGGAATTAGACCAGGCGATCACTTTCACAATCAAGGACAAGGAAGAAACCTCTTACCCCTATCATGATCATGTGGTCAACGCTTTTGCAATGGCTAATTGAAATGTACATCTGGCCTACGTGTATGGGGAAAGCTCAGTCAATGTCATATTGAAGGCATACCTTTGAGGCCCTTAAACTTCATGCCTCCAGCCTTACCTCGTATGCCTTGACAATTTATGGCTTTATGGGGGTTGTGGGCATTGTACCTATGGTACCAACTCACCGATGGCAACATTTGGCTAAGAACCCCTTGCTGGAAAAATTTTGGTAAACTTTGTAGTAGCTGATTGTCCGTTTATATATAATCTTTTGATAGGACGACCGACAGTTGCGAATTGGACGCCATCGTCTCCTACAACCGACTCGTCGTGAAATTCCCTTTCTTGGGTGAGATCAGTGAGATCCAGGGTAATTAGTAGAAGGATAGGGAGTGTTATGGGTCCTCCCTCAAACAAGCAAAAAATGGTGTTCTCATGCTTCACAAAGGACTCGCAACACTCAACGGAGAATCACTCGAAAGAACCATCAAGTCGGTCAATGCTCTGCTTTAAGACAAAACCTCCTCCAACTTTAAATCCTTAACATAAATAGTTCCTCCTACCAGTATGACTGATGTGTATGTAAAAATGTATATTTTTACCCCCATATTTAATCTTCTTTTATTAAAATAAGTGAGCATATTAGGGTATTTTACACGTTTAAACCAAAATCTAAATTGTTTTCAAACCATCATTCATTCATCTTCATTTGGGGGAAAAACGGTAATTTTGTGTATGAATTAATTTTGAGAAAATTTATTTGCACATTTTTATTTTTATATGTAGGAAATTGAGTGCAAATTGGATAGAGCGTCATTGATATATGCAAGCACAAGTATTCGAGGCCAAAAGAATGTAGAAAAGAAAAGAAATAATGCAACATGGAGGAGCTCACATGCCCACTACTTAATGGACCATAATTAAAAGCACATATAATGTTAATGGGAATTAATTGATGCCCTAATAATTACTTGGAGGCTACACAATCTCAAGGGAAATTTTGGTAGTCCCCTAAAAATCGAATTAGGGTTTTAGGCATGTATAAATACCCTTTATGTTTCATGTAATGATTTTTCTTTTTTATGCATGTTGTAGCCATAAAATTAATGATAAATAATGTCTTTTTAATGGCTTCTTAGCCTTCTTCTTATTTTCTTTTGTTTATATGCTCTTTTCTCTTATGCCGTTTTATTTCATGCTCTTTTATGTTAGTTTATGTCTCTTTTATTTCATGTTAATAGTATAGATTTAATTCATGCAATTAGTTTAGATTTATTTTATGCAAGTAGTTAGTTGTCTTTTCTTTTGATTAGCTTTTATTTTCCTTATTTTTCATGCTAAAACCATTTTGTGTTGAGATAAATTCAATTATGAGATGCTAAACCCCTTCAATTTAGGGGTAATGAAACTCTCATGAATCATACTAAATCAACATAACATGGTTGCATTTGTAGTCTCTTGGTTTCTGCTTAATGGAAATTATGAATGATGGTAGTTTATATTTCTTTTTTTAGTGACTTTGATATTCTATGTTGACATCTCAAATAGGCTATGCTTAATCCAATATAAACATAAACTATTTGATCATTTGCCTAAGTGATTTTGATGATGAAAGTCAAACGAGAATCAAAATTTGATGATTTATGTTACTAGTTTATAGTAAATAGATCATGCTTAAAATAGATTTTATTTTTAATTTCATATCATTTTCATAAGAATTGACAAGTGGGTTTGAAAGGTGTGTTAGAGTTTGACAGTTTAAGTTATGCTAATTAATAGCACAAACAAACCATACTTATAATAAAAATATCAATCATTTCTACTTAAAATTTAAACGATAGATTATAGATGAATTTTGTATTGATTTATATGAATGATTGGAAGTGGATTTGCCTCTAAATTGCTCCTTAATCTCATAGTTTTATTCTCATTTACATTCTACTTTTAGTTCATTTTTCTACAATTTTAGTTAAATCTCCTCTTAATTTTTGGTAATTTGATTGAGTAATTTTAAAAATTAATTATTTCCTTGTGGATTGACCCATACTCGCATATGTACTACGATTGTACGTCGTACGCTTGCGGTTTTATAACGATATATTTTTGATGGTTTTCTAATCGATGGAAAATCCATCGTTTAATAATGGCAACCGGTGATGTGTCACCAAAGAGTACCCTCAAGCCTAGTAGTGCTCAGGGTCATGTCGGGACCGTCCTTGTCCCTGGAGATACAAATGCTGGTGGTGTGTCACCCGAGAGTCCCTCAAAGACAACATCACTTATGGTCATGCCAAGGCTGCCCTTTATAATGAAGACTATAATGGAAAGAATCCCATCTCTTTGATCACCCCCCCCAAAGATCAGCTGAGCTCATCACATCATGGAATGAGCAAATCATACCCCGCTGGCAAGCGGGGACATCCCATAAGCAACCCATTACCCTCTCATTGTCGATAGACTCATCTGTGAGAGCTAGGGCCAACATTAACACCTCGACTCGAGCACGGCCATTTATCTCGATCGAGGATGTCATATAGCATATTATTTATGCATTAGACCAGTGTGACTTAGAGGTAAACCCAGAACTTGATGATGACCCACTCGACCCTTACATAGGGTATTCAAACATTTAAGGCGGATAAACTACTCCCTTGGAATCAATATCTATATATTGTGCTAATACAAGAAAAGTTATTCAAATCAGCATAGAGCTTAGCCCAAAGATAGATATGGTCTGATCAGATTCCTATGGCAAATCAAAGACGTCTTCACATAGATCATGTTGATATGACCAATATTGATCCTAGGATCATTTGCCATGTACTTAACATTGATCCTAAGGGCACCCTTATCTGTCAATAACATTAACCAGTCAACCCAAAAGGTACCAAGCTCTTAAAGAAGAGGTAGAGAAGCTATAAGCCAATGGCTTCATTTGGAAGGCATAATATCCGATCTATGTAGCAAACCCGGTGCTGGTTAGAAAACCAAATGGGTCTTAGAGAACTTGCATCAACTTCTCTGACCTTAACAAAGTCTACCACAAAGATAGCTTCCCATTGACTCACATTGATCGGCTAGTGGATGTGACCAGTGGACATAAACTCCTTACTTTCACGGACGTTTACTTTGGGTATAATCAGATTGCCATGCACAGTCTGGAGCAGGAGCACACCTCCATCACAAATTTTGTCATGTACTACTATTGTTCCATGGCTTTTGGATTACAAAATGCAATCACCACTAATCATCATCTCGTCAACCAAATATTCTCTAAAAAGATCGGTTGGTCTATGAAGGCATATGTAGATGAAATGCTGGTAAAGTATGAAAAAATCCCGGGGGCATGTACAAAACCTAGTTGAGACTATCAACATACCGTGCCAATACAACATGAAATTGAACTTGAAGAAATGCTCTTTTGATGTCCGATCCGGTAAATTCCTTAGATATATTGTGAGCGCCAAGGGTATTGAAGCTAACCTCGACAAAATCCAAGCCATCCAAGGTATGCAAGTCCTCGGAAGCAAGTACAAAGCTTGAATGAGATGGTAGTAGCATTAATCAAGTTTATGTCAAAGGCAACCGACCGGTATCTCCCTTTCTTTGACCTCATTAAGCAGGGGAAGTCGTACTAAGGCAATTCAAGGAGGTGAAGCAACATTTGGCCACTCCTTCGGTACCATCTATGCTTGTCAATTAGGAGGATCTGTACGTGTATTCGATAGTGACTAACCACATGATTAGGATAACCTTAACTAAAGTAGATGAGAAGGTTCAACGACCGTTCTATGTCAACAAGAGGTTGTTAAGCCCAGAGATGAGATACACAAAGCTAAATAATCTTGCCTTTACCTGCTCATGGAAGCCCGAAAACTCTGGCTATACTTTCATGCTCATCCCTTAAAATTCCTGACTAACCAACCTTTGAAGCAAGTCCTTAGTCGACCCGAAACAACCACTATTGAGGTGCTCTGTCTATCTTGGGCAACATCACATCTCATTCCAACCTCGCACTTTTATCTATAGCTAGGATTTTGCAAATTTCATTGTCAAATGCAAACGCCTGGACATCGGCAAAGAAGTGACCATCACTAGCCAAAAAGTTTGGCGCCTATATATGGATAGGGAATCAAAAGAGAAAGGGGCAGGGGCCGGCATAATTCTTGTCACTCCCGAAAAGAAAGAGTTATGTTTTGTGGTCTGCTTGTCCTCTAAGGAATCCAATAATGAAGTCGAGTATAAACCTGTCCTTGCTGGCTTCGGGATGGAAAAAGAGTTACACATGGATTCCATTCATGTATTCGATGACTGGTTGTTAGTCGTCAATCAAATCGGCAAGCGCTTTCAATTCAGGGATAATACGTCGGCCTTTTATGTTGTTGAGGTTAAGAAGATAATCAACACGTTCACCAAGTTCAAAATAGAGCAGATATCTAGGGAACAGAACGCCATGGCCAATCAACTGGCCAAGGCAGCAAGCAACATAGCAGAAGTCACTCCTTGGGCCCCCATAGAGATTCGAGGCACCCCTTGTTACGAGCTGGGGCAACAATGATAGGAATAGATGCACTATCCATAGACAACTGGATGGTGTCCTTTATCAAGTATTTAACAAGTGAGGAACTTACTACCGACAACAAGGAAGCCAGGAAGATTCTCTACTCCCTACTAAACGATCGTAGATGGAAAGCTCTACAAACAGGGGTATTCCATGTCATTTCAATGGTGTGTACCTGAAGACGAAGCTGGTCAGATATTGGAAGAGTCGCATGAAGGGTTTTGTAGGGATTACATTGGATCAAAGTCTAGCAAAAAAGGCCACCCAATGAGATTACCATTGACCTACTATAATCATAGATTTTATGGACTTTGTCAACAAATGCAATCGGTATCAGCAATTCGCTAAGATCCCCAGGGTTGCTTCCACCCTCCTCACCTCTATGACTTCCCAATGATCGTTCGACACATGGGGAGTTACCTTGATACCAAAAATGCCTAATGTCAAGGGAAGGTACAATCATGAAATAGTCTGCCGTTTTGGCCTGCCAAAGAAGATCATCACTGAAAATGTCACTCAATTTGAGAGCAACCTCTTTCATGACTTCTGGTCAAAGAACGAGATCGAGAAGTGCTTCTTTTCCATTGCCTAACATCAAGCTAATAGACAAGTCGAGGCTATCAACCAAACCATCAAGTCAACCAACCATTCCTTGCAAAAGCTAAAGGAAATTATGTCGAAGAACCGCCGCTCGTTTTGTGGTCCTATCGCACTTCCAGTTGTACTTCAACCAACCATACTCTTTTCTTGCTTTCATATGGGTATGAAGTCATGCTAATCATAGAAGTAGACATTGCCTCACATTGGCATCTAACCTACGGGCCCAGGCAAAACAATGAGCTACTCAGGCTCGAACTTGACACTGTAGAAGAATGAAGTGTCGAAGACAAACTCCGTGCTGAAGCCTATAAGAGGAAGATAGCCATGCACTACAACTCAAGAGTGAAGCTCCTAGAATTCATTGTTAATGACCTAGTACTGTGCCTGGAGTTCTCAAATACAAAGAACATGGCAGAAGGATTTCTCAGCTCAAATTGTGAGGAGCTGTATATTATAAGTGATGTCTTGAAAAATGGTACTTACCACCGCTTTCACCTAGATGGAACCCACGTTCTCCGCACTTGGAATACGATGCATCTTAGGGCCTATCATATATAAGAGCTAGCTACAATTATAAGGTTGTGTAATACATCATTTGAAGAATACATCGAAGACTTTTGAGCCAACATCGTTCAACACATTCAACAAGGCTATCCAATAAGGATAAGTTGTTATGTGCTTATTACCCTATTTATGGACTGCCGACCCTTGTTTCCAAGGACTGCACGAGCCTTGGCTCCCTTCCTTACCTGTTATCTATCCAGTAAGGGTGAATTACCGTACTTTCACTTCCTTCCTTGGGGAGTACCAAGATGGCGGCTTCATCCAAGAGAACTTTCGAGCCAATGCTCAAGTTCGTGTCGGGACCGCTCGCCACCTCTATAGGCTACCCAGCGAGGATGAGTTATCATGTGCTCGTTACCTTGTTTGGGGACTGATGACCTTCATTGCCAAGGAAAAAGTGACCTTCATCTCCCTTCCTTTCCAGTCAGCTATGCACAAGGGTGAATTATCGTGCATTTACTTCCTTGTTGGGGACTGCCAAGCTATCCGGCAAGATTGAATCACCATACATTCACTTCCTTACTCAAGGACTGCCCAATGCCCTTTGAGTATAGGTGAGATGTCTATCCCATTCGTACATGGTGCATTAATGATTGGACAAGTGACTACAACGGTGTCATATTACTCGCTCATGATGTCGTCCATCCCTCTTGCTAGATGGGGCATTGTCGAGACCAGAGCTATTGTCTTGAGTGACGGCAAAGTCCGGCATCTGTAGTCCATCCAATAAAAATAAGTCGAGCTCAACATCAAGTGGCAGCATGTCACCTAGGAGAACCTTTGAGCCACTTAGTACCCAGGTTTAACGTATGACCGGACTCTCTAGCATACGCTCGCATCTAAGCCCACATGCTAGCTTGACATTATACACAAGTCACTCAAACTAAGTACATGGTTCCCTTGAATGGGTCGCTCTTACTCCTTGTCTAATTACCACACTAGCATTTTATCCATCTTATGTAAAGTATGTAAGCATCGACAAACATGGACTGTATCAACTACTCAACATATGCTACTCTACAATCTATGTATAGAGACAAGGATAGATAAAGCAGCAAAATACATAACAGATTTCACAACCAAAAATAATTTCATTCATCTACAAAATGAGGGGCATACAACCCTCCTTGCTAAGCATACAAAAAAAATAAAAACATTTACAATGCTCATTCACTATTCGATCGAGTCAAGGAGTCAATCTGCTCTCTGATCAAAACAAGCGGCAATGCTACCAAGCCATCTCCATCTCGGCAGCTAAATCAACCCATGCTGCTATGAGGGCCTCGGCATCAAGAAGGCGCATTGATATGGAAAAATCATAGTTTTCCCTGAACATGGTCTTCATCATGTTTATTAACTGGTTCTTCCATACGATCTCCTCTACCATCCGAGTAGCATCTACGTCGGTGGATGATCGACACTCGGTTGTATGCTAGGCTAGGTATTTCCATTGGGCTTCGACTGAATTCTTGTCTTTCTCCTTCCTCCCCCTAACGTCCTCGGCCTTATTCTCTGCCTGTTTCCTTGCCATGACCGCGTCTTTCATCGCATTCTCTACCACTGCCACCACCTCTTTGATCTCCCTCCTGGCCTATATACACTATTGGGCATCGTCTTTAAACTCCAAAAAGTCATCCCGAATCGGATGGAGTGGTGAGCGGCCTACAAAAATTTAGTTGGAAGATTCTATAAAGCAAGCAAGATAAGTCCTAAGTTTGGGAAGCTTACGAGAAGGGCTTCCCATGTATAAGTGTCAATAACATCCTTTTCGGTTGCCGGCTCAGTCCGGATCGGGTCTGATGGGTCAACTCTAGAATCTCAATATATATCATCTGAAGTAAGATCATCAACAATTCCAGGTCATCGTTGTCTGAAGCCTGGTTAATCTCCAAGGACTCATTCCCTACCCGCATCCATTTCCCCTTGGCCCAGCCCCTCCTCATCAAAGATACACACCTGGTGGAAAAAGGTGTAAGGGCCCTAGAAGATGACCCCTCCCTATCCCTCCTCTTCATCCTCCTGAATTCATCCTCTAAAGTAACGTGCTTAGGACTAGGAGGTAGCTCACTAATCTCCTTGTCTGCCCTACGTCCCATGGGTTTAAGGGTCTCGGTGGTTTGATTGTTGGAGTCAAGGTTGTTGATGACGTCAAAGTTGAACTTACTACAGCAATAAGAAAGAGCAAGAGTTAGTCAAAATTTAAAGTAAAAGAAAGACAAGTGCAAGTAAACTGCCATTTGTACTGGCCCGGCCTTGATTTCTGATAAAGGACTGGCATAATGAGGCCGAGCTGCCTACACTAGTTTGGTCTATCTCGGCATGAGGCTCACCTGGAGTCCCAACTTCGTATCTGTGATACAAAGGTTCATATATGAAGTGATTTTCTAGGAGGATTGACCTGCATCCCTACTAACGTTCGGCTTGCATAACCGCTCTTAACACTACTTTCCTTAGAGCTTGCCTCAATATCCCAATCAACGGGCGACATCTCAGGCCGAATGATCGAGCGTCAACTAATTATTATGGGTCATATTCTTCCCATTGTGGCATCGGCACTGCATCACTTAGCTAGTCAACATCAACATGTTGTCACTCTCCAGGCTCATCACCCATAATAATGTCATCGTATCTTCGGTTCTCATCTGTGATCGGCCCTGAATCAGTATTCAAGAATTTGACCTGGGAGTAGTCCCGTGTTGCTTTGGTCTCCTACTTTGTTGGTTTCATTTTTGGGGTGGCCCGCTCTATGTTAGTATTTTAGGCTCCCTTCATTAACCCAACCCGTTGGTAGTTTGCATCAGCCACCAAGATTCTCAATCCTGGTGTTTGGTGGTGGCTATCTTCAGTAGGTTCAAGTTTTCATTCAATGTCCCAAAACTGATGCCGGCATAGTCAAAAGAGTCCCATGTCAATAGGAAAGTTAAGCAAAGGAAAGTAAGGGAAATGGGAAGGAAAAAGAGAGCAACAAGAACATATTAAAGGTTTGGAACTTGAGATGATGCGGCCCAGGGTTCACCCCACGGGGGACAAAGAAGTATTTCCCCATCTAGCCCAGGGCTGCTTTGCTAGGAAGGCCCGTGAAGATAACAGGCTTAGTTTTTTCTTGAAAATGGAAGTAAGTACAGGTTGGGTACCCGGCTTCCAGATGTAGCCTGAAGATCATTTCTATGAAGTTAGCGTTCAACTCAGGAAGGCTAAGATCCACAAGCAATGTACACCCTACATAGGGACATGCAGCTATTGGGGGTAAGCTGAATAAGGGCAAACCCGTTAGCATTTAGAATTGAGACAAAGTGGAGGTGGAGGGGCGACATGACTCCTACCTTCAAGTAGCCCGAAGAGAAGGCAAACTAGCTCGAGGAGGGTGGTCAGAACGGTCGATAGCAGTGGGATACACCACCCCTATTGCATCCATGGCCCACCATACCCTAGGCCGAGTTAGTTTTCCCATTTGTTAGTTTAGAAGCTCTGTGGTCAAAAACGCCAGCTAAAGAAGACCCAGAGGCTGCCATCTGAAACACAAACGACCTAGTTAAACAATAGCTTAATATCCAAGTCTAGAAAAGCCCGAAGGCAAGTCCCAAAATATGGAATAGCCTCCATATGGCGTGCCTTGACCGGGCATCCAATGACAACCGGCTAAAAGCTTAAGTGACCCAAGCTAAGTAACGAGTCTTACTGCCCCTATCTAATACTCATCTTATTTACTTAAAGCCAATGGCTATATAATTGAGTCTAATCCATAGCACTACGCCATAGATGACCGTCTGCAACATTTTTGCAAGGTGTTGCCAGCTAAAATGTTGCGACAGCTATAAAATTTTGGTCCTACTGCAACATTGTATTTTTGGTGTTACCTTAGCCATAAAAATGTGTTGCTCTAGCTAAACAAGTGTAACACGATGCAACATTTTTATATAGTGTTGCTATAGATGTATTCAAGTTAAAAAATTAATAAAATTAGCAATCCGCGTAAATACGATCCAACGATCTACATTTAATCTGGTTGTTAAAATGGATCACCACTGCAATTTACCCCAAAATTTCGTTTTCCCGCCTGAACTAGTTCAGAGTAGATCCCCTTTTGGTTTTCATTCCAATTCGCCTCCTCCCATTCGCCTCCGCCACCAAATTGTCACCCTCCTCTTCTTCTGCTTCCTCATTCGCCTCCGCCACCAAATTGTCACCCTCACCCCCAACTACCCCCTGACCCATCGCGACCATCTAGCTCCAACCAGAGCCCCGTCATGACACCAAAACCCGAAGCCAAACAAAGTTTTCCGTTCAAACCCCTTTTGCCACCGCTGTCGTCGCCATCAGCTCTCACCTCCAACGGAAGACTTGCTCGTCACCAACCCCTCTACCTTTCTCCTTTAGACTACTTCACCTAAAAACCCTTCTAGCGCCTTAATGTCTCCCAAAACCCGAACTGCCCTCGAGATTTTGCTGTCATTCTCGCAACAATTAATCCGTCTACGGCTCCTATATCAGGTACATCCCAGGCTGATCTCTTCGTACTTTCCCCTATGATTGCGGTTGCTTCACTTGGTACTAGTAATTTCAATAAGGTAGTACGCCCCCAATATGTTTGTGCAAATGATCCTTTGGAACTTGTTAATGTTTCAGAATCTGGCTGGGTATCTACTGCTTCTGGATGCCCTGTGCCTCCATCGCAAGTTCATAACTCGGACTGAGTGTAGAGTGATCTCATCCAAGCATTAAGGTTGGTTGGTTCACAATTGAATCTGGATGTAGTTGTATTGGTTGAAGGTTGGTTGGTTTGGTAAGTTATGGAAGTGATGGTGGGAGTAGGTGATGCAGAGGAGTTTCAGTTGGCAGTGTGATGCCTGAATGTTGGCAGAGAGATGTAGACGGAGTTTGGAGTTTGATATTGCAAGAGTGTGAAAGTGGAGGATTAAAGGTAAGTTGTAAGAGGTCGTAGGTTTTAGGATATTGGTGGGATGTTGACGAAGTGTGGATTGAATGATGGTGAGTGTTCTGGTGTTTATAGAGTATTGAAGGTTGGTGAAATTTGGGAAGTTTGGGAAAGTTGTAATATGGTGAAGGGTGGTTGCAATTGCAGTTTTTTGATAGTGAGTTGCTGTTTTGCTTGTTTGAAGAAGTGGTGTTGGTGAAACAGGGGGATGGAGGAGCATGCAACTGTGAGGCTTTGGAGATTGTTTGTATTGACAATGATAGAGTGCTGCTGTGTATTGGTTAAGGAGAGAAGCTAATGTGGTGATTGGAAATTGAAAAGAGTTTGCAATAGAGTTTTGGTGTTTGGCCGTAGGGGATTCAAGCAGATTTAGGTGAGGAGATGGAGGATAGGAATTAAAGGAGTAGAAAGCAATGCAAATAGATGGGCAGTAGTTCCGATGGGTGATGAAGTTGCTGAGGATGGGGTTTGCGGGTTTGCTAAGTTCAGTCTTCATTTGTGCATCATTTTACGTCGTTTCAAAGAAGGTCGATCCCCGCTGGGACTGCGGTGCCCCGGACCCCCGCTGGCGCTACGCCCGGACCCACTACTCGGCTCGCCTTCGGCTCGGCACTCGGCTCGTCATATATTTGTCAGTGTCGGTGTCTGTATAAATTGAAAATGCATATGTAATGAGTGAACTGAGTGATGTAGTGAGGAATATCTGTATATGTGAATATCAGTGTTATATATCATTGAATTGTAAAATAGTGGAGTCAGGAATTTGTACTATTTCAAATGTTGAAATAAAATATTTATTTAAATAAATTACTGTTTAAATATCAAATTCTATGCAATAGCATTTTATTAAATAAATATTTATTTTTATTAAAAAATCAAATATGCTCTACATTGTGGGCCCCACAAATTCAGAAAGTTAATATCTATAGCAACATTTTGGAATGTTGCTACAGATACCTATGGGTGTTGCCATAGACCCAAATAGGGTTCTATTGCAACAATATTACTTATGTTGCCTTAGATAGTCAAAATGTTGCCTTTGAGGTCTAAGGCAACGGCAAAAATTGCATCACCCTAAAAGTGTTGCCATAGACCTATGACAACATTTTTCGGGCTTGAGCCAACATTTTTTTTGTGTTGCAGAAGGTCATCTATGGCGTAGTGTAGCCATTACTAAGTTCTCACTACTATCGCAACTCAAAATCCATGGCCCACTATGGAGTTCACTAATGTTGATCGACCATCGCTAACATGGCAGCGATGGTCGATCAATGTCGAAAGATGTCCAGAAAAGTGCAGATTCTGACCACAGCGTCACACAAAAGCAATAGCCAAATGCAAGCATTACAAAAAATTGCAAATAAAAAATAGCAAAAGCAAACAGCTTTGAAAGCCTGAATCTTTCCAATGGCTATGGCATTCCCAACAGTAGAGAAGAAGAATGAGGAGAAGGACTTACTTTCTATGGAAGAAAGCTTGAAATGTCGAGGATTTTTCGGAAGTTTTGGAGCACTATTAATGGTGGAAATTTCTATTGGCTTCGGTAAAGAATGGAAGGAGAGGAGATGAGGTCTATTTATATTATCTACCGCTTCATCACAACCGTTGGATTCGAAGGGTTTCAAATCTCAACTTTCTAGGTGTCTTTAATGCCCTTGTTACTTCATACATGTTGTAAATGTGAGGCCCCGACCATGTCTGGAAAAAGTGAACTGTTTTAGCTAATGATAAAGCATCACATATGACACACATTTAATGCATAGTAGAAGAACCGGTCAACAGAATCTTTATGACTCGAAAATCCTGCCCCTGCTCATAAAGATGAGCTTAGAGGGCAAATTGTTGCTTAAATTACTCGCAAGTATAATTAACAAGCCGATTCAGCATAGCCTGGCCCAATCCAAGCCGGCCTAGCACATCTTAGCCTGACCAGTTCATGTCGGCCAAACTCGATTTGTCCCCATGCCGGCCCGTCTACTCCGCAAACCTCCAGGTCTAGTGTTGGTCGGCTCAACTAAAGGTCGGTTCCACAACCAACTCCTCGGGCAAGGCCCGACTCAAGAGAGACCCATCTTTGGTTCGACTTCGTCTCAACCAACCATCGACTAGTCCCAAGAACCCGTTTCGTGGTCCCACAGCTAACTCAGCACATCCTTTATAACTTGATCCTTAACAACGTTCAGCTTTCCTTAGCAGACGTCGGGGGCAAGCAACCAGCAAGCACAGCCCAGAAAAAGCTACATGTCTTTCTTGCCACGTAGACATGTAAAAACGATAATTCGTACAGTGAGCCGTACTATGTACTGTTATCCACATATTTTCCAAAGGAGATAAAATAAAGCTGAAGTTATATCGAATCCAAAGGTGATATCGATTATTGTATTTGTGAACATAAAGAAATTACCAACAGATGATATTAAACCAATAAAGATGAAGTTCTCGCACCATTAAGAGCATCTTATACTGATACATGAATAGTTGATGTCGAACGTACTTCAAGCAGTGCCACCTCTCAGGGGATATCATACATCAATGCGGCATGTAATGCTACACCTCATTAGTATGAAAGTCAACGTTGAAGACTAGCAAGTGAAGAGATATCAAAAGCCTACAGCTATAATGATACCGCATGTCATCCATGCTACACTCAATCGGTGCCATATTGATTCCATGCCGCATTGATTTTCATCACGTATGCCATTAGAGCAGTAATTGTTACTACCATTATTGATTTCGAAGAATGGAAATGGCATATCATCGATGCTACTCTCCATCAATAAAGCCGAATGAATGGTACTTCCTATTATCAGTGCCACCTATTATCAATGTCATGCCTTAAGGATATTAAATGGCTTCAATGTAGCACGTAATATCGCATGTCACCAACAGGAGCAAGAAAGTTGTATGGAGATTGATGTCGTAAGTTAACCTAAAGGCAGAATACCGCCTATCATCAGTATGAAAATCAATATTGAGGGCATATAGTAATGCCGCATACCATTAACGCCGCCTGACATCAACAAAGGCTAAAGGACAACGTCACTTCAACTTTATGCGCATCTATTCGATATCATATCTCATTAATACCGCTATCCATCTATGTCACGCTTCACCCATGAAGACGGAAGGATTAATACTCCTCAGGTTGATACCACATATCTTCGATTATCATTTCAATGCCGCCTCCCTTTATTGTTATCCTACAAATGACTTTAATACTGAACCTCATATGATGTCATTTATCGCCAATGTCGATCCTTATTGATGTTGCACTTCATCAACGAAGGAGATACATAAGGCAGCATGCCATAAGCCATCAATATTATTGCGGCATGATATATTAACAATGTCGTATCATATTGGTATTGTATCTCTTCAATGCCGCATCAAAGAATATCACAAGGCAATGATAATATTGGGGATCATCAACCCAATGTGATGCTACCCATTAATTTCGTAATTCATCAATACACCAAGGTATGTCATGAACCATCGAAACAAAGCATGATTGTAACGACCTACTATTTTGGACCATTCAAATCGACAATAAATTCACACATGCCGGACTTGAATAATTCAAAACAATCGATTGTAAATAAAATTTGGCAAAACTCAGAATATGCAGTAAATAAATCACAGATCACAGACACAGAGTAATATAACAATGCGGCGGAAGCAAGAAATAGTAGTTCATGAAGCTACTATATATAAATACATCAGAGTTAACAAAATACAACAGAAGTAACAAGATACAACGGAAGTCTCAATATGATAATCAAGTGTAAGTCAGAATACATCACTGGAATCAACTAGATAACTGAAAGCGAAATAGATAGCTGGATCTCCAAGAAAAGCTCCAACTCCAAGGTGAGTCTCAAATGCTGTATCATTCAGTCTGACCCGAGCGTAAAGCAAAACACAAAACACTCGAGTCAGGACATACATACTTATACAATGTAAACCAACTCAAGTGAACTATAATATAAAGGTACAAGTAACTTAAAGAATGCTTGGGATCGCCCATTCTTTAAGGATCCATTAAACTATTTACTATGTAGTAATATTCGCTATTATAATAGTGTCTAATAGTAAAATAAACTTACTTTTAAATAGCGTTAAAGGGTTACCCATATAGCCCTTAACACATAATAGTGCCAATAGTTTATACAGTACCTATATACCTCGAGAGGCTACGAGAAGATACTCCATAGGTACAACACAAATAGAAACTCGTAGTAAAGCTCGGTATGGTAGGTGACATGGCACAACTAGGCAATGCCAGGGTAGATATATCAATTACGCATCCGGGCTGGTGGAAACGCATAGCAGCCACTACCGCCCACCTCGGAACACACTCCCAATCAAAAATCGAGGGTGGCCACCAAATCAATCACAAAGTAATATAATGGTATCGAAGAAATGCGTCCGATCAGAGGTGCTACCTCATTGGCCCATCAATCGCTCCTGTTTTCGCCACCTTATGCCAACTCACGGGAGTCGGGTCCACTTTCATAAATAATAGGATCGTCGCCATCATCCTACGTCATTCTGGAATCTCCACCGCATACACGGTTGTCAAAGTGGTTTTCGGTATCGACAGAGAGTATGCCCATATCCGATCTCGGTCTCTTTAACAACCAATCGTTATTATAACCCATGGATATTTATTTCAAAATAATTTATACTTCAAACCAAATATCATATCCATTTCAAAACTAATTTATACCTCAAAACCAAAATATCATATTCAAAACTAGTTTATACTTCAAAACCAAAAAATCATTTGAACAAACCAAATTTCCAATCACTGAATATTTCTTTCAATTTATTTAAACTTGAAATATTACTTTTTAAATCATTTTAAACCAAAACCACTTTTATAAAGCCATATTTTTAAATCTTAAATTTCAAATCAATATATTCAAAACAATTCTTAATTAAATATTATTTCAAATAAATTCATTTCCAAAATCATAGTACTTCCAAAGTTATAACACCTTTGAAACCAAACACTTTGAAACCATAATACTTTGAAACCATATCAATTTTAAAATGTTATCATTTGGAAATCATAATATTTAGAAAAACCATAACACCCTTAAAATAATATTCATTACTAAAGTTATAGCATTTTTTGTAAGTTCATTCGTTCAATTATACCAATTTCGTTGTATTAACTTAAATAAAAATGGTTTATATTTCACCTCAAAACATATTCATTTCAACCACTTAAATTCAATGTCAAAATCTTCCAAAATAATATTCATTTCCAAAGTTCATTTAAATTTCAGCCACAATAGCACTTATAAAGAGTTACGGTAAATATATTAACATTTCAAAAACATTGTCAAATTCAAAACAACAGCACTTACAAAGTGCTACAGTTCAGTTTAAGAAACAGCAGCACTTACCAAGTGCTACAGTAGATATTTAGTTATTATTTCAAAACAGTTTACTTTCAGCAGCAACAACACTTACAAAGTGCTGCAGTAGCTGTTTAGTTATTTCAGAACTTAGTTAAATTGCAGAAATGATAGCACTTACCAAATGCCATCTTAAAACCACCGCATTTTATAAATGCTACCAATAAAATTCCAGATTTTATTATAACTTTTCAGAATCATTAAAACTTCAATTTTAGCCATTTTTAACTTATAAAAATCATATTTCATGCTTCAAAAACATTCATTTGGATATCATTTAACTTATGATTTAATAAAATAAAATTTTTATAATTAAATATCCAATTTAAACCATAATTCATTTATTAAGTCAAAATACACTATTTTACTTAACTTTTATCTTTTTACCACTAACCTAACACTTTATTTTAAAATACCCATTTCATAAATAAAATTAAATTTCAATTTATTTACTTAACTTAAAATTTCCCTTTGAAAAACCAAATTTTCAATTATCAAGTTAGGTCATAATTAAAGTTACATTTTTCCATTTAAAAATCATAACTATTTATTTTACAAAACATAACATTTCACAAAAGAACATTTTATCATAGTTAATATAACAATCAATCTTTTCTTTTAGATCTATTCATTTAGACATCAATTAACTATGAATTTCTAGTCAAATAAATTTTATTACAAATGTCCAATTAAAACTGTATTCCATTTTATCAGTTCAAAATACATTATTTATTACACAAAACATGTCTGTTTCATAAAATAAAATTCATAACAATTACTAGGTTAAATTTCAATAAAGGTCTTTAAGTTCAATTTAAACCAATATATCTTTATAATTTCAATTAAAGCCACTTATAGACTTATAAAATTTTAACTTACAGAAACAAATATCTTCTTATGTTTTAAATCATTAAATCAAATCTTTAAGCTCAAAATTTCATACTTTTAAAATTCAAAATACTTAATAATTTTTGGGAAAATATTATTTAAAAAATTTAACCATGGGCATGTATAATATTTTCTAATCTAGGTCAAGTGATACGGATATGTATCATTTCATTCCGTAATTTAAAAATAAAAATCCGGGTTCTATCATTTCAAACCCGCAATCCCAAGTCAAATAAATTACAATAAAATCACTCTAGCCTATCATTTCAGCCCATAATGATTTTTCCTTATTCTAATGTCCGTTCGGGTATGTATCATTTCAACCCATAGTGATAGGGAACTTGCAGTGTGAGATATAGTAATTAAAATGAACAATATAACATATAATAACATATCAGGTAGTGTAACAGGTATATAAACAGCATTTAACATCATATAATATATCACAGGCATGTATGAATAACATATCAATTTATACTGATTCACTTGTCATCATTTCACAATAATATAAGTACATATGTCTATAGTGATAAAACTCACCTTTTAAAACTGAAGATAAAAATCAAGAGACACAACTAGAACTCCGAAAAGCACGACAAGGCACGACTATACTTTTGTAGATGAAGAGTCAAGATCCAATCTTGTATGCGAACAAATATCACAAACATAAGATTATGATTCAACACAAAAATTTATAGATTAAAACAATGGAAAGCATGAATCAAAGTGACACAACCTTGCTTTAAATCAATCAAGTGGCTAGGCCATGGTCAAGTGGGCTTGACCACATCATAGCATGCTCGGCCAAGATGTTCTTTGGGTCATGTAGGCTCGGACAAGATGGGAACAAGCAAGCTATGTACGGCTATGGCTTGGAATTTGAAGAGAAGGAGGTTACAACACTAGGAATGTAAAGAGGCAAAGGCAAGTGGAAGGTTACAAGCACATAAAGGTTCGACCTATGGCTTCATGTGGCTCGGACTTATATGTTGAGATCTGGTCAAGGCATCATAGGCACGTCTAGGGTTAGGCAAAGAAAGGTGGTGTGTTGTAGGGTTGTGGCCGAGGCTAATAGGAGAGGAGGTGATGGAATATGTAATCTAGGCTAAGTTTTTTTTTTTCATTGTTTGGTGATGGATTTTGATCTATAGGTCACGGCCATGGATTGGAGAGGAGGTGGTGATGATCATGGCCAGTCATAAGGTGGTGGATGGTGGAGGAGATGGTGTAGTGGTCGGCTAAGGCATGGTAGAGGCCGAGCAAGACATGGAGAAAACAAAGAAAAAAAGAAAAAAAGAAAGAATAGAAAAAAAGAAGAAGAGGAAGCCATGGATCTTGTATATTATTTTCTAGAAATAAAATGAGAAAGGAGTGAATGGGAAATAATCTTGTACATGATTTGTTAAGAGTAATTCACGGCTATAGAAGGAAAAGAAGAAACGGCTAAGAAGTGGAGTCTTGAATGGTAAGAAAAGGAAAAGTCACCCTTTGTATTAAAGGACAAGAATCTTGTATATATTTTGTTCCCAAATGCAAATGAAAAACGAGGATAGGAAATAAATTTTGTACATGAATTTCAACTAGATATGCATGGCTATGAGGAGTTTGGATGGCAAGAAAGTGGAAATGAATGTTAAGAAACGGAAAAGGCAGGAGTTACGGGAAAAAGAAACATATATATATTTTTCTTAAATTTGTATAAAATGTTACATTTCTAAATGTGAAATCTTGTCAATTGTACACATCTATTAAGATTTAAAACCAATTAATTAATTTACCTTAGTTCCATTCCTTTTACCAATTTATTACTTTATAATAAATTTACGTTTCTATTTATTTTATACATTCACACCTCCCGTTACTGCAAATTCTCATCAATGGCATTAAAGATTTTCTAATTATTTTATAGACTAAATAGGCAACTTATAATAGCTGCTATCACTACCCTTTAATTTACACCTAAGTTTATCATATATTCAACTAATTATCATAATTACTTACCTAATATTGAATTCATTCAATTACTATCAATTATACAAATTTATTTCCTTATACACCACTTACCCTTATTTACTTATATTTAAATTTATACTCAAATATAACTGTTATAACTAAATTAATAGGTCAATTAAACAGTAACTCACACCTGTTACTATTACTTTAATCCACATTAATGAATCCATTATTATTTACAAATCAAATGTTACAATTATTCAATTAACACTGATTTACTTCAATTTCTATTTATCACATATTATCTCATTAATGATTCAACATTCACACTTGTTTCTTACATTCAAATTTATAACTAATTTACATTATTTCATCATTGGGACTTCATTTCAATTGTTACTAATTAGTTCTAATTACCATTGTTCAATTATTAATAGATAAAGTTTTTTTCCTATATTAAATCACCCAAAACTTATTAACCTAACAAATTAAATTATTGAAAATTTTACGGGTCGTTACAATGATACTAGGCACCGTCGAGATGAACCTTGCTGCCAAAGACCAAGCATGTCGCATTGCATCTATGTTGCACCTTACCACCCCTATAAATATAGACTTAGGGGCATGGAGGAATGGGCGATCATTTCTTTTTTCTTCTATCAATATTAAGCACTTGTAACCCTGAATTGAATTGGAGAAAAACTTGATTTGACTGTAATCATGGTGGAATTATATAAACAAGGATTTGAATATGCCTAATACCTTGATTGTGCACTTTGGACATTAGTGAACATGGATATGCATATAATAAACTCTTTGGTCCTAAAGCTTGTCATGATTTTATTTCATATAAAATCACATGAGCTTCGGTCTAAACTAGTATTTATATGCATAGTCACTATCTTGCCCACCGCATATGGACATTGGACTACGAACTAAGAAGATTGCCTATCTTGTTCATTAACATGCTTAATGGGCTATTGCACATATTCATGGCTTATTCTCTTTCTCCATTGGTCATCTATTTCAAAGCCGTATGAACTTTCAAATATCTTATTCCAAAGGCCCACGGGCAATTATGGAACCATTTCTTAATGATATCATCTTGTACTTGACGTTGAATGATCAGTCCATTCTTGGTTTTTTAACATTATTTGCTCAACATCAACTAAGCTATATGCGTACTCATGTCATTAAAGGTGTTAGAATTAAATGTTGGCTCGTCATACTTGATATCATGGATGTTGTGCTAATTTTTGGTCTAACGGGTAATGTAGAAGATCTTGCCAAAAGCATGCATATTTTTATGGTATGTCGCCAGCATTAAATGTGCATTAAATGCCAAGTATGCGTTTGTTATGGAGGAAGAATTGGCATGTTTCCCAACCACATATTCTATACCACCCTTATAGCTGTCTTCCATCAACCCATGCGACTAGATCAACGACAGACATGCTTCCCATATGTTTTCCTGTCCAATCTCAGTCATCCATCATCCATTTCAGCTATTATAAAAACATCATGCCATGCAACATGAAAAGGGTTAAACATTGATTTGTATGTTCGGAATACATATTTTCAACAAGAAATCCTCTCTAAGCTTTTAAGATTAACAGCTATTTTAGTCTTAAGTATAATTTCTGATTATTCTCTTGTAATTTCTTGTAATTGTAAGAGAAAAACATAATAAGTATTCTTCATAGTAGATGTAGGCAAGATTAGCCGAACCACTCTACATCTAGGTATCATTTACTTTAATTTGCTTATTTGTCTTCTCATTTTACATTTTTAAGCTTAGTGTTAGTAAGTAACTTTTCCTTACACAAACGCATTGGTCTAATTCCGAGATAGGCTAATTTATTAGTCAACGGTTACTGTTAAAACTCTTGAGAAGTAATCAAAGACATGTTCACATTCTTTCATATGCAAAGCTTCAAACACCCGTCTTAAAGTTTCAAGACGTACCTTCTTGAGTTAATCGGCTCCCTTGTAAGACGTTCAAAGCTTCTCCCATGCTTCTTTGGTCAACTTTGCTCCCGAAACTTTTCAAAAATATTTTCATCTAATCCTTGATAGATTAGGTAAAGAACCTTCTTGTCTCTCTTTCTTGAGTCTATTAAACTATCATTTGCGTTTGAGATAGATTACCTTCATTCTTTTGTTCGGTGCAGCCTTCCTCGACTGTCTTCCTTAATTACGTTGTGTTCTCCAAGAAGAGCTATCATCCTTAAGCTCCAATTATTATAGTCGATCTTGATGAGCATTGAGACTTGGAAGGAAACAACATTATTTGCCATATTCTTTTTATGAGAATCTTCAAACTCTAATACAGTTTTGTTGAACATGTTAATTAGAAGAAAGATGGAGAGAATATTGGGATGGAAGAGCCTTTGTATTATTGAATATTTTTTGTTAGATACAAACACAAAAGCATCACCCCTATTTATACTAGTGGCATACCAAAATAACAGCAAGGATTTTACCATCACAACTTTAAACTAAGGGTTGTAATTAATTTTCAAGAATTTTCTTCACATGTCTAAACTTATCCTAATATTCTACACAAGTCTATGGACTTATCTAGAAAAGACTTTTTAAATAAGAGTTATCTAGAATATGTTACTATGAGTTGGGCTTATTACATCAAACAATTAAGAACAAAAACAAAGATCCAAAATCAAGTTAATATTTCAACACCACATCGCGTTTTAAACAAATCTTCAATTCCGTAATCGTACATCAATAGCCACAACAAATCATCTTTCTCCTCTTATTCCACCACCACCATTGCTACCACCATCGTCGCTACTGCCATTGCTTTCTCCATGCATGAACTTTTGAAAAAAGTTTTTAGCAATCTTACAATTTTCAAACATGTAAATACCACTTATTTTGGTTGATTTGAACTATAAAGTGATGTTAGAAGTAGAAAATGACCATTTTTTTTGGGTATTTTTGGATTATAGATGAAGAATGGGGGAGGAGGGATATTTCAACTAACAAGAGGAGGAAAAATAAAACTGCAAACATTTGCTGTTTTATTGTGAACTTGTTCGATAATTGAGTTTTAAACCGGTTGTGGCTAGTATTATTCTATTTTGGGCATCGGAGGTGGACTTTTCAGTTCAAAGTGGTGAGAAGTGCGTGAACAAAATCTTATTTGTGTGATTAGCAGCTGTTTGAACTTCAGCTCTAAGAAGTAAGAACCCTGTCATTCTAATATTAGATCGCGTAACTCAATTCTGGATATAATGTTAGGATTTAAAATATTAATTATATAGTAGAACGAAGGGAAGTAGAGCCTACATGCTTATTTTTCTAATAAGCCATTTTTTTAATATATCAGCCTGACTTGTAATCTTTGCTGCTGGGAATCTATTGAAGTTTGTGGGAGTTGACATCGAGGCTAAATATAATCTCAATATCAGGTATGTGCTGTACTACATATCGCTTTTAGTAGTTTTATTTGCAGGATCCATGCCAGTTTGCTGAGATTAAATAAATAAAGTAGATGTAAGCTAATGTCAACTTTTAGGCTTAAAGTTTACTAATATCGAACTAGTAGCATGTGCTACGCACTGTATTTACAGGTGCATAAAGAGAGTGAACTCAGATACCAGGGTGGACAGTTGTATAATGATGTGTAGTTAGTTCAAAGTTTAGTGTAAAGTATTTAACCTGGCATGTGTTTAGTAGTGAGCCTTTTTATTTGTATAGATGAGAGATTCCAGTGAATGCATTTCAATGTTTTGTTTCCTTTACGTTGTATTATTTACATTTGCTTGCTATGACCAATGGGCAGTTTGAATGCACTGGCTAATACAATGCAGAAGTCATACGTTGGAATTAAAGGAAAAGTGATTCAGACACGAAGCTTACCTCAGCATTGAAATCAACTCAAAAGCAGAAATTGAAGTTTTTAGCATGGGCGTAAGATTTTCTACTGTACCAGTATGTGGATCAAAGCGGACTTCAGATAGCTAAAAATTTGTGGTCAGAAGCCCTTAAAACTTGGATGACATCCGGTCGATACTGATAAACGAAAACTATGCTATGATTCTGAATAAACTGAGAAATTTACTATTTATTTAATAAAAACTTGGTTGACACTCTATTTCTTGGTATATTGCTCGGATTTTTTTTGTTTAAAATGTGTAGAGATGGAATGTCTATCCCTTTGGTTCTTAGCTAACAGTCGGTCATCACGCACGCACTTCCTTTTCAATACAAAAGCAACATTGGATGTTCAAAGGATCCTATTTAAATCTAGAAGTCTCTCATCAATACAAAAACAATATTGAAGGAACAAATTTAAAAGCTTAAAAACACGTATAAATATGAGTTTCTCTCAAGATTTTTTAAGGTATGTGACTCAAACAATAAATGCATATATTCAAATCATTTTTATTTTTTTTAAATAACTCAAAACATATTCCAACAAAAAATAATAAATGTATAATATAAATGCAAAAGAAGCCTGCCCCATCAATCCAGGGATTGGACCGATCCACAACGGGGGAAAGGACGCAAGAGGAAAGCAACCGAACTGATCTTCGTCTAGTAACCAGGAAACTTGGGAGTGCTGGGACTTGTTCGCATGAGTTAAGCCATTCATTTGATACGTTAGGTCTTTTGCTTTTCGTGGTTATTAGATGATATGGAATGCAAACCAATAATGAAATTCCATGTTGATGAATGTTCGAAAATGAATGGTGGTGAAAACTGCAAACCGTTGATGAGACTTCGCAGATGAATAGAAGGGTATTTTCGAAATTTAATAAACAAGTAAAAATTATTTTCGTTAAAAAATTTCATTTTGTCTCTCATGTTTCTTTCTCCTCCTAGTCAAGAAAGAAGATTATCGCAAAACCAGACGTTCATGATGAATGCAAGAGTGGTTTCGAATATATATCCAAGGGTTCTAACGTCTTGCGCGTTACAATCCAAAGCTCAATGAGCTAAAGTTATCTGCCTCGGTGCATGAGATTTAGGTTGGTCACTGGCAGTTATAATTGGTGAGTGATTACAAAACTGGTACTATTCAAAGGAGACAGGAAATGTTGGATGAACGATGATGCACGCATGTGGATGGAGGCCAAACTCAAGAATTCCTGAGATGCCTTCAATTGTTGACCATGTATTTACTTTTTACATTAACCTTTTATGCATTATATTTTAGATTAATTGTTTGTCATCCATTAAGTACCATTATATTGATAGTTAGTGGTTGAATGGTACATACTAAATTTAAATATTAGTATTTGCTTCTTGTGATGGAAGTATTTGCTTTTTAGAAAATTCCAATGCATCAATTTAGTGATATATTAGTGTGGTTGCACGACAAGCAAATTAAGTGATATATTAGTAGTTTCGAACTTGTGACCTCTCGTAACAAAGTCGAATCACTTAACCATTGGGACAACGGTGTTTTTTCTTTTTGTGCACTTTTGTTCAATAAAAATTATTTCCACTACAATATTTATACAACAAGAATGAAAATATACACTTCAGGATCCCAGTGCAATTAATTGAATTTTAAAATGAAGTTTTCAGACATACAAGTGAAAGTTTCTATTACATTCGACTCGATAGTATTTACATTCCCTTCCAACAATACTACGTTCATTGATGATTACGGAAAAATATTAAAACATCTCTTGGTTTAATGGAAATCCGAGCCAAAATTTCTATTAATTAAGAGGCACAAAATTATACATTGTACAGATGGCTATACGAAAAATTCAAAGTCTGTCCGTAAGCATATCCAAAATATTAAAAATTATTCGATATTCAAAAAATGGATAGATGCTGATATGACCACATCCGCATTCGATAATTATGCGTTCGGTTTTTATCAATATTATTTTTATGTATTTTAGTACATAAAATTATTGTCATATACTATTATATCTAGCTAAAAAAGTTAATATGGGTATAAATATCAATATTTGCTGTTTAAAATTATTTTTCTTTGCATATTTATTTTCCTATATTTTGTATCAATTTATATTTATAGTGAATTAAAAAAATTTATTTATTCGTTTAGATTTATTAGTTATGACCTGATCGAAGAATATTTGATATCTGTTCGCATCTGCAAATAAGGATATTCAATATTTGAAAATAATTTCGGATAGAATACGAATATGACACTATTCAAATCAGTATCCGACTATTTATAGAGCTAATTGGATATTTTATCAACCTAGACGTAACTTGCATGCAATGCAACTCAACTATAGCATAATGCTGGCTGAAAATTCCAGCATAGATTTCAATGCTGTTCAAATATAAAATTGTGATACAATTTAGCGTTAAATGGATATAACAGGAAAAGAATAGACGGGTAATACGCCTACTGGGTAATAAGCATACAGGAAGCCCATACATGAAAGGAACCCAACTATTCGAAATTACGCTTAAGTAGAATCTATATTTACCTAGTTCAATGTTTCATAAAAGAAGCCCAATTATACAGAGACTAAATTGAGAACCCTATATTGAAATTTGACACCCTCCCATTCCCATGCACAATTATACGAAATTATTGCAACCGAGTGATCACAGAAGATGAGCATTCATGATAATTGTTACTACTAGCATCCTCTTAAACACTTATTAGCGTCACTTAAATATTTAATAAAATTAAATCATAAACATTACTTTAAAACTCCAGCTTAAACTTTAAAAGATGATTTAGAAATAATATGATCGGTTATGCATAACCTAGCAACATAGAAATAAATGAAATATAAACTTCGGGTATAATCATTTTCAATTCTATCAACTATTAATGTTTGAAATAACCGAGGTGAACATAACTAAAAATATTATGTGAATTTTTTTATTAGAACTTAGTTAGCTAAGATATTTAATTATAGCTAAAATATGCCTTTAAATCAATACTTTTATGAACACTTAATGCTCTAGAAAATAATGATAACTAAACAAACCCGACTATGCTATTGCTTTCTATTACATTTGGTTCATCGTTTTTTCTTTTCTTTTTTTATTGAAATAATAGTAACAGAAGTAATAATTATTAAATATTTTTTATTGAAGTAACAGTAAGGTATTTTACTATGTAATGTAATGTAAGCTGCACTTGAAGGTTAGTGGTGATGTAATTAACAAGAAAACTAAGAGTAAAATCCCGACTTGGATTGAAGCCCCTATTGGGCCTGATATGTATCCGCCCATGGGTGAAACCGCTGCTTTTTTTGTTCCTATAGTTTCCCACCGTTGGATATCGGGTAAAACAATTGATTAGACCATAAATATCAGCAAAAATTCTTGGTAAGGGACTACCTTTTAAAACAGTCCTGGTCATTGGTAGAGCTACGCAAGTGTATCGGATCTCAAAGACTTTATCGCCAATAGACTTGTTCACTACTCTTCTCTTTCTTCCTTTTGCACTGAACGAACGGTACATTCAGATAACCGCAAAACAAACCACCATGCTATTTTTAAAAAAATTTACAAACACATAAAACGGCAAGTTTTTACCGTTTAACTATGTAAAATGAATAAAACGGCAAAGTCTTTGCTTGTATACTTGTATAGGCAAGTTAAGAACGAGTAGCTCCATTAAGCAAGTGATCATCTGGATGGACTCTAGTCAAAGAAACTTCTCTATGTATTAACAAGTGGAATATATTTCAAACCGTCTACTTTTGTATTTGTAGCATCCAGAGTGGGAGCTGGTCTTTTATCCAAGGCAATTATTATTGTAACCAAGGCCGGTTCTAGCCTATGGGTTGCCCTAGACGAGCACAATTTTTTTTGTCTTTTACATAAGGAAAAAATATAAAATGACATTATAACATTGTAAATATTTTTCATTAATTTCACATAATAACAAAGTTCATCCAAAATACATATTTCATTCATTCTTCCAAAATATTTTCTCATTAACTTCATATACATACTTTAATATATTTACCATATCAATCTCATTCAACGAAAACAACTTCTTCTTGAATTTTTGGAAGCAAATTCTTCAATTATATCATATTTTAAACTATCCAAATTTCCATTTTCGATTGAAATCATTGCCAACCCACTTGGTTTTTCTTGCGACATAGTAGTTCGAAGATAAGTTTTTATCAACTTCAACTTAGAGAAGCTTCTTTCCGCCGAAGCAACCATAACCGGTATAGTTAATAAAATTCGATATGCAACCCATACATTTAGAAATCCACTCACATCACGATAGGATTTTAAAAACTCAAGAATACTAATTGATTTCGTTGTTTCCGATGGCAATATTCTTTTCAATTGTCTAAGTTCAAGAAATAATCATTTTCCACATATATCGCTCTCTTGATTATCTTCCAAAAAACTTTCTAGTTTCATGCATTGCTCTTTCAATTGTTTTTCTTCAATAGTTTTGAACTTTGCATTCAACAAAAATCCAAAAATCCTTTCATAAAGCTCAAATTGTTCAAACCGATCCTTAAGTGAAGAAGGAGCTTGGTCTATTATATGAAGAAAGTAAGTGGTTCTAAGATTATCTTCCAAAGATTGACTTTCATGAGCATCAACATCCATATCCTCATCAAAATGTTTCTTTCTACGAATAATTCTTTTTTTAGCAAACTTAGGTTTAATGCCAACTTCATCCGCGAGTTCTTTAGCTTCAATTATCATGCTTGCAAATCCATCTTCTCTAAATTTCTCTAAAAATGCAATAAGCTCCTTTGTTTTAGTAATTGCATCTTCAATATCCATGTCTTCACGTTGAAGTATTTTGCTAACTCGATTAATACTATCCAATATAGTGTACCAAACACATAAACTAATCAACAACTCGTAATCTTCTAAAGCATTTGACATAGACATTTAGCTTCCACCCTCATGATACTATCATCTTTATACTTATCTGCAATGTCAATTAAAGCATCTCTGAACTCCACCGCTTTCACGCTTATCGCTTTCACGCATTCTATATGACTTTCCCATCGAGTTGCCGATAATGGTTTTGGCATTAAACCTTTTACATGTTGTCTAAGTATTTCCCACCGTTGAGTTGAACCGGAAAACAAAATATAGATCTTTTGGACATATGCAAAAAAATCTCTAGCTTTCATGCATGATTTTGCCATATCACATAGAGCAAGATTTAAACTATAACACCCACACGAAATATAAAATGCTCTTGGATTTTGATCAATAAGTCTCTTTTGTACCCCTTGATGTTTACCTAATATCAAATTTAAGTTATTTATTACATGATATAATATAATAATACTAAACTACTAAATTCATGTTATAAAATATAACATACCTTTCATATTTGATCCATTATCATAGCTTTGGCCCCTCACATCATCAATGTTAAGTTTAAGATCAATTAGAATATTTTGAAGCTTTTTAAATAGACCAAGTCTCGATGTATCATCAACCTCTATAAAGCCAAGAAAAAATTCCTCCACCTTGATAGCATCATCAATGTCAACACATCTTATAATAATTGACATTTGTTCTTTGTGGCTCAAATTCGGAGTACAATCAAGAATGATTGAATAATACTTTGCCTTTAATATTTTTGAAAGCATCGTCTCTTTAATCTTTTTTGCCAACAAAAGTATTGATTCATTTTGAATGCTATGGCTAAGATAATGATTGTTTACTTCATTATTTACCACTCTTCTAAGATGCTCTTCCATGATTGGATCAAATTTGGCTACAAATTCCACAAGTTGGCAAAAAAGTCCATTATTCTTTTCATAAATTCTTTCATTAGTACCATGAAATAGTAAATTATTTCGAGAAAGAGTTTTCACAATGCCAACTATACGCACTAATACCTTTTTCCAACGTTGTCTCTCTTGAGCGATTAAAGATTCCATTTTTTCATCAATTGTTGCCTTTTCTTGAAGACCTATGTACAAATCAACCCACTTTATAAGATTTGCGGTATGCTCTGGATTACTTTCATGCTCTCTTAGCTTGGTTGTAATGTTAAGCCAATTATCCATTCCTTCTTCTCCTAATTTAAACTTTTTTGTGGGTTTTTAAATAGCTTGCAACAAAAAAAAAGACTCTATTTACTTCATTTGAGTAGATTAGCCATTTTCTTTCATGTTCTTTTCCTCGTGGATAACAACTAAAATAGTGTTTAGAAGAAAAATGTCTACCATCAATTTCATTTTTAGGAAAATCTTTATTTTCTTTCACAATTTTGATAGGCCCTCATTTAACTAGCATTATCCTTTTACTATCGGTTATTCTTCCCCATAATCCCGGATCATAATTGACATCAACATCCTTTTCAAGATCAGGCACAATAAAATCATCAACACCTTCATTCAAATCATTCACTTTACCAACTACGTCTTCTTCAATTACATTTCCTTCTTCATTTTCAATAGCCTCTTCATTAACATCAACATCTCCATCCATTTCATGAATCTCAATATGCTCGTTTTCATCCATCTCTTCAACTCTACTTGAAGTTGAAGATTGAGATTTTTAAATTTGTGCTTGAAATAAATTAGAGATCGAACCAACGAGAGATTTTGCAAGTTCATCTTTCTTTTGCTTAACTTTTCTATTGTAAAATTCGGAGTTTTGTTTACGGAATCTAACTCAATTTTTGTCGTCTTCATTCTTCGTCATATTCCCTATAGATTTCCAATTCAATGGAACGAGTGAAGTTTTAATACCGTACATAATTTATAAGAATATATTTCATTTGATATACATAATAAAAATATCAACCATTAAATTTAACAAAAATGAATTCAAATACTTTTTTCCTAATAAAATATCATCATCAATCTAATAAATATTAATCTCTAAATAATCAACAAATCAGTGTATAATTGCATTGCAATTTAATAAGTCAGGCAAAGCAATGCAATGCTTTTGATACTGATCAATTATCATTTATCATCAACCTAAATCTAACATAACAAGTATTAATCAAAAATTCAAAATAGCACACATTTTTGTTACTGTCATACATGTTTCTATTATTGTCATATATCATATATGTTTATTTTACTAGCAAACACAATAAATAGCAAACACATTTATGTAATTACTAATTATTAATGTAAAACTAGGAAAAGGCCTGTTAATTTTTAGTCACAGAAATACAAACGCGGTTATTTATATCAAGTAAAATGTTAGGATATGCACAGGTTAGTAAAGAAAGATGCTTTAAGTTTATGAAATATGTTGTCAGGCTTATTAATAAAAATGGTCTTTCCACATTCATCTGTGACACATTTGGTCCAAAATTATTGTATATCAAATCCAGATAAAGGGTAGATTGGTGGGATATTTTCACCGAAAAATAAATTCAAGGATCACAACTCACAACTCACAAGCCATTCGTAAATTAAAAATTATCTCTGAAGATTGTCAAGCTTGTACAGGCCATTTAATATACTAGATTGGGTTGATTACCAAAAATTAACAGTTAAATTAGTAATTACCTTCTAATCAAATTGTTTCAGGCAGGAGGCAGCTAATCGTTGTAATAAAATTAGCAACCAGAGTCGAACTGTCGAAGCCGGAGGAGAATTTTGCGCGCGTTGTTGCCTGTTGTAGCCTATTGAATTTAGAGAACTTGGAGATGTAATAGATGTTGGAGACTGCTGTGCCAGAGGAGAGTTAGCAACCAGAGTGAGTTGGCGATGTTGGAGACTGTCGTCGTCGCAGAGGAGAAAGACTGAAAGAGTCCCCCGCACACAGAGGAGAATCGGAGAAGGAGGCAACGCGATTTGAGATTTTGGGAATTTGGGGATTTTTTATCTCTGATATGTTGCCCCATGAAGGGGGGTTGCCCTATTTAGTGGCCTATTGGGCCTTGCCCAAGAACCAGCTCTGATTGTAACCGATGAAAAAATATATTAGAATTTATTTTGAAAGTGATAGTAGATTTTTTTTTGAAATTAAGTACTTAGACGGACGGTAGTATGTATTGGTACTACAAATCTTATATGGTATTCCATAGACTACACTCCAATAGAAGTTCAGTAACCATTATGAAAATTTTGAACTTGTGGCATCTCGCATCAAAATCGAAGCTATAACTATTGGAACAGTGGTGTTGGTCGAAATAGAAGAATTTCATTTTTTATTTGATTGATAGTTTTTGGTTGAATTGATCGATGACATATTCATACACGAATTTGTGATTCTTCGAAAGAGATTAAATTTGTTTCTCGATTTTCTTGCAAAGACAAAGTAGGTCGGTCCACATTGTCCAACCAGTCCACTTTGGTTCAAGTAGCCCACAAACATGGCCCGCATTCAAGTTCACCCCTTGACCTATGTGTTTCCTAAAGCTAGTCTCGTTGCCTGCCTATGTCACAAAGCCCTGCAATGAGCTCGAGCGGCCTTTTCTCTCATCGAAGTAGCCCACTTAGCATCAGCAGATGCACCATTCAAGCAAAATCCATGTTGGATATCAATGAATGATAGCAATAGATAATAACCCGACATGCAAGGTGACCATCAATTACCGAGCAGCCCAGCCAATGGCCCACTCTCCTACAAGGGCTCCAGCTTGCCTTTTGCTTCAGTCATTCACACCGCATGAAGCCCTCTGGTTTAACTCGATCGACTTTGGTCACAGACTTCTAACTGCCCTTGCACAAAGAAGCTTCGCATGCATTGTTCATCTAAAAAGACTGCGTATACAATATTGTACATTTGACAAAAACATCATTGTGCAATATAACCACTCCATGTCCTTTGCTGTCACCTTGGAAAAGTGCCATGTACAACCACTTCATGATCTCTTGCCGCATATCCCTGACCGAGCCATCCCTAAGTATGAACCACCAGTTGGCATTATCTAAACCACAAAACCCAACTTGCATCCAAGCTAGCGCCCATCAATCAAGCGCCTCAATCAACGACCAAAAGCAATTTACGAGCCTTGGCAGCGCAATCTCAACCATTCAACACATATTCCAATAACTATAAATACATAAAGATGTGCATTTTCACAAGGGTTGAACAACAGCAGCTCTCACACATTTAATTTCTTGTTATTGTCTCTTGTAATCTAAGCAATTGTAAGAGAAGCCGAGTAATAAGAAATTTTTTTATAGTAGGCATAGATAAGCTTTGATCAAACTAATCTAGACTTGGTGTTCCTTTGCTTTTCACATATTTAACTTTCTCATTTTACATTTAAAATCAAGATATTAGTAAGTAACATTTGCTAATATCATCTTTTAATCTTAATTTCGAGATCGGCTAAATTTCTAGTCAGCAAAACTCTTTAATTTGATTGCACAACTAATAGGCATAAATGTTTAAAGATTTTATGTGAAAATTGTGAGATTTGGGTTGATAGTGGCGGGTGCGAAGAAGAAATGATCTTGATACCCTGACACCTTGCTTGGGAGACCATAAATGAGGAAGGCGGGAGTGTTGCTGATCCCTTGGAGGTGGTAGTAGTTGCCCAAATCGGTCTTGGCTTGCTTGCACGAATTGAAGACAAGCCCGATTAGAATCGGATCGGTCTCCAGGATGCCCAAGTCATGGTAGACAATAAAGAGCCCCACCAGGAGGCTATAGCTATTCAAGGAGAGCTGCCCGTGCTTTATTTAGTGCACATTTAGAAAAAACAGACTAGGAAGGGGTGAAAGGGAAGCGTCACTCCGCTCCTTTTGTAGATGAGAAACCATGAGAAATAGCCCGTCGGGGGTTCGTGGTTTTATCAATAACTAGAGGGTAGAGAGGATTGAAGTCCCTACAACCATATCGTGCCAAGGAACTGGCTAGATCAACCCAGTTCACTCGAACCCCAGAAGGACCTAAACTGAAATTCCGTCCATCTGTAGATGCGACTTCAGTCACCTACAATCAACAGGCAACCTAATTACTGAACCACCTCAACTCACTGAAAGGCTAATAAGACTAGTGGATAATTCTTTCCCTGTCCCAAGAACAGATGACCTAGAGTCATTCAAAAATACCTGTTAAGGCCTACAACTTAGCTTGAGGCAGGCCGTATGGCTCGCACCCACTATTAGGTCATTACCTAATTCAAATTACGGGTCATGGCCTGGTATGCTTTCTTCTTACTTTAATGGGTAAGGGTAGTTCAATAACATTGACAACTTGAAGATTTTTCAAGTGATCTAGCCAATGATCGATGTCAAATGATCACGGTTGATTTCCCAGCGACGATCGTTCGATGCCGTGCATAGTAAAAGTTCATCAAATCAATGGTAGTGTTTAGGAGAACAAAACAATAACAATGGCAAAAGGGAAAAGTAATGTAAAAAGGTGATAGTGAAAGCATTGAAAATGCTCAAACATACAGAAAACAATTCGAAATTCAAAGCTAGTAAAATGAAAAGAATATCCATATTAGATGAGGAGTACTCATTGGTTAAAGATTGAAATTTAAAGTCGAAGTTGAAAGCCATTAACTGAAGATAGAAAACTCAAGGGCTCGAAGCTCTTTTCAGTGGTGAAAGTGAGAATTTCTCTGTAAAGAGTTAAAGGAAATGAGGGATTGGAATTATATAGAAAACATCATTAGATTTAGGCCCTTCAGCCAATGAAGTGAGAAGCAATCTGAACCATCTATATATCATCAATGACTTTGTCAAATCACTCGTCGGACAATCTAATTGATTATGTAACACCTTCGAAAACAAACCGCCGCCACCCAGTAGCGTAATGACATGTGTAATAGCATTAAACGCATGAATGACAAGTCTGCCCTCGCATGCGGGCACAAACTTGGATGGCAAAATGTTGTTAGGTTTTCTCATAAGGATAACGTAGGGCGACCCACTTTGTCCGATCGACCCATTTTGGTTCAAGCCCCCCATAAACATGTCCCGCGTACAAGCTCACACCTTGGCCCGTGTTATTCGTAAAGCTATTATCATTGCCCGTCCATGTTATGAAGCTCCACAACTAACTCGAGCAGCCTTTTCTACTTGTGAAGCGGCTCACTCGGCATCAACACATGCACCATTCAAGCAAAGCCCTTGTTAGATATCAGCGAATGACATGAACAAATAGCTACCTGACATGCAAGTTGACCCTCAGCAGCCGAGCGGCCCCGCCAATGGCCCACTCTCCTACAAGGCCCCCTATTCGCCTTCTTCCATAGTCGCCCGTACCCATATGAAGCCCTCTTGTTCTAACTCGGTCGGCGATGCCCACATGCGCCTAATTGCTCCTACAAAAGAAGCTCTGCATGCATTTTTCCTCTAAAAAGACTAGTGCATATGAAACTGTTTATTTGACTAAAGCGCCACTGTGCGTTAACCACTCCATGTCCTTTGCTACCAATCTGGCAAAGTTCCCTTACCCAACCACTCCCTGATTCCATGCCACTTATCCTTGATCAGGCCATGCCAAATTATGGACTGCCGGTTCCATCATCTGAATCGCAAGGTCTATGTGGCGTCCTAGCTGGTAGGCCTGTCAATGGGTTGGGTTCGGTCCGAATATTATAAAACCCAGACCCGAGTCCAATTACAATAATTAAAACCAAGCCCGGCCCGAACCCGCAGGGTATTTCAACCTAATATCCAAGCCCGGCCCATCGAGATTTTTAAACCCACTGGGTAATAACCGTATACCTAACTCAGAATATTTATGTTAAAAGCATATTTTAAAACTGCAACTTTGGTAAAATTTGTATACAAACAATGTTAACATATAAATTGGACGGTGATTTAGTCAAGCTCATAACAAAAGTATGCAAAAACATCTACATGTAAACAAATAAAATGGTAAATAAATAACATACATACTCATGTTTTGATACAACGAAAAACTAATAGTCGGGTCGGGTCCTAACCGGGCTGGGTTTTGATAAAACCATACCCGACCCGGATCGGGCTTGAGTAGTAAAAGGCAAAACTTGTACCCGCATAAATAAGGTGGGTTCGGGCTGGGCTCGGGCTGAAACCCGTACCATTGACAGGCCTACTAGCTAGCACCCATTAGTCAAGCACCTCAATCAACAGTCGAAAGCGTTTTTTGGGCCTTGACAGCGTAATATCAACCATACGATAGAAATTCCAACAACTAAAAATACATCAAGATGTGCATTTTCACAAAGGTTGGACAAAACAAGCTCCCAAGCGTTTAATTTCTTGTTATATCTCTTGTAGTCTAAGCTATTATAAGAAGAGCTGAGTAATAAAAAAATTCTCATAGTGCACGTGGATCAGCTTTGATCGAATCACTCTAAATCTTGTGTTCATTTACTTTTCACTTATTTTACTTCCTCATTTTACATTTTAATTTAAGATATTAGTAAGTAGCATTTGCTAATATTAACTCTTAATCATAACTCTAAGGCTTTCTAAATTTTTAGTCAACAAAACTCTTTGATTTGATTACACAACTAATAGGCATAATTTTGATTAAAGATTCTATATGAAACACAAATTTTTTATTTATGGACTTAGTTTTTATTTTTTTAAAAACATGGCTCCATGTCTCTTCATGATAAATACATTATAATAACTTCAATCATTCTTCATAATAGTCCAAACTTTACCTTTGGTAGTTCTTTCGTGGCTATATCCGTTAATTGATCTTTAATCCTGCAATATTTGAGTTGTATCTCTTTATCTATTTCGAATTCTTTAATGACATAATGTCAATATGCTTGATTTTGCTATAAAAGACATAAGATTTTATCATTGTTATGGCTGATTTGTTGTTTCAATAAATTCCCATGGCTTCTTTTGGAAACTCTCATGTCTTCATGTATTCGCTTTAACCAAATAGCTTGCCTTATGGTCATTGCTGTTGTTGGAACTAGGCATCCCGTAGTGGAAGTAATGAGTGAATTTCAAATTTTTCATCATTTTGGATCTTTATTGAGCCTATGAAGTCTAATAAATTTAGAACATTTCTAAATTTCTTTAAATAAAATCCTTATTTAATTTAAGTTTCTAAAATAATATTATATTATTTATTTAATGTTATATAATATATGTACATGTAACACACACACACAGATATATATATATATATATATGCATACGTAACATATCAATCCGTGCATGGTATAACATGTCAGTGTATAGGTGTTGGATTTACACCACAATAGACATATTAGACATCCATAACGAATATATTATCCAAATGTAAGTTTATATATTTTTCTTATATATTATAAATATGCGTATGTGTGTATGAACTATAAAACAATATTTAAATAATTTTGTATAAATATATAAATATGTATATATAAACATAAGCATGAAATATTAACAATATATATATATAACTATATAAATATGTTTGAATTATTAATAAATTATATATTAAATATAATAATAATTATTATTTTATTATAAGGTCGAAAACAGTACATATATAAATATAATTTTTTTAAATAAATATATATATATATTAAATGCTTATATATATGTGCAATATAAATATAAATATATTAATACAAATAAAATATCAAAATAATTTATATTAAATATATCGGTACCTGGTCTTGTGCACAGCTTGTTTTAAAATATATTTTATAATAAATAATAGTACGAAAATAATTTTAAAATTAATAAAAATAATTTTAAAACTACATTTGAGTTTTAAATCACTTGAAAATTATAAATGATAATTTTTAATTTTTAAAATTTATTATATAATTTTATAATTTGAAACAATTCAAAAATCAAATTTTTAACTTTCGGCTTATATTTAAATATTTTAAAATATATAAAAAAATTACTCCCGTCGAAAGTTTAATTTGTATTAATATAATTTTATAAAATATAAAACATAATTTATAATACGTATATGTATTAATATAATTATTTATACGATTAATGAAGTTAAATATTATTTAAAAATAATATATAAATATAAAAAATTATTTTTATTCCTATCGTATACTTATTAAACTTTATAACAATTACAAATTAATTAAACCATTTCGGTCATAGAAGAATTCAACGTTTGGTTGTGTAACTCATTAGGCGTAAATTTGGTCAGCGATTAATACCGAACCATTTAAATATTAATGTTCACACGTCACTTAGCAGGTGGTGTGACATTTTAGCCAAATTTATCACTTAGTTTTCAGTAAAATCCAATTTTACTTTATTAAGTGTTACCCGTATGTGACTTTTATTTATACCAATTCTCTTTTTCAAAACTATATCACTTTGGACTTATTGAATTTGGTAACGGTCAAAACTCCAATAACGTCCACATTCAACTCTATAGTTCAAACAAAAAAATCCTTGGTTCAGTAATAACAATTATTATTAATCGAAATGCTCTGGCCAGAGACTTTGATTTTGAGTTAACTTAAGTTGATTATGATACTAACCTTATATAACCGAGGAGACGAATCCTATTTTGAATAGTGTTTCACTTCCAATGCTTCCACAAAACCCAACTATAGTCATTCGATGGTTGTCGTGCCACGATTTAACTCTAATCAAAGCAGAGCTTCCATATTGAAGCTCAACAGTATTCTCAAGTCAGGAGAACTGCGTAATTTTGTCACATTGATATTTTCTTTTTGACCTTAGTTATATTAACCAACAGTAAACTATCAAGTGAGCCATCCATAGTTATACAATAACTATCAGTATGTAACCTCGTGGTACCTCAACATCCATAAGTTATACATAGCCTAACATTTGGAAAGCGTTACGTACTCTAGTCTCAACGGATGTATTAAGATTCGGTCTTAATACATCTTGACTAGTAATATTTAAAATGGTATATTTATTTTTATTGTGATAAATTACTTATGGTTACAACACGTTGTAACTACTATCACAAAACATATCATTTATGGATTTTCTATCAAATATACTTTTCCTTAAATTAATTCATTAATATAACATATTATATCAAGCATATAATAGAAAGACAACACCTTTTATTTTAAACAAGATTGGTTATCAAGTTATATATATATATATAACAAATTACATAATTGCCTCTGTTAACAAGAAAACTTGTCAACATCCTCAGAGCTATTTGGTTAGCAAGTAAAATGGATTACTTCCTTCGAAACCTCCCTTTCGATCGGGTTGACTTGGAAAAATCGTTTTTGGAGGATGATTTATGAAAATACTAATGGTGGTTAATTGATCCAATCAACCTCCTCAAACTGAAGATTAAAAAGAAATCTCCTCATTCGAAACCTCAGTTTTAAATGGGTTAAAAGTGGTTATGTTTATTAGGTATTCATCCCCTTTCGACCATACCGAAAGGTCCACCTTCCTTTAAAGACAAGAATTTGCCTTCGACGCCATTGGTTTCGCTTCTTTTGGAGGAACTCCTTCGAAAGGGTTATAGGTATTGCAGTGTGTGTATACCTTTCGACGGAATTCATTCCATATAGCGTTGCTTTACATTTACACATCTGATCTTCCTCGAAATGCCTCTTTCGATCAAGTCAAAAGGGATCTAACTCTTTCAAAGTGGATTTGATGTACAATATGCAAACTGCAAAGTCTTATTAAATATATGCAATGGGAAATCATCTCAGATAACATAAGTTCTGTGAACTTATTAAGATCGAAACATCATCATCATCTTTATTTTTCATTGTTTTTCATTAAACATGATGATAATGTGATTCGAATGCGTATTATCTAAGTTGATCCCATGGCATTGCATAAGACAAAATAGAATTAAGAAGATAAGCTAGCATTTTGTGCAATTGATCATTAGACGAGCTAATGATCGAAATGATCTCCCTCGTAATCAAAATCTTTATTGAATCCATGCACTTCCTCTTTTCACATTAATCCAAATTGAGTTACAAGTAATAGAGCTTTTTCCCCAAATCAATTTAGGGTTATAAAGAATTAATTTAGCTAAGAAATTGAAAGAATGAGCTTTGGATTCCAAAATCCGGTCCCCAAAATTGGACCCCTAGGGTCGTATTTATAGATGCAGATTGACCACCCTTTCCCCTTCATCCTTTCGACGAGGTCGAAAGGTCTTCATCCAGCCTTCCACGCTCATCCCTTCGAAGAGCTCGAAAGGCCTTTCTTCAATCTTACGTATGTGTCCTTTTGACATAGTCGAAAGGTCTTCCTTCATCTTGCGTGTGTATCCTTTTGACATAGTCGAAAGGCCCTCTATAAGTTTTCGGAGTGCTTGCTTTCGATGCTGTCGAAAGGCTATCCTTTTGAGCTTTCTCATCCATTCTTATGCTTCCTATCTTCTCATTCCAAACCTTCCAACTCAGTCAAAAAGATCTCCTTGACAACCTTTTGCTGTCGTCAAGGTCTAAGTGCCTCTTTTTTTTTCTTTCTATTGAGCTACTTTGGACTTCATCGAAAGAGCAGTAGATGTGCTTTTTGCTTTGAGTTGCTGTACTTTAGCCTTCATATAGGATTTTCATCATGATTTCGAAAGGTTCCAACCGTTTCGAAAGGCTTGTCCTTGGTTTCGAAAGGTGTGTCGGAATCAAATTTTCAAGTGGTAAATTGACAATGACGAAACCTTCTATTTTGAAGGAATTGGTTCATTGCACAGGCCTTTTATTCAACACCTTCGAAAAAGGTTTCAAACTCATTCCTGCTTCTCTTATACGTGCGAATACATCTGCATCAAAAGGTTTTAATGAGGTGGAAGGGTATCCTTGCCTTCTTTTCACATCTTTTCGAAAGCTTTCATACTGTTTATCATTTGAGATGACACCCGATGCTTGCGACTCTTTCGAAAGCCTTCTCAATGCCTTCGAAACACCCTTCCTTGAACTTTGACGAAACCCATGTCTTCAATTTTAGCAGAGCCTGGTACTTTTATTAGCCTTCTTTCATACCTTTATTTTTAAGTGGATTTTATGGTTAACATTTTGCCCCTCCTTGTATGAAAGAAGCTTTTTTTCATTAGGACAAAAATTTCACAATTACTTCGTTTTAAATAACCTTATTTGCCTGCAAAATTCAAAACAAGTAACATTTTTTATCGTAGCTCACTAATCTAAATATATGGTTCATGATTTGGAAATAAAGTCAATATAGCAGTGCTTCTAAACCCAAAGATTAACTGGTCATAATCTTGGGTTAATAAAGGATACGAAATCCACAATTGTAAACAACTGAGAACTAAGGACTTTTGTTTGACAATATTATAAGTCCCACCATTCAACTTTTATAGTTAAAAATGAAATTCCTAGTTGAACTCCCACATAATTAATAGTAATCCAAGCGTATATTAACTATAGTCCAAGAACTTTTTGTTAGAGACAACAAATGTTTGGAAATAGGAGGCATGAGTTACCATCTGGAAGTAAGCTATTGTGATCCATAAATCTTTATTTAGGGAATAAGTAATATGTATTTAGAAACTCCTCTTAGAGATAATAATGATCCAGGGGCCTTAATTCAGATGTTGGTGAATGTTGTTTAGAGTTGCAAACTAATAACCATGATTTGGGTATTAAGAAGACAAACTCAAAGTTTTTGGTTGAGGACTTAGATGTCCATTGTAATTTCAATACCACTGCTTTAAAACCCAGATTCGGGGATTTATAGATGAAATCCAAAATTGATGATAAAAGACCCGAAACTCAAATTCAAGTATTAGAAAGTCCAGAAATCTAAAACCTAGATTCGGGCATCAATAAGTGAAGTTCAGAAGTTAATAGTAAGATGTCCGGAACCCAGATTCGGGTTTTAAAAAGTGAAGTTCAAAAGTTAATAGTAAGATGTCCGGAACCCGGATTCGGGTTTTAATAAGTGATAATTAGGAATGGTCTTCATAATAGAACTCTCAAACCCAAATTCAGGTATTAGTGGTGGATAATCAGAAATCTATAATAATTATCTTCATAATAGAAATCTTAAACCTAATTAGGGCATTAATAACTGAAATCTGGTAATTTATAATAGTCTCAAAACCCAGATTCAGGTATTAATAAGTGAAATCCCGAACTTAATAATGAATGACCCGATACCCAGATTCGGGTATTAATAAGTGAAGTTTGGAAATTCTTCTTTGGTGATTAGTTGGAGGCTGCAGATTCTTATTTAAGCCTTGTATGTAGTTGCTATTTTGCCAACTGCTTCTTAAGCTTGGATGTCTTAGTCGATCATTTAACATGTTGCTTCTCGGGCTTGGACGTCTTAGTCTATTGTATGATATGCCGCTTTTTGGGCCTGGACGTCTTAGTCCGTTGTTTGATATGCCGCTTCTTGGGCTTAGACGTCTTAGTCCATTGTTGATGTGCTGCTTCTTGGGCTTGGACGTCTTAGTCCATTGTTGATGTGCCGCTTCTTAGGCTCGGACGTCTTAGTCCATCATTTGATATGCCGCTTCTCGGGCTCGGACGTCTTAGTCCATCATTTGATATGCCGCTTCTCGGGCTCAGACGTCTTAGTCCATTGTTCTCTGGTGCACTTGGTTAGCTTATTCTCAAGCTGGAACCAAAGACTTACCCAACCTCCCTCCAAGAGGCGCCTTGACCTGGCTATAGCAAGGCGCGGCCAAGGTCTTGTCAATGCTTTAACCTGGCCATAGCGTGGCACGGATAAAGACTTACTCTAACCTCCCTCCAGGAGGCGCCTTGACCTGGCCATAGCATGGCACGGCCAAGGGCTTGTCGATGCTTTATCCTGGCCATAGCGTGGTGTGGATAAAGGCTTACACTCCTCCCTCCAAGAGGTGCTTTGCCCTGGCCAACTCGGCATAGACAAAAGCTTTTATCGTTAAAGATAGTGTCCAAGTGCAAGGAGAATTCTACTCCCAACCATGTAGATTTTTCTTTTGAAGAAAGAGATGCTTTATTCATTCATTATAGGAAAATATGGTCTTAAATGTTCTGCGTTCCATGTTTTAGGAACCATGTTGCATTCTGGTCGGCATAACTTGTAAGCTCCCAGGGGAATTACTTTGCATATGATTAGGGGACCTTCCCAATTTGTTCCTAGCGGTCCATCCATGGGATTTCTCGTGTTTGCCATTACCTTTCGGAGTACTAGGTCTCCTTCTTGGAAGGACCTTGTTTTCACTTTTGAGTTGTAATATTTTGAAATTCTTCTCTGATATTCTACTGTTCGAATTGCTGCTTCATCCCTCAACTCATGTATTAAATCCAATGATTCTCTCTTTAGCTCCTGGTTTAAATCAAACGCATATGTGATCCTTTGATGTGAGGGTATTTCAGTTTCAATTGGTAACATCGCCTCACACCCATATGTTAATGAATATGGAGTATGTCCCGTCACTGTTCTGGTAGATGTTCGATAAGCCCATAGTACAAGTGGCAACTCTTTTACCCAATTCCTTTTGGTTTTATTTAGTCGCTTTTTCAAAATAGTCTTTATAGTCTTATTTGCTACTTCAACGGCCCCATTTTCCTTTGGATGTGCCACGGAGGAAAAGATCTTAATAATCTCATTCTTATGACAAAACCGAGAGAACTCTTCGCTTTCAAACTACGTTCCGTTGTCTGAGATAATCTTATGGGGAATTCCAAACCTGGTTATAATGTTTTTAATGACAAATCTGAGCACTTTCCCAAAAGTGATATTGGGGAGTGGTTCTGGTTTGACCCACTTAGTGATGTAGTCTATGACGACTATAGCATATTTTTCTCCCCCATAGAAATTGGCAATAGGCCGATTAAGTCAATTCCTCATATATCAAAGGGCCATGGACTTGAAATCGGGGTTAACTGACTTGGTGGTAACCGAGGAATATTCGAGTATTTCTGGCATTTCTCGCATCTCCTCACATACTCAATGGCTTGACTTACCATACGAGGCCAATAAAAACCCTGTCTCATTATCTTTTTTGCCAACTTTGTCATGTTAGAGTGATCTCCGTAGAATCCTTCATGCGCTTCCACAAACAATTTCATCCCATCTTCCAGGCTTACACATCTTAAGTAAGGTAGTGCATATCTTTTCTTGTAAAGGATTCCAGCCACTATTGTAAAGGTTGGAGCTTGTCGCCTGATTTTTCTAGCCTCACCCTTGTCAGATGACAATGTTCCTTTAGAAAGATATTCAACAATAGGTGACATCCAACTGTTATTATACCAGTCATCTATCCTTGGCTGATTGACTCTCTCATCTTAGATTTCTCTACTAACTTCTCTTCCTTCTTTCTCTTTTAATATGGTTTGGGATCTTGTTAGGACTAACATTTCCTTTCCTTGTTCGGATGTCCCCTCTTCAATACTCGAATTTCTTGATATCCTACTGGCACAATTCGGGTTTCTGGGGCTTCCCTTGAACTAGCCAACTTTGCTAATGAATCTGCCTGTGAGTTTTCTCCTCGCGGAACTTGATGTATAGAAAAATCTTCAAATAAAGCGAGCATCTTCAATATATTCTTTAAAAATAGAGATAACTTGGCATCTTTAGTCTGATATACTTGCTTCACTTGATTTACCATTAGTTGCGATTCACTAAAGATTTGAACCCATGGGATTTTGAGCTCTAAAGCCAGAGTCAATCCTGCCACCATGGATTCGTATTCAGCTACATTATTTGTTGCAGTAAACCCCAAATTCATTACATAATGTAGGCGGTGTCCATCTGGGGTAATTATAACATATCCCACACCGACTCCTTGTTCATTCGATGCACCATTGACAAATAACTACCACATAGATTTTTTATCCTTCTCCTTTTTTTATTGTTCCTTAATGAAGTTGGTACACTCATTAATAAAATCTGTCAATGCTTGCCCTTTGATAGCTGCTCGTGGATGAAACATAATGTCACACTGATTAAGCTTAATTCCCCATTTTACCAGCCTACCCGAAATTTCTGGCTTATTAAAAACCTGTTTGAGGGGAAAATGGGTTAATACCCTGATTGGATGCGCTTGAAAGTATGCTCTATGTTTTCGTGCTATGAGTATCAAGCAATAAGCTAGTTTTTCTATTACTGGGTATCGAACCTCTGCATCCTTTAATCGCCTGCTTACGTAATAAACAAGAAGTTGAGTCCCACTTCCTTCTCTGATCAAGACCGAACTCACTGCATGTTCTGAGACTGCCATGTATAGGTACAAGATTTCACCATTCTTAGGACTAGATGGTATTGGCAGTTTTTTCAAATGGTTTTTTAATTCTTGAAAAGCTTTCCTACAATCTTCTCCCTATTCAATGTTTTTCTTTTTCTTGATTACATCAAAAAGGGGATACACTTATCAACCGCCTTGGAAATGAATCTACTTAAAGCAGTTATCCTTCTGTTTAAACTCGTTACCTCTTTACTAGTTTTGGGCTCAGCCATGTCCCTGATAGCTTGAATCTGGTTTGGGCTAGCTTCAATCCCTGAGCACTCACAAGATAGCCTAAAAACTTCCCTGAATGGATCCCAAAAGAGCATATCTGAGGATTCAGTTTCATCTGATATTTTCATAATATTTTGAACATTTCTCCTAGTGCTTCAAGGTGACTTTTAGCCTCATAAGATTTCACTAGTATGTTGTCAACATAAACTTTGATATTTCGTCCAATCTATTCTTTAAACATCTCGTTGAATAACTTTTGATATGTAGCCCCTGCATTCTTTAATCCGTAAGGCATCACTTTGTAGCAGTAGATTCCCCAATCAGTAGTGAAACTTGTATGTCCCTCATCTAGCTTGAACATGGATATCTGATTGTATCCTGAGTATGCATCCATAAGAGATAACAATCTATGCCCACAAGTTGCATCAACCAATCGATCAATCCGTGGCAATGGAAAACAGTCTTTCGGACAGGCATTGTTCAAGTCAGTATAATCAATGCAAGTTCTCCACTTACCATTCGACTTCTTTACTAATACTGGGTTTGCTAGCCATTTTGGGTAGTAAATTTCCCGAATATATCCATTTTCAAGGAGCCTATTAACTTCCTCTTTTAAGGCGTCAGACCGCACTTTATCCAGTTGTCTCTTTTTCTGTCTAATGGGGGTTTCTTCTGGATTAATGTTTAACGCATGACACATAACTAATGGATCGATCCCCACCATATCTGAATGAGACCAAGCAAATATGTCTTTATTAGTTTTAAGAAATAGAATCAAGTCCTTCTTCAAGTTGTTATCCAATTCCTTTCCCACTTTGACTACTTTAGTGGAATCATCTAGGTCTATGCATGCCTCTTCAAGGTCTTCTATGGGTTTTATTCTTTCTACTTCCCCACGGCAATCAAATTCTGTGATGATTTGGCCTTCTTCTACAGAATTAGCATCGACTCTCTTCCTCTTGCTTCCAGGGGCAATGTACCTTTCATACATACGTTTGTTAGTCTTATTAGATCTAATATTTGCTTCGAATGTTGGATGTAAAAATCCATCATCTGAAGGCTGAAAAACAGAAGAAGAAGCAAAGTAAGCGGAAGGCTCCGTTTTTTATTGATCAATTGTAGCAAAATACATTTCATGAGAGCTGAATTGCTCTCCGCGGACAGTTCCCTAGCCTCTCTTAGTCAAGAATTTCACCATCAGATATTTCGGTGAGACAAAAGCATCTATCTTATTAAGCGCAGGTCTATCGAAGAAAGCATTGTAATAGGATGGCTAGTTAATGATCACGAAGAGAGTTTTGAAAGTTCAGCAACATGGTGCAACTCCCATCTGTACCAGCAATTTTACTTGTCCCGCTGGGGTCGATCCTTTGTTGTTGAACCCAAAGATTGGTTCCATGTTGGGCTCTAGTTTGTCTTCAGGGATGCCCATCTGATCAGAGGCATGCGTAAATATGACATTGACCGCGCTACCAGTATCCACAAGAATTTTGGATAATATAGACAGTCCAATCTGAGCTGTGATCATCAGAGGATCATTGTGTGGGCGATGGGCTCCATTCTTCAGCTCTTGAGGAGGAATCATGAGATTTGGCATCGGGATATTGAGTCATGGATTTTTCAATGGGGGCTCTTCTTGAACAGAGAACACACCTTCTCTAGCCTCTTTAGCGTACATGTTCCTTGCCCCTTTGCTAGTCCCTGCTGGATGTGGCCCTCCATGAATTACATCGATCCTATTCAGCAGGGGACTCAAGCTCAAAGGATCTTCTTCCTCCAGGATATTAACGGCATTACTAGGAAGCTTTTGCAGACCGTCCCTAGTTCGTGGAGCTTTCTGTTTGTCCTGGATGAACTCTTTCAAATGACCCTTGCAAATTAACTTCTGAATGATCCCTGCCAAGACTCTGCATTCATCAGTCTTGTGGCCGTTTGCTTTGTGGTAAACAAAATAGTCGTCCCCTTTCCTCAGTTCTGGATAATTCTTAGCCTTAAAGGAAGTTGGGAAGTTGACCTTCTCCTTTGTCACAGTATAAATGTAAGACAATGGCTTGTTTAAAGCAATTGCATTAGCATTAAGCTCTTCCCATCTTGTTCTTTTATGCCCTCGATCCAATCTAAACCTTCCACTTTCCTTCTTTGGAATTTCTTTCGTTTTAGCATGATATAACTCATCCATACGAATGAATTTGTCAGCCTGAAAATGGAAGTCTTGCAAGTCCTTGCACCCATGAATAAAGAGTTGTTTCCAGAACAGTGTATTCTCAATTAATCCAAAATGTACCGCAATGAGCTTATCATGGTCATTCATGTCTTTAGCCTTTAACGCTTCTGTGTTGAACCTTTTGAGGTAATCTCCAAAAGACTCTCCTTGTCTCTATTTAATGTTAGCCAGAACTGTATAATCGATGGTTGGGTCCTTGCATATGCAAAATTGGGTAGAGAACTCGTAAGAAAATTACTTCCATGAGTAGATATTCCTTTCACGATATTGTCGATACCATTTAGCTGCGGCGCTTTGGAGAGTCACTGGAAACAATCTACATCGAATGGCTCCAAATGCATTATACATATCCATTTGACTATTGAAAGCCATCAAGTGGTCATCTGGATCTGTAGTTCAATGATACTTCATAGTTGGGATCTTTACTTAGGACGGGATAGCTGCTGCCATGATTTCTTCCGTGAAAGGTTCTACTTGCTCGTTATCATTCACATCTCGTCCAAATTTCTCTTCCCCTTAGCATTCAGCATATCTTTGATTACTTTTTCTTCCATATCTTTCAGATAAGCTTCTGCGTCATGATAACTTTTCCGGTTTGGATTGTACTCTTTTGATGTTGAGCTACCGGACTGTTCGAGATATTTGTTTGATACTCTTCCTTAATGATCAAATTTAGTTCGAGGACGCCCTTTCTTTTTTAAAGATGTCAAATCAATTTTACAATTGTATTTGTTTGTATAAGCCTTTAAATTTCTTCCGGGAGAGACCACATCTTCCTCATTCGTTGGTTTTGCTGTCTTGGAAGATTTTTGAGACAATGCTACCTTGAGAAGTTCCTGCATTTCCAGCAACTGTTGTTCGAAGCGCTTTAGTGGCATTATCGTCTTGTTGAGCCGAGGTTGATGGTTGCCATGGTACAATCCCCTCCAAGTTGAAAGTTAGAGTTATGTTTTCTTCCAGAGTTATAGTGTGAACGGCCTCCTTGTCCATTCTACTAAGTCTTTTGGATTTTCATTTTCCTACACCAAGTTAAACAATCCATAATTAGTCTATAAGATAGCCACAAGGTCAGAGGTTCAAGCCCTCCTTCTGGCGCCAAAAATGTTAATAAGAAAACTTGATAGCATCCTCAAAGCTATTCGGTTAGCAAGTAAAATAGATTACTACCTTCGAAACCAACCTTTCGATCAAGTTCGTTTTTGGAGGATGATTTACGAAAATACTAATGGTAGTTAAGGTGAAAGCATCTCACTCAAAACCTCTGTTTCAAATGGGTTAAAAGTAGTTATGTTTATTAGGTATTCATCCCCTTTTGACCATATCGAAAGGTCCACTCTTCCTTTAAAGACAAGAATTTGCTTTCGACACCATTGGTTTCGCTTCTTTTGGAGGAACTCCTTTGAAAGAGTTATAGGTATTGCAGGGTGCGTATACCTTTTGGAGTAATTCATTCCATATAGCATTGCATTACATTTACACATCTGATCTTCCTCAAAATGCCCCTTTCGATCAAGTCGAAAGGGATCTAGCTCTTTTGATGTGGATTTGATGTATAATATGCAAAATCTTATTAAATATATGCAATGGGAAATCATCTCAGATAACATAAGTTCTATGAACTTATTAAAATTGAAACATCATCATCATCTTTATTTTTCATTAAACATGATGATAATGTGATTCACATGCATATTATCTAAGTTGATCCCATGGCATTGCATAAGACAAAATATAATTAAGAAGATAAGCTAGCATCATGTCCAATTGATCATTAGATGAGAAAATGATCGAAATGATCTCCCTCATAGTCAAAAGCTTTATTAAATCCATGCACTTCCTCTTTTCACATTAATCCAAATTGAGTTACAAGAAATAGAGCTTTTTCCCCAAATCAATTTAGGGTTATAAAGACATGATTTAGCTAAGAAATTGGAAGAATGAGTTTTGGATTTTAAAATCTGGTCCCCAAAATCAAACCCCTAGGGTCGTATTAATAGATACAGATTGGCTCCCCTTTTGTCTTCATCCTTTCGATGAGGTCGAAAGGTCTACATCCAGCCATCCACGCTCATCCCTTCGAAGAGATCGAAAGGTCTTTCTTCAATCTTATGTATGTATCCTTTCGACATAGTCGAAAGGTCTTCCTTCATCTTGCGCGTGTATCCTTTCGACATGGTCGAAAGGCCCTCTTTCAGTTTTCGGCGTGCTTGCTTTCGATGCTGTCGAAAGGCGATCCTTTCAAGCTTCCTCATCCATTCTCTTGCTTCCATCTTCTACTTCCAGACCTTCCGACTCAGTCGAAAGGATCTCCTTGACAACCTTTTGCTAACCTTTCGCTTTCGTCAAGGTCTAAGTGCCTCTTTTTCTTTGTTTTCTATCGAGCTGCTTTCGACTTCGTCGAAAGGGTGGTAGATGTGTTTTTCGCTTTGAGTTGATGTACTTTAGCCTTAATGTACAATTTTCACCATGCTTTCGAAAGGTTCCAACCGTTTCGAAAGGCTTGTCCTTGGTTTCAAAAGGTGTGTCAGAATCAATTCTTCAAGTGGTAAATTAACAATGACGAAACCTTCTGTTTTAAAGGAATTGGTTCATTGCACAAGCCTTTCGTTTAACACCTTCGAAAGGGGTTTCGAACCCATTCCTGCTTCTCTTATATGTGAGAATCCATCTGCATCAAAAGGTTTTAATAAGGCGGAAGGGTATCCTTGCATTCTTTCCCCATCTTTTCGAAGTCTTTCATACTGTTGATCATTTGAGATGACACCTGGTGCTTGCGACTCTTTTGAAAGCCTTCTCAATGCCTTCGAAACACCCTTCCTTGAACTTTGACGAAACCCATGTCTTCAATTTTAGTAGAGCCTAGCACTATTATTAGCCTTCTTTCATACCTTTATTTTTAAGTGGATTTTATGGTAAACAACCTCTAAGGCATACCTCTAACTCTATCAATCTCTCACTTGCACTAATGGTCAATTATGGAATCTTATTCTAACTTCTTCAATCGGTTTTCTCAAAACCAATTGGGTCAGTCCTTCGGTGAACATGTATGCTATTATGTTTCAATTATCTACTCTGTAATCAACTCTCACTGATGTTGATAAACAACCTTTATCATGTGGAACAATTTGGAGTATATCTCTGGACTTCCAATGAGCTCTAAGTTCTGTTATGAACTATATCATGATATTGTTATCATATAACAATGTTATGGGATTCTCAACAAGGAATCGCCCCCAATCAATTATAAATTTATGCATTTATATTTATATACATTGATTTTATTATGGCGCTATTCAAGGCGACGAACTTAGCCTTTTTCATTGAATTAGCCACAGTCTTTCTTTTGGAACATTTCTAACTTAAAGATTCTTAACTTGAATTTGTTATTGACATATTATACTCAAATATCACTTATGAAAATTTGAGTTCGAATAAAAGTTCTGTGAGACCACGCCACTTATGCAAAACCAATTTATTTCCCACACAAGAATAACATCCATACAAGAAAGAGTAGAGATAAACAACAGAAAACAAATCCAAATAATAATGGGCATAAATAGTATTAAAAACCAGATTTGAAAGAATGAAAATAATCCGAGAAAAATCCAAACTGGGCGGAACGGATAAAACAAGATAACAGTCCAAACTTAATAGAATGGACAAAATAAGGTAACAGTCCAAACTTGGTAGAATGGACAAAACCAATACTTAAACACCGCGAAGAGTGGTTGACTCTTCCCGTTGCAATTAAAGGAAAATAGATTCAAAGGTTAGAATCAAATAAGGAAAGGAAAATCTCCAACAAATGACTAGGAGGGTGCATCCTCCTTAAAAGAAGTATACCTCTAGAAATATACTTGAAAACTCCGGGAACTCGAAGCCGGACCTCACCAATCTTTACCGAGAATCCGAACATTTAACATCTAAATGTGCAAAACCGAATCCAATCTAATGAGATGTGAAAATACCCCAATGGAAGCAACCCCACATAACTTGGCCACCCAAAAACACGCGCTTTGATTTAGTCATTTCCGACAAATGATAACAAAGCTCAAAGAGCAGCAAATCATTTTTAAGGTGGCGATACACCATGTTGATAGCTGAATCCGATAATTAATAAATCAACTATCGGGATAGTTAAAATGATCGTATATGGAAATTAAATACCATATATCTAACACTACTCGTCGATTCCAAATAAGTGCTATCTCTCGGTTGAAAATGAAGCCAGGCAAGTTGAGGTAGTGTTACCTCTAGGATCGCCTTGATGACATTTTTAACCTTTGAGATAAAAACATGTCCAAGCCTCGACGTTTAGTGTTAAAAGTATGACTAGATCCTTTCCATATAAGCGATATCATTTACATAATTACTTTTCCATAACTGAAATCGAACTTTACTTTTAAAAACTGAACTTGTGCTTGATTTCCATATTATAGTATTGGTGAAATACTTTTAGAAATACCTTTTAAAGGGTTCTTTTAAAAGAAAATTTTAATAATGGTAAGTGTATTAAAACAAGGGTCAAAAACAAATGTCATTAAAACATTGTTTACTATAAACCCAAAACTATTTATACTTAGCTTATTTATAAATAATTCATTTTTAAAGGTTCAAAACAATATTAATTATCCTGAAAGATAATTAATCACGTTTACAATCTCTTTCAAATAAACAAATCCATTATCTTTAATAAAATAGTTAATTATTTCCAAGAACTTTTATATCATCAGTAAATTAACTTTAAAATCTTTATTAAATCAGTTTATTAATATTAAACCACTTTCATTATATTAGTCAATTTTCTTTAATCACTAATGTTAAATCAATCAATTAACTTTAAATATCATTAATTACGAAGATTTATTAAATTCAAAGAATCATTAATTAAAATGAATAATTAATCTCAAACATCATTAATTAAAATGATTAAATACGTTCAAATATCCGAAATTATGATGATTAATTAAAATCAAATATCATTAATTAAAATAATTAATTAAATTCAAATATCATTACTTAAAATCATTAATTACTTTTAAATACCATATATTAAAATTATTATTAATTTCAAATATCATTAATTAACATGATTAATTAAACTTCATTATCATAAATTAAAATAATTAATTAAACTCAAATAATCATTAGTTAAAATGATTAATTAAATCCAACCACATTTAAATTAAAAGATAAACAAATTTTAAACATCATTAATTAAATTGGTTAATTAATTTCAAAATCATTGGTTAAAATGATTAATTAATTTAAATTATCATTAATCAAAATGATTAATGAATTTTAAAATTCTATTTAGTGAAAACACAATCTCAAGTTCAAAACACACATAGCAGGGTTTTGGGGATGAAAGTCAATAAACTATGGTATAGCGGAAATCACCATAATGGCATTTAAACAATTTTAAATGGAATATCAAGATTTATTCCAATTAAACAGCAATATAACAACATAAAGATGTAAATAAATAATTATTGGCGAGAAACCCCTCAAAGTCTCTCTACAACTTTTCCCTGCAAAACAATGGTTACGGATAATATATATAATCATATGGGTCCATAGCAATCAAATTAATATGCCATCCATTTTCCAAACAGAAATTCAACCAAACAATCAATCAAACAATTTAACTAACATCCAAGCAATCAATAATGGTTTATAGCATCATAGATATGATATAGTAAAATTTAACGTGAGTTAAACTCACATTGATTTAAGTTTTTGCCCAAGCATTCCGATTTGAACAAAAACCGAACTGGCGTTCGATTTTTAGCCAAATATTTCACTAGCTCCAAATCCAACCAAACCAACTCTATTGCGTAGCCAGCGTCACTATGAGTCCAACACAAAAGACAGCGTTTGAATCCGATCTCGTACGCAAAAGTTATTCGAATTATAAGTTTCGGAATTAGATAATATAATTAATATTAAATTACATCACTAATTATTAGTTAATTACACTAATCCTACTTAACTTCTTCTTCCCTCTTCCTTAATTCAAACATGCACACACAGTATCTCCTTTCCATGGCCGATCCTTCAATTTGCAAATTCTCCCTAACCACTCAATGAATCCAACACCATCGCCTCCAACGCATCCCTCTTCACACTCTCTCTCCGACGGACCCACCATCTCCTCTTCTGCACCACTAGGCCAAAAACCAACCTGCTTATGTCCTTACAGCCCCTAAATATGTCTCTTCCTTTCTTAGTTGGTCACACTACCCGAAACTCGACGACAAGATGCTAAAAACCATGACGAACTCGAATATAATATCTGTTTCCCCAACCAACAACCATAGCCTTGCTCCCCTCAAGACCTAGCTCGCTGCCTCCATACGGACTTCACACCAAAAGGTGACACAACCAATATCAAGCACATGGAAAGGTGGCTCTCGAGCATACGAGCTCAATGAATCCAAAATCATGAATTTTAATAAACTAAATAATTTTATTTTGAATTTTGAAGTTTTGACTTCAAAAGGGGTAAATTCTTTTATGGTTACAGGCATGTTTTTAATAGAGGAGAAGAGGTATGAGAGGAGTATGGGTTAAGTGATGGAAGTATGGGCTTTGAATTGATGGTTAATTATTATTTTATTTGAAAATATCCAATATTGCAAACTATTCATTAGATGATACTAATGTTAATCTTGTGTACTACTCTTAAGTACATACCTTATAGAAAGAGTTTAGCTTAACTTCATTCATCATTAATCATGCTTTGTCCAACAAAGTTCGATTACTCCTTATCAATATATCATTATGTATTATAGGGAGGAGTGACCTTTGAGACTGAATTTTTGTTCATATTAGGTACATATGGAACACTTTCCAATATACTAACCCATTCGATCAAATCAAATCATTTATGTCGCACGTTATTTTATTTACTTCCGTTTAATATTCTACGAGCTTATCATTGACTTATACATGAGTATCAAATACACATGTCCATGTCTGTGATAACTCATCGTTGAATATGACGAAGAATATGAAACCATTTTAGTATTAATAGACTTACGGTTACATACATCTATATGTATCAATACGAAGGGTTCATCAACTCTTATGACGCTCCCACTAAATGGGTGCATAGTCCTTAATTGTTTGAGAAATAATTAACTAATGTCATATTATTCATAATCATATAATAAAAATTATTTCTCAAAACTATAGCTTAGTCCATAATCCTAAAATAATTTTAGACACTTCAGTATTTCCCAATGCATCACTTTTGTTGTGAAAATAAATACTACATTATAGTTTTATTTCATAACAAATATTCATAATATTAACGTTGAAATATAAATATTTCTATTTTTCAGTTGACATCGAAAAATAGTCATTATTTCATAAATAATGTTCGGTATATATTACGAAAACAATTTTCGTAATTTGATGCAAGCAATAAGTACTACATGGCATGCACCACTATTTCTGTCATTACTATAATAGCGTACTAAATTCGAAGGTCCATCATTCACTTAATATAAATTATTTATTTCATATACTGCAACCGGTTTACAGCGGAGAGTTCTTTGATCAAATATTTTGAACTCAAAGAAATAAATCTCGTAGAAAATAATTTTCTATATTAAAATACATTTCAGAATATAAATCGTATTTCTTATTCCAATATTAAGTATCAATTATTATTATTACAAATCTTGTTTCTGATGTTTTTTAGGAAGTAGAAGTGGCTATTCACTCCCTTCATCCCAACTGTACCTTAAATCACAGCTACCCTTATACACTTGTTTTTCTTTCTAAATGGTTGAACCATTCAAAAGAATACCCTTACTACAGCATCATAACAAACTCTTTACAAAAGTGCAATCGATCATCTTCAACATTTAAGGACATCAAATATGTTGCACTTTGCATAAACTGATCAAACTGATATTTCAGTGATCAAGTTCTTAGATCTATATTGTAGTTTTGGTCTTGTGTTACATTTAACATAATATGATCTTTATTGTAATCAATCAAATTAATTACTCGATCTCGTCTTATGGTTTATTTGCTTATTTCGGATGAACTGGTTTCATCAAAATGTAGTACATTACGAACTGTGACCATTCTCCATATAACACTTATATGTGATAATATATGGATCAACTATCCATAGTCCTGTATTGCTTTTGAGTTCGGAACTCATAGAATGCAATACACGGTCTCGACCAAATAAACACGTCAACGACCAAACAAACGAATGTGTTAAGTAGTTGTAAAATTGGGCACTTGCATGAGTATATAAAACATTAACATGCAAGAAGTATTTAATAGTAAGTGTATATTATATTTCTATTTGTTAAGCTTCAATTCAGTTTAGTATATCTTAATCGATAAATGTTTTATCAATCATATTAAATGCAGAAAATTGTCAAGTGGATTATAACATTATATAGCATATGTTCTTACAATATTAGAAAGATTAAATGCTATTATTTCATTTTTCTAATATGGCTCCCACTAGTCTTTTATGTTTCTCCAAACCCTAAAACGAAACATAAAAGTCTTTCGAATTCACTAGTGCTTGTTAGGGCTCGTATATCAGATTCCGGCCTTGAGGAAAGCTCAACAAATCATACTCCTATAGACGATGGATACCTCCTTATTGATTGTACCACATACAACCCCTAACCTTGTGATCATTGTCCTAATCTCATCTTTGTTTTGAGGAAAGCTCAACAAGTAAAGTAGGAATATTCATTCAGATATATCATTTCACGATGGCCTAAGTATAATGCACATACCTTGAGGAAAACTCAACAAATATGTGCAGTTATCTTACCTTTTCTATTCAATATATTAGTAGCACTTCACATAACATCCCTAACTTGAGGAAAGCTCAACAACTAAAGAGTATGCTAATATATAAATGTTAAAGGACAACTTTATATTAAAGCTTCATAATCTTCAATATATTATATCGAGTGGTATCGACTTATGGAATAATGTATTTCTTATGAAATACCCTCATGATTCAAGTGTCAGATACATTAAAAATCACGGTGTACGTACATATACGTATGTATTTTTCCATAAGTCTATTTAGGGTTTCTTTAATGTTCCACCTTTAATTTATACATTCATATTATATAAGTTTTATTATTATATAACTTTTATATTTCATATTAATTATATAATAGTCTAACGTATAATATTATTTAATTAATTTTAATTAATTAACATTTCAATAAATTTTATATTAATATAACATTTATATTTAATATTTATTATATACTATAACCGTTATAGTATATTACATGTGTGTGTGTTTATTATATAATTAATTAATCTTTTAATTAATTTATTTAATTAAACAATTTTAATTCAATTATATTAATTTCGAAATAAATTTATATACATACATGTATACTTATATTGTCCTGAACAATTTAAGGCAACATAACATAAATCATTATATATACATATATTATATGTATATATATTTAATTAATTAACTTATTTAATTAATTAATTTATTTTATTAATCTTATTAATAAATAATTTTTTCAAAATTAATTTTATAACATTTTTAGATATTTTGAAAATAATATTATAACTTTTATAATATATTTTTTATTTTAAATGTAACTTTTAATTTCAAAACTTTTATCTTATTTTTCAAAACGATTTGAATATCCATATTATAGCATTTATAATATTTTTCTTATCTTAAATTTAACTTTTAAGTTTAAAAATTTTATTTTTAATATAATTTATTTTTGAAATTATCCCAATACCCAATTCAAATTGGCCATTTTTTTATTAGGGGCAAACATTTGGGCTAACCTCATCATTTCGGGCCAGGCTAGTAGCCAAGCAGGGCAGAGTATTTGATTATCAAAATCCAACCTTATATGCTGCTTTTCTAGGCACCCTACTATATAGATAGACTTTAATAAGTTGGTGCTAATATGACTAATTTAGACCGCATAGGCTATTTAGTTCTGATACCATTGTTGGAACTTGGCCTGCCCGCAACGGAAGTATTGTGTGAATTTCAATTTTTTTTACCATTTTGGATCTTTATTGGGCTTTTAAAGTCTAATTTATTTAGAATATTTCTAAATTTATTTTAAATAAAAATCCTTATTTTATTTAAATTTATAAAATAATAATATATTATTTATTTAATGTTATATAATATATATACATGTATCATATACATATATGTGTATATATAAACATATATATACACACTCACATATACATATACACATATATATACATATATATATCTGTGTGTGTGTGCGTGCATGCGCGCATGTGGAACATATCAATCTATGCAAGGTATAACATGCCAGTGTATAGCTGTTGACCGCAACGGACTCGTTAGCTTATCTAATATACAAATGTATTGTCCAAATGTATGATTGTATATTTTACTTATATATAAATATATTACAAATATGTGTATATATATAAACTATACAAAATTATTTAAATAATTTTGTATAATATAAATCTGTATATATAAACATAAGTATGAAATATTAAGAATATATATATATATAACTACATAAATACGTTTGAATTATCTATAAAATATATATCAAAATATAATAATAATTTTTTTATTGTAAGACCGAAAACAATACATATAAAAATATTTTAAACACATGCACAAATATATATATATATATATAAATGAATATATTAAATGCTTATATATGTGTAACATATATATATTAATACAAATAAAATCTCAAAATAATTTATATTAAATATATCACTGCCTGATCTTGCGCACATCTTAAAAAATGTGTTTTTTTTAATTTTAAAATATATTTTATAACAAATAATCATACGAAAATTATTACAAAATTAATTAAAATAATTTTTCGAAACTAAATTTGAGTTTTAGATTTCTTATAAAATTCTAAATGACAATTTTGAATTTTGAAAATTTAATTTATAATTTTATAGTCTAAAACAATTTAAAAATCCATTTTCCAAATTTCGGCTTATATTTAAATACTTTAAAATCTAAATTTATAAAATATAAAACATAATTTATAATCAATATATGTATTAATATAATTATTTATATGATTAACTGATTTAAATATTATTTAAAAATAAAATATAAATATAAAAAATTATTTTTATTCCTACTGAAATTATTATACTTGTTAAAATTTATGTATAAAATTATATTTCCATATTTTACATAAGTATAATGTAGTAATTAAATTATAAATTATACACATATTTATAGATATTAAATATTAAATTATATAAAATAGAAATAAATACTTTTTTCTTTTGTTGTGGAGTCGTGCTGCATATATCTATATGTACATAAAAAAAAAAAATATAAAACATATACATATACATACGACAAATCTATTGTGACAATATGTTTATATGTTGAAATTATCACCTAAACGTCACCAAATTAACAATATAATATACGAAATAGACATTATATATATAAATTAATATTTATAAACATGTTAGGAACATACCTTATAGCCAAAGTCTGCAAGTACACCTTGAAATGATGAGATATGATCCTCGAACTGATTTTCAATCCAAAAGATCGCTAGTCATTGAACAAATGACCACTGGCTATCGAATAGCACCTGATTTGATTTGATTTGGACTTAGAAATTTAGAGAGATGGAAGGGGGAAGTTCAGCCAAATCTAGAGGGGATATAGAGGGTCTAAATTTTTTCAAAAAGTTATGGGTAGAGATGCTTATATAGAGAAGAATTTAGAGATATTTTAATATCAATATCCTACATCATCTCTTACCAATTCTCATCCATCTTAGCCCTCCATCTCCAAGCCTTTCTATCCCGTCTTTTAGCCGCCTATAACCCCATATCGGAGCCGAACCAACCGGCCCCCTTGATGGGCTTTAAACTCATTTAAAGTTTGAACAAATATTTTGCATTTAAATCCAATTTAAATGTGTATCGATATCGCATATCGATTAATATATTTATAACTACTATAAATATATTTAATAATACTTGTTTACCAAATTGAAATCAAATTTATAACTAATATTTCACAAAAATTAATTAATTAAATTAATTTATAACAATTACAAATTAATTAAACCGTTTTAGTTGAAGAAAAATTTATCGTTTCTGTTGTATGACTCGTTGGGTGTAAATTTGGTCAGCGATTAATATCCCACTATTCGAATATTAATTTCGCACGCTTGGTTTTTGATAAAATCTAATTCTACTTTGTTAAGTGTTACCCGGTTATCACTTTTATTTGCACTAATTCTCTTCGTTAAAATTATTTCACTTTGGACTTATTGCATTTGACAATGGTCAAAATTCCAATATCGTCCACATTCAACTCTATAGTCCAAACACAAAATCTTTGGTTCAATAATAACAATTACTATTAACCGAAATGCTCTAGCCAGAGACTTTGACTTTGAGTAGGATTTAGTTGACCGTGATACAAACCTCATATAACTGAGAAGATGAATCCTCTCTTGAATAATGTTTCACTTCCAATATTTCCACTCAACCCAACTGTAGTCATTCGATGGATATCATGCCACGATTTAACTATAATCAAAGCGAAACTTCCACATTAAAGATCAATAGTATTCTTAAGTCAAGAGAACTGTGTAATTTTATCACGTCGAAATTTTCTGTTTGACCCTAGTTATATTAACCAACAGAAAACTATCGAGTGAGTCATTCCATAGTTATCCAATTATATCAATACATAACCCTTTGGTGTCTCCAGTATACAAGAGTAATACACTACCTAGTATTTGGAGAGTGTTGCATACTCTAGTTTCAATGGATGTATTGATATCCAGTCTCGATACATCTTGACAAGGAATATTTAATTTGGTATATTTATTTTCATTGTCATAAATTACTCGCGGTTGCAACATTTTGTAACTACTATTACAAAACATACCATTTATGGATTTTCTATTAAATATACTTTTAATTGAATTAATTAATTAATATGATACATTATATCATATGATAGAAAGACAAGATCGTTTATTTTGAACAAGATTGGTTATCGAGTTAGATATATGAAAGAAATTACATAATTTCCCGTAGGGCATACGTCTAACTCTATCAATCGTTGCAACGTGCTATACTTTAGCCGATGATTGTGTAATTGTCGCTTGCTTCTTTGATTCCAAGAAAATATACCCAAATTAAGAGAAAATGCATGGTTTGAATTACATTTCACGTGGATTACATATCCTGCCAGTCTCTGTCTATTTATCCAATTAGTTTCGAGTTATTAATAACTGCATACCACATTTTGCAGTTCTTAGTTCTTTCCGAGTATCCAAGTACTCTTTAAGCTATTTCATAGTGAACTTAACTTGGACTTTGCATAAATATTGATAAGAAACTAACTGAATACATAACGTTTTGTTGTTGTTAAATAGATCAAGCTTCCAAATGGACTTTGAAATCATAAATCACTTGCTTTTAGTGAGTCATCTTCTTTCTTGAATGCTCAATTGTTCTCTAATGGAGTTGATATTGTCTTATAACCTTTCATTTTGGACTTCTGAGAAGACTATTTTTAAACTTCTTTTGTGAAATCAAGATCTCTTCTTCTCTTTTTGTTGTTTCAACCTTGAGAAAATAGGGCATAAGACCTAGATCTATCATTTCAAAAAATTTATTATGTCTTCTTTAAACTTCTCAATCATTCTCACATTATTTCCTATGAAAGTTAGTTCATTGACTATAGAGAGAAAATAAGCATATTGTTTGCTTTTTGAGCCTTGCCATAGAGTATTGCATCACTTTTGCTCTTCCTGAATCCTTGCCCAGCTAAGTAACCATTAATTATGCCATACTTGACCCTCAGATCTTACCTTAGGGCTTATACATCCTTTTCTAATAAATAATTTTATTTTCTTGTTCCTACACCATGAAATCTTGTGGTTGATCCTTATAGATCTCTTCTTAAATGTAGCCTTTTAGGAATGTTGGCTTCACGTTTAGTTGGAATATGTTTCATTTCGTTGTGCACATAGTGTAATCAGTGTCTTGTGTAAGGACCCCCTTTTCGACCATTGAAATTCGGCACCGAATACATCCACGGTATTCAAATATTGAGCATTCAATTGCTGGAATGACAGATTATTAGGGTAAAATAAAAAGAACAACATGGTAAATAGAATCTCACACCAGAAACGGCAAGACAGTATAAATTGTCACTCTAAGATAAAAGGTACATCAGAGTAAAAAAGCAAACCTCATCAGCTGGACCGTTATAATTTTTTTACCTTACAATTACCGATAGGTATGCAATATAATACAGCGGAAAATAAAATACTATGATAGGTGAACATCAAGCTCTTCTCCAAGAGCTCCATAACACCAATGCCAACCTGGAAAATACTCGGCCTGACCCGAGCATTATAGTAAAATAACACCTGGGTCGGTTTGGAAAACCAGCGTGAGATAACTGAAGAAATAAGGTAATATATAATAATTCTGTATGACTACGCCGCTAGACACGGAATGAGGTATTTCCTCACAATAACAACATCCATAGATGAAAGAATGGAAACAAGTCGGAACAACATCAGACTTGAAAGGATGGAAACAAATAATTAAGCATCAAGAAGAGCTCCAAGCACTTCTTGATACAATTAAGAAAATAATTCATAGAATTGAATCAAATAAGGAAAAGGACAATTTCCAACAATGACTAAGAGGGTGCACCCTCCTCACCGAAAGTATACCTCTAGAAAATATACTTGAGAACTACGATGGCTCTCGGACACGTCCAAGCCAGACCCCGTCAACCTTACCGAGAACCCGAGTATTTCACATCTCAGTGCGCATATAACTGAAACCAATCTACAGTAGATGTGATAATACCCTAATAGAAGCAACCCTACATGGCTTGGCTTCCACTCCCTCTTTGGTTTTAGTCATTCCGACAAAGAATATCAACGCTTAAATAAGCAACAAATCATTTTAGATTGACGATACACAAAGAAGATAGTAAAATCGATAGTCAATAAATCAACTATCAGAAATAACAAAACGGTCGTATATGGAAAATTAATCGCATACACTTACCACCAATAAATGAATTAAGCTTTTAAAACATTTGACTCACACTTGTGCTTGATTTTCACATCAGAAATATTTGTAAAATACTTTAAAAACTCTCTTTAAAAATATTCTTTTTAAAGAGCTAATTATATTTCTAAGTGTATCAAAAAGAGGGATAAAAACCAATGTCGTTAAAACCTTGTTTACTAGAAATCCAAAACCATTTACACTTAGCTTTTTCTTTAAAACATTTATTTTTAAAGGATTTTCTCATTTATAAACTATCATTTATAACTTTCAAAACAACATTTATTATCCCGAAAGATAATAAATCGATTAAAATGCTTTTATAAATTTAAAACAATGTTAATCATCCTAAGATAATTGATATAATTCTTTTATTAATTTAAAAGCACATTAATTATCCCAAGAGATAATTAATCATATTTGTAACTCCTTTAATAAATCAATTAATTAACTTTAAACACCCTTATTAAATTAGTTAATTAACTTTAATCATTTTTATTAAATCAGTTAATTAACTTTTAAAAACTTTTATTAAATCGGTTAATTAACTTTAGACATCATTAATAAATTTGTTAATTAACTTTATTATAGTTAAACAATAATTAAGAATATATTTAGACCTTCAATTCTTTTTAAATACTTATACAATCCTTACAAACCCATTTGAAAAGAATTTACAAAATATTTAAGGTAAATAATCTTTATAAATTTAAACAAAATTTATTTTGTTAAAATACAAGCTCAAGTTCAATACACAACAAGGGTGTAAGGAGATGATATTTCATAAGTGACGGTAGAGCGAAAATTGCTATAATGATACACATCAGAAATATTTCGACTAAACATCAATATGAACAACATAAGAATATAAATAAATTAATATTGTTGAGAAACCCTTAGGGTCCCTCTACAACAGTCCTCTACAAAATAATGGTTATTTATGTAATCCGCCTTTCAAGTGGGAATTCAAAACTAAACAAACAATCAAATAATAATGACAAACATATCATTATCGACTGTTATCAATCAATAGCCAACATATCATTTATTAATTTATCCACATATTAATTAACTTCAAAAATAATTTTTTTTATTTTGTAATCACAGAACAGTGATTTATTCTTCTTGATAGGTGTAGAAAACAATCTATTCAATTTAATTATAGCAGAATGATGTTTTATTTTGCTAAATAGATGTCACAAACGAAGTATAACTAATTTAACTACGTTAAACACAATTAAATTAAATCACTATAATTCTATCATTAATTTATACTTTATTAAAAGTATCAATTATCATCCAAGCATTCAACAATAATCTATAGCAATACAGATATCATATAATTTATTCAAAAGTAGGTAAACTCATCAAAATTATAGTTGATGCTTTCGCGTTTCAGTTTGGTCTTTAGCCCAATATTCAACTAGCTTCAAATTCAACGAATCTAATTCCATCGCGTATATAAAAATTCCACGAGTACAACGCAACTAATCGCGTCTGAATCCAACCTCGTATGAGCAAGATACGAGTTTATATGAATTTGAATTAATTGGAATAATTAATCACAAATCAAATTACTAATTACCCTAAATAATCCACATTTAATCCTTCTTCCCCAAACAACTTTCCCACCTCTGTGCACGAATATAGATACATGCACACTTGCATGCCACCTTCGACCACCCATAACTCAACCTACACTCAATGATATCGGACGCCATCAGCTTCTACGAACCCCTCTTCTCCTCCTCTCCATGTCTATCACCACTATGAGATACTCGACCCAACCAAGCAAATTCTGACCCGACAAACCGATGCCCTTGATCAGACTTTGATTATGCATCCCCAACACTACGGTCCATGAAATTGGCCCACAATACTTTGAATCAACTTACCTTTGCAAGCTCTCCGCCACCACCCCAAAAACAGCAAGCTCGATCTTAACGTCAGAGATGCGACCTGAGCTTCCTCTTCACGCAACCCTAATGTCGTGATGATCAAAGGGAGCAGCAACCTCCATAATTTCCACCACCAACTCGCCCTTGCTCGAGAAGCACGAATCCATACTCCATTTCACCTAAGTCCACCTTAATCTACTCCACATCTAAACCCTCGGTCGGATAAAAACTATCGAACTCCATCCAACGCAACTGCAACCAAAATGATGGAGATGGATTGGAAGCTAAACTTCATACGAGATCAATAAATCTTGTTTCGTATTTTTTCGTTGCTTATATTTGATCTTGAATTTTATTTGATGGTTTGCTTTCTTTTTCTTGGCTAATGGAAAAATAGAAAAACGCAAAGAAAAAGACATGAGGAAAATGAAATGTGAAGGGGGGAAAGTGATGTATTGATGTGTACTTAAACTAAACATCAACATAACTTCCAACTTAAGTTAAACAAATATTTCAAGCAAGCCAAAGATTCCAAGCAACCCATCACATCACCATCAAATTTTGAATTTGATTTGATTTTTAAAAGGTTTTGAAAAGAAGGTTTTGCAATATTCCGCTATATAATATTCCGTTCGCGTACGAACCGCGAACGATAGAAATAAAAATTCAATCCCAAAACAATAATAAAATATACTGGTAACTTATTCTATAAATTTTCAAAAATACCAACATTTGCCGTAAAATACGTCAAACGATAATTTAAATATTTTTTAAATTAAAAATTATGGAAAAATTCTATAAATTAAATTAAAAATACTACAATAAAAATCGGGTCGTCTTATTAACACTTGATTTTCTCATTATTTATTCGAACCATTTATTATTGTAAATAAATTTACAAAATGAGCTCACCGTTATTATTTATTAATTAAAAAGAGTTAAATAAGGCTATTAAATCCATTTAGTTAATATTTAATCCACAACTTAAATATCTAAATAATCACTATATTTGAATATAAGTTTGTAAACTTTAAAACCAATATTTTAAATATTTTAGATTAATTAAATATTCAAAATCAAGACAATAAAAATTTGAGATGTTACATCTTGATTGCGTCGAGGCATGCATGAGACAAATGTTTCACTATATTTAATGCCATATTGTTATGATACCCTTTGCCCTAACCTTGATTTATACTTCTGCATTGAGCCATTTGACTTAGCTTAAGCTTTATTTTGCAAACTCATCTGACTACTTCAACTACTTTAGTATCTTTGTCTTGTGCGAGTTCATGTGTTTCATTCCTTTTAATCGTCTTTTTATTTCTTTTTCTATGGCTTTTCTCCATAAATTTTGCTTATGAGCTTCTTCAAAGCTTTCTGTTTCCATAAGTATCAAGTTGTATGTCTCATCTATCTCTACTAAGTATATAGTTCATTTTGATGGTGAGTTTGTTAGAAACGAGGAGGAGAGAAGAAACTAATTATATTTCATAAAATATTTCATATAAATTTTCTTACCTGCAAACAATACAAAATGACCACATATTTATAGTGGTTTACATACCCTTATAAATAGAAACGACCCTTTAGATAGACACCTCTTCACTCCAATGGACACGACTCTTCACTCAATAGACACGACTCTTTAGATAGACACATTTTCACTCCAATGGACACGACTTTTCACTCAATAGACACGACTCTTCACCTTATTATTAATTTGACTTTATTCTTTAACAAATTCCTCCCTTAAACTCAAACATTTTCCATCCTTCATTCCAATCATCATCTTACAACTTTCGAGTTGCACTTTTGGTAGCGGTTTTGTAAATATATCCGCCACTTGATCACGACTTGCAACATGACTCATTCGCACGTTGCCTTCCTTCACATGTTCCCGAATAAAGTGAAAGCGACACTTTCATGGTGCACTGGATTCTTTGCCAACTCAATTGCAGATTTATTATCGATTCGTATTTCAGTTGCTTCGTGCTGCTGGAGTTTTAACTCATATAACAAATTTCTCAACCATACCGCATGGCATACACACAAAGATGCTGCCACATATTCTACCTCACACGTTGAAAATGTCGCTATTGGTTGTTTCTTTGAGAGCCACGTGAAAGCAGTATCTCCCATATAGAAGACATATCCCGATGTGCTTTTTCGATCATCTACTTCTCCACACCAATCGCTATCAGAGTAACCCACCAGCTTGTATTCAATTGTCTTAGAGTAGAGTAACCCAAGTGACTCTGTTCCTCGTATATATCAAAGAATCCTCTTAACAGCCTTCAGATGTGAATATTTTGGCTCCTCCATGAACCGACTTACTATGCCGGCACTATACGCAATGTCTGGCCTTGTGCATGTGAGATACCGTAGATTTCCAATCAAACTTCGGTATTTGTTTGCATCTAATCGATCTCCTTCATCAAATTTAGAGAGTTTCGTACCAAGTTCCATCAGCGTTGCTACTGGGTTGCACTTTTCCATCTTGTTCTTCTTAAAAATGTCTTTTGCATAAGCCTCTTATGACACAAATATTCCATTTCTTCCTTGTCTAACTTCAAGACCAAGAAAGTATTTCATTAACCCTAAATCTGTCATTTAAAACTCTCGAGTCGTGGCCTCTTTAAAATCTTTTATCATCTCCACATTATTCCCCATGAATATTAGATCATCAACATAAAGAGCAACAAATATCAAGTTGCATTTTTCTTTCTTCACGTATAGTGCATGCTCGTAGGGACATTGTACAACCCCGTTGTCCTTGAAATAAGTGTCAATTCGGGTGTTCCATGCACGAGGCGCTTGCTTTAGCCCATATAGCGCCTTCCTTAACTTCAATACTTTACTCTCCTCCCCAGCTTTCATGTACCCTGGTGGTTGCTCCACGTATACTTCCTCTTCAAGCACACCATTTAAAAATGCTGATTTTACATCCATCTGATAGATCGACCACTTGAATTGTGCTGCTTGTGATATGAGAAGCCTGATTGTTTCCATTCTCACCACCGGGGCAAAGACTTCGTCATAGTCAATCCCTGCCTTTTGTTTGTAGCCCTTCGCAACTAGGCGTGCCTTATACCTTTCTATCTCACCGTGGGCATTCATCTTTTTCTTATATACCCATTTTACTCCTATGGGTTGATATCCTTCTGGCAAATCCATCAAGTCCCAAGTTTCATTTCTACCGATAGCCTTCATCTCTTCATCTGTCACAGCTTTCCATTTCTTATCTCTCACTGCCTCTTCAAAAGTAATATTCTCAGCTTCTGCCAAGAGACATATCAAGTGTACTTCATTTGTTGACTCGTATAGGTCTTGCAAACTTCGCATCTTTGGTTGCCTTGGCTCTTCTTCATCATCAAATATTTGAGGTGTTATTGGTGTGCGTATTGATGTAGTAGTTAATGATTCTCCTTTTTCTTCCTCCTGCGTCACTTCCATTTGGCTGTTCCAATCCCACGTGCTTTCTTCGTTCACCTGCACATCTCGGCTCACAACCACTTTTTTTTCAATTAGGTTGAATAACTTGAAAGCTTTTGTCTTTTCATCATATCCAATGAATACGTACTTCTTGCTCTTATCATCTAATTTGGTTCTTCTTTAATCCGGTATACGCGCATATGCCAAACTACCGAATACTTTTATGTGTGATACAGTTGGTTTTTGTCCGCTCCAAGCTTCCTGTGGTGTTTGATCTGCCAATATCGCATGTGGACACCGATTTTGCACATACACTGCACATTGTACTACTTCTGCCCAGAATTCTTTCAGCATGCCTTTGCTTCTCAACATTGATTGAACCATGTCAAGAATAGTTCGGTTTTTTCTTTCAGCCACACCATTTTGTTGAGGTGAGTATGGTGCGGTTAAAAATCTTTTGATCCCTTGTTCCTCGCAATAGCTTGAGAATGCTGTTGACATGTACTCTCCACCTCTATCTGATCGTAAGGCCTTGATATAAAGATCGGTCGTCTTCTCTACTAATACTTTGAATTTTTTTGAACATTCCAAGTGCCTTGGATTTTTCTTTCAAAAATAAACCTAAGCCTTTCTTGTGTAATTGTCAATGAAAGTGATAAAGTACCTCTTCTCGCTGAATGACTTAGGTGTGAATGGGCCACATATGTCGGTGTGTATCAACTCTAGAGACCTCCTTGCACGATAATTAGCCTTCTTTTGAAAAGAATTTCTTGTTTTCTTGCCGAGCACACATCCCTCGTAAAATTTCTTTGTGTAATCCATGTCTGGTAAACCGTAAACCATATCCTTCTTTGCTAACCCTTTCAAACCATCATAATGTAAGTGTCCGAACCGTAAGTGCCACAATGAGGCTTTATCCTCCACGTTGACTTGCAAACACCTTTCTCGCACTTTTCCCAGATTGAGTTTGAACATTCGATTCTTGGCCATCTTTACATTTGCAAGTAAATAGCCATTTTTGTCCTTAAAATGTAACATCCGATCTTTCATGAAAACAGAATACCCCTTCTCCAATAGTTGCTCCATGCTAAGGATGTTGCTCTTTAGTTTAGGCACGTAATAGACATCTTCAATCGACCCTTCTTTACCATCCTTTTGAGAAAAACATATTTTGCGTTGGCCTTTGACTTGAACTTTTGACGCATCTCCAAATGAGACATGTCCATCCTTTACCTTTTGCATCTCCACGAAAAGGTGTTTTTGTCCGCACATATGATTACTAGCACCAGTGTCGAGATACCACATTATATCGTTGTCAGAAGCATTGTCCTTGTAGGCCATCAAGAGAACACCATCGTCTCTTGTTTCTTCTTCCGCAACCAGATTCACGTTTTCTTCCACCTTTTTCTTGGAATAGCAGTCTTTTGCATAATGCCCATATTTGCCGCAGTTGTAGCACTCAACATTTGGACAATTTGACCGGCCACCTCTTCCACGACCAAGTCCTCGACCATGCCAATTTTGTTGTCTTGGTTGGCCCACTACGACCTCCACGACCGCGTCCCCTTCCTCGATTTTGTTGTGCATATATCGCCTTGTCTTCCTTAATACTTGCCTTAGCTTGTAAAGCCTCTTCAAGTAGCTCTTGTTTATTTTTCATCCTCCGTTGTTCATGTGCTTCAAGAGAACCTGCAAGATCATCGATGGTCATTTCTGTCAAATTCTTCGACTCCTCAATTGCGCATACGATGTTCTCGAAATCGTCGGTCAATGATCGCAAAATCTTCTCCACAACCCTTGCATCGGTTAGGTTTTCTCCATTGCGTTTGGGTTGATTAACCACTGTTTGGACACGTGTGATGTAGTCGGATATTGCTTCTGATTCTTTCATTTTCATCGCTTCTAATTCGCCTTGAAGAGTTTGAAGCCGCACTTGTTTAACTCGGTCGGCTCCCTTATAGACCTTTTGTAAAATGTCCCATGCTTCCTTCGAATTTGCTGCATTGGTAATTTTCTCAAATCCCGACTCATCCACTGCATGGAACAAGAGGTGGAGAGCGGCCTTGTCTTTCATACGCATTTCTTTCAATGTCTTTAACTACATCGCAGTCAAGTTCGTAGTATTTTTTGTTTATGTGTAGCCATTTTCTACTACTTCCCATGCATCTTGTGCACCTAGCAACGCACGCATCTGAATGCTCCAATTGTCATAATTCAACTTGGTTAGTTGTGGAATCGGTATTTGCCCCAACGATAAACTCTCGAAATTTGCCATAGCTCTGATACCAATTTGTTAGAAACGAGGAGGAGAGAAGAAACTAATTATATTTCATAAAATATTTCATATAAATTTTCTTGCTTGCAAACAACACAAAATGACCACATATTTATAGTGGTTTACATACCCTTACAAATAGACATGACCCTTTAGATGGACACCTCATTACTCCAATGGACACGACTCTTCACTCAATAGACACGACTCTTTAGATTGACACCTTTTCACTCCATGGACACGACTCTTCACTCAATAAACACGACTCTTCACCTTATTATTAATTTGAGTTTATTCTTTAACAGAGTTTGGAGAGCATTGTGCACCTTGTACTGGATCTGATTTTATTGCAGCTTGTGTTGATGACCCTTTTTTATCATAATCCTCCTCAATTTCTTGTCATAGAAATTAGGGAAGGTCAATTCTCTTTCTTTCAACTTCTTTGATCTCTCAGTTATATGTAGCATCTTTGTCAAGTCTTATGTATCTACTGATAACTTCTTCTATCCTAAACTATTGACTTGTTAATCTCTTGACTAAGTTTTATAACGTAAGAAGATTCCTATTTGAGCCCTTTCATCCAACTTTGAGATGCCTTGTGCTTGGTTTTTTCATAGAATGGGAGAGAAGGGTATGAATGGACATTGGGAACAAAGAAAGAGTAAGTTTATGTCCTTGCATCTATTTCGAGAGAAGCGATATTACTTTTGCAGATTGTGGGCGCTAAACAATTTTTCTTCAATAGTTTTCTAGAAGAGAATTTTTGAAAAACACCTTTATCATTTATCAGAATAGAAAAAAAGACTTCTTGCTTTTCATATTATAAATTAAACCCCTGAAATTAGCAAAAATAAAAACACATACGAATTCATCAGAATATAAAATTAGCAATCTAAATCAAAATTTCAAATCAATAATCTTGAAATCAAATGCAAAAATGATGAATCAAGCAGTTTACATGGTTCTGAATGCATTGTTTAATGCAACAAATAAAAAAAAACAAAAGTAATAGACTTTTAAACATGTAATATATTTATATCATTTAATTTTATGAAATATAACATTTTATAAATCAAGTTATTTTAACAAAAAAACATATAGCGCATTTCTCTATAATAATGCAATAAAGATGCATTGTTTGCATTATGTTGTTATTAAAATTTATTTATATTTTATTACATACATGACTTATCATAAATTAATGTTGCATTTTAATTAGGGGGAATTAATTTAAAGGACAAAAATTTGTATATTTTTAGGCTCAAGGACACGACCTCAATATTTTAACCACAAGGACAAACATTCTCCTAAAAATTATTCATAAGGACAAACATTCTTCCAAAATTATTTATAAGGACAAACATTCTTCCAAAACTGCTACCGAACTAAAAACTGATACCTAAAAACTGCTACCGATAACTACAAACTGATACCTAAAAACTGCTATCAATAACTAAAAACTGATATCTAAAGAAAGTTGTCCTTCGGGCTAAAATACTGAAGGTCTGTCCTTGAGGCTAAAACGCTGAGAAATTTTGTCCTTACCAATAATTTCCTGTTTTAATTAATACTTAAAAACGAGAGTCGGTTCGAAATTACCATAAATTTCATGATGTTTTATATAATTTGAAAAGGTGGAAGGTGGTTGTTTTTTTTCCCTAAAATTTTCCTACGTTGAAAACATAATTTCCACTTTTAAGGAGTGGGAAATGAAAGTTGGTGAAAGTGGAGTCCTCCATGTATAAAGTCTCCAGGAGATGAGTTTACCAAATTCTGCTGTTTCCGTTCACGCATATACGCATAAACATCATAGTTTCTATTTAGAATAAAAAATGTTTTCAGTATAAAAAAAAGGGGAGGGGGAAGGGGGCCAATAGGATTGTGCATTTTGGACCCGTTAAAGATGTTTTTATTTTATCATTAGATGCCTGTAACTAATTTTCAACTATTGTCATTTCTTCTTTTAACCCACATAGTTCTTATACAGTTTAACAGTTATATATTTAGTAATTAGTATATATATCGCCTGGATATAGTGATATGCAGTTTCATTTTCCAAAATTAAACAAGAAAACTTAAATCTTGGATAAACCCACCCAAAAACTTCTTTCTCTTCTGAAATGAAAAAAGAAAAAGGAAATGGAAGAAGGAGAAGAAGGTTTTCATGGCAATCAATGTTCAACCAAAGCTATCTTCAACATTAACAATCCCATGACTGGCAATGCAGACTTCTTTTATTTAGGACAAAATCACAACCGTTTTCTTAATACGCTAATTAACTTATCCTCTTTGATTGCACAACCATTTACCATATTATCCTCTACCAATGGTACCATTCTATGTCGAGAAAATAATTCATCTTCATATCACATATTTACCCCTCTATCAGGTCCTCCTCTTTACAGTCACATTCGACTACCAAAACCTGAAAGAACTCATTACAAAGACACTACTGCAGTTTACATTTCAAAGAATTCTGACTGCCATGATGCTTGTTTTTCTCCAACAAGGTCTTCGGGGTTTGCACTTATTTCAGACGATAAATCTTGGTAATGTTCTTGATAATATTCAAGTTCTTGTTTAAGCCTTTTTTCTCTTTCTTTCTTTTGTACTAAATCAGCCATCGCTACTTACCTCAGCAATGCAATATTAGTCAGCCCATCCCTGTCCGCGCTAGCCAAAGACAGTAGATATTAGAGAATCTTGGAATTTCCCCAACAAATGTATGCTTTCATAACTTAGTTATGTCATTTCCTTTTAATTTTTGAATCATATAGAAGTAGTTGAAAATTTTACATCTTATATTAGGGAGATGATAATCACCCATTCTTGTCAAACGAATCTCCAGTACCCCGATGCTCAAACCCAATCACTAAGAATCCAGAGTTCAGAAACACTATTCCAAACACCGACTTCTTCATTGCATGTGCCGTATATAAAGGTTCAGGCATATACACATTCGACATATACGACTCCGAGACAAGAATATGGACATATGATGAAGATGAAGTTGATCTAGGTGGAGACCACATCATATTTAGAGCATCTCCAACTGTTGGAGAATTCTCAAATCTGCACCGAAGACAAGCTCCAACAGGGGTTGAGAATATTGCAGAGTGTGGAAAGGGGGGCCAAAGGCTGGGGAATTCGGATTAGACGAGGCGCCTGTTTAACACGCGCCTTTAATTTCCCCCCAATGGCTACCCCCAACGGCCATATTTCCCCTTCAAATACAACTCCCCTCATCTTCTTCCCTTCACAGCCAATTTTCTTTCTCTATCATAATTTTTTACTACCACTAATCTCAACTGAAAATGTACTCCGATTTCGACGTCGATGTTGCATGGTCCAGTTTTGAAGACTATGACTTACAAGACGTTACGGTTTCGATTGGGGGAGAGGTAACTAATGCAAGTTGGAGCGCTGCCGAAGACTACGATCTTTGCTACATTTACTGTGTACTCTCGGTCGATCCTATTCGAGGGGCCGATCAAAGTGGCGAGACTTTTTGGGGTAAAATTACTAATTGCTACAATCGAAAGAACATCGATCGGAAAAGAACGCTATCTTCAGTCAAAGGTCATTATGGAAAAATAAATCGTCAAACGCAAACGTTCGATTCTCAAATTTTCAAGCTAAAGCAAGCAAATCCTAGTGGATTTGGAAATGAAACGCATTTGGTAAGCTTTAATATAATTTCATTGTTCTACTTTTTATCATAGTTCTCTAATTATACTAGTGTTTTTTTTAACAGAGAATGGCCGCAAACAAGTTGTTCAAACAAATCTATAAACCTGATAGTAAACAAGCACCACATTTTTATCAGTTCATGCATGTTTATGACATGTTGGTCGAGCACGTTAAATGAAAATCATCACTTCAGAAAACCGTTCAACAAGTTCAATCAAACAGTGGTCAGGGTAAAACGCCTAGAGTTGGAGAAAGCTATAGTCCTAGGGAATCGCTAGGAAGCTACGGTTTAGGATCAGCATAAGACTCAACCCCAACCGAAGATCATTTTGTTAGGCCACGGGGAGCAAAAGCGGCCAAAAAGAAGCAGACTGTTGGAGCGGATCAAGTAGAAATTAAAGAACTCCTGCTTGAATCTGAAGATAGATTTAACCGGGCAATGGAAACTCGAGCGATTCAACACCAAGAAAAGTTGTCAAGAATGGATCAACTTCTTGATGGAAACTGACAAAGAGATGAAGATGCAATAATGTTTATGGATATGTCACACATGTCTGCAGAACAACTGGAGTATACGGAGCAAAGAAGGAGAGAAATTATGAGGCGTAGACTTGAAGAGGGTCATTAAATGAATTACCGTTTCTACAACCTTTGTATCTTTTAATTACCGTTAGTTGTATTGTGTTCTGAATGCAAGCAATTATTAATATAAGTATTTTCATTGAAATTGCATTACATTAAAAAAAGATTATAACAACATTACGTTAATTAAACATAAACAGATTATAATAACAATAATAAGTAACAACAACATAAACAACAGTAGGAAAAGTAACAACAGAAATATAGTTTCATTGATTTCCAAAAAAGCTCCAAAGATGATTTATGAGATCATTTTGTAGTCTTCGATGCAGTTGAACACTACGGTAGGACATTTGGCTTTCTACATGAAACACGAGTTCTAGTGCGCTTCCAATCATATCGTTGCGCCAAACAGGCGGTGGTGTTGGAGCACCCTCGTAAAAGTAATCTTCTTCCATGTCTCTTTCATCCTCTATAATCATATTATGTAAAATAATACATGTGTATATTATTTTGGTCATTTTAACTGGTAACCAAAGTCTGCATGGATTACTGACTATGGAAAATCTTGATTGAAGAACCTCAAATGCTCTTTCAACGTCCTTCCTCTGGCCTTCTTGCATCGCTGCAAACTTTGATTGTTTATTGTTTTATGGGTTAGGAATTGTCTTGACAATGGTACTCCATTTAGGATATATACCATCGCCAAGATAATATCCATGATCGTACGTGTTACCTCCTAAAATAAAGGTACAAGGAGTTGATCTACCGTTTGCTAAATCATTGAACAAAGTAGATCGTTCGACTACGTTAAGATCATTGTTCGAACCCGGCATTCCAAAAAATGCATGACATATCCATAAGTCATACGACGCTACGGCTTCAAGAATAATAGAGGACCTACGAGACTTACCCTGATAAGCTCCAGCATAAGCCATTGGGCAATTCCTCCACTCCCAATGCATGCAGTCTATACTGCCTAACATCCCAAGCCAACCTCTACTACCATGCATATTTAATAATATTACTATATCCGCCTCGTTCGGTCTTCATAAGTATTGATCACCGTAAATGTCCACGATAGCTTGATAGAAATGCTCCAAACACTCTAATACTGTGCTTTTCGCCACTTTCAAATTTTCATCAAGAGCGTCTGCCGGTCCTGCATATGCAAGCATTCTTAGTGCAGCTGTCATTTTTTGAATTCCAGTCAATCCCATTATACGAAATGCATTGGGTTTGAAGATAAAATATTTGTCATGCTGCTTGATACATTGTAGGATTCTAAGAAATAGAGAACGCCGCATGCAGAATCTTCTTCTAAAATCAGAATCTGTGTAAGTAGGATTTGGAACAAAGTAGTCTTCCATCAGTCTGTCATTGTGCTATGAATGTCTACGATTTTTATACCGACGACCAACAACTGATCCACCATGTTGCCTGCTCGATTGACCAACCTGTAGTGCAGCCATAGTTATTAGTTCCTTTTCGCGACAAAAATGATCTTCCATCATTTCATCAAATTCGTCGTCGCTATCATCAAATTCCATTATCTCTTCATCGTCGCACATCTGATCAGTTTGTATAAAAAAATTTACTAACAGTTTCTATTCTGTAGCCGAAAATATTATGTTACACATTGGTTGAATTTACCGAACTTTTAAATGTTGTGACATTCGAATATAACACTTTATCTTAAATAAAGAGGTCGTGATCTGCATCAAAAAAAATGAAGCATGATATTAACATCCACGTGTTAAACATCCATAAAATTTTTGATAAACAAACACAACTGTGTTTGTTACTTCAACATTTTGACTTCATATACGCTCAATAATAAACAAGCGTAAATTATAATCAACACACTGCAATACTCACCATAAAATATAATCGACACAATGCCATAACATATAGACAACCACATATAACAGTAGCATCATCACCAACATAATATGCAACCAACTAATGTAAGGTGTGAAAAATAATAACACAGTCTAAAACATCTAAATGCAGCACATCAGTCTATGTGATCAGAACCGCTATCAATCTCCTCATCGTCTCTACTATCGTCGTCACTGTCATCGTTGACGTCATCAAAGTCATGAGGCTCAGGTCCGGCATGGAGCTGCTCTTGAAGCTGCTGAATCTAGGTCTGTAATCCCTGTATCTGCGCATCATACTGAGTTTGCTGCTGCTGGACCGCAGTCTAGTAACTCTGATACATCATCTGTGTATAATCGAGCGTCATACGCTCAAATGCTGCAATCATCCGTCTATCATAATCCATGTACTGAGAATACTAATATGCGCACAACAAAAATTATACATAGGTGGAGAATATAATGATAAGTAATTTAAAGAAAATTTCAAACTCATACAAACCTGATGAGGCTGATACAATCCGGCGGATGGTATACCCGTAATAGCGTCATCTGTAGGATACTGCAAGGGATACTCCACCACCTGACCATGTAAATCATACGCTCTAAACGAATGAGGAGGGGGTCAAAAGTAGGAGGTTGCGTGTACTGAGATGATGTAGGCTCAAAGGTGGCAGGCGATAGTGGAACTCTACCAGAAGAGGTATGCGAACCAATATGATCGGAGTTCAAACCCTGAATATAATCAGGCAACGCGTAAGCACGTGGGGCTACTCGAGCCCAATATGAATCAAAGTCTCCCAGAACTGTAAAAGGCTCACCATCCACCCATCCCGCACCCCTCATCGCAAGAATATAAGTTGGTCCAACCCTAATATCACCATACATATCATCCCATGGTAGCGGATATGATGGAATGCGAACTATATCATACAACTGTAGCCAACACCGCTCCCCTAAATACCATATGAATGGACATGTAGGAACCTCAAAGCAAATCTTGCGTCGCGACATGGAAAACTGAAAAGTGAGTGGATGATCATGACCGGGCTCTAGGAACTGTAAGTACCGATCCCATGGACGAACGATAATGTCACCACGCCACCTCATATCCATCTGATGTCTAGCCTCCATCAGCTCATTGTGCACCCCTTGTGCAACACGGGACAAATGCATAGGAGGACCCCAACGACGCAATCTAGGAAAGTAAATATAAGGTGTGGCATTCGCCTCTACAATAAGTCGGGGGTGCATATTGGCAATATACTCCTAGTACCAAAATGGAAGAATGTACCAAAATCTATACATCTGTCTAGACTGCTGAAGCGCATAAGTATCTACTACTACGTACAAATAAACAATAATAGCAGTACCGTAATCATATATATGTAGTCCATCCACATCTACTAATCCAGCCAAAAACCAAGTCTAATAGTACCCTTATTGTTACTAAAAAATGTAGACCCAAAAAGGTATAATATGAAGGCACGGATAACTGGAGTGTGCATATCCTTAACGGCCATGTACTCTACTATATAACGCTGCAAACAAGGGAGAGTAACAGCTCCTCCTCTAACCTCCTCATCGGCCAAAGTTGGTAAATAAGCTGAATATGACTCGAACTCCTCAAAGGAACTATCAAATGAAACAGGGAGACGGTCCGGTCGACCAACCTCTATGCCAGTGAGCATATAAAAATCTAAAGGAGTCAGTCCTAGCTCAAAATCAGGGAAATGAAATGTGTGAGTGGTAGGCCACCATCTCTCAGTGAAGGCCTCTCTATCAAGCAATGATCTACATGCGCAAATCTAGGTAAATCTAGAAATTCACCAAAAGGTGACGCATGCAGCCTATCCAAAATCGGCTGCGGTAGCTGATCAAAATACTCAGACATACACCTATACCAACTACCTCGCATCACTACGTGACGAACCTAAATATATGATTATTTAATGTTAAAATAAACAAATAATTATCATACATATACAGTTACACGGTTGTTCTTCAAGCAATAAAGAAATAAATGTATACCTGTGGCGTCGCTATAGCTGCAGTAAGTCGATGCGAAACAGTAGGGGGCAAGTCGTGTAAGGATCGAAGATCGTTTGGAGTCACGGTAGCATCATGAGGGACATGAGCAGGTCCGATATTGACATCGGTCGCATATCGAACGGTGCGTCTACCAGTTTTGACCGAACGGGGCGGCATTTGGATACAAAGTAAACTTAAAAAAATTAACTGAAAAGAGGATGGAAGAGGTAGAAATGAGGGGGAGTGGGGGGAAAGCGCCTGATATAGGCACGATCACCAGGCGCCTGTTGAACAGGCGCCTGGGCTTCAGGCGCCTGTTCAACAGGCGCCCGATGTTTTAAAAACACAGGCGCTTGTTGAACAGGCGCCTGATGCCCAGGCGCCTGACCTCATTTCTGTTGCAGAAATGAAGCCTCCAACATTTCGGAGTGCGGAAAATCCAATTTCCGCACTTCGAACTGTTGGAGATGCTCTTAAGAACTCAGGCATCTCTTGTTCAGAAAATGCATACTGGCTTACAAGTGGAAACCATGTTGTTGTACATGATCCAAATGCATGTACAACGTGCACAGTGCCTCCTTACACTGTTCCATTGATGGTTAACCGTGATACAAAGTTGCAGCTTGGAAGAGTTGGAAATCGAGTTTGTCTTGTGGTGGTGAATGGTTCGCTAGTAGCAGTTTTTCAGTTAAGTGATCGGAAGTGGATTTTGTATTCAAGAGCAACAGTCCAAGTAGATGATGATGTCCAGATTAATGAGATTATGAGGTTCGAGATTGAAGATGATGGTAGAGTGGAGGTTGTGTTATGCATAGGAAAAAGAAGAAGAAGGTTGGTGTTGTGGGAGAGTGTTAATGGTAGGTCTGTAAGGGAGGTGGAGTTGGATGGCTCAGAGAATGTGGCGGCAGCTTTGGTTAATGACAATGCTGTTCTACTTAGCTTTTTGTGAATTATGTGAGTTATTTATCAGGATTCTTCATTAACCTTTGGTTTTAGTTTATATTTGTTTTCTACTTTTGTAATAATTCACTGACAATTGATGGTTATAAACTGTTTATCGTCTATTTGTATGGTATTTTCTAGTTGAGATCAGTGATAATCAATTCCATTATTATTATTATTATTTTTATTTTTATTTTAGTTTTATTTATTCTGGCAATCTTTTAAAATTTGAAACTGAAAGTTTTACATCATAGTATGTCAAAGTGTACTATTAGCAAATACCAGTTGATTTTTTTTAATAAACATTAAACCTACACTTAGACAATATAAACCACAGGAACGTAGTACAACCTAGGGACTTGGAGGATATGGTTTTTCCATTATTAAACTATATGATAACAGTAGAAATAGTTTGTTCAATCCCAACTTCGAAAATAAAAATAAGTGGAAGCATGACTTAAAAATGTTGGAAACCACCACGCGAAGTTGGGTAACATATCAAAGGACGGCAGACAGCAATAGCACAAAACATCTCTCCCCTGAGTAAATCCTTAAAATAACAATAATATTTAGAACTGTTCGGTTTACCCTATAAAAAAGTTTCTCATACTTTGGGTCTGTGCAGTTAAAGCGCTCGGCGGATTCAAAGCGGTGGAAGTGCAAAAAATCATAGCGGGGATACAGCGAGGATATAGCAGGATATAGCGGATGGCTCTAAAATAGCATATAAAACTCGTACTTAATGTTTTTTCAAATATATAAATGGTAATTAAATGAAAAAATATCATTCAATTGAATATAATTAATACATAAATAATTTTAAATAAAAACATGTGTGAATATACTTTAAATAAACATAAAACTGTTATATAACATAATTAAATTTAGTAGAATATTAGAGTATTTTCATTTCTAAAAATATATTAAAAATTAAATCAAATAAACTAGTTTCATAATTTTTATAATGTATAAATGCAATTTTTCAATTCATTTGATTAAAGAAGATATAGCGGAAATAGCGGAATATAGCGGGAATAACGGGATATAGCGGAAATAGCAGGGCTTAAAGCGGAAAGGCTATATTTTGGGGCTATATGGAAAATCGTAGTGGTAGAAATCCGCTATGAGATATTGTGGGGTTATAACGGGGCATTAACTGCACAGCTTTGGGTATCATAAAGTTATAAAATTGATCAAGATTCGTATGCTATGTAAGCGACAAAAGAAAATAAGAGCAAACAAAAGATTAATTCCATTCCACAGTTCAACATGTGTGGTGTAAAAATATTAATTTGACTCGATCACATAATACTTGATATGCATGTAAATTTGGTATACCCATAACGTACGTCATTTAAATTCATCACATTACATATTTGTACATGTTCCACATAGCAGACCGATCTATATGGTTCAACTTAAACGTAACAAAAAAACACCTGCTGTACACTAAGGCAATCAACAGTTTAAACCAAGGTTCAAAGTTCTGTTTTCCATTTCTGTTCCAGTCTTTGGAAAATTTTAAATTTTCGGTTCCGTTTCGAAAATTTCAGAAATTCCGGTTTAATTCTGGTTTACAAATTTCGGTACTTTCTTGTAAATATGCCAATAAATATACAATGCTAGCAATTCATTCAAATTATATAGAAGATACAAAACATACAACATAAAAACTTTAATACCAAAAACTATTTCTTTGAGCATCATACGAATTGTGCTCATCGTTATCTTCGTTTTGCGTTCGATTACAATAAGGTAAAAAGGCATACTTCTGCATTTGATCTGAATTAAGAAATGTCGTCATCATGTTATCAAATGGTGAGGGCTCATCTTGGCTACTTGATGCATCAGTGTTATTTGTTTGATTTACCCCGTAATACGAATAACCTCCAGTGTAGTCAGATGTAGAATACCTATAACCAGCAACATTATTATATGTGTGCATGTCTTCATAATTACGTTGATCTTCATTTTCAACATTCAAATTTATATCTTTTCGTCCATTATAATCATCTGCATCTTTTGTAGTATAATTTTGGTTAGGTCTTTGAGAATCACCATAAGCAGAGTAAACACCATAACCACTAGAACCAATACCATGATCACTAGCATTACCTGAGTCATTATTTGATGAACTACTATTTTCACTATTATGATCTTTTGTTCTTTGTGCAAATATATTATCATTATCTGACCAAGGATTGTCGCTTCTATCATCAAACAGTGGATTCTCAACTTCTCTAGTCCATTCTGCTAATGGATCTTCCTCATGAAAGATGTAATCTAGGTCAATAAGTTGATCGGTTGTTTGTTGCCGTTTAGCATGTCGTACTTTCAACCGCATATTGTAATGTACAAATACCAGTTTTTCCAAATTTTCCATTTTTATTCTGTTTCTCAGCTTTGTATGAATCATCGCAAATGTTGTCCAGATTTTTTCATAGTTTGAAGAAGAAATCGTTTGGCTAAGAATGTGCATTGCTAAATGTGTTAAATTTGGAGCAGCTTCTCTGCCAATTATTGACCACCACATAGCGGGAAGACATGACTTAACTGCTTGTTTTGCTTTTGCATAACCAAACACACCAAGTTTCATTCTGTATTTTTCCACCTACACAACATTTATTAATAGACATGTCATAATTTGAAAAAGAATCATAAGTAGTTGAGTATTATGTTTTATTACCTCTTTCGAAATTTCAATTTGCATAGCAATATCTGGTACCATTCTTTCAAGGATGTTTGTCCATCCATTTAAAACTTCATCATCATTTGTTGCTTTATCTCCATATTGAATATGGGGATTGAGAAAATAACCTAATAGAATTGAATGGTTAAAAGAAGGTATTGACATGATATGCATTCGTATAATTGTGTAATAGCTAAAAGAATTACCTGCTGCATGAATAGGTCGATACAACTGTCTTTCCCATCTTTTATCGATTATATTCCATCATCTTTGATACTGTCTTGAACCAACATTTTTCTTAATTAATTCCTTCGCTCGATCCATTGCTTCATACAAATATCTCATTTCTGCTTTATCATCATTGTCCACCATTCTTAAAACTTTTACAAGTGGACCAAATACGAGAATAATGGCAGCAATGTTAGCCCAAAATTTATCGTTATGAACCAAGTTATAGACAAGAATTGCTGTTTTTTTGTCTTTAGGACCGAGTTTTGGAATCTTTGCACTCCACTCCCTCGAATAGATCATCCTTCTCAAATTCTCTTTATGTGTGTATATGGATTATAATGCAATAAAGTGAGTAGCAAACCTGGTTACCGCTGGCCGAATTAATTCTTTGTTGTTTGTTTCTTTTCTCATTATTGTAAGTAGCCAACCATTATTGTATATGAATCCTGTTATTGACTGGCAATTTGACATAATAATTTTTACCTTGGCGTCTTTTGAAATATCCTCTAAAATCAAATCGATGCAATGTGCTGCACATGGTGTCCAATATAGTTGTCTTCTTTTTTCCATTAGTAATTGACCATCAGCTTTATAATTTGCTCCATTGTCAGTTACTATTTGCACAATTCTATCTTCTCCAATAAAATTAACGACATTATCCATTAAACCACAAATATACTCAGCACTTTGAAATTTGTCAATGGCGTCTACATATTTAAGAAAGACGGTTCCTTGAGTGGAGTACACAAGAAAATTTATGATTTTTCTTCTATTTTGTGTGCTCCAACCATCGCACATCAATGTGCAACCATACTCATCCTAAAATTTGGAGTAATTATTAATATGTTGTTTGATTTCAGCGCACTCTAAATCTAAATAAGTTTTCAAAAGTTCCCCTGGAGTGGGTGGTTTAACTCCAGGACCAGCTTCTGCAATGGCATCAACCATTGTTTGATAATAAGGACTACTTGCAGCATTATGGGCAATATGGTTAAAAAAAATCAGATATTGCACGTCCTATATTTTTTTGGCATCTTTAATGTCTTTTATTGCAGTTTTAATTGAAGGTTGAGATCTACCTCCTCGTGTTTGAACATATGAATCTATCCTGGAAGCTGCACGTATCTCAAAATCATTATCCACTCTTAAGGATTTAGAACGATCAATGCGCTTTACTCCGCTGGATCCTACGCCTGAACGTCGTCTTTCATCACTAATATAAGATTCTTTACTTGCTTGAAAGGCATGTTGAATATCTCTATCATCTTCATTTCCATCACTTCCAACGTCTGAATTTTGTTGTTCGGGCATGCTCATCAATTCTTCTTGCACACGTTGTTTTTCAAGCTTCCCCTGGCTTCGTTCGTTTCTCTTTTTGATTAAATGTTCCCGTATCAGTTTTCTGACTTCTTTAGCAACGTTTGGACATGGTGCAACATCGCCAGCCATTGCTGCCAAATGTTCTTTCATACGTGTTACACCTCCACCAGAAATTTCTTTGTGGCAATAATTGCACTTCGTTTTCTTTTTATTGATACCGACTGCCATACAGTAATTCCAGACAATATCACGATTTTCCATATTCAAGCACCTAAATAATAAACAAAAATTTAACAAATTATATAACATAAATTTGTTAATATCAACTTTAATTAACTAAAAAAATTATAATAAAAGACAATGAACATATGCTCATATTTAAAGTAATTCTAAAGGCATGCCGCTCGAAGCCAATCAACAGCCTAATTAAAGCCCAACCCACATTATAATTTCATCCCCAAATCATTTGCCCTAACTGTTTGCCGCTCGAAGCCGCCTGTTCATTCACGTTTTCAGACTTCAAAGTCCAGACGCGAAAAAGGGAAAAGAAAAAAAATGATACCTGCTTCAAATCGCACGTTTAATTTGATCGAAGCTTTCCATACAGCTGCGAATTCCAATTATCAAATACTTCTTCCAAAGTACATTCGGCTGCTCACGGCTCTGAAATTGGTGATTTTTTTCTGTTTATTGTTATGAGATTGTTATGTTTTTATAGCCAAATATTTGATTCCTTTGCAAGTTTGAAAGTTGAGACCGTGATTTGTTGTCTGATTTTTTGAGCAAAATGTTAAACTTGAATTGATTGAAGCCTTCTAAGATTCTTGATTTATGAATGAAATGATTTAAAGTTGTTTTTATTTTTTAGTTTTTACTTTACTGTTTTTTTCACTGATGATTCTTTTTTACAGTTTTTTTTATTCTCTTTGGCATTTTTTTTCCTGATGACGGAACGGGTTTTTTTGGCGATTCCGTTTCGGTCATCCCCGGAACCGGGCCGAGATGGCCGGAGTTCCGGCACGTCGGACGAAATGTGGAACCTTGGTTTAAACAAGCAAGCAGAAACAAAATGCAGTAGATAAAGCTTAAGATTATTTTGAGCTGAGGCTATATTTGCGGAAAAGTTCTGATTCTTTTGAAACAGCCTATTTAAACAGTTCTGACGTCATAACATGCTGCAGTGTAGTAAAGTACAAGATTACTTACAGGCAGTGGTAGAAAGCGATATGAAGATAGTTAACCTTTTTTACCAACAAAAAACAAGGTCGTACCAGTAATAAAGTTAGAAGGCACATAGACGGTGGATCAAATGAGAGTGAAGAACCATACCAGTACGGCTTTCAATGTACGATTTTTCAAGCCACTGTATAGGTTGAAGAATCAGCAATGATGGAAGAAGCATAGAAGGTTGAATCACTACAAGAACGGTTTCGTTTAGCGACGGCGTACAGCCGTCGGCGGCCGTCGCTAGCCGTCACTAACAGCCGCAACAAAAACACACGACGCAAGCAAAATAGCGACGGCTTTAGCGACGTCGTCGTCGCCATATTCGCATCGGTTAGAGTCGGAAACTTAGGAAAATGGGTCATCGCTAGCTGACACAAGGCTGAAACAATTTGGCCGTCGCCTGTCGTCGTTATTCTGAAACAATTTGGCCGTCGCTAGCTGATGCAAACCTGAAACCTGCAATTTTCAATAGAGCTGCTTTTAAGCCTTCAAACCACACAATAAACGTCATATCTCGGTCTCACTTCATTCCCAAGTGATATAAACTCAATATCACAACCAATAACGTCACATGCAACGTATAATCTCATACATATCACAAATAATTAAAGACACAACGCAAATATCAATATTTACACAAACTTTTATCAACTAAAACCAATATTCCATCAACCAACACAACCATATCTACACAAATACTAATGTTCATCAAATCCACAATCATCACACTACACAACCATCAATAAAGTATCAACTCCATCAACACTTGTCAATAATTACACAACAAAACGATCACAAACAGTCAAAAAAATTCGTACCTACTCATCTTCATCGTCATCATCTCCCGACCCATCCTCATCAGGCATCCTCCTGCGCTCTGCTAAAAATGCCGCAATTCGCTCATCTAGCAGCTGCGCTAGTCCTCCGCCCTTTCGCCAGTCATTGAATTCTGTCATCTGCTGCTTCAGCTGAACTATCTCCTCCTCGGCCTGAGATCTCCTATAAGCCCTCTGGTTCATCATCGCCTATAAATTATTTGATTGGAAGTTATAATTTATGCTTCAGGATTAAATATTAATTTATATATTAGTTAATGAAGTAGTTTACCTCCTGATTTCCATAACCATAACGCGTATTTCGAGTAGGCGGGTCAAATGAGAGCATCACAAATACGGTCCTCCTCCTCCTCTAAGGTTAACTAACGGTCAGTGGACTGCGCCACTCGAGCTTTCTCCGCTTCGTATCTCTCCTGCGATGACGAACAGTAGATTGTAATAATAAATAATAAAGAACACATCAAATGTGAAGTTAAAAAAATGAAACAAATTTACCATCACAGATTCAGATTTATCGTCCGTAAATTCATATGAAATATTTCCCTCCTCATCCGTGCGCTCGACGGCATGTGTGTGAGTGAAGACCTCAACCAATGTAGGCTCACGATTATATTTCTGAAACTGAAGTTATATATACAAATGAATAATGTTACCGATATGATTAAATTATCTTACAACTATTTATAAACGCATTTTATAATTTTATCAATTCCCCACGATGCTGTTGGAAGGATTTTGACCCGCCGCGGTGCAAAGCAGGATTTTTAGCCCTATTTGCACGGTTCCGCGCCGATAATTCCTATAAATTTAAATGCACAATTAACTAAATTAATGCACCTAATATATGAATTTTAAACAAAATGTAATAATAAAATGAAATGATATAGGTTACCTTCGACTCCGGAGTATCCCATAGCTGCAGAAATTGAGCCCAGACATCAGCTCCCATCCAAGATGGCTTTTTTCCCGCTTTCTTAGCTTTGATATGGTGTCTCTATAATTTTTATGCATTCTTTGGTTTTAGTGATTTACAAAAACATCCATATCCTGCGGGTCGACACGAACAGCGGCCTGCATATTGAAATTGAAATCGGTTTGAATTATATACTTTGTATTAATTTACAAATAAATTATAAATTTAAAATTACCATCAAGTCGGCGAATATGGCATTCTTAATATGATCGGGAATGTCGTCCCAGTAAGCCCAGCATCCCGACATCCGGCTCATGAACGCCTTCTTGGACACTTGCAAAATAAAGTCTGACGGCCGCACTTCAACCTCCTGTATAATATAAGATGCACAAATTTAATAATTTTTAAATAGTAAACATGTAATAAATTTGATATTTACCCCGCACTCTTTGGAACTACCTCTGCCGCCAGATGTAAATCCGTTGTTGTGTCGCTGACACCCGCACCAGCAGAAGGAGAAGGCTGAGATCTACTCGAGTGTCTCCTGTGCATATCTGTTACAAACATATCATTTCATATAATGATAAAAATATCGGTTCATTATTACAAAATATGTTTGATTAATCATCATCACATAAAACTTGCACTAAAACGTCATAAATGAGACAAGATCTCCTGAGTATATATACATAATTTAAAAAATAATAAGACATAACTCACAACATAGTCATCATTATTGATAACAGCTGAAACTCAGAATATACATTATATAACAACTGATACAAAAATTCAAAATTTTCAGTCTTCGTCGTCTTCTGATTCAGTCTCGGTCTCGTACTCTATATCGTTCTCTTCTGTACTCTCAAATGCTTCTATTAAAACATTCGATTCATCATTTAACAAATCCAAATCAATATCATCGGCACTTATTATTTCATCATTTGGCTCAAGATCCGTTTGATATGCTGCTTCTTCTGGAATATTAATTCCATCAAATGCAAATCTTGCCTATGTTTTAACAAAAGCAGACCAATCTGCTTTATCTCTTTTTAAGGATGGATATGGAACAAAATAGACTTGTAATGCTTGTTTGACCAATACGAAAGGATCATACTTATAATAATGTGAGATGTGCTTTATGTTGGAACTGGACTAGCCCGCAGCGGAAATTATAGGTGAATTTCAAAAAATTTACCCTATTGGATCTTTTATTGGGACTATGAAGTCTAATTCATTTAGAACAATTCTAAATTTGTTTAAATAAAATCATGTATTTTATTTAAATTTAAGTATTTTGTAATGTAAAGTTAATTTGAATGATTTAATTTTTATATATACATGTATCGTATACATATACATATGTGTGTGCATGTGTAACATAATAATCCGTGAAGGGTATAACATGCTCGTATATAGATGTTGAGATTTACATCGCAACGGACACATTAGCTCATTTCGTATGTATTGTATGTTGTCTAAATATGTGCATAAATCTATAATGCAAAGTACATTTATATAAATACGTATACATATATTTAAAATATATTTTATAACTAAAAGTCTCAAAATTAAATATACATATATATATAATTTAAAACATTTGTATAAATATATATACATAATTAAACATATAAAATTATACATACATATATATAATAATTAAAATTATATATATAAGGTTAAATAAAATGTATATATATGAATAATTAATTACATTTAAATATTTAAATTATAAATATATATATTTTAAAACTATTTCTAGATTGAAATTAGCACAACAAAGATAAAATAATAATTTTATCATTATTATATATATATAATAAATAGTTTTGATCATAATAATTTAAAATATTAGTAATAAATATTAAAAAATCAAAATTTAAAATTTTCAAAAATTTAGGATCATAAAATACAGGATCAAAATTTTTTCCATGATTTTTTAAAATAAAATATTATTTTTAATAAATAAAAGAAATGTTCAACCAAAGTAATTTAATTATTAAAAATATTAAATATTAACAAAAAATTTCTGTGGATTATTACATAGATGTAGTAATTTTAAAAAATATAAAATCGAATTTTTAATGCAATAATTATTTTAGATATAATAACAATTCAAATAATCAATAAAAGATAATTTAGAATTATTTATATATATAAAAAAATTATTTTCGAATTTGATAATTCATATTATGTATAAATAGGTGTAAGGAAAAATTATAAGCTATTTATACATTAAAAATATACATATATGTAATTATATGTTTAAAATATACATTAGTCTATATTTAAATTAATATGTAGATATACATAAAATAATTAATAATGACAAAATCTAATTTTTTACAGCAAATTAGATTTGTTTATACATAAATTATAACACATAATAATATAACTATGCACATAACCAAACTAATTTGTGACAACTACATATGCCTACGAAAATCTCACCTAATTAAATATACAGCATTAATATATATACAGATTTGGGATTAATCAATATTAAATCATAAAATATGATATGATTACTGTAATATATAAACAAAATACCAATTGATAATGCCTTTGAGTCCACTTGAATCAATGAATTCCCTTCTCTAGTTATGCTCGATCCGTCGGATTGCAAGTCTGAAATCGTCGACCTTTTCTATCAAATAGTGCTTTTACTTAACTTGAATTGATTTGAGATTCTTAGAACTGATATGGGGATTAATTTCGGCCAGCAAACTTGATAATTATAGCAGCCAAAAGTTGTTTTTGATTAATTGTTTAGAGATCCATATATATAGCCTTGTACAAGAGAGATATTAGGACAATCTCATTACCTATTCTCTCTTAATCTTAGCCATCCATTTCTAGGTCTAATCCTAAGTTTTAGCCACCTCCAATAACTTATCAAAACTGAAATTTGCAGCCCTAACAATGGCTTTAAACCCATCTAAGCCCAAGCCAAAATACTATACAATTAAATCTAATTTAATCGCTTGTCGATATTGTATATCGATTCATATATTTATAACTGTTATAAATATATATAACATTATTTATTTCTCAAATCATATTCAAACTTTATAATTAATATTTCATAAATATTAATTAATTTATAACAATTATAAACTAATCAAATCGTTCGGTCTTAAGGGAATTCATCATTTCGGCTATATAACACTTGGGTGTAAATTTGGTTGGCGATTAACATCGAACTATTCTAGTGTTAACGTTCACACGTCACTTAGCAGGTGGTGTGACATTATGGCCAAATTTATCGCTTACTCATTTTTGGTAAAATCCAATTTTAGTTTAATAAGCATTACCCGGTTGTGACATTTGTTTACACCGATTCTCTTCGTCAAAATTATATCACTTTGGACTTATAGAATTTGGTAATGGTCAAAATTCCAACCTCATCCACATTCAACTTTACAGTCAAAATACAAAGTCCTTGTTTCAATAATAACAATTATTATTAACCGAAATGCTCTGGCCAGAGACTTTCACTTTGAATTGACTGTGATACTAACCGTATATAACTGAGGAGACGAATCATCTCTTGAATAGTGCTTCACTTTCAATACTTCCACTCGATCCAACTATAGTCACTCGATGAACGCCATGTCATGATTTGGCTATAATCAAAGCGAAGCTTTCATATTGAAGATCCACGGTATTCTCAAGTCGAAAGAACTGTGTAAATCAGTCACATCGATATTTTTTGTTTGACCTTAGTTATATTAACCAACAAAAAACTATCGAGTGAGTCGTTCCATATTTATCCAATAACTATTAGTATGTAACCCATAGGTGCCCCCAGCAGTCATGAGTAATACACTGTCCAACATTTGGAGAGCGTTACGTACTCTAGTCTCAACGGATACATCGATATCCGGTCTCGATGCATCTTGACTAGAAATATTTAAAATGGTATATTTGTTTCGTTGTGATAAATTACTCACGGTTACAACACATTGTAACTACTATCACAAAACATATCATTTATGGATTTTTTTGTTAAATACTTTTAATTAAGTTAATTAATTAATATAATCACATTATATCAAGTATATAATAGGAAGAAAATACCTTTTATTTCGAACAAGATTGGTCAACGAGTTAGATATATGTAACAAATTACATAATTGCCCCTACGGCATACCCTTGACTCTATCAATCTCCCACTTGCACTTGGGGTCAATTATGAATCTAATTCCAAAATCTCCAATCAGTTTTCTCAAAACCAATTAGGTCAGTCCCTTAGTGAATGGGTATGCTATTATGTTTTAATTATCTACTTTGTCGATTAACTCTCTCTAACACTGATAAACTGCCTTTATCATATGGAACGATTCGAAGTATGTCTTTTGACTTCTAGTGAGCTTTAAGTTCTATCATGACCAATTTCATGACATTGTTATCTTATAACAATATTATGGGATTCTCAACATTTGTAATCACCTTTGGCTCAATTATAAATTTGTGCATTTATATCTATATACATCAGTTTATTGTAGCGCTATTCAAGTTAATGTTCTCGACATTTCGTTGAATCGACCATAATCACTTTTATTTTGAAACATTTTCAAATTTAAGATTTAACTTGAATTTTATCATTGACATGTTATACTCAATATCACTTATAAAAGTTTGTATCCAAACGTTCCATCATAATGAGTTCGTTGTTTCTATAAACAATTCTCTAGTATTTCATAAATACGCGAGAACACCTCAAACAACCATTTAGTGATATCAATTTGGATTTTATATTTGCTCCATGTATCAAATACATAAGCAAAACACAATATCATACACAACATAACCTGTATGATAATTCCTATTGCTAATGCATAAGGAATCCAACTTACATGTTCTCCTTTTAATAGGGTGCTCTTGTATATCGTTTTGGGAAAAATCCCTATATCTTTTATACTCACCATAAAATACATCATTTACAATCCAAAATTGAGTATTAAAACAACTAAAGTTGATTTTAATACAAGCATATTGTTAAAATCAACAATGTGTTGTTTACTTATAGTTTAGAAATATCAATGTACCTTTTAACGTTCTTTCTTATGAACATACGCTTCCTCTGCACTTTGATTGAAAATCAAACTATTTGATATTTCTATCAAAATACTTATTCAATCTTGATGCTTATAAAATGATGCATTCATATCATTTCTTGGATCATATCAAAAGACTCACAAACCCAATATCGCTCCCACTGACTTCGACGCATTTTTGGTTAATATGTGTAAACGGCTTACTCTAAATCATTATTTAAAATTTTCTGTTTCAATACATAAGTACCAAATACTAAGTCTTATCGAGCGATAATTTTGTGAGTAAATCTGAATTAACTTTAGCATGTTGAATACTGAATATGTTATGCTAATTTCAACAATTGAAATTTGCGATATTATTCTTATCAACATTGCTTACTTAATTCCAACCACATTAGTCTTTCCAATAAAGACACAATCTCGGCCGATGGATCACATCTCTTTGGTTAGGACGAGAAAAATTATATTTTGATAGCGTACTTGGAATTCTTTCATATATGCGCATCATACCATATAGAGTCAACAATTTTAATGGTTTAATTGAATAACGGAGGTAATGTATATTTTCGACATTAATAACTAAAATTTATCGCTTAGCAGGTTTAATTGAACAACCGAGGATTAACATCGAACTATTCTAATGTTAACGTTCACACGTCACTTAGTAGGTAGTGTGGCATTATGGTCAAATTTATCGCTTACTCATTTTCGATAAAATCCAATTTTAGTTTAATAAGCATTATCCGGTTGTGACATTTGTTTACACCAATTCTCTTCGTCAAAACTATATCACTTTGGACTTATGGAATTTGGTAATGGTCAAAATTCCAACCTCATCCACATTCAACTTTATAGTCTAAATACAAAGTCCTTGTTTCAATAATAACAATTATTATTAACCGAAATGCTCTGGCCAGAGACATTGACTTTGAGTTGACTTGAGTTGACTATGATACTAACCGCATATAACTAAGGAGACGAATCATCCCTTGAATAGTGTTTCACTTCCAATACTTCAACTCGACCCAACTATAGTCACTCGATGGACACCATGTCATGATTTGATGTTGTGATGGATGTTATGATTCGTAAATACTGCGAATATATATGTACTATAAGTTACATTACGATTAATATGTAAATATCATTGAAATAAATATGAATTTATTATTACCTAACAAATGGTGCAACTTCAGTACAATTAAAAAGAACATATGTGTGTGCTACATATTGATCTCTATCGCCTAACTATATTTCCACACATTTTCCAACAGGTCGGTCATGTTGTCTAAAAATAAACAACATTGTTTGAGAATAATCTTCTTCAACGGCTTCATCATTACGAGGACCACTTACAAATGATAAGTTCACATGATCACTGAAGTAATGAGAGAAAAAGAATGAAGCTTCTTCTTCAAGATATGATTTGCAAATTGAACCTTCAACTCGTACTTTCTGTCTAATTTTTTTCTTCAGATGATTCAAGTACCTATTACAAAATTAATTCAATTTAGATGCACTTACGTAAATTTGAATTTTAAACTAACAACAATTTTACGGATATTTACTATTACCTCTCAAATGGATACATCCATCCATATTGCACTGGACTTTGAAGAAGAGCTTCGGATGGAAGATGAACTGGTAAATGCTCCATTACATTGAAGAAACCTGACGGAAATATTTTCTTTAGTTTGCATAATAATACAGGGATTTCTACTTCAAGTTTACGTATATGGTCAATTTTTAACATTGTCGAACAAAGCTGTTTGTAAAACAGACTTGATTCTATTATAACACTCCACACTTTTATGGGCAACGGTTCTTTGAAAACCATTGGTAATAAATATTCCATCATGATATGACAATCGTGACTTTTCATCCCACTCAATTTATTGTTTTTAAAGTCAACACATCTACGGAGATTAAAAGACATCCCATCAAGGCATTTTAGTCCTTCCACCCACTTTAGCACGGGTTTTACTTGCTTGATGTCTAGCTCATAGCATGATTTGGGTTTTTTATTATCATTGGGCTTCATATGAAGTTCGGGACGTTTACAAAAGTGTGATATATCATGTCTTGAATTCAGATAGTCCTTAGTTTTCCCTTTAACATTCATAATTATATTAAACACATTATCAAACATATTTTTTTGTTGTGCATCACGTCGATATTATGTTGAAGCAGAAGATCTTTCCAATAAGGTAACTCCCAAAATATACTTTGTTTGCACCAATTATGGATGTCCGATTTACCTGAAATTTCAGTATGTATTCTAGTTTCATGTATCTTCGGGCAGTCCTTTACAATTTCATATCTTTCTTCGCTTGACCAAATCTTTGGTGGTTGCATACTCCCTTCTCTATTAGCTTTAAAGTTTTTTTTATCTCTTCTAAAAGTATGACTGGGATAGAGAAAACACCGATGACAATCAAATCAAGAAATTTTCCTTCCATACCGTAAAGAAAATGATTGTGTTTCTTCCATGCAATAAGGATAGGCTAGACGACCGGCCGTACTCCAACCTGAAAGCATCCCATATGCATGAAAATCACTAATAGTCCATAACAAATAAGCGAACATACGAAAATTCCTTTTTTGTGAAATATCGTATGTTTCAACACCTTTAAGTCACAATGTTTTCAGCTCTTCGATTAATGGCTGTAGATAAACATCGATTCCTTGTGTCGGACCATCAGAGCCATGGGCAACAGTAGTGAGAAATATGTATGGAGTTTTCATACACATCCACGGAAATAAATTATAAGGAGTAACGATAACAGGCCAAGATGAATACTTGCTACCAAACTGAGAGAATGGCGAAAACCCATCCGTACATAAACTAAGTCTGATGTTACGACCTTCTGTAGCAAATGTGGGATATGTCTTATCAAAATGTTTTCATGCTTCTCCATTAGATGGATGTGTCAAAGTTCTCTCTGCCTGTCTTCTCACGCTGTGTCATCGCATATGACATGTCGTGGTTGAAGAAGTATATAACATTTGAAGTCTATGGGTAATTGGTAAATAATGTATTCTCTTATATGGAACTTCCTTTCTCTTCTTTTTTCTTCATTTATATCTTTCCTCGTTACATATTTTGCAGTTCCTAAGATTAATGTCATCTTTCCAATACAACATGCAACCTTTTATACATGTATCTATCTTTTGGTAAGGCAGACCGAAAGTCGACATAAGTGTTTTCACTTTATAATGACTGTCACACATCAGATTATTGTGTGACATATGTCGTTTTGCAGCTTGTACAACTGCTATAAATTCAGCTTCTGTAAATTTGAATTTTGATTTCATAGTGATGTATTCAGCGGTTACTGATAATTCGGTTCCACTTTTACAACCATCCCACAACGGTCTCTTAGCTGCATCCAATAAATCATAAATTTTTTTGCTCGCACATTCGATTCTTCTTTGACATTGACGTCTTCATCGTCAACTTGAACAGTATGGAACACTGATCGTGTTGCATCTTCCACTATATCTTTTATTGGATTCGTCATAACAACATCGACCTATGACGTAACAGGATCTGATGTAGGTGCAACAAGTTCTCCATGACGATCTCATAAATAATAATTTGTAACAAATCCAGATTTATACAAATGTACTTTAACTTTATCTGCTTTCCAATGCTTCAAATGTTGGCACTTACTACAAGGGCAACGAAGTTCTTCTTTATTTTGATTATTAGATATTGCGAATCTAATAAATACGTGTACATCATTCTAGAAATGTTCTTTCACCGAGCCTTTCATTTCAGTTCTGGCTTCATACATCCAAGTACGGTCTATAAAATAATCGATATTATTCCTAATTTAAAAAATAGGTTAGTAATTTCGACAGCACTTCATTTTTACTTCTATTCTATGCACAACTTCTCACTCAAGTGATATATTATTGTTGTTTTATTTTCTAAAATAAAGTAAAGGCTTCACACACCACACTTCTGTCTAATTTCGACAGCACTTCACTTCACTTCTTTTCTATGCATAACTTTGCGTCCAAGGGGAGTATTTTATTTTTTATATTTTCTAAAATAAAGTAAAGCCTTTAGGACTAAAGGCTTTACACACCAAACTTCTGTCTAATTTCGACAGCACTTCACTTCTCTTCTATGCATAACTTTGCATCCAAGAGGAGTATTTTTGTTGTTGTATTTTCTAAAATAAATTAAAACCTTTTGGGACTAAAGGCTTTAATTTGTGGTTGTTGTATTTGTTATAATAATACTTAACGCTTATTTTCAAATCAGTATTATATTCATTTCAAAATCTGTTAGATAATCGATTTTAGTACAATATTTGTTCATGTATATAAATTTCATAGCTTTTTAGAAAATCAATTTGAGTACATTATTTGTTGTTGTTATATTCATTTGTTAACTTATTGGAAAATCGATTTCAATAGCATATTTCTTGTTGTTATGTTCGTTTCTTAAGTTTAAAAAAAAATCGATTTGAGTACAATATTTGTTCTTGTCATATTCATTTCTTAACTTTTTGGAAAATCTATTTGAGTACAATATTTGTTGTTGTCATATTTATTTCTTGATTTTTTTTACAAAATCGATTTCAGTAGAATATTTGTTGTTGTTATATTCGTTACTTAAATTCTACAAAATCAATTTTATTATAATATATTTGTTGTTGTTATCTTCATTACTTAACTTTTTACAAAATCGATTTAAGTATAATATTTCTTAACTTTTTGTTAACTAAATTATACGCTTTATAACGTATTTTCAAATTCTTTTAACTAACAAAATTTTAATTTATAGATTTTGTAAGCTAAAATTAGAAATTAACACTAATAATAACAAACTAAAATAAATTAATTTTATACTAAGTACCAACAGTTATAATTAACACACAATAATTAATTAAAGAATATTACTTATGTTTAGCCGTACCTACTTAGGAACATATTAATCAATAATTATACACTAATTTTCGCATAAACTATAACAAACATCGTTTTCCACTATAACAAACATTCGCGTAAACTTATCAATAAACATATTAATCAATAATATTAATTTTTGAATTTTAAATCAACCTTAATTTTTAATTACAAATTAAACAATCAAACCACTTACTAACATCCCCAAATCAACTAACACACTATTATCATCAACTAATACACATTAATCATCAATTTCAAATCAATAATCAACTAATTTTCTAAATTAGGGTTTTAATTTTATCTCCAAATCAACTAATAAACTATGCCATCATCTAATACCAATTAATCTAACCTATTCAAACAAAAAATACTAATTTTTTTATAAATAGGCTTTAAAGTAATATACCTCAAAAGTGGAGATAAAGAGAAGAAGGAAGGAGTGCGCAGCGGAGAGGGGTCGTCGGCGTCGGCTGGAGGCGGGAAGCAAAAGAAAATGGGGAGAAAAGGAGAGGAGCATGAACTGGATCGGCTGCAGGCGACTTCGCAGGTTATATTCGGTTTAGCGAAGGCTAGCGACAATCTCGTTTTTTAGCCGACGCAAGCCATTGCTACAAGCCGTCGCCAAATAAAGCCGTTCTAGTAGTGAATATGGTAACGGACTATGACGGTCCACCATTTACAACCCCATCCAACTTGATTTGTGCGTGGATGCAATTTGTAAAATCAGCCGATCATTCCAGTTGAGAGATGCCTAAAAAAAGACCAAAATTAGAATCTTACCTACAATCCTTGAAATCGTCGTCGTCGGGAATTTGATGGGTTAGCCAGTGCATTTTGTAAGCACACTGAATGGTAAGGTTTCGCAACCTCCACTACTTTAGTTGGAGAAAGAGAGCTTGGTCGACTGAACAATGCTAGCAAATGCCATTAAAAGTAGGGTTTGGTCAAAGTTGGGAAAATTCGCTTTCTGAGAGATAGTTTGCAGATGAATGACATGACAGTGTACCAAAAGTGAATAGAAATTTGAAGAAGGATGGATAAATTAGGGTTTAGGGTGATTAGGAAAATTGGGCAGGACAAGACTGATGATTGAGGAGGAAGAATGGATTTGAACATTTCTTAGTCGGTCAAGAAAAAGAAAAAAAAAGGGATTACAAAGCATAGGATGGTTGCATGTATTTGCAGAGCATGTCGAGGAAGTTACAAAAATATACAAAGAGGAATGGCGTGCCTTTATTTTGAAATAGTTGAATACCCCAGTGCCACATCAGCGAACTCTAGTTTCTGTTTTTATGTCTATTACTAAGTAATAGATAGATAGATTATAATCAAAGTACAAATTAAATATAAACCTCACGAAGAGCTTCAACATAGGTTTTGGACATCAAAACCTTGAATTTGAAGAGAACATTGATCTAAGGCTTGGAGACTGGAGATGACAGTGCGATGACGACGGTGGACAGGATGAAGGGGCATGCAAAAGTATATGATCTTATATTAGGTGTAATAATGTAGAAAGGGATCGGAGGAGATGGAAAGCGAGGGTTCGGAGATGGAGCGTCTTCCAAAGTGGGAAATGGAAAGTAATAACAACGATGAAGAAAAGTAGGAAAAAAAAACAAAGGTGGAAATAACGGAATGGTCAAATGATCTGAAATACGACCCTTCAGCTTTACAGGACACTTGGAGCGAAAATAATATCCGAAAATTCCTCTCAGTTGTTCTCAAAATACCATCTCCTCCTAACAATCCAATACCACGTTCCTTTTCAATTTAAAAATAGAACACAAATTAAAAAAAGAACGAATTACCAAATGAGACATGGCCATGGCCCACCACCATCCCGTCATCTCAAACACAAGGCTCTCTTCCCCTCTATATAAACCCAATCACACTACTGATATTCGCTTCCATTCGTTTCTCGTACACAATCATAACCGTTCAGCTCGCTCTTTGAGATTAGTGCGCCAAAGGAGATTAACGCCAGTGATAATGGCAGCAAATGGAGGAGGAGAAGGAGGAGTTTTTGACGACATAATCGATCAAGACGTTTACAAGTACTATTCGGATGGAGAGTGGAAAACGTCCAGCTCTGGAAAATCAGTTTCTATCATCAATCCTACTACTAGAAAGCCTCACTATAAAGTGCAAGGTTTGCATTTACTGAATTGTTTTTCATTTAGGTTTGAATTTTGAATGATTGCGCTGTGTTCAGCTTTTCAAAATTCTGAATTTTGAAATGCATGTCTTTGAGTTTTGTCGCGAGAACTATGTATATAATTGATTAATATTTGGGAGACTACGTGTAAAAAAGCATGTACACAAGAGGAGGTGAATAAGGCAGTGGAGGCAGCAAAAGGGGCACAGAAGGCATGGGCCAAGACGCCACTTTGGAAGAGAGCAGAGTTGCTGCACAAGGCGGCAGCTATATTGAAGGATAACAAGGCACCGATTTCTGAATGCCTTGTAAAAGAGATTGCTAAACCTAAAAAAGATGCAGTTACCGAGGTATTGTTCGTACGAATTTTTTTGGAATCCCGAATCTGGATACTTTATTTCTTAACAGAGTTGATTAATGTTGTGCATGAGATTCAATTCCATGACCTTCCATGTGTGTAAATTGTTTAATTTAATGGCAGTTTCACGTGTTTGGGCCTACAAAATTTGACAGTTTTGAGTATAGACTTTAGAATGAGTTGAACCATTCGCTGTGTTTGGAATTTCAAGGTTTCTCTCTAATGAAGATGTTAGGTTTTGGATCAAAGCAATCCAAAAGTGTAGACAACTTCGATTTGACCTTTTATTTTATTTTTGAGAAAATGTCTTTAAAGTTGTAATTAGATTGGGGTAGGGATGTGCTATGTGACATTGTTTAAATTGTGGAAAAACTGAAACATTGGATTTCCTTTTTCTTCTGAAAATTTTATTATGCAAAGCTTTAAACTGATATATATATATATATATATATATATATATATATATATATATATATATATATATATATATATATAAAATTATGGTTGAATTTTGCATCATTATCATTTCGATGTTTTTATAAAGTACATGTTCATAGTATTCTTTCATAAATGTCATAGCCTGTCATTTTTAGAAAATTTTGGGAATTTTGTATTCTAACACATGTGGTAAATATTGGTGAAAGGTCGTTCGGTCTGGAGACTTGGTTTCATACACAGCTGAGGAAGGAGTTAGAATTCTTGGTGAAGGCAGGTTTCTTGTTTCTGATAGCTTTCCAGGGAATGAACGTAGCAAGTATTGCCTCACTTCTAAGGTTTGAGTTATCTTGTTCTACTGGTATCTTTTTACTAATCAATTGTCACAAACAATATATCGCGACTGGAGTTGGAGGTATATGCATTAACTCAACTAACTGATTCAATCTTTTTTGTTAAATGCGCCTCCTTATCCATCTAGATTGGGCAACTTTTGGAAACGTTATAACTAATTCAAATATCACAAGCAACTAGCAAAAAACAGTTATATTAACTACAGTTGGAAGTATGTGTAACTAAACCTCCATACGGGTCTAAATTTTGTAACAACTTGCCGTTTAGAAAGACCTTAGTAAAGTGTTTACAAAAAAAGATAACAAAAGGTGGTAGTATTTTAGACCAGGCAGTAGAAAAGAGAGAGGAATACTTGAAACATATATACTTAGCATCAAATTTGTTGTCCTATTGTTGATTAATGTATTGAATATAGATACGTTTCTGACTGAAAGTGTTGTTGGTAATTGATTAAAATATAAAAGTAAGTTGGTTGTTGGAAAGAATCCAATTGCTACTTTGGAATATGTTGTATATTTGGTCCCATGTTTTGTAACTGCATACCTGGTTATTTTATTGCATATATTGATAATGTAAAGCTGTGGTAGATCGGTACCACAGTTATTTAAAGTTTAAACTAGATATTTAGGTAAGAACAAAAAAAATTAAATTTGCAACTAATGAAGTTAATAGATATATGTGATGATAAATATTATATGTTACATCATGTAAGAGTGGATCTACACATGGACCAGAGATGGCACCTACCCTCCCTTGTTTGGAAAATAAAGATATGCATTTATGGTTGTGAATGATACTTTACCATAAATAAGTACGTTTATTATGCCTATATATACACTGAGATACTCGACTTCCATCTATGTGTATTCATAAAATGAAAAATAATCTACAATAATGTCTGCATCCAAAAAGATATCCTTTTAACTTTTATCATGACTTATGTATGTATGTATATGTGTGGGCGCGCGCGCACTTTAGCACATTGCATGATTGAAATTTGTTGTAAGCATTAAATGATTTTACGTTAATTTTTTTTAGCTTATATATATATATATATATATATATATATATATATATATATATATATATATATATATAGCTCTATCAATTGCAAGCATATTTAAAAGTACGATTTCCATCTGCCATCCCAGGGCATAGATACCCAATATCCGAAATAGATTTCAGCTACATATGGTATAGTAGTATCCATATCCATCTATGTCCATTGATCTAAATTTGTATAAAGAGATTGTTATTTTGAATTAAAAGCAATTTCAGACATGTGCTTATAGCTATTGTATTTCTCCAAGAGGCCTTAGGTATAATTCACATAGTTGAAATTTTTATCATATAGACCATTATATGTTTTGGTTTATCCTTAACAGTGTTTACAATTTGTTTGATCACAAGGATCAATTATTTTCTATGTTTGTGATGTTTATATTTCATTATCTACGTTTAGTGTTGTTTAGTCGCTTTTATAGTTTTTTATTAGACAACGTGATTTACGAATGTAAGATGTTCGTTTTCTGTTAGCTAATAATTCATTTATAGTTATCAAGTTCAGCATTACAGTAATGATTAAACTGTACACATTGTAACTTCTCTTCACCATTTTCTTTTCAAAAACAGACCACTTTGTGCATTACAAATGCATACTGTAAAAAAAAAATTGTTCCTTTCTTTCAGCTCATGCTCCATCACTTTATCAAGTATTATTCTCACTCTCCTTTGAAAAATGCTTAACCTGGTTGACTATACACAACTTTTTTTTTTCTTTTTTTCTTCTTCCTTTTTTCTACCTTCAGTCAACTATAGTTATTTATTCTTACAGATTCCTCTTGGAGTTGTTTTAGCCATCCCCCCTTTCAACTATCCCGTTAATTTAGCTGTCTCAAAAATAGCTCCAGCTCTGATAGCTGGAAATGCACTTGTACTCAAGCCTCCAACACAGGTATTATAGAAAATTTCAGTTTCGCTTTTGGAAATTTATTAAAGAGGTATTAAGTATTAACATATACCATTTGGCTTGATAAATAGTTAAGTACCGACATAGAGGTTGTTTGGCTCTGCTTCCTTTTTGCAAGGGGCTTAATTTATGTTTTGAATTATATTTTTGGGGATTCTTATTATTATCAAGATCAATCAAAAAGGGGAGAAAAAGCCGAAGCCAATAAAAGATGCTTCCACAAACGAAATCCGTTGGACATTTAATAGCACTGTTGTGATGTTTAATATCTTGAAAGTTAGCTTGCATTAAAGGATTTGGCTTAATTCGAATAAGAGCTTTGCTATGTATGGTCGCGCAAAGGATTGTATTTGAAACTCGAGGTTTGATTGGTGGAAATGGTGGCAATATTAGGTAGCGTTTGGTTTAAAATGAGTTTTGAGTTTTCAACATTAAACACAAAATATGAGAGAAGTGGATGGACGACGGATAGAATTGAAGGACCACGGAGGGGATGGAGGAACGATGAAATGATGGATTGTTTTTTGCGCTTCCCTTGTTTCTCAAAACATGAAAAATAAAAATAAAAATAAAAAATTGTTTTCTATTTTGTATGTTAACTTTGTTTTCTAAATTGGTCGCTTACACAAGATGCATGCGTCGTGCGCATTTTTGTATGGACGAAAAACAAAACTAAAAAGAGTAAACCAAACACTGCCTTAGTTTTTAGTAATTTTTTTGATTGAAAGTGGGTCTGCAATCGTACAATCAACCAATTGAAGGGCATCAGAAGCAAAGATGTCAACAAAATTGCACTCTAAATAAATACCCTTTTTTTAATCAATAGAACAATCTTTTTTTTTATTTGAAAAACTACCGATGTTCCCTAATTTGCGACCACAAATCAATCGTACCATAATTTTAATCAAAATACCTACGGATTCAAAATAGTCTCTACAAATTTCAAAATTTATTTCAACTTTAGGTCTCGTTGAACACTTATTATAAAAATAGGTCTGATTTTGACTAGGTTAGGTTTTGTACTTGCGCACCTCTAAAGCGCGAAAGCACAAATTTAGTTTGTACCTGTACATTTTCGAACTGTAATTTTTTTTTTCTTTTTTTTTTTGAAAAAAAAGGTGTGCTTGCGTGTACATTCAAAGTGTGTAGGTACAAAATGTTGGTATGGTAAAAAAGAAGCCTACTTTTCTGATAAATTTTATAAGAGGCCTAAAATTGAAAATTTAAACAAGTTTTTTTTGGCAGAGCTGATTCTAAGATTTGTACTTCTGTGATGTATTTTTTTGCAAGTACATGTTTATTTATCAAATAGTCATCCATGAGGTATAATGGGACATAGAGTACTGAATCTAGATGATTTGCTCTTATGCAGGGTACCAGTACAAACTTGAAATGTCATTCCTTGTCCCTAATTTAGTTACAGAAAGCGGACCATTTTCTTTTTTGAATACTAAGTCACTAACTGACACTTAGTTGAAGTAGATCACCACAAAAATAATATGATTATAACTTTATAAGGTTATGCCGTTATGAGTAGAATGAGGAAGCAGGTGTTTCTTCATTTTTTATTATCTTTTTGTTTGTTTACTTTTTTGGTGACACTTTTTCATTTTATTTCAGGGAGCAGTGGCAGCACTACACATGGTTCATTGTTTTCACTTAGCAGGTTTTCCAAAAGGCCTAATAAGCTGCATTACTGGAAAAGGATCTGAAATTGGTGACTTTCTAACAATGCACCCTGGTGTCAATGGCATAAGGTGAATAATATATCCACAGACTAGTTTATCATGTTTATATTATGTATCTAGCATTTATTCTTGATTATCAATCCCATTTAGCTTCACTGGTGGTGATACTGGGATTGCCATTTCGAAGAAGGCTGGAATGGTCCCTCTTCAGATGGAATTGGGTGGTAAAGATGCATGTATCGTTCTTGAAGATGCTGATCTAGACTTGGTTGCTGCAAATATTATTAAAGGAGGATTTTCATACAGGTAAAAAAGCTTTTCAACTTTTTTTTTTTTTTGATACATAAATCTGGACTTTAATGCCCAGTAAAATATAAAACTGCAATTCCGATTAATGGTTTGTGGATTAAAAAAATGGAAATAAGAGTCAGTCTATCGGATCCTGCAGCATCAAATTTTTGCCAAATCTTATTCTGATATCTATAACTAAATTGTAACCCAAATGCATTAACAAAGCGACAGTACTAGCACCAAAGAAGCATAACTACTGTTACAGATTAAGATATTTAAACATTACAGTGGCCAGAGATGTACAGCAGTTAAAGTCATCTTGGTGATGGAATCTGTAGCCGATGCATTAGTCGAGAAAGTCAATGCCAAAGTAGCAAAGCTAACAGTGGGTGCACCTGAGGATGACTGCGACATTACTCCAGTAGTGTCAGAGTCCTCAGCAAATTTCATAGAAGGCCTTGTTATGGACGCAAAGCAAAAGGGTGCCACTTTTTGTCAGGAATACAAAAGAGAAGGAAATCTCATATGGCCGCTTTTATTGGATCATGTTAGACCCGATATGAGGATTGCTTGGGAGGAACCTTTCGGGCCTGTTTTACCTGTCGTTAGGATCAGTTCCGTTGAGGAAGGAATTCATCATTGCAATGCTAGCAACTTTGGTCTTCAGGTAATTTAGGAAAAGAAAAAATATATCTTGTGAATCACGTACCACATTCCCCTGAACTTTATTAGATGCAGATATAAACCTTGACCTACCAAATATTTTTAATTTTTTGATTTAATAATTGAATATATATTTCATTGTTGCTTAATGCTTATACATAATTCAGGGATGCATCTTCACCAAAGACATCAACAAAGCAATGATGATCAGCGATGCAATGGAAACTGGTACTGTTCAGATCAACTCAGCACCAGCTCGTGGACCCGATCACTTCCCTTTTCAGGTATGTATCTTCATTCATCTCTTACAAAATAGAACTTTATATGGACTTCATCTGTTTCTATGTCCTCTGTATTATAATATCACAAGTTATTTCATTCAACTGAGAATTACACCTTATTTCAGGGTTTGAAAGATAGCGGTATAGGATCCCAAGGTATCACAAATAGTATAAACATGATGACTAAAATCAAGAGCACAGTCATCAATTTGCCGTCTCCCTCTTATACCATGGGTTGAAAGGGCTGGGTAATTAATAAGTGTATATGCTATTATATATAATAATGTTTAGCTCTATCATATTCCTGCTTACCAGCAGCAACGCACTTGAAAGTTGCTTTTTAACTCAGTCTGTAATAATGAGTAGTTTTTAAAATGATTGACCTTGTTTGGTTTCTAGTATGCATGTATATCTATGTAATCTGTAGCATGTATGTATGGCAACAAATTGTTGTTTATTAATTCAATTAAGAAACATGTTTCAAAATGATTTTATGATATTGTTTGCTCCAAAATCCGTCAAATGGGTTGGATCGAATCATGATGATGGATCGGGTCAAAATTAACCTGGTTCATTTTGTGACTAAACTCGTTTGATATATTTCTTAAAGTGGAAAATATCATTCAATCCATTTTATATATGGGTCAGTTCGTTTAACTGGTTTAATCCAATTTCAAATTGGTATAAAAGGTGAAGTCCTTTTGGGTTTTTTTTAGGACTGACAATTAAAATCGAGAACCACAAAATCGAACTGAACCGATCCGAAAAGACCCAAATTCAAACGGAATTCAATGTCTCTTGGGTCGGGTCTGGATGATAAAAAATACAATAAAGATCCGATCAAACCCTATTTGAACCGATCCGACTCGTAAGACCCGACTAAAAAATATTGAAATATATGAATTTTTAGTGTTATTATTCAATATGATCTGGACCGAACTGATTCGAACCGAAGTTTGGGTCGGGTTGGGTCTAGATTTTTGAAATGTATAGTTTGAATCCGACAAACCCAACCCGTTTAGAATTGAGGCCCCATCGGATTGGATCGGGTCGGGTCTAATAGTCGCTTCAATTTTTTCCTTTTTTATTTCTATGTTGCGTACATGAACGAAGGACAGATATCAAATATTAAATATAATTTGTGCAAAACTAAGTATTAAATGGATGAATACTGAGTACTTTGTACAGTTTAGGTTTTTCTTTTTTATTCTAAAAACAATAGTTAATTATGTTTACACCGAAGCAAATAGTATCCGATTATTAAGTTACTAATACCAAACCGCTGTCAGTAAACATAACCATATAATGCATCCATACTGTAAGTACCACTAGCAGTAGGGCCTAAAATACAAAGTCATTGGAATTTGCTTCAATATAAATCAATGGAATTTGACGTGGAGAAAACAATGTGCAACATGGTTTAAAAATATTGCAGAAGAATACATAAATGTTATGTATATTCAGCAATCAAGCTAAACATAAGGCTGCATTCCTAATTTCAACATGTTCAGATCAATGACTCATTCGGCTATTTTCGTTTGCATGTTTAGACTATGCAGTCAGACTACAACCCATATGCATGCATTTGTATTATAAGTTTGTTGCGATAAGATATTATTCTTCTGTCATGCATTCCTAATTATACTTTTGTGTATTTCAAATTTTAATTTTCAAATTTCAAATTTTTAATAAATGGATTGTCCATTTATAACCCTTTTAATAACGGGTTAATTCATTTACTGACCCATTAATAAAGACTAATAAATAGGTTGATACAATCTATTTATAAATTGGGTAAACTGATCGATTTAATAGGTTGGGTCATATTTTAATGGTACTATTTGCTACTCCGATATTTGCAAAAATACAAAACCATTTAGAAGTGTGTTTGAGACAGTTTAAAGATATGTTAAGGCAAAAGCTCTTTTATATTTTTTATCCAAATTCCAAAAGAGTGTTTACTTATATAATGGACATTTACACCGGTAATCCCAATATCAGTTGGTCCTCCGTTAAGCCGGTTGATAAGTCATTACAAGAGAAAACATGTTTACCAACGCCATAGAAGGCTTCGGTACATATCGCGTCAGAAATTTAATACGATGCTAGGTTGACGTCTTTCGTCGTCGGGTACTTACCGACGCTGAATTTCCAACGTCATTCGACATTATGCCAATGACCATTTCTACGACCCGTCGACACCAATATTATGTATTTGCCGACATCACGTTGACATCTTACCAGCGTTAAATTAAAATGCTAAAATTGAATTTTTCTAATGTCATGCTAATTCTTTTGCTGAAGTGTTTTTGCAGCATTTCTGCTGCCTTTCTCATCTCAGTCACAAATTCTCATGGAATTGATTTTCAATTATACAAATATAACCAAATAATATCCAACATCACAACCCCATATATCGATATTTAATTGCACAAATAACAAAATAATACCTAATCACAAATTCATATGCATATCCAACGTCACAAATATCAACATGCACAAATATCCATTAATACAAACAGAACCAACCAACATCACAAATATCCATGTATACAAACATAACCAACCAACATCACAAATATCAATCTATACAAATATAACCATCCAACATCAAAAATATCCATCCAACATCACAAATATCCATCTATACAAATATAACCATCCAACATCACAAATATCAATCTATACGAATATAACCATCCAACATCAAAAATATCCATCCAACATCACAAATATCCATCTATACAAATATAACCATCCAACATCACAAATATCCAACATACACAAATATCTACATAAAAATCCATACAATACAAATACTAACTAATCCCTTGCACACTGACCAACATCATCATAAGAAGAAGAAAAGTCCACATGCGAAAAACGTTGCACAAATGCAACGGTGAGCTTACTGGGTTTCTTCTCCAGCTTACCAACAACTTCCAGCATTGGGTATTTTTCTTCTATATCCATTAATTTGACACCTCTCTCTAATAATGGTCTTTACCTTTTAACAAAAATTTGCTTGTTAAGAATAAGCAAATTTTTATTTTAACCAAATGTTTTGTTAATAATAACTAAATTTTATAATTTTCTTTTCCATACAAAAAAAGGCAAAATCCTTTAGTTAGTCTATATGCTAACTCAAATAAATTTGTTTAATTTATCGAACCAAAATGTATAATTTAACATATATGCATTTGGTTAATTTATTGGGTGATTTGACTTATATATTCGTTTAATTTATTAGTTGGTTTAACAAAATCTATATTTTAACTCAAATAAATTAGTTTAGTTTATTGAAACAAACGTATACTTTAACTTAAATATTTTTTTAATCTATTGAGTGATTTAACAAAATCTATATTTTAACTCTTATAAATTTGTTTAATTTTTCTAATGTTAAGACTGATACTTTATTCAAGAAGAACACTCATTTTGATGTCTTAGGGTCTAAACCCATGACCTCTAAAACTTATGTCTAGAGCATCATATCGCTAACCAGTTCAACTAATGGTTCTTGATAGTAAATTTATTGAAACAAAATATATAATTTAACTTAAATGTTTATTTAATTTATAAAGAGATTGAACTTATATGCTTGTTTAATTTATTGAGTGATTAATAACATTTATATTTTAACTCAAATAAATTTGTTTAATTTATTGGAAAAAACAATATAATTTAACTTATATATTTGTTTAATTTATCAAGTGATATAACTTATATACTGATTTAATTGTTGATTTAATAAAATATACTTTAACTCAAATAAATTTATTTAATTTATTGAAAAAGAAATGTATAACTTAATGTATGTATTTATTTTATCTATCGAGTGATTTAACTTATACATTTGTTTAATTTATTAGATGATTTCACAAAATCTGTATTTTAACTCAAATAAATTAGTTTCATTTATTGAAATAAAATTTATAATTTAACTTTATATTTGTTTAATTTATTGGGAAATTTAACTTACATATTTGTTTAAGTTATTGAGTGATTTAACAAAATGTATAACTTAACTTATATATTTGTTTAATTTAATATATTTGTTTAATTTATTGAAACATAATGTAATATGTGTATGCATGTCTGTGTACACTACTACAAAACAGGGCATTTGCATCGGTTGTTTACCCCCTTTTTGCATCAGTTCAACAACCGATGCATATGCAACCGATGCAACAGGCTTAACACTTTTGCATCAGTTATGAAACCGATGCAAAAAGGTCCTTTTTGCATCGGTTGTTACTAACAACTGATGCAAAATATCATGGTTGGTTGCTTGAACATATCCCCCATAAACCATTATTACAGTACTCAAATAGACTATATATATATATATATATTATATTATTGATAATCTTTATATATTAAAAAAAAACATACACAAATTTCAGTTGAAAACAAAATTTTTTATTTCATATATTTTTACATTTCGTTTGCAAGCCATACAGTCACGCTGTCAATACCACACTGCCTTACATATACCAGTTCATACAAACACCTAACCTCTTCAAATTTTCTTTCAGTATCTGGAAAATTGCAACTCTGTGTGACAAACCACTAACCTCACTGACCTTGCTGCCATCCCTGACTTGTGCACTCTCCACCTCTCTCTGATCAAATTCTAACTGCCAAGTATACTACTCTGCCACCTTTCTCTGACCACCACAGTGCATCACTACTCAAAATACCATACATAGCCTTACTGCCTGCAACTTACATTGCTTACATCCTCCTAGTGCACATCAGTGCACACTCATATCATCAACCACCCATAGACATCAGATATAGTACTGTTAACATTAGTGCATACATACCACAGTAACTTCCATCTGAACCATCATTCCTCTGCATTCACATCAAATCTGCAATTCAACCACTCTGCCGAGAAACCTACACTGTCATAGAATTCTTCAGCAACTACAACTGACTACCCCTATGCCACCATTCTCCTCCACCATATATTGCCATAACAATATACCTATCAATACATACCACTGCCACAATCATACATATCACAGTGCAACCCCAAACTCCACCATCATACATCTACATTTCCACTTTACTGCCTGAAAACCACCATCATCATCACAAACCAATACAACTCCAGACACCACCGCCACTCACCACATACCAAAGCCAAACTGCTATTGCTCACCGGCCATCCTCTCAAACTACACTGCCTACATAACTCATCCACCATCCATTCAACTGTCAACATCCACCATCCATTCAACTGTCAACATCCACCATCTATTCACATCAAAGCGACATTATTACGCAGACTGGTTAAGGTACTCATCATACTGTTCTTTCTTCATTCACTTTTGAAATTATTTCACCATTCTTTGCCACTTCAACCTGAAGACTACAATTATATTGCTGCAAACTACCATTATACTCTTGTAACCTCTTGTTACTTGCTTTGCGTACTTTAATCTATGAACAATGGTAATTAATTAATATTATACAATATAAATTAAATACTTACAAAGTAACTTAATGAATTATTACTTACCTGGTCACTGAGACGTTTTCCTTCTTGTTCAGCTTTTGCAAGCTCTTCTGACAAAGCATATACTGATTTCTCTGCACCAATTCTTGCCTCTTTTTCATGATTATATAATCTAATTGCTTCCTGCATTGGTTCAACCTCGTAGTTATCTAAGAACTTGAAGCAATCATACAAACTCAGAAATAGCATTAACTTACAATTTCAACTACCAGAAACTTCTTTAACCAATTCTGTCCACAGCCACCACTGTCATTCACTTCAACTTTCAATTGCCATCAACTTCACTTCAACTGCCGAACTATCCAGTGCAACTACGCAGATTGAAGATTCATCCAGCAGTGTCAATACTATGGTAAAAGGAGGCCAAATAATACTCAGAGAAAAGATAATGATATAATAGTTAATTCGTAAAATTAAAACAGTGATGTTAGCATGAACGTGGATGTAGCTGCAAAAGATATTACATAGTCCTCCCTTCATGCCCAAACCCCTCTATCTTATGCAGAGGACAGGTGTATGTTGGAATTTGCAAGCGAGCCTGCTGAGAGTGCCACATTAACTTAAGACCCTGTTTATGCTGCGATGAAAAACATTGTCAAATCTACTGATTGCCAAAGAATGATTCACAAAGCTACATGTGGAAGTGCTCCCTCATCTGAAATCTAGAACTGAAGACAATCTCTCTGAATTCCTTGCAAAGGTCATGGATGATCCAAATATAATTGGGCCTACAAACAATTCTATTAATACTGAAAACAATTATATTAATGCTGATGAAGAATTTTATAACACTATGATGGCAATTGAGCTACCGGAACTGCACTCAGTTGTAAACAAATTTACTTCGAGGGGTGGAAAATACTTTGCTAATCATTAATTGGTAAAAGTTTTATCAACTATGAATTTTTATATAAATTTCCTACTTCTTTTGTGCAAAAATTGAATCACTCTTCCAGTGATCACTGTCCAATGTTAATTTAACTGTTATGCCATGAAACTTGTATAAAAACATACCTTCTAGGTATTGCAATTCACGGATAAAGTGCTAAGGGTACGTTGAAGTTGTTGAAAGTGTGTGGTCTCACTTGCAGCAAGGTTCTCAACTATTTTCATTTTTGCAGAAGCTTAAAAGCACGAAGAAATTATTAAGGAATGGAACAAAGGTCAATGTTCTCTAAAAATCATTACTGGAGAACTTAAGGGAAAAAACAATGTTCCTATCCAAAGACCAAAGTTATTACAGTATCCCTTAGCTAAGCATGTGGTGAATGAATAAATGTGGCGAATGAATAAAAGGAAAGCTTGTTCAGACTTGAAAACATCATGCATGATCATGCAATGGAGAACAAGTAGAAATCAAATATAAAGTGGCTATGAAGGAGATTAATCTACCAAATATTTCAATGCCAGCATCTCCAGTATTATTCTCTACCTCGAAACTTTTCTCTACCTCGAAACTTTTCTCAAGAAACTAAACTTGAGTGGCGGATAACTTTCTTTTCTTCTCTGGTTGGTGCAGGCAGTCGTCTAAATCTTCTTCGATCGTCTCTTCTATCTCTCTAGGAATGTAAAACTGTTGGCTAATGGTTCTTCCATTACATGCTTCTTCAAAGTTTAGCATTGATCTTGACCCTGAAATAAATAGAACAAAGTAAGTTTTGAATCAAATACATAAGCATATCGACCATACTTATAAGTACCACTAGTATAGAAATAACAATCACAGTTCAAATTTCAAAGCTTCCAAGTAACAGACATGCATCTTTATAAATGTACAATTTATGTACTTTACGGATTCATCAAAGACAAAGCAAATTATAAACTCATTGCAACATAGATCTATTAAATCAGTCGGTTCTCATACAGTAAGTTTACATTAAACCATACAGTTAGATTTGTATGCTTCTCAAGAATGTTTGTCCAACAGTCAAATTTTCCTATCTCGGTAAGAATTATAATCAAGTTTCCAAATTTTGATAGTTCTATAAAATTCTTGTTAACATGGTATATACAACTATACATACATAAATGATTCAGAAGGCAATAAACTTACCGGCAAATCCAGCATGAGAAGAATCTGAGGAGAGCAAAGCCTGAAAATTTCCAGTAGAAGAATCTTCATTTTGCAACAAAACATTCACTTCTGAACCTTTGTAAACTCTTCTACCGGCCATAATTTACTTGTTTACTTCTGTAAACAAAAAAGCCTAAGCTCTTAATCCTGTTCCTACCACAATCGAGCACCTCCGCAGTCGAAGTCGTCACCATCCCCACTCACCGCTGCCAGTACCCTCAATCGCCACAAACAACACCTCCTCCGCACTTTACCTCAAATCGAGAACCACCAGCAACGAAACAATCTACTCGCCACGCTTCAAAACACTCCAACCGAAGCACTCAATTCCATTCATTTCATCAAAAACCACTGCTTCAACTCGAATCCTACACTCCATCTCCTTCAGCCGACCGCAAATCCATCCCCTCCAAACCCAATTCGAATCGTTTACATGAGAATTTGCAATTGATTTGAATTTCAAACGAGAATTTTCAATTGATTTGGATTTGAGAATTTTGTTTGTGAATTAGAGTGCGTGGCTGTGTTGATTAACGGGTTACGGGGAAGTGGAGGGATAAATGAAAGCTAAGCGGGAAATGAAAAGTTAGGGGGAGGGAAAATGAAAGTTGGAGTAGCAAACGGATGGAAAATGAATGCAAACTAATGTAGTTGCATCAGTTAAATTTAAAACCGATACGACTAAAACTATTTGCACGTACCAATTGCATCGGTTGTTGGTGAAAACTGATGCAAATTTGGTTTTTTTATTACCTATTGCTTTTCACGTACCAATGGCATCGGTTATTAAGATGGAACTGATGCAAATAGTTCTATTTGCATCAGTTTTTACTTCAACTGATGCAAATGAGGCGAAGCAATATGCACGTTTTGTACTAGTGGTATTTGTTTAATTCAAGTGTATAATTTAACTTAGTTATATATTTGTTTAATCTATTAAGTGATTTAACTTACATATTTTTTTAACTTATTTACTTTTTCTCAAATTCATTTTATTTTTAAAATGATGATTTATAACATGAAAATGTGGAATAAGTTAAATAATTATACTAAGCATGTGTATAAAATACATAACATACATATAGTTATTGGGATTTACAAGCAATGTATACATATATACAATATAATGTGTGTGTATACATATTTTTTTTGTATACATGTATACTTAATATTATTTGTATACGACGAATGATTAAGCTAATACCTTCGGGATATTAGTGTAGTTGGGCTTACGATCCGCCCATTTAGCAATGCTCTACTAAGTGCGTTGAATACCTCTTCTTTCACTTCTTTTGTTATCTTCATACCTTTTCTTTGAAACTCCTCAATCCTAGTTTAATAATTTGCCTATTTTGCAATTTATGTATCATTGGAATTTTATACATGTGTATATATATGTAAATAATATTTAAATGAAGTATTATGGGTAACTTATTGCAAACTCAGTGGAAGCATCATCTACCGAACCATGAGAGGTAGACCCATCTGATGACTTAATATGGTGAGTCCTGCAATAAACTTGCCAAGAAGTGGCCCACTATGCGGCTCTTTATACTGAAATTTGAATTAAGTAAACTATCATATAAGTATATTTTAATTTATTTAAATGTTAAATAAATTTTATAAATAAATATATATCAGATCGTTACGATGAACTGCATATGATCTGGAGCCACCGCCATGCAAGCTATGATTTTTATTCCTGATTTCAGTATTTTGTTGCGCTTTCTTTTGAATTCATATGTCTCTCAATACTGCAAGAACTGCTTGTTTATCTCTTAGGCAAGGGATATATGCTTTTTTCCATTCTTGCATCTACAATATATCCATTCTCGATATTCTTTGGATTCTATGGGTGCCCAAATCCTTCTCGCATTTTCTTCAAAAATGTAATCTCTCCAAGCAAATTTCCTCTGCAAATACAAGTTGAATATATTATGAGTAAAATGACACATATATTTATATAGTGTGTTGTGCAATAAAATTACTTTACCACAAATTTGTAGAACATGAGTGTCTTGATATTAATGAGAATGTCGCTAAATGTGGGTCCGTAACACCCCGTAAAATTTACGGAAATTGTAACATTCCCCCTTTTGACCGCCTCCAGTCGGTAATTAAACCAACTAGAAACGTTCAAAAAGACGAATTGTTATTTAGTTTATAAGGTTTAAACAGAATCAGCCACAGAAACACAGAATAATAACAATAAATTAAAACAAATGAGAATTTATTTCATTACTATAAATCTTTTTATATACATCAGAGTTTTATACAATTTAATACTGATACAGCGGAATATCTTAAAATACAATTTTCTTCTGAAAACTAAAGTGATTCTTTACTCTCTCTCTCTAACTTCGCTGCTCGAAAATCTTCAAGCTGTAAAAATACTCGGTCTGACCCGAGTATTATATTCAAAAGAAAATAATACACAGGTCAGTCTAATTCAAACCAGTTTATTAGTGCATATAGGCAGTAATAATTTAAATAGACGACAGTCACAATAATTCCCGTCTATCCGACTCTTTAAACAAAGAAACCGGATAACGGTCAATATAACACTTAACAGAAATTGTCACTTTAAAACCATCGAAGTTCGATTGGCTGCCGTACACGCACGCGTGTACGGCCTCGCCAATACGGCATAGAAGATCAATGCATCACGACGCAAAGAAATATCAATTCAAAACTGTCGATTTTTTTTTTGGGTGGCTGCAGTGCACACTAACATGCACTGCCTCGCCAACACCGAATATAAAGTCACCACAAGGAATCAAGGGTAAAACTGCAACGAAAATGCAGCCACCACTTGAAGTCAACGGCCAGTACAAGGTGTAACGACCCAGATTTTTTGATAATTAAAATTCGAATATTTAATTGATTTTAAATATTAATAAATGAATTTAAGAAGTCGAATAATTTATTATTCGAATATTGGATTTAATTTGGTTAATTAAATCGATAATTTAATAGTTAAATTCCAGAAATAATTGAAAAACGAGTTTAATATGATTTAAAATGATTTGTAAAATTTTATTTAATCATACTGGAGTTATAGAAATATTTTAGAACTTTTAAAATTGAATTTGGAGTTAATCTGTGAAAATTGAATATTTTAATATTTAATTATCGACTGAAAAATAGCCAATTTTCGAACAGTCTCAGAATTGAACGAAACTAGTTCCATTGGATCCGTAATAGTTAGTTATTATCGGATTTCAATTTTCGTAGCAATCGAAGTTGTCGTTTGACTGTGGCAGATCGAAACGCATCGATATCATTTTAATTTTTAAATCGTCGAGTTAAAATAGTCATTTTTCAAACGGTCTCGGATTTCGACGAAACCAGTTTCATCGGATCCGTAATGTGATATTATTGTAAGATTTCAAATTTCGTAATTTTTGGATGTACCGTTTGTCCGGGGCAAACCAAAACGTATCGAAATCGGTTTAATTTAAAATCGATCGTTTTTCTCCGTATCTCGCATAGATGTCCGAATTAGCTCCCGAAACACATTCCATTGCGTTCGGAACGTAGGGTAAACCTTACGAACATCAGCCGGCACGCTCGAATCGGAGTTCGAAAAAAAATTTCGATGAATAGTAAAATTGGCCATTTTCTATAAAAGGACCTTCTTTCTTTCATTTGCAAATTAGAGACTAGGGTTTCATCTCAAAGCCCTGGCCGCCACAGTTTGTATTCAATGGCCGAAAAGCTCTCTCGTTTTTCCCTTGAAAACTCGTGATCCAATCATCGTTTCAAAAATCTTCCAACTACAAACATAAAGAGCGAAGTAAGAGCTTGAAATCTATACGAGTATGATGGGTTTTCATTGAGTGGATCGTCTTCAACATGGCCTCGAACGTCCAACGTTCGCACGCGTTTCGAGAAGGGTGGGGACCACCGAGCTTCGAGCTCTTCCAGCCGAACATGGCTCTTGGCGAGGCGAGTTGAATGGGGGTCTCCGATCATGTTCACGTTGGTTGTAGGTGGTCGCGTGCGTTAGGGTTTCGTGGCGGCGTGGGTTTATGTTCGTTCGTTCGAACCTGGGAGCAGCATACGTGAGGAAGATGATAGTTGCGTGCGGCCTTGATTTCATCTCCTGCAACGAACGGTCCAGATTTAAGTTAGGTTTAAAATTGAAAGTAAATTGTAAATTAAATTTTATATTAATTCGTTCAATGTTTAAACCGATGTAACTTTGTCATACGATATCAGATTTCGACAAAACCAGAAGCGCTGGAACCGTAGCGACGAGTATTACGCAGTGATGATATGCTAGGATTTTTCAGAGCAAGCGAGAATTTTTGATTTAAATCGAACGGATCGATTTAATTTGAAATCTAAACGTTCGATAAACTCAAGGTGAGATTATTTTCTCACTCAAATTGAAAAGTGGAATTTTCAATTATTATATGATTGACTGTTTGAATGTGCTATTAGATATTATAGGATATATATCTATATATATATAGCAGTATATACATATTGGCATATGTATATATTGGATTGATGATTTCCCGCCTCGTATAGCGGATGAGACCCTATTGCGCCGTTAGTAAGCGGATTTATAAAAACCTATATACCGCGATAATTCCGTACTGGAGCGGAATTGGTATTGTGCTAACGTCTTTGGATGCAGGGAAACAGGTTGGAGGGATCCAACTGGATTCCTCACCAGTAGTTATTTATTTACAGGATTGATGTATATTCTGTTATCATATGTTGATATATGATGTTGTTGTTGTGATTGACCAATTGATGCTGTTGCATCATCGGATTCAAATTTTGAAGTTTAAAAATAACGAATTTAATTTTAAGAAGAGATTTTTAAAAGTGATTATTTGAAAGTATACGTTTTATTTGAATCTTTGAATTGGTTTACTTTAAATAAATAAATGTTATAAATTTAAAGTTATGAAAATTTTAAATTGTGAAATATAACTGAAAAGTGATTTTGAAATAAATAGCCAAGTAATTTATAAAATAGTTTAAGTTTGGATTTCTTTTGAATTACTAAAAATGATGTATATAAAGGATGTACAGAATTGATATTTATCAATTTAAAGTGTTGGAATTTTAAAACGAGTGTTTATAAGTGTTAGAGATTTATAGAATTATAAATTGTGAAAAATATGAATTTTATAGATTTATAAAGTATGAAGTTATAAAATGGATGAAACGGTAGCATAAAAGATTTATAAGAGATTAACTTATAAATTTGATTTTTGCCTTAAATGGAATATTGATCGAATTTGTAAATAAAAGGAGATTTATTAAATCGAAGTTGTTATAAAATAGAAATAGAATTTATAAACGTTGTTTTATAAATTCGAAATCAATTGGATTTGAGAAATTAAATATAGAAGATTTTTAAAGAAGATATATTCACGATTTTGGACAGTGAATATATTGTTAAGTAAAATGGATAGTTTTGGAAAAGTGGCATTGAAAATGAAGTTAAACATTTTAGAGATGTTTTTAAAATGTATTGTGAATCGAAAACATAGATTTCAACATTGTTATTGTTGAAATAGGCGTTTTCGAAAATATAAGGAAATGGTGGACTATAACACTGTTGTTATAGTAAATGATTCCCGGAAGGAAATATTTTATATAGTATTGGGATTTATATATCTATCTTAATTCCGAATCCCTATACTAGTGATTTCGAGTCGTCGTAACGATGTTTTACGTAACATTCGTTTTGACTCAAATAAATGTGTTAAAAGAATATTTTCCTTAAAGAATGAAATTATACTTAATTTGATTTAAGTATATCGAATATTTTCAAGTGTTGAAAATGAATAGATTTGTGAAACACTTATTTTTAAATAAGTATGGAAATGCTTTTCCAATGAAATGAACGTTTTGAGAATTTATCTTTGTAAAGATAAATTGAAATTGAATATTGAAAACGATTTGAAAATCGTATATCAGTAGATATTTTGAAATATAAATTCACTTTGGAATTTATAAAAGAAATGGGAATTCGTCTTAAAAATAAATGTTGATTTATTTCTGAAGTGTGGAAATTTTATATCTAGTAAAGATATTTTTGAAGATAAATAATTTGGAAAATTATTGGGAATCTGATGATGTCGCGCATCTTTATTGATAGTTAAATAACCGACTATCAATAATTACCTTGAGTAGGTATTTGTTGTGATTGGATGAATTTGAATGCCACACTTATTTTTGAATAATCGCTCACTATTCGGGTTAACCGGGAAAGGACCATGGGGTCGTATAACCCATTCCGAATATGTGATACGTCGTTATGAATCGCATTTGAAGACCGGTGTTGAAGACCGGATATTTTTGAAAACGGAAGGATTACCGTTGAGTTACTCTACATCGGCTGATCTCCGGTTTAGAGGTTTTATCACCCTTAGTGACGGGAAGTCCTGACGTGATTGAAAATTATCCGGATGTGCAAGGGCTTCGTGAGAAGTGCCTTCGGTTCTGTTCGATCCCGGAACAGACTTGTATGGATTGTGTGTCTGACGTTACAATTTGAGATATAAAGCTGATTTCTTTCAAATACATTTCTGTTGGTGGCGGAGAATTTATTCTCTTAGCTTAACACCCTTCTCTGAGACGTACGAGCTCAGAGGTTATGTAGTTGAAATTTATCAGCGATATATCCCAATTTGGTAACGTGGCATACTGAGTGTTGCTGTGAAATGATCAGTGTTTGATCATTTGTGATATGATCATTTGTTTGATCTTATATCTTTGTGATCATAGGTTGATCATTTTGTTTGACCCGAAGCAGGGCTTTTTGAGAAAGCGTAGCTTTGTGGACGAGACTTCATCGAGCCTCACACCCCGGAAATGGTCGAAACAGGAAGGATGCGGCAAGGTTCTAGGGAGTAGCGCCCCTTAGTGTATGTCATTCCTTCTGGATAAAGGTGGTATCATGGTATGGAGCCCAGATACTTAACCTCTGTGGTTAGTGCATTATTATTATCTATGTGGTTTGTTGCGAATCGGGGATCCTCGGGAAGATCGGTGACGATCGGGGGATGGCATACGCGTGTCAGTAGTTACCTATTTTTGCAGAGGTAACCCGGCCTTGTGTTGGCAGAGATCCGGTTAGGTTCTCGGGTCGTCTATTCCAGGGACGTACCCATCGTGGATAGGAAGTTCCTTAGCCTGACCATTTGTTGGAAATCCAAAGAAACAATACGTGACTTGTACGGTTTTAGTTGTAGAACCTATCATTCACTTATGGTGGCGCCCCACTGTTTGGATGGTAGCTATAGTAGGCATAGTTCGAAATGTCTATGCTGGCTAAGATTTATATTATACTTTCGAAATGATTTCTACACTATGCACTAATAATAATATCAAAAAGAATTTGATTTTGCGTAGTAAGCATCTTTGACTATCATAAGAAGAAATCTCCTCCAATTCTGCGTTTGCATTGTGTGTGTGGTGGGAGGTCTTATGGTAGTTTCATTTTCCAAAAGCATTGCGAATTGACTTTAAAAATTCTCTGCTGTTTATTTTTAAAGAATAACTGTTTTACGATCTCACACCAGTCACCATGACTGACTCGGAGTTTATTGTTCCCTTCTAAACTCTGGGTGCCCACCAATTTCCACACGGGCAGTCTAGAGTTAGATTATCAGGATATTCTGGAGCTTTGGAGATGAGCTGGATGACGAGACGTAGTATTTGTATCTGATAGTATTTATTCCGCTGTGTATTCTGTATGAGGACAAGTTAGATAACTGTCCATTGTTGTATATTGACTCTGATGATATGATGTGATGTAATGTAATAACAGATATAATTCTTTGTTTTTAAATGATATTCGTTTATCTATTATATATTGTTCCGCTGCGATGTGTAAGATTCTGATATTGTTTCTGTTTCTGCTCTTGTTCTGTTGTTGTTCTTCTTTCTTTTTCTTCTATCTTCTTCTTCTACCTTTTTCTTCTTTCTTAAAACCATAACGTTTCGGGTTTCCGGCATTCGATTTCTCGACAGTCGATAAAGTGAGTATCGATGTTGAATTTTCGAAAGTCGAAAATTTTCGGGACGTTACATTTGGTATCAGAGCATATGGTTAAGCGACAACCCTGCTCTGTTGGGTGTTACTCATTAGAGATAGAGTCAGTAGTACTCTAGAATGAGTTGAGTGTAATAATAGATATGAGCGCGTATTTGTTAGTGAATATAAAATTTGTTTTATATTGTGATGATTGATTTGTTGAGTGGTATATGGATTCTGGTCGGTATTGTCCGTACAACTCTATCGATAGGGATCTCTAAACACTTATATAGAACAATTCGGCACAGTATCGTTTTAAATAGGGTAAATGAGATAATTTTGCCCAAAACTATTTTTATATAGAAAATAAAGGTTTTTCTATGAACTATCATAGTATATGGTTGCATGGTTGTTATATTGAAATTGAATTAAAGTAATAACCAAAGATTGAAGATAAATTCATTTAACAAGTGAAATTTATAATTGTGAATTGAAAGATAAGAAAATAAATCCATATACAAATGAAATTTGAGAATGTAAATTATAAATGTGAATTGTAATTTAAAACGGAATTCCAGAAAAGTTTTTGGAAATGTTTTGAAAAGAATTTGAAATTTTTGGAGATTTGAAAAGTTTAAATCATTTTTGATTTGAAAATGGATTTCAAGGGTTTTGAAAAATGTTTTGAAGAGATGAAAAGCTCTAAACTCTTTTCGGTCGCTGGAAAATAATTCCGATGATGATCGCGACATCACCGGTGTTCATTTTCGGGTTTCCAGAAGAGGAATTGCTGCCAAATTGTTTTAAAAACGGAAGTTGTTTGAAAAATTTGAAATTTGTTTTAGAAATTCAAAAGGATAATTTGAATTGTTTTCAAAAATGATTTTGAAATGTTGATAAACTCTGGAATACTATGTAGAAATATCTATGGAATATTATTAAGTTGATAACTTATACAAATTGAATTTTGATAGAATAAATTTAACTTAAAGAATGGAGTTAAATTAAAGTAAGTGCAAGTGAATCAATTAAATGAAAGTGAAATTGAATGTTAAAAATTCATTTTGAATTTGTAAGTAAATAAAACTGCAATTGAATTTGATTTGTGGAAAACGAAGTGAACTATGAAACTAAAATTAGTAAGTAAAGCTAATTGAAGATTGACCAAATGAATAAGGTTTGAACGAATTAAATTCAATAATGATAATAGAGAGGTAAATTGAATTCGAATTGCAAATCCAGTCTAAATGTAAGTAGATTCAACCAAAATAGTGAATTGTAAATAAATTTTGGAATGAACAAAAGTGAATAAAACTGGAATTAGAACTGAATGTTGAAAACGAATGTGAATAAATGAACTAGAATTGAAATGAATTAGTAACTGAAACTAATCTAAAAATAATCAGTTATGAATGAAAGCTGATAAAATTCAATATTCAGGAGATAAACCGAATCCAAATTAGATTGGAATTGTGAATTGAACTTAAATGAGAAATTGAAATGTGAAATTGAATTCAAATAAAATTTGAAATGTAAAATTGAAGATAATGGATATAACTTCAATAGTGAACTAAAGATGATATAAGTAGTTTATATTGAAATTTTTGTAATAGAATTTACAAAATGGTTTGAATATGTAACTAGATATTATGGCTAGTAGGATATACAGGTATAAAGGGATTGGATTTGATTTTCAAAGATGAATTTGAATTTGCTCGAAAAAGGTAAGTATTTGAATTTCGATATGAGTTTTTGATGATTTCTTCTCTAGCCGCTTGGCTTTTTCTTTTTCTTTTTGAAATCTGAGAGTCCGTAGGGACATTTTGTAGTAGTGCCGTATTAGCCGCGCAAAGGAGACGCTGGCAAAAATTTTCGGAAATTTAGGGCGTTAGAAATTTTTGAGAAATTTTGAAAGTTTAAAATTTGAATTTAAACTCGAATTTGAATTTTGAGGTAAACAATGTTGTTTGAAACTTAAAATTTAAGTTGGTAAGTTAGTTGAGATGATAACGAATCTTTAGTAGGAAGATCCGTTTGAAAAGTGATAAAACTATTTGAATTTGAAAAAAATAGTAGACGAGTTAAGGACTTTTTTTCCCAATTTGTAATTTCGAGGACGAAATTCTTTTAAGGGGGGAAGTTTGTAACGACCCAGATTTTTTGATAATTAAAATTCGAATATTTAATTGATTTTAAATATTAATAAATGAATTTAAGAAGTCGAATAATTTATTATTCGAATATTGGATTTAATTTGGTTAATTAAATCGATAATTTAATAGTTAAATTCCAGAAATAATTGAAAAACGAGTTTAATATGATTTAAAATGATTTGTAAAATTTTATTTAATCATACTGGAGTTATAGAAATATTTTAGAACTTTTAAAATTGAATTTGGAGTTAATCTGTGAAAATTGAATATTTTAATATTTAATTATCGACTGAAAAATAGCCAATTTTCGAACAGTCTCAGAATTGAACGAAACTAGTTCCATTGGATCCGTAATAGTTAGTTATTATCGGATTTCAATTTTCGTAGCAATCGAAGTTGTCGTTTGACTGTGGCAGATCGAAACGCATCGATATCATTTTAATTTTTAAATCGTCGAGTTAAAATAGTCATTTTTCAAACGGTCTCGGATTTCGACGAAACCAGTTTCATCGGATCCGTAATGTGATATTATTGTAAGATTTCAAATTTCGTAATTTTTGGATGTACCGTTTGTCCGGGGCAAACCAAAACGTATCGAAATCGGTTTAATTTAAAATCGATCGTTTTTCTCCGTATCTCGCATAGATGTCCGAATTAGCTCCCGAAACACATTCCATTGCGTTCGGAACGTAGGGTAAACCTTACGAACGTCAGCCGGCACGCTCGAATCGGAGTTCGAAAAAAAATTTCGATGAATAGTAAAATTGGCCATTTTCTATAAAAGGACCTTCTTTCTTTCATTTGCAAATTAGAGACTAGGGTTTCATCTCAAAGCCCTGGCCGCCACAGTTTGTATTCAATGGCCGAAAAGCTCTCTCGTTTTTCCCTTGAAAACTCGTGATCCAATCATCGTTTCAAAAATCTTCCAACTACAAACATAAAGAGCGAAGTAAGAGCTTGAAATCTATACGAGTATGATGGGTTTTCATTGAGTGGATCGTCTTCAACATGGCCTCGAACGTCCAACGTTCGCACGCGTTTCGAGAAGGGTGGGGACCACCAAGCTTCGAGCTCTTCCAGCCGAACATGGCTCTTGGCGAGGCGAGTTGAATGGGGGTCTCCGATCATGTTCACGTTGGTTGTAGGTGGTCGCGTGCGTTAGGGTTTCGTGGCGGCGTGGGTTTATGTTCGTTCGTTCGAACCTGGGAGCAGCATACGTGAGGAAGATGATAGTTGCGTGCGGCCTTGATTTCATCTCCTGCAACGAACGGTCCAGATTTAAGTTAGGTTTAAAATTGAAAGTAAATTGTAAATTAAATTTTATATTAATTCGTTCAATGTTTAAACCGATGTAACTTTGTCATACGATATCAGATTTCGACAAAACCAGAAGCGCTGGAACCGTAGCGACGAGTATTACGCAGTGATGATATGCTAGGATTTTTCAGAGCAAGCGAGAATTTTTGATTTAAATCGAACGGATCGATTTAATTTGAAATCTAAACGTTCGATAAACTCAAGGTGAGATTATTTTCTCACTCAAATTGAAAAGTGGAATTTTCAGTTATTATATGATTGACTGTTTGAATGTGCTATTAGATATTATAGGATATATATCTATATATATATATAGCAGTATATACATATTGGCATATGTATATATTGGATTGATGATTTCCCGCCTCGTATAGCGGATGAGACCCTATTGCGCCGTTAGTAAGCGGATTTATAAAAACCTATATACCGCGATAATTCCGTACTGGAGCGGAATTGGTATTGTGCTAACGTCTTTGGATGCAGGGAAACAGGTTGGAGGGATCCAACTGGATTCCTCACCAGTAGTTATTTATTTACAGGATTGATGTATATTCTGTTATCATATGTTGATATATGATGTTGTTGTTGTGATTGACCAATTGATGCTGTTGCATCATCGGATTCAAATTTTGAAGTTTAAAAATAACAAATTTAATTTTAAGAAGAGATTTTTAAAAGTGATTATTTGAAAGTATACGTTTTATTTGAATCTTTGAATTGGTTTACTTTAAATAAATAAATGTTATAAATTTAAAGTTATGAAAATTTTAAATTGTGAAATATAACTGAAAAGTGATTTTGAAATAAATAGCCAAGTAATTTATAAAATAGTTTAAGTTTGGATTTCTTTTGAATTACTAAAAATGATGTATATAAAGGATGTACAGAATTGATATTTATCAATTTAAAGTGTTGGAATTTTAAAACGAGTGTTTATAAGTGTTAGAGATTTATAGAATTATAAATTGTGAAAAATATGAATTTTATAGATTTATAAAGTATGAAGTTATAAAATGGATGAAACGGTAGCATAAAAGATTTATAAGAGATTAACTTATAAATTTGATTTTTGCCTTAAATGGAATATTGATCGAATTTGTAAATAAAAGGAGATTTATTAAATCGAAGTTGTTATAAAATAGAAATAGAATTTATAAACGTTGTTTTATAAATTCGAAATCAATGGGATTTGAGAAATTAAATATAGAAGATTTTTAAAGAAGATATATTCACGATTTTGGACAGTGAATATATTGTTAAGTAAAATGGATAGTTTTGGAAAAGTGGCATTGAAAATGAAGTTAAACATTTTAGAGATGTTTTTAAAATGTATTGTGAATCGAAAACATAGATTTCAACATTGTTATTGTTGAAATAGGCGTTTTCGAAAATATAAGGAAATGGTGGACTATAACACTGTTGTTATAGTAAATGATTCCCGGAAGGAAATATTTTATATAGTATTGGGATTTATATATCTATCTTAATTCCGAATCCCTATACTAGTGATTTCGAGTCGTCGTAACGATGTTTTACGTAACATTCGTTTTGACTCAAATAAATGTGTTAAAAGAATATTTTCCTTAAAGAATGAAATTATACTTAATTTGATTTAAGTATATCGAATATTTTCAAGTGTTGAAAATGAATAGATTTGTGAAACACTTATTTTTAAATAAGTATGGAAATGCTTTTCCAATGAAATGAACGTTTTGAGAATTTATCTTTGTAAAGATAAATTGAAATTGAATATTGAAAACGATTTGAAAATCGTATATCAGTAGATATTTTGAAATATAAATTCACTTTGGAATTTATAAAAGAAATGGGAATTCGTCTTAAAAATAAATGTTGATTTATTTCTGAAGTGTGGAAATTTTATATCTAGTAAAGATATTTTTGAAGATAAATAATTTGGAAAATTATTGGGAATCTGATGATGTCGCGCATCTTTATTGATAGTTAAATAACCGACTATCAATAATTACCTTGAGTAGGTATTTGTTGTGATTGGATGAATTTGAATGCCACACTTATTTTTGAATAATCGCTCACTATTCGGGTTAACCGGGAAAGGACCATGGGGTCGTATAACCCATTCCGAATATGTGATACGTCGTTATGAATCGCATTTGAAGACCGGTGTTGAAGACCGGATATTTTTGAAAACGGAAGGATTACCGTTGAGTTACTCTACATCGGCTGATCTCCGGTTTAGAGGTTTTATCACCCTTAGTGACGGGAAGTCCTGACGTGATTGAAAATTATCCGGATGTGCAAGGGCTTCGTGAGAAGTGCCTTCGGTTCTGTTCGATCCCGGAACAGACTTGTATGGATTGTGTGTCTGACGTTACAATTTGAGATATAAAGCTGATTTCTTTCAAATACATTTCTGTTGGTGGCGGAGAATTTATTCTCTTAGCTTAACACCCTTCTCTGAGACGTACGAGCTCAGAGGTTATGTAGTTGAAATTTATCAGCGATATATCCCAATTTGGTAACGTGGCATACTGAGTGTTGCTGTGAAATGATCAGTGTTTGATCATTTGTGATATGATCATTTGTTTGATCTTATATCTTTGTGATCATAGGTTGATCATTTTGTTTGACCCGAAGCAGGGCTTTTTGAGAAAGCGTAGCTTTGTGGACGAGACTTCATCGAGCCTCACACCCCGGAAATGGTCGAAACAGGAAGGATGCGGCAAGGTTCTAGGGAGTAGCGCCCCTTAGTGTATGTCATTCCTTCTGGATAAAGGTGGTATCATGGTATGGAGCCCAGATACTTAACCTCTGTGGTTAGTGCATTATTATTATCTATGTGGTTTGTTGCGAATCGGGGATCCTCGGGAAGATCGGTGACGATCGGGGGATGGCATACGCGTGTCAGTAGTTACCTATTTTTGCAGAGGTAACCCGGCCTTGTGTTGGCAGAGATCCGGTTAGGTTCTCGGGTCGTCTATTCCAGGGACGTACCCATCGTGGATAGGAAGTTCCTTAGCCTGACCATTTGTTGGAAATCCAAAGAAACAATACGTGACTTGTACGGTTTTAGTTGTAGAACCTATCATTCACTTATGGTGGCGCCCCACTGTTTGGATGGTAGCTATAGTAGGCATAGTTCGAAATGTCTATGCTGGCTAAGATTTATATTATACTTTCGAAATGATTTCTACACTATGCACTAATAATAATATCAAAAAGAATTTGATTTTGCGTAGTAAGCATCTTTGACTATCATAAGAAGAAATCTCCTCCAATTCTGCGTTTGCATTGTGTGTGTGGTGGGAGGTCTTATGGTAGTTTCATTTTCCAAAAGCATTGCGAATTGACTTTAAAAATTCTCTGCTGTTTATTTTTAAAGAATAACTGTTTTACGATCTCACACCAGTCACCATGACTGACTCGGAGTTTATTGTTCCCTTCTAAACTCTGGGTGCCCACCAATTTCCACACGGGCAGTCTAGAGTTAGATTATCAGGATATTCTGGAGCTTTGGAGATGAGCTGGATGACGAGACGTAGTATTTGTATCTGATAGTATTTATTCCGCTGTGTATTCTGTATGAGGACAAGTTAGATAACTGTCCATTGTTGTATATTGACTCTGATGATATGATGTGATGTAATGTAATAACAGATATAATTCTTTGTTTTTAAATGATATTCGTTTATCTATTATATATTGTTCCGCTGCGATGTGTAAGATTCTGATATTGTTTCTGTTTCTGCTCTTGTTCTGTTGTTGTTCTTCTTTCTTTTTCTTCTATCTTCTTCTTCTACCTTTTTCTTCTTTCTTAAAACCATAACGTTTCGGGTTTCCGGCATTCGATTTCTCGACAGTCGATAAAGTGAGTATCGATGTTGAATTTTCGAAAGTCGAAAATTTGCGGGATGTTACACAAGGATAACAAATCAAACTGCAATACAAATCATTCAAAATGGAGTCAATACTACTGCAAACACTCCAAAGATCAAGTGCAGATATGAAGAATGCACAGCAAGTATGCAACTACCAAACTGGGTCAAGGCAATACAACAGAGGTGTAACCAGACTGAGCAAACAGAGGACAATGAATGCAGACTGGACAACATTGAATACCAAGGCAACATGAAACCCAAAACTATCGAGTTCAACTGAACCATAATAACATGAAGAACATCAATCCAACAACAATACTGCACAATACCAAGCTACAAAATGCCAACAGTGATATGGACAGATGCAGACCACTAAATGATCAATAAGCAAGTCAGGTGAAGAACAATGGGAACACAAATGAATGCAATTAATGATCAACTGCCTCAGACAACAACTATACAACTGATAATCAAAACTGAATGCTACAGATCAAATGCAAGGACAAACAACTACAATAAATGAACAAAGTCTACACTGGACAACCACACAATTATACCAAAGCACAAAGTATGGATGAAGAAACTCAACAACAACAAGACTACACTGGAAACCAAACTACTACACAGATGCAGGCCCACAAGTACTACAAAGACTATGTCGAACACAGGAGTGACAACTATTATATCGAATCAAAGCAAGTGCCATCAGGTTGAAGATACATTATAGTGACAGTATAAAGACTACAGACCTCAAATTATACCAAATGAACATGAACCAATGCTACTGGAATAAAGAAGACCAACATATCAAAGCAAAACTGCGATGCAACATCACAGTGACCAAGCCAACAAAATCAAGTGCAAATAACTAAATGCACTTGCAACTGAAACTGTCTCGAAGTGAGGAACAAATACAAAGTCTAATGCAGACCCATATAAGTGCACATGTGTATATGTTAGAAGTGCTAACAAGTAAACAAGAATCAATTAATCAAATATGCATATGCAGGCAACTGAGGTGAATGGCATATGTAATAAATGATCAGTGGACAATGAAACAAAACAGGATGGACAAAAAAAAAACAGTGACAACTTCACAACAAAACTAATCAGTCTTCAAACTAAACAGTGAACCAGTAAATGGTGACCTCCACATAACAGAGACTTAAAGTTATGTTTGGATTTGTTTTAGAAAACTCAGGTCAAACCAGGGTTTAAAAATTTCAAATTCCAATTACAACATCAAAAACGAATTTCAACTTAAACCAATAATTTTCCTATAATCTCTAATAGTTACACTATCTCCAGAAACAAATTCAACTGAAACAAATGCAAGCATCAACTGTGCTTAACCAATATGTAGGATACAGTGAAGTTAAAACTGCTCTTAGGATATGGTATTAAAAATTGTAATTCTTCTTTTAAAAATCAAAATTTTGGATGGAGTTTTGATTCATAACCCTGAAACATTGTTTTGAAATGTTTGGATTTTCGCTTTATATAAGCTGATTGCTCTGTTATATATTTTTTTCTTCCAGGTATACACAATTTGTTTAACCTATACAAAATATTTTAACTTTACTTAATCATGAACTAAACATGTTTCATTTTGAAAAAAATTTAAACCATCACAGCAAACAAACCAAAAGAAAAGGATTTTTGAATTAAACAGAAGTTTGGAAATTGCATAATAGAAATGATGCAGCAGTCATGTTCACATGAACATATTCACATGTATATATATGCTCACAGCAAGTTCAAATTGTAAATTCATTTCCTATGAAAGCATGAAAACAACTTTACCTATTAATTAAGTTTAAAAATTTGAGTTACTCACTGCAATAAAATGAAGCTGCAAGTACAACTGGAATGCAAACTATATCAAACAGTGACAATATGGATGCAACAGATATATGCAAACAAATGAATGCAACAGAAGTATACACAGTGACAACTACTTCAATGACACAGACCAATGCAAAACAGTGGTCTAAAATATCAAAGTGTATAGGTCAGGGAAGAATCACAACGACCAAATCAACTGCCGAGCAAAATACTGGACAGTGAAAAATCAAAATCGAAGACAACATTCTCACAAGCCATAGTCAAAAGGAGTATGCAGTCTAAAATCAAAGTCAGGCTTTGGAAATCAATGTTACCGGAGATAAAAATCACCATAACTCAAGTCAGTCGTGACAGTGACGAAGTCACAAAGGAAAACAATAACCAAGTTCAAAAATCAAAGTCGAAGCCATCAGACTTCATGAAATCAGAAAACAGGGTTCGAAATCATCAAATACAGCAAAATCGAATGGCCGAAGCCATAAAACTTTAAACTGTCGAAGCATCATACTACGCGTGAATTAGATGTGAGTGAAAATTAAATCACTCACCTTAGAATGGAGCGCAGGTCGAAGCAAAGATGAACGGAGATTGATCGCCCTAGTTGAAGACGAGCGAAGAGGAAGACGAAGCCATGGATCGATCGAATGCTGATGTCGATGCCTTCGATATTACAAAGCCCAGAGACTAGAGCGAACGAAAACAAGCCCTAATTTGGAGACGAACGGGGGAACGAACGAAACTCGTGGCCGCCATTTTTTTCTTTTCTTCAATTTAGGTTTAGGGTTTGAATGAGAAAAGTGAAACGGGTTTGGATTTATCACGGTAAAAATATCAGACGTGGGCCGGTATTATTTCAAAGCCCACTCCACCTCACAAATTTTTTTTCCAAAAGAATTTTTAACCGATTTAAAAATTCCAACAACAATTTTTATTAAACAAATTCCAATTCGAATCGAAATTCCTATAAGCGATAAGCTAGCAGAGAAATCGTTTAACGATGATATCAAATCGATGCAAAAATCCCGGTTATTACAGAAATTCAAATTGAATTCAGTTTAATTTTATACGCGTTTATACGTCATGTATTCGCAAAACAATTTTGATAAATACGAAAATTGAAATCCGGTAATAATTCAATATTACGGATCCAATGAAGTTGGTTTCGTCAAATTCCGAGACTGTGCCTCGGAAGGTTATTTTAAAATTCGACTTCAAACGATACAATTTCAAAATTGAACAAATCGCTTTTAAAATCAATTCTGAAGCTTCTATTATCTTTAGTATTATCTATATGAATTTTTTCAATCCTTTAAATTATTTTTAACCGGCTTAAAATTGAAGATTCAAATTTCATTCAACTTTCAATAGATTAAATTCAAAAATTTAATCGCCAATTCCTTCTGATAATTTGAAATTCAAGTCAAATCATCATTCAAATATTTAAAATTAATTAAATATTTTCAATTTAAATTGTTCAAAATTCAGGGTCGTTACAGAAATTAATAAATAACTGTTAAGGCTAAAAAATGGAATTTGAGCAAATGTAGGAATTTGACCACGAAACTTGTATCATTGCATTCGTTGGGATTTTCTGAGCAACTTTAAAGTTTTGCGATCGGAGTTTAAACGAAGAAGTTATCAATGTTTGAAGTTTTCGAAATGAAAATAATTAAAACACAAAATTAGGATATAAATACTATTAAATGCAGATCCCATCGATCGACCCCCCTTCTTGGGTCGGTTGACCACCCATAGGGGAGTGGTCGATCGATCCTATAGTAGCGGCTATGATTTGAACCTTTACGGTTTGGATTTAATTATTTTAATCTAACATATATGGTTAATTCGAGCGCCTATGAATACAGGCCTAATCCCTCACTTTTCTTCTCATATTTTTTGATCAAAGCAGCAAAGCTCTGCCATTTTACCTTCACCACTATTTCTAGAAATTATAAAATACTTTGTATTTATACAAATCGGAGAAGGGTGGAAAATAAAAAAGAAGTAGAGAAGAAGCGAATCAACGTTGCAGAAGAATAAGGTAATTTCCATAATTATAAATCTATATTCCCCTTAATTATAAATCTCTTCTCGGATTTGTAATTTTAATAGTATGTATATAACTTATTATACATATTCTTTTGGAGTGGAAAGGAGAAGGAGTCAAATCAAAAGATTAGATTCGGATTTGGGAGATTTGCAAAGCTTGGAAGGTGAGTGGAAAATTATATAATTTATGTATAACATTGAAATTTGTATCATTGAATATATTTAATTATTATGCCTATATAAGAACTGATGAGTTATAGGCTTAAAACGAACGTATATGAATATCACCTATATATTCTCGAAGATAGGTAATTGGAATAGGAATGATATTTACACCATAATCTGAAAATATGGAAATCAGTCCTCAAATTTATTAAAGTTGAATGTTGATAAAGTTGTAAAGTTTATTCTAGATTTATAGTTGGGTTGTAAAATGTTAGTATTAATTTAGGTTACCCCAATTTGACTTGGAATTTGAATTTCTATGCTTTCCTTTATTTGGAGCATTGTGGGTATAATTTAATTGCATCTATTTCCGTATAATTTCCATAAATTAGCTAATTCCATAAATGTATAAAAAGAGTGTCGTTTGAAATAATAAGAAATATACCAAAAAAATGAAAGAGATATGCAAAGTACGGATGTTCTTTCCCGTAGTTTGCACTGTCTATTTGAGTAAAAGGAAAGAGATAATTCCTTGTAATTTCAAACGAAGTAAAAATCTCACTTTTGGTTAATTTATGAAAAATTATAACGTATCCTTTTTGGAAGGATAACTCTGATAAATTAAAACGCGGAAAGGGATGTTATAGTTTAGGAATTAATAGTCAGAAATAGAAGACACACACACTCGTATAACCACACTTGTCAATTAAAAATAAAAAATATATAGCATAATTTAGGACAATATTCGTATTAGTTATTAATAGCGTATTAAGCTATAGGACTAGGAGGTATATATGGAAAATTGATAGTAACTCCAAAATTTATAGGGTAATAAATAGGTAGTTAATTGGGACTTACAGGAATTAAATGAGACCATAGATGCATTTATTGAAACTGGTTAAAAGATTTAATATGACATTTATGGGAACAAGAAATAGGCATAAATAGATTGAATTAGAATGAATAAATAAATATCATTAGAGATTGTCCAGTTAGAATAATATTTACTATTTATTACATATACTCGACATTTATGGAATATAGTAAATAAGCGTATAAGTTAGGAATTTAATGCTAGGAGGCAGTATAATTTTCATAGTAGAAAATTATATAGCTTTAATAATATGTTTAGGACAAGCGTGAATTAGTAGGCCCAACCCAATACTTAGGTCTAGGATAATTAGTTTGGTTTAGTATGAGTTGGGATGCAAGGTCGGTAGAGTTACACAACAAAAATTTGTTCTTCACTTATAGGCTACAAGCAGTTGTGTATATTTACTACTGACGAATTTTGCTTCCTACTAGTGTAGAATCTGTAAGGGATATGAACAAACATCAAAGTTTAGTTGGTTAGTTGCTTGTTATTGAAGGTGAGCTAGTTGACCCTTAGATGAGTCTTTACACGCACATAGGATTTAACCGATTAACCGTAAATAATAGACATAATACTTAAATGAAATTCAATCAGCATAGATTAGCATTATTGGTAAAGTATGTAATTTTCCATTCACTGGAACATTGTTCTTACTCCCTCCTCATTATAATCCACATGATAGATTAGAGGGATAGGTTATTGGAGCAAGATAGGGACGGAGATAAAGAAGTTCTCATTCATGCTCGGTGCTGATAAGGCTATTAGATATCCAAGGAATATTATTGATTCTAACGTAGCAGCCACAGTCAGCATTTATGCTCTATTATATTTTCCATTCCGCTGTGAGTTATATTGATTGATCTTTAATATATTTATGTTTATTACAGGTTACCAAAACCAACTTTCTGTGCCTTAATGGACTTTGGTTTCGATTTAGTCAAAATTCGGGCTTATATTAAAGTGTGGATTATTATATTTGGTATCAAAGTCTAGGTTAGTCGATCATAGGAAATAGGGTACGCTGAGATAACTATTTTTATTTTTACATACAACTATATATATACTGTACGCAAAACTCTATATATTCTGACTATAGAAGTAGTTGCAACCATATTTCGTCAGGATGGATGAGCCAATTAGGAGTGGGAAAATTATGTAGAGTTAAATTTATACACCTACCCTTATTATCCCATGGGGCATTGACTGTACCGCAAGGCGTTGACCAAGAAGAGCATAAGTACGACATATAGAAGGACCTTGGAAGATGGATGGTACTTGACTCCTTTGTTGGGCCTAGGTTGTCTTATGTCTGTAAATTTTGATGGATTGCCGATTGAAGACGTACATTTTATCCAGACTAATGGGAAGTAAGAACATATATGTTGCAAGCGCCCAAAAGTATGGTATGAAGAAGGAGTGGAGCAAGTTCCTGCAAGAAAGTGTACATTAACCACCAGAAGATGATAGTCGGATTTTTAATGAAGATGTGTTAAGATTGAGTAGGGAAGTCCAAAAGAAAGATGATTAAAGTCCATTTCTGAGTCCAACCTCAAATGAAAGAATTTGGAAAAGAGATTTTGAAAGTTTCTTGAAATGTTTTGAATGAGTTTTTCGAAGGATTTATTGGAAAGTTGTTGTTCTGAAAAAGAAAGAAAATTTTGAATTTCTTAGTTTAAAATTGGTCAAATCAATAGTTTTCAGGGTTTTTGGTTTTGAAATGAATGGAAAAGAGAGCATTTGATTGGCTCAATGATTTCCTATTTTTGTGAATTTAGAAGCTCCTTTTTAAACCTCTTTCTTCAAGGGGTGGGTAAACGGAAATGATACTTAATTTAGATGGGGTATGATATAAGAAAGAGTAGGAATGCCCGATAGCAAGTTAGGAGGAATATTCTCTTGTAAAGAAAATAAAGAGAATAACAACTGAAATATTTTTGGGTTTTTGAAGTAGGTTGATGGCCAAAGCAGTATAGGAGAGTGTATTGCGAAATTGAAGAAAAGAGCCCAACAAACTAGACGACAAGCTAATGCACTATTATGTAGAAGGCATGGATTACTCGGAGCAGTACGAATCGTATCGGGTTGAAAATGATGAGGATAGCGAGAAAATATTATTAATTGTTATTAATAAATTTAACCCAGTCCGAGTAGGGTCAGGTTCAACTTGGGCCTAAAATTCAGCAATTAGTCGAACTATAGTGGTCGACCGGTAGCGGTCGATTGGTAACCATAGCGCGATCGACTGGTTAGCAAGTAAAATGCATAACCTAAACCTTGAACATGGCATATAGCCACATCTAGGCTTTGACCCCCCTCATTTCTTTGTCTTTGTCCTATTTTCCTCCCTCGACCCCCTCTCTCCTCCTCTAAAACTCAAGCGCCACCGCCTCCGTCCCTCCCCCTTCGACTAGTAGCGAACGTCGCTCCCCTTAATGCCAGCAGCCACCATGCATTTCAAGTCCAGGTGCCATCCCTCTCTGTCCAAATCTAAACCCAAACTCCCCCCGACCATAACCCAGTTTATAGCACCATCACGAGCCGCCAGCACCTCCTCACGTCACTTGAATCTTATATACTCCCTAAGAGATCGCCTGGCTCAATCGGGACGGTCAAAAAATCTCCACCTACGAAGCCTCGGTGAACTTTGCATTTCTTCAAGAACAACTGGCGAAATTTTAGGGATTTCACCATTTTTGGACTAGGGATCTGTTCAGAGCTATAGGACTAGCACTGATCCTAAACTATGACACCTTTGAGCGGGAATGCAACCCGCACTGCATGTGGATATTTGATGTCGACCTGCAATACGAGTTTGATGAAGATACCAATAATCTTATATCGTAGGCAAAAGAGGTAGCAATTGATCTGTCAGATGATGATCTCAGGAATGTTCTGGGGATACCCATGGAAGGAGTGGATTTGGCAGGTATTAATACCACTGATCTGAAGATTTCATAGTGGATCCTCTTGGGGCTATTGGCATTTACAGGCCAGATAACTTACGGCTTAGAGCTCGCCTTATCATTTGCATTTTCTAGCAGAACATCATTCTGAAGACGGGGAGTTTTTACTATATTTATCCACTAGTGCAGAAGGCCACTTACGCCATCGTGGGTGGTACTGCAGCGAACTGGGTTCGTGCGATCATGAGCAATTACGTGGAGTCAGGAGTAAGGACTCCATTGAGTTACATTCTGTACTTCCATTTTTTCTCTCGCATCTTTAGGCAATACGAAATGAACCTCCATGGAGAGCAAGTTCAAATTAAGGCCCCAGCCTTATTTGATAGAGCCTCTCTTAGGAGAATGGGGATTTCAGAGCTGCCGGTGGAGGTAGCGGCACCAGTGGTAAAGGAGCAGGCGCAGCAGGATGCGGGGCAGGAGCAGGGTGCTGTAAGATTCTAAAGCCCTGAGCTAGTGGCGATCCAAAACTCCCAACTCCGTATCAAGGCCGAGCTCTGGGAGATATGAGCCAAGCAGGGGTATCAGAGCCACGAGATTAGATGCATAGCTGCCATGCTATGCCCATTCCGTGGCCGCGATAATGGTTCGAGCTCCCCAAGGGATCGGGACCGTCCCATTGCTCGTAGGTAGTATTTAGGGTTAGTAGTAGTGTTGATATTTTTCTTCCAGCATTTGTTCCTATCTTTAGGTTGTTTAGGTTATAACCATTAGTTGTCTCTTTGTATAAAAGACACGTACGATATATTATGAGATGTATTCCTATTTATTTTTTATACTATTTTTTCTGAATATGTTGATCGTTATTATATATCTGGGAGAAACAATATAAATATGGAAATCTCATCTTGACACCTAACTAACGGTAAATGCAATGTAAGACTGAAAGTTTATAAAATAAATTTTAGTGGGCAAAGGACATGCTCAGTTTGTTGCGAAATCATGGGTCATTATCCCTATGCCTTAAAAGCTAATATTTATAAATAGGTTAGTGTGTCGTCGTTTCAAATAAAGGAACATGTTTCAAGGTCTAGGATTTATTATGAAAATTTTGGGTCAATCATATTCATTAACTCATCGACCGAATCCCGATTACATTAAGGTGTGGCTTGATTGTTTAAATGCTTTCGAAAAGTTATGTTCAAATGCTTTTGAAATTTTTTGCCCATATGTTTTGAAATAAGGATGGCATTTAAATGCTTTTGAGAATTTGACTTTTCAAATCATTTTGCAAGTTTGACTGAAAGGGAGAAAAAAGTTTTTATTGGAAACGAGAATTTCTGATTTTCTGATGCCACATGCTTAGAGTAGGAAGGATTGATGTGTTAGTGGATATAGATTTGGTGGTGCATTAAGGGTAGCAGTAGGTTAAGTGTAGAAGATAACAAAGGAAAAAACTGTTTTAGCCTTGGAATTTCTGTTTCTATACCTTGTTGATAGCAACCAAAATTCATTCGTAAAGTTAATTCCGCTTTAGAATCTGAAAATAAACCTCCTTATGCATATTGTACTTGAAAAAATTGGAGGCAATAGAGAAAGCTCCAAGGTACAATGGAATTGGTATCCAATAGAATGGTGGAAATGCAAAATTATTCATCTAAATTCCTTTTTCATCATAAGAGTAAAGGTTTAGGAAATGAAAATTTGACGTGTTAGATTTTTGGATGGTAGGGATTGGATGCAAAATTGGTTGGACCATACTTCTATTTGTAGGAGTGTGGAAATTATTGTGCGAAAACGGGTTTTTAAAATTTGCATACATATAGAACTGCCAGTATATATAGGTTGTTTGCATCATATTTTTAAAATGTTCTTAAAAGAACGCATTCACATAGGAGGCGCTGATTTAGAATTTATTTAGCATGCATGTCTTATATGTTGTGATACATCGTGCACTTGTACATCCAAGGTTGCAAAATTGATTGTACACTAATTGGCTGAATAGATTAGGATGACTGCATGCTATGCCCCATGATTCAATCATTAGGAATTTCGGGGATGAAATTGTTTTAAGGGGGAGGGAATGTAACACTTCGTTAAATTTACGGTAATTAATAAATAATTATTAAGCCCCAAAAATGGAATTTGAGCAAATGTCATAATTTGGCCATGAAACATACCCCATTGTGCTCGTGGCAAATTTCTGAGCAACTTTCATATTTGGAGTTTTGCGATCAGAGTTCAAACAAAAAAGTTATCAACGTTTGCAGTTTTTGGAACAAAAATAATTAAAAAAAGAAATTAGGAAATAAGTATTATTAAATGCGGACCCCACCGATCGACCCTTATCCTTGAGCCGGTCGACCGCCTATAGAGGAGTGGTCGACCGGTTCTATAGTGGCGGTTAAGGTTTGAACCTTAGCCGAACTGTGTGGTTTTGATTACTTTAATCTAAAGAATATGGTTGATTCGAGCGCCTATAAATACAGGCGTGAACCCTTACTTCTCTTCTCATATTTTTCGATCAAAGTGGTGAAGCTCTGCCATTTTCCCTTCTCCACTATTTCTAGAAAATATAAAATACTTTATATTTATACAAATCAAAGACGGGTGGAAAATAAAAGCGAAAAAGAGAAGAAGCGAATCGACGTTGGGGAAGAATAAGGTCATTTTTATAACTATAAATCTATATTACCCTTAACCCTAAATCTCTTCTCATGTTTGTAATTCTAATAGTATGTCTATACCTGGTATACATATTATATTGGGTTGAAAAGGAGAAGGAGTCAAATCAACGGAATGGACTCAGATTTAGGAGATTTGGAAAGCTTGAAAGGTAAGTGAGAAATTATATAATTTATATATAACATTGAAATATATATCATTGAATTTTATTTAATTATTATGACTATATAAGATCCGATGAGTTGTAGGCTTAAAATGAACGTATAGGAATATTATCTACATATTCTCTAAGATAAGTAACTGGAATGGAATGGTATTTACACCATAATCTGGAAATTTGGAAATCAATCCTCAAATTTGTTAAAGTTGAATGTTGATAAAGTTGTAAAGTTTATTTCAAATTTATAGTTGGGTTGTAAAATGTTAATATTAATTTATGTTTCCCTAATTTGACTTAGAATATGAATTTCTATGCTTTAATTTATTGGGAGCAATGTGGGTATAATTTAATTGCATCCATTTCTACGTAATTTTCATAAATTACCTTATTCCACAGATGTATAAAAAAGTGTCATTTGAAATAAGAAGGAATATACCAAAAATGAAAGAAATATGAAAAGTACGGATGTTCTTCCTTATAGTTTGCACTGTCTGTTCAATAAAAGGAAAGAGATAATTCCTTGTAATTTGAAACGAAGCCAAGGTCTCGTTTTGATTAATTTTTGAAAAATTATAACGGTAATTCTTTTTGGAAGGATAGCTCTAATAAATTAAAATGTGTAAATGAATGTTCTAGTTTAGGAATTAATAGTTAGAAACATATATGTATATATAAATATAAATATATGTAATACCACGTTATCGATTAAAAATAAAAATATACATATAGCATAATTTACGACAATATTCGTATTAGTTATTAATAGCATATTAAACTATAGACTAGGAGGTGGAGATGGAAAATTGATAGTAACTCCAAAATTAATAGGGTAATAAATAGGCAATTAATTGGAAGTTACAGGAATTAAATAAGAACATAAATGTGTTTAATAGGACTACTTAAAAGTTTTAATATGGAATTTATGGAAAAGAAATAGGCGCAAATAGATTGAATTAGAACGAATAAATAAATGTCATTAGAGATTGTCCGATTAGAACATTAATTACTATTTATTACGGATAATTATCATTTATGGAATTTAGTAAATAAGGGTATATGTTACGAATTCAATTCTAGGAGGAAATATAATTTTCCTAGTAGAAAATTATATAGTTTTAATAACACATTTAGGACGAGCGTGAATTAGTGGGCCTAGCCCAATAGTTAGACATAGGATAATTGGTTTGATTTAGTATGGGTCGGAATGCAAAGTCAGTAGAGTTACACAATAGAAGTCCTCCCTTCACCTAGAGGCTACCAGCAGTTATATATACTCACTTCTGACATGGGATATCACCAACCATAGGACTAGTAGGGAAGGGATATGCATTTCCGTATAGAAAGGAGAAAATATACCGGGGGTTCGTCTCAGATTTGAAGTACCAAATAACTCGATACTTTTAAGGAAATGAGGTCTACTTCATTTCTAATAAGAAATATCAAGTAATTAAAAGGGGCATTTTCCTTGACTTACATTAGGTTAGTCTAAACGGGATGTTAGCTATGGAAGGTTGGCGGGCTATGTCAATATTCTTGTTGGATCGGAATTTAGTAGTAGGGCTGGCATATAAGCTATGACCACCAGCAGTCTCGAACGATCGGTAGCAGAGATTCGAGTTTTGCCCTTATGGATTTTTCTTCCTACTAGTGTAGAATCCGTACAGGATACGAACAGACCTCAAAGTAAAGTTGGTCAGTTGTTTGTTTTTCAGAGGTAGGTTGGTTAACCCTTAAATGAGTCTTTGAGGTGCATTAGTATTTCGATAATCAAATTATAAATTATAAAGCCATATATATGGGTCATCGGTCCCTGTAGTTAGAACCGATCGACTAGCGTTTACGCTGCGAAGGGCCCGCTTCAGGGTTAAGGTATTAAATGGATGTTGGGTTCGCCTCCTCCCTATCCAAGAAGTATTAAGTGACCGGAGTTTTTGGGTAGTTTAAGTTTGGATATATATATATATATATATACACACACACACTAGAGGAGGTTTGGTATATCGTACATGCACATAGGATTAGCCATAAATAATAGACATAACACTTAAATGGAAATCAATCAGCATAGATTAGTGTTATGGGTAAAGTATGTAATTTTTCGGTCACTAGAATATTGTTCTGACCTCCTCCACATCACAACCCACATAACAAATTAGAAGGACATGTTACCGGAGTAAGACGAGAATGGTAGATTAAGAAGTCTTCTTATTCATGCTCGGTGCTGACAAGGTAATTAGATATCCAAGGAATACTATTTATTCCAAGGTAGCAGCCTTAATCAATATTTATGTTTTAATATAGTTTCCATTCCACTACGAGTTATATTAATCGATCTCTGATATACTTATGTTTATTACAGGTTACCATAACCAACAATCCATGTCCTAATGACTTGGGTTTCGATTTAGTCAAAATTCAAGCTTATTAAAGTACGGATTGTTATAGGGTCAGAATGCTATGATCCATGTAAGCAAGCCTTGACGGATGACATCGAATGTGGCGCTGCTAGTGAAATCATAACCATACATACATACATATATATATATATATGTTTAATCAGTAAATTATTATATATACATGCACGTATATAAGTAAGTGTGAATGTGAGAGAGCGTGTGTATTAACTTGTTAGATAGAGGAAGAGTCTGTCTCAAATGCACGAGTGGATAGATCGGTAGCATCAATATGCGCATCAGTCTAAATAAATGTAGCCACCCTGACCTGATGAAAAGCCACCATAGCTGTGTACTCTACGGCGTCGATTTGAACTATCTGTTATAATATACAGGTACGTATTAATATAATAGTGGATATGTAACTTTTGTTTTACAATGACATGCAACTAAAGTAGCAACCAGGACAAGTTTGGATTACGCTACATCATAAATGAGTGAACATGAAAATGACATTAGCAACTTCGCCTATAAAAACAAGAATGGAATAGATTTGGTTTCAATATGTAAACCCAAAATTAAAAATTAGTTGTCACGACAAACAGAGAAAAATGAAAATAATGTTCATACATGAAAACGGTCTTTCAATAATTTATATGTAAGCTACCAACTGTCGGCATTATCATTAATATCATTATTTACAATAACATCATCATACTCATGTTCGTTAACTTCGACATCATCAACCTCAACATCTTCATCTAATTCCACTCCGTCAAATACTTCGTTGTTAAGTGGTCCTATATCATCGGTATCTTCTATTATTTGGAGTATTTCGTTGTCCTCCGGATCATTTTAGTATGACTGATCATCGGTTATCGCCATGTTCCCATCGAATGACTATCTTTGTTTTATTTTAACGACAACCCACCAGTTGTCCTTGCTATTTTTCATGGTAGGATAAGGCACCTAAATAAACTTGTATTGCTAGTATCGCTAGCACAAATGGATCATTTACTTTATATCGGCCTTTATAGTTTACCTCAATAAGAAGATATCTTTATGTATATGATACACTCTTACATCAAGAGTAGTTGAAGAAACTAGGTCGGTCTGTAGTGGATGATATGTGTAGATTTCAAAATATTTCCCTATTTGGATCATAGTGGATCTGTGAAGTCTAATGTATAATACTAAATCAAAATTTATTTTCAATATATATTACCTTACTTAATTGATCTTATTAATCAAATGCATTTAATGTGAATCAAATTCAATTAAATGAATGGAGGAAGTTTTATTTTATTTAGAGAAATAACCTTTCATTTCTCTCTCTAAAACTTTCTCATTAATTAGAGGCCTTGTTTAATTTAGAGAGAGAAATCTTTCACTCCTCTCTCTTAATTAAATTAATTAATAAATTTGCTTGCTTAAATGATAGTTATAACCAAATTTATACTTGCTATATCTTATGAGTACATCTAAATATACTCGATTTTATCATGCATGTGCAACATGACAAATTGTGTACACAATTAATGTGTACATGTTTAAGTGTTGGAATTTATAATGCAACGGTCACAATCACCCTTTATATACGCATTGGCCATCTGAACATTGTTTATATATATATATATATATATATGTATGTATGTATGTATGTATGTATGTATATGTATGTATTATATGTGTGTGTGTATGTCTCTGTGTGTGTATAATTCAAGTATATTTTTTTAAACCTTTGATTAATCTGAGTTAATTCGACCAAATCAATAGCTTTGAATACAAGATTTGTTTCCAATGCAGTAGTAATTTGACTTTGGATCAAAGTGGTGAATCTCTGCCATTTTCCCTTCTCCACTATTTCTAGAAATTATAAAATACTTTATATTTAAACAAATCAGATACGGGTGGAAAATAAAAGCGAAAAAGAGAAGAAGCGAATCAATGTTGGGGAAGAATAATGTCATTTTTATAACCATAAATCTATATTACCCTTAACCCTAAATCTCTTCTCATGTTTGTAATTCTAATAGTATGTATATACCTTGGTATACATATTATTTTGGGTTGGAAAGGAGAAGGAGTCAAATCAACGGAATAGACTCAGATTTAGGAGATTTGGAAAGCTTGAAAGGTAAGTGAGAAATTATATAATTTATATATAACATTGAAATATATATCACTGAATTTTATTTAATTATTATGCCTATATAAGATCCGATGAGTTGTAGGCTTAAAATGAACGTATAGGAATATTACCTACATATTCTCTAAGATAGGTAACTGGAATGGAATGGTATTTACACCATAATCTGGAAATTTGGAAATCAGTCCTCAAATTTGTTAAAGTTGAATGTTGATAAAGTTGTAAAGTGTATTTCAGATTTATAGTTGGGTTGTAAAATTTTAATATTAATTTAAATTTCCCTAATTTGACTTAGAATATGAATTTATATGCTTTAAGTTATTGGGAGCAATGTGGGTATAATTTAGTTGTATCTATTTCTACGTAATTTTCATAAATTACCTAATTCCACAGATGTATAAAAAACGTCATTTGAAATAATAAGGAATATACCAAAAATGAAAGAAATATTAAAGTACGGATGTTCATCCCCATAGTTTGCACTGTCTGTTCAATAAAAGGAAATAGATAATTCCTTGTAATTTGAAACAAAGCAAATGTCTCGTTTTGATTAATTTATGAAAAATTATAACGGTAATTCTTTTTGGAATGATAGCTCTAATAAATTAAAATGTGGAAATGAATGTTATAGTTTAGGAATTAATATAGAAATATATATATGTGTGTATATATATATATATAAATATATGTAATACCACATTATCGATTAAAAATAAAAATATACATATAGCATAATTTACGACAATATTCATATTAGTTATTAATAGCGTATTAAACTATAGACTAGGAGGTGTAGATGGAAAATTAATAGTAACTCCAAAATTAATAGGGTAATAAATGGGCAATTAATTGGGAGTTACAGGAATTAAATAAGAACATAAATGTGTTTAATAGGATTACTTAAAAGTTTTAATATGGAATTTATGGAAAAGAAATAGGCGCAAATAGATTGAATTAGAACGAATAAATAAATGTCATTAGAGATTGTCCAATTATTATAATAATTACTATTTATTACGGATAATTATCATTTATGGAATTTAGTAAATAAGGTTATACGTTAGGAATTCAATTCTAGGAGGCAATGTAATTTTCCTAGTAGAAAATTCTATAGTTTTAATAACACATTTACGACGAGCGTGAATTAGTGGGCCTAGCCCAATAGTTAGGCATAGGATAATTGGTTTGACTTAGTATGGGTCGGAATGCCAAGTCAGTAGAGTTATACAATAGAAGTCCTCCCTTCACCTAGAGGCTACCAGTAGTTATGTATACTCACTTCTGACATAGGATATCACCAACCATAGGACTCGTAGGGAAGAGATATGCATTTCCGTATAGAAAGGAGAAAATATACCGGGGGTTCGCCTCAGATTTGAAGTACCAAATAACCCGGTACTTTTAAGGAAATGAGGTCTACTTCATTTCTAATAAGAAATATCAAGTAATTAAAAGGGGCATTTTCCTTGACTTACATTAGGTTAGTCTAAACGGGATGGTAGCTATGGAAGGTTGGCGGGCTATGTCAATATTCTTGTTGGATCGGAATTTAGTAGTAGGGCTGGCATATAAGCTATAACCACCAGCAGTCTCGAGCGATCAATAGCAAAGATTCGAGTTTTTCCCTGATGGATTTTTCTTCCTACTAGTGTAGAATCCGTACAGGATACGAACAAACCTCAAAGTTTAGTTGGTCAGTTGTTTTTTTTTCAGAGGTAGGTTGGTTAACCCTTAGATGAGTCTTTGAGGTGCATTAGTATTACAACAATCAAATTATAAATTATAAAGCCATATATAGGGGTCATCGGTCCCTGTAGTTGGAACCGATCGATTAGCGTTTACATTGCGAAGGGCCCGCTTCGGGGTTAAGGTATTAAATGGATGTTGGGTTCGCCTCCTCGCTATCCAAGAAGTATTAAGTGACCGGAGTTTTTGGGTAGTTTAAGTTTGGATATATATGCATATATATATATATATACACACACACACACACACCAGAGGAGGTTTGGTATATCGTACATGCACATAGGATTAGCCATAAATAATAGACATAACACTTAAATGGAAATCAACCGGCATAGATTAGTGTTATGGGTAAAGTATGTAATTTTTCGGTCACAAGAATATTGTTCTGACCCCTTCCTCATCCCAACCCACATAACAAATTAGAGGGACATGTTACTGGAGTAAGACGAGAACGGTAGATGGAGAAGTCTTCTTATTCATGCTCGGTGATGACAAGGTAATTAGATATCCAAGGAATACTATTTATTCCAAGGTAGCAGCCTTAATCGGTATTTATGTTTTAATATAGTTTCCATTCCGCTGTGAGTTATATTGATCGATCTCCGATATACTTATGTTTATTACAGGTTACCATAAGCAACAATCCATGTCCTAATGACTTGGGTTTCGATTTATTCAAAATTCAAGCTTATTAAAGTGCGGGTTTTTATAGGGTTAGAATGCTATGATCCGAGAAAGCAAGCCTTGACGGATGACATCGGATGTGGCACTACTAGTGAAATCATAACCATACATATATATATATATATATATTCATGTTTATTCAGTAAATTATTATATATACGTGCATGTATATATGTAAGTGTGTGTGTGAGAGAGCATGTGTATTAATGTTAGTGTGTGTATGATTTCAATTGTATTTAAACATGTAGTTACTCAGCCAGATCTTCGTTCTTTCTCGAAGACATTAACTTGTTGGACGGAGGAAGAGTCTATCTCAAATGCACGAGTGGATAGATCGATAGCATCAATAGGCGCATCAGTCTAAATAAATGTAGCCACGCTGACCTGATGAAAAGCGACCATAGTTATGTACTCTACGGCGTCGATTTGAAATATCTGTTATAATATACAGGTATGTATTAATATAATAGTGGATATGTAACTTGTGTTTTACAATGACATGCAACTAAAGTAGCAACTAGGACAAGTTTGGATTACGCTACATCATAAATGAGTGAACATGAAAATGACATTAGCAACTTCGCCTATAAAAACAAGAATGGAATAGATTTGGTTTCAATATGTAAACCCAAAATTAAAAATTAGTTGTCACGACAAACAGAGAAAAATAAAAATAATGTTCATACATGAAAACGGTCTTTCAATAATTTATATGTAAGCTACCAACTATCAGCATTATCATTAATATCATTATTTACAATATCATCATCATACTCATATTCGTTAACTTCGACATCATCAACCTCAACATCTTCATTTAATTCCCCTCCGTTAAATACTTCGTTGTTAAGTGGTCCTATATCATCGGTATTTTCTATTATTTGGAGTATTTCGTTGTCCTCCAGATCATTTTAGTATGATTGATCATCGGTTATCGCCTTTTTCCCGCCGAATGACTATCTTTGTTTTATTTTAATGACAATCCACCTGTTGTCCTTTCTATTTTTCATGGTAGGATAAGGCACCTAAATAAACTTGTATTGCTAGTATCGCTAGCACAAATGGATCATTTACTTTATATCACCTTTTATAGTTTACCTCAATAAGAAGATATCTTTATGTATATGATGCACTCTTACATCAAGAGTAGTTGAAGAAACTAGGTCGGTCTGTAGTGGATGATATGTGTAGATTTCAAAATATTTCCCTATGTGGATCATAGTGGATCTGTGAAATCTAATGTATAATACTAAATTAAAATTTATTTTCAATATATATTACCATACTTAATTGATCTTATTAATCAAATGCATTTAATGTGATCAAATTCAATTAAATAAATAAGGGAAGTTTTATTTTATTTAGAGAGATAACCTTTCATTTCTCTCTCTAAAACTTTCTCATTAATTAGAGGCCTTGTTTAATTTAGAGAGAGAAATCTTTCATTCCTCTCTCTTAACTAAATTAATTAATTTGCTTGCTTAAATGATAGCTTTAACCAAATTTATACTTGCTATATCTTATGAGTACATCTAAATATACTCGATTTTATCATGCATGTGCAACATGAAAAATTGTGTACATAATTAATGTGTACATGTTTAAGTGTTTGAATTTATATTGCAACGGTCACAATCACCCTTTATATACGCATTGGCCATCTGAACATTGTTTATATATATATGTATGTATGTATGTATATGTATTATATCTGTGTGTGTATATTTCTCTGTGTGTGTATAATTCAAGTATATATTTTTTTTAAACCTTTGATTAATCTGAGTTAATTCGACCAAATCAATAGCTTTGAATACAAGATTTATTTCCAATACAGTAGTAATTTGACTTAGTACAATAATTTGAAAACAAATCCAGATCTACAAATTCAAAATATAACATATATGTATATGCTAATAATTTAAAGTAAGATAAAACAAAGATATTTTATAGATAACAATAATTTGCAAAATGCATATTTTGTTTAATAATACTAGTGTGTTGATTTGTATTCTTTTGTATTGATACAACTCTCCTTTATTATTTGCATGTATATTTATATAATTAAATTAAAAAATATGTGTTTTTTTAAAAACCATTTTCATAGAAAATAGTTCGAAATTATTTTAACATATATATAGACATGTGTGTGTTTGTGTGTGTATTCAAAATAGAGAACCCATATTGAATCAATAGAAATTATCATTTACGTCTGAATGAATAAATGTACAGAAAAAAATTAACTACTAGATCTATATTTAAATCAACATTAATATCAATGGAAAATATCCATATAAATTATCGACAAAAATTTTAAAACAATTTAAATGAAGGCGGATTATAATACTTTTAGATCTACGCTTGCAAATTTGCAAGGGACAACTAAATGCATATATACATTTATTAGAATAAATTAACCACTAGATTTACATTATCATGGAACATATAGATAAAAAAAACTAATTGGATTATACCTTATTGATGTTGCCTTTTGATTACACTTTGATTGAAAATTTTATTCCAAAATCTAATATACTTGCTCCTAGCGTTGCAACTCCTTAGACTACCACCTTTTAATTTTGTTGATGTGAATGAGTTCCATTGTTTTTTTTTCTTTTCTGCCAGAAATAGAAGAGAAAGAAGTAGAGTGGGGCTAGGGTTTTACGAGAAGATTAAGAGAGGAAATGAGGAGTTAAGTATGATATTTATAGAGGAAATCAAGCAACAAATTTCCTCCATTGATTTCTTGACTCTTCCTTCCATATTCCATATCCAAAATTTGAATTTGAAAACCCTCCCGCTTTATCATAACTTGCCATAACAAAGTCTCCTTAGGATTTTAAATGCTCCCAAACATTTTGCAATCAATTATATTTAAATCAGATTTAAATGAATATCGGTATCATATATCGATTAGTACATATATAACTTTTATATAAGCACTCAAATAATTACTAATGGCATTCAGAAAATGCTAATGGAACCCAATACATCAAATAAATAAATAATATCTCATAAATATCATTTAGTTTAATTAATTTATAACAATTTATACATCAATTAGATCGTGTGGTATTTCAGAAATTGTACCAATGCGGTTGTGCGACTCACAGGTGCCATTAATATCAAAAAATTTGAATATTAATGTTTGCACTTCATCTTAGCCAGTGGTGTGGCCAAATTTATCGCTTATACATCATTTTCGAAAAAATCTAATTTTATAGTTTTAAGCGGTACCTTTTACTAATTATTTATACAAATTCTCTTCGTCAACACTATATCACTTTAGGACTTATGGAATTTGGTTTTCGTCAAATCCCAATATCATCCACATTCAATTTGGGTAGTCCTTAAACAAAGTCCTTTGTTCAACAATAACATTTGTTATTAGCTGTACTACTCTGGCCAAAGACTTTGACTTTGAGTTGATACAGTTGACCATGATACTAACCTTATATATTCGAGGAGATGAATTCTCTACTGGATAGTATTTCACTTCCAATGCTTTAGCTCAGACCTAACTATAGTCATTTAATGGACGTCATGACATGATTTCACTATAATCAAAGTGAAATATCTATATTAAAGTTCAATAGTATTTTCAAACTGAGAGAACTATGTGACACCATCACTTCGATATCAGTACGTAACTACTTGGTTCCGGAGCAGCCATGAGCAATACATTGCCCGATATTTGGAAAGTGTTACGTACTCCGGTTTCAACGGATGAATCGATATCCTTTCTCGAAACATCTTGACTAGGAATATTTAAAACAATTTGTTATTTACAGTGTGATGAATTTCTCATGATTACAACAATTAGTAATTGCTATCACATAGCACATTACTTAAGGATTTTCTATTAAATATATTTAAATTAATTATTTAAATAATATATCATAATATAATAAAACATAAAACATAAAACAAAAACCTTTTATTTTGAATGAGATTTAATTATAGAGTCAATAATTTACAATAAATTATAGAATTTTCCCTAGGGCATACCCCTAACACTATCAATCTCCCACTTTCACTTTGGGCTAATTATAGGATCCCGATCATATCTCTTCGATCTATTGCTCAGAACTGATTGAGTTAGTCCCGTCATGAATGGAAGTGCTATGTTGTGTTTAGTGTATACTCTTTCGATCACTACTTCCTTATTATTGATAAATTTTTTTATCAGGTAGAACTTTAGAAGAATGTGCCTTGATTTCTTATGAGCTCTTGGTGCTTTCACAATCTACAATGTGGCATTCTTATCACAGAACAATATTATCGGTTTCTCATTGTTTGAAAATACTCCTAGCTCAGTCATAAACTTGTGCATCCAAACGCTTCTTTAACTTCTTCGTTTGAGGGCAATGTATTCGGCCTCCATCATTGAATCAACTAAAATCTCTTTTGTGGCACTTTTCAAACTGACTGCTCCACTGCTTAATGTGAAAACATAATCATATACCGATTTATTATCATTGGTATCACCCTGAAAGCATTAATATGTATAACCCTTTTTAAGGAGGTCTTCACTCCCATATGTAAGGAATAAGTCTTTAATATTTCTTAAATACTTAAGAATTCATTTCACTATCGTCTAATGATTTTCTCCAGGATTAGACTAATATCAGCTTACACATCCAATGTATAAGCCACATCTAGTCTAGTACGTAGCATAGCATACATGATGGAACTGATCATGAATGTATATGGTATCCTCTTCATTAGCTCCTTCTTCTCATCAGTACGAGGAGCGTCCTTCTTAGATAGAACGATTTCAGATTGCGTCGGAAAAATTCCGTTGTTGGACTTCTCCATATTGAACCTTTTCAGTATAGTATCTATGTACAGGGATTAGGACAATTCCAGTGAACTCTTGGATCTATCTCTATAATCCTTATATCATGTATATAGGTTTCTTCTCTCATATCCTTCATAGAGTAGACAACCATGCTTTCACTGACTGCAACAACACAATATCATTACTACTCAGGAGCAAATCGTCAACATATAAGACTACAATTCTTCCGTTTTCTTTCTAGCATATGCACGCTATCCCTTTACTTTGATAAAAACCAAACTATTTGATTACTTTATCAAAGAACTTATTCCAACTCATTGAAGCTTATTTAAGACCATAAATTAATCTTGACCATTTGCATGCCTTGCCCTCACTCTTGCTGAACTCGAAACCCGGACTTTGACAAGTAAACGGTCTCTTCTGAATCACCGGTTGAAAATGCCATTTTCACATCCATCTGCCATATTTCGTAGTCATAGAATGTGGCGACTAAAAGCATTATCTATATAAGCTCATAATCAACTCCTTGAATTTGATGAAAATCATTCACAACTAGTCTTCTAGTCTTGCATAATAGGTCTCACCTCTCCATCTGCATTTAGCTTTTTCATAAGAATCCATTTGCAGCTGATGGGTTTTATCCCTTCGGATATGTCAGCCAAAGTCCATACTTTTTTTGTCATACATGGAATCCATCTCGTATTTTATAGCTTCAAGCCAAAGTGTAGACTCTTTAATTTGCAGTGCTTTTCGGAATTAGAGAGGAATGTCGAGTTTTAAGATGGGGTCCTCTTTCTCACCATCTATGAGAATAATAATGGTATCTCTCTAGTGCATGAGATTCCTTGTTAGACCTTCTAATAAGTTGCTTGTTTTCATATAGTGGTGAATTTGATTCTTCTACTGGTTCAACGTCCGTGTTAATTTCTCATATCTCATACAAATCTATAACTTCGTTATTAATTATTTGGATAGGAATCCATTTTCTATAAACATAGCGTATTTAGAAACAATAACCTTTTGCTCCTCAGTGTTATAGAAGATGTATCTCATATAATTCTTAGGGCATCCTATAAATTTGCATGGTGCTGATCTTGCCTTAAGTTTTTTAGGGCTAACGTTCTTAATGTAAGTCGAACAACCCCATTCCTTCAAATAATTAAGGTGGGGCTTCTTCCCATGTCACATCTCATATGTCATCTTAGACACAAATTTAGTAAGCATCATATTCAACACACGCACCATGGTTTCTAGTGCATATCCCTAATAGGAAAGAGGTAATTCAACATTACTTATTATGGAACAAATAATATCCAATAGGGATCGATTCCTTCTTTTCAAAACTCTATCGTGTAATGGGGTGTAGGATGGAACAATCCGAGAGATAATCCCATTATTTTTTAAGTACTATTGGAGCTCTTATCCAGCACACTCACATTCTCAATCTGATCAAAGTATTTTAATTTTATGGTTACCTCGTTTTTATACTCTTATATCTCTCCCAAACATAGGATTTATTCTTTATAAGAATAAATATCCTAGTCTTGAGCAATCACAAGTAAAAGTTACAAAGTCAAATTATCCTTTATGACTATAGGAATTAGGCAACATTCATTAGTATGTATGAGACCTAAGAGTTTGTTAACTATTTCGTTGCTCCAAGTGAAGGAGTGCTTGGCCATTTCCCTTTGAGACATGACCCAAATGTGTCAAATGACTCATAATCAAATGACGAAAGAAGATATTTAGTTTTCATTTTATTTAGCCTTTTGTCACCAATATGACCTAGCCTACAGTGTCATAAGTAACTATTATAAACGCTGATAGAAGATTTACTAACAACATGAATATGAAATTAAGTACGTAAAACCATTATCTAAAACATCATTGCATATATTATCTCCATTGAACAAATATTTATAGTACTATCTTTATAATGAAAATCAAAACCAGTTTCATACAATCTAGAAATAGATATTATTCCATAAACAAAGTTCCTAACATAATAGCAATTATTCAAATTTAAATCAAATCCATTCGGCAAAGTCAAGCGATAGTTTACAAATGCAATTGCATCTACTAAAGATATATCGACAACTTGAATCTTCATTTCATCTTTCGTCACATGTCGTCTACTCCTAAACCCCAGTAACAAATTGTAGATACGAGTTCTAGATTCAGTATCCACAACCAAAAAAATTTATTGATTGAAAAACAATTTTGAATCATAAATGTACCTCTAGAAGCGGAAGAAACATTTTCCTACCTTCCCTTGACCATCTTCAAATAGTCCGGGCAATTGCGCTTCCTATGCCCATTCTTATGACAATGGTGACATTCACTTTTGTCAGTAAGAGCATTCCCTTTACCTTTCTTAGAAATTAGCTTCCTTTCTTTTCACTTTTTGAAGGCATGGTTTTACCCTTTACAGTTAATGTTATGTTTTAATCCGTAAATGATCCCTCAACTGACCTTTATTGAGTAGCTCGATGAGATTTATGCTCAACTAGTTTATATTTTAGTTCAATTTAAATGATTCAAACCACAGAGTCAGTGAGGTAAGGATCAAACACTTGTAGTTAATTACTTAATCTAACATCCAGCTTAGATAGTCTATCAATATAGCATTTCATTGTTATATGAGAGCCTCAACATGACTGCTTTACTCTTCTTTATATTAAACAACTTCTTAATAATCTCATACCTTATAGAACGAGATTCCTCCCTAAATAAAGCTTTGAGGCTTTCGAAGATTTTATGGACATACATATTTTTGTGTTCCTTTGCAATGGATTGTCTAAAGTAGACAACATGAAACTTGATCTATTTCGCAATCAACTGCCTATGTATTATAAGCTTTTACTGCCTTAGGGTCAGTGACTTCAGCGGGTTTCCAAACGACCATAAATGCTTATGTGTAAGTGCTATCTTAATAGCTCATAGCCAGTCAGTATAGCTTGGTCTACCGAGCTTATCATTTTCAAAAAATAGTCTTAGGCTTGTAATCTTGCTGCAAATTTAGTTTAAGTATATTAAAACAATTTATACATAGCTGTTACTACCAATGTTAATGCCTAAGGTATGCAGTATGCGGCATGATGACATTGTTGTAACTGTGAATCAACAAGTGGTGTTAAAAGAGTGAAGGTGGTGTGTTATCAAAGCCAATGCCAAAAGCCAACAAAACCACGGTGCGTCAACAAAAATTTAATTGGCAATGTCGCATGTCATCGATAAAGTAGGAAAATGGATCAACATAAAAAACATACAATTTCGCATGTTCTCAATGAGGATAATGCTACCGAATGTCATCAAGGTTGAATGCTGTCTATAGAGTTGAATAAAACCTATGCCATATATAGTCAATAATGTAAGCCATCAGTGTGATAATGGTGTGGTCTATTTCTCATCTCACTGATGTCATATTCTATCAATGCCGCCATTCACCTATGAAGAAAGAATGGGATATTGTAACTCATCAACATCGCTCTTTTTCAATGTCACTCATCATTGATACCACCTACAACCAATGCCGTAGGATTGAATGATGCTGCAATTGAAGTAATGTCGACTGGATCAATGTCACAGATCATTGATACCAACTACATCTTGATGTTGTATGTGTTTAATGTCATAAGCTGATAATGCCATAGGGAGATTGATGCCACAAATGAACAATGCCGCCAATGTATGATGTTGCGGCTATCTGATGCCATAGGTTAATGATAGATCAGGTTATTCAATGCCTCAAGTTTATCGATGCCAAGAATTATCAATACTCACAGAGGCTATCAAGGCGGATGACACTACTTCATGACAATGCCGCTCCATATCGATGATGCTCCATGTCAATTTCGCTTCATACTAATATCACTTCAAATTGATGAATGCCTTCATTATTAGGACGAGGCCAAAGCACTATTATGCACCCAGAAACGTCGAAGGTTATCATTAGTCAAGGCCTAGCGCCATGCGCCATTGATATTGCTGATGATTATGCATGCCGAAGTCAAGCTGCTATGCCGCACTTCTACTCTTATAAATACGGACCTAGGGGTATTGCAGAAGGGGAAAATCATTCCTGTCTCATTTTTTACATTTTGAACTTTGTAGATTTAAATTGATTTTGGGATTTTAGAGCCGATTGTAACACTCAAACTTTTGCACATAGGACCATGTACAATCAACAATTACGTAGTATATGAACAAAGAAGACTTAAATTATGGCTTGCTTTCGAGTTCCCAAGCATTTGTGATTCTTACATCATAACTCATTTCAAATTCCAGAAGCACTCATAATCTTGAGTTTGAAGGGTCTATTTTGAACTATTGACTTTTACATGACATGCGATAAGACTTTGACCTTGATATTGATCATGTGCAAGACATTCATGGATTCAATATAGAGCATACGCCTTCCTAGCAACTAGCCCAGGATTTCCATAGCCCAACCAACCTTTGGGGTTAATGAAGAAATTCATTAACATTTTTTGCGCTAGAAGGAGGGCTCGAACCTCCGACTCCGTTGAACTACATTAACTTGCATACATAGGCTTAGAGGACTTATCCCTACCAAGCATATCCCATTTCAAACTAACTTACCTTTGATCGGATCAACAAAGCTTTGCTTAGTCATGCCAATTAAACATGTTGAAATCTCCAAACAAGGATCCTACGAGCCTCGAATGACTAGGCTAGCCTACCAAATTACAAGTGATCCTCGGCTTCATGAGGAACAAGTATTAAGACTTATGGCATTACAAGTAACGAAAGATAAGAAGAGACAAGTAGCTCCTTACAATCCAGAAAAATGGAGCTTAAATCCATTTTATATGGGGCCTACACCAATCTCCGCCCTAGGGAGGTAGTATAAAAAGGATAACATCTTCACGAAAATGAAAAAGGAAATTCAACTCAAAGTCAAGGGGACCATTTTCAAAAAAGAAATAGAAAGGGACTTCGAACGGTTTACCAAAAGATGGAGGAGTGTGCTCGACCGACCTTATAAAACAGATAAAGCACAAAGCTTAAGGGAAATTAGTCATCGAAGATGTGGAATCTATCTCAAGTAATAAAAGAATTAAATGCCAACCAAGAGGATTATTTCCCAAAAGACCACGACTATCTATGAATTGCTCCCTTACTACTTCTTATGAGAACATCTACCTCTTGACTAAGGAAAAGCTTGACTATTGGCCTTTGAAAAAGTAGTGACCAAAGGATGAAAGAAATTTCAGAGGATTATACTGTTACTATCATCATTCTAATAGGCATGACACGAATCAGTGTCGAAGCTTGGAAGGAATAATCAACAATTTCCTAGGGCAAGGAAAGCTCAATGAATTTGTAAAGGTGTTATATAAGTCATCAATAAATGGAGATTTTCTGCATAAAATAAGTGTATCTACATGGATAAGGAGGAAAATAAACTCCTAAAATAAAGGAAAAAGCCTTTGATCCTGCCAAGATGGCCTGGTCAAAGCACCTCCTAGAGGAAGGATAGAGTAAGGCATTGGTCCCGCCTAAGATGGCATGGCCATAGAACCGACTAAGCCTTTAATCCCGCCTATGTGGCATGACCGAAGCACAAGCCCTTATTCCCACCATTCGTGGCCTATTTTAGGCACCTCCTAGAGGGAGGTGAGAGTAAGCCTTTGATTCCATCTGAAAAGGTCTGACCAAAGAATCTACAAGCCTTCGGCCATTGCCTATGCGGTATGGCTGGAGCGCCTCTTAAAGAGAGGACGGAGTAAGCCTTTGGCATGACCAAAGCACTGGACCAGCCTTCAGTATCATCACCAAGGCCTTACTGAAGCACCTACTAGAGGGAGGTTGGATAAGTCTTGGTTCTGCTTGAGATAGTTACCTAAAGCACTGGACAAGCCTTTAGTACCATCTCCAAGGCCTTACTAAAGCGCCTCCTAGAGGAAGATCGAGTAAGTCTTTGGTTCTGCTTAAGAAAGCTAACCAAATGCACCAGACAAAAGACCCAAATCATCACCTAAGATGGCAACAAAAAGAAATCGAGTTAATCGCACTTTATCCAAAAGAACGGATCAAAAAAATCTTCTAGAGGAAGATCGATCAAATTCAAACCCAACTCGATCCGAAAGATGGATTAAGGCCGTCTTCTAGAAGACCTATCAAATATAACCCATTTACGCTTCTAAAAAAAATCAATCAATTTTCCAGAGGAAGATCTATCAAAATGAGCCATTTGCGCCATATAGCCGAAGCAATCTCTAGATACCAGATAATTTTTAGGCCTTTTATTGTTATCGCTTGATGGATTTTCTGATCTTCTATTATTATTGTCAGATGGATTTTCTAGTCTTCTATTATCATTGCCGGATGGATTTTATGGTCTTTTTTTATTGCCAAATGGATTTTCATGTCTTCTATTATTATTGCCAGATGGATTTTCTAGTCTTCTATTGTTATTGCCAGATAGATTTCTAATCTTCTATTTATCATTTATTAGAAGGATTTACTGACGGCGGAGCTTTATTAAATTAGCTCTCAATCTTTTAAATTCAGATTGAAATCCAACTTTCTTATCAAACGGGAATCTCCACTACTAAGCTATCAGAATCTATAAAGAGGCAAATTCTTACATCAAGGTCAAAACTTATGGTCTTCATACTAACTGAAATATTGAATGCTCAAGGCTTAAAATACAGAAAAGCAAGGTATTAATCGTCAAGCAATTTCAAATAAGAACCAGTGTTCGATTCAAAGGTACATACTATCTTAAGGTACTGAAAAGCAAGTATAAAAGCTCAAAACGAAAACATACATACAATGCAATCAAGGTAACATACATTTAAGTACAAATTTATTTAAAATCCGACATATCATGCACAAAGTTGCAGGTACAAGAAAATTTATTTAAAGAAATTTTCCATTAAGGAACAAGGCTATGTGCCATCCTGTCCAAATTTTCAACAAACGATGAAGAGTCAGTAATGTGGCAAATAGCCACATCCAAAAGCTCTTCAAGATTCTTCTCTTTTTTCCAAATAGCATCCCCATCATCAACTGAGTCAATATGAGTTTTCAGTGCACGTTGGAGAGTCTTATTATCTCCTCTTAAGATTTGAACTATACCCTTTAATGCTTTAATATCTTGCTCGAGAGTATGCATTTCCTAGAGGTGGGTTTAACAGAGTAGAAAATTCTTTGCTGGCTAAGGATTGAGATCTTGTCATTCTCTCAAGAGTAGGAGTAGAAAGGCTGGATTCGCCTCCGCTCGAAATAAGTTCCAAGGATTGGCAGGATACTAGACTCTTCAATAAGTCCACTTCAAGGTCATTTATCTGTTGAGGTAATCTAACCATTTCTACATCAACCTCCATTGAGTGCCTAGATCCAAAGGCCGAGTCTATCTTTTCTTTCAATTCCTAAAACTCTTTGTTTTCTCATTAATTTGATTCTCCAAGCTGTAGGTCATTTCTTTATAGTCACTAAATGTTGATTTTAATTTATAGTATTTCCTATGTCACTCTTGCGCATCTGGGTTATTCGAGAACCGTAAAGCTGAAGCGTTTTGAGAAGACCGTCTCTTTTCAATATCAGTCATCAATTTATCTTTAATATCTTGCAACCGAGAAAGTACATTTGTGGGACCAGATACAAGCTTTAACTAACTTTCCTATTTAAATAAATAAAGCGGAAATTAATAGACGAAAAGTAATATATTTTATTTATAACAGCAAAAGATCTACAAATGATAAGGAGATTCGAATTATATTACAATTCCATTTTTCGAATATTTAACTAACTCTTAAAGTTGTGAAATAAGCGGTTTTAGCCTTTTCAAATAACCTAGCAGATAGGGTAAGAGTAGATTCAAAAGAAGCTTTGATCCCTTCCGGGCTATTAACCGGAAGGAATCAATGATAGTCCCATTCCCAAGTTGGAGGGCTTGCATGTTCACATATCAATTCGACATGATACGTTCAAATTTCACTAAGTAGCTTATCCTTCTCATCACCTAAGAATTCAAAGCAAAAATGAGGAAATTGCATGTAAACTTCCTGTAGATCCCTAAGAAAGCAGTGTATTGCTAACTGAGACGTTTTGAGAGTTAAAGATCTTTCTTTAAGATCCCTCTTTAATTTGACAAATTTACTCAAGAGTTCCAGGTGAATAGGGCTACTGGAGATTTCCTTAATCTATACAACATGATAAAATCAGATTAATAATAGAGAAGCAAAAATGATAAAGTTTATAAGCTACTTGAATTACATATTATAATTATACAATTATTCGGGTTTGTACAATATTGATTCTTATAAAGTTCGGAGATAAATCACTTCTTATTATTCTTAATCTTTTTAGGAGGAAGAGAATTAGGAGTAAGAGGAACACTAGAAACCGTAGGTAAGTTCCAACAAGCTTTGGGATTAGGGTCGCTTCTATGTTCGTCCAAATATCTTTTATGAAGGCGTTTAATTAAACTCCCACTATTTTCACCTAAGTAAGAGAAGATAACAAATTTTCCCCTGGAGTAAACTTTTAGAGGAACTCCACCAAAGCATCCCTATCATCAATCAACATCAAAAAGAGAGTCATCAATTTGGTTCTCTCTCGTAATTCTATCTCGATGAAGACGAGCTTTTCAAGTGAGGAGCAGCCTGCTTCTCCTTTAAAAACTGTAACCGCATAATATCACCAGGAAGACATTTATATTTGTCCAACAAGTCATTATACTCCTTCAGTTGCCTTTGAAGTCCCCTATGCAGTTTTTTCTCCTTATCCACACTCTTTTCATAAAGAATCTCATAACAGTGTTTGTCCTTTTTCCTTAACTAAAATAGTAAGCTTATCAATTAATAGCTAAGAAGATAGCCTTAGACATTTATATGAAAACTCCATACCTGAGAGGATGGAACTTGAGGTATAGGAGTCTTAGTTTTCCCCTTCGACCGATGACTGGAGGAAGCATAATCTTTTGGAGCAGAATCCTTCCTTTTAGTGTTTTGTAGGTCAAGGAATTTGGAAAAGCCCGCATCACGAGTAGAAGAGTCTAAGTTAGGATCTCCTAATCCCTCTTCCCCATCATGTTGTCCTCCAAGACCCTTTGTGTCACCATCATCGCCATTATCATCATCATGATCATCATCATTGTCATCATTATCAACATCATCCTCTTCTCTATCAGATTTGGTCTCTTCATCGATTGGAAGGTCATCGAAAGTTAGTCATTTTTCGGCATCGGCCTCTATCTCAACAAGAAATTATTTTTGAAGAATCTTTTTGCCCTTCCTAAACCTAAGACTAAACTTTCTTTTGAACTTTTCATTCCAATCTAGGAGGGATGGAAGGTCTAAGTCCAGGCATCTATGAGGGTTGTCAGCATATGCCATAAACAAATCATCTTCCTAGCATATCTCAGTAATATTGGGAAGAGCATTATCAATGAAAGAGGCAACTTTCTTCTTGGTGTTGCTGATAACACTATTCGAGTAGGCCAAGATGGAAGTTTTCCTTTGTAGCATGTCCTCTAAAGATTTGTTCTTATCAGCTAACTCGACCTTTTCTTTGTTAGCAATCTTCAAATCTGTTTTCAGCTCGGCTTTCTCTTTAATAACCTTGTCGAGGTCTGCTTTCAATGCCTCCACCTCCATCTCTAGCAATTGTTTAGCATTTTTCTCCTCATCGCGCAAAGAGATGAGCTTTTCTTTTTCAGTAACAGGTCTTTTGCTGAGACAATATTAATTATACTGTGATTAAGCGAAGAGATTTGTCTTTTGAGCTCGAATACTTCGTTAGAAGACCCTTGATAAGCCTCTTAAAGGAGAAACATGTTCTTTCTACTTGGAATGTATAATAAGTTTAAGTCAAGACAAGATTTCACTACACCAAAAAGTATTTTTGGTGGTGCATAGAAAATGCTACCATAACTTACAGTAGAGTTTTAGAAAATGCTGCTAAAAAACATGCAACTAAAAACCTAGGACTTTACTTTGCATTTTCATAAATGCGACCCAAAAGTAACATATTGCAGTGTTTAAAAGCGCAACCAATTTTTTTATCATAACACTGTATAAACGCTACTAAAAATATTAATGATGCTACTAAAAAATATTATAGTAGCGTTTTTTGTCAACCACCACATATATTTTGGTAGCGTTTAAAAAACGTTGCTATAAATTATTGAATTTTTATGCATTTTTCTCTCGCTATGGTAGCTTGTTCAGTTTCCACTTTATTTTGTTCACAACATATATATTATACAGTAATAATTAACATATTTCCGTACGAAACCAATCGCTCATATAATTATTACATTCAAATAACTGATAAACACATTAATCACATAATGAAATACGGCATTCAAATAATTCGATACAAAATATTTTAAATAAAATAACCATGTTCACATAAAATCCATAACTGTATAGATATAGTAGTTTCAAGACAACCAAGTTTACACAACTAGTGCTAACAATGATGTAACATTATAAAAATGGAAATTCTAAAGCTTCTTTTAGACCTATATTGCTTAAAGGAAATCTTATTTCAGTCCTCCTATTGACTTGAAGTTCGGGCTTCTTATGAACTAGTTTAAACTACATTGTATAATATAGATGATAATTAAATAAATCAAGCAAAAGACTTTCATCTGTATTTACACATACACTAGAATAGAGATTTGGTCACTATCACCATATATAGCTATATTAATGTTTGCACAAAAATTGATCACAAACACCGATAGAGTTCTAGTAGAGATCAAATGAAGAATAAAATTAAAACAGAATAGAAAAAGTAAAGCAGACATAAATTTTTATAGAGGTTCGGCAATTTTTGCCTACATACACTTTTTTTTTATTCTTCCATTAGTTGTTTGATTACAAGCGATTTGGATTAGCTGGGATCCAATAATACAAGAATAGTAATGGCAAAACCTTAGCAGCCGAAAGAAAAAAATCCCCATTATAGAGAATGGTCACTGTATTTATAGGGAAGACGACTGAATAGCTTCCTGAAATTTCACAGGTAGAATCTCATGAAGTAGACAAGGCCACCTCAATAGTTTGGTGGTCCAACTCCCAAGGATAGGGAATCAGCACCGATCAGTCCAAATGGCCACGTGGCGCTCGCGATCGCTCCAGTAAGTCCGCCTTGATGTTGGCTTCGTGTTTCCATAGTTAGTTTGCATAGTCGCCTACATGCCATTTGGAGATATCAATCGATTTCCGTTGTGTTGAACTGCTGGGTTAATGCGATCCGATCTCATGCCTAAAGGAAGTGATACGATCTGATCCTCCACCTAGGGGAAGTAATATGATCCAATCCCCTGCCTAGGAGAAGTACCAATCCATACTTAGAATATTCCGGAGAGTCTATCGTCTGGTTTCACTTGATCGTTGCTTTATACCGTTATCTATGCTTGATCTTTGGATTCAACGACATCCTTCCAAGCTACTTGTCTTGTCTACCGTCGAGTCTAAATTGTCCAATCGGTCTGGATAAAGCCATGCCAAAAGACTGGATAACACTTGACTTCAAAGTATGTCATGCTTCAAACATGACGTGCTTTGAATCGAAGCAAGTTAGAGTTGCCGGAAACGATTCCATTCAGTTTTTCTGAACAGTCGTTATCTTTCGTTGGGTCTGTTTGCTGTGATGCTTAGTCGATATTTGTTAGTATAAAATTGAAGTGCAATCTCTTAATTATTGTTTGTGATTGGTTCCTTTGAGCTTATTGGTCGAGTTAATATGCCTCGGTTATTTGAACTGATTCTCTCTCTCAAGAGTTCTCAGGTAATAATTCAATTTCTGTCGAGTCAAGAAATAAATTGTCGAGCGTGCTCACATGCTCATTCGTGTATTTTGTGTTGTCATGGGCTACGAAGCACGTTCAGATGGCGAGAGGTCGCTGTCCATTTTTCACAACATTCTGGTTTTTTTGTTATTTTTTTGTAATCGGGTTTGGTACCGATTCCTTGTGCATAGGCGCACTTAACACTTCAGAATTTGGTTTACATATTACATGCGAACGCCCTTTTTTCCCATTTTTACAGGCCTCCCTATCCTTCTCCTTCTTACTTCATTCTATTTTTTATTTACACCGTCGATCCCTATTTCCATTTCAAGCTGCCATTACGAATGCTTCAATTCCAAAATATCAAGTCCCTAAATCCTAACCCAATCAAGCCCCGATCCACCTCTCACGCCGTCGTCCACTGCATCCTAACTCCATCCGTTCTCTATCTCATCGATTCAAATCAAGAGCCGGATCTGATTTGCCCACTCCAAATTGTCTCACTAAAGGCGGTAAGTGAATGATGGAGTGAAGAGCAGAGGAGGTGAGGCTGGCTTGTGGAGTAACTCGCATCAGAGTTGATGGTGTTATGCAGTTGTGATTGGTCCATAAAGGGATCGGTTGGAGTAAAGGGGAGTTGGAGTTTGAGTGAATCAGTTGTAGATGAAGGGATCGGTTCATGATCCCTTCTTGAGCTTATGCATCTTTGCCATTGTAAACTCCATATTCGCACACCACGGCTTGCATCCATTAATGAATTTGAACCTGATTTTTGAACATACATATAAATATGACCTGGACACGATCTTCATATAGATTGGAATTTAGGTCTGCATATGTGACTTGAATATGACTTGGACACATATGTTTGCATGAACATGAACCCTCGACTTCGTCTTGTGCATATGACTTGGATTAGATGATATGCTCTTCTAAATAGTTGAGCTATACGTGACCTGACATGCATGCCTATACATGACTTCAATTTGAACTTAGTCATACACCTAAGTCTGTTAGCATGAGTGAATTGACGACTAGCATAGCATATGAAATGAACTTGAAAATTTGGATGTACATGCACATAATCCGAAAGTGTACATGCATAGGTACGCTCTAATGTGAACTTCTTGAGTGTGACTTTGATTTCCAAAGTACAACTATCGATGTGATTGCTGGTTGGGACGGTCAGAGATGACGGCCACGTCGGTCGAATTTTCGGATCTCGTCACGGCTATTGTTTTATTTTGAATTTTATAATACAACACTGCACATATGCACTTGACTGTATACTCTGCAATGACTGGAGACCAGACTTCTAAGCGTGTCGAATCGGATGCCGAGTCAATTTCAGCTTTGGTTATGTGCATCTATATGGCTGGCTTTTTGCTTTTGTGTTTAGATCTGCTTGTATACTTGAGTGACGAGATTTCCATTTAAGGTACTCGCAATTTGTCATTCGTTGTTTGAGTTGAATTGGAATTGACCGTCGATTCGACGACACGATATAGAAGTTTGGATCAATATTGTCCGTCGACCTGGCGGTACAATATAAAAAGTCTAGATCAATGTTGCATGTCGATCCGGCGGTATGATACAAAAATTTTGGATCAATATTGCCCATTGATCTGGCAGTATGATATAGTTAGTCGCCCATGACTTTGGGCATCATTCAGATTGATTCAAACTTAAGGCCTTCTTGTGGTCGTTGCCCAAAGTGATTAAAAACACTATGCCGAAGCCATAGTGAGCTGTCGTAGTTAGCTTTTAGTTGATTATGCTTCTGCTCCCTGTCCCGAGTTGGTGGGTTACTGCGTGGACGGTCGAGTCTCATCCAATTTATGATTATACTCCAGTCCAAGCTCTAAGGAATGAAACTGATTTACAAATGATATAGTCGCATTCATATTGGTTCATTCTTTCACCCCCAAGTCAGGGCTAATGTCGGTGAATGGACGGTCAATTCACGTCTTCTTTGGTGTAGATTTTGTTGTATTCTAGGTAGGAACTGAAAAATGGTTAGTCAGGTCACATCCTTTTTGTGATTCATGCTTCCCCTGTCGAATCAAGAAAAAGAACCGAGCGATCGATGGTCTGATCACATCCATTTGTGGTTGGTGTGGATCCACATTGATCGTCGATCCAGTGGCATGATATAGAAGGTTTGGATCGGTATTGCCCATCGATCCGATGGTACAATATGGTTGGTCGCCCGTAACTTCGGACATCGTTCCGATTGGTTTTTTATTAAGGGCTCATTGCGGTCGTTGCCTTAAGTCATAAAGAACACCAATTCGGAGTTGTAGTGAGCTGTCGTATTCAGACTCCTGCCCCCAGTCTTGGTTAGCGGAGTTAGTTCGTGGACGGTCGAGTCACGTCCTTTTGTGTTTATACTCCTTCTGTCGGGTTCAGGTCGAAGTTGATGAATCAACGGTCGAGTCACATCCATTTGCTGTTTATACTCCTATCCACGCTCTCAGGACCTGAGTTTATCAATGGAAAGTCGAACCGCGTCCATCTTTTTTGTGTTTATACTCTGATCCACGCTTGGGGAACATAGTTTGTTGATGGGCAATCAGTCACACCCATTTGTTGATTATACTCAAGTCCGTACTTTGGGGACCCAAGTTGGTCAATGGACAGTCGAACCTTGCCCACATTTTTTATACTCCAGTCCGCGCTGGGGGACCATAGTTGGTGACAAACGGCCGAACAACGCCAATTTTTGGTTTGGATTTTGGGCTTGCCAACCTCCGGGCAAGGCTTGAATAGTCCACCGTACTTCAGGCGTGAGCATTGTCGCGGATGGACTGATCACATCCTCCTTGGATTGGACGGTCGAATCACGTCCAGTTTAAGCTTGGGCTCTCAAACTACCCCATGCATCCCAGGTAGGAGTCAATACGTGGACGGCCGTACCATGTCCGCTTTCATTTGGATCCTGTTTCTGCCAAGGCTTGGGAGTAAGATGAGTGTTCTCGCGAACTTTGAGCTCAAAGGAGCGGATGGTTGGACCACATCCACTTTGAGTCATGTCTTTGCCCCCAAATCATGGGAAAGAGTTGGAGAGTGGACGGTCGAATCACGTCCATTTTGAATTTCTCTTCTAGTCGGATCATGGTCAGAGTTAGCGAATGAACGGTCGTGTCACATTCATTTGGAGCTGGATGGTCAGTCACGTCCATTTTAATTTATATTCTCCCATCAGATCAAGGGATAGAGTTAGTTCAGGAGCAGTCGAGTCATGCTCATCTGGTTTCATACTCCTTCCGGTGGATCAAAGGAGGGCGCTAGAGAATGAATGGTCAAGTCACACTCCTTCGTAGTTTATTCTCCTATCCACACTCTGGGGACCGAAGTTATCCGATGGACAATCAGGTCATATCCATCTCTGTTTTATACTCTTATCCACGGACTGGATACCTGCGTCAGTCGATGGGTGGTCATTCACACCCGTCTTTAGTTTATAATTCTATCCACTCTCTGGGGATTGGAGTTATCAAATGGACGGTTGAGTCATATCCATCTGTGTTTTATACTCTTATCCACACACTGGGGACCAGAGTCATTTGAAGGGTGGTCGTTCACACCGGTCTTTAGTTTATACTCCTATCAACTCTCTGGGGCTAGAGTTGATCGATGGACGGTTAGACCATGTCCATCCTTTTGTATTTATACTCCAATCTGCACTCTAGGAATTAGAGTTATACGATGGATGGTCAGTCATACCTATTTTTATGAGTTTATACTCCACTTGTTGAATCAAGGCAAGAGTTGTTGAATGAACGGTCGAGTTAGGTTCATTTGTGGAATGGCATTCTACTCCCCAATGCCAAGGAAAGAAGTTGGCTAGTAGACGGTCGATTCAAGTCAACTTGGTGTTTGTAGCTCCTCTTGTTAAGTCAAGGAAAGGAGTAAGTGATGGATGGCTGGATCACATCCATGTTTGGGTTGGAGGTCAGGTCACGTCCAACTTGCTTCGTACTCCTCTTAGCAAGTTGGGGGAGAGAGTTGCTAGGTGGACGGTTAGGTCACCTTCACCTCAAGCTATAGTCATGCCCCCGTGTTGAGGGCAGTGGTTGATGAATAGACGGTCAGTCACACCTACATTAGGTCGAGCTCCCAAACTACCTCCTGTGTCCAAGGCAGAAGTCGATGTGTGGACAGCTAAGTTACGTCCACTTCTAGTTGAATCCCGGTCTCGCTGAGCTTCGGGAGAGGCATAAGTATCTTGGTGAACTTCAAGTATGAATTGGGGAGCGGATAGTCAGTCATATCCACTTCAAGTCTTTCTTTGGTCTCCAAGTCAAGTGTAGAGGTTAATGAGTGGATGGTCAGTCGCGTCCACTTTGTATTAGAGTTTGACATTGCCAGGCTCTGAGAAAGGCATAGATGTTCTGTCATAATTGAAGCACAGAATAGGAGGTGATAGTCAAGTCACACCCACTTCCCGTCTCGAGTTCTTGCCCCCAAGTCAGGAGCGTATAGTAGCTGATGAGTGGTCGACTCGCGCTCATCTTAATGAAACTCCCAAGGTCCGTGGAGGTTGTTTGGCGCCTAACTCTGGGTACTTGTCACCTATATCATTCGCATGTAGTTTAATTCATGTTGGTCATAGTTCACAACATAATTACATAAAGATAGAAGTATATGACTGAAGGGCCATTTTATACGAGAATGGAAATAACAAAGTCTATTTGATGTAGGTTAATGCAAATCGAAATAAATCTTACTGATAAGTGAAGCAACATCATGTACTCGCTATTCCACTTCGCTCCAGCCCTTCTCAACTGGAATTCGACCATCGACGATCTAGTTGATAACGAAAGGTCTTTATTGGTAAGGGTTGCACGTTCCATACCCACCATCCTACAGGGCTTGCACATACGATTGAAGCTTTCCTTTCCTAATCAGCTTTTCAATCACATCTCGAAGGTATCTGCAATCGCCAGTGTTGTGGCCGTATATCTTATAAAATATGAAATATTTCCCGGATTTCTTCTAAGTTTCGATGGACTCTCTCGGGGTTGGATTCCTGTATTGCTCCGAGTCATGAGTCTCTAGGTGGATATTTTCGGTCGAATCATTCAATGGAGTGTATGCGTCGAATTTCGGGATCCTGGATCATCTCCTAGAATCCGAGTCCTCATCTAGGGCATCATCATTGCTCTTGTTTTGAATCCCTTCAGCCAATGGACCTGCACTATTCTTTTTATAGTCAGCTTTGCCTCCTTCTTGCGTAAATACTGGTTCGCCTAGTAAAAATGATCTAAGATGGTAGGAGGATTTCCAGCTGACCAACTACAAAAAATCTATCTCGAGGTCAATTCCTCTTATCAATGCCATCAATATGGTATTCTCACTGGGATTTCTCACTTCGGTTACGACGGCGTTGAACCTTTGCAAAAAGTCTTAGCGGCTCTCCCGACACCTAGAATTGGTTTGATAGTGACATCGCATGCTTGGGGATGAGTCACTTGTATTCGGAATTTCTCAATAAACTTTTGTGCTAACTGGTCAAATGAGGAAGCATACCTAAGCGGTAGTCGTGTAAGCCACATGGTCGTTGCTCCTTCAATAAAGATGTCAAAGTATCTATATTTGATTGCGTCCGTCGCTCTGGCTGAATCCATGTGCCATTCATATTTCATGAGATGCAATCCAGGGTCGGTTTTCCCTAAGCATGCCAGTATGATTGGCATGTTGAATTTGCGAGGATACTCTGCACACTGAATAGCTTCAGTAAAAAGATTATAACTCTGGGACTCTCCTCAGTCGTCATCGGTTTAGCTTTGCCTTTTTCTCACGAGCCATAATACCACGAATGCCAAGTCAGGTGTTTGGAAGCTGGTCAGTAGTCGTCATCTACCCCAGAAGCTTGGCCTGGTAATCCATTGCGGTTTGTTCCATATTTCCTTGGTTCTATGGCTTCTAGGAGTATCGTTTGAGTAACAGTTCCTTGTTTATTCCTTGGTGGCAATTCAGCGGCTACTGCTTAGTTCCCGGTCAGTCACGGGAAGTAGAGAGAATGCACCGTCTTCAAGTTGAGTTCCGAATCTAGAAGCGGGAGCTGCATATCATCATGACGGAGGAGGGGTCGATCCCTAATTAGAGGGATTGGTAGAGTTGGATATGTAGATAGGGATCGATACTATCCCCATTTTCCAAAATCGTGTGAGATCGATATGGGGTGACAAGGAAGGCCCTATAAGGTTACGTATCAAATTCCCGTCGTTTGGAGTTCGTATGCTCAAGTTATGGGTAAAAAAAGATGGATCAACGTTGTTGGATCGGTAGTAATTTACTTGGAGTCAGACTCGAGAAAATTCACCATTTGCTTGGAGTCAGCACATGGTTCGCTTGGAGTTGCAAAAATTTGAAGTGCTGGGTCAGTGACGAATGGTGCTTGGAGTCATTTGGATGTTTTCTTGGGGTTCGGTACAGAACCATAGGTATGGTTCAGTGATGAATAGTACTTGGATTCAAAATGGTGTTTGCTTGGAGAAAATCTTGGTTTTACCTGAGTTTGACTTCGGACCGGAATTTTCATAGTTTGCTTCGAGTCAAATGGGAGATTACTTTAAGTCTGACTTTGGGTCAACCTTGAACTGAGTTTTTCGACAACCGTTTCGACGATATATGACGACGACCACTAATGACTCGACGACGGGAGTTCTATGATGGGAAGTACGGCTTTAATGATGGATAGCTATACTTCGAGAGGCAGAGTAGGCGACGAGGAGTCAGATCGAGGGGACTGTTAGAGGCGGGTTATGAGGTCCTTATCCTCTTGGATTTGTTTCTGTGATTTTGCTTAAGTCTCATGGATCCCTCTCCCCAGTCTCTATATATCAGCATTAGTGATCACATCAGAAGGGGCCTACATGCCAGGGACTCCCTGTTGCGCTCCATCATCCAAAAGATCGATCTCTGTGTTCTCTACTACTTCGTCGGCAGGTTATGAGGAGGGAGCAATGGCCTTTTCCTTCCTAGGAGGCATTGTAGATAGCTTCCTTCTAAATTTTCTTAAAATCTGAGTAGAAACATAAACTTGTTAGTAGAAATCGGGATCTTCTCATGGATATGGGAATCCACAAGTTAATGATGAGATCCAATTAATTTGAGAATTCTCTCTTAGTAAAAGCACCAAATGTTTGCTCCAAAATGATCCCAAACACCCAATAGAGTTCTAGTAGAGATCAAATTAAGAATAAAATTAAAACATAGCAGAAAAAGTAAATCAGACATAAATTTTTATACTGGTTCGGCAATCTTGGCCTACATCCATTTCTTTCTTTTATTGATCTTCCACTAGTTATTTGATTGCAAGAGATTTAGATCAGCTGAGATCCATTAATACAAAAATAAAGAATAGTAATGGTAGAGCCTTAGCGGCCGAAAGAAAAAATCCCCATTATGGAGAATGGTCACTGTATTTATAGGGGTAGACAACTAAATATCTTCCTGAAATTTCGTAGGTAAAATCTCACGGAGTAGACGAGTTCACCTCAAAAGTTTCGTAGCCCAACTCCCAAAAAGAGGGGATCGGCTCTGATTGGTCCAAATGGCCATGTGGCGCCGTGCGATTACTCCAGTAAATCCGCCTTGATGTTGGCTTCATGTTTCCAAAGTTAGTTTGCATAGTCGTCCACATGTTATTTATAGACATCGATCGATTACCATTGAGTTGAACTACAAGGCTGATACGATCTGATTCCTTGCCTAGGGGAAGTGATACGATCTGATCCCCCCGCCTAGAGGAAGTAATATGATCTGATCCCCTGCCTAGGAGAAGTACCAATCCATACTTAGAATATTCCAAAGAGTCAATTACCTGGTCTCGCTTGATCACTGCTTTGTACCATTATCTATGCTTGATCTTTGAACTTCATGATCATCCCTCCGGGCTGCTTGCCTTGTCTACCTTCGAGTCTAATTTGTCGAATCGGTCTAGATATAGCGGACCAAAAGGCCGGATAACAATCAACCCAATACTACCTTTTTTATGTCCACTATACATGTCCTCTAGTTTCATACTCTCTTTTAGGTCTTTGTAAGTGGAAATTTGAGACTATTTCGAACTTCCTAAAAACCTGAATAAGTTACCATCCTTTCATTCATATCTACATGGTTACTCTACAAACATATTTTAGTAATAAGATGGTAACATGCACAGGAACTGGATTAGCTAGTTGCATCTGGGCTGAATTTGATTAGATGATTCTTGTAATGAAGTATGTTTTAAGTTAGTTTAATTGCTTAAATATGTAAATGAGGATGATTTGTAAATGAAATGGCTATATATAGGATCAAAATGCTTGTAAACTAATGATAATTGAAAATTGAAATAACACGGTCAAATTTTTTGTCTTACCATAAAGATCTAACATTTATGTTCCTGTCAACGATAGAGCACCATTGCTAGCCTGGCCTGATAATACTGCAACAAGTGAAACCCACAGCCTTGTAAGATCAAGATAGCACGTTAGTCCAGTTCATCTTCATGCTCAAACATTTTCATCATCCATGTCAGTGCCCTCTTCAACATCAGTTCAGCTAGAACAGTCTATGTCCTGCGTTCCAGGTCTAATGCAATTCGGTTCTTCATCCATTTCCACAATCCAGAGCTATTGCAATTCAATTCAATGTACTCTTTAATATAATTCAATTGGAGCATAAGCCAGTTCATCCAATTTAGTGTGTAATACATCAGTTCACCACTAATATAGCTGTGCATCTAATAGTTGAAAGATAAGTTATCCATAAAAAAATTGTTAATTATAGTTCAAATAATCGCTTAAATATGATGTGAGCAAAACTTTGTATATACATTTTAAATTAAACAACAACGTATGCATTGCTTTATAGCAATGCATAGTGGGCAGATATAGGTGTGTAAATGCTAAGAGATAATAAGCAAAGGGACATGCAGTTACAAATATCAACTTTATAGTACGCACACTTAATAATTGAATGAGTCAAAGAGTTAAGAAGATATATCCTAGAGCAAAGCGGACGCAAACAGAGTTAACCCGAACTGCATAATAGCAGGCCAAATATATAAAGAACAGATGCCCATTTACTTGTATTTTCAATATACAGAGTTCTATATAAATACTCTGCTTGTATAACACTTTGTGATATGATAAAATCAGATCAATAAAATCATATTTTTACATTTTCATCTTTTTATCATTTTCTAATTTGGTATTGAAGCCAAACTATCGCCTAACGGCAAAGTGCCTCGCCTGAAACATCATCAAAAATAGCATCATCACTTGATGCCAGGTTGCACCCTAGTTCCCATCAGTTTACAATTCATCATTTGAGAAACTGGTTTTTTTTCAGTCAAGAAAATCCACAAGCCATCAAGAAACCCAACCTTACCTCAAAGAAGACAAAGTGCCACGCCAAGAACTGGTCATAACCGTGTCATCACCCCAGATTCGGCTGCACAGTCTTCATTTTACAACCTGAATCATCAAGAAAGACGTTTTGAGAGCTTTTCCTTCTTTCTTTTCATCTGATACAGTTTGCAATTGCACAGTTCATCAACGTCTGCCCTTGCTTCTTGAACAATGGCAGAGGGAAATGAAGATGAATCCTCAACATCACCATCTGCTCCAAAAAAAACCCCACAAATCTGCCAAATGAAGGCAATGTAATAGTAATTGTCAATCCCAAAAGTCAGATCATAACAACACAACTAGATGAAAATAACTATCTCTTATGGAAGTTTCAAATTGAAACAGCCATAAGAGGATATGGTCTTGATGATTGCATCAAAGGAACAGCAGTCATACCAGCAAAAATGATAGAGAGCAGTGGTGGAAGGCTGATCAGTAATAAAGATTTCATAAATCATCAAAGACAAGACAGTTTGCTATCATCTTAGCTGATGTCATCTATCAGTTTTAATCTTTTACCACAACTTATTGGATGCAAAACAACACATGACATATGGGCAACAGTGGAACAAATTTTTAGTTCACAACCAGCAGCAAAAATTATGTTCTATAAAAGGCATTACAAAATCTAAAGAAGGAGAATATGTGTATGATAGATTATCTAACCAAGATCAAGTCACTATGTGACCTTCTTGATGCAACAGGTCATAGAGTTTCAAATACTGAGCAAATACTTACTATACTAAATGGCTTGGATGAGGAATACGAGGCAGTGGTTGCAATAATCTCATAAAGAGAAACAATACCAGACATGCAATATGTAAAGGCAACACTTCTTGCTCTTGAAGGAAGGATAGATCAAAAGAAATCAATTAGTGGAGACTTAATAGTAAATCTTGCATCAAGAAACAGTGGCTATGGCAAAAACAACAAGAATCAAAACTATCAAAGGGGTGGCTCAAGTTCAAGAGCAAGAAGTAGAGGAGGCAGATGGAATAACAGCAACAGATTAAGATGTCAAATCTGTGAGAAATATGGACATGCAGCAAACAAGTGTTATTTCAGATTTGATGCCTTATATATACCCAATCAACAATCAAATTCTCAAAGAAATTTCAATAAAAGTGCAAATATGGCAAACATGCAGTCAGAAACTAAAGGAAAATCCGATAGTAGCAGAAACTACCAAAATGATAATGCAAAGCCAGAGGATATACAAGATGAGTGCTGGTATCCCGACTCAAGGGCTACAAACCATGTTACAAGTAATCTTGACAACTTAAATCTTGTAAACAAGGAGTACAAAGGTAAAAAATTCATACATATGGGCAATGGTGAGCCAATTAAGATCACTCGGACAGGTTTTGAAAGCATAAAAGGAAATAGGCAATTATATCTTAATAATCTATTAAGAGTACCACAAATCAAGAAAAATCTAATGAGTGTATCTCAATTTGCCAATGATTATAATGTTTATTTTGAATTTCATCCTAAACATTGCGTAGTCAATGATAGATTTACTAATGATATTCTTTTGCAGGGTGAAATGTATAAGGGGCTCTACAAGTTCAATACTGTTGATTCAAGAGTTTCTGAAAATAAGGGTTACTGCTGTTACTATTCAGAGATTAATCAGAATAAAATGTGTAGCAATAATTTTGATATCTGGCATCACAAGTTGGGGCACCCAAGTGCAAGTGTTGTAAAGAAAATTTTATGTGATAATAAATTTCTTTTGAAAATATATCTGTATCTTATATATGCACATGTTGTCAAATGGGTAAAAGTCATAAATTGGCATTTACTAACTCTGAAACTGAATACAGTAAGCCTTTAGAATTGATAGCCACATATCTATGGGGCCCTGCTCCTATTAATTTAGACTATGGGTTCAATTGTTATGTATCTTCGTTGATGCTTATTTCAGGTACACTTGGATATACTTTCTCAAAACAAAGTCAGAGACGGCAAAAGTGGTGGCGCGCTTCGTAAGACAAATTGAAAAACAAACAAACCATCAAGTCAAAAAATTTCAATCAGATGGTGGAACAGAATACAAGCTACTAAGTGAATACTTTAAGAAAAGAGGAATAGTATACAGAATAACATGTCCACATACCTCAGAGAAAAATGGATTGGTAGAAAGAAAGCATCGACACATAGTGGAGGCTGGTCCCACACTATTAGCCCAAGCATCCCTACCTCTAAAGTTTTGGCCAAATGCCTTCAGTACTGCTGTGTATCTGATAAACAGACTGCCAACCAAAGTCCTGAAGGACAAGTGTCCAATTGAATGACTATTCAACATAAACCATGATTATCTTAAACTAAAGGCCTTTGGCTGCTTATGTTTTCCTTGGCTTAGACCATATAACCCACACAAGCTGAGCTTCAGATCATCTTCCTACACATTAATTGGTTATGCTGAAATCAGAAAGGGTATAAATGTTTAAACAACAATGGAAAAGTAATAATATCCAGACATGTCATATTCAATGAACATCAGTTTCCTTTCTAAAGTACATAAGTAAAGACATCAAGCAAGGTCTATAATCCAAAAGTATCGATACCATCAATACCTATATATCAAGATCAACTTACTGACAGTAGTACAGGAGATGCTCTGAATGGCTCCAGTCCACAACACATAGTGTTTGATTGCACAACAGGTCATGAACCATCATGTCAACCTGAATACTCAGGCCAAGGTCATAGTGACTCACTTGAAACTCATCAAGATCTGGATGAACAAAGTTCATCCAGACCTCAACAAGATGCAGCAGAAGATATTCCCACAGACATTGTAGCACCTGCAAAATCTCAACACCACATGATTACAAGAGCCAAGAGTGGTATATTCAAGCCAAAGATATATGCAATAGACACAGAGACAGAAGAACCAGAAACTTATGATCAGGCAATAAAGAATGAAAAATGGAAAGTAACAATACAAGAGGAATACAATGCACTGATGAAAAATAAAACATGGGAACTTATCCCTATGCCTGAACACAAAAACATAGTAGGATGGGTGGACATTCAGACTCAAGAAAAATTCAGATGGCACAGTTCAAAAATATAAAGCAAGATTGGTGGCAAAAGGATATACTCAACAACAAGGGTTTGACTTCACAGAAACATTCTCACCAGTTGTTAAACCAACAACAATCAAAGTGGTCCTAACAATTGCACTACATAACAATTGGAGAATCAGGCAATTGGATGTAAACAATGTCTTCCTAAATGGGGAACTCCGAGAAGAAGTATACATGGAACAGTCTTATGGGTTCAAACAGGTCAAAAACATATCAATGGCGTGCAAGCTAAAAAAGGCAATATATGGCCTAAAGCAAGCTCCAAGTGTTTGGTTTGACAAACTCAAGACAACTCTAACCAAACTAAATTATCATCAAACTAAATCTGACACCTCTCTATTTACAAAGTATGATAATGATAATGTAACATATGTGCTAATTTATGTTGATGATTTCATTGTTACAGGAAGCAATGAAGAGGAAATCAACAAACTTATACAGCATCTTGACAAGCATTTGTCAATTAAAGATCTGGGAGATCTCAATTACTTTCTGGGAATAGATGTCAAAAGAATCAATAACACAGAACTTCACTTATGTCAAAGAAAATATATTTTGGAAATTCTATCCAAAGCAAGAATGGACAAAGCTAATGCTCTACCTACTCCTATGATCAGCAATTCAAACTTGTCAAAGCATCATGGTGAACCGATCACAAATGTAAAGCAATACAGAAGCATAGTGGGAGCTCTACAATATGTTACAATAACAAGACCAGAAATATCATTCAGTATAAATAAGGTGTGTCAGTTTATGAAAAACCCACTAGATGAGCATTGGAAGACTGTGAAAAGAATTTTAAGATATCTCAGAGGAACAATTAACCATGGATTGATTCTTAAGTCAAGCATTAGCATCAATATAACTAGTTTTGCTAATGCAAATTGGGCAACAGATTTAGATGATAGAAAATCTACTACAGGCTACTGCATATATCTTGGAGAAAATCCAGTGTCATGGTGCTCTAAAAAGCAGTTAACTATATCAAGATCCAGTACAGAGGCATAATTTAGAAGTGTGGCAAGCACAACTGCAGAAATCATGTGGATCGAGTCACTGTTAAGTGAACTAAAAGTCAAAACCACCAGAAAATCAACTATATGGTGTGATAATCTAAGCATAGTCTCACTGACAGCAAACCCAATTTTACATTCAATGAAAAAACACATGGAATTGGATTTATACTTTGTGCGATAACATGTGATAAAAGGAAAACTGAATCTTAATCACTTACTTGCAACTTACCAAAGAGAAGACGTGTTGACTAAGCCACTGTCTGCTAAGAACTTCAACCGATTCAGAAAAGAACTGAAAGTCGAAGACATCAATGACAATGCAGAGAAGTCGAAAGCCATCTCAAGCAACCCTTCATCAAAATCTGAAACAAAATCGGAAGCGACAAAGGCAAAATACAGCAAACCCTAACTTGAGTTTTAGCAAGTGTGACAAGCGCTTCTGCCTGAACTAATCAAATTCTATAAGCGGAGAAGCTAAAGTATTATCTCATAATCTAGCTAAGAATATCTTAGCTAGATTGAAGAATTTTCTCTGATTTAGAAAGTGGACGGAAGGAAGAAACAATGTCGGCAGAAGAAGGAAACCCTAGCCGTAATTGAGGGGGAGTAATAAGTGAATGAGTCAAAGGGTAAGAAGATATATCTCAGAGCAAAGCGGATGCAAACAGAGTTAACCCGAACCGCATAATAGCAGGCCAAATATATAAAGAACAGAAGCCCATTTATTTGTATTTTCAATTTACAGAGTTCTATATAAATACTCTGCTTGTATAACACTTTGTGATATGATAAAATCAGATCAATAAAATCATCTTTTTACATTTTCATCTTTTTATCATTTTCTAATTATAATTGTAAACTAGTTTTGAGGAGGTGAAAATTAGATATGCATAAGCAAAAAAACATTAACAAAACTATCGTTATCTTCTACTAAACATGAGTGTGCAAGATTACAAAACATACCGAAGTCGACCATGAGTAAAAAGGAAATAGTGCAGACCCACCTCCATTAGCAAGATGTACCATGACCGAACACGTTGGGAATCTCCATGGCCTGCTTCGACTTTGCACCCCATGGCACCAACAGAGTATACTTCCATCCATGAGCCACCGAAATGATCTTCATGCTCCAAGGTGAACTCGACGTAGGATTCATCACCACTGCCAACAAACACATCACTAAAACAAATATACATATCATATTCATAGTTTAAACACCAGGTGATGTACACAAATTAACAATAATTAACCTTCGTATGCAGTATCATACTGCTATTAGACCCCAGATGAAGTATTAAAGATGGAGCCTCTTCTTTGTAATATATAAAACAACTTAGAGATGATACATATATGATTCTGATTTATGAAAATTTCATGTTGTAGTCTTAGAGTGCTTGATGAGTCAATCAATGATAATATCAATCAGGCTTTTAAATCTCCCCGAGATGGCCGAGATGAAAAATCCGAGATATCAGCCAAAATCCGAGATTTGGCAGCCTATTTAGTTATAAGTGTTTTAAATATCGCCCGAGATAGCCGAGATATTTTCCCGAGATATTGGCCAAAATCCGAGATTTAAAACACTGATATCAATGTTGATTGAATCCTTGCATGAGATCATGTAGCGCAGCATATACGTCCCTATCTGTGATATGCTTCAGTCCTCTGTAATGAAAACCGACAGGCGTTTGGAACTTATAATCACAATCAACTAAAATTATTCATCGTAATAAAATTTTATTTCCTTTTCTCTTTTGTGTAACCCCCATGATAATAAAAATAATAGTAAACTTAACTAGCCACCTCACATGTTCATCTTAGGTTAGATTTATCCATTATACCAATAAAGCATACAAATGAGATAATAGGGTTTTGTATCTAGTTACTCTTCTACATTATAAGAGATTGTATCTTGCGGTTATGGACTTGCATTATTGGGATGTATCTGATCCAAGCCCGTATACTTTATTATTTTTCTTTCTTTTGTTTTGTAACTGTATATACACCGCATCTCTGTGCAACTCTTGTATCAATCAAGTCTGAATACAAATCAAACTTTCATTTTTCGTCTCTTAATTCTAAAATTCAAAATCTCACAAAATCCAATTTGGTATCAGAGCTCACTGCCTAGCGGCATTTCATCAATTCGATTATCATCAAATAGAGTATTATCATTTGATTAAGAAAAACCCGCAAGACCTCATCAGATAATCATCATCATTTGAGATTTTTTATCAAGTGCCATGCCAAAGATCCTATACTAGGTCTGGCTGCAATAAGATCAGTGTTTCAGAAAAGCAAACCAAAATCAGTTCAAGAAATCATCAAGAAAATCATTAAAAGTTTCAGAAAGAAAAGTGCCTTGTCAGAGAAACCCATCAAAATATCATCACGTGGGTTAATGACTGTACTTACCTCCCTCTTTTGAGGATTCAAGATCAGCTGCTCTTGTTTATAGGCATTTCTTGCTTTTCTTGAAATATATCTTGCTTCTTTCTGTGTAATATTTTTTTGATTCAGATAACCCATTATCTTTATCATCTGAATTCTCAGCCTCATCATGGCTGGAAATGATACAACAACATCCAATAGTTCATCTACATCACAATAATTGGCCACAGAGGAGCTGATTAAGACCATAATTAGTCCTCACAGTCAACTGATAATTGCACATCTTAAGGAAAGAAACTATCTCCTCTGGAAGTATTAAGTGCAAACTGCAATCAAGGGGTATAGCCTCAACAAGTTCATTTCTGCCACCTCCACCATTCAACCAGAATTTAGCGAAGGTAATTCAGTTGCAAACAGAGAATATATTGCATATCAAAGACAAGATAGTCTCTTGAGTTCTTGGATTCTATCATCTATAAGTACAAACTTATTGCCACAAATAGTGGGATGCAATACAGCATATGAAATATGGTCCACTATAGTACAAATCTTTAGTACTCAATCTGCAGCAAGAATCATGTATTACAAAAGGCAACTTTAAAATTTAAAGAAAGAAGGTATGCCAATGAGATAATATTTATCTAAGATAAAGATCCTTTGTGACTTGTTATGTACTGCTGGTTATAAGGTTTCAAACACAAAACAAGTCTTGTCAATTCTAAATGGACTCAATAAGGAGTATGAATCTGTTGTAGCAGTAACTTCATCAAAGAAAAATCTACCATCTATTCAATATGTTAACTCTACCCTACTGGCACATGAAGGAAGAATTAAGCAAAAAATCATAAGAGACATATTATACTATCAATTATGCTGCAAACTTCAACAACAAACATCAAGAACTGAGACAATCTAGTAGAAATGAAACAAGTAACAGATTAAACCAACATTTTCAAAAAGGAGGCCAACCTTACAGAGGAAGAAGCAGAGGTGGCAGATGAAATAGTAACAACAGGATCAAATGTCAAATATGTGGAAGAAATGGTCATACAGCCACGAAATGTTATTTCAGATATGACACACAACACACTCAACAAAATCAGAGTTCGGAAAATCAAAGAAACATGAATCCAAGTGCAAACATTGCACAAATGCGGACTGAAACAAAAAGTACTTCTAGAAATATAAAAGTTCATCACCTAGAAAATCATGAGGTAGCAAGAACTGAAGACATAATGAGTGAGAGCTGGTACCCTGATTCAGGTGTCATAAATTATACCACTAGCAATTTACACAACCTGAACATAGGCAACAAGAAGTACAAAAGGTAACAAATTAGTAGACATGGAAATGGTGAGTCTGTTTGCATTATTCATAATGGAAATGGCATTATTCAGGGAAAAAGATGTCTTTATTTAAAAAAATTGCTCAGAGTTCCACAAATAAGAAAAAACCTTATTAGCGTTTTACAATTTGCCACTGACAACAATGTCTACTTTGAATTTTATCCTAGAATTTGTTTAGTCAGAGATTTACTAACTAAAAATATTCTTTTGCAAGGTGATGTGCAAAATGGTCTATACAAATTCAATCTATCAAACTACAAACAGCAAGAAAACCCAAGAAATTTTTGCAATTTTACTGAATGTAATACAACAGAGAGAAAAGACAATGTTTTTGATGTATGGCATTATAAACTTGGTCATCCAAGTGAGAAAAATGTAAAGAAAGTTTTAATAGACAATAATATTTCCTTTAGTGATATATCTCTACCTTATATATGTACTTACTGTCGTTAGGTAAAAGTCATAAGCTTGCTTTTACTAACTCATCTACTGTGTATCACAGACCTCTTGAGCTAACAACATCGGATTTGTGGGGTCCAGCTTCAATCAATTCTGACTACGGTTTCAAATACTATATTTCTTTTGTTGATGCTTATTCTAGGTTTACCTAGATATACTTTCTCAAGACAAAGTCATAAGCATACAATGTTGTAATACAGTTTATCACTCAAGTAGAGAATCAGATAAACTGTCTTGTGAAAACAATTCAAACAGATGGAGGATCTAAGTACAAATCCCTCAACATGTATTTTCAGAAAAAAGGGATTATACATAGAACCACTTGTGCTTATACTTCTGAGCAAAATGGCTTAGTAGAAAGGAAACATAGGCATATCGTGGAGACTGGACTTACATTTCTTGCCCAGGCTTCCTTACCACTAAAATTTTGGCCCGATGCATTTAATACAACTGTATATCTCATTAATAGATTACCCACAAAAGTTTTAAATCATAAAAGCCCAATTGAAATTATGTGCAAAATAAAGCCAGATTATCAAAGTCTAAAGGTATTTGGATGTCTTTTCTTTCCATATTTAAGACCATATAATGCACATAAGTCCAGTTTTAGATCATCTCCGTGCACATTCGTAGGATACGCAAACAAGAAAAAGGGCTATAAATGTCTTGATAGCAAAGGTAAAAATTTTATTTCAAGACATGTGGTTTTTAATGAAAGAATATTTCTTTTTGCAGATAACAAGGAAAGACCAACTCAGAAAGTATACAATCCAACTGTGTCTATTTCAGCCATACCAGTATATTCAAAGGACAATAATCAAAGGAATACAAGTGAAACTCAAGACATACCGAATCATGGAGGAACTGATATGCCAGAGCACATCACCTTCACTCCCCAGAACACTGAAAGCACCGGGCAAAGCAGTCAGCATGAACATAGTGACAATCAAGCATCAAGCACACATAATGAAGAAGAAATTACGGCAACATCTCACAATCAAGTCAGGCAGACAAACTGGACATCATATTGCAACAAGGTCAAAAAGTGAAATATTTAAACCAAAGGTATATATAACTATTTTGACCAATGATGAACCAGAAAACTTTGAACAAGCCATAATTTATGAAAAATGGTAGAATACAATGGATGAAGAATACAATGCACTCATCAAAAATAAAACATGGGAACTTGTTACTCTGCCCAAGGATAAAAATGTTATTGGATGCAAATGGACATACAAGTTAAAAAGGAATCCTGATGGAACCATATCAAAATACAAGGCTGGACTTGTTGCTAAGGGGTACACACAACAGTATGGTTTTGATTTCAATGAAACACTCTCACCAGTGGTGAAACCAGCAACTATAAGAGTTATTCTTACTATTGCATTGCATAAGAAATGGAGTATCAGGCAACTAGATGTTAACAATGCATTTCTTAATGGAGAACTCCAGGAAGAAGTTTATGTGGTTCAACCACAGGGATACAAGCAGCCAAATAATTATGTGTGCAAGTTAAACAAAGCTATCTATGGATTGAAGCAAGCTCCAAGGGTATGATTTGACAAACTGGAAGCAACACTCATGAAACTACAGTATCAACCAACAAAATCAAATAGTTCATTATTCATAAAACATAACAAGGATGAAATAACATACATTCTTGTATATGTGGATGACTTCATAATTACTGGAAATCAACAGCATTATACAGTGTCTTAATAAGCAGTTCTCAATTAAAGATTTAGGTGACTTAAACTATTTCTTAGGCATTGAAGTGAAGAGACTGTCAGATTCAGCATTGCAACTAAGTCAGAAAAAGTACATTACAGAGATCTTATGCAAGGCAAATATGGACTTAGCAAAGCCACTGCCTACACCAATGACAAGCAATTTAAAACTATCCAAGTACAGAGGTGAACCAATCAACAATGACAAACAATACAGAAGCATTGTAGGAGCATTACAATATGCAACAAGTACAAGGCCAGAGATCTCATACAGTGTAAATAAAGTGAGTCAATTTATGCATCAATCTCTTAATGAACACTGTAAGGCATTTAAAAGGATTCTGAGATATTTAAAGGGTACTCTAAACTATGGTCTAACACGTAGAGGAGGAAAAACCCTTAATCTAAACGGTTTTGCTGATGTTGATTGGGCAACTGACCCAGATGATCGAAGATCAACCACTGGGTACTACATCTATCTTAGTGATAACCCTATTTCCTTGAGCTCAAGAAAACAACCTACTATTTCCAGATCTGGTACTGAGAACGAGTATAGAAGCGTGACAAGTGTCACAGCAGAAATTATGTGGTTACAGTCTTTACTCAGAGAACTACAGATCAATTTAAATAGCAAATCTGTGTTGTGGTGTAATAATTTAAGTACTATATCTCTAGCAGCTAATCATATTCTTCATTCAAGGACTAAGCATATAGAAATTGACTTGTATTTTGTTCGTGAACAAGTGTTAAAAGAGAATCTCAATATCAATCACTTACCTGCTACTTACCAGCGTGCCGATATCCTGACAAAGCAGTTGTCTGCTTTGAACTTCACAAGATTTAGAAAAGATCTGAAAGTCGAGGAACTTCAACAGCAACCATAAATCGTTTTTATGCTTCTTGCAAGCTGCTGAAGTGCTAATACCTCAGATCTACTCATCTCAGCATCAAGCTTCACGAGATTCAGAAAGGATCCGAAAGTTGAGAAACTTTAACAGCAATCATAATTTGTTTCTATGCTTTACGCATGCTGTTGAAGTGCTAATGGCTCAAATCTACTCATCTTACAGCAAATCCATGTCAATTTTCATCGTTTTTCATCATGACATGAATCTCGACATGCAATTTCCTCAATTCGCTCTCAAATTAGAATGCTATTACTTGAAGAAGCATCAGATCTTAAGAAATTAGAGGTGATTTCCGAGTTTTCTCTCTTTGATCGAAGAAATTTTGAAAGCAGCGAAACCCTAGATCTATTTGAAAGGGGGAAATAAAGTATACAAATGAGATAATAGGGTTTCGTATTTGGTTACCCTTCTATATTATAAGAGATTGTATCTTGCGGTTATGGACTTGCAGTATTGGGCTGTATCAGATCCAAGCCCATATACTTTTTCTTTCTTTCTTTTGTTTTGTAACTGTATATATACCGTATCTCTGTGCAACTCTTGTATCAATCAAGTCTGAATACAAATCAAACTTTCATTTTTCATCCCTTAATTCTGAAATTCAAAATCTCACAAAATCCAATTATACCAAAATTTGTGAAGGGGTCTTTGAGTATTAACTCCTCATTCTCTATAATGTTGTACGAAAAACACCCATATCGATCTGCATGTAAATTAGATACCTATTTTTAAAACACGTATTTTTTTATATGTTTATAAGTTTATATGTTTATAAGTGAGTGCAATGCACGAAAAATATAAGTGGAATAATTTTTTGGCGTTATAGAGAATAAATTTTCAACATAAATATTGGAAAAGGAAAACTAGCTAGGGACTTATAATGCATATTATATTGAACATGAGCTTTTTGTATGCTACATTGAAAAATTGGAATGGAGGAGTCGTTCCTTGTTTATGAAAATCTAACCAAGACTTTGAATAATGATAGAAAAAATATATTGTAAAATTGTATGTTAGTAGAACCAGGATAATATAAAAATATATATTACATTTTGACATATAATAAGTTGTACAGGGAAACCAGTCAGATAGAAGTACTCACAGTTGTTCAACTAATGCCTACTCCGCAAAGGCTTCTGATTTATTTATTTTGTTGCCAAAAACAAGAAGAGGGATGCCACTTGGTGATGGCTTCAATAGCAAATCATGTAATTTACTTTTGGCAATAGGAATACTATCCCGATCAGCAGCATCAACTACATATCTATAGTAATTAATAAATAAGTTAGTAGTTGTACACCTATAATTAAGTAAAATAAAACACAAGAGATGCTTACTATAGAGCATGAAATTTCAAATACCAAATTTAGATGTTACCAACAAGTCCAGCAAGAAGGAAAAAGTAGCGATGATGAACCTTCTACGGATTTAAATTTCTTCTTTTCATGTCAATAGCTTTAAAAGTAACAAATAAATATCATATTTGTTATGATGGCACTTATAGCTGATCACATTCATTTGTAAAGATGAAGACTAAAATGATGGTGATGTAGTAAGTATCATATCTGAAGGAAAAAAAAACATATTATGTACCTGTAGTACGATATACAGAATGTTCCAGCTCGTGACAGTTCCAACTTTGAAAGATGGACAAAAGAACCCCATAAGATCGAACTAATGATTACTTCCTATAATGTATAAGAATATATAATTACTTCCTACTATGTATAAGAGTATTCCAGTTCATGATTACTTCCTATTCCAGTTCCTATTACTCTTTATCAGTACTTCATCAGTACTTACATTAGTTCTACTAAACACGGTACTACTAACTACCGATTACCAAACATAACACTCTTCATCAGTACCTACTCTGTCATCAGTACTTACTCTATCATATATCCCCGTGACTTACTAATGTTCGGTCATCAATACTTAGTCTGTCGTCTACCGATTCATGGGGAGATAGTATCTAGACACTTTTGACACCCATCTAATTCAATTATGTTTACACTAGAATACTAGAATCACATCCACCACTCAACATTTATTACAAGGTTATTCCTCTACAATTGAAGACCTTATCTATGCTCAGATCGAAAACCTGAGTGAACTCTAGCATTGCATTGATATGGCAGAAATATACCCTCCACTAAATACGATAATCAAGCTTAGGGCAATATGTCATCTCAAGAACCAAATATTGACTGACACCAAATTAGGTAGGATTTAGATCGAAATGATATGAATATATTGATAATCACTAGCTCCTATATATCTCTCTCCAACTGGATAGAATTTACAGCAAGAAGACAGAAACCATCAACTTGTGTGTACTAGTGATATAACCTAGCTCGAGAAGCATGTCCATGCTCGGAAATAAACTTTGAGTGGATGCTAGAACTACATCAAGACAATAAAATCATATTGAATACTCAACATTGTAACTAATTGTTGCATTGCAGATTTATCGTGAAGACACTTTTCCACTGCCAAATCTGATGAATGTTAGAATCACATCGGAATAAATACTATTTTAACCCGTTAAAATTCCAACTCACCCACAGTGGCGATAGGTTGAGGCGCGATGATAGGATGAGGCGTGACGATTGGCTGAGGCAATATGAGAGGTTGAGGCATAGTGGCAGGTCGAGGTCAAGACGTGATTTGATGTCGTCTACGAGACGGGGTTTTTATTTTATCATTTAAGAAAGAGAAAATTTTCACTGTTTTAGATCCAAATTGAAATTTTCGCGCTTAATAAAATTGTTCAAGTACTAAGCAGGAGGAAAATAAATATGAGCGGTCGGAGAGAAAATTTAATCAAAACTTTAATAAATTATTAGCGGAAACACTTGAGTGTTTCTTTATTTAATTTTATTTTTCTATATATGATATGTGGTAGCACTTGGCTTGAAAGGCGCTGCTACTTAATGCTACTAATAACAAGTTTTCTTGTAGTGTTTATGAAGCTAAAGAAGGTTAACCAAACAAAGGGAAACGTATGCCGATAAAAGCTGCTTAATAATAATGAAGAGATGGTTCTTGGAATAAGTTGATAGTTGCGATGACCCAAGAAAAGTGATAGAAGGAGTTCAGATGGCTAATTAAACCAGATCATCAAAATTGGCCACGGAGACTGGACCTAGACCTCTGAAGGAAGAGGATCCTTTGGAGAAGGAGACAACCCAAGATCGGCATACAAATGACTTAGAGCTATAGGAGAAGACGGAAGAGTAAATTTGATCAGGAGGGGATCCGGGGAGTGAGCCGTCTCAGTTGATTCTTGAGCTGTATGCCCAAGAGATTCCAAATTCACTACCTAAGAACTGGAATTAATGTTGATATGTTCCTCCTCATCCACAATAACGTGGGTGAAATCCTTCACAAGCTTGGGCCTTTTGTTTGAGGAAGGAGGTGAAATATCGGTAATGACATATATCTTCACTCGCATTCTTCTTTAATAATTTAATTGCTCTGGCAACGGAATCCTTGATAGAAGTAGGCTTACTCAACTGAGAAAGTGCAAGAAACTCATCTTTATTTTTCCTCTTCTTGGAAGCACAATCTTCAACTTTTCTCTCTTTAGAAGCAACGACAAGATCAGATGAGCCTAAAACCAAGAAAATAAATTTATAAAACAATGACATTAGGAATTCCATATTGGTCATATTGAAAGCTCACTAGAAGGTTCAAGATGAACCAGCAAATTAGTAGAAAAAGATCCTGGCTTGCCCATTATTAACGATTATTTTCCTTGAGCGTTGTCTTTAGTCATTGGAGGTTCTCCCAAGATTTTGTAATGATCCAAGGTTATAGAACATTGAAGGAGCTTTGCCTATGATAGTAATCTAAGCCTACTACCCATAGTTTTAGATGCTTGAGTTAAAGCTTTGACAGTTTCTTTGGCAGAATCACTTATTTGCTTAGGAGCAAGATCTAAAAGAAAGCATTTATTAGAAGAGAATGACAGATAAACATGAGTAACAAGGAGAAGAAACTTACTGGAGGTAGAGAAAGTTCTTTTAATGTTGGAATAACACCTAATGTAGATCTTCCATTCCTTGATCTTATTGACAGTGTTAGTTATTAGGCTTTTCGAAAGGGGATGAATGTTGTACAATGGATTATCCTACTGATCGCCAATTCTTACAGGGCCAATTATGGAATGGTGGATTTCAACACTCAAAGAAGGAAGTCCAATTTTCTAAGCAAGGACTTCTAGGCATGTCACATAAGTGTATGCATTTGGAGCAAACTGGATTGGAGTAATGTTTAGACACTCCAAATATCTCAAAAGAAAGTTAGAAAATGGAAGGCAGTCCGTATACCATATGTGGATTGGGGAAAAAGTGAAATATCCTTCTAGAGGATTATATATGCTGCCAGTGGGCCAGCTGGAATAGCTTTAATACCAGTAATGTCAAACCGACCCAAGATGGAGTTAACATCATCCTGGGTGGTGATATATGATGGATTCAAAAGATGACCCTCTTTCTTATTAGTAGAAGGAGAAGCTTTGGGGCCTGTGCTAGAATTTTTTTATGGATTTCTTACTTGTTTTGGCCTTCTATTTGCTTTCCAGGTGATATTAATCCAAATTTGAGAAATGTTAATGCTTATTAGAAAAGGATGGATTATTATATGCTAAGTCAAAAAGCATATAAATGGTTTATCTAATATCTAGTCTATTATATCAAAATATTAAAAGTTTAAAGTCTAATTTAACATTTGTAACGAATCAATGACCATTGAATAGTTAATGTCGAATTCGTAACTTTTAGATTGATTAAAAGTGAAAAAGTAAATGTTAAACTCATGATAAGAAGATGAATTTATGGGAATTTTCGTGGAATTTGAATAAGAGTTAACTTAAAAGTACCCTAAGTACAATGTTATACCGCTAAACCCACATTAAATGGGTAAATCGATGTCGACGGTCGCATTAGTTACAATATAAAACTATAATATAATGCCACGACTATAACTAATGTCAAAATAACTAACATCACCAAGTAATGTCGACATAATTTGACAATACTTTTATAGAAGTATTAGATAAATAAGTAACATACACAGTTAATACAATAACTATGTCGTAAAGTAACAATATCGTGCATGATCCACGTAAGAATGTAGGAGATAATCATAGTAAGGTACCAACGTCGTATACTGACCCCACAAATCACTATTGAATCTAAACTGCAATTCTTTCATTTAATGTCGAATTTATGTATGATGCACCTGTAAATGGTAACCGAAATAAACTCTTTCACAGCAACGATTACAGCACGAAACTGCTATTTCGCATAGAGTTTAAGTCCAAATGCTAAAAACAATTGTTATAAATAAACAATAATGCGTTCTAAGGTTGTCGAATTCACACGGTAACCCCTTAAGTTAATGACAAATAGATATGATAACAATCTTAGCTGACATCACACATCTAAATATTGGTAATATAAGGGACTTATGCCGTATACTTTCTAAACTTTGAGATTGATTGCTCAAGAGATAAATAAGGTTAAGTTAATCAATATCGAATATGATACTAATATTGTAAGGCATCAATATCATAGTGAAATAGAGTGATATCGGGTTCCAGATCTAGTAACGTATCCACTTTGTCCTCAAATTAAAAGCTCGTAGGCAAATAAATCAAAATCGTCTGATTCATCTATTAAGATTCTCCAACAATGTAAAAATCCAAAGTTAAGCATAGTAAATTGTCAATTTAACCAGAAATATATAAATTAGCCATCCTTATTGGATATCAAAACCTAAGTATTGACTCGAACCCAAAAATCCCTAAATCGAGCCCTAATAGCTATTCGAATGAAAAACTATTTAATCGATAGTACCTTGGTTTTTGCGAGAGACTGGAATTTGCAAATGATTTGGTGAATTTTAAGTTTGTTTGCTTGAGCTTTTAAATTGCAGGTAAAGAAGGAACGGTTGAAAAGCTCCAGTATTTATAGGAGGACAAAGGCAAACAGATATCGTTGCACCAAATTTAAATGTACAGATAGATCCAGACAAGAATACCAATAGGCGATAGAATGCCGATGTCGAAGATATTGACTTGAAAATTCAATGCTACCTTTATACTGAGGGCAAATGTTACTATCAATGTTAATGCTGAAGGTATGTGGCATGGCGACGTTGTCGTAAATCTGCATTGACAAATGGTGTTGAAAGAAAGAAGGTGGTGTGTTATCAAAGCTAATGCCGAAAGCCAAAAAAACCACCGTGTGTTAACAAAAAGTTAATTCGCAATGTCGCATGTCATCAATAAAGCAGGAAAATGGATCAACATCAAAAACATACAATGTCGCATGTCATCGATGAGGATAAAACTATCGAATGTTGTCAATGTCGCATGTCATCTATAGAGTTGAATGATAAATGTCGGGACTCTTGTATCGCCAAATAATGTCGGATGGAATCTATGCCGTGTACATCAGTGCCGCCATTCACCTATGAAGAAAGAATGGATATCGTAACTCATTAATATAGCTCTTTGTTGACGTCACTCATCATTGATACCACCTATAGCCAATGTCGTAGGATTGAAAGGTGTCGCAATTGAAGTAATGTCGACCGGATCAATGTCACATATCATTGATGCCAACTACTTCCTGATGCCGTAAGTGTTTAATATCGTAAGCTGACAATGCCATAAGGAGATTGATGCCACAAATGAACAATGTCACCAATGTATGATGTTGCTGCTATCTGATGCCATAGGTTAATGATAGCGCCATGGTTTTAAATCTCCTATACATCGCCCGAGATCTCCTCCGAGATCTCATTTTCACACTTAAACGAGAGGAGACATCAAATCTCCTCCATATCTCCCTCGACACTCATCTCGTCCGAGATATTCAAATCTCACCCCAAATATGAATCAAAATCTCAATCCGAGATCTCTTCCGAAATTATACATTTTTCTTATTTTGCATAATATTTTTTATTTTCATATTGAATCAAAAGAAATAATCCAATTATAATTTACCAACTTCTTGAACATATTCTTTATTCTTTATCTTAATGAGTCATAGCGAAAGGTTTCACTTCTTTATTATGTTCAAATAAAAGAATATTATTCAATCATTACCAAATTAATTAAGCTGATCAAGCTACTACTCTTCTAAAAATATTCCTTTTTCCATGTAAATCAAGTATGTTACCATTTTTATTTTTACTAAGAAAGTTATAACCGTTAAATAAATTTTTGATACATCAATTTTAGACACATAAGTACATCCAAGATATTCCCGAGATGCATTATAAGACCCGAGATGTCAATCCGAGATGTACACCCGATATGTACTCATCTCGTCCGAGATCTCCCCCGATACGAGATAACTTGTGTAAAAATTCCGAGACGAAACCTGATTGAAATCCAATATTTAAAACCTTGGATAGCGCAGGCTATTCAATGCCACAAGTTTATCGATGTCGAGAATTATCAATACCCACAAAGGATATCAAGGCCGATAACACTACTTCATGATAATGCCGCTCCATGTCAATTCCGCTTCATAATAATGTTGCTTCAAATTGATGAATGACTTCATTATTGGGATAAGGCCGAAGCTTTATTATGCACCAAGGAACATCGAAGGTCATCATTGGTAAAGGCCTAGTGCCATGAGCCATTGATATTGCAGACAATTATCCATGCCGAAGTCAAGCTGTTATGCCGCACTTCCACCTCTATAAATACGGGCCTAGGGGTATGGGAGAAGGGAGGAATCATTCTTGTCTCATTTCTTTCATTTTAACCTTTGTAACCCTAAATTGATTTAGGGATTTTAGAGCTGATTGTAACACTCGAACTTTTGCATATGAGACCTTGTACAATCAACAATTGCATAGTATATGAATAAAGAAGACTTAATTTATGACTTGCTTTCGAGTTCCAAAGCATTTGTGATTCTTACATTATAACTCACTTTGAATTCCAAAAGCATTTATAATCTCGAGTTTGAAGGCTCTATTTTGAACTATTGACTTTTACATGACATGCGATACGACTTTGACCTTAATATTGAACATGTGCAAGACATTCATGGATTCAATATAGCGCATATGCCTTCCTAGCAACTAGCCTAGGATTGCCTTAGCCTAACCAAGTTCACCTTCCTTATACCTTTAGGGTTAACAAAGAAATTCGTTTACAATAATAGATTTTGTTATATTATTAGATATGTTAAATGTTATATTTCATTATCTAATAAGTTCCTACTAGACTTTTATGTTTCTAATAACCTTAAGAAAGGACATAGAAATCCTTTTATTTATCCCGTGGATGTTTGGACTTGCTTGCCTTGGGATTTTGGCCTTGAGGAAACTCAACGAATCATAGGCCCACATTCAATGGATAACTCCTTATCGATTGTATCATATACAACTCCTAACCCATAGTCTTTTTTCTAATCTCATCTCAATGTTGAGGAAACTCAACAAATCAAAAGAGAATATTAACTTGCACCCACCATTTTGCTGCGACAGCTAAGTATAATGCATGTACCTTGAGGAAACTCAACAAATACGTGTAGGTATCTTAACTCGTCTAGTCAATATATTAATAGTACTACACATAACATCTCTTGCTTGAGAAAACTCGATAACTAAAGAGCATGCAAGTAATCTATTAATATATAAATGGTAGATGACAACTAATTAATAATTTTCAATATATATATTTTGAGTGATATCGATTAGAGAACATGACATTTCCTACGAAATACCCTCATGGTTCAAATGTTGAACACATTTGAAATCTCGGTATGCATACAATACATGTGTCCTCGTTCCTTAAACCTAAATTGGGTTTCTTATAATCCTACTTATATTATACATTCATATTATACAAGATTAGTTTATTTATAAGCTTTCATAATTTAATCAACTTATATAATATTCTTGTGTATATTATTACTTAAATCTTATTTAATTGTTTTCAATTTACTAATTTAATTAACGAATTAATTAAATTATTTTTGAAAATTCAAAATTTATTTTGTTCACCCAAAACAATCTAAGATGAATATTAACAATTACATTTATAGTTTATATATATCAGTATATTTATATATATACATGTCATTATTGATTAATATTTCTATCAAATAAATATTCATTCAATTAAAACATTTTTAATTAAATATTTTTAATAAGTTTAAAATTTTATTTTATTATTTACCTTAAATAATTTAAGGTAAATGTATATACATCTCCATAAAGAAATATTGATGATAATTGGTTGTGTTGCAAATTGCAGTACAGCTGTATTAGCTAAAATTATTTGAACAGTCTCTCACTTTGCATGCCATTTATTCATAAGCCATTATTAGATTTCACAGCAACATCTCATCTCAATCAAATGTTATTGGAACTACTTCCTTCTTCTCCTTGCACCAAAACTTCCCAACTGCTCTATATCCATATCTTCATCAGACCGCAAGGACTACTTATGGTCGACTTCTCTTCCTCTCCTTGCACCAAAAAATGATTTGACTTCTCGGGTAACCCCTTCTCTCCACTAATTTTTTCTATAGTTGTTTACCTTCTAATTGTTTGTCCATCTTGGGGTTGTTAATCGTGGGTTAAATACTTATTATCAGTGTTACCCATGCTGTTGATTTTCAACTGTGATTTGATGCCTTCTGTTTTACTCCCTTCAATCTTTTTGCACATAAACTTTTTGATGGAATGCGTGGAAGCATCATACTACCTTAGTAACAAAAAATTATTTTGATTCCTTGCACTGTTTTCACGAGAGCAACTTGAAGTGGGATTCCTTGCACTGTTTTCACGAGAGCAACTTGAAGTGGGTATGTATTGTTCGTTCATGTTCCTCACACATGCTTATTTACCATCCTCTCACCTGTTAATATTTACCAAATTGCAGAACTAAAATTAGCCGATAAGAGACAAATATTGAGCAAAAACATTGGGTCCTAAATTGTACTTAAATGTCGAAGTAGATGAGATACAATGTAGCAAATCGAAAATTACATTGTTGGATACCGGAATGAATGATGTGGAAAAGTTTGTAGAAGTGAAAGTGATTGCTCCACAACTTGCACCAAAGTTGACTATTGATGGGAAAATCAAGATATGAAAACCAAAATTAACCTTCGTCAATCTGTGTCCTGGATGGTTTAGATAATGAACTCGCGGCATCATTGGTTATATACAATTATTTGATACAATATAATGTAATCTGTCAAATATATGTAGGTTAAAATTCTTTTGGTTAACATGTGAGAATGTTAACACTACTTGGAATAGTCTTGAACACTTGATGCAAGTTTAAATAGTTTGATGTTTTCAACTTTTGTTTCTTTTTATTCATTTGACTCATATTCTCTTTACTACCGTACAGTGATCTACCCACCTCTTTAATGTATATTTGTAATTTCAGAAAGCCGATTTTGGTTCTTTTCTCCCAACGTTGTTGTCTACTTAGTTATGACTTATAAATAAAATATTATGCTTCAGTTGAGAATAAAGTGAAGTACAAAGGTTGCCCCTTGCATTTTTTCTAATAATAATGTGCTAAATTGCTGCAATTATAAAGCAATTGTCCGCTGCTTTGAAGTATATTATGATTTTCTTATATTTAATTTTATTAATGTATCTAGGATTATAGTGTATGTAAAATCCATTGTCAAATGCTTCAACCAACTTTAAGTTGTAACTAGAAAACCTTATCGACTCTTTTGGCCTATTCTGTTATGTTACCTTCATTTTCCATTAGTGTATTTGTTTCAATGACAACTCTTTTTTGTCGGTTACTTATAAAGGAGGTGTATGGGGGCATTGTTCTTGAAACTATTCTCGCCTTGAATCAAGCTTCAAGTATGTGCATGTCCATTTCTAAATACTAAGTAAATTTTTTACATCATGGTTCATACATGTAACTACGTGTTCTTATGAAAAAATTTATATCATATATACAACTTTGTAGAAGGTTGATGGTGTAGATGCAACTTTGAATACATTGTGCTTCTACTGTTGATAAAATAAATTTGTTTGTTGCATTCAAGGTTAGTTATGGTTCATTCAATTTTATTTCTGTATCACCATTTAATTTCCATAATTTGGTTTTTTACCGGTATACTAATAAGTTGTGTGCAAATTTTTTAAGGGGAGAGAAACTAGAGGGTTTTTATTTTGAAATTTCATGTGTAATTACATGATTCAAAATTTTCAAACTTGAATGGTTTTGATGTTTTTTCGACTGCTTTCCATTTTCTTCAATGAATTCTTTAAGCTTTTATTACTCATTTTGTATTTCATAGTTCCTATATGTTTGTTTAGCCTTTCGTTTGCAACATTTTCAATAGATAATGGCTGAATTATTATGCATGTTTATAGTTGTCCAACTGTACATTGGTAAACAAATTTGGTAAACATTTTCAATAGATAGAGGCTCAGGTGATTTCTAAACATCCCCATTTTCTGTAGATATCCTCATTTGTGGTTGATTAACAGTGTTTAAATTTGGATTTAGAATTCCTGATAGGTATAATCTCAGTAATTTGCTTTTTAATTAACTGCTTTGATTTGGATAGATTGTTAAATTTGCATAAATATTTCACATTCCCTATCAGTAAATGTGAGGATATCGGTTTGGCTAGCATATGTGGATGTGGTTCGTGTATCTGGAATTGAATCTGTTGAATTTTATTAAGAAAACTTCATGCTTTCAATGTTAAACGCACCTTCATTTGATCAAGTGTTGTTTTAGGTTGGAACTATATGTGAAATATTCAATTTTTCATTCATTTATTCATTCATTTTTTCTCAATGCTTTATGCACTGTATGAAATTAATTTTATAAATTATTTTATGGATAAGATAACGAATTCCATGTTTGGTTGTGTGGACGTTGGATGGTTACAGGTGATTATTTGTTTTATCTCAGAAATGGTTTATGCATTAAGTATTCAATTAATTTTAATATTTGTTATTTTATGGGTAAGATAACGAATTCCATGTAAAGTAAACATTTACTTATACACTTGAAGAGTTATAATTGTCTTGAAGTACGAAATAAATAACAGAAACAAAAATGGTATTTGACCTGAGATTTAAAAAAAAATTAATTACATTGGCGATTTGTATTTATCTTAACTAATGTACTATTTTTATTTTATTTGTTTACATGTTTTATTTCGACTATAAGAAAAGTCGTTTGCCCATTGCTTATCACTGTTTTTTGCTCAGTAGTGTTTAATCATTTAATATTGATGTACCAGGATTGTAATTGTATTTGCTTTTTCAGATTATGGTTTAGTCAGATTTGTGGATAATTAAGTTTGTGCTTAATATTGGATGTGCTGTCGTAAAACTTTTTCTTATGTCATAGTTAATGTGTGTTATCTTATATGTTTAATTTTTAAAATTTTGTTTCAACAGATGCAGGTTGCTGTAGGTGTGACCAGAAAGAAAGTCTACCAAGTTAGCTAGAATAACTAACTCATTCATTGTATGAATTCAACTGTCAGCAAAATATTTGTTTGATCTTCTTGCTATGTGACAATGAAAGTACCAGGGTTTCCAGCAATCACTGAATTACATGTTTGTCGAACAATAGTTTGAGCCTGTCCAGCTATTGTTTGATAGTGCTTTTTGTATATTGGGTTGTATTATGTTGTTGCATGCCCTTAGATTGTATTACTCATGTTGAATTTTTTGTCGATCACATGTCAAAACATCTTATAACATGATTTTGTTATTAGTTCATGAAATTTTGTTCATGTACTCCATGCCTTCATCTCTCTCCTGTTCATATTGTTTATATGCTAATGGTCTTATGAAGTCATAAGATATACTTTTTATTACTTACTATGGATATAGAGTACCGCTACAGTAGAACTCTTTCTTTTTGGCTTATGATGGATAATTAATTTTATGCTAGGAAGAGGTGTATAAGACCACATTTCATGTGGGAGCATAAGTAGAAGTAAGCTACGCCAAGGCTCAAATTAGTTATTAAAAACGCTCAAATTATATACATAGAGAATTAAGATAAAATCAATATACATAGAGAAAGCATTGATATAATAGTATGATATATGCTCACGTATAAAATAGTTTGACAAAATATAAACGGGATAGATATAACATTATCATTTTTTTGTTATAGGTCAGATCTTACAGTTCATGTACACTGAACCAATTCGTGAGGCAATTGTTTATATTTGAATGTATCGATGTCCCAAGCGATCATTGCAGTGATTTTATTGTCGTTGTTTTTTAATGGCCATGCTATAGAAATATGGCTCGGCGATTAAATGTAGGTCCACCTGGACGTGCGTATATACTCGTATATCATTATATATGTTTTAATTTAATTTAATTATTTATTTAATTAAATTAATTTATATAATTTTGTAATTTTGAAATTTATTTTCAAAACAATTCTAAAATTATTTTATAACTTATATAAATTTCATTTTTATATTTAAATTTAACATTTTGAATTTAAAATATACTTTATCATGCTTAGTCATAAAAATAAGCCCCAGGCTTAAATCAATTTGGGCATTTATAGTTAGGCGAATCTTTTAGACTTACTCCATCGTTGAGCCAGGCCAAAAGTCAGGACACATTACTATTTGGGGAGAATACTTGATTATCTAACCCTAAGCCTAGACACTATTATTCTTGATACCAATGATATGCGGGCTTTATTTGTTGGCTCTAAAGTTGTTAACTAGACCACATAGACCATTTGAGATCTGATACCATTGAAGGAACCGGCCTGGTCTACAGTAGGTGAAATGCGAAGATTTCAAAAAAAATCTCTATTTGGATAATAGTTGGCCTATGAAGTCTAATAACTAATACTAGATATGATCTAGTTGTTAAATAAAATCAATTTTTACTTTGAATATATATTGCCTTATTTAATTAATCTAATTAATCAAATGCATTTAATGTGAATGAAATTCAATTAAATGAATGATGTAAGTTTTATTTATTTAAAGAAAGAAACTTTTCATTTCACTCTCTAAAACTTCCTCATTAATTAGAGGAAGGCTTTATTTAATTTAGAAAGAGAAACCTTTCAATCCTCTCTCTAAATTTAATTGATCGACTGACTTGCTTAAAAGATAGTTTTAACTAATTTTATACTTAGTATATTTTGTCAGTATATCCAAATATAGTTGGGTGTATATCATGCATGTGCAACACGTTAAATTATGTATACAGTTAATGTGTACGTGTTTAGGTATTGGGACTACGCTGCAAACATTTTCCCTTTATATATGCATTGGTTGCCCAAACATTGTTTAAAGTTATATCTATCTAGATATAATTTAAATACATGTATTTAGTTATAAATCCTTTGATTAATCTAAATTATTTGACCAAATCAACAACTTTAAATACAAGATTTATTTTTAAAACATCTAGTGATTTGATTTCGTAAAACAATTTGAAAATAGATCTAGATCTACAATTTCAAAACAGAATATATATATATATATGTATATGTTAATAATTCAAAGTATGAATAAGAAAAGATATTTTATAAATAATAATAATTTGTAAAAGGCATATTTTATTTTGTAATACTAGTGCGTTGACTTATGTTCATTTATAAATTAATACAACTCTCCTTTATTATTAGCATGTATATTTAATAATTAATAAAATAATTTTTTCATGAAACCCTTTTCATAACAAACGGTTCTTAATTATTTTAATACACACACATATATAATAGAAGACTAGTATGAATCAATAGAAATTACCATTAACATTTGAATAGATAGATATACAAAAAAACAACAAATTAACCATTACGTCTAAATTAAAATCAACATGATATCAATAGAAATTATCAATGGAAACTATCAACATCAATTTTATAACAATTTAAATGTAAATAGATTATAATACTTTCAGAGCTAAAATTGTAAATTTGGAAAGGACAACAAATGCACATATAAGTACGTCAAAATAAATTAAGAACTGGATTTACAATTATATTGAACATATATATTAAAAAACTAATTGGACTATAGTTGTTGATGTTACCTTTTGATTGCACCGTGATAGAAAATATATTTCTAGATTTGGTATCCTAGCCCCACCACAAGAAATTTTATTTTTGGTGGCGCACAAAAAACGCTACCAAAACTTATGGTAGCATTTTGATAAACGCCGTGATAAAGGCCGCAACTAAAAATCCATGAATTTTAGTTGCATTTATTTCAATGTCACTTAAATTCTTTTATTGCAGCATTTCTCAAACGCCACCATAAATCTTTTTGTAGCGTGTTAAAAGCGCCACCAAAAGGTTTTTTGCGCTACCAATAGAGTTTTCAACTTTACCCTTACTTTACGGTTGCGTTTACTCAACGCCACTATATATATTTATGTAGCTTTTTTGAAACGCTACTAAAAATTGTTGATTATTTTGCATCATTTTTTCATGCTATTATTTCCTGTTGATGGTCTAATTTGTTTCTACTATATCAATCAATAATCACTCACATAATCATCATATTCAAACAACTAAAAAAACATATTAATCATATAATCAAATAAGATATTCATAACCATTCTAATACAATAGTTTTTTGGTAAAATGACCAAACTCACATACAATAACCATTCGTATACAAATTTACACACCTAGTACTAATAAAATGTTATACCAAACTGGTGCTAACAAAACGCTTGATTACCCATAATTCTTTGTTGCATGCATAGGTGAAAGCCAGCACCATAAAAGTCCAACCTTGCTCTCTTCGAAAATCCAATGCCTGCACAAGTGAAAGCATAACATATAGTCAAACAATTATGTTAATTCGTAGAACTTCAAATCTAATATCAAACATCTACAACATTGTACGAGTATATCATATTATAAATAATATCATATAAATAATCAAAGCTATAAATGAAATGAAATAAATAAAGTCCAATCTTACAGTTATATATAAAATGTTGTTAAATTAGTTATATTATTATTATTTATAAAATTTAGTTAACTTAAACTTAGTTAATTTTATAAAACTTGTTTAATTTTAACAAAGCCAAGATAATTTTTATTAACTTGGTTAACTTAATTTATTATTATTATTATTATTCAAACTCAGTTAACTTAATTATATTATTATTATTATCAACTTAGTTAAATTTTATAAACTAAGTTAATTTATCATCATCGTCGTTATTTATAAACCTTTGTTAAATTAGTTATATTATTATTATTTATAAAATTTAGTTAACTTAAACTTAGTTAATTTTTATTAACTTGATTAACTTAGTTAATTTATTATTATTATTACTAAAACTCGATTAATTTAATTATATTATTATTATTATAAACTTAGTTAATTTTTATAAACATAGTTAATTCATCATCATCATCATAATCATTGTTATTATTTATAAAACTTTGTTAAATTAGTTATATTATTATTTATAAAATTTAGTTAGCTTAAACTTAACTAATTTTATAAAACTTGTTTAATTTTAACAAAACTTAGTTAATTTTTATTAACTTTGTTAACTTAATTAATTTATTATTATTATTATTAAAAAACAAGGTTAATTTAATTGTATTATTATTATTAGTATTATTATTATTATTATAAACTTGGTTAATTTTATAAACTTAGTTAATTCATCATCGCTGTCATTATTATTATTTATAAAACTTTGTTAAATTAGTTATAGTATTATTATTTATGAAATTTAGTTAACATAAACTTAGTTATATCATCATCATCATCATCATCATCATCATTATTATTATTATTATAAACTTAGTTAATTTTTATAAACTTAGTTAATTCATCATCACCATCATCATTTATAAAACTATGTTAAATTAGTTATATTATTGTTATTTATAAATTTTAGTTAACTTAAACTTAGTTAATTTTATAAAAGTTATTTAATTTTAACAAAACTTAGTTTTATTAGCTTGGTTAATTTATTATTATTATTATTATTATTAATTTATTACTATTTCTCACTTACACACCAATAGGTTTAATGCGCCAAATTTGATGTAAAATGAACATCTAGTAAGGAATAAATGAAAGCAGTTGTCAAAATCTGATGGTTATCAAGACTACACGAGCATCAACTACTAACAATTTCCCTGGAAGTGTAGCACCTACCTGAGCCAAACAATTTCTTGACCATTTAACTATGAGTTGTTTCAACAGCCATGGGTTGCTTTGCTGAAGCAACTCAGAATATTTAATGGACAGTGTACATCATGTGAATTTTTTTTCCATCAGAATATTACCATCTAAGGATGGAACATGTTTATTTAATGGAATGAACTATGACTATAATATTTTGCAACAGAATATTACCTCATCTTGACATGGAAACATGTGATAATTAGCATATCGTGGGTACTCAATAGTCATTCAAACCAACCTCTGTATAATTGTTTGGTATAAGCAATGATAATAGTTTAACAGTTAGTATACAGTCAACCATATAAAATCTGAAGGAAACCCTCATTTGAAATAATTGCAACAGAATTACAACAATATAAAGAAAATAGCAAACATAAAGAAATTTAACCATAATGCCTCAAAATAAAAATATATTAGAACAAACGGAATATGATTACATGATAGAGGAAAAGGTTTTAATTGTTCATATGTCTAAACCAACTTGTCATATGTTTGTTGTAATTGCATTTTCAAATAAAATTTGAACATCATTTTATCTAAAACATGAAATTTTGGAAATCCTCACTTTTTTCAAGTTCACCTAGCATTTACACTATACTGAAACAATGTACAGTATACTTGAACAATAATATAGTGAGCAAAAAATAATATTCTCAGTTTTTCAATTTAAAATATAATGAATATTGTATTTGATACATCTCTCCATATACTCACAGGTTCCCAGACAGTTGGAAAATACTTAAAACCAAAAAACATATTAATGTGTATCTCATTTTGCAAAATTGTTGATGGACTTTGTTTTTTAGAGCATAAAACACAATATAAAGATTTGTTTGACCAAGAAAATATATACCTATTGAGGAGTCTCCTATTTTTGGAAATTCCTTGATACATCGTTCAATTGATGCTTGATTAGTGCGTCTTAGTATCGCATTCCTAATAAGCTGAAACAATTAATAGACTTTTAGAAAAAAAGCCATGAAGAACATTAATATGTTGATAGCACACAATCTCCGTCCTAAAATTACTTTGAATTGTCCTTCATTCCATTCTGTAAGTACACAAACAGAACACCTAACAAAAGGGTGTGTGTGATGAATGCTAATGTATATTGTTACAAGTATAATTGTAAGATTTACAGTGACTATTAATTCATCAAATAGCAATGAAAATAAAGGTTAAATAAGCACCTTACAGTCTTTTTTCTTGGTGAGTGTTTAAAGAAAAGCAACCAATACATCAATAGTCCTTCTTGAAGGATCACTCCAGGAAGAACCAAAACCTTTTTCATAATGATCCAAGAATTCTTCCCATTCTCCTTTGTTGTCTTTCAATCTAGATTTCTGAATGGATTTTACTACCTTAGCAAGCACCTTATAGTAACTAATAACATTCAAAAGATGACAAACCATAAATAATAATTAGTTAGTACTATCGGTAGGAAATAATAATACTACTTGAATTTGATTATATTAGTTAAGTAAAAAAGGTTGGGAGAAATTGTTGAATCAATTGGTTTTTTTTACAGCTATACTTCATTGAAGCATTTTATTTTCATTTTACATCGCACACTTTGTCCCAAAGGAACCTTAACGTAATCAAAACTAGTTGATTCTTATGATTTGTCTTGAAACAGTTTAAAATATAGGATGACAATAGATTTAAAATAAAATGCAAAGATATACTTAAGAAAAACTTTTTATTTCCATTGCTCTATGCAAAGATGAAAATAGATGTGAAGCAGCACTGAAACTGTTATATGGTGAATAAACATAGCTTGTAGGGGGAAGCCATTGTAAATAAGAAAAGAAAGCGACTAATGTTCGAAACTTGCGTAGCGTGATTCGAACATGTATTTACATGTGATTTGTGTTATGTTGTCCCCATGACATGTTGTATTTAAGTACAATTTCCAAAAAAAAAACCTTTTCCTAGGTAGCAAGCAACGTCAAAGTGCCATACTTCGCCTTCACAATTCCCAACTTCTTCATAGTCGATCCGCTCTCTTTCCGTGCACTATGTGTTGCAAGCATGTAAGGACATTTGTAGAATCAGGCAGAGACAATTGTAGAATCAGGCAAAGGCAATGCTGAAATAGGCAGAGACAACGCTGAATCATATGGCCAATGTGTACAGTGTATTCATAGCATGCATTCGGAGCATGAATCAAGCAAAGACAGCGATGAACCAGTGCAGTAAGGTTGATGAATGCAACGACTAAAGCATGCAATAATAGAGAATCAATACACCATTCTGGGATGCAATATGCACTGACAGCATGCATGATTGAAGCAACCAGTTAGCAATGGTGACCAGTTCTGCCATACTCTCCTACCTAATATAATGCTTCTTTTTGGATTTGTCTTTCCCTTTACAATTATTTAATTAATTAAAAAAGAAAAAGAAAAGCAAAGTCGCTTATATTAGATAACAACTCTTAATGTACTGTCATTCACTAATACATCTGCAAACGATCCAATCTGCAGCTTTTGCCATACCTCAGCAAACCTGTAATTTAAAATTTGAATTTTTGTTCAATTTTTAATATTAAACTTATAAAGTTGGTATGATTATCATTTATATACTCAAAAGCACATATAACTTGCTTTTAGTATTTTATCTTTCTTGCAAAATTAACATTTTGGCTATTGTATCACTAAAATATATAGAAATTTAGCATTCCCCCCTTACTATAAAGTAAGATGTTGTAATCAAAATCAAACCCAATTATTCAGAATCTTTGATTTGATATTAATTTTGTATTTTCCACCAAATACCATATTAAAAGTTTCCCAAATAAGTAACATATCTGTTGCCAAGTCAGTTGCTACATATCTGTAATATTGACACTGTTTTTTTTTTACCAATTTTAATTACTAATGATATGAATCACAACCAAACATTAATATTAATACTTTGTATTATTGTATCAGAAGATATCCGAGTGCATAATGAAAAGACCCTAATGCTTTTTAGTTTCAATTTTAAATTTCTAGAACAATGGTACGTTGTTACCATTTTCACAAAATGTAGTCAACTTTAAACAAAGCATTACAATGCTCAAACATAAGCAATTTGCTCGTCAACAACTTACTTTAATTCAAATGGATTGGAATTGGCAAACATGTAAATTTCAAGATAATTAACATGGTTCACTCATTATAAGATCAAAAACTAACCCAAAAAGTATGTTAACAGGTAACAATTAATAAATTTGCTGGAAAGACCAAAAAAGAAATAATTATAAAAGAGAAAATGTCACAATTCTATTTTTGATCGAGGCACATGAGAGATTCCACACTTGTTAATCACAACAAGGACCCAGTACAGTTTCTTAATTAAACCAAATCCCTATATCTAAGACACGGATAAAGTAGATCTTGATCAGTTTTCCTAATAAAGTCATCAGATGCAGTGATACGGCTAAACATGGGTCGCTTTCTTCATTTTTGATACTCTCTATAATGAGCCTTAGCATCAAATCTCCATAATCAGTAAAGTTATCAATGTAACAAATAGTAGTTAGTTTATAAAGCTCCTACCTCTGAAGGCAATCTATTATCTTCATAGTGAAATAGATCATAGCTAATTCCAAATTAGGGTTTATGCACAAATTAGGGTTTGGAAAATGATGAAGATGAGTAGCGATTTGGATTTATGCAATTCCATATATAAACTTAGTACCGAACCTTATAAAATGAAGCAAATTTGGGGAAATCCATACCAACAACGAGTAGCATGATGAAATCTTTGATCGATGGAGAGTATTAGCACGTATTCATCGACTGTGAAGAGTAGCAGTGTGTCAGAGAGGATTCGATTAACTATGAAGAGGAGTAGATGAGATGGAGGAAAAACGAAGTGGATGATGAAGATGAGGAATTAGGACATGAAATTTTTTAGAAGTGACGAAAAATGAAGACACGGAGACTAAAATGAAAAGCATAACAACTAAAAAGTTGGCGGCAACTTTTGATGGAAGTAAAGAAAAATGCATAGGCGGGGTGAGCGGTAACTTTTAGCGGCATTGAAAATATGGGATAAAACAATAATAGTTGCACTTGCTTCGAACGTTACTAATAAGTTCAACTAAAATCATATTTTCTTGTAGTGTTCCTAGCTTTACAACTTCTTGGAGTACTACCTTTTAATTTTGTTTGATGTTAAAATGGTGCCATTTTTTTTAATTTCGGTAGAAATAGAAGACGAAGAAGGAGAATGGAGGCTAGGGTTTGAAGAGAAGACTAGGAGATGAAATGAGAATTTAAGTATGATATTTATATAAGGAACCAAGTAATAAATTTTTTCCTTTAATTTCTTGACTCTTCCTTTCATATTCCATATCCAACTTTTGAATTTGAAAACATTCTTGCTCCCTTTATGGCCGACCATAACAAAGCCACCTTAGGCTTTTAAATGCTTCCAAAACATTTCACAACTAATTATATTTAAATTAAATTTAAATACATATTGATATCGTATATCGATTAGTACAATATAGCTTTTATATACGCACTTAATTGATTACTAGTGGCATCCGAAAAATACTATTGGCATCCAATATATATAATAAATAAAATAATTAATAATATATAAATATTATTAATTCGCTTAATTTATAACAATTTACACATTAATTAAATTATGTAGTATTTCGAAGAATCTATCAATGCAGTTATGTGACTCGCGGATGTAAATTTAGTTGGCGATTAATATCGAATAATTCGAATATTATTGTTCACACTTCACCTTAACCAGTGGTGTAACATTTTGGCCGCTTTTATCGTTTATACAAACTTTTTGATAAAAATTCAATTTTACAGTTTTAAGCGGGTCCCTTCAGTAACAATTACCTATACTAATTCTCTTCGTTAACACTAGATTACTTTAGGACTTATGAAATTTGGTTCTGGTCATCGTCCACATTCAACTTGGTTTGTCTTAAAAAATCCTTGGTTCAATAATAACATTTAATATTAACCATACTACTCTGGCCGAAAACTTTGACTTTGAGTTGACTTCAGTTAACCATAATACTAAGATCATATAACCGAGAAAACACATTCTCTACTAACTGGCGTTTCATTTTTAATGCTTTAACTCAGACCTGAATATTATCGTTTGATGGGCATCATGCCGTGATTTAATTATAATCAAAGTGGAGTATCTGTATTGAAGTTCAATAGTATTTTCAACACGAGAGAACTATGTAACATCATTACTTTGAGTTCTCTTTTTTGACCTTAGTTATATTTACTAACAAGAGACTCTCACGTGAGTCATTCCATATTTATCCAATAACTATCAGTACATAATCTCTTGGTATCCCTAGAAGCAATAAGCGACACACTGCCCAACATTTGTAGAGCGTTGTGTACTCTAGTCTCAGCGGATGAATCAATATCCTTTCTCAAAACATCTAAACTAGGAATATTTAAAACAATATTTTATTTTACAATATGTTAATTTTCTCATGATTGCAACACTTTCTAATTACTATCACATAAGACACTATTTAAGGACTTTCTATTATATATATCTAAATTAATTATTTAATTAATATATCATAATATAACAAATAAAAAAAATAAAAAACTACACCTTTTATTTCAAACGGGATTTTAATACAGAGTTAATAATTTAAAATAAATTACAGAATTGCTCATATGACATATCCCTAACTCTATCCGGTAGTATCAAACCACTCACATTTGAATAAAAATGATTTAAGCTCCAGTATTTTTAAATAGGCAAGTTCAATTATTTCCTGTAATACTCCATAATATTCTTGTAAATCATCACCCTGTTCATCGCCTTTAACACATACTCCACTAATTTAAGTTGTTTTACTGGAACTAAACTTCATTAATTTAAAGTCGTTTGCATACATGATTGGGCATTTTTGTATTTCGTCAATGGACCGTATGCAAGAGTTTAATAACAAATAGGACTGATTTCATTATCGACAACATATTGAATTAAATTAATACACATTAATATACGCGATAAACTATTCTGTACTAAGTTTATCTAGCGGCTATATATACATATGTTTGAAACCAAGCCTAAAATCCTTTATTGGGGTTTACCCTTGGATTTGGTTGCACAAATTGACTGTTAAGCAATTGATATTGTCAAGATAAAATCGATTATGATATATAACAAAGTACAGTAAGCAAACAAATATAGTTTCATCTAATAAGCTTTAATAATTCTTCACAATTAAGAAGCGATATTGTTTTAGTTATGACAAACTCTTTGAGTGTTTGAAAACTTACATCCTTCCATTTACCAAAAGGGCATCCACCTTTTTTGTAACATCGCCCACTTTAAAACTTTAGGTGAAACCCAATGTGCTACAATCACCTTGGAATTACCTTTCGATGACAGAATGAGTTCAATATATATGTGTGTGTGTGTAATAGTCTAAGTAAAATAGAGCAACTAATTATTTTTATTACATAGAAATGTCACGGGAAACCTTACACATTTTTTCTTTAATACATCCAAAAACGTGCCCGTGCCTGAGTCAAATATAATAGACATAAATAGTGTGTCATTCCCTATATATGATGATGCCGACATGAACACCTGTACAGTGGAAATAAAAGCAACTTTTATTTGCGACTAAGCCTCCTACTTTCGTCTTTGGTGTGCTCATGCATCCTTCCTGAGCAACTTGCTTAAGTCCATAAACTCAGCCTACTCAATTGAGTACGCAAGGGTTTATGATAAAAACATTAATACAAATACGAGTTAGACATAAAGTTTAGTATGAGTAATACGTTACCCTAGACATATCATATAGTAAGACCACGCCATTAAAGCATGGAATCGTATTCCCTTCACTATTCAACAAACATAATTCATTAACATGAATATCAACGCATGTCATATCATATATAAGTGTTCTTTAAACTTATTGCTACATCAATACTATGGTTCGGTTTAGCCTTTTGTTTTTCCACTCGGATCTTATCCTACTATTTAGGAATATCAAGATAATCATAATTTCAACTTCCACGAAGGCCTTATGCCTTTACTATCGCTTTAAGTTATATTTACTTAGTTTTCAGCTGCCATAACATCCTTATGCCTATTTCACATTTTATCTTCATATTCATTTTACTTTCAGCTGCTACTAAAGCTTTATGCCTTACTATTTCATTTACATATTTGATTTCATACACAAGGATGCCACAAAGACCTTACACCCTTTACCAAAGTTATGTTAGCTTCGGCTCTTTGGTAGCTACACAGGCCTCACACCATCACTTCATATCATGGTCATCTAAAACACTTGCTTGCCACACAGGCCTTACACTACGTTACCGAATACAATGTCACTTTTTGGACATTAGGCTGCCACATAGGCCATATGCGTCATCATCGAATGCAATGTCATTTTGGGAAATTAGGCTGCCACATAGGCCTTATGCCTCGTTACCGAAATATGTCTCATCTAGATGCTAGGTTGCCATATAAGCCTTATACCTAGTTACCGAATACAGTGTCTCATTTGGACATTGGGTTGCACACAGGCATTACACATCATTTTTGTATACAATGTCACTTTTTGGACATCGGTTGCCACGCCGACCTTACACCTCGATATCGTTTAGTGTCGTAAACAGGCCTTAGGATGCCACAAAGGCCTTATACCATTTTATTTATTTAATCTTTTTTTGGATGCTACACAAGCCTTATACCATCTCATTCAATTAATGCCATGAACATGCTTATGGGTGCCACACGGGCCTTACATCATCTTATTCATTTAACTATAAATTAATCTCTTTTGGATGTCACATAAGCCTTACACCAACTTTTACATTTTAATGTATCGATTAGGCTTTCGGTTGCTATCTATGGCCTTACACCAAATCTTTGTCTCAAGATTTACTTTTCGTCGAAAGTCACTAAGTCTCGGTTACATTACCCTCGGTCTCGCTTGGAAGCCTGGTTTATTCTTGGAAGTCTGTAGTAACCACAAGTCTCAACACCACGCTTGGTCTCGTCATACCCTTTCATCTTTTAGCAACACTTGCTCTCGTATGTTGCATTTTATAAGCCTCATGGTTTAGCCTCCATCTTCAACACTCACCTTCGATTCTCTACTTATACTCTTATTTTATTTAGACATTTACTTAGTATTTTAATCTACTCATGTTAGCTTTCGATTCTGGCCCGATCCTACTGCAACCTTGCTTCTCATTTGCTACATAAGCTTTGCCATATGCTGTAAAGCCTGACATTTGCATATGCCTGGTAACCCCCTTTACATGTGTTGCTTCTAAGTTCACTTAGTCTTTGCTTTTAGTTCATTGTGTCATCTTTAAGTTATTTTATTCAACACTTTTATGAGATCTAATCCCCTTACTACTTACATAACTTGCATGCCTAATAGGTCTCAGTTACGTTATTATCTAATTTCGGCATTCACATAAAGCTTCCGAAATTGATTATTTTAGTAAGGAAAATTAAGTATAAAATTTCCAAAATATGTTGATATATTCTTTAGTCATTTTTACCTAGATTTCAATTATTTAGCCATTTGCCCTTATATATTAAATAAACAGACTACTTCATAAACTCATATATAAGTATTTGACGTTGGAAAATCTTCTAACTTAAAAACCACCTCAAAATCATGTTTAGGACATCATATTAAATTTCCATATCATTTCAAGATCATTAGAGTAAGAAGACACAGCTAGACATTCTCTAGTATAGCTATTTTACCCCCAAAACATTCATTAAAGCATTGTTTAACTCATATAAACAGCTTATGCATATAAACTATATCATATATAATCAAAACCAAATTCAAAAAACAATGAAAATGGTAAATAAGGTTAGTATTACTCACTTATGTTTTTTATTTACTAGACCTTTAGTTTCCTTGAGTTCCTTATCTCTTCTTATTTTTCTTCGATTTCTTCCTTGGGCGTGACTACCATTAATAAGTTTCCAAGCCTTTTATCTTGTTTTAGTGAGATTAAAAATGTACGAATAAAATGAGGGTTCCTTTGTTTTACTATATTCTCTTTATTTAGTTGAGCCATTGGCCTTATGTCCTTATTAGTTTGTTTAAATAATTCTCAACCCTTTGCACTATATTATAATAAGTAAATGTACATCAGTTACTTATTGTAATAAGAAATTCTTTATTTATCTTGTAATAGCACAAGTAAATAAATGTCGCTCGGTTATTTACCTTATCCATAACCCATATTTCCTTAATTAATTACTTATTAATTATTTATTAAATTCGAGGTGTTATAGGCTTCCCATCTTATAGGAATTTCACCCCCGAAATTCAAATTAGATGCAGTAGTGTTTTACGATCTTTCCCATGCCCAAGCTAACATAAATACATAATTTCCCTACCCATTATTACAATTAAAATGTACCAATGCATCTAATAATACTATCAAATATCATTCATAAATATCAACATATATATGGTCTATAACATACATAATAACTCTATGCTAAGATTAAACAAATAGCTTGAGATATACTTGACTTTATTTTTTGTTTCCCAAGGACAGTCTTTCTGTTCTCGCTCCATTGGACTCGCAAAAGCTTTACATTTTTATTCTGAAGCTTCTTCACATCTCTGTATAAAATCTGAATTAGCTTCCTAGCATAAGTCATGTTTGGTTCAACAACCAAGTCATCCATAGCCCTTGAGTTCACCACTGCCTCAAGGTCTTAAAATACACTTACTCCAATGTGATACATGAAACATGTTACAAACCACGACTAAAGTACTTGGCAACTCCGCTTTATAAGCTACCTTGACAATTCACTCAAGTATCAAAAGGGGGTTTACATATCTAAGTGCTAACTTTTCTGCCTTTTTGAAGCTCATAGTGTCGCTCATTTGTGACACCTTAACAAATACATGATCCTCTAGAAAACTCTAAGTCCTTCCACCATCTATCGGTGTAGCTCTTCTACCTTGATTGGGAATCTTTCATCCTTGCAAAATCATCTCGACCTTTATCAAAGCTTCTCTAATAAGATTAAGTCCTAAGACAAGCTCATCACCCATCAAATACCAACATATGGATGACTTACATGGTCTTACATATAATGGTTCAAAATGTGTCATCCGTATACCATATTGGTAGCTGTTGATATATGAAAATTCCACTATGATCCTCCTAAGATCCATCGAAGTCTAATACATAAGCTTGTAATAAGTCTTCTAGCACTCGGCTTACTCTTTCGGTCTGTCTATCCATCTGTGGATGGTATGCAGTACTCATGAATAATGTTGAACCCAAAGAACTCTACATGCTTCAACAAAACTCACTGGCAAACAATGGTTCTCGGTCACTATCTATAGTACTTGGTGCTCCGATCAATCTCACTATAGTCTTCACGTACATTTGGTCTCACTGGGATAAAATGGGCACTCTTAGCTAGTCTATCAATTATAACTCATATGCTCTCATTCCTAGCCCAAAGTACAGGCAAGCCATCTATAAAATCCATATAATTTAAGTTCCATTCATAGTGGAACTTGTAAAAGGTGCAAAAGTCCACTAGGCTTCTGATGCTCTGCCTTAACATGTTGGCATGTTTCACGCACTCTCCAACATCCTTCTTCTTTCCTTTTCAGAAAAAGCTTCTCTTCATGTCTCGGAATAACTTAGTACCTCCTAGGCGAATGGAAAACTTTGAATGATGACACTCGTTCAAGACTTATCTCCAAAGGCCTTCAACATCCGTAACATGCAACCTTCCACCTTTTGAAGTCTACCTTCTTTGTCAACTCATCCACTTTGGTTCTAGACTCTAGGCGCCTAATTCTTTCAATGTAGAGTAAATCTTCTCTTTACTTCTTAACAATTCTTGACATGCTGGCATAATGACCCTTATTTTACGCATTAGATGATCTTAAAATATTATTTTAAAATTCATATTGGATCGTATGGTACTACAATTCTAGGTTATGTTGATAGCGATATTTTTTACCCTTGCAAATTTTATTTAATGATTTTACCCTTGAAAACCTGTAATGACTATAAACTTTGATAGATGTCGAATTAGTGTGTGAGCCTACTTCCATTGGAAAGATATGATTATTTCCCTTTTTATAGAGTGGTCGTATTAGCAATTTGCCCTTACCGCTGGGAAGACATGGCTGTTTGAAGTTAGACAATTTTTTGGATAGCTTAATGGGTAATTAGTGAAGTTGGAGATAGGCCCAATAGCTCATTTTGGATTAGGCTAATATTAGTCGAAATGGATATCCCAGAATCATTTTCCCAACTTCTAAAACATATCTAAACCTCCATCAACCTTCTCTTAGTCAAAAATCTTCTCTAATTCATTCGAATCAACCAAATCTATAAATCTACGATAGATTAGCAAGCGGTTAGTTAAAGACATTCAAATCTACATTTTTAGAGAGGGAAATTTGGGGCTTTGTTGTCTATGCTCGGATTTGCCTCCTTTTTTGTGAAACCTTCCATTTTTGAGTGTTTGGTTGGTGATTTTTCTTCTGACAACATATTACGTATGTATCTATATGTTTTGAACACATTTTTAAAGTCAAAATTATGTTGTTATGTTGTTTTTAAACCCAAACCGAAGTAAAAACAAGAGAAATGGTTTAAAATGCTTTAATTATGTTATTTTGATATATGATTACCTCTATAAATTTTAGGTTATGTTATAGATATACTATAAGATGATTTGCCATGATTTGATGGATGTTTATATGGTTAGATGATGTTTGAATGTTGTTTGTATGCTTGATGGTTGCAAAAGTTCATCGGAGTGAAATAGGGATGGTGAATGATTCTATGGTCGAGGGTGTTCATGTAGAAGGAGAGACGACATGCACTCTGATTTGATACATGAAGGTTAGAGGATTTGTAAATATAGAATCGAACTTCGATGGATGGGCTCTAGAGTGTTCGGGGTCATATCATTGCATAGGCGATGCCCATGGGTTGAAGTGTCAAGTGTAGTGATGGAATTGGCACAAAATCAAAGTGTCAAAGGTGCTATAGGATTTTTTTTTGGTGGCTTCTGTTTCGGCTATGGCCTGCTTAGGGGTTGGCTTTGGCTAGGGAAGGTAATGGCTTCGAAATGGGCTTGGTTTGGTGGTAGGTAACCGTACAACAAATTTTATTCAGTGGTGCTTTGGTTCGAGCATGGAGAAGTGGGGATGGGGCTTTGGTCCGGGGTTGTGTAGCTAATTAAGAGGAAGTTTGCAACGTACCAGAATATAAACACTTTATATTCAAATATAGGGATTATTTAATTATTTGGATTGTGAATTTAGTATTAATTAAATGGATTTAATAGCATTATTAAAGTCCTTTTAATTAATCAATAATGATGGTAAATTCATTTTTGAATTTGGTTTACAAAAATATGTAGTTTGGAGAAAAATTAAAAATATGACCGAAAATTGTTTTTCGGATTTTCAACTTTACATCGACCAAAAGTTGTTGGAATGTGTTGTGTACACTAGAGTATATGTGTACACGTTTATATAAATAACATTTATTTTATTAATAATATGATTTGATTTTAATTTGGTTTAAAAATACACTTAAGATAACAAAGTAAGTTTTGACTTTTCTTTTCAAATTTAAAATTAATAAAAATTCAAAAACCAAGACAAAGTACATTTATATTAGAAATAAGGTGATGGTGGAGTGGGAATATGGGCTTGCATGTAGAATGAGGTAGTGGAAGTGATGATGTGGCAAGTTTTGAATAGAGGGTAGTTGACCTTTTGATTGAAGGTCATTTTGGAACTTAGCCTTTTCCATTTTCTATAAAAGAGGATTCATTTCCTTACTACCTTCTTTACTCCATTCATTTTCACTTTCATTTTCTTATCTCCTTCCTTACAAGCTTCTTCTTTCCCCTTCCATGATTTCTTAAATTAAAAATTCATTCCTTTTCCTTCAAAACACTTAAACTAGCTCTTAAACCACTTCTACTCATCTCTACCATCACTTACCTTTAAAACAAGACCCAAAGATCCCATTTTTAGTCTTGGTTGAGCCCATTAGTAGTCATGGCTAAACGAAATTATCTCCCTAGGTCAAAAGGTTGAGTTTCGGTAAAAGGAAGCTAGGTCCGTTGGTCGATTGAAAGGTTGTGGTAGCTTGGGTTTAGTTTTATTTTGATGAGTATAGCTCACTTTAAAAAAATCAAGTTTTAAACTTTATAATTTGTTGTTGTAATCATAGTTATTACTTATGTTGTTAAGTATTTTTAATTATTATTGTTTGGTATGATTCTCGCTTGGAAGCGGATGATACATAGGTTGTTTGTAAGGGAATTAAATTGAAGTCGAAGTGTTCATAGCGAAATGGTCTCTATGACACACTTCGAAGTGCATAATAAAGATTTTATAGTGGGCTTTTGTAGAGTGACCCTAAAGGGTTTATCACCTATAATGATTCACTTTCATGTTATGACTTGTAGCTTGTTTCCATGAAAGTGTCGTTATAGCGACTATCGCTATACCGACACTTTGAAATATCATTTCTTTGAAATCTTTTGTGTGTGATTTCATGCTTGGGTTTTACAAAATAAATATTTGATTGTGCTTTGGCACTTTAAAAAATGTTTTTTAAAGCAATTTTGGTTTACAAAACAAGTTTGGAAGACCATCCATATAACGATAGTCGCTATGGATGTAGTTCGGAGATATTTGGTTTTCGTAAACTATAGGTTGTTATTTACTTTTAATATATTGTAAATTCTTTTCAAATGGGTTCATAAAGATGTTATAAGTATTTGAAATGAATTTGAGGTTTTAAATGTATTTTTAAATTATTATTTTATCTTAAAGCAAAAGGTTTATTTCAAGATGTTAATAATAAATTGTTTTAATTAATCATCTGTACTACTAATAATAAGAATTCGCCGAAATATTTTCAACCGTGTCTTTTGGAAATTCCTAAAATACCCTTCCATCCTTTCGCATTTCGCTTTCCTCATTTCACGCCAGTAAATAGCCGTAATCACCCCCAATTTAAACATCACTGTCATCATCGTCGTCCATCCAATATCTCCGCCAATCAATCGCCAACGCTTCGCTAACTGCTAATTGATTAGGCAGTCGTTACTTCAAGATCGAAGTTCAACGGTGATACAAACTAACCACATCCTTTCAGATGCGTTATAAACTCCAGATCTTAAAGAAGCAAGCATCGAGCAAACCAAATCCAGCTTCAGAGCATAGCGGCTCCGATTTTAAGGAAGTCGACATTTTTTGTGACAATTATTCCTTTCCTCAGCAGAGAAATTTTGACTCGACGGGATTTCAGCATAGCATCCCTAACTACGACAAACTCACACAACCAGGCTTCACATTTGGTGAATTCTTATTTGATTGTGATGGCGATTAATTATTTGGTTTTTTTTTGTGATATCATTATCAACACCTGGTTCTCACATTTTCAGGATCGATGTTGAATTCTGATATACGGTTTTGATCATAAGATGTTTGTTCAACATTTGATATAGTTTTTTGATCAGTTGAATATTAAATTTAGCTATTGCAAGATGATTCGATGACTGCTTAAACTTGAATTGAGATTTGAAACTGTGTTATCTTTATTTTGACAAAAAAAAATTGCAACCTAATTCTGTGTAATGGGGTTTTGATGTTGATTTCTTGATATTGCATGGTAATATGACGTTGTCGAGAAAGAAATCGAAGTAATTATGTTTATGTATAATCTTTGGATTTAATTATTAGCCTTCAATTAGCACTTACATTTCATACACCGATTCTGCAATTTCTTTTATAGAATACACCTTTTAGCATTAAAATATAAGGTGGTAGAGTAAGGAGGTTGCATTACCAAGATTATTATGAAGTCTGCATTTAACAGTAGTGACGAACAAACTCAATAGAAATGAATTGTAACATTCTCATCCTTAAAACTGTGATATTATATTTTAATTTTGAATATTTATTATGACTTAATGTTCTTATTCCCAACACACAAAGATTGTTTTGATGCCTTAGTTTCCATTTGCAGACAATTACAAATTTGGTTATTTTCAACTCAAATAATCCCGTATTTCAATCAGAGCATATCTTACATTCACTATGTTTTGACCCCACATACATTGTTTTCTTATATAGAAACTCCTAAATTATAACAACATTAATTTATATTTCCATGTTACTCTACAAATTTCATATATTTATCTTTTAGCTTGGTATTATGGATGGAAAAAAAAATTTAATATATTGCTCTACATCTTCAATATTCTGTGCACATCAACAAATTTATCTTTTTAGTCGAATATTCAAAAGCCAATTTAATCATTGTGCATTATAGAGCATATCTTTACTACTAATAATGATACTTCGTCCAATAAGCATCAACCGTGTCTTTATGAGATGACCAAACTACCCTTCTGTTCCACGCTCTTTTGAACACGTTCTTCTGAACGCGATGCTCCCTCTCCCTTCCACACGAAAAAAAAATACATCCACGCTCTAATGTCTACTGGCGAATTATCGAACACAGTTACTGAAAACCATTTCCCTTTTGCTTATTCAACATCCTACATCGGCGATCATTGACCATCCTAGATCGGCGATTATCGACCATCCTACATCGGCGATTATCGAGCATCCTAGACCGGCGATTATCAACCATCCTAGATCGGCGATTATCAAAAACCCTAGACCAGCGATTATCGACCACCACGTAAACAGTTAAGCCCACGCATCCCCAACCGATATCATCAAACTTCAGCCTCAGGTAATAATTTGTCGATTTTCATTAACTCCTTTAATTTTGATTACTGCGATTATCGATTACAATCTGCAATGCCGATTGTCGATTAAGCACGATTATCAATCAGAATCTGCAATGGCGATTTACGATTTGCAATGGCGATTATCGATTAAACATATTATTGATACCATTTCTCTTTTGCTTATTCAGCATCCTAGATCGGCGATTATCGAAAACCCTAGATCGACGATTATCAACCGCCACGTAAACAGTTAAGCACAAGCATCCCCAACCGACATCCACCAAACTTCAGACTCAGGTAATAATTTGTCGATTTTCATTAACTGCTTAAATTTTGATTACTGCGATTATCAATTACAGTCTGCAATGGCGATTTACGATTAAGCACGATTTGCTTATGATTTTCAGTAGTATCTGATATTCATCATAATCAAATATCCATCAAAGTTGAATCTCATTCAGTAGTATCTGATTTTGAGTAATAATCAGATTCCTCAACGATTCACAAGAACAATTCGTCATTTATTGTTCAGTTTGTTTATTTCAAAAAAAAAAGCTAAGATTGGTAATGATTACTGAAATAGCACTAATAATTTAAAAATGAGCACCAATATTCATTACTATGGCTGATTGTGTTTAGTTTGTTTATTTCAAAAATAGAATAGCTAAGGTTGGTAATGATTATTAAAATAACACTAATAATTAAAAAATGAGCACTGATTGTGTTCAGTTTGATTGGAATTTAGTGAGACAATAGTGGTGTTTGAGGAGTAGGGATTTTGATGTTGCAGCGATTGAAATTTGGTTTCAATCACAGTGTGTTGTCTTCAGGATTGGGGAGGCGGTTTACTGATGAGTGGGTAGTTGTTGGTTGAAATGTTTAGGCACTGATGTTGTAAATGTTTAGGCAGTTGTTGGTATTCGTAGTGGAAGTGTGTGTGGATTCTGGTGTTAGTGGCTGATGTGGTGAGGATTTGGGGGATATTTGGAGATGTGCAATTTGGTGAGGGGATTTGGGTGTTGTAAGAGGTCTGAGGACAAAATTGGTGAGGCGGTGGGTGAACTTTAAGAAGGATTTTGAGTGATGAAGTATTGCATGGTGACGAAGGTCCTGCTGTTGTTCGTAGTGGCAGTGGTGGGCAGGGAGATGTGAATTTGGCAGTGGAGGGTGACAGTTTTGAGAAGGAGTGGTTGTAGTTAGTGTTGAAGTAATTTATGGAGTATTATAGGTTGAGGATTTTGGATTGTCGCAGTGAGGATGTAGCAGTGAGTGTTTGTGTGCTGCTGTAGGTGGCCGCTGATTTGTTGGACAGAGGCAGCAGTAGATGTGTATATCGAGCAGTTTATTTCATTGTGATAACCATAAAAAATTAAACATGACTTGATTCTTTGACTTGCAGATATATGCTCCTAAAAGTATTTTCTTAACAACGAGCAATTAGAGGCATACTTTGCAGTTATGATCTGTTTGGAGAAGAAGTTTCATTGATTGAAGAGCAAGGTATGGTGGCAACTTTGCAAAAAAAATACATTTTTAAGCATTATGACTAAGTTTAATATTTTTATGCGTATTGAAATTTCTCAGTAGGTTATTTTATAAATGTGGAAATTGGTCTATAACATATAAAACAACAGATTTGTTACACATGACTTCTGTGCATGAAGGTTTTGATTTTACTTACTGTAAATGGATATGCAACTTTGTTCAATTCTCTTCCTAAAAGCATGCATTTAGGCCATCAGGTCAAAGGTTGTTTGTGTTTTCCAGATACAAGTGATATTTATTTTCCCATCAATAACATAAACAGTATGTAAGACTGTTATTCTTGGAAATTTCTATAAAGTTATAAAAGGAATCCATTACAAAGCATTAATTCCATTGAATGATTACCTTTTATCAAAAACTTACTGCTGCAACAATAATTTCAATTTTTTTTCTTACTTCCTTTTAAATTTGCTATTTGATTTTTTTTTGTAGCTTTTAATAAATGTCACTTATCAGATCATACTCATGAAATACGTAACATTAAACCACTAATCTTTTTAATGCTATTAAAGGCTCATTCATGGGGCCACTTCACAATAAACTCTACATCACTCGCTGCGAAACACTCTTTATGTAGTGCACTTATTTAGCTACACATTGTATTTAAGAACCGGTTGTCAACTTCAACTCCGTCACAACATAATCGAATCGACTTTGATTTCGATTTCAATATGAGTCCCAGTGATACTAAACGAATTCATAGGTTGGAGTGGATCTGATCTACACAAATGTCGTCGATTTTTGGATCGTTAAAGCCGGAGCTATCAAAAGATCTATTCAACGTTTCTTTTTAGGTATTCCCCGATTTTACCTAATGCAATTGGAATCAATTTTATTTTGTTAACTATTAATACAGTTTACTTTGTTAATTGACCGTATTGAAAAATATCACATATATCAATTTTAGGTGGAACATTTGTGATAGTCGTATATGCATTGCTTATTACTTTGCATTATTTTCATGTGTGACAATTTAGGATGTGCTATCGGTAATATTTGTTACATGCATTTATAAAAACTTAATGGTTAGATCATCTATGACTAACATTGAAGAATGAGATACTTAAATAGGTTATCAATATATTTTCATGTATACAAATTGCAGTCATTTTTCTTTGATATTTCCAACAACTTATTTTAGTTTCCCATAATCAGATTGTTTAGGAGGATCAGTCATAATACCTTTGTGGTTGCATGTTAATTATTATTTCAGTTCAAATTCATTCTGATAATGAATAATGCATCTATACAGGCATTGTGTTGTAGCAAATGTGATAGTTAATTCTATTAACTGATATTATTGCTATTTTTAGCCAATATCAGAAATAGCAGCAAGAGAAGACCTTACTTTGTTAAATCTCTTTGGCCTTGATTGTTGAGTGCCTATTCTCATTCAAAGTGGTCATAACAATTTGAAGTAATGAAAGGAGTGCAGTGCCTAATTAAGGTTAGAAATATTCTGAGGTATATACTGTATAGCCATTTATGGTGACACCTATTCTTGCTTTTAAAAATTAGTAATTAATCTTTAGCATCGACGAAATAACATATAAAAATGGTTGTATTTTCTATTTTGCAGCATTTTCATATCCACTTTCAAGTTAACCAAATTCTAATATTAAACCCTGTTTACTTTTTAACAACTTCTACATTTATTTACTTATGAAATGAACAATTGTTGGTTTCTTCTTGAGACATAGTGAAGTGTTTAATTATTTGCTCCTTACAGGTAGATAAATAGGCATATAACTTGATTTCAATGACAACAGTATAGTAAAATTTAGGTGTACAGCTAGATAAACACACAGAAATATCCATGATGTACTTCCACTCTGGACTTGAATAATATAGTTCAAGCAAGTTATGATTATGTTGTTTCTATCATATTGTTTTTATGATTCTAGGAAATACATCAATCACCTAAACCGAGAGTTTTTATGTTTCTTTTCTAAATTGAGACTAATATCTATTTTAGATTCATGAATTAATATTGTGTGCTTTGTTCCTTTAAAGAAAGTTAAAAGGACACGTTTGCAGGGTATCCCAAAAAAAGAATAACAATATGTTTGCATGATATAAGTTATGTTTTCACATAATTTGTAATTGTTTACTTATATACGGAAATGAAAATGATGTAAAGACCTAACGCTATGTTGATTTCCTTTTTCTCTTTGTCTTATGTGATGTAGAATTTATTTTCAAATCAAATTTGAAGGATTCCACTTCCTTAGGCTCTGTTTATGGCATTGAAAATGAAATCCAATTATGCCAAGGATGTAGATGCTCCACTTATACTAGATGGTTAAATAATTAAAAGCAAGATATGCCCAAATTTAAGCTGCTCTTTTAAAAGTTTAATTTAATTTACTTCCAAAATTTGTTAAAATTGAGCTATATGAAAATAAAAAAAAATTATAAAAAAAAATTATTTAATTTATCAGGTAAACATCAAGATAACTTTTATTAGTATAATTTTGAATTTCCATTTCAAAATGGAATTATTTGTATTTTGTTTAATCTGCATAGTGCCCTTTGTCATCTTTGTTTTTTTTGCAAATTATGTGTTTTAATTAGTGTATGCTTTCATTTTCTTTAAAAGAACTGACAATTTGCTTTCTGTACTTTAATTTCTGTTTGAACATCACTGCGTATGTTTATTAATATCAACCTCTGTTAGTACAACCAGCAGTTTGTGAACAAATTACCATGTTACATTTTCTAAATTTATCCTTTTATATCAATCTCCAGTGTTATACACTTCAATCTGTAGGTTATCACACTGAAGCTATTTGCACCTCAATGTAAACTTGAAATTTACGTACACTGGCTTGAAATTTAGCTGTAAACATGTACTTTTTTATTTCTTAACATGTATATGTAATATGGTTATTACTAATATATTTTATTCTGTCATATAAATTAATAAAAACTGTGTGAATAATACATTTTTTATTCTGTCAAAACTGGCATTGAATAACTCGAACTTTGGATTTTAAACAAACATGATGTCTGCATTTCAAGGATGGCTACTGTCTACTACTTTTTATCATATGATTTGGTTTTAAATTCGGTTCTCTGTTCATTTAAGCCTCAAAAACATGTATGTGGATTAGGGTATACTTCACTATACACACTTTCTATTTTTCCTTCACATGGTTATTTGCCCAGAAAAGTTGTTTTTCCTTATATTTTGTTTCTATATTCATTGCATAATAGTTCATTTGGTAGGCTGATGAATTTATACCATGAAAATTGTAGCTTTTTGATTATTTGTTAGTTATTGTTAGAATTATTTATAGTAAATACTGAATATTATTAAATTTTACTTATTTGTCAAAATTGATCCACTATGTGTAGATAAAAATGTTTCATTTTCAAGATCTATTTGGTCGTAGCGGTTCGATGATGATCAAGAACCCCAGTTCTCCAAGCAGGTTTGCTTTCTTGAATTTCTACTTATAATTTTCATTCCTATGCGATTAATGTTGGTTTTTTTACATTACATGCAATTGGTTGTGATTAACAAACTATAGAGGAGCCCAATAAGCTCACGTCTCATATTGAATTCGGGTTATTTTTGGACAAGGTCCACTGTAAATGAAAGTGGATACCATAGAAGTTAGTTTTACTATGATGGTTCTGGATACCAAAGAAGTTAGTTTTACTATGGTAGTGCTAAATGATATTGTAGTTGTGATCAAGTAACTAACAAATAATGTGCTTACTTTATAAATCCAATGCAAGTCAAATGCCAGATTTTTGTTTTTTTTGTTAATGATTTTATTTCTCCTTTGTTGGCCGTAAAATACATTATGTTCACTGCCATATTTTAATTGTGCATTCTACCACTAACTACAGAGATGTTCCCTTTGGAGTGTTATAGCAAAATTTAATGTAAAAGATTTTTCACTTTCAGCCATTAATGAAATAAAGGAAACAATGGTATTACAATTGTATCCGCATATGATTAAATAAAGCTTGAGATGATAAACGTTATAGCTATTGATCATCTCATGGTGGCTCTGGGCTACTCTGTGTTGCAAACAAAATAATTTGCCATTAATAGAACTTTAACTGCCTTTTAATCAATTCAAAATTTACATATTTTCTAATATTTTTATTTTCTAAAAATATAGCTATGTACTTTTGGTCAAATAATTCCTCATACAAGCATGTGGTCATTATAATTTAGATGTCATATATTGTAGTATATAATCAACTGTTATTTACCTTTTTGATCATAATTTTACAATCATGTATACCAATATTTATTTATCTTTTGAGTTCCAACATAGTCATTTTTGAAGGAGGTGATTACAACCAACAAATCAAATAAAATAGAATATATAACCAATTTAAGATCTGTAGTGGTTAACATTATTTTACTTGACATGTTTGAATATATTTTTTTAACTTTCTCTTATCGAATATTATGTAACTGTACACACTTAAAACAAAACTACAGTAAAGCCTTGGAAATATTTAAGATAAACTTATTGTGAAGCATGGCATGTATGATTGATATGAATAAATCAAACTAGAAAATTAATGGAGAATAATGCCCTATGATTAATGGGTTTTATTCTTCCCATTAATTTTGCTTAATTTATCACCTTAAAGTTGATATACTTATGAAGAGGATAGGTGAAAAAACTGCAGTCTAAGTTAACCATTTTGTTTGTATCCTTTGAATCCAAAAGCGCTTCATTGCTATTTCTCTTTTTAATTAAATAAAAGTAATTTAGCTTTAACATATTTTTTAAAATCAGTTTTTTTAAGGCTAACCAAATGTGATGCTGTTGTGATTTTGATTTGGGAAAAGAATAACTCACAGTAGGAATTAAGTCAACTAAACTGATACCTCTCTATATTTTTGCCTTCATGATTGAATCTGATTGGCATAGCCAAAATATCATGTAACACCCAAACATCAAAACTTTGTATTACATTACAAAACCTAATTTTCTTAATCACCAATAACAACAACCTTCATATTCTTTTTAATTAAATAATTTTAGTGGGTATTTTAAGTAATTTTTTCTTTAAAATAGATTGTTTACAGTATTAGCATTTCGTGTATTTGACTTAAGAACAATAAAATAGTAAAATTAACAGTTACAACAACATCGATATATGCACTATAAACATGTCTCTCTTTATTGGCAATGAGTACTTATTTTATTTTGATCAGTCACCTTGATAATAGTATGAACGGTGTAAGGTTGTCAGATTAGGATATATATTAAATTTACTTGCATATTTAAACATTTTTTCAGATCTCCTATTGGTACTACAGTAAGTTTTGGATGATTAAGGAGTGTGTATAATGTCAGTCCTTTAACAGGTATCTTCGAGCAGTATAAGGTATAAATGTGAGGTTTCTTGACAAAAGATTTAGTAATTAAAAGAAAACATTAACTGCTTTATCAGTTTTCTATTGTAATTTGTACAAGTTTTATTGATAGATTTTATTAAGATTTGCACTGCCATCAGTTTCCTAAACAACGCATGTTACATCGTAATTTATTGATCTCATTGTTAAGTTTTAGGCAAAAACATTCACGTTATGATGACTTTTGAATTTCATGTCAATATTTTTCTATTCTAAGACTTTCACAGCATTTTGGATAGAGGAAGAATGAAATAAACTTCAACTGAAAGGAAGAAACAAGAACTGTCATCAATTTTATGTTATTCATATCATAGACTTTCTTACTGTAGTTTCAACTTGGAATCTTCATGCTTCATTGTCTCTTTATTTTCTTCTATAAGAATTCTTCTAAAACTATTTCCCTCCATATTTAATTCATCTTGATTGAATTTTTATCTCAAAATAAAGATGAATGAAATGAAATGAAGACAAAGAGTTGTAATTCAGAAAATTTTAAACATTTCAAGATGAATGGTTCCAAAAATAGGATTATGTATTTTGATGATACTATTCAATATATATCAATTTTCTATATAATCAAAAATTTAATTAAATTAATCAATTATTATTCATCATGTTTGGCAAGAGGGATCTGCACTTTTATGGCACTAACTTATTGTTTAAAATTTATTCTTCATAATTTGTAGCACTGACATCTTCCCTTTCAATCTTTCATAGGTAATAATAAATAGCGGCGGCGGCTTCACGTTCTCAGCAAGTTTCAGGTTTTCAGCTAAGATCCGCAATGAATTTTATTAGTGGGTCTGGGATATCAGACCCAATATCGACGCTTAAGCTGGCAAAATTGTATAAGGGAGTTGATTTGAATAGGAGATAACAATGGGAGATGACTGGGTGATGATGGGTTAGGTGTACGATGTAGTTTAGTATTGTTACCTGGAACTAAGATAGGGCTCTATCTATATTGTTGTAGGGATTTATGTTTGATGTTCTTTTGGTTAAATTTTGGTTCTTTTTAATCTGCTGCTTGCATAAATTGGCATCTCCTGTTTCATAAATCTTTGTGTATTGGTGGTGACATTGGTTCTTTCACTTCCTTCTTTGTAGAGTAGATGCTAATTTGTCGAACTTATGCAAGATGCTGCAACTTTTTTTAACCTGCTTTTGATAATGGCTGAAATGATTTAAGGTAATTATTTGGTTGTCAGTTCTCATTTTCTTTTGTTTTTGGGCAACGTTGTGGCATATATTTTCAATGCTACTGTATCATTTTATTTATATTTCATACCACTAAAAACTGAAGTGTCTGACAGATTTTTTTATATTATGAATAAAGAACTGTAATATGGATGAATATGCGGAAGAAATGGAATGCATATTGTCGATACCAATGAAAGTAGTTTTTGTTCTGTGAGGAGCTACTTTAGCAGCTATTCAAACGAAATAAATCCATTAGAGGATATTCAGAAAGAAATTTTATAGAGAGGCCAGAAACGTTCTAAGGGAAAGATATGAGAGGCATCCTCTGAGATTTTTTGCTGCTTATCCTCTACGACCTGTTTGTTTGTCCTTTTTTTTCTTTTTTGTTTTTTCTTCCTTTTTGCATCTCAATATTAAACTCATTTCTGAAAGAACTTCAGTATTAAAATTTTATTATCATTGTATTTTAATAGCTACATATTGTTTTCATCGCCATACACCATCCAGTTGTACTTTGTTTTTTGCTAAATGTTAGCTGCTTGCGTTTTCAGTAAGTTTTTCTATTCTTTTTTGGCATTGAAATATTTCTCGACACTACTTTGGTTCTAATCTGAATCATGTTTACTTTGTAAAAACTGACATCTTATTATTCATTCATCCGATTTCGAACTCCTTATAATGTTCTTTAGATTCTTTTGCACATTTAAAATACTAAACAAACTGAACTGATTTTGTGGCAAACTGGGATGAGGCACAATAATGTCTTTGTATTCTATGTTAAAATCCAATGGTTTCTTTATTTAAATGGTTTGTGATATGTTTTATTGATTGAATTAGCCATAAATAGATTGACGAGTTGTGATCATTAGTTTTTGAGAGGGGATATATAGCTTAAGCTGCAAAAAAAAATTGTAACCATAACATATTTTGTAAAAACTATCAATCTTAGTGGCTATGTTTTTTGTTAGGCCTAACCTTTCATGAATGATTATAACCGGTGATTGAATTCAATGGGACCGGTGTTAAAATTGATTTGAAATATGCAGAGTATTACCCTCAGTTTTTTCATTCCTCTTTTAACACTATTTAAATCCCCTACTAATCACTAAGGGATATTAAAGTATTAAATTTTATTTACCTCTACACACAGTCAATAAAATTAGGATGGAAGAAGATTCATTTTATATAAAAAAAATTGATTAATATAGCACCCACGCTTAAGAAATAACGTAACTGCCCATGTGGGTAGCACGGCCCACACACTAAAGAAGTGCGGAATTGTAGTCGGAAAAATAAAGTAGCAACAAAAAAAGAAGAGCTGAAGAGGAATGCATGCGTTAGCAGTATTTGATTGAGTGAACTACAATGGTTGGATAAGAATATGAGTAGGCATACGTGGACTGAGAGTATATAGAGCATGACGTGAAATCCAGTGAAGGTGAGGCAACTTGAATCATGCACAAACCTATATCAACTTGAAGCAACCTGAAGCAAACTAGATTGTCACCTGAAGCAAACTAGACTGTTACCTGAAGCAAACCTAAGCAATGTAAAATTGAACTGCAATATAGATGCTAAGAAAGCTGCAGGAGCCCAAATGACAAAGAACTGGACGAAAGCTTCAAGTGTATGTGTGCACTGGCAATATACGCTGCAAGCAACCTAAAACAAAAGCTATGCAAATAATGAGCTAACTCAAGCAATGAAAAACAGAAGCACATCATGCAGCTGTGGTAGGAGCCAAAATAGGGGAACGGTGTTGAGACAAGCAAAGCTGAAGAGGAAAAATGACTATAGCGTGTTCGACTGTAAACGTATTAAAGCCAAAAAGGAGCAGCAAAAGGTGAAGATGAAATGGAACCTAGAACGGGATGAAGCACTTAGTCGGAATAAATGAACAAATGTAGCAAATATAAATGCATGCATGTTGTGATTAAATGCAGGTCCACCTGGACGTGCATATATACTCGTTTTAATAATGATGTTTGAAGTTAATTAATCATTTTAATAATGATGTTTGAAGTTAATTAATCATGATGTTTAAAGTTAATTAATCATTTTAATAAGATGTCTAAAGTTAATTAATCATTTTAATAATGATGTTTGAAGTTAATTAATCATTTTAATAATGATGTTTGAAAGGTTCAAAGTTAATTAATCATTTTAATAATGAAGTTTGAAGTTAATTAATAATTTTAATGATGATGTTTGAAGTCAATTAATCATTTCAATAATGATGTGAAGTTAATTAACCATTTTAATAATGATGTTTGAAGTTAATTGATCATTCTGATAATGCTGTTTGAGGTTAATTAATCATTTTAATAATGATGTTTGAAGTTAGTTAATCATGATGTTTAAAGTTAATTAATCATTTTAATAATGATGTTTGAAGTTAATTTCACCATTTTAATAATGATGTTTGAAGTTAATTAATTAATCATTTTAACAAAGTTGTTTGAAGTTAATTAATCATTTCAATAATGATGTTTGAAGTTAATATTCATTTTAATAATGATGATTAAAGTTAATTATTCATTTTAATAATGATGTTTAAAGTTAATGTTGTTTTAAATTTATAAAAGCATTACAAATTCGATTTATTATCTTGCAGGATAATAAATTTTGGTTTAAATTTATAAATAATAGTTTATAAATAAGAAAATCTTTGAAAACGAATGTTTAAAAATAAAGCTAAGTGTAAATTATTTTAGGCTTATAGTAAACAATGTTTTAATTAACATTTGTTTTTGACCCTTCTTTTAAATACACTTAGAAATAAAATAGATCTTTAAAAGAACATTTTAAAAAGTGTTTTTTAAGCTGTTTAAAGTTAATATTTGTGACGTGGAAACCAAGCACAAGTTCAGTTTTTAAAAGTTGAAAAGTTATGATTCGGTTATGGAAAGTATAAGAAATTAAATTTCCGTAAACGATATCGCTTATATGGAATGGATTTAATCATATTCTTAGAACTAAACGACAAGGTATGGAAATCTTGTCCATCTCGAAGGTTAAAAATGTCATCAAAGCAAGGCTTAAAGGAACACTGTCTTAACTTTCTCAGCTTCATTTTCAACCGAGGGATGGTACCGCTTTGAAATCGACGAGTAGTGGTAAAGGCATGAGGTTTAATTTCCATATACAATGATTTTTATTTTTCCTGATAGTGGATTTATTGACTATCGATTCAACTATCTTCAATGTGTATCATTAATCTAAGATGGTTTGTTGCTCATTTGAGTATTGATATCCTTTGTCGGAAATGACTAAAACCAGAAAGTGTGTAACGAACGGGAGTTTTCAACTCTTGAAAATCGACATTTATACGTTCACTATATAAACTGCCAAATATTTAAGTGCCGAAAATACCAGGTCATTAGGGTAAAAGAAGAAAGAGGTAGAAGAAGAAAATAAATCAACATTAGAGTCTCACAATCGCAGCGGAATAAAGTATAATATATAATAACAACTTTTAAATACAAAGAAACCTGTACTGTTATATATACATATCATTATCAGAGTACAACAATCATCCAGTTATTTGGATAGCTTAATACTTGTCCTTACACAGCGGAAATAATAACCAAGTACGGAGATACGTCTCTGTCATCCAGCTCGCCTCTTTAGCACCATAGGATATTATCCTGGATCTGTTCAACTCGGTCTGACGCGATCATCATAATAAAACAACACCCGAGTCAGTCTGGAAAACCAGCATGAGAAAATCACACTCAATTGGATTATTATATTTTTGAAAATCCTTTGGAAACAAAGGTACCTCGTAAGACCACGACACAAATAAACATGTCGGGTTTTTACCTTACGATAACCAAAACAATTTTTATCAAATCCTCTGATATTATAGTAGTGTCTACAGAAAGTAAATAGAATATAGCTAAAATGGTTGCATACACGTTCCAGCATAGTTGGGCACAATCAAAACCGTACGGTGCTTATTGGAGAATGGATTCCATACAATGGCAGGGCTACTGGGGTACCGCCCGTCACAGTACCTAGTCTAGATCATCGTACCGAGGACCACTCCCGATCCCCTGTAACACAAGTACGGACTACCCCTTACTGGATAGCCCGAATAAGATCACACCGCGGTTGGGATCAACAACTGCCACACAGCCGAAATAAAAGGGTTTCTAGACAGGGATGACCTTACCCTATTTGGAAGCTACCCACTTAGCCTTGCTGCACCTCCCATGTTTTAGCCATTACCGGTTTATGAGGCTTGAGGCTACGATTACCTTTCAAGAACGAATCTAACTTAGAATGCTCATCGTCCTCCAATGATGATGTTCTGATAGCATTCGTCCATACAAGTTGCCCTGGGTCTGGACAAACCGAATCACCGTCTTCAACATCTTCACTGTATTCATTCGTTACGTTCAAACCGGATCGAAGTGGTTTCGGATAATTAAACCCGATCCTGGTCTCTTCGAAACGATCAGCGCATTGGCCAATATTGATAGTCGGTTATTTAACTATCATATAACATCCAAAAGCAACCATCAGGCCTTAAATAATTTTCCAAATTATGTATTTCAAAATATCTACACAAGATATTATTCCCATACTTCAACACTTTGAAAATAGTTTTCAACTCCCTTTTTATTTTCGCGGAACCAATTCCAATCCTTGCTCAATACTTAGCATATTTTTCCCATTCCATTTGATATTAACCTCTTGGAAAATATTCATTTCCTATTTCTTTTCTCAAAAATCAATCACAACTTTATTTGTAAATTCCCAACTCGTTTCGCACGAATTCTATAAATCCCAGAATTCCTTAGTCAATTTCCTTTAATATTTCCAAAGCCGTTTATGCTTATTTAAAATTCCAGTTTCACTTCTACTTCCCTTGTGAGTTTATTTCACCTTCCAAAGTTCACTTATCTTATGCTTTAGAAATTTATTTAAGTCCCCATAATACCACTATAAGATCATTCTTCTAAAATCTTATTCAATTAAATAAACTTAGCTTCCAATCTCGAGAGGATTTATACTTAATTTAAAACATTTAAATTATATATAAAATCAGAAAATGGTTTGTTTTCAATTATGGTTTTAGGTAAATCTAGAAAATGGCATTAATAATTCATATCCAATTAAAAATAAATTTACAAAGTTGATTTATAAAATTAGAACTTATTTCAATAAATATTAAGTATTATAATAACTAACTTCGAGATATTCTAAATCCAAATAATAGTTTATATCATATAGTATAGTAATTTATAATCTCATTTAAAACAAATTTTAATTTATTTGACGAAAATCTATTTTTTTAGAAAATCCAATATTCACCATTTTCCCTTTATAAATCTCTCCTGATCCGTATCACATCGACCATATCTAAATTTATCTCCATTCTTCACATTCGAAATATATTCTATTATTTCTTTCCAAAATGATTCCCATTGCTCGGTATAAGTTCACATCCTAACTTTTATTTTTACATATCCACTGATATTATTTTCTCTTATTTATAAACCCCGTTTATAAATTTATAAACTACCTTGAGTTGTTCATCTATTTATAAAAAAATTCCATTTATAATTCTTCCCTTAGTAAAATTCCATTTTTATTTCAAATCTATTTATCGATTCCACTATATCTTTCAAAATCTTCAAAATATCTTTCAAGTCCTTAATATATAATTTTATTTAAAATCTCTATTTGACCCAATTTACAAATAGTTAAATACAGCCAAGTTAATTCATATATTTTTCACTCCACTCAATTTTCTTTACAAAATAACCCAATTTTCAGTTTAAACCTTTTTCATTCAAAATCTTCTTTTTATTGGCTTCAAATTAATTATTTACGGTATTTAAGAATACCAATTTAATTTCCATGCTATTTCACATTTAATAATTTAATTCACACACAATCTAAATCATTTTATCAATCATATCATATATCAATATATATATATGCAAACAATAAATATTTTGAGGAATCCTATTGGATCCCTCCAACCTGTTTTTTCCTGCATCCACAGATGTTAGTCAACAAATAAAATACCAATCCCACTTCGAGGGGGATATCGCGGTATATGGGGTCATTCGCTATTATGCGGGGCGTATAGGGTCTCATCCGCTATAATATGCGGGAATATCACTCCAATACTAATATATATACTACTATATATAAAAATAACATTCAACAGATAAATTATAAATTTATCAATCAAGTCAGGCATCCAATAAATTTAAATTTAACATTCAAATTTAAATAGGATTATCCAAATGAGTGAGAAAATCTCACCTTTGATTTTATTTGCAACCCACTTCCATCTCGACTTGTTTCCTTCACAATTTTAGACCTTGTATAAACATTATACGGTTTATTAACATTTGAAATAATCGAAAAATAAATTACCATTTAATAAATTTAATTAAACTAATTTTCCTTTAATAATTTTTTAGCAACTAAAATAATTAAATAAGTCAATTAAACAAATTAATCACCCTAAATACATTATTCTAAAATTAAACAGTAGCTTTAATATGTGTATAAGTTTATTTATTTTTCTTTGAAACTACATATACTAAAAAAATCTATATATAGATTTAAGAATCTTATTTTTTTATATAAACCCTACAAACATTTAAAAATTTCCATTTTCAAAATCTTATCTATATATATATATACCATTTTAAATTAAAATATGTATGTGAATATATATATATATTAAATTTAAAAATAGAATTATTTTATACCTTACTGTAATTATTTTTTTTTCTGTTTTCTGTATATATATGTATAAATTGAAAAAAATCTGCATATATATACCTCACTGTATATTTTTATTTTTCTTTCTTCTGTATATATACACACACATATATATAAATTTAAAAAAATACCTTCACTACACCCTCTCGGTCATCGCCATACCCCAACTCCAAGCGCAACCTCCCTCCTTGCTGTCGCCACCACGACCTTCACCCAAGACAGTCTCCCCTCCTCCCGAAGGCAAATACATTACCAACCGCCAATCTCGACCTCGAAAGACTCGCGACCTCCTCTACTAGCTTGTCGACTACCATCGATGAACGTGTTGCTCGCACGAGGGCTTCGACCCCGTCCTAACTGTGACTCGCCCTTTTGGCGATTTCAGTACCCCTTACGTCACCCATAACAGCTGTGATTCGATCGCCGTCGCCATTTCTCAAATCGATACAATTTTTTTTTTGTAACGGTCGAATGAAAGGTAGGAGAGTAAGGAAAAGGGCTGGCGATTTCCTTTCTTGGATTTGAACTCTTTCCCTTTTTTCATTACGAGCGAATTGATTTCGCACCGTCGCCATTTTTTTTCTTTTTGAAATATTGATAGGATTTGAATTCGTGAATTACTGAAGATGAAAGGGGGAAATATTTGTTCGCGATTTATACAGCGGCTTTTTTTTAAACTGATCTCTATTGAATTGTATTCTAATTGCGTGAAGTATAGGAGAAGGTAGATTTGATTTTTGCGTGTCTGAAGATGGCTACAGTAGCCCTGAAATGAAGGGGAAAAGTTTTGATGTGAATTAAAAGGGACGGTCAATTATATATATATATATACACACACATATATATATACATACATATATATATGTATGTATGTATATGTATTTGTATATATCATTTAAATTTAAACGTCTCGATTTACACTCTCAAAATCTTGAACCCCTATCCAAGCATGCCACTAGGCATTTATAATGTTATACCCCTATTTCAAATGCAATGGTAAAGGTTTCGAGTCCTAATTCGATCGTATAGAGAAGATAGCTTTTTGGGCCCAATTATTATATTGAATTTTTGATAGAGATTTCAGCGCGTTTATATTTCGTACGATCAACCGATAACTCTGAAAGCTATAAAATTTGAAATCTGATAATAATACCATATTACGGATCCAATGGAATTGGTTTCGTCGAATCCTGAGACTTTGCCTCGGAAGGCTATTTTTAAAAGTTAATTTAGACGCTATATTTTTAAAACTGAACAAATCACGTTTAAATTCAAATTTAAAACTTTTATTATCTTTATTATTATCAATATAAATTTTAAAGGCCCTTAAATTATTTTTATCGAGCTTAGAACTCAAGGTTCAATAATTTAACCAACATTCACTTATTAAATTTCATAATTAAATTATTCAATAACTGCTATATTTAAATCCTGAATCTATTTTACAAATAAATCCCAAGTTTTCCTTATTCAAAATCAATTTATAATTCAATTTTAATATTTAAAACCATTCAAATATTCACAATTAACGCCATAAAAACCCAGGTCGTTACATTCCTCCCCCCTTAAAAGAATTTCGTCCTCGAAATTGCTAAGGCAGAAAGAATGCCCTAAACCCATTAACTTCCAAAGTCTACTTAGTGAAAACTTGTTATTCGCTTTTCTCTTCCTTTGTTTCTCCCCAAAACAATTTGTTTTCAAATTTTAATTCCAGAATCCTTTATTTCAATTCCAATTTGAAATCAGTTCGTCGTTACCAAAAAATTTCAAAACTTTCCTAACTCCCAAAATTTCCGAAATTTTTTGGCAGAGTCTCCCTTGTACGGAGGAGCTTTTGGAATTTGAAAAGAGAGATAAATATATATACATCGACCCACATGGTCGAAAAACAAAAATATAATAATATTTCATATTTTTATTCCTTTTATTGCATAGGCGTACCTTTATTCAGCGTTTTTAAGCATTATTTAGCAAGCATTTACTTCATATGCAACTAAGCAACCAAAATCTAGTCCAAAAGCCTCTGGTTACCTGTACTTACTCAATATAAACCACGTAAGTACCAAATATGAAAGTTCAATAGCATTTCATTCATTTAAATGGTTAAACACATAGATTTCATAACAATGCATGCTAATATATATTCATAAGCAATTTATGAGGTTCGGATACTAATTTAATTGCTTTCAATTAATTCATATGTTATTTCATTTAATTTGAAATGATTTATAACCCAATTTGCTTATATTCAATTCACATTTGCACCAACAAATTAATATTCATTCCAGATTGATTAAGAATCAATTTATTCACATCTAATAATTTATAGAATTTCATATACTTCCATTTACGCTAAACAACCATTTTTCTATGCAATTTTGGCGCTATTCATTTAATAGAATAACCATTATAGTTTATAACTATTCTAAATTGATTCCAACTCAATTTATATTTAATTTAATTCTATTTCCAATTAATTCTTCATCAATTTAGTTGCATTCCATTCATATCTACTCTCTTTATATTCAAATCCAGCTATTTGAATTGATTTCTATTCAGTCACTAATTAATTAATTAGTTCATTCATTTAATCCACTTAAATTTTAATTCCATACTCATATTCGATTAACTAATTAATCATCTAATTAGTTCACTGCCCTTTTTATAATTCCACATCCGATTTTTACTCCAAAAATCACTTCTTTCAGGTTACTCGAGTTCAAACTCATTTTATACCTTACTCCACATCTAATTAGTAGGTTTAATATGTGTATAAGTATATTTATTTATTTATTTATTTTTCTATGAAACTACATATACTAAAAAAAATCTATATATAGATTTAAGAATCTAATTTTTTTACACAAACCCTACAAACATTTAAAAATTTCCATTTTCAAAATATTATCTCTATATATATTTACTGTTTTAAATTAAAATATGTATGTGTGTGTGTGTGTTTATATATATATATATATATTAAATTTAAAAACAGAATTATTTTATACCTTACTGTAATTATATATTTTTTCTGTTTTCTATATGTATATCTATAAGTTGAAAAAAATCTACATATATATACCTCACTGTATATTTATATTTTTCTTTCTTCTGTATATATATACACACACATATATATAAATTAAAAAAAATACCTTCACTGCACCCTCCCGATCATCGCCATACCCCAACTCCAAGCGCAACCTCCCTCCTTGTTGTCGCCACCACGACCTTCACCCAAGACAGTCTCCCCTCCTCGCGAAGGCAAAAACATTACCAACCGCCAATCTCGACCTCGAAAGACTCGCGACCTCCTCTACTAGATTGCCGACTACCATCGATGAATGCGTTGCACGCACGAGGGCTTCGACCCAGTCCTAACTGCGACTCGACCTTTTGTCGATTTCAGTACCCCTCACGTCACCCATAACAGCTGCGATTCGATCGCCGTCGCCATTTCTCAAATCAATACGATTTTTTTGTAACGGTCGAATGAAAGGTAGGAGAGTAAGGAAAAGGGCTGGCAATTTCCTTTCTTGGATTTGAACTCTTTCCCTTTTTTCATTACGAGCGAATTGATTTCGCACTGTCACTATTTATTTTTCTTTTTGAAATGTTGAGAGGATTTGAATTCATGAATTACTGAAGATGAAAGGAGGAAATATTTGTTCGCAATTTATACAGCGGCTTTTCTTTTTTTTAAACTGATCTCCATTGAATTGTATTCTGATTGCGTGAAGTATACGAGAAGGCAGATTTGATTTTTGCGTGTTTGAAGATGGCTATAGTAGCCCTGAAATGAAGGGGAAAAGTTTTGATGTGAATTAAAAGGACCAATCAATTATATATATATATATATATGTATGTATATATAGATGTATATATATATAATATCATTTAAATTTAAACATCTCGATTTACACTCTCAAAATTTCGAACCCCTATCGAGGCATGCCGCTAGGCTTTTATAATGTTATACCCCTATTTCGAACACAATGAAAAAGGTTTCGAGTCCTAATTCGATCGTATGGAGAAGGTAGCCTTTTGGACTCAATTATTATATTGAATTTTCGATAGAGATTTCAGGGCGTTTATATTTCGTACGATCAACCGATAACTCCAAAAGCTACAAAATTTGAATCCGATAATAATACCATATTACGGAGCCAATGGAACTGGTTTCGTCGAATTCCAAGACTGTGCCTCCGAAGGCTATTTTTAAAAGTCAATTTAGACGCTATATTTTTAAAACTGAACAAATCACGTTTAAATTCAAATTTAAAACTTTTATTATCTTTATTATTATCAATATAAATTTTATAGGCCCTTAAATTATTTTTATCGAGCTTAAAAATCAAGGTTCAATAATTTAACCAACATTCACTTATTAAATTTCATAATTAAATTATTCAATAACTGTTATATTTAAATCCTGAATCTATTTTACAAATGAATCCCAAGTTTTCCATATTCAAAATCAATTTATAATTCAATTTTAATATTTAAATCCATTCAAATATTCACAATTAACGCTAGAAAAACCCGGGTTGTTACAAAGTGAGTGGACGTCAAGCTATGAGGGGTTGCTTCTATTAGCGCATCTTCACATCTACTCTAGATTAGATTCAGTTGTATGCGCATGGAGATGTGAAATACTCGGATACTCGGTAAGGTTGGCGGGGTCCGGCTTGTACATTTCCAAGAGAGTCACAGAGAAAATAACCCTCTCAAGTATATTGTCTAGAGGTATACTTTCAATAAGGGGGACGCGCCCTCCTAGTCATTGTTGGAAAATTTCCCATTTCTTATTTGATTCAAATCTTTGAATAGTTTCCTTAATTGCATCGAGAAGTGTCTTGTGCCCTTCTCTATATTTAATTATTTTTGTCGATTCTTTAAGTTTGGATTTTGTCTAATTTGTTTCTATTCTTATGGATGTTGTTCTCATGAGGTAAAACCCGTACTGTGTTTAGCAGCATAGTCTCACAGAATTATTATATGTTCACCATATTTCTTCAGTTTTCTCACACTGGTATACCAGACTGATCCAGGTGTTATTTTATTATAATGCTCGAGTTAGACCGAATATTTTTCGAGGTTGTTGTTGGTGGGACCTGGAGCTCATCAAGTAGAGCTGGATGTTCACCTGCTATAGTATTTTTATTTCTGATGTATTATTATATATACACATCAGCAATTGTAAAGTCGGGAAGTTATAACTATCCAAGCTAATGAGGTTTGTTTTTAAGTCCGATATACCGTGTATTTTAGAGTGATAGCTTTTACTATCTTTGTTATATTATATATTGTCATTCGGCTATGAGATTCTGTTTCCCTATTCTTTTTCTTTTTCCTTTTCTTTTTACCCTAAGAATCTGCCTTTCCGGTACTTAGATGTTCGACATTTGAATACCGTGCATGTATTGAGTGTCAAATTTTCAGGGTTGAAAAAGTGGGTCGTTACATTTGGTATCAGAGTTGAAGGTTAAGCGAGAACCTTGGCTTTGGTAGGGTATGGTTCATTAAAGATAGGGTTAGTAAACCCTAGAATGAGTAACTCATTAAGGATAGGGTAAGTGACTTCCGAGAATGAGTTTGAGTGTATTATATACACGACAGCATATTTTTTATTGTGATAAAAACATATTGTGTTAGTTGGTCAGTTAAGTGGTTTATGAATTCTGGTCGAGACGTGGGACGCTACGATGTCAAGAGGGATTTCTAAGTACTCGAACAAGACAAACAGACACGATATTGGATTTTGAAATTTTGGTAAATGAAATATATTACCTATGATTATGTACTGTATATATATAGAAATAATTTTCAAATATATAGTTATTTATGTTGTGTTTACTTATTGAAAATGATAATATTTGATTATTATTGTTATTGTTTGATTTGTCATGCTCAGACGGTTTAGGTGCATCGACTATCGTTTGTTGGTTGTTTATCTATGCTCAACTAGTTTATAAGCATTTATTTTTTTATAATTACGAGTACAGTGAAACGAACCCTTTGTGAATTGAGTTTCATGATTTGCCTATAAGGTGTCCGGAGAAAATGTTAAGTTAAAAATTCATCTTTTAATAAAATTGTTTAGTTAAATTTAAATAGAATGATAAGACATTTGGAGAATAAATATTTGAGAAAATTTTATCATAGTAAAGGAGAATTATTATAATATGAGATGATTTTATACAAAGGCAATTTTATATAAATTTGGTTTATAAAATGTGTTTTAAAAAGAGTTTATTATAATAAAGGGAAGTTATTATAATATTAGATTATTTTAAAGGTACATTTTATATGAGTATGATATATAAAAATGATTTATATGATTTAAGAAAGGTGTTTTATATGTAAAAAGAGTTTTTGAGAACTTAAATCCTAGTATTGCTTAAATTGATTTTAAAAAGATTTTTGAGAAAAGTAATAGTGGTATTACTTGAAAATATTTGTAAGTATACATATTTCAAAGAGAATTTTAAAGAAATACACATTTTCTTTGGATGGTTAGGGAAAACATCTCTATTAGTTTTATGGTAATCAAAATAATCTTCTAAGTGACGATCGAATGTTTGCTTAGGCGAACGTTGTAGTGCACTTAGTAAATTATTATCTTTATCATTATGCGATTGAAATTAATTCGAATCCAAACGAACCCAAAGCAAGTCTTAGTGAATAAATTGTTAAAATTATTTTATATATATAGAAGTATATGTAATATGATTTTCAAAAGAATTTTGAAATAAAAACCGGGTACTTAGCCTTAAGTTTCCTTAAAGGAAATTGATTTAAAATAAAAATTATTTTAGATAATAATTTGATAAATGAAAATTTTAAACTCTTGGATAGAAAGAGATGATTTAACTCAAGTTTTAAATTGGTTAAATTGGATAGGGAAGTTTTAATAAGTATTGTTTTATTAAAACAATAGTTTTTATTTAATCATCTAAGTCTCAAAACTATTAGATGTTATTGGATCGACTAAATAAACATCTTTACTTTAGGAATGTCTAAGGAAAGTAGACTCTGAGACAGAGTTGGATACCAGCATTCTACTCTTCTTAGCTAATTACCTGACCGGATATGTAAAGTGGTCGAAGTAGTCGACTCGGTTTTAAAACCTATATTTTATTTGGGCCTCCATTTGGATTTTGAAAAAAATACAAATAAATACAAATAAATAAAATAAAATCGATATTTTGTATATACCCTTAGGATATAGAAGAGTATTATACAAGTAAGTAAAAGTGGAGTAAGTTCTTAATTTAATACTCTATAAAGACGTGTCTTTATAAAATGTTTATAAACTTAAGTGAAATTTTTTGAAGTAATTCATAAAAAAATTAGTATTGAATTAAATTACTATAAATGAAAATGGAAGTTATTTAGAAAAAGATTGGTGTAGTTAAGAAACCAATTGGGTTAAGTATGTAAGTTATAAGTAGACCATTTTATTCGCATGGATTTTGATCTAGGATTCGAGTACATAACTTCGAGGTGATTCACACTAGTCCAAAAAGGGACTTCTTACTTGATTCTTGTCAGGGAACACTTGATTCGAATCCTTGATATGATACTGAAGTTTTCTATTATAGTATATGACTATATAAGAAGAACAAGGTTTCTATTCAAGGAACCTGATCAGAGTCCGCACTAGGGAGATCGAGTGAGCGCTACAAGTTCGGAAGTGAAATTTATATATCCGAGCAACGGGCCAGATCGGATATTGCATACGGATGATTTATGTAAATCATACAGGCTTAAGTATATTTGTATGCTTTGTTTTGTGGCTTAGGGAAGTTTAGAGATGACTTTCAATATTGTTTTAAGGTAGCTTTGATAATTTTCTAAGAAATAACCAAAGGTTGATGAGCGTAATGGTACGCTTCGGAAATTATCAATATCCTTGAATGATCAAGAAAGTTGTGAACCTAACCAAAATTCTAAATCCTGTTTGTTAGTCATTTAACATTTTAATTAATGTTAAGTGTCAATTTATTCCTTTATTGAATTTGATTTAATTGATAGTGTGACTACGAATTATAAAGTTGTTGTTTGTTAGGACTTAAATCCTGGTGCTTTTGAAAAAAAAGTGATTTCGAAAGAACTTATGAAATAATAATAATATTATTATTTTGAAACTTTAGTGAATTATTATTATTTCAGGATATTTGAAAAGAGTTTTTGTGAAGTGATATTTCAAATATTTTTGGTTTTGACTAAAGTTGGGCGATTGGGAGTTTTCCGATTTGGAAGACTAGCTAGGTATATTTGCTTACTCTAGTTATTGTTTTAGGAGGAACTGGAATACCATTGGATGCTTCATATTGTTTTAATTCTAGAATTATACCATGCTTCGATAGGAGGAGTCCCCTCCTGGTCATTATTGATTTCGGTTTTGATATATTCCCTTTTGAGGAATTTGAAAATATATTTTCAATAAAAAAACTCAGGCATTTAATTCTGAATTTATCTTTTGAAAAGATTAGATGCATAGTATTTTATAACAGAACATTCTCTGTACTTTTATCGTAGCTTTTAATATGAATTTTCTATAAGGAAGAATATAACCAATCAGATTACTGAAAACAAAGTAAGTAATTTGATTTTAAGTAGGGACATTACATTTTTCGCTCCGTGAAAATTTCGGGGATGAAATTCTTTTAACGGGGAGAATGTAACATTCCAGAAATACAAAAACTTTATATTCAAATATATGGATTATTTAATTATTTAGATTATGAATTTAATATTAATTAAATGGATTTAATAGCATTATTAAACTCCTTTTAATTAATAAATAAGGATGGTAATTTCATTTTGAATTTGATTTACAAAAATAAGTAGTACGGAGAAAAATCGAAAATTTGATCAAAAATCATTTTTCGGATTTTCGACTTTTCATTGACCAAAAGTTGGTGGAATGTGTTGTGCACACTAGAGTATATGTGTACATATTTATATAAATAACAAGTATTTTGTTAACAATATGATTTGATTTTAACTTGGTTTAAAAATACACTTAAGATAATAAAGCAAGTTTTGACTTTTCATTTGAAATTTAAAATTAATAAAATTTTGAAAACCAAGGCAAAGTAGTGACGTTGGAATGGGAATATGGACTTGCGTGTGGAATGGGGTAGGGGAGGTGATGATGTGGCAAGTTTTGAATGGAGGGCAGTTGATCTTTTGATTGAAAGTCCTTTTGATAATTTAGCCTTTTCCATTTTCTATAAAAGAGGCTCCATTTCCTTGCTACCTTCTTTGCTCCATTTATTTTCACTTTCATTTTCTTATCTCCTTCCTTACAAGCTTCTTCTTTCACCTTCCATGGCTTCTCAAATTAAAAATTCATTCTTTTTCCCTTTAAAACACTTAAACTAGCTCTTAAACCATTTCTACTCGTCTCTATCATTACTTACCTTCAAAACAAGACTCAAAGATCCCATCTTTAGTCTTGGTCGAGCCCTTTAGTAGTCATGGCTAAATGGAATTGACCTCCCTAGGTCAAAAAGTTAAGTTTTGGTAAAAGGAAGCTAGGTCGGTTGGCCGATTAAAGGGTTGTGGTAGCTTAGGTTTAGTTTAAGCTTGTTTCGGTGAGTAAAACTCACTTTGAAAAAATCAAGTTTTAAACTTTATAATTTGTTGTTATAATCATAGTTAATTACTTGTGTTGTTAAGTATTTGAAATTATTACTGTTTGTTTTGATTCTCGCTTGGAAGCGGATGATACATAGGTTGTTTGCAGGGGACTTAAATTTAAGTCGAAGTGTTCGTAGCGAAAAGGTTGCTACGACACACTTTGAAGCGCATAATAAGGAATTTACACGAAATTATTGTAGAGAGACCCTAAAGGGTTTGTCGCCTATAATGATTCACTTTCATGTTATGTTGTTTATAAACATAAATGTATATGACTTGTAGCTTGTTTCCATGAAAGTGTCGTTATAGCGACTACCGCTATACCGACACTTTGAAATATCATTTCTTTGAAATCTTTTGTGTGTGATTTCATGCTTGGGTTTTACAAAAAAAATATTTTGTTGTGTTTTGGAACTTTTAAAAACGTTGTTTGAAACAGGGTTTGAAGCAATTTTGATTTACAAAACAAGTTTGGAAGTTATGGTACATATAGCGATAGTCGCTATGGATGTAGTTCGGAGATATTTGGTTTACGTAAAGTATAACGGGTTATTTACTTTAAATATATTTTAAATTCTTTTCAAATGGGTTCATAAAGATGTAAAAGTATTTGGAAGGAATTTGAGGTTTTAAATGTATTTTTAAATTATTATTTTATCTTGAAATAAAATGTTCATTTCAAGATATTAATAATAAACTGTTTTAATCAACCATTTTAATAATGATGTTTGAAGTTAATTAATCATTTTAATAATGATGTTTGAAGTTAATTAATCATGATTTTTAAAGTTAATTAATCATTTTAATAATGATGTTTGAAGTTAATTAATCATGATGTCTAAAGTTAATTAATCATTTTAATAATAATTTTTAAATTTAAATCATTTTAATAATAATGTTTGAAGTTAATTAATCATTTTAATAGTGATGTTTAAAGTTAATTAATTATTTTAATAATGATGTTTCAAGTTAAGTAACCATTTTAATAATGATGATTGAAGTTAATTAATCATTTTAATAAGGATGTTTAAGTTAATGTTGTTTTAAATTTATAAAATGATTACAAATTCGATTTATTATCTTCCGGGATAATAAATGTTGGTTTAAATTTATAAATGATAGTTTATAAATGAGAAAATCTTTAAAAACAAATGTTTAAAAATTAAGCTCAATGCAAATTGTTTTGGATTTATAGTAAACAATGTTTTAATTAACATCTGTTTTTGACCCTTTTTTTTAAATACACTTAAAAATAAAATAGATTTTTAAAAGAACATTTTAAAGAGTGTTTTGTAAGCTGTTTAAAGTTAATATTTGTGATGGGGAAACCAAGCACAAGTTCGATTTTTAAAGTTGAAAAGTTTTGATTCAGTTGTGGAAAGTATAAGAAATTAAATTTCCGTAAACGATATCACTTATAAGGAAAGGATTTATCATATTCTTAGCATTAAACATCTATGGAAACTCGTTTCCATCTCGAAGGTTAAAAATATCATCAAGGCAAGGCAAAGAGGTAACACTACCTTAACTTGCCAAGCTTCATTTTCAACCGAGGGATAGCACCTGCTTGAAATTGACGAGTAGTGGTGAGGGCATGAGATTTTATTTCCATATACGATCATTTTGCTTTTTCATGATAGTTGATTATTGAATATCGGTTTAGCTATATTCATTGTGTATCGTCAATCTAAGACGATTTGTTGCTCATTTGAGCGTTGATATCCTTTGTCAAAAATGACAAACCAGAAAACCAGTAGACGTTAAGGTATGTAAGGTTGCTCCCATTAGGGTATCTTCAAACCTACTCTAGATTGGATTCAGTTGTATGCGCATGAAGATGTGAAATACTTAGATAATCAGTACGGTTGGCAGTGTTTGGCTTGTACATTTTTGAGAGAGCCACCGAGAAAATGACCATATCAAGTTTATTGTCTAAAAGTATACTTTCGATAAGGGGGCGCATTCTACTAGTCATTGTTGGAAAATTTCCCTTTCATTATTCGATTCAAAATTTTGAATTATTTCTTCAATTGCATCGAGAAGTGCCTTGTGCCCTTCTCTGTATTTAATTATTTGTGTCTATTCTTTAGGTTTGGATTTTTTTCTGATTTGTTTCCATTCTTTCATGTATGGATGTTGTTCTCGTGAGGTAAAACCTATTATGTTCAGTGGTGTGGTTTCACAGAATTATATATATTCACCATATTTCTTTAATTTTCTCACGCTGGTTTATTAGACTGATCCGGGTATTATTTTATTATAATGCTTGGGTCATACCGAGTATTTTTCCGGGTTGTCGTTGGTGGGACTTGGAGCTCATGGAGTAGGGCTGGATGTTCACCTACCATAGTATTTTTGTTTCCACGGTATTATTATATATACCCATCAGCAATTGTAAGATCAGCAAGTTATAACTGTCTAGATTAATGAGGTTTGTTTTTAACTCTGATATACCATGTATTTTAGAGTGACAACTTTTACTTTCTTTGTTATATTATATGTTGTCATTCCGCTGTGAGATTCTGTTGCCCTATTCTTTTTCTTTTTTTCTTTTTGTTTTTACCCTAACAATCTGTCTTTCCAGCACTTGGATGCTCTGCATTTGAATACCGTGCATGTATTGAGTGCTGACTTTCAAGGGTCGAAAAGGCGGGTCATTACAAATATCTGGGGTAAGGTACCAAATAAGGATTTGGGTATAGTGGTGTTCGGTCCGATGGACCTCTAGCTTCGGCCTGAATGCAAAAAGCACCAAACAAGGAGTGGGGTAGTGGAGCTTTGAGATGACTTTGAGCAAGCTCAAGGAAACTTCAAGTTTGTCATGTATGTGCTTTGGGATAGCCTAGGGGTCACTTTAGGGTTTTTGAACAATGGCTTGGAGCAAAGGTTTTTGACTCCAGGACAACTTAAAGTGACTTTGGGGTTGTGTAGCAGCAAATGAAGCGACGACGTATGGCTTCGACTTGGCGATTGTAGAACTTTAGTATGGTAACTCTACGAATTACTAGGGTGTCTATAGGTGTTTCGATAATGACTACTCAATGATGGGAGCTGTGTTGGTGATCCATAAGGGCAATTTCAACAATGGGAACCTATGAGTAGAAAGGCAATTGTGTTCAACTATGGAGATAAATGATATGAAATAACGACTGAGTTCCATTATGGAGACGATCGTTGATGACTCGAAGGTTTCTAGATTTCTCGTACAAAGGGGTTAAGTAGGGATGCCTACTTGGATTATGACTGCATCTAGATCTTATGACTATGGATTACCATAGACTTTATGATTATGAGTCTAGTTCCTACCCTAATTAAGTGGCATGAATTCAAGCATCAAGAAACCGAGACTTGATTGGATCTCTTGCTAATGATTGGGCTATACGAGTTATCATATATCCAACACACCAGAGTGATGTAAGGATTGTTTGATGGATGTGATGTTTTGCTGTGATTGTTTTCACTCTAGGGTGTCACACAACGTAGATATTATTGACATACATACCTAGACACCAAACACTGTACATTGATTGTAGTACACTCACAAGATTGTTATGTGCTAACTCTTTATATGCAGGGACAAGTCAGGTATGATTCTATATACCCTATGTCCCTATTTTTATATTTGGTTTCTATAGTATTTTGAGATAATGTATCACTCACGCTGGACTATTGTCTGATATGAGGTTTTATGTTTTGCTTCTTATTATCTTGGATACTCTTAAATGATGGTATGAATAACAAGTTTGGACAGCACATGAAGTTGTACGGAGTATGAGCAGGGGGCTGCACCTTCACATGTTTATACTTTGAAGCTTATCATTGCTTTTATTCCGCTATGCAGTCTTATGGAGCTATGTGAGTACTTGTACTTTTGAGAGACAGATATTAGAGTTTGTTGGATATTTTGGATGTACAATCTCTATTATTTCTCTTTTTTATGATCCGTGAACTTGTTGCACTCTAATGTTCTTATTTATGATTCATTTGAATATATTACTATCTCGCCTGTTTTATATCTACGATTGATTATTATATTTTATCCTTGCATTGTGAGATATATGATAGATTCTATGATTGGACTTTTATTACTTTACCCTTTGACCACCATCTCATATCAATTGAACAATGCCGCAACACACTATATAGGTATATGAGGTGCTAAAGGTGTAGGGTGGTCGTTCCATTTGGTATTACAGCTTAGGTTTTGTAGTTGGCCCAAATTTATACTTGGATCCATTAAATATAAGGTAGGGGCTATCTCCTTACAATGGATCAAGCGATGTATGAGAGACCATACTTTTTATATTTTGGTTTTCCAAACTATAGAGTAGTAGATATAGTATATAAGTCGCATTGCATTCATAGGCACCACCAATTTAATTTTGAGAGATTGATCATTCTTATTACAGCTTATAAGTCTGAGCTGGCAAACAAAGAATGGACCAGGACTCATATTTCTAGCATAAAACAGGAAGCGGGCAACGGGGTAGCCGTAAACCCCGATATACAGGCTATGTTCAATAATATGAGTCGGAATATGCTTAGAATGCCCAAGGAATTTCTCCTATTATGGATGTTGGTGGTGGTGCTCTGGTGCAAGCACTGAGGGTTAAATTTGCCAAATTGAACAAGGATTACTCCGGTTTGAAAAGCAAACTATTTCCTAGAATGGAGTCAGCCGCCGAAGTGCAGGATTAGTTGGGCACATATGAATGCATCTTTGAGGATATGGAGATAGATGATGCTATGAAAAGGAAGCTGGAATCTAGATAGCTTCATAAGTGAGCAATATGGTGGTGGAATGGCATTAAGATTACCACTTCCGAGGATCAAATTACCTAAGAGCGGTTTTACGAGGAGAAGTATATGTGACTGCCAAAAAGTCAGTGCTATCAGTAAATTTGCAGATTTGAAGCAAAGAGATATGACCGTCTCAAAGTATGTGGCCGAGTTTGATATGTTGTCGAATGATCTTTCTTTTATTGACACTATGCTGAAAAAGAATGTGAAATTTATTATGGGTTGGATGATTATCTCATTGAAAAGCTAGTGGGATATATTGATGAGTCCTTTAAGAAGCTGGTAGAGAAGGCTCTTCAACACGAGAGTCTATATCCAAAGTAAGGTTGGTTTTTGATTCCAAGGACGAGCCAAAGCCATAAGCGGGTGGGGGAGATAAGAAGAAGTGGAATAACAACAAGAGGAAGCAATTTCAGAACAAGGGTAGCCAAAAAGGGACAATTGGGAGCCTACTTGCTATAATTGTAGGGAGAAGGGTCATCTTATCAAGGACTGTAAAGCTGAAAGCAAGATGTGCTACATCAGTAACAAGTATGCACATATTAAGAAGGATTGTCTAGAATTATTGAGGCAGAAGCAAGCAGTAAATGCATATGTTATTAACGTTGTTTCGGCTTCATCGAGAGCTCCCTCGGCGAAGGAGAAGGGGAAGGGTGTCATTATATAAGGTATGCTTTCTATTTTTGATATACTTATACATGTTTTATTTGATACTGAGGCTTCACATTCTTTTATATCCAGTGATTTGGTAGATAGATTGGGATTGAAAACCTGAGATAGTTAACCGACCTTTAATTATTACAAACCCTATTGGATGATCGACCAGCCTTTACATGGTTTGTCGAGACCTAGCCTTATCAAGTCATGGATGTTTTTTTTTTGTGATTTCTTTGTATTCGTTTTTACGGGGTTCGATATTATCATGGGGATGGACTGGCTATAAAGATATGAAGTAATGGTGGATGTGAGAGGCTGTTAGTGATAATAGGAACGGACGATGGGCAGAGATTTGAGTTACGCTGCCTACCTGATGACAAGTGATGGTTAACTTTTTATATTCGCTCGAGATCCTGCATGATGAGTTGTCATCTGTTCCTGTAGCGAAGGAGTATCCAGATATATTTGAGGAGGTGACCAGATTACCACCACATAGGGAGATTGAATTTCGTATAGATTTGATAAAGTATGCCAAATCGATCATTATGTCATTGAGGCGTATGGCGCTCAAAGAGCATAGGGAACTAGAGGTGCGATAAGGGTTCATTCGATGGAGTATATTTGAGTGAGGGGTACCTGTAGTATTCTCCACTGAGGCAGGCAACTCTTTGCGATTATGCGTTGATTACCGTGAGCTGAACAAGGTTATGAAGAATAATAAGTATCCACACTCTAGCATATTGTTGACTTGTTTGATCAGCTCTACTGTACTAGCATGTTCTCTCAATTGAACCTTGCAACGAGGTTTCACCAACTAAGGATGGTGAAGGAGAGTGTGTCGATTATGGTGTTTCATATGCCATATGGATTCTATGAATGGTTGGTTGTGCCGTTTGGGCTACCAATGCACTTACATTCTTTGTTGATTTTATGAACTGTGTCTTCAAGGGGATCAAGTAAATAAATTTATGCTTGTGTTCACAGATGATATCTTTGTTTATTCAAGGATGGAGGAAGAACACAAGGAGCACTCAAGGGTTATGCTCGAGGTGTTGAGAAAGCACCGATTGAAGGCGAAGTTTTCTAAATGTCACTTTTAGATGAGTGAAGTGTGATTCTTGGGTCATCTTGTTTCTGAGCATGAGATTATTGTAAATGTTGCGAAAGTTGCAGCGGTTCAGGATTGGAACCAACCAAGAATGCTATGGACGTGAGAAGTTTCTTTAAACTGGAGGGATACTATAGACATTTTATCAAGGACTTCTCTAAGGTAGCAGCACTGTTAACCTATTTGACAAAAAACTAGACTTTTGTTTGGGATGCGAGATACAAAATCACGTTCGTGAGTTTGAAGGAGAGGTTAACGAGTGCACACGTTAACTGGGCCAGCACGCAATAGGGTAAATGGATAAATTTCAAAAAAAATTATTTCATTTGGATCTTTGTTGGGCTTATGAAGTCTAAATTGATTTAGAAATTTTCTTTTTAAATAAAACAATATTTTATTTAATTCATAAATATAGTTATATTAATATAGTTTGCATTATATTATACGAGTACATATGCATGCCCAGGTGGGCCTGCATTTAACCACAACGTGCATGCATTTTTATTTGTACCTGTGGAAGTAGATTTGATAGTAGCATCCCTACATTTAAACGCTGCCTAGGCAGAAACCGCTATTTTTTTTTCTGACTGCAATAACTTCTTCATACTAACTCGGAATCAGGCAAAACTTTGACCGATGAATTCCTACCTAAATTACAGACAATATGGTACACTCTGATACTTCATCTTGTGAATGCACAGTGTAGTTCTCCAAGGGGACTGACAGTTTACTTAGAAAATAACATGGCACAACATCCTCATATTTGAACTCCGTCTAATGCAGAATCCGTTATTATTTTATTCAGACTGCTATATTTTCTTCATACTAACTTGGAATCCGGCGAGACTTCGACAGATTAACTCCCACCTAAATTACGGACAATATGGAACACTCGAATACTTCATCTTATGAACGCACACTGTAGTTCTCCATGGGGACTGACAGTTGTACTTAGAAAATAACAGGCTAACACATCCCCATATTTCAACTCCGCCTAGTGCAGAAGCCGCTATTTTTTTTGTTCAGACTACAATAACTTCTTCATACTAACTCGGAATTAGGCGATACTTCGACCGATGAACTCCCACCAAAATTACGGACAATACGGTGTTGTAGGATACTTCATCTTGTGAACGCACACTGTAGTACTCCATGGTGACTGACAATTGTACTTAGAAAATAACATGCTATATCCCCACTTCAACGCTCACTGTAGCTCTCCATGGTGACTAATAGTTGTACTTAGAAAAAAACAGACTACATCCTCTTATTTGAACTTTGCCTAGGAAAAAGCCGCTATTTTTTTGTTCAGACTGCAATAACTTCTTCATACTAACTCGGAATCAGACAAAACTTCGACCGATGAACTCCCACCTAAATTACGAACAATATAGTACACTCGGATACTTCATCTTGTGAACGAACACTATAGATCTTCATGGGGTCTGATAGTTTACATAGAAAATAACATGCTACTACATCCCCATATTTGAACTCCGCCTAGTGCAGAAGCCGCTATTTATTTTGTTCAGTCTGCAATAACTTCTTCATACTAATTCGAAACCCGGCGAGACTTCGACCGATTAACTCCCACCTAAATTACGGACAATATGGAACACTCGTATACTTCATCTTATGAACGCACATTGTAGTTCTCCATGAGGACTGACAGTTGTACATAGAAAATAAGAGGCTACCACATTTCCATATTTTGAACTCTGCCTAGTGCAGAAGCCGCTATTTTTTTTGTTCAGACTGCAATAACTTCTTCTTACTAATTTAGAATCCGATGAGACTTCGACTGATTAACTCCCACCTAAATTATGGACAATATGTAACACTCGGATACTTCATCCAGTGAACGCACATTGTAGTTCTCCATGGGGACTGACAGTTGTACTTAGAAAATAACAGGCTACCACATCCCCGTATTTGAACTCCGCCTAGTGCAGAAGCCGCTATTTTTTTATTCAGACTGCTATATTTTCTTCATACTAACTCGAAATCTGGTGAGACTTCGACCAATTAACTCCCACCTAAATTACAGACAATATGGAACACTCGGATACTTCATCTTCTAAACGCACACTGTAGTTCTCCATGGGAACTGACAGTTGTACTTAGAAAATAAGAGGCTACCACATCCCCAGATTTGAACTCCGCCTAGTGCAGAAGCCGCTATTTTTTTGTTCAAACTGCAATAACTTCTTCATACTAATTCAGAATCCGGTGAGACTTCGACCAATTAACTCCCACCCAAATTACGGACAATATGGAACACTCGGATACTTCATCTTGTGAACGTACACTGTAGCTCTCCATGGGGACTGACAGTTGTACTTAGAAAATAAGAGGCTACCACATCCCCAGATTTGAACTCCACCTAGTGCAGAAGCCGCTATTTTTTTTATTCAGACTGCAATATTTTCTTCATACTAACTCCGAATCCGGCGAGACTTCGACCGATTAACTCCTACGTAAATTACGGACAATATGAAACACTCGGATACTTCATCTTGTGAACGTACACTGTAGCTCTCCATGGGGACTGACAGTTGTACTTAGAAAATAACAGGATACCACATCCCCATATTTGAACTCCGCCTAGTGCAGAAGCCGCTATTTTTTTTGTTCAGACCGCAATATTTTCTTCATACTAACTCCGAATCCGGCGAGACTTCGACCGATTAACTCCCACGTAAATTACGGACAATATGAAACACTCGGATACTTCATCTTGTGAACGTACACTGTAGCTCTCCATGGGGACTGACAGTTGTACTTAGAAAATAACAGGATACCACATCCCCATATTTGAACTCCGCCTAGTGCAGAAGCCGCTATTTTTTTGTTCAGACTGCAATATTTTCTTCATACTAACTCGGAATCCGGCGAGACTTCGACCGATTACCTCCCACCTAAATTACGGACAATATGAAACACACGAATACTTCATCTTGTGAACATACACTATAGTTCTCCATGGGGACTGACAGTTGTACTTAGAAAATAACAGGATATGTTCCTATATTTGAATACTATTTCTCTATAAGATGTAAAAGGGTATATTTGGAATTTCAAAAAGACACTGAGTAAATCTATTCAATGAATTCTCTTTATTAGTAATAAAGATAAAGATAAAGATAGAGTGAACGATTTTCATTATTATAATGAGGGGTATTTCTGGTATTTCAAAAAGACACGGTTGAATTCCTATTCAAGGAATTCTCATTATTAGTAGTAAAGATATGTGTGTGTATCATATACACATATATGTGTATGTGCTTGTGCAACATAATAAGGTGTAAATGGTTTAACATGCCCATATATAGATGTTGAAATTTACACCGCAACGGACATGATAGTCCCTCTATATACAAATGTATTGTCTAAATATAAATATGTGTGCATCAAAATAATATAAATATATACATGTGTATAAATATAGTTATATATATGCACATATATTCTAAAATACTAATTATATATAAACTTATATAAAATACTTATAATATACACATACATACGGATATTATATATATATATATTAAATTATAATATTATTTTAACTAACATCTTATAAAATATTTTAATAAATACTTAAAATATTATATGTAATCCATGAGAAATTTTTTTTAATTAAAAATAATTTATATATGATACACACTGATATATATATATATATAATTACTTATAAATATATATACGTATATATATATATTTATATGTATACCTAGTCTAGATTTTTTTTCGGTTTTATATATATTTTTAATAATAAATTTTTTTAGTTAATTTAAAAATCGTACAGAAATGTTTAAATAAATAACAAAATTGCCGTTTTTGAAAAACAAAATGAGCAATATTTTGTACTAAATTTTGTACTGAAATTCTATATTATTTATAAACATATGTATAAGCATTTTATTGGTATAATCAACTTTAAATTAAATAAATAATTACTATTATAAATATAATATATATATATATGTACAAAATTAAATTTTTTTATCTGTCGAAAGCATTGTGCATAAAAATGAACATATATAAAATTTAAAATATATATTATATTATGTTATTCATTTAATTTTGATTTTAATTAAAATAAAATCATTTATAATGTTATTTAATTTTCCAAAAATTAATTTTTTTTTGTTTTTCTAAGTTTGGCAGTGAGCACTTGCAAACAAACATACACCAAAAAAATTATTATACATATGCACCACATATATACAACCATCAATGTGTAACAATAGATCGATATACTAATTCATTATAATTTCTAGCTAATTGGCATGTTAAGTAACAAATAAATAAGCATTTATATATGTTAATAAATAAGAAATGTACCTTTCACCAAAGCCTAAAATTCGCACCTTTGAACGATGAATTAAACTCCTTGAATCAAATTCCAAGTCTAGAAGTTGCTAGCTCCCGAACAAATATACCACCAACGATTATATTTTATTTGATTTGATTTGTAAGATCTTGAAAATTTGAGGAGAGGGTGAGGTTGATTTCGGCCAACAAAGGGAAGGTACGGAGGCTCTTAAAAATCCATGGATTTTCTATTTATGGATTTATGACCATTTATGGATTTTATATTAATATACTTTTAATTAAATTAATGACATATTATATCATGTATATAATAGAAAGAATACATCTTTTATTTCGAAAAAAATTGGTTATCAAGTTAGATATATGTGACAATTACATAATTTCCACTAGGGCATACCCCTAGCTCTATCAATCTCCCACTTGTACTTCGAGCCAATTATGGAATCTCAACTCCATCCCTTCGATCAGTTTGATAAGAACTGGTCAAGTTAGACCCTTCGTTAATGGATCTGATATACTGTTTTATTATCTACTCTGTCAACCAACTCTCTCTCATGCAGATAAACTACTTTTATCATATGGAACTATTCGGAGTATGTTTCTTGACTTCTTGTGGGCTCTTATCATTACATTGTTATCATATAACAATAATGTAGTATTCTTAATAATTCAAATCACCCCTAGCTCAGTTTTAAGTTTATGCATTTATATTTATACATTGCTTTTATCGTGATGCTATACAAGATGATTTACTTAGCCTTTTCATGGATATTCATAAACACTTTATGAATTGCCTTATATATAAATCTGATTTGGTTATAGTTTGCAATACTTATGTTCAAAACACCAGTCATCTGCTGACATTCATTCCCAAACTCCTTTTGGGGCGACTCATACAAGATCACTCACGAACAATTATTACATGTCGTCTTTGGACTCGCACAACCTGCCAATTCCTTAGCCTAGAATATGTTGGGGTTTCTTTTAAACCCTTTTCTTATATGATTTTGTAAACCATTCTTTAGATGAAATTAATTTAACCGTGTGTACCAAAATTAAGTACACGACCTTATAGAAAGAAGTTAACTCAACTTCACTAATAATTAATCTTACTTCGTTCAACAAACTTCAATTGCTCCTTATCGATAGTTCATTATGTATCATAAGAAGGGGTAACTTTTGAGATTGAATCTTTATTCATTTTTAGGTACGTTTGTAACTCTTTTCAATATACTCACATATTTGATCGAATTAAGTCATTTTAATTTTCTATTGCATATTATTTTATTTATTTATGTTTTATGCTCTATGAGTTTATCATAGACATACTATATGTGTATCAAATACACATGTCCAAGTTGGTGATAACTTATCTACGAATATAACAAAGTATGTGGAACCATTTGGTACTAATAGACTTGCGATTGCATACATCTATATGATCAAACAAAGATTTCATCAACTTTTATGTCATTCCCACTGAGTAGGTGCTTTGCCCTTTATTGTTTGAGATATAATTCACTAGTACATATGATTCAATCATATACTCGGAGAATTATTTCTCCAAAGTGTAGCACGCTTCATAATTCCAAAATAATTGTAAATCAATTTAGTAACTTTTTTATATTTAAATGCATCACAAATACCACTATCATAGTTTTATTTTATAAGAATATTCATAATATTCATATTGAAATAAAACTATTTCTATTTTTCAATCAACACTGACATACAGTTATTATTTCAAAAATAATGTTTGGTATATTTTACAAAAACAATTTTCGTAACTTGATGTGACCAATAAATGTTATATGGTATTCTCCCACTGTTTCTGTCATTACTATAATAACATATGAAATATGAAACTCCATTCAACTACTTAATATGGGATATTTATTTCATTTATGGTAACTGATTTACAGCCGAGAATTTTCAGATCAAGTATTTTAAATTCAAAAAAATAAAACTCATAGAAAAAAATATTCTATTTTAATATAGATTTTGAAATATAAATCATTCCAATGCTAAGTTTCAACTATTATTTTACAGTTCTCATTTTCGATATTTCCTTTTGAAGTAGAAGTGGTCATTCACTCTCTTCATCACAATTGTGTCTTAGGTTACATCGACTGTTATACATTCAATTTTATTTCTAAACGATCGAACCATTGAAAGGAAATCCTTACTACAACATCATAATGAACTCTTTACAAAAGTTCATTTGGTCATCCTTAACTTTTAAGGACAACAAATATATTGCACTTTATGTAAACTGATCAAATAGACATTTTAGTGATCAAAATCTATCTTGTAGCTTTGGTCCTGTCTTACATTCAATGCAAAATGATCATTTTGTAATCAAGCATATTAGTACATGATCTCACACTACAATCTACTTGCATATTTCGATGAAGTAATCTCATCAAGGTTTCAAACGTTACAAGTTACGAACATATTTAGTGGTTATATAATTAGGTGCTTTCATGGGTCAACATGCAAAAATTTATTGGTAAGTATATTTTATATTTCTATTTTTCAGTATTAATTTAGTTTATTTGTATATTTTAATTGATAATTTTTTTATCAATTATATTAATTGCACAAATTTATCAATGTATATGATTTTAACTATACATAGCAGATGTTCTTATAATATTAGAAAGGTTAAATGTTACCATTTCATCTTTCTAATAAGGCTCTCGCTAGTGTTTTATGTTTCTCCAAACCTTAAGACAAGACATAGAAGTCTTCCGACTTCACTAGTGGGTGTTAGGACTAGTATACCTTGGGATTCTATTCTTGAGGAAAGATCAACAAATTAAACTCCCATATACGTTGGATAACTCCATATCGGTTATATCATATACAACTCCTAACTCGTGATTCCTTATCCTAATCTCATTTTTACCTTGAGGAAAGCTCAACAAGTAAAAAGATTATTCACCCATACCCACCATTTAGCAACGATCTATTACTACCTTACCTTGAGGAAAGCACAACAGATATATATATATGTATCTTACCTTGTCTAGTCTACACATTAATAATACTACATATAACATCTCTAGGTTAAAGAAAGTTCAACAACTAGAAAGTATACAAGTAATTTATTACTTAATAAATGGTAGAGGACAACTTTTTATTAAAGATTCATAATCTTTAATATATTATATCAAATGATATCGACTTATAGAAAATGTATTTCTTATGAAATGCCCTCGTGATTCAAGTGTTGGATACATAAGAAATCATGGTATACTTACTTTTATGTATGTATTTATTCCATAATCTATTTTTGGCTTCTTTAATGTTGCATCTTTAATTTAAACATTTATATTATGTAAGTTTTATCATTATATAGCCTTTATACTTAATTAACTGATATAATATTTTATGTATAACATTATATTAATTAAATCTTATCTAATAATTTAATTAATTAAAATTTTAATTAATTATTATATTATTCAATTATAACATATTATATTGAATATATATACTATAACCTTTATATTAATACCCAAATATCTTATATTATATTGAATATATTTGTACGTATATATATATATGCATTTTAATTTATTAATTAACTTTTAATTAATTTATTTAATTAACCAATTTAAATTAAATTTTATTAATTTTGAAAATACTTTTATACACCCATGTATGCTTATATTGTCTTAAACAATTCAAGACAACATAACATATATCATTATATATATTATTATACATGTGTATATATACGTAATTAGTTAATGTATTTAATTAATTCATTTATTTTATTAATTTTATCAATAAATAATATTCTCAAAACTAATTTTATAACATTTCCAAATATTTTGAAAAATTATATTATAACCTTTTTTAACATGGTTCATTAATGCCAACAAGTGTAGATTTCAAGGATCGAACTCGTAACGTTTAATCTCGTAGTCTAAACTACCAACCAATTAAGCCAACCATGTTGGCATTATATTATAACCTTTATAATATGTGTTTTATTTTAAATTTAACACTTCTATTTTAATTTTCAAAACAATTTGAAAAATTATATTATAACATTTATAATATTATAATTATTTTAAATTTAACTTTTAAATTTAGAACTTTTATTCCAATTTCAAAACAATTTTGAAATTAACCCAAGGCTCAAGTCAATTTGGGCCTTTATATTGGGAATAACCTTTGGGCTTACCACATCATTTTGGGCTAGGCTAATAGCAAGGTAAGGCAGAGTGCTTGATCACCCAAACCCAACCTTAGACACTACTTTTCCAAGACATCCTACTATGTGGTAGGCTTTAATAAGTTAATCCTAATACCGCTACTTTAGACCATATAGGCTATTTGGCTCTGATATCATTTGTTATTACCAATAGTGATATCGAAAGTGAAGTATACGATAAGGGATATTGAACATATGGCAAGCCTAAAATGATATCGAGCAACACTGGAATGGGGGGTATCGAATGCCTAGTAAAGGGAGGATATCGAGTCTCAAGGGATATCGGATTTATATAACTTAGAAGATATCGAATTCTTATATTGTAGAGGAAGAATGCAGAACCGCTTAAGAATGTCGAATTCTATCAAAATAAGGAAGGATACTGTGAGCCTCCTGGGATTGATGATGTCGAAAGCCATCAATGCGGCAAGGATGCCGAAGATCGTCAATGAACATAAATAATATCTTATATCCCCCATACAGCAATGATGTCGTACGTCACCAAGACAAGGGCAGATTTAATATATTATCAATAGGAAAGGATGTTGTGTATTAATGGCATACTGGAGGTTGCTGAATATCAACAGTCAACAAGGGACAGCCATTTATTACCGCTTTGATAAACGATGCTAGAGATCCACAATGAATATGGGGATACCGTATGTCATCAGTACATAGGATGGCGTCGAAAGACAAGGATGCCAAAGGCCACGAGATAGCCATGCCACCTACTTCTAACTATATAAATACAGACCTAAGAGAAACTTGGAAGGGGCAGATTCTTCTCTCCACTTTTCTTACATTTTTAAAATTATAACCCTAAATCAATTTAGGGATTTCATTAGCATATTGAGAACTTGTAACATTTTGCATATTGGACTCTTGACTATAAAATCTTGTACAATATATTATCGAATAAAGACTTCTGAATTACAACATGCCTTATGTCTAACATATGATCTTTACACTTTGGACATGTACTCTATAACTAAAACCATGGACATGCATACTTCTTGCATACTTAACGCAAGCTAACTTTAGGTTATCCAAGCATATTTCAAGCAATGACCAATTTTCCTTGTATGTCTTGGGTTAACAAGAAAAATTGTTAACAATTTGTTGCTAGAATGAGGGCTTAGACCTCCAATTCCCTGCATATTCCTCTAAGGAACCATCCTTGGCCTGCATATGTAGGGTATAGAGGATTTATCCCAACCTGCATATTCCATAAAGTAACTTTCCTAATCTTGCATAATTTTTCTGGTCAATATAATGACTACCTTTGAACAAGGATTTTTCGATCCTCATTTGGCCAAACTAGTTATTCAAGTCACTCACGACCCTCGGTTTCATGAAGAATAAATGTTAAGATTATTGACCTTGAAAATTATGGAAGAAAAGAAGCAAGTAGCTCTTTATAATCTGGACAAATGGAGTATAGACCCATTCCACATAAGACATACCCCAATCTTTGCCTTGTGAAAAGAGAACCAAAGTGGGATAATTTGTTCTTAAAAATAAGAAGGGACATTCAATCTCAATCCAAAGGAACTATCTTTGAAATAATAAGAGATTTCTACAAGTTTGCCTAGAATGGAATAAAGTTATTGATCATTCTCTTGCCCTAGTTAAAACTCATGAATCTCCAAAAAGAAAGTTCATGGATTATGCTAATGCACCAATCCAATGTTATAAGAAAGGCAAGAGGGAATCAAGGACACAGTTCCCTAAAAACTCTCGACCTTGTTCCCTTACCACCTCCTATGAGAACATTTACCTTCCAACAAAAACAAAACTGAATTGTTGGCCTTCTAAGAAGAGGCAACCTAAAGATGAATTAAATCTTGGAGGTGCTTATTGTCCATATCATAGTATAAATGGACATGAAACTAACCAATGCTGAGCTTTAAAAGGAATGATGGAAAATTTCTTGGCCAAGGGAGAGCTTCAAGAGTTTGTTAAAGGGATTTTACCAATGTATTTACAAGGATTGAGTACTCAATAAAGAGGAATGTTTCCTAAGAAGGACTTATAAATAAAGGAAAAAGTCTTTGATCCCGCCAAGATGGCATGGTCATAGCACCTCCTAGAGGGAGGTTAGAGTAAGTCTTTGGTCCCACCCATAAGGCATGGCTAGAGCACCGCAAGCCATCGGTCCTACCTACATAGCCTGGTCGGAACACCTCCTAGAGGGAGGATGTAGTAAGCCACTGGTCCCGCCTAAGATGGCCTGGCCAAGGCACCAACCAGCCTTCAGTCCTGCCTATAAGGTTTATTGGAAGTGCCCACTGAAGGGAGGGCGGAGTATGCCTTTGGTCCTGCTTGAGATGGCCTGGCCAAAACATTAAACCAGCCTTCGGTTCCGCCTATAAGGCCAAACTGGAGCGCCTCCTAGAGGGAGGACAGGTAAGACTTTGGTTTTGTTCAAAATAGCTAAGCAAACGCACCAACCAAAACCTTATTCATCACCTAAGATGGTGATAAGGGGTTCGATCAAATTTTAGATCATTACCCAAAAGATGGTAACAAAAAGAATCAACCAAAGCCTAAATCACTACTTGATGAGTAGTAAGAGTCAGTCTTCTAGAGGAACACCAATCGAATACAAAAGCAAATCAAACTTGGTCCCAAAGAAGGACTGAGGCAGTCTTCTAGAGGAAGATCATTCAAATGCAAAAACAATCTTCTAGAGGAAGGATAGTCAAACAAATTTACTTTTGCACCAAGGAAAAGCTAAGGCAGCCCTTAATGGAAGGATTAAAAACTATTTATCACGTAGAAATAAAAATTTTAATGATTAAATAACGGGAATCTCGGTTAATAATTGGATTTCTAGTCCTCTTACCAGATAATTTTCAAGTCTTCTATTCAAAAAGATGTCTTTGCTATATGGTTTCCTAGGTTTTTGCTTCAAAGTTATTGCCAAACGACTTTTTGGTCTCTTAATTGAATTATTACTGGATAGATTTCTGGTTTCTATCCAAATAACATTATTACCGATGGATTTTTGGTCATCAATATAGATGATTATCATACGGATTTCTCAATATATACTTTATCGAGACTAAAGCTTCAAGCGTTAAACTCCAAAGCTTTAAGTGATAAAGCCAAAGGACAAAGTTATTAAAAGCTTCATTCCTTAAATTGCTGAATTAAGTTCTCCTAAAATGGAGTTTAAATTTTCCTAACAATAAGAATCTTTGCTATAGACGAATTACTAATTTCCTATTAAATGAAGGAGGAGTCCTATCGAATTTTTGATTAAATAAGTTACTAATCTCTTGACAAAATAGATTCCAGGTTTTAATGACAGGGTTTGTATTGAGAAGACAAACCAATGCTCAATCAAAGGTTATGCATCATCAAAAGTTCTGGAAATAAAATCATGTGTCTCCATCAATTCAGCAAACTCAAAAAGAAGAAAATAAGGTTCATTCAAAGCAATTATATTTCTGGTACAAATTTGTCTATTTTACACATTATACACAAGAATTACAAGTAACTAAAAGGGAAATCTGCCCAAAAACTCATAAACGATTCTTCAGTAAGTGTCAAGGTTCTGCACCTCCCTTTTTAAATTCTCAGCGGCCAAAGAAGAATTGGTAATGTGACAGATCGCCTCATCTAGAAGTTGCTTAAGTTTCTTTTCTTTCCACTGAATAATATTTGCAGCGTAAATTGAATTAACTTGAATTTCCTATGCATGATTAAGTGCCTTATTAGCTCTTTTTAAATTTTGAATTTCGCCCTTTAAATTCTTGACCTCCTTTTCAAAAGCATGTTTTTCATGCTCAAACACCTGACATTGATAATTGTTAAGATATTAAGAGAGTTTATTGTCCCATTGCTTGTTCAAAAATTAAGCGCAGTCATATCTATCTCTTTGACTCCAGTTGGCGATTTCATCATCATCTAAACTTGAGGGAGGGTTCAACAAAGAGGAAAATTGCTCTTTGCTAATTAAAGGAGTAGGAGTAGGAGTAGGAAGGCTGGAATCACCTCTGCTCGCATTGACTTCTAAGGACTGGCAAGAAACTCGGCTTTTCAATAAGTCTACTTCAAGATCAATTACCCTTAATGTAGTTGAACAATTTCTGCATCGGATTCCGTTCCTTGGACTAAAGGTTCAGACTGGACAATAGCATCCATTTTTCTCTTTTAACTCTTTAATTCCGTTGTCCTTTTCTTTAATCTGATTGTCTAAGTCGGAAGTCGTCTCTTTTAAACTTCTAAATGTGGACCTCAATAGCTAGTACATGTCATGCCATTTCTGCAAATTTGGGTTATCTGAAAATGACAAAGGCATATTGTGAAGAGAGCTTCTTCTTGAATTCCAACTTGAATTTAGCTTTAATGGTGTCTAATCGAGCAAGGATTTTCGGACTACAAGATGCGAGAGTTAATTTTTTTTACTAATAAAAATAAATAAACAAGAAAAGGAAATTAATACAGAAAAATGCTTTCTTTGTTAACAACAAAAACTAATTACAAGCATGAACAAATTTAAAATTACATCAACAACGTAAGTTTTATACATTTAGTTCTCAAAGTTTAGACGGTACTTTGAGCCTTTTTAAGTAATCCTGCGGACAAAGGGAGGGTAGAATTAAAAGGAACACTAAAACCTTGAGGCGTATTAACAAGAGGAAATTGATGATAGTCCCTTCCTCCAACCAAAGGGCTGACCTCACCAAATAACAATTTGGCGTTGTTGGTTCGTATCTCGCTAAGCGAATTATCCTTTTCGTCACCTAAGAAATCAAAGCGAAAGTGTAGAAGCTGTGAGTAAACTTCTTAGAGATCTCTAAGAAGATAGTATTTTGTAAGTCGTGAGGATTTGAGAATTAATGATTTCTCTTTAAAATCCCTCCTTAATTTGGTAATTTACTTAAGAGTTCTTTTGGAACAGGACTACCTGACGACTCCCTAATTGTATGATTTATGAAAAATAAACTAGGTTACAAAGAAATGAGAAATGGAAGCAATAAAATTTGTAAAACTATTTAAATTATAAATTAAAGAAAAGTCACTTGGGTTCATACAATATTGATCCTTTGTAAAATTCAAAAATAAATCTCTCCTTGTTAAATTTAACTTTCTCTGGAGGAAGAGTGTTTGGGGTAAGAGGAATGGTCGCCACCCTGGGAAGGTTCTAACATGCCCCAGGATGAGGATCAGACTCATGCATGTTTAAATATATGTAATGAAGATGTCTAATCAAACCACCACTCTTGTCTTCCAAGAATTAAAAACCAACGAAAAGACTTTTAGAATAAACTGTGTAGAGAAATTCTACTACGGCATCTCTATTTTCGATGAGCATCCAAAAGAGTATAGCTAGCTCTGCATTTTCCTTCAAAACCTTTTCTCTATGGAAACAAGATCCTTTTAAGAGCCGAGTAGCATGTTTTTCTTTAAAGTTCCATAATCATTTAGCATGAAGGCTGAGGTGCATATACTTTTCTAATAATTTGTTGTGCTCCTCAATTATTCTTTCAAGTTCCCAATTCAATCGATGGACCTCTATCTCGATCTTTTCATAAAGGGTATCGTATTGATATTTTGATCTTTTCTTTGACTAAAGTTTGGAATCGGAAGAATCGGATCCCTAAAACGTGACCCCTTGGGTCTTATTTATAGATGCAGGTCAGCACCTTTCGACCATGATGCTTTCGACTTGGTCGAACGGTGGCTGCCGAATGACTCAAGTATGCTTCGTCTTTGTCGAAAGGAAGGGCTACGCCTCTCTTCTTTATGTTGCCTTGTAGGTGCTTCCGACTCTGTCGATGGGCATCGTTTAATGGTTTCGATGATGTTGGTTACGCCTGAGCTCTTGTTTCTGATTTGATGCGGAACCCTCCTAGATCACATTGGCTTCGACCGATTCGAAAGGCTCACCATAGCTTTCGAAGGGGATGTTCAGGACAATGCTTGCTTTCGCATGGTTTAAATGAAGGCGAAACCTTTGGTGTCGAAAGGTTTGGCGCATATGCAAATAGCTATTCTCGTTGTCTTTAAAAGGTGCCGCTTTGACTCAATCGAAAGGTCATCATGCATATGAAATGACCCAGTCGAAAAGTGGCTACTGAAGGCAGAAGGGTGCTTTCGACTCCTTTGTTTCCTTCGAAAGGTGTGAACTCACTAGATCTTTGTTGTAGAGACCTTCCGACACCTTCGAAAGGTTTCGAAACTTTTAGACTTTGATGATAGCATCCCTTTGAATCCTTCGAAAAGTCCAGCTGGAATTCTCCTCTCTTGCTCCCTTTTGTTCTCTGCTTTGAATGGCTTCGACTAAGTCGAAAGGTGGATTTTTGGAGTAACACTTTTAATCCATAAAACTTCGATAAAGGTGGGATTTATCCTGTAGTTGGCATATATTTTTCTTCCAAGACTTCCTTGAACCGTTCCCAGGAAATATTATCTTCTGAATCATTCAAAGTTATGGAAGCCCCCTTTTGTAACTGCCAAGAAGCTAAGTACCTTTTCTGCTCATTCCTAATATTCAATCCTTTAAAAATTCATTCATAAGAGCATACTCAAGACTGAACTTCAATAATGGACTTTGTTCCTTTCAATGGTTTACCACCCAAACTAGTGTAATGTTTTCATAGAGTAGCAAAGTTAATTTGAGGCTGCACAGGGATTACCACTTCCTCAATTACCGTAGCATTTGATCGACTATTGGTGGTTATAGTGTTGCTAACTCCCATTTGTCCTCTTCTATTAGTCATATCCTACTATCTGCATATAGTAAGGAAATATCTTTAGAAATATAGATGAAATTATCTTAGGGAATTGGTATAAACTCGAATATACTTATTCAGATAAAATTTCAAATTTGCGCTCTCTCTAACTGAACTCATTCTAAGGTACTACTAACCCAATCTCTAATGAGTTGACCCATCCAAGCTTAGGCATTCGCTCAACCATAAGCTCTAATACCAAATGTGATGACCCACCTCCTCGACCCTAAAAAATCGACACTAATACATCATCGGTATTCATGTGCCGTAAATTCAAGTGCCGGAAAGGCAAATTATCATGGGGTAAAGAAAACAAAGATAAAAGATAAACAATATAGAATCTCACATCATATTCAAAATTTAATTATACATATGAGTAGTACATGCAGTTACTCCAAATTGCTCCGTTGAAGTTCTAGTGAGTACTAATCCAGCCAAGATGATTATAACTGCCTATCCTCACAAGTGCTGGTAGATACATCATACAAAATATAGCAGAGTTAATAGATAAATTTCTGCACAGGACCCAAAATGCTCCACGCTCCATTCGAAATGCTCCAAGTTACCTAACTACTTAGTTGTTCGGAAAAATAGGGCACCCAGAGTTTAAGGGGAAAAGAAAATAAACTCCGGATCAGTTATGAGACTGGCATGAGAAACTCAAATTACAGATATTTGAAAACAAAGGGTATCTCATAAGACTACGTTGCACATAAACATGGAATGGGTTTTTACCTTATGACAACCAAATCGTTTGCTATGCAAAATCTGGGGTATTATTTTTAATGACATTCTTTCAAAAATACTTTTCACGTAAACTTATATAATCTTAGCCAAAATTGTTACATTGATTAAATTCCAGCATAATAGGTTCTACAATCAAGTCCGAAGGCACATATTAGAGAATGGTTTCCATACAATGGTAGGTAAGGAACTACCTTCTTTATAGTACATCTCTAGAGGGATGTACCGAGGATCAACAACTTTGAAACCTCTGCACCTGGCAAGACCGGCCTACCCGCAGGCCCATCTGGTGGCGGATAGAACCGAATATGACATCACCTCGATCGTAACCGACCTATCCAGGATCCATAGCATATGCAACATATTCGACATATATAGAGTAATCTAGAAAGGTGATGGCCTTACCCTAACGGTTGCGAACCACATAGCCTTACGGCATGCCCTATTAAGCCATTTTCGGGGGATGAGGCCCGAAATAACTATTGTCTTTCATATAGCACAATCCATTTTGAATGCCACATTGCCAATTCCATCATACACCATTGATTTCCACAAATGTACAACCTCTGAGCTCGTACGTCTTAGAGAAGGGTGTTAAGTGTAAGAGAGTTACTTTCTACACCACCAAACAGTTGTACGTTCGTAAAAATCAATGTACGTGTATGTTGGAAGTGCAATGTCGGACATTCGTCCATACAAGTTGTCCTGGAACAGGACAAACCGAAGGAACTCTCCTAGCACATCCCGTCGGGAGTCAGCCCTAGGATAAGTAGCAAGCAGCCCTTGCATCGAACATCAAATGAAGATACTACTACCACATATATATGATATGGGAAATTTTCGCCAAGGGTCAGTGACAAGTATCCCTTTATTCCATTTATTATCATTCCAAGTCTTCACTTCGAATACGTAAATTGGTTCGAAGTGATTTCTGGATAAGAATCACTCAAATCTGTTCCAGGTTCCTTCGAACCAATCATAAATGGAATAAGTAGCAAGCAGCCCTAGGATAAGTAGCAAGCAGCCCTTGCATCGAACATCAAATGAAGATACTACTACCACATATATATGATATGGGAAATTTTCCCCAAGGGTCAGTGACAAGTAGCCATTTATTCCATTTATTATCATTCCAAGTCTTCACTTCGAATACGTAAATTGGTTCGAAGTGATTTCTGGATAAGAATCACTCAAATCTATTCCAGGTTCCTTCGAACCAATCATCGATAAAAAGGTGTTAAGTAAATAGGTGCTTATCATTTGATTAATTACATTCTTTTTATCAAAAATATCTTCTAGAGATATATATCTTTAAAAATTTCTTTCCAGTATATACGAAATCATTAAACCTCACTTTAACTTTGGAAACACCAAATCATTTTCATAAGTTATATTGGAAAACATTATTGAGTTAAAAAGGGTCGATAAAAATTATACCAATTCTACTCAACATCAATTTCCGTATTCAACCTTTACTATCCATTCGAATAATGGTGAAATCGCCTTTTAAATTCACATGAATAGTATGGGTTCCCTCCTCAGGATTTAATACCAAGTATAAGAAGATTATTTCTATACAATCCAGGTTGTATTAAATTAGGAAAAATTAAATCTTTTATACTTGCCTTATTTCCGCCATTTTCGACCTAATCTATTCCTCACCCAGGAAATAGGCCAGGTGAGCTAGGGCACTGGTTGCTCCTGAACATCTCCTTAGTTTAAGTACCTCGCATTTGGATCTCACGAATATAAAAATTCAGTCTACTCATCGGCTTTTAGAGCCAAGATTAAATCACTTGATTTTAACAGCTTTTCTTTAAATCACTCATTTAAACTTTTTAAAATAAATTATAAAACCTTCAAATCATCTTTAAAATACTTAATTATTAACTTAAAAATATTTATAAAAGATTTGGGAAAGGACACTTAAGTTTAAAGCAATATTTAAGAAGTTACTAAAAGTGCTGCGAATAGTGCTTTAAAAGCTTATTTGCTCAAAAAAACTTTTCTATCAGTTAGAAATTCATTTTATGACTCAAATCTCTTTTAAAACATTTACAGTATTTATTCCATATTTTTAAAGAATTAAAAATATCAATTTTAAAGAATTTGTCCTTTTGGTTTCCGAACTGCCAAACCACGACTATTTTGAAAACTTGATTTGCTCTTATTTTAAAATCTACTAAACAAGATCTCGATCCTTTTCTTTTGTTTGAAAACTGTGGTTATAAGGGTTCGAAAAATTCTTATTACAAAGAATTCCGACTCTGAATCCATCGTAGAAGTGGATTTAACTTTCTGCGGCGCGAAATCGCGAATTGCCGTTACGCGACGCACCTATTTTTGACTCGATTTTCATAACTTGTCAAAACTTCACCAAATTGGATTTTAGTATTTATAAAACATTTATAAACTATTTTAAACCATTTTAAAGAGGTTTAACAACCTTATATACACTATTTCATTTATTAAAGGAAAGTGATTTCCATTGTGATATTCGACGTGTATTAAACTTGAATCATTTCAACATCAAAATAAACATATAATCAACATCCAAACTTGATGTTCAAATATAGTAAACAACCATAGCAATCATATCACATCATCGTATTTATAAAATAAATTTGGAAGAGTCTTTTACTTGAATTTCGATCGAACTAACTTTAAAACGGCTATAGCTCCGCTACGATTGCACTACAGTCTATGGAATTGAGCCTTGGACCTTTGGTAAGGCTCAGCCTATGCTTGCTAATGGAGGTGAGCTCGGCCTTTGGTGGTGGATGGTGTGGCCGTAGGTTGTAGAGGTATGGAGTGGATTTGCTTTTGTTTTGAAGAGTTTTGATAATATATATTTACTATATAATTTTAATTTCCTTCTGCTATAATTTTTGATATATGTATAATTTAAGAAGTCAAGAAGCATAGGAATTTTATGAAGAAGAAGTGTGAATGAAGTGAAGAGAGGTGGGTCCTATTTATAGGCAAAAGAAGGAGGAAAATATCATGATATTTCCACACAAACACATCGCCATTTGCTCACCACCACACTCCCATCCTACCTCATCCATTTTGGTTGTGTACTCCCCCCTCCACCCCATGTGTGTGTATCCATGTGCTTGTACTTAGTGTGAAAGAGGTTAACTTTGGTTTGCTTAAGTGTTAAGTTTAAGGAAAATATCTTGGATATTTTGTAATATATATATATATATATACACACACACACATAAATGTATAAGCATATGTGCATGTGATTGTGTTCATGTGCATGTGAATGTGTTCACGTATATGTACATGTACATGTGCATATGTATATCTCAAATGATTCACAACGTTGCCCAACTTTTCTACGTTGAATTTTTACGGACTCCGATTTCGATTTTCGGTCATATTTTCACTTCTTATTTTATATATATATAAACAAAGTTTGATAATAATATTTCTATCATTATATAATAATTAAAAGGGATTATTTAATAACTAAAATAATTATTAAATTATTTAAACTGAATTTATATTAAAAATCATTTATTCTAAAATAGTGATATCATTGATGATGTCATAAAGATATTTTATTTTCAAAAATAAAATAAATAATTTTATAACATATTCTCACTCATATACATAAATGAGTGTATGTATCCAGCTCCATGCACGATTTCAGATGGTCTAAGAGCTGTTTATTGATAGAACGGTTTTCGGTCATTTTATCGATATATCTTCCAAAGTATATATTTTTGTAAATATTTACTCAAAATAAGATTACCAATATTATTTATTGTTCAAAACATTATCATTTATGTTAAATAAACTTATATTTGATTAATTTCTGAAGTGATAAATTTGCGGGTCGTTACAGCAGCATCTTCAAACTTTTCTTGACATATAAGATCAGTGGTATCCTTTGTCTAGTATTATCGATTTAGTTGATTCACCATTAATTGTAAATCACTGTAAATCTCAATTCTAGTAATCTTCAATTGTAGGGCTTGCGTGAGTCCTACTACCATTGACTCATATTTTGCTACATTATTAGTAGCTGGACACCCCAACTCTATTGCACGATGTAAACAGTTCCCATCAGGGGTAATAATCACACATCCGACTCTAGCCCCTTGCTTATTTGAGGCTTCGTCCATGAACAACTACCACTTAGGCTTTAGATCTTTTTCATCTCTGATTGCTCTTTAATGAATCCCGTGCATTTGTTAACGAATCAGTTAGAGCTTGATTAGATGTGCTTGAAAATAAGCCTTCAAATTTCGTACGGTGAGCATTACACAATATTTTCGTGCGGTGAGAATTAAACAATATGCCAATTTCTCTATAACTGGATATCTAATTTCTATATTTTTGAGTCTCTTGCTCATATAATGTACTAGAAGCTGGGTTCCTTTCTCTTCTCTTATTAACACAGAATTAACTGCATATTCAGAAACCACCATATAAAGATAGAGTTTTCTTCTTCTATAGGGCTGGATAAAATTAGTGGTTTCTCAAGATCTTTCAGCTCCTTGAAAGCATTTTGACAATCATCTCCCCATTCGAAGTTTTTCTTCTTTTTAACCACATCAAAGAACGGGATGCATTTTGTCAGTGGCTTTGGAAATGAATCTATTCAGTGATGCCGCTCTTTCATTTAAACTCTTCACATCTTTACTTGTTTTGGGTTCTACCATGTTTTAATAGCTTGGATTTGATCTGGGTTAACTTCTATTCCCCATGCACTATCAATATACCCCTAAACCTTTCGTATTAGATTCTGAAAGGACATTTTTGTGGGTTATGCTCCATCTGATAGTTTCGCAATACTCGAACATCTCTTCAAGGTCGCTTAGGTGGTTGCTCTCATCTTGAGATTTAACCAACATATCATCCACGTATACCTCCATGTTCTGGCCAATTTGCTCTTTGAACATCTTGTTTACCAACCTTTAGTATGTCGCTCCAGCATTCTTCAATCCAAAAGGCATTACTTTATAACAATATGCTCCCCAATCTATTATAAAGCTAGTCTTCTCCTCGTTTGGTTTGAACATTGAAATCTGGTTGTATCCAGAGTAAGCACCTTTAAAAGATAAGATCTTATGTCCACTTGTTGCATCAACTAGTTGATTTATCCTCGGGAGGGGGTAGCAGTCCTTCGGCCAGGCTTTATTCAGATCCATATAATCGACATATTTCCTTCATTTCCCATTAGATTTCTTGACTAGTACTGGATTGGCCAACTATTTTGGTTAAAGCACTTCTCTGATAAATTCATTTTCGAGCAATCTGTTGACTTCTTCTTTTAAAGCTTTAGATTGAACTTTATCAAACTGCCTTTTCTTCTACTGAATAGGTGTGATATTCGAGTCAATATTTAAAGCATGACTCAAAATAGTTGGATCTATTCCAACCATATCTGAATGGGTCCAGGCGAATAAATCTTTGCTGCATTGAAGGAATTGAATTAGCTCTCCTTTAAGTTTGTTATATAGTTCTTTTCCAATCTTTACTGTCTTTGTTGTATCGACCGGATCTAAGCATATTTCCCCAGGATCTTCTATAGGCTCCATTCTTTCTTTTTCACCTCTACAGTCTAGTTCAATGACGATCTCTTCGCCTTCTATTTCATCTTCCATTGAGTTTGTTTCCTTCCATTTTCTTTTCTTTTTAGAGAAAATAATTTTTCTTAAAGCATGCTTAATTTTCTCAATATGCTTCGTTTTTGCTTTGGATGATGGGTTTGAAGAACCATCATCCAAAGGCTTATTAATATCATTTCCAATTAACTCATTTTTCTTCAAGTAATAGTAAAAAAGATTGTCTCATTTATATTACTCAAGAGAGGCAAAAGTATATTTCACGAGAGCTAAATTGTTCTTCCCTTATTATTCCCTAACGGTTTTTGGTAAAGAACTTCACCATTGAGTATTTCGGTGAAACAAAAGCACCAGCCTCGTCTAAAGCCTGTCTCCTAAAGAAGGCATTATAGTAGGAAGGTTGATCCATAATGACAAAGAGAGTTTCGAAGGTCCTTGTAACGACCCAATATTTTCAACCATTCGCATCCATTATAAGTGTATAGGTAGACACTCATGCCGGAGTTGAATTGCTCAAAATACCGCGTTGTAAATAAAATTTGGCAAATCTCAGAATATACAGTAAATAAATATAATCACAGATCATAGACACAGAGTAAAATAATGCAGCGGAAGTAAAAGAATAGTAGTTCATGAAGCTACTATATAAATATAACAAGGTTACATAAGATACAACAGAAGAGATAGAGTACAACAGAAGTCTAAATACAATAACCTAGTACAAGCTGAGTAGAACAACAGAACTGGAATAGATAGGACAAGACAAGCAAATAATCTCCAGCGATTCAAATCTCCAGAAAGTGGAATCCGAATCTGTGAATAACTCAGGCTGACCCGAGCGTAAAGCAAAACACAAAACACTCGAGTCAGGATAATATATACTTATATAATGTAAACCAACTCAAGTGAACTGTAATAAAGGTACAAGTAACTTAAAGAATGCTTGGGATCGCCCATTCTTTAAGGATCCGTTAAACTATTTACTATGTAGTAATATACGCTATATATAGTAGTGTCTAATCATTAAAGTATAATCATATAGAAAATAGCGTTAAGGGGATGGAGAACCTTAACGCGGTCGGATCTTAAAATCATAATCGTAGTAAAGCTCGATATGGTAGGTGACACGGCACAACTAGGCAATGCCAGGGTAGATATACCAATTACGCACACGGACTGATGGATACGCATAGCAGCCACTACCGTTCCACCTCGAACAACACTCCAAAATCGGAGGATGGCCATCTAATCAATCACAAGTAAGAGTATAATATCGAAGAAATGTGTCCGAGAAGAGGTGCTACCTCACTGGTCCGAGATCGCTCCTGTTTTAGCCACCTTATGCCAACTCACGGGAGTTGGGTCCACGTAACATACCTTAAGAACGTCGCCACCATCCTACTTCATTCTGGAATCTCCACCGCGTACACGATTGTCAAAGTGGTTTTCGGTATCGACAGAGAGTATGTCCATATCCGATCCCGGTCTCTTTGCCAACCAATCGTTATTATAACCCGTGGTTATAACTTTTAAAAACAATACTTTACTTCAAAATAAAATATCATTTCAAACCATATCTTTATCAAAATAAAGATTAAATCAATTCCAAACCATTTCCATATATTTAAATTTTTATATCATTTCAAAACTTCATTTCAAATCATTTTAATATAATAAAATATCATATCCTTACAAAACTTCATTTCAAATAATTTTAATATAATAAAATGTCATATCCTTACAAAACTTCATTTCAAATCATTTTAATAAAATAAAATATCCTATCAGTTCAAATCAAATATTCAACTTTAAATACCTTTTAAATTCAAAGATATCGTTCATTTACAATCATTTCAAATCACCTTTAAATAATTTATATTCCAATCAAAATAGTTCATTTAAACCTTTTAAAAGTGTAATTATTATATTTTCAAATCAAGTATTCAATTTCCAAAGTTCAAACCATTCTGAGTTCGTTTACTAAGTCAAAAACCCTAATTATTAAAATTTCAGCATTTCACAGCATTTAAAAACAACTGCTATAAGTTATATTTGAAAACATTTTTAATTCAGCAAAGTCAGCACTTAAAACTGCTGTTAAAAACTCAGTTTTAGTTGAATTATAGTTCAAAACAGAAAAGACAGCATTTCAGAAGTGCTGCGGTAGTTCAGATTTCAAAACAAGGGTTAAATTTGGTTTCAGCAAAGACTGCAGACCATTATAGCATTTCCAGAGAATGCTATAATAGGCCTGAGTTCAATATTAGCCTATAAGTTCAATTACAGCAACTACAGCATTTCAGAAATGCTGTAATAGCTCTTTTTACACAATTTTAGTTCAAAACAGAATCTATAGCATTTCTGAATGCTATTAAAAGTAGATTTCAGGTGTTAGTGTATTTCCAGCAATTAAATAACTTCAATTTAAAACACATAAACATTTTAAAAATCATATTTTAACATTTAAAATGTTCATTTACATATCATTTAACATGTATCTTTTTCACAATAAATTTCTTATAATTAAATCCAATTTTCAACAATTTACTTAATAAATTTAAGTGTAAAAGTTTCCAATTCTTCACATTTCAACAAATAACTTAACACTTCAAATTTAAATTACCATTTCACAAATTTAACTAAATTTCCAATTTTATTTAATTAACTTAAACCTTTAATTAAAACCAAATTTCACATTTCCAAGTCAAGTTATATTTTAAAAGATCACTTTTAAACATTCATTTATTTAACCACTTAAATTCATAGAAGAATCAATAATACTTTAATAAATCACTTAAATTCAAATTTAATCAAATTATCATATTTACCATTTCCAAATAAAATTTAATATCCATTTTATTTATATAACTTAAAATATCATTTTTAACCAAATTCCAAATTTCCAACTTAAGTTATATTTCAAAAATCCGGTTAAACCATTCATTAATTACATTTTTAACACATAGAAAAATCATAATTTCTTTATTTTAAAACATTTCAAAATCTATTTAAATCAAATTTCATAAATTTATAATTTTTAAAATACTTAAAAATATCCAAAACACTTTATAAAATAACCACGGGCCTGTATATAATTTTCTAACTTAGGTCAAGTGATACGGATATGTATCATTTCAATCCGTAGTTAAAAAAGAAAAATCCGGGTTCTATCTTTTCAAACCCGCAATCCCAAGTTAAAATAATTTAAATAAAAATCGTTCAGGCCTACCATTTCAGCCCATAACGATTTTTCCCTATTCTAAAGTCCGTTCGGGTATGTATCATTTCAACCCATAGTGATTCTAATCTACTGGGAACTTGCAATGGTGATAACAGATATAAATAACAGAATAACATTAAATAACAGTAACATATGATATAACAGGTGTAATAACAGGTGTGAACATCATATGATAATAATATAAGCATATATAACATGATAATATATTTCTACAGATTCACAGGGTGTCAATTTACTAGTTATATAGGTACATATTGTCTGGTGAGAATAACTCACCTGTATTGAGCTGGAGATTACAACCAAGGCACATAACACAAACACAATGAAGGCACGACAACTCGAATACAACTTGAAAGTGGAGAGCCAAAGCTAATAGCCTTGAATACATTTATACAAAACAATACAATTTATATAAGTTTCAAAACAATTCAACACTAGACAATGTTAGAAATCAATGCCCAAAACAAAGACAAATGTTTTGCACTTGTTCTCAACTTCACATACTTCAGTTATGGACTGAAATAGCACAGCAAAGGCATGAATTAAGGTCTGGTTTGGGTCCCTATAGGGTTGGCCTAGCATGGGTTTGATGGTGAAGAGAGGTATAGGTGCAACAAATCTACACTACAAGGCAAATACAAGGCAAATATCAACATTTCAAGGCTATGAATGGGCTCTACCAGAGGCTATGTAGGTAAGGCCTGATGTACAGATGGTGGTGGATGATGTGGAAGAGGGTGGAGGTCAGGTCAGAGGTGGTGGTGGTGGAGGAAGTGGCGGCAAGTGGTGGGTAAAGGTGATGATGCAAAACTAGGTCTAGGCTTTCATGTAAGTGATGGATTTTTTGGGTTTTTGTGGTGATGCATGCCATAGGGGTGCTCGGCCTGGAGTTGGTGATGATCTAGGGTGGTAGTTGGTCGGAGCATCAGGTGGTGGAGGTTGGCCAAGGGCTGGAGGAGGAGGAGCCAATCAAATCTAGATGAGAACAAGTGCAAATTCAAGTAGAAAACAATAGAAAAAGCAAGTGGAAGAAGAAGAATTTTACCCAAACTTTTCCACAATGAAGATGGCCGAAATTTTTGATGATGAGAAAGATAATTCACGTGAAAAATAATGTGAAGTGCAGCTGAAAGAAAGGAGTAAAGGTACGGCCAAAAAAAAAATTTAAGGTGGAGGTTGAGAAAATGAAGAGACGGGAAAACAAAGAGACAAGAGCAACTAAAGAGACACAAACCTTTTTAATTTCTTTTATATATATTTGTAATTTATAAATACAAAAAAAAACTGAGAAATAAAGATAACAACTCAGAAATAAAAATAAATATATAAAATAATAATTAAATTTTGAATAAATAGAATTCAAATTAAGAAAATGGCTTTAAAATGCAAACTAGGCTTTAAAAGTTAGAAATAACTTCAGTACACTTTGAAAAAAATCTATTTTAATTTAAATACATATAAAAATGAATATAAATAAAGTAAAACACAGAAAATAAAAGTGAATGCATGAAATAAATAAATAAATTTTAAATTAAATATAATTTTAATGAAGAAAATAGCAGAAAAATGGAAACTAGGCTTTATAAATTGAAATAAATTCAAGTAAACTTAGAAAAATTATACCATCACTTTAAAATTATTAAAAGATAAAAATATACATAAAATAACATACTAAAACATATTGAAATAAAATATGACAAAGAAATATAATTTATACAATTTAAAATAAATAATATTGCAAAATAAACAGTTTATACACAAAATTGAAACTTACATAACTTCTACAATATAAGTCCGTTTTCAACGAAACGAAAAGCAGTATTCATGGAATTAAACCTATTTTCATAATAAAAGATAAAATTTATAATTTCAAATATTTAAAATTTAAATTTAAAAGTCAAAGTTTGACTATTGACCAAAATTCACAATTTCTGGAAATATTAAATTTAGTCATATTTGGAATTCTAATCCACATCAAAATCAAAGTTTATACTTAAAATAACAAAATTTATTCTTTTTCATAAATAAAGCTTTTGAATCTGGAAAAATAAATTTAAAAATATTTGTAAAATACAGGGTTGTTACACTCTCCCCCACTCAAAACTTTTCGTCCCCGAAAAGGAACGAGGTACGGGAAAGCACAGAAAAAGATAGAATGAAATAGAATTAAGACAAGATGATAAGAAGATTGGAATTATACCTGATAACTATTGTTATAGGTAAGTTTAATAAGATGGAGGTGATCAAATCAAGAATATAAGCACACAAAAAAATCCTCTAGAGTCTGAATCTCCCTTTTCACTTGACCGATGGTCTATGAATGGAAAAACAGTGTTCAGATCCAGATGAGTAACAAAGATTATCAAAGATTACAGAAAGATTTCTAAATAGACTGGTATAAGCAATAGCCTTCCCATTCTGTAACAAGATAAGAGAAATAAGGACAACCAAAAGATATTTTGGAAAAAAAACAAAACAAGATAATAAATTTAAAACCATAATGCTTTGAAATCATAACAATTTAGGGATGTTTATCATTTGGAAATCACACTACTAAAATCATAACACTTTGGACAAGTTATTCTTTTTTTTAAAAAAAAACATAATACTTAGAAAATCATAACACCCTAAAAAAAATCTTCATTTAAACCATTTTAATTCAAGGTCGAATAATATTTATTTTAAAGTTGTAACATTTCTAAGTTCATTCAATTATAAAAATTTCCAAAACATTGTATTTTCAAAACAGCAGCACTTATAAAATGCTACAGTAAATATATATATATATTTCAAATCAGTTTTATTCTTGAATATTCATTTAGATAACATTTAACTTATGATTTATTAAAACAAACTTTTATGAATGGAATATCCAAATTAAACTATACTTCGTTTATTAAGTTAAAAGTTCACTATTTTAGTTAGCTCTTAATTTAACACATAACCTAACACTTTATTTAAAATACCCATTTCACAAATAGATATTCCTTTAATAAGTTACACTTAAAATTCCATTTGAAAACCAAATTCTCAATTATCAATTTTTAGTGATGTTAAAATACATTTTAACTATTTAAATCATAATTATTCATTTTTTAAGACATATCTATTTCATAAATAAAATATTTATATAGCAAATATACCAATCAAATTTCTTTACACATTTATTCATTTAGACATCAATTAAACTATGAATTCAAGTTAAATAACTTTATTACAAAATGTACAATTCCAATGTATTTTATTTTATCTATTCAAAGATACATTATTTATTATACAACATATTCGTTTCAGGAAATAACCATTATTAAAATTCCTAGGTTAGACTTAAGGTTCCATATTAAATCAAATTTGATTATTAAGTTATTTAAATAAAATCTCTTTAAATTCCTTTTTCAATATTTACCTCTGTTAATCTTTTATAACTAAAATTTAAGTGTATAACATTTATTATAACCACTCAAATTTTATTTATAAAAATCCTTTCTATATTGTATATTATCCAATTACATTGTTAACTTCTAAAAAATTTTTTAAGGTAAGTTATATTTGAATGCAATTGTATTATACAAATAAAACTTTCCAATTCAATTATCTCAAGTTTGAATCATTTATTCAAATTTTTGATTTTCTTCTTATAACTGAAATTATTCTTTAAAATAAAATTTAAGAATTAAACTTCCGATTCCTTTCAAACCATTTAGAGATAAGTAATTATATATACATAATATGTCAAATCAAATTTAAATCATATATCTATATATATATTATAATCCAGTCATATTTTAGAAATTCAAATCAATTAGATTTTCCAAAACAAAGCTGTAGCAAGACTACAGAACAGTCTCTTCACTTCGAAACTCGAAAATGAACGTCGATGATGATGCAGTCATCACCGAAATTATTTTCCAGCGACAAAGAGAAGAGCACTAAATTTTTAAACTTTAAAATCCTTTAGAGACAAATTTTTATTCAAAAATACTTTAAATAATATATCCTTTTAAAACTTTAAACACAAGGTTTGAAACCATCAGAAATTAAATTCTCAAATTCTTGATTTAAATTCATTTCAGTTTCCAAAATCAATTTATAAACATCTATTTATAAATTCATTTATAGAATGATAAATCAAGTATTATCATTTCAAATAATCAATTTATTAAGTTCCATAATATTTACTTATATCAAAATTTATTTCATTAACCAAATTTAAAATAATATTGTGTCAGTTTGTTCTGTCAAAGTGTTTTAGAAATCCTATCGATAGCGTTGATCAGACGAATCGATCGGAAGCCCAAATCAACATCAACAGCTCAAACAACACAATATATAAAACAAAATATAGATTTAGAAGTACAATTCAAAATGTTATGGAGATATTTTGGAAACAAAACAAGATGATTGATTATCAAAATATGAAGATGGATAAGCTTAGATAAATCGCGGCCAACCTTAACCGGGTCAACCGTGACTTAATGAATAAGATCAAATGTGGATTTTCTGGGGTAAATCTACATCCGATCTCAAGATAGAGTTTGGAATAACAAAAGATATTAGCATCTAAACCAAGGATAGATATAAATCTCTGGTGAATCAATGCTAATTTGTAAAGGAGTTTCCCCCTTTACCAGAAAATTAGAATATTGGCGAGACAGCCAATTCACTATAAAGATCATTCGAGGTGGAGTTATGTGACATTCCAAAATCAAAAGAAGATGAATAGTGAGGGACAAGAATGAATTTTTGGAACCGCAGGGAACGTTCCAAAATTCAAAGGAAATTCGAATCAAGAGGAAAAGATTCAAACTCGAACGAAAGTGATTCTGTAAATAAATCTACTCCATATGCTGAGTTTTGCCTCAAAGCCAAAGCTCTGATACCAACTGTAATGACCCAATATTTTCAACCATTCGCATCCATTATAAGTGTATAGGTAGACACTCATGCCGGAGTTGAATTGCTCAAAATACCGCGTTGTAAATAAAATTTGGCAAATCTCAGAATATACAGTAAATAAATATAATCACAAACACAGACACAGAGTAAAATAATGCAGCGGAAGTAAAAGAAATAGTAGTTCATGAAGCTACTATATAAATATAACAAGGTTACATAAGATACAACAGAAGAGATAGAGTACAACAGAAGTCTAAATACAATAACCAAGTACAAGCTGAGTAGAACAACAGAACTGGAATAGATAGGACAAGACAAGCAAATAATCTCCAGCGATTCAAATCTCCAGAAAGTGGAATCCGAATCTGTGAATAACTCAGGCTGACCCGAGCGTAAAGCAAAACACAAAACACTCGAGTCAGGACAATATATACTTATATAATGTAAACCAACTAAAGTGAACTGTAATAAAGGTACAAGTAACTTAAAGAATGCTTGGGATCGCCCATTCTTTAAGGATCCGTTAAACTATTTACTATGTAGTAATATACGCTATATATAGTAGTTTCTAATCATTAAAGTATAATCATATAGAAAATAGCGTTAAGGGGATGGAGAACCTTAACGCGGTCGGATCTTAAAATCATAATCGTAGTAAAGCTCGATATGGTAGGTGACACGGCACAACTAGGCAATGCCAGGGTAGATATACCAATTACGCACACGGATTGATGGATACGCATAGCAGCCACTACCGTTACACCTCGAACAACACTCCCAAATCGGAGGATGGCCATCTAATCAATCACAAGTAAGAGTATAATATCGAAGAAATGTGTCCGAGAAGAGGTGCTACCTCACTGGTCCGAGATCGCTCCTGTTTTAGCCACCTTATGCCAACTCACGGGAGTTGGGTCCACGTAACATACCTTAAGAACGTTGCCACCATCCTACTTCATTCTGGAATCTCCACCGCGTACACGGTTGTCAAAGTGGTTTTCGGTATCGACAGAGAGTATGTCCATATCCGATCCCGGTCTCTTTGCCAACCAATCGTTATTATAACCCGTGGTTATAACTTTTAAAAACAATACTTTACTTCAAAATAAAATATCATTTCAAACCATATCTTTATCAAAATAAAGATTAAATCAATTCCAAACCATTTCCATATATTTAAATTTTTATATCATTTCAAAACTTCATTTCAAATCATTTTAATATAATAAAATATCATATCCTTACAAAACTTCATTTCAAATAATTTTAATATAATAAAATATCATATCCTTACAAAACTTCATTTCAAATCATTTTAATAAAATAAAATATCCTATCAGTTCAAATCAAAATATTCAACTTTAAATACCTTTTAAATTCAAAGATATCGTTCATTTACTATCATTTCAAATCACCTTTAAATAATTTATATTCCAATCAAAATAGTTCATTTAAACCTTTTAAAAGTGTAATTATTATATTTTCAAATCAAGTATTCAATTTCCAAAGTTTCAAACCATTCTGAGTTCGTTTACTAAGTCAAAAACCCTAATTATTAAAATTTCAGCATTTCACAGCATTTAAAAACAACTGCTATAAGTTATATTTGAAAACATTTTTAATTCAGCAAAGTCAGCACTTAAAACTGCTGTTAAAAACTCAGTTTTAGTTGAATTATAGTTCAAAACAGAAAAGACAGCATTTCAGAAGTGCTGCGGTAGTTCAGATTTCAAAACAAGGGTTAAATTTGGTTTCAGCAAAGACTGCAGACCATTATAGCATTTCTAGAGAATGCTATAATAGGCCTGAGTTCAATATTAGCCTATAAGTTCAATTACAGCAACTACAGCATTTCAGAAATGCTATAATAGCTCTTTTTACACAATTTTAGTTCAAAACAGAATCTATAGCATTTCTGAATGCTATTAAAAGTAGATTTCAGGTGTTAGTGTATTTCCAGCAATTAAATAACTTCAATTTAAAACACATAAACATTTTAAAAATCATATTTTAACATTTAAAATGTTCATTTACATATCATTTAACATGTATCTTTTTCACAATAAATTTCTTATAATTAAATCCAATTTTCAACAATTTACTTAATAAATTTAAGTATAAAAGTTTCCAATTCTTCACATTTCAACAAATAACTTAACACTTCAAATTTAAATTACCATTTCACAAATTTAACTAAATTTCCAATTTTATTTAATTAACTTAAACCTTTAATTAAAACCAAATTTCACATTTCCAAGTCAAGTTATATTTTAAAAGATCACTTTTAAACATTCATTTATTTAACCACTTAAATTCATAGAAGAATCAATAATACTTTAATAAATCACTTAAATTCAAATTTAATCAAATTATCATATTTACCATTTCCAAATAAAATTTAATATCCATTTTATTTATATAACTTAAAATATCATTTTTAACCAAATTCCAAATTTCCAACTTAAGTTATATTTCAAAAATCCGGTTAAACCATTCATTAATTACATTTTTAACACATAGAAAAATCATAATTTCTTTATTTTAAAACATTTCAAAATCTATTTAAATCAAATTTCATAAATTTATAATTTTTAAAATACTTAAAAATATCCAAAACACTTTATAAAATAACCACGGGCCTGTATATAATTTTCTAACTTAGGTCAAGTGATACGGATATGTATCATTTCAATCCGTAGTTAAAAAAGAAAAATCCGGGTTCTATCTTTTCAAACCCGCAATCCCAAGTTAAAATAATTTAAATAAAAATCGTTCAGGCCTACCATTTCAGCCCATAACGATTTTTCCCTATTCTAAAGTCCGTTCGGGTATGTATCATTTCAACCCATAGTGATTCTAATCTACTGGGAACTTGCAATGGTGATAACAGATATAAATAACAGAATAACATTAAATAACAGTAACATATGGTATAACAGGTGTAATAACAGGTGTGAACATCATATGATAATAATATAAGCATATATAACATGATAATATATTTCTACAGATTCACAGGGTGTCAATTTACTAGTTATATAGGTACATATTGTCTGGTGAGAATAACTCACCTGTATTGAGCTGGAGATTACAACCAAGGCACATAACACAAACACAATGAAGGCACGACAACTCGAATACAACTTGAAAGTGGAGAGCCAAAGCTAATAGCCTTGAATACATTTATACAAAACAATACAATTTATATAAGTTTCAAAACAATTCAACACTAGACAATGTTAGAAATCAATGCCCAAAACAAAGACAAATGTTTTGCACTTGTTCTCAACTTCACATACTTCAGTTATGGACTGAAATAGCACAGCAAAGGCATGAATTAAGGTCTGGTTTGGGTCCCTATAGGGTTGGCCTAGCATGGGTTTGATGGTGAAGAGAGGTATAGGTGCAACAAATCTACACTACAAGGCAAATACAAGGCAAATATCAACATTTCAAGGCTATGAATGGGCTCTACCAGAGGCTATGTAGGTAAGGCCTGATGTACAGATGGTGGTGGATGATGTGGCAGAGGGTGGAGGTTAGGTCAGAGGTGGTGGTGGTGGAGGAAGTGGCGGCAAGTGGTGGGTAAAGGTGATGATGCAAAACTAGGTCTAGGCTTTCATGTAAGTGATGGATTTTTTGGGTTTTTGTGGTGATGCATGCCATAGGGGTGCTCGGCCTGGAGTTGGTGATGATCTAGGGTGGTAGTTGGTCGGAGCATCAGGTGGTGGAGGTTGGCCAAGGGCTGGAGGAGGAGGAGCCAATCAAATCTAGATGAGAACAAGTGCAAATTCAAGTAGAAAACAATAGAAAAAGCAAGTGGAAGAAGAAGAATTTTACCCAAACTTTTCCACAATGAAGATGGCCAAAATTTTTGATGATGAGAAAGATAATTCACGTGAAAAATAATGTGAAGTGCAGCTGAAATAAAGGAGTAAAGGTATGGCCAAAAAAAAAATTTAAGGTGGAGGTTGAGAAAATGAAGAGACGGGAAAACAAAGAGACAAGAGCAACTAAAGAGACACAAACCCTTTTAATTTCTTTTATATATATTTGTAATTTATAAATACAAAAAAAAACTGAGAAATAAAGATAACAACTCAGAAATAAAAATAAATATATAAAATAATAATTAAATTTTGAATAAATAGAATTCAAATTAAGAAAATGGCTTTAAAATGCAAACTAGGCTTTAAAAGTTAGAAATAACTTCAGTACACTTTGAAAAAAATCTATTTTAATTTAAATACATATAAAAATGAATATAAATAAAGTAAAACACAGAAAATAAAAGTGAATGCATGAAATAAATAAATAAATTTTAAATTAAATATAATTTTAATGAAGAAAATAGCAGAAAAATGGAAACTAGGCTTTATAAATTGAAATAAATTCAAGTAAACTTTAGAAAAATTATACCATCACTTTAAAATTATTAAAAGATAAAAATATACATAAAATAACATATTAACACATATTGAAATAAAATATGACAAAGAAATATAATTTATACAATTTAAAATAAATAATATTGCAAAATAAACAGTTTATACATAAAATTGAAACTTACATAACTTCTACAATATAAGTCCGTTTTCAACGAAACGAAAAGCAGTATTCATGGAATTAAACCTATTTTCATAATAAAAGATAAAATTTATAATTTCAAATATTTAAAATTTAAATTTAAAAGTCAAAGTTTGACTATTGACCAAAATTCACAATTTCTGGAAATATTAAATTTTGTCGTATTTGGAATTCTAATCCACATCAAAATCAAAGTTTATACTTAAAATAACAAAATTTATTCTTTTTCATAAATAAAGCTTTTGAATCTGGAAAAATCAATTTAAAAATATTTGTAAAATACAGGGTTGTTACAGTCCTGGAGTACGGTAGAATTCCCATTTGTAATGGAAGTTTTATGTAACGACCCTAGATTTTAATTTAATTTAAATTGATAATTTAATGAATTTTTGAATAAAAATTGTAAAATTTATTTATAAATAGAAATGAGTTTCCCCGATTCAAATAAATTCTATATTAAATCATTTAAATTTAAATATTGTATATATATGTATATATTGGATTTGAAATAAAATCTTAAATAAATGGTTTTAAAAATAAATATATATATATATATACTTTGGATACCAGATAAATAAAAGATTTAAAATTTAGAAATGATGATAATTTGAATTTAAATAACATTAATGAAAATAAGATAATTTTTATTAGAGTTAAATAATAACAATATTTTTAAAATCAGAAATAAAAATATATATATAAAAGATAACCCTAAAGTAAACAAGTAAAAATAAATTATAAATAAAAATATAAAGTGAACAGAAGCTAAAAATTTAACAATAAAAAAAAAAATGAGTTATAAAAATACAAGTTAAAGACAAGTATGTAAACAAATCAAGTGAAATAAAAGATAGCAACATTGTATATTCAAGCTGAACAAGCATATATACATAAGTATGAAACCAGATTTAAAGATAAATGATAATCAATGCAAATATCTTTGGCCACCACAACATCTGCTCAGCCACAAAAGAAGGAAAGAAAATATAGTATTGTACAAGCTACTTAATGAAGCCACACAACTATCTTCATTTGTACAGCCGAGATAGAGGAAATAGTTATAAGTACAAGCTAATAAATGCAAAGATATGTATGTGTATAAGCTCATAAATGCAGCCCCAAACAAGTTACCTCAGCCTAATTTAACAATCCAACACCCTGTACAAAACCAATAACATACCCTGTAAACTCATTTCATTTCCTATATACATCCATCTCTTCTTCATTTCAAATTCGTTCATTTCAAAACTGAGAAACAAAAAAATGTGAAATAAAACATCATCTTAAACTTAAACAAATTTCAACAACAACTCAAATAAATTCAACCAGAAGTCAAAATGGTTTCGGCAAGCAAAGGATTCAAGCCTGCTTTAACACAAAATTGTTCTCTGTTCTTCTTCTTCTGGAAAACAAGGTGAGCAACTCCTATTTTTAGAAGCTTAACCTGTTTTGATTTCTTGATATTTGTGAGTAAACATACACTTTCGAGTTTTAAGTTTAAATCAAAACAGTAGAGGTGATTCATTGATAATCTGGGGTTATATGTGATTTATTTTTGAATATAATTCCGTGTTTAATTATATAGGATGTTCTATATACTTTACTTCCCTGTTTATTGATTACAGGGTTGAATATTGATCCAAACTCAAATTTATTTTCATCAAATCATTGTTAAGTTTAAAGTTTTCAATCAAGCAAGAAGTTAATCCTCAATCAAGATTTTTAAACCTGTTTTCAAACATGTTAGTAAAATATACCACTGGCATCTTGATTAACAGGTAAACATGCAAATTTTGTCAAATTCAGTTGATGTAAAATGCTAATTCAAATTCATAGCTTGAATCCTCATTGGAAAATAAGATTTTTAAAACAAAAACGAAGATTTTTAGATGGGTATTTAAAGAGCAGTTTGTATATAAACAGAGATTGCATTTTTGCAGATTTCTGGTTATCAATCCGATTTAAAATCTTGAAACTTGAATTGAAGGTAGTATGAACATCATTGATTTTGAGAAAATTATCAGATGATTTTTCAATTGCATAAATTTTGAATACGAGATCGACTTAGGGTTTCGTCTCGAGTTTTTGGTCGTGTTAGAATCAAGGCGTGTTCGTCTCCGATATGTGACCGAGCTTCACGAGGTCTAGGGGAAAGGAAGGGTAGCATGTCGTCGTGGTGTGAGCAAAAGTTTGGACGTTTCAAGTGGCTTGAGCGGTGGTGGCGATGTGGTTTTGTCGTTTGGGTTGAGTGCAGTAGGGTGGATCGAACTGTTAAATTTCGAATCGAAATTTGAGAAGGCGAATCGAGTTTGGTTTTCAAATGGAGGGTGATATCGTGACTTGTTGGAGGTGTGAAAGTTCGCCAGAACGTTGGCGATGGGTTGTGCATGTGTACGACATGGGTGATGGTGTCAGAGCGTTCGACCGGGAAGAACTCGAGAGGGCGATCGAGTAAAATAGGTGTTGGCTCGGGTCCCTCGTGTGTTCGTATGAGTCGACTTAGCAGTGGGTTACCTGGTCTCAAATGTTTTAACTGTTGAAGTTTAAAATTTTAAACTTAAGAAAAATGAAAAGAAGAAGCATGCGAGTAGAAGAAGGACGCGGGGAAATTGGAAGAACTCGGGTTGCTACTCGAGTAAACAAGGGTTTACCCTGGGTTCAGTTTTAGGGGAATTAGCCTAATCACTATCACTTTCAAGTTAAAATGTTAAACAAGTTTAGTTTAATAAATAAAAAGTAGTTAACTAATTAAGTAATTAATCTAGGATTAATGATTTATTTATTTGTAATTAATGATTAATTAAAATAATTAGTGATAAATAAATGAGTAATTAAGTTTATTAATTAATAATTAAGGTTATTTATTAATAGGTAAGAAATAATTAATTATAATTAAGTAATAATTAATAAATTGAATGGGTTGATTAATTTGTGATTAACTAGGCAGGATAAAATGGTTTATCCTTAAGTAATTAATTTATCCAAATTTAATCATTGATTTAAAATAATCCAAGAAATTTTCTTAAGAAAGCAATTAAGGAAATATTAGTAGTTAATAAGGGTGATTAACTAGGGATTATTAAGTAATTAAAATAATGTGATAAACTTTGATAATTTAATTTATTTATTTAAGATAATCAATTGTAAGTGTTAATTACTTAATGAAAATAAATTTAGGGGTTAATTAAATTATGTAATTGGTTTAAAGGTTAACTTAATTAATATGATTAATTAAGAATAATTTAATTTATTAAGGTGATTGATTAATTAATTTATATCAAATGATTTGTAATTAATTAATCAGAATTTGATAATTAATTCATAAGTAATTAATTTACTTGGAAATAAATTGAATCAATTAGGATTAAACAATTAATTAATCATGTTTATAAATGATTATTGAATGCTTGACTTTACTTATGAATGATTGCATTGTAAGGAATGCCTTGAATTATTGTGCTATCTGATCTGTGATATATTTGATATGTGATGTGATGCTTTGTCCTGAGCTGTTATATCTGTGATGAATATACTGTCGTATGAATATGAAAACCCCTTGACCCGTAAAACAACATTCGAGTTTCGATGCGACAGGGAGTCGGATTCCAGTTGGTTATCCGAAACCCACATCGAAGCGTAATGATTGGATCTGTGATTGATTGATGATGTTGCACTGTTGTGTAAAATCCCTGGACCACACTTATACACACACAAAGATGGATTTCACGAGGAAATCGATTAAGTCACAGATTTTTGAAGTGATTTTTAAATAGACAAATTAAATTAAAATATTTTGGAAATGGATTGGGTTTAAAGTGAAAAGCTTTTGAAATGGAATTTCAAAGATGAAATTTATTTTGAGTAACTTGATTGAGTTTTGAAATTTAAATATTTTGATTTAAATTTGAATTCAATATTTGAAATTGAATTCTATGATTTGGAAACCAAGGTTTAGAAAGGCTATTCAACTTATAAATGAGTTTATATGTGTTAAACTATTTTAAAGGTATTGATTTGGGAATTTGAATTTAAATTCAAAGACTTTAACTCGTATAAATGAATCAGATTTTCCGAATGAAAACTGTTTGTTTTCAAATGATAAAAGCTTTCATATATATAAGAAATGAAATTCCAATTAAAGGAATTTCAAGTATGAATTGAAAAATGGTTTTCCAAGTTATAAATGAATTCTTTTTGAAAGCTATGAATTGAATCTGTTATCTTTAACAGATTTAAAATGATGATTTGTTTAAACCATTTGAAATGGAATTGTTTTGAAAGCTATAAGTTAAATATTTGTTTTAAAGATTTAACGAGTTAATCAAATTGAAATGGGAATTGATTTGGAAAAATCTGTAAATGAATCTTTTTGTTTAAAAGATTTGAAATGGTAATTGGTTTAAACCATTTGAAAGAAAGTTTGGAATTATTAAGTTGTGACTTAATTGAAAACCCCAGATCCATATGTTTTAAATATTGCGCTCATTATTCGGGTTAGCCGGGAAAAGACCTTTGTGTCATATAACCCATTCCGAATTAATGATACATCGTATATGGATAGCATTTGAAGACCGGTGTTGAAGACCGGGTATTTGCGAGAACGATGGGATGACCTATCGATTGTCTCTGCACCGAGTAGCTATGGTATAGAGATTCCCTAAGTGATGGGAAATCCGATCGGGATTGTGAATACCCGGAATTGCAAGGGCTTCTTCGGAAGTACCTTCGGTTCTGTTCGAACCCGGAACAGACTTGTATGGTTACGTGTCTGACATTACATTTTGAGATATAAAGCTGATTTCTTTCAAATACATTTCTGTTTGGTGGCGGAGAATTTATTCCCTTAGCTTAACACCCTTCTCTGAGGCGTACGAGCTCAAAGGTTATGTAGTTGAAATTTATCAACAATATATTCCCAATTTGGTAATGTGGCATGCTGAGTGTTGCTGTGTGATGATCATTTATTGATCATTTGTGATCAAAGCGTGGCTTTTTGAAAAAGCGTAGCTTTGTGGACGAGACTTCGTCAGAGCCTCACAACCCGGAAATGGTCGAAACAGGAAAGATGCAGCAAGGTTTCAGGGGTAGCTTCCCTAGGGTATGACCATTCCTTTTGGAAAAGGGTAGTATCATGGTATGGAGCCCAGATACTTACTCATGTGGACACACTTTATTTATTATGTATGATGTTGATTACCGAGCGCTCGGATAAAGGTCCCAAAGGACCGGGGGTGGCATATCTGAGGTTTTGTATATTCCCCGGGAAGGGGGTAGCCGGCCTTGTTTGGTAGAGAGCAGGTTGTCTCTCGGAGCGTCCATCCAGAGGCGTTCCTTCGTGGCATAGGAAGTTCCTTAGCCTGACCATTTGTTGGAAATCCATCTTCTAATACGAACTTTGTACGATATTAGTTGTAGAACCTGCCATTTACTTATGGTGGTCACCACTGTTTAGATGGTAGTTATAGTAGGCATAGTTCGAAATGTCTATGCTGGCTAAGATTTATATTCTACTTTCGAAATGTTTTCTACACTATGCACTAATAATAATATCAAAATGTTTTGTTTACGTAGTAAGCATCTTTGACTATCATAAGGAGAAATCTCCTCCGATTCTGCGTTTGCATTGTGTGTGTGTGCGGGAGGCCTTATGGTAGTTTCATTTTCCAAAAGCATTGCGAATTGACTTTAAAATTCTTTTGCTATTTGTTTTTAAAGATAAAACGGTTTTTGTTGCTCACACCAGTCCCATGACTGATCCGGAGTTTATTGTTTCTTTCCTAAACTCTGGATGCTCAAAATTTTTCTACACGGGCAGTCTAGAGTTGGGTTTTTCAGATAGTCAGGTTCAGTAGATTATCTGGAGCTAGTTCAGTCTTTGGATATGGACTGCACTTGCTTATCTTTGTGCATCGTTATTGAGAGTTCAAGCTATTTCTGGATTGGCATTTTGGAGATGGAGATTATCCGCTGCTGGTGTTATCTATTTTCTTTTCCGCTGCTATTTCTTGTATCATATCTCTGATGTATATTGATATTCATTGTATCACTCTGTTGTACCAGATATTGTATCAGATATTGTATATCAATGTATTATTCTTTTACTTCCGCTGTGTTATTTACTTAACTGTGTTATAAGCTCTGGCGAGTCGGATTTGAACGGTCGAATCTATGGCATTCGAGTACGATGTAAAGTATGGATGTTGATTTTCGAACGCGAAAATCTGAGACGTTACATTTTATATGTCCTATGGGGGTTGATCTTTTTTGTTAAACCCGAAGATGGACTCAAAGCTCGGCTCTAGCTTCTCCTCTGGGGAATCCCATGTAATCAAAGGCGTGCTTAAAGGTTACATTGATGGTACTTCCAGTATCAACAAGAATTTTGGTAACCACTGAGAGCCCGATTTGAGCCAAATCATAAGCGGATTGTTGTGGGGATGACGGACTCCTCTTACTTCTCACGGGGAGATGGTTAAGTTATGCATTTATATTTGGTACCTAGGGTTCTTAAGCGACAGTTCTTCTTGAATGGAGAAAACCCTATTTTTGCTTCTCTAATGTAGTGATTTCTAGCTCCTTTGCTACTTCCAGCTAGATGTGGGCATCCATTGATAACATCAACTCTAGTAAGGGGTGGAATGAAATCAAGTTAAATGTCACCTTCTACCAGATTTGCAGTATTGTTTTGGGTCTTGGGTTGTCATCTTCATAATGAGCAGCTTTTTGATTGTCTTTGGTATACTCCTTCAGATGTCCAGAACGAATCATGCATTGGATTATGCCTGCCAATATACGACAATCATCTGTTTTATTACAGTTTGACTTATGATAGGCACAATAGTCTTCTCCTTTTCTAGGTTCGGGATTGGTTTTAGCTTTGTATGAAATTGGAAAATTTCCACTTTCTTTTTCAATAGCAAAAATGTAGGAAATTGGCTTATTCAGAGCGACATAGTTGGTATTTGGGTCTTCCTCCCATCTCGGTTTCTTATTTTTACGACTAAGGCCATCTTTTCCTGCTTCTTTCTTTATCTGATATTTCTTCTTAGCGTGATACATTTCATCCATATGGATGAATTTATCGGCTTGGAAGAATAAATCCTGTAAATCCCTATAGCCATGAATATAGAGTTCTCGCTAGAACGGAGTTTGCTTAATCAACCTTGAGTGCACTGCCATCAACTTATCCCTATCGGTCATATCCTCCGCCTTTAATACCTCCACGTCGAACCTCCTAAGATAATCACCCAATAGCTCTCCCGACTTCTGCTTGATATTAGCTAGTATGCTGTAGTTAATAGTGGGATCTTTACAAATACAAAATTGTGCCGAGAACTCGTAACAAATTTGCTTCTAAGAGTAGATAGTCTTTTCACAATAATGTCTATACCACTTGGCTGCTGCGCCCTGGAAGGTAGTAGGAAAAAGTCTGCAACATACTGGTCCGCACGCGTTGTAAAGGTCCATTTGATTTTCAAACGCCATTAAATGATCTTTGGGGGCAGTAGTTCCATTATACCTTAAGGATGAAATTTTCATGTAGGACGGGAACCTGGTGGACATGATCTCATCTGTGAAGGGAGCTTCTTGGTGGTTATTGTTGACCTTCTCATCAAGTGTTCTCTTCCCTTTAAATTAAGCATGTCCTTTGCCATTTTCTCAGCCATATCTCTTAGGTAAGCTTTGTCGCCTTGGTAATTTCTTCTAAAAGGCTTGTACCCTTCAGAGGTTGAACTTCCAGATTGCTGTGAGAAATGCGTTACGGATCTTAAGGCTAGAATTAACACTAGAGGGGGGTGAATAGTGTTTTAAGGAATTACTAATTCTTTTTGAGTTTATATTAATTTGAACACAAATGTATGCAATATTCAAACACAGATATAATCACAGAATCAAACAGATGCAAATATAAAGTAAAAGCAGTAAAGGAAAGAACACACCGGATTTTATACTGGTTCGGAGTTACCCTACATACAGTCCCGCAACACAAGTACGAATTTCCTTTCAAAATCAATTCTTACAATTACACCCTCGATTTCAAGGCCACGAGGTACACCACTTCAGATTCACAATCCTCTGGGTAGAGATACTTGATTTTACGGGCAACAAGTTCACCCAATTGATTTTCCTAGGCTACAATCACACCTTCTTTCACTTGATTGATTTTCCAGGCTACAATCACACCTTTTCTCGCTCGATTGATTACAAAGAAGCCTATAACTCTGAATAGCACTGGGATCTTGTTGAGATAGTGATAGAGAATCAAACCAGAGATGATCTAGTTAGATTCAATGGAAATTTTGGCAGAGTAATAGTAAAAATGTATATAAAGAAATGTGGAAGAAGAAGAGAAGTGAAATTAGAAAATTATGAATATAAATTCGTTAAAAACATCCCATATTTATAGTAGAACAACAACCATGTCCGTTCGTAAAAGGTTATGACGAATAGACACTTCTTTTGAAATTCAAACTTTTGAAGTTAACTGACACCATGTCGACAAGGGTCCTTAGGGGTTGTCGACATGCCTAAGGAATTTTTTGATAATTTGTTTTTCTTTGAAAATAACTTTTATCTTGTATTAACACTATTTTAAACTTTATAAATATACTTTACTATAGTTAAAATACATAAATAAGTATAGAGAATAATATTTTGATATATATAAAATTTTACTATAATTTCATATTTAAATCTTAAATATTAAAAGTTAAGTACATTATAATTAAAGATAGTTTAAAACTAAGGATAATTTTGATATTGAAAATAAAGATTATTTTGTGGCTAAAAGTATTTAAAACCAGGATAGATGTTTTTGATTTAAAAAGGAAGATTTTGAAATCATTTTGAAAACAAGATATAATTTTGTAAAACATTTGAATAAAAGTTAGTGGATACAAAACGATGTTCCACTAGATTTTTCGTAGGTTCCATCCTACTTAGGGTTCCATCCCTTTAACAGGCTCGAAGTGGATTCCATTCCATGAATAAAATGGATTTTAAAATGTCAGTGCTTTTCTAGGAGTTTTAACATAATTCTAGACTCGATACTTGTCTTGTACTATTGAAATCTTGAACTCTTGATATCTTGATACTCATGAGTCTTGAATCTTGATGTCTTCGATCTTGAGTCTCTGTACTGTACAGTCTTCATTCTCAGTACCTGCATGTTTATATCCTGCATATACATATATATCTAAACTATAATGTTAGTATTTATATTTTATAACAAGTCCTAAGGTTGTTGTCATCAAAACCATTCTTTTCAAGGACTAACAATCTCCCCCTTTTTGATGATGACAACCTTTGTTTATAAAATATTACTTCTATCCTAATAACTCTCTAATAACTCCCCTTAAAACTAATAACTCCCCCTTAATCTATTCCTAACTATCCTATTTTATACTTCTCCCCCTTTGTCATCAACAAAAACTAACTTCTGACCATATAACTCCTCCTTATTCCTGTACTAAAGTACCTGCATAAAATATTTGGTGAAGTATATAATAGGTAGATTAAGAATTATTTATATTTATTAGACATGATAACTAATCAAAGATCATATAATATATATACATATTATGTTTTTCACATCAATCCACACCAAATCAAATCAAATCAAAACAATCCAAGCAATCAATTTTTAAAACAACGCAAACAAGTAAAATCAAACATTACGAGGAACTTCCACCCATCCTTCTTCTCCAAATATTGGATCTGCTTTAATGGCATCCCAATTTTCATTGTCATTGGTGAGAGAGACTGAAGGATGTGCTTCATTATCATCTTTGTACAGGGAGGAAATCATCCATCGAATCGCATCGAAATGCTTTTCTTGTTCCTTGATCATCTGCATTTGACTCAACTCTAATGCCGCTGATTTCTAAGAATAAAAGAAAGAATATTCTTGAAAGAATTAAGAGTTTCTTCAAGATTTTCAGTAAAATTATGAATTGGATTGGCCATTTTTGAATTTTTGAGAAGAAGTATAGATATAGTAGATAAGAAATGATTTTGAGTGATGAATTCTGGAAGAAATATGTATTTATAGATGTAGGAATTCGTTTGAAATGAATAAACATAAGGTAGTTATTCAAATTTAAAATGAGAAGTCATTTCTGACCAGTGTGTGTCGACATGGGGTATATGGGGTTGTCGACAGGGGTCGGTTCAATTTTATGACTTATTTTGATTTTGTGAATAATTGTGTATATGTATATATATTTCTATAATATACTAACATTTATTCTGACGATAAGATAAGCTAGATAACAGAACTGTAAGTCAATTTCATTTCATAGTAGATCGATAAAATGATTAAACATTAAGAAATACTAGAACATTCAAATTTGAAACAAACTAAAACAAATACAACAATAGGTAGAACTAGTTAGAGGATGATGAGGATGAAGATAACCAAGTTTCTTGCTGACTTTGGAGAAAAACTTGTTCATCTGGGATTCCAATTTCTTACTAACGGATCTTTTAAGAATCCGTTGATTCTCAACAATAGTCTTTTGATTTTTGAGTAAGGTTTTGTTGGTTGGATTAGAGGGATAATCAATGCTTTCCAAGGATGTTTCACCTTCTTCTTCTTCTTCTATTTCCATTTCATCCCCTCTTCTTCTTCTTCTTTTTCTTCCATCTCCTCATGAGCCAAACGCTCTTCCTTTTCAGCAAGAGTCTCATATGGTTGAAAAACATATGGAATTTTCATAAGAGAAATGTTTGAGAGATTAAAAACTTTTCTTGAAACAAATTCTTCTCATTTGAAATCTACTCCAAAATAATTAAAAATCCTAGTGAGATAGATTCCATGATACAAAGTATTTTCACCCATTTCAAGATTTTTGGGACGAAGTTCATCCAAAATAACCTGCGTCCAATTAATATCATAATTTCCAAAAATAGCAAAAAGTGCTTTGCAAACTTTTGAAGTTGGATTGTTAAAACTTCCCGATCTTGGGGTCAAAGTATGTTGTAAAAGAAGATTAACAATTCTTGCTTTTGTTCGAAAATTTCGATTTTTGAATTCAAAGTTTTCATCTCCTTCAAAAATGTGATGAAATGTCTCACGATCATTTTCATCGATTTTAAAATTTGAAAGATCCATTCTCGTGCTTTTGCAATTGAGAATGGTACCCAAAATATCACAATTTAAAATGATTCTAGTGCCTTTGACACTACTCCAAATTTCATCATCATTTCCATTATAAAATCCACGGTTGAGATTTGCATAGAAAATTTTAACAAGATTTGGATAACAAACAAAATCATTTTGTGAAGCATCAACAGAACTAAGAATTTGGTTGTTTGCAAAAAGTGAATCGATTTCATAAGAAGAGAAATCTTGAAATATAGCAAACTTTCCGGGATGGACCTTTCCATAGTTAGCATAGTTGATATATTCTTTTATAGCCTCCGGATCATTGAAGAGTTGCTCTTTCATGTTTCTGGAAAGTCTCATTGTGGAGGGGTTGCTTGAAGAAGCCATTAGAGTAGAGAGTAGAGAGCTTGATATTTTGAAATAAGAGTTTGAATTTGAAAATGAAAGTGAAAAGTTATGATAAGAGATAGTAAATAAATAGATTCTCAAAGGACAGGTTCTCTGGTCAAAAGGTAGCTTTTCAAAGTTTTGAAAGAAGTGAAAAGATGGAGGGATATTCAAACATTTGAATTCAAATTTGAATTTCAAACTTCTGTACCCTTGTCGACAACATGGAGGGGACCATGTCGACAGGTGTCCTTGAATTTTCATGCTTTATTTCTTTTAAGAATTCTAATATATATATATATATATTATTTTTAATATCTATATATATATCTGGAATATTACTAGAATTATAGTATATTACATAATATTATGATAAAAAATAATAGTAAAAATATAATAATATAATAAAATAATAAAAAAAATTTAAAATTCAAATGACACACCAATTCAAAATCAATCAATCATTCAATCCTAAGCATGCAATTTCAACCAATGTATTGTAAACGTGTACCTTTTTCTGAGTCCGTTTTTCTGAATTCATCGGAGTCGTGAACTGCCGTGAAACACATATTTGAATTATCTGTCTTCTGATCATCATCGCTCGAGGATGAGTCTGAGTCATCTAGAGTGGTGGTAAATGCACGTTTTCGTTTCTTTGTGGAATCATTGTTTATAGGAAGACTTTGCTTATCTGGATGCGGACGGTCTCTTTTGATATGGCCTGGTTCGTTACAGTTGAAACATTTGATATAGTTTGGCACTACATTCTGATTACCATAGTACTTATAGTTGTTTCTCTTGAGATTATTCATCTTTCTGTATTTCAGGAATTTCCGAAAGTTCTTGGTCATGAAGGCTCTCTCTTCATCATTATCGCTGTTTGAGTCTGATCCATCGGTCAATGCATTGAATGCAATTGATTTCTTTTCAGATGCTTTGCTTTCTCTTCTCCCAATCATTTGAACTTCAAACGACATTAGATTTCCAATTAATTCTTCTATCTTTAAGGTACTGATGTCATTTGCCTCTTCGATCGCAAGTGTCTTTTGATCCCATTCTGGAGTAAGAGAATTTAAGATTTTTCTAACTTGATCTTCTTCTGAAAATACCTTTCCCAAGGATATTAGAGAATGCACAATATCCTGAAATCTACTATACATACCTGGAATAGACTCATTAGGATTCATTTTAAATAATTGAAACTGATTTGTGAGCATGGAAATTTTGGTCTGTTTAACTTTTCTTGTTCCTTCGTGAGTAACTTGCAAAGTTTTCCAGATTTCATATGCAGACTTACAAACTGACACTCTATTAAAATCATTCCTATCAAGTGAACAAAATAGAATATTCATAGCTTTAGAGTTATTTTGTGCGACTGTCTTTTGCTTAGCAGTCCACTGTGCAAAATCAGTTGTGGGTTCAAAATATTCAGTCTTTGTGATATTCCAAGTGTCTAGTCCTACTGATTCTAAATATATTTTCATCCTACATGCCCAATATGCATAGTTATTGCCATTAAAAAGTGGTGGTCTGGCAGTAGACTGACCTTCTACAAATGAACTAGTGTTGGTAGTAACAGCAGTACCAGTGTCGGTAGCCATTTTGAAATTTTTCAAAATTCAGATTATGAAACTTTGAAATCCTTGCTCTGATACCAAATGTGAGAAATGCGGATTATGGATCTTAAGGCTAGAATTAACACTAGAGGAGGGTGAATAGTGTTTTAAGGAGTTACTAATTCTTTTTTATTTATATTAATTTGAACACAAATGTATGCAATATTCAGACACAGATATAATCACAGAATCAAACACAGATGCAAATATAAAGTAAAAGCAGTAAAGGAAAGAACACACCGGATTTTATACTGGTTTGGAGTTACCCTACATCCAATCTCGCAACACAAGTACGGATTTCCTTTCAAAATCAATTCTTACAATTACACCCTCGATTTCAAGGCCACGAGGTACACCACTCCAGATTCACAATCCTCTGGGTAGAGATACTTGATTTTACGGGCAACAAGTTCACCCAATTGATTTCCTAGGCTACAATCACACCTTCTTTCACTTGATTGATTTTCCAGGCTACAATCACACCTTTTCTCGCTCGATTGATTACAAAGAAGCCTATAACTCTGAATAGCACTGGGATCTTATTGAGATAGTGATAGAGAATCAAACCAGAGATGATCTAGTTAGATTCAATGGAAATTTCGGCAGAGTAATAGTAAAAATGTATATAAAGAAATGTGGAAGAAGAAGAGAAGTGAAATCAGAAAATTATGAATATAAATTCGTTAAAAACATCCCATATTTATAGTAGAACAACAGCCATGTCCATTCGTAAAAGGTTATGACGAATAGACACTTCTTTTGAAATTCAAACTTTTGAAGTTAACTGACACCATGTCGACAAGGGTTCTTAGGGGTTGTCGACATGCCTAAGGAATTTTTTGATAATTTGTTTTTCTTTGAAAATAACTTTTATCTTATATTAACACTATTTTAAACTTTATAAATATACTTTACTATAGTTAAAATACATAAATAAGTATAGAGAATAATATTTTGATATATATAAAATTTTACTATAATTTCATATTTAAATCTTAAATATTAAAAGTTAAGTACATTATAATTAAAGATAGTTTAAAACTAAGGATAATTTTGATATTGAAAATAAAGATTATTTTGTGGCTAAAAGTATTTAAAACTAGGATAGATGTTTTTGATTTAAAAAGGAAGATTTTGAAATCATTTTGAAAACAAGATATAATTTTGTAAAACATTTGAATAAAAGTTAGTGGATACAAAATGATGTTCCACTAGATTTTTCGTAGGTTCCATCCTACTTAGGGTTCCATCCCTTTAACAGGCTCGAATGGATTCCATTCCACGAATAAAATGGATTTTAAGATGTCAGTGCTTTTCTAGGAGTTTTAACATAATTCTAGAATCGATACTTGTCTTGTACTATTGACATCTTGAACTCTTGATATCTTGATACTCATGAGTCTTGAATCTTGATGTCTTCGATCTTGAGTCTCTATACTATACAGTCTTCATTCTCAGTACCTACATGTTTATATCCTGCATATACATATATATTTAAACTATAATGTTAGTATTTATATTTTATAACAAGTCCTAAGGTTGTTGTCATCAAAACCATTCTTTTCAAGGACTAACAGTTGCTACTTGAACTTCTCCTCCATTTGCTTTAACTTTATTACTCGCCAATGACCTTGGACAAAGCTTGGTTGCTTCAGCTTGCTGGTGACTTTTCCTCTTTTGTGGAGTTATAACAAGTTTTCTTTTATTTTTGTTTTCAAGCAAAGAGGCATCCGAGCCCCTTCTTGCAGACTCTACCTCATCTCCTCTTGTGAGCTTGGTGGTTTTGGAAAATTATTGAGCAAGGATTCCTTCCATAAATTCTTTAATCATTGATACTTGTTGTTTTAGGTCTTTAATCTTAGTTTCGCTGTTGGTAGGTTGTGCCGGCTCTGATGGTTGTCCAACCTCTATATTAGCTAGGTTGAAATTGGAAACAACATTTTCTTCCAACATTGTTTGTTGTGCCACTCTTCGTAAGTTCGTCTTGGTCTTACCATTTTCCTGAAATAAAAGAAACTTCATGTAGTTAGTTTCAAAGAGTGGATTATAGAGGGTCGGAGGTTCAAGCCCTCCATATAGCGCCAACATTTTAAACTAGTAATTGGTATAGCTTCCATAATGCTGAGAATGATGAGTCAGTCCTTGAGTTGAGCACATATGATGACACGACTAAGCATGGTTTAGTTGGTGTTAATTAAATCAAGAATAAACTTAGCATGCAAGGCTAAGTACAAGATGATATCATTAGAAAATTGATCCATAATTGCCATGATTTTTAAATATTTCAGATCCGAAGACCCATATGATTTCTTAGAATACGATATTTGAGATCTTCTTAAGGTCACTTGGAACAAGATATTCGAGAGCTCTTAAGATCACTTGGAATAATATATTCGAGAACCTATATGGTCTTTAGGCATAGAACATTTATCCTATGTCATATAACCAAAGATATAGAAGATAAGTGGTAAGTATGTGCAATAGCCCATTAAGCGTGTTGATGAACTAAACAAAAAGTGCTTATGTTCATAGTCCAATGTCCATAAGTAATAGGTGATATAGAGGCATATGCATATAAACACTAGTTTGGACCGAATTTCATTCTATGTAAAATAGTATCACAATAGCTTTGGGCCCAAAGAGTTTCATTATATGCACATTCATGTCTAATAACATCCAAAATGCACAATCAAGGTAATAGGCATGTCCAAGTCTTTATTCATATAGATTGGGCCTGATTATAATCAAATTGAAGTTTTTCCCAAATCAATTAAGGTTTACAAGAATCTAATTTTGAGAGCAGAGGAAAGAAATGGTCGTCTTTTCTCCCATACCCCTAGGTCTGTATTTATAGGGGTAGAAGTGCAACATAGCATCTTGACTTCAGCATGTATGGATTTTGGCAACATCAATGATGCATGGCACTAGGCCTTGCTCAATGATGACATTCGACATTCCTTGGTAAATAGTGGAACTTTGACTTCGTCTCAATAATAGAGGCATTCGACATTAATAACTTCCGACATCAAAACACTCTTGAGTTTTTTGGAGGTGGCTCCAATAGGAAGTGACATTAGTCATTGATGAGGAGTATCATTGATATGGAGCAGTATTAAGAAAGAGTGGCATAGTAACTTTCATGAATATTGGTGACTTCTAGCATCAATATCGCATTTTAAATGTGCGGTGTTCTTTAATATTGATGACTTCTGACAAGGTGCGGCATTGACTATCAGTGGTATTGGCAATAGGTGGCATTGTCTTATGGTAGCATTATTGAAGTAGTGTCGACAATCAGATGGCCTTAGTAGCAATAATATGGGGCATCATTATATGGAGGCATTGGTAACAGGTGGTATCAATGATGAGCGGTTGTAATGCCCTAAAATTTTGAGGAAAATTATCTTAATAAAATAATTCAGTTCTAAAAATATCTAGATTAAACGTTGATGGATTTCTTGATGAAATGATGTGCAAGAGTATGTGTGCTCATGCACACTGGAAATGGCACAAGGAAAAGATTTAAAAATCTCTGAAAAAATATAATAGTTATGTACTAAAATTAAAAATATGAAACATATGCATATGAATATTTTTACAGGAAGTAAGGAAGAATTAAATAAATATATATACATATGCTTATACACAGGTACATTTTCTTTGAGCAGAAATATATTGGAACTAAGCAAGAAAAATAACACTAAAATGGTATGAGATATAATATAAGCAAGTATGTTATGTATAGGCAAAAATAGAAAGAGGGGGATTTCCAGAAATAAACAAATGAGTAAATTTAGTTAAGTCACACACTTTTAACATGACTTGAGTGAGTGGCCATTTTCTGAAAAAAGTAAAGAAAAGAAAACGCTGCCTTAACTAATTGATATGGCCGGGGTAATCAAGGATGGAAATATGAAAACATAAAATGCAAAATACATGATGTTAGTCAGGACAAAAATGGAATTCTGCCTTGATAAAAACCCTAGTGAAAATGCTTATAAATAAGTAGTTATAGCCAGGGAAATCATTTTACCCGAGATACTTAGAAAAAAAAGAGGGGAAGAAAACATTTTAAAGGAAGGGAAAATACTCAGGGATTTTCTGCATCAACTAGAAGGGGATACTTAGGTGAGTTATCTCACTAGATTCATGGCATTAAGACCTGATATAAGGCAGCCAAATTTTTATATTGTTATTTGCATTTCTTTTCTGGTTTTGTTGAACACGGTTTTATTAATATTTTTGAGTGGTCTTTTTTGATCTAGCATAATGTTTTATTATGAATGCTCTCTGGATAGTTTTGACCTGATGAGATGTTTTATTATGGATGTGCTAAATACTGTTTCATCACATTCTGAAAAGTTAAGGCATCAAATCTTGAAATCATAAGAAGAATACTTATAACTGATATGGAATCATGGCATGGAAGTTCCAACAGAAAAAAAAATGAGCTGCATTATACAATGTATAAGTGCTAAGGCTTTAGAGAAAGGTGTTAGGGGTGCAATAGAAATTTCTATGTGCTGAATCCCTGATCACATAGCAAAAATCTACAAGTCAAAGATTATGATTCAGTTAGATCTTGAATCTAGCTCAATCATAGTTATTTGCAGATTATAATGACTTAATATGCCATGTTTCTATCCTCAGTTGTAAATACTCTTGCATTTGATTTAAAGACAAGATATCTAGTAGCAATATTCTTGTATCATTGCCTTTGAAAACATGTTTGCAGTATTACTGGGGTGTTTTAGTGAACACTGTGACAAGTTTACTTAGCTATCTGATGATAGGGTCAAACAAGTATAATTAATAAATTAAATTAAAAATGGTGAGCCAAGAAGGCTGCTGGAATGCTTGTCATATTTGAATTATGCAAGTTGGCACATGGTTTGTTTAAGCCCTAAGATCTTTGTGCAATGATGTGAATTAGTTCATTGCAATGTGTCCATGTGATTTTTTGATAGCAGATGAGGCTAGGATTTAAATTGATATATATATATATATATAACCAACCTTTAAATGATGAGATAGGAACATGAGTATTTCCCGAGATTGGTTGGATGGAATCATGATTGTTCTAGTGTGTATATATATGTATATACTATTGATTAATGAGTATGTTTACATGATCATGTATGAACTAATAGTAAGTTTATAAAGATACTAAGACTGCACAAAAGTTTATCTAAAGCATAAAATAATAGTTGAATTAAGAAAATTGCTTAAGTAACTGGCTAGTGTTCATGTATCATTTGTTTGCTTAATATCATGAATACATTGATGTTGCTCATACCAGATCATAGATCTGACCCTGGTTTGCTCATGGCATATGAGGGTGTCTCATTTTTGAAATGAGGTAGCCACCAATGCTTTTTCAGGTAATGCAGGAACTAAGTAGAAAGTGAAGTTACGGCTAATGAGGAGGAATGAATAAATATGCTTTCTAGTTCTGATAAGAATATAGAATGACATATTTGCATGTATTCATGAAAACAATGTTTAAATTCTCTGCTATGTATTGAAACATGTTTTGTTTGACTAAATTAGTGGTATCTGTTGAATCTTGCTATGTATTAAGATCTAAGAATTGAATGACTATTCGAGTATATTTGAACAAAGTATTATCTATGAAAAATCTGGGAAAAGAAATGTATTTATTCTGGAGCAAGTTTTATACAAAACCTATATTATAATGGACAGGATAAAACTATTTAAAAAGGCAGTGAGTTCTGAAGTGAAATCTGATTTTAATTTGAAGTAATCTCTTGTATTTAGTCACTCTTCTTTGAAATATCTTGTGGAAGAATTTGAGTCCAGTTGTGAGCTGTTTTGTAAAGTATACATATACCTTAAACAGGACTTCAAGTATTTGGAAAGTGAAAGACATTTCAAAATTCACACAGCTACAAGGTTCAACCAGCTTCAAAAGAATGGAGTTTGGGTTGATTATGTTGGTTAGTGATTTGATAAGCAAGTGCTCTTTAAAACTCCTTAGTTCATTTAGTAAAGGTTTAAATTAAAAAACTTTTCTTCAATTATTAAAGGCCAATTTGCACAATTAACTGGCTTGCATTATCAAACCAGTAAGTATTATCTTGGTATAACCTGGTTCATTCAAAACGTAGTGGTTGTTCACTTATGAATCATTTTCATATCAAGTACTTTTATCATCTCAAACTCAGAAGCAAATGATTAAATGACCAGTTTAAGGGAGTGTCCAATTGATGGAATCAGAAACAAGAGAGATGCAAAAGACAAAACCATGAATTGAAAATGATAAAGGCAAATATCATTTTCTGGGAATAATAAAATAGCAAATAAGTGAACCACACCAACAAAAAGCTTTAATTTCTGAGATAATTCCATCAAGAAAAATTATTGAAATTCTTAGATAAAACAATCAAAATTACTATTTTAAACAAAATTTAAGCAAGATCTACTTATATAAATAATAAGTATCAAAGAAAAATATTTAAGTGGAGATTCAGATTTAAATTTAAATTCAATTCAAATCAAACAGAATATGCTCTTGTTTAGAAAAGAAAAAAAAATTATATTACTCTGATTTAAACAAGAGGGACACATACATCCTCATATGTATGTGCATATCTTTTTGAACATACTAATATATCTATATTAGTGGTAATTTTGAATCCTGGATAAATTGATTAAAAGGAAAAATGACTCTGAGAAATTAAACTAAGTTTAATTGAGCAAATGTATATGTGTGTGTAAAAAGAAAAAAAAATCGTAGAAAATATAGGTAAAATATAGAGGTCATTTCAGTTGGTATCAGAGCAAATGGTTGTATTGATTGTTGAATACTATAGAAATGTATTATATCTGTTTGTTTTGGATGAAATAATTTAGATAGGAAAATATTAACTATAGAAAATACTCACAGTATACTAATACTATTTGCCCATAACTTGGTTAGCAAACCATGGTAGGAAGGGGATCACATCAAGCAGGAACAAGTGCACCACAAATGCTTGATATGCAAGAGTTTGTAAGGGTTTTAAGGGATGGAATTGGACATAGACCCGAGAATCCACATGAGAAACTTTCAAAACTATTAAAGGCTTATACAAACTTGGGAGGAAAAAGTTTTGAAGGGACTGAGAATGTGATGGAAATTCAAGCATGGTTGAGAACACTGGATAGGATTTTCAATGACATGCAGCTTGATGATCAGAGGAAGAGGCAAGTGGCTTCAAGACAGCTGAAGGAGTAGCTTTAGACTGGTGGGAGGTGATCATAGCTGGGAGAATTGAAAATGAAATCACTTGGAATCAATTTAAGGAGATGTTGGAGGCAAGATTTGTACCAACATCAGCTAAGACCACATTACTTGAAGAATTTATTAGACTCAGGCAGGGAAATTTGAATGTCACTGAGTATACTCAAAAGTTTGAGGGATTATCCAAATATGGAGCAATGCTAGTGGCAGATTAAGCATCCAAAAATGATATGTACATTAAAGGTTTGAACCCAGGACTTAGCAGAGCCATGTTACCATATGCAGATAGGACTTTTGATCAAGTAATAGATCTGGCTTTGAAATTGGAGCAGCATGAAAAGGAAAGAGAGAAGTACATGAATTTTAAGAACCAAAATAACAAGAAGAATAAGGGAAGATATCACCCTTATGATAAAAAGAAGGAGGAGAAAGACAACAAGAAGGCCAATGACACCAAGGCTAATGATGCTAAGAAGAAATTGGTCTGCCATCATTGTGGAAAGGAAGGACACATCAAACCAAGGTGCCCAGAGTTAAAAGGAGGAGCCTTCAAATGCTACCTATGTGGGAAAGAGGGGCATATGAAGAGGAACTGTCCTGAGTACAAGCAACAAGGGAAGTTGGCAAATCTAGAGGGCAAAAGCAAATCTATAGTGGAAATTTATGCTGAAAATCATAGCCAAGTGGAAGGTACACTATTTATTTGTACCATACCCATAGTAGTAGTATATGATACTGGGGCAACTCACTCTTTGATTTCTTATGAACTAGTTAAAATGCTAAAATTGAATTGCATATTGGTTGAAACTCCATTGCTTATACAAAGCCCACTGGGGAGTTCTAGTGTTTTAAATATGATTTGTGTGGATGTGGAATTAAACATAGGAGGAGATACTTTTATTTCCAATTTATATGTTTTAAACTACCCAAATATAGGTGTTATATTGGGGGTAGACTGGTTAAGGCAATTTAAAGCCATAATTAACTTAGATTCATCCACCATATCATTACAAAACTTTAGAGGCCAGAGAATCACAATTTTGTGTGAAGTAGCTAAGGAAAGGAAATTGTATCATTCAATTGACTTGGAAAAGGATTTCAGTGAACTTACTATTGAAGAAATTCCCATAGTCAATGAATACTTGGATGTGTTTGGGGAGGTTAAGGGTGTTCCAAACCATAAACCAGTGGAATTCCAAATTCATTTAGTTCCAGGTGCAAGCCCAGTGATTAAAAAGCCAACTAGAATGGGGCTAAGTGAACTAAAAGAATTGAAAAATCAGTTAGAAGAATTAGAAAGCAAAGGATTTATAAGGCCAAGTAACTCATGCTGGGGTGCTCCAGTAGTGTTTGTAAGAAAACATGATGGTACTTTGAGAATGTGTATAGATTACAGAGAGCTAAATAAAGTTACTATTAAGAACAAATACCCATTGCCTAGAATTGATGATCTCTTAGATCAACTCAGTGGAGCTAAAATATTTTCTAGGTTAGACTTAGCATCTGGGTTCCATTAGATGAACGTTGAGGACTCAAGTGTTAAGTACACTGCATTTAACACCTGATATGGTTTGTATGAGTTTCTAGTTATGCCATTTGGGCTGACAAATGCCCCTTCATATTTTGTAGATTTAATGAATAGAATATTCAGAGATTATTTAGACAAGTTTGTGCTGATTTTTATTGATGATATTTTGGTTTATTCCAAAACAGTAGAAGAGCATAAAAGTCATTTGCATCTGGTTTTGTCTAGATTGAGGGAAAAAGATTTAAAGGCAAAAATTTCAAAATGTGCATTTTGGAAAGAGAAAGTACATTTCCTTGGCCATGTCATTTCTGCAAAAGGAATTTCAGTGAACCCCAATAAGGTTGTAGCAATTCAAGCATGGAAAAGACCAAGCACAGTGAGTGAGGTTAGATCATTTATGGGGATGGCAGGATATTATAGGAGATTTATAAAAGATTTTTCTAAAATGTCATCACTACTTACAAATTTAACTAGAAAGAATCAGGCCTTTGTGTGGACTGAAAAATATGAACAAGCTTTTATCAAGATAAAAGAAGCCTTAGTTAATGCACCAGTGTTGAGAGTACCTGAAGGAAATGAGGGATTAATTATGTATACTGATGCAAGTGGCTCTGGGCTAGGGGCTGTGTTGATGCAACAAGACCAAGTAATAGCCTATGCATCTAGGCAATTAAAGCCACATGAAACTAGGTATGCAACCCATGATCTTGAACTAGCAGCAGTAGTGTATGCCTTGAAGCTTTGGAGACATTACATATTAGGTGCCAAATTTATTTTGTACACTGATCATAAGGCACTGAAATATCTATTCTCACAAAAAGATTTAAACATGAGGCAACATAGGTGGGTGGAGTTTCTAGCTGCCTATGACTTAGACATACTCTATACACCACGTAAAGCAAACAAAGTTGCTGATGCTCTAATTAGACAACATGCTAAGTTAGTTATGATGATGATAGAAGAGTTTAAGGACTTGTCTTTGCTTGCTGAATTAGAAATTGGGGAGAATGGCTGTGTGCACATGGATGTACATGTGCATGGTGCACAGGAAAATAGAGGGAAGTTGAGCTTGATGGCACTTCAATCTGAATTAATTTTGAAGGTAAGTGAAATGCAAGACCAAGACCCTATTATAGTTGAGAAGAAAATTCTCATATCAAAAGGGGAAGAAGTGACAAATTACCATATTGATAAAAATGGTTATTTAAGAAACCAGGATAGAATATGTGTTCTAGAAAACATGGAATTGAAGGAGGAAATATTGAATGAATATCATAGGAGTAAGTACTCCATACACCCAGGCAGTACAAAAATGTATCAAAATTTAAAAAGAAATTTTTGGTGGAAGGGAATGAAGTCAGAAGTAGCCAAACATGTTGCAAGGTGTATGACTTGCCAACAAGTTAAGGTAGAAACACAAAGACCATCAGGGTTGTTACAACCTCTAAGCATACCACAGTGGAAATGGTAGGATATATCTATGGATTTCATAGATGGCCTACCTAGATCTAAAAGAGGAAACACAAGCTTATGGGTGATAGTAGATAGACTAACTAAAGTGGCACATTTCATTCCAGTCAAATCAGTAAGGAATGCACCAAAATTAGCACAAGTATTTATGAAGGAGGTGGTAAGATTGCATGGCATTCCCAAAACCATTGTGAGTGATAGGGATACCATCTTCACATCAAGGTTCTGGAAAAGTTTTCAAGAGGCCTTGGGGAGTGAATTATACTTAAGCACTGCCTACCATCCACAATCAGATGGAAAAACTGAGGTGGTGAACAAAGTTCTAGAAGACTTATTGAGAGCATGTGCATTGGATTTTGGAGGCAACTGGGAGGATCATCTCCATCTAGTCGAGTTTACATACAATAATGGTTATCAAAGCACCATAGGGATGGCTCCATTTGAAGCCTTATATGGCAAGCCATGTTTATCACCTGTATGTTGGGTAGAGACAGGAGAGAGGGCTGTTTTAGGGCCTGAATATGTAAAAGAGACTACAGAGAAAATTAGGCTAATAAGAAAAAGGATGGCAACAGCTCAAGACAGGCAAAAGAAGTTTGCAGACATGAAGAGAAAGCAGGTGGAATATGGAGTGGGAGACTTTGTTTTCATCAAGGTTTCACCCATGAAAAAGGTCCTGAGGTTTGGCAAGCAAGGTAAGCTCACACCAAGGTATGTTGGACCCTATAAAATTTTGGAAAGAATAGGCTCATTAGCATACAAATTAGAACTGCCAGAGGAAATGAAAGCAATGTACAATGTGTTTCATGTATCACAACTTAGAAGATGGGTACATGATAAGGAAGAAATTTTGGAGAAACCCACTCAAGTCCAGATCAACCCTGACATGGTTTATGAGAAGGAACCAGTGGGGATTTAGCTAAAGAAGAAAAGAAATTAAGAAGTAAAACTTTGAAAATGGTGAAGATCCAGTGGAGTCTTGACCCAAAGGACTGTACATGGGAGTTAGAGGACAAAATAAGGATAGATTATCCTAAGTTTTTTGCAAATTAAAGGTAATTTTAAAATTCCCAGAAAATTTAATATATATATATATATGGTTGTTATGATTTAATTTGTTTGTTTATGCATATGTTTGATGGATTCCTTAGAGTCAGTAAATTCTTGTTATAAGTATTAGAAAAATTGTGAGGACACAATTCCAAAAAGGAGGGGTGAATGTAATGCCCCAAAATTTTGAGGAAAATTATTTTAATAAAATAATTCAGTTCTAAAAATATCTAGATTAAATGTTGAAGGATTTCTTGATGAAATGATGTGCAAGAGTATGTGTGCTCATGCACACTGGAAATGGCACAAGGAAAAGATTTAAAAATCTCTGGAAAAAAATATAATAGTTATGTACTAAAATTAAAAATATGAAACATATGCATATGAATATTTTTACAGGAAGTAAGGAAGAATTAAATAAATATATATACATATGCTTATACACAGGTACATTTTATTTGAGCAGAAATATATTGGAACTAAGCAAGAAAAATAACACTAAAATGGTATGAGATATAATATAAGCAAGTATGTTATGTATAGGCAAAAATAGAAAGAGGGGGATTTCCAGAAATAAACAAATGAGTAAATTTAGTTAAGTCACACACTTTTAACATGACTTGAGTGAGTGGCCATTTTCTGAAAAAAGTAAAGAAAAGAAAACGCTGCCTTAACTAATTGATATGGCCGGGGTAATCAAGGATGGAAATATGAAAACATAAAATGCAAAATACATGATGTTAGTCAGGACAAAAATGGAATTCTGCCTTGATAAAAACCCTAGTGAAAATGCTTATAAATAAGTAGTTATAGCCAGGGAAATCATTTTACCCGAGATACTTAGAAAAAAAAAAGAGGGGAAGAAAACATTTTAAAGGAAGGGAAAATACTCAGGGATTTTCTGCATCAACTAGAAGGGGATACTTAGGTGAGTTATCTCACTAGATTCATGGCATTAAGACCTGATATAAGGCAGCCAAATTTTTATATTGTTATTTGCATTTCTTTTCTGGTTTTGTTGAACACGGTTTTATTAATATTTTTGAGTGGTCTTTTTTGATCTAGCATAATGTTTTATTATGAATGCTCTCTGGATAGTTTTGACCTGATGAGATGTTTTATTATGGATGTGCTAAATACTGTTTCATCACATTCTGAAAAGTTAAGGCATCAAATCTTGAAATCATAAGAAGAATACTTATAACTGATATGGAATCATGGCATGGAAGTTCCAACAGAAAAAAAATGAGCTGCATTATACAATGTATAAGTGCTGAGGCTTTAGAGAAAGGTATTAGGGGTGCAATAGAAATTTCTATGTGTTGAATCCCTGATCACATAGCAAAAATATACAAGTCAAAGATTATGATTCAGTTAGATCTTGAATCTAGCTCAATCACAGTTATTTGCAGATTATAATGACTTAATATGCCATGTTTCTATCCTCAGTTGTAAATACTTTTGCATTTGATTTAAAGACAAGATATCTAGTAGTAATATTCTTGTATCATTGCCTTTGAAAACATGTTTGCAGTATTACTGGGGTGTTTTAGTGAACACTGTGACAAGTTTACTTAGCTATCTGATGATAGGGTCAAACAAGTATAATTAATAAATTAAATTAGAAATGGTGAGCCAAGAAGGCTGTTGGAATGCTTGTCATATTTGAAGTATGCAAGTTGGCACATGGTTTGTTTAAGCCCTGCGATCTTTGTGCAATGATGTGAATTAGTTCATTGCAATGTGCCCCTGTGATTCTTTGATAGCAGATGAGGCTAGGATTTAAATTGATATATATATATATATATAACCAACCTTTAAATGATGAGATAGGAACATGAGTATTTCCCGAGATTGGTTGGATGGAATCATGATTGTTCCAGTGTGTATATATATGTATATACTGTTGATTAATGAGTATGTTTACATGATCATGTATGAACTAATAGTAAGTTTATAAAGATACTAAGACTGCACAAAAGTTCATCTAAATCATAAAATAACAGTTGAATTAAGACAATTGCTTAAGTAACTGGCTAGTGTTCATGTATCATTTGTTTGCTTAATATCATGAATACATTGATGTTGCTCATACCAGATCATAGATCTGACCCTGGTTTGCTCATGGCATATGGGGGTGTCTCATTTTTGAAATGAGGCAGCCACCAATGCTTTTTCAAGGAATGCAGGAACTAAGTAGAAAGTGAAGTTACGGCTAATGAGAAGGAATGAATAAATATGCTTTCTAGTTCTGATAAGAATATAGAATGACATATTTGCATGTATTCATGAAAACAATGTTTAAATTCTCTGCTATGTATTGAAACATGTTTTGTTTGACTAAATTAGTGGTATCTGTTGAATCTATGCCAACCCCATACCGCAAACATTTCCTGCCGATCCCTCATCAACACCACGACCTACCGATCCCTTTCCACAAACATTTACTACCGATCCCTCACCGAGTAACCACCACACCGATCCCTTATCAGTACAACATCCTACTGATCCCTCAACTTAAGACATCTACACCGATCCCTACACCAAAGCTACCAACACTGATCCCTCACCAAACAATTTCGTACCGATCCCTCAGTCTCAACACTGGTCCCTCTCCAACCAATTCTAGAGCTCAACTCTCCATACTTATGCATTAACCACAAAACACCATCTCACCCGAACCCTACTTCTCCATCTTCTTCTCCTCCTTACCCTTATATCCCGATGCAACCTACTAAGCCATCCACTTAAAAGACACTCGAACTCACCAAAACTCGAGATTCATAACTCAATTATACGTTTAAAAGAGAAGTCGTACATATATATTCGAATTAAAACTACAGGCGAGCGATCGAGGCTTTGGATTGAGGATGAGTGAAAGACAACGTGGAGGAAGTGCTCGTTTTTGTGCTTGGATTTAGTTCTAAAGTTGAGGAGTTTTTCTTCGTTCGTCAAGGGGAATCGGCAGTAGCCTGGGTTCAGCAGAACGTTTATGCAAAAGTAGGCAAAGTAAAAAAAAGTAAGTAAAAGAAGAAAGGGAAGCAAGTTTATATATATTGAGATACGGAGAAGAGATCGGTTATAGGGGGTGACCCAGTCAAAGACGGGGAGGAAGGATCGGCACCAAGATCTATCGATCGCTACTCACGTATCCCTAGCAAGGGATATGCATGTCGAATGATGATCCCTCCATAATAATAATAATAATAATAATAAATAAAATAATAGTATAATGAATGATGAAAAATGAAGTGAAAAGAAAATGAATGGAATAAAAGACGGAAGAAGAGAAATGACGGACAACTAAAAAACGTTTGACGATCGTTATCATGAAGGTTCGACTGCAAACATGAGCACACAGAATATTATAAAAATTGGCGATAATTTGTGAACGTTCGAACACGTCCGGGAGCCAACAACAGAAACGTGTATGTGGATATGCACAGGAACGATTTAAAAAAAGTTCGACCTTTTGAAATCAACTGAAAATGCAATCGAGCCTGAAACTCTCAAGTTCGAGATCGGATCAGATAGAAGAAGGCCTGTAAGCCCCGCGTGACCGAATTTATATATGCTGATGGAATGCGACATCAGACTTATATTATTGAAAGTTGATGAAGAAATAGAGATCAACCAGGAAGTTGGATGGATTCCTTTCCGGCTACTCAGACTTTTTCCGATCCAAAGCACGTCATGTTACTCACAAGACGAACTTTGAGCGACAAGTGTTACCCGGTACTCTGACCTGGCTATATTGGACTGGTCATGCAAGACAAACTCGATTGTTGTCAAGAAGGATGACCGTGAAGCAATGGCTATATGACCCAGAAATAGAGTTCAGACAGTTATACGAAGCTCGGATTGAATAGAGTTGATCGACAGACAATGCAGGATGTCAGAAACATGGATATTAGCTTGGATGGAATAGGGATCGACATAGTCATTTGTCAACATAGATAAAATACTAGAGATAGGCATAGCAAAGTGAAACATTAGGGATCGGTATGCCTATTTGGATGGATAGACAGCATGAGTAGTATAAAAGAGGGATCGGCATGGATGGTGGTGCAAACGGGAACGACATATATTTATAAAGCAAGATGGATCGGTATATATCTATGAAGCCAGAGGGATCAGCATAACGTTCTAAGCATTATGGATCAGGATATATTTATAAAGCAATATGGATCGATATATATCTACGAAGCCAGAGGGATCAGTATAATGTTCTAAGCATTATGGATCGGGATATATTTATAAAGCAAGATGGATCGATATATATCTATGAAGCCAGAGGGATCGACATAATGTTCTAAGCATTATGGATCGGCAGAGCACAATTGAACCAGAGGGATCGACACAACTTATTGGAGGGATTGGAAGCAATGATATAAATGGGGATTCAAACCAAAGATCAAGCGAAAACTCGACATTCACACATCCAATCATCATGATATTTGAGACACCATCATATCTAAGCATGTGGAAGTTACCATAGGGGTTGCTGCCCCAAATTCAACAAACGGAGGGATCGGTACCGATCCCTTTCCGTTGAGATTTGCCTAGCACTTCCTATGGTGAGCCCATATGGATGAGAGGGTCCTATTGCCGAAATTCCAGTCAGATTGGTGGTCGCCTTCACCTATGAATACAGGCCTAGGGGGTCATTATAAGGATCTTTGACGCTGCTGGATAGATAGAACTTTTATTGTAATCAACTTCCTCCATTATTCTCTTGTTTCTTGCTGTTTCTTACTGTAATCAAAATTATTGTGAATCAATAAAGAGAATATTCCAAGTGAACGTAGGCAATCAACGTCGAACCACTATAAATCTTGTTGTTCTTGTTTTCTACTGTGATTTTCTTGTTAATTTGATATATTCCTCCGTTTTAATTTAGTTTCCTCATTTATTTCACTACACAAATCTGTTCTTGGATGTTTATGGCCAATTTGGTTGCAAGCAGATATATTATCTAATAATTACTTATTAAAAAATATATCAATGGTGTCGCTAGCGCTGCACTCAGTCGATGTGTTCTCATCAGAGGCAACTTGTGCAAGCATCGTAAATCATCTACGGTCACAGTAGCATCTGAAACGATATGAGTTGTACTAGCATCGACATCGGTCGTGTAAAAGACATTCCATCTAGCACCTTTGACGGGTCGTAGCGATATTTCAACATCTCGGTGAATAAAAAAAGAAAAGAAAGGTGAAAGGTAAAAGTGAAGTAAAACCAAAATAATGTCTGATATAGGCATTGCGGCCTAGGCGCTCGTTCAACAAACGCCCTAAGACATTTGTTGAACAAACGTTTAAGCCCTCCTCAAACACGGACGCTTGTTTAACGAACGCTTATTGATCAAGGGCTAGTCAAACAGCTCCCGAGTCGGGATACTATTGGACAATACACGCTGTTACATTTTGTAATCGATGAATATTCAAACCAAACTATAAAAAATTTCAAATACTGCCCCGTTAAAATAACATGTGAACCCGTCTTAGGTTTGCAAACCCTGGATAAAAACTCTGTTCAGGAAAGGACATTCGAAGAACCACCGTTGACCGAGCCTAAAATGCAACGTGGCTGCTGCATAAAAAGGGCAAAATGACGAGGGTTTATAAGAGAATATGGTGGCCGTCCGATTAAAACTCTAAGGCGTAAAGCCTTGCCATTTGGTTTTCTTTGCACCTGCAATTGCTCTACTACGAGGCCAAGGCAGCTCTCTTGTGTTAACCTTCTTCAGCTAATCCATGGCGACGAAAAGCCTCGAGGAAGAAAAGGAGAGTGGGAGAATCGGTTGACACTCAATATTCAAAAGTGTTGCGCAACAGATACGGGTTTCCTCTACAAAAGCTTCGATCTGCCAAGAAGAATCTTACTATCCGCTTACTCTTTCCATCATTCATCTAGCTTTTCATACTTCTGAATAATCTCCCCATCCAATACAAAAACTCTTTCATCTGCATTTTAACCTACCTCGATTTTCAGCCTCAATTTACATGACAAAATTATCTTCATCAACTTCCTAAAACGCAATTCAAAATCATCAGTTGTCTAAACAAGCCCATAGCTCCTAAATCTGTCCTTTCAGTTAATCAATGGCAAAACCCACAGCAGATCGCATAAAGTTTAATGTAGGAGGTAAAATATTTGAAACAACCTCAACTACTATAGCGAAAGCAGGAAAAAGTACATTGCTTGGAGCTCTATTGGACGATCGAGGCAACTTAAAAAAGTCACACAAAAACAGTGAGTACTTCATTGATAGAAATCCTAAATACTTTTCAGTACTGCTTGACCTTTTAAGAACTGGAGAGCTAGATATTCCTGGCAATATGAATGAAAGATTACTGTATAGAGAGGCATTGTATTATGGGCTTGAGAATCATGTCAGAGAAGCAAGGTGGGACCCATTTGCTTATAATTATCGCCGGGAACCCATAGTGCAGGCTAAGCCTATTAATTTTCAACGGGTAATTTCTTTTTAATCTTTCTGTTTTGCTGTTTTGGATAATGTGGAGCTCGTTATATATGTATATGTCCATGTGCACGTACATACACACACGCGCGTTCATACACACACATACATATATAACGAGACTATAAAGTTTTAAGTTGTAATTTTTGTGTAGGTTTATGTGAACAATAGGGAGAAAAATTATTTGGATAAATAAGATGAAATTTTGTTCAATTTGGTTGTCAGTGGTAAAACAGTTGAAAAAGAAACTAAGCAAGCTTTCTTTACCCGTGACAGACTAACATATTTGCAATTTATAAGTCAAAATTATAAGCCATCAAATGTTTCACTATAACAGAAATTCTTTCTATTTGGCATGAAGGTGCATTGGAATCACCTTTTGCTAAAATCAATGCAGTCGTATTCAACATGGTTTAGAATTCCAATGGAACTCTGATATTACGGTAATTCCATTCCGGTCCTGAACATAACCGGGACTAAATCTGGTTTAAATTTAGTTCCAGTCCAAATTCCGGATTTAGTTCTTCAAACGGTGAAAATATAGTGAAAAAGTAGCAGAAAAAAATATGTAAAAGAACTAAAAAAACAAATCAAACAAGCTAATAAAAAATGGATAAATGACCAAATAGTTTCAAAAAAGATCGTGATACTTTTGTCAGTTTTGACCCAAATCAGCAGAAATAGCATAAAAACCAATGAAAATCAATAATCGAGTCAGCTTTCATGTATAATATTTATTTTAATACAAGTATGAACTGTCTATTGATGTATTTCTGTAGGAAAAAAAATCGAAACCCAAACCAAAATCATAAATGAATTTCCAAAATTGATCCAAAATTCAAAATTTTCAAATGAAATGAAGTGTAAATAATTTGTATTAAGTGATTCAGTGTTATCAAAGCTCTCGCCTAGACGCGCTTAGGCTCCAAAAAGCCCTAGGCTCAAAGCTGGGGCTTTTTTGACTTCTGAGGCGCCATGGATGCACAAGGCGCCGGAAAAGCCCCCAAAAGCCCCAAGGCGCTGGCTTTTGAGGCGCTGTAAAAGCGCGCCTTGGGCTACTTTGTTGGAGAATTTTGTTTTGGCTCCAATATGAGCCCAAACACATAACTTCCCTTCAATTTATCCACACCCAGTTAAATCACCCAGCTCAAAAACAAATTCGTGCCTAGCCCCAACTCAAAATCAAGTCGATCAAATTAAAATACATAACCTAGTTCGAACTTCAAGAGCCGTCTAGATTGCTCGCCGCCTCATGCTCAAGGCTCTTAAAAAAGCCCTAGGCGCAAAAAAGCCCTAGGCTTCAGCTTGGCGCTTTTTTGCGCCTTAGCGCCTTAACTACCTTGGTGATTCTATGATTAAACTTGGGTTAATAATTTGTATTAAAATTGTTATAGGTTGTACACTTTTCGTTCAAACATGTATTTTATATATAATTCGAAGAGTATAATATAAATTTATGTTAATATTGAAATGTATCCACGTATTTATATAAAACTATTGGAATTCGCAAATCAGAAATAAAGCATAATTTGCGAAATTTTCTAAACGGAACTGAAATTTGAAAATCCATCAATTTCTAGAATTGAAATGGAATGTTGGACCTTGGTATTCAGATATATAGCAGTTGAATGATGAACCAAGAAATCTCTTGGCGAGGTCCTTGGTAACGAGACATAGAGTGAAGACCACTTTTTATTTTACTGAAAATTTCATTCATTTTATTGAAGAAATTGACTGCACTAAAGGATAAACATAGCTGTCTAAACAACGTACAAGTTATATAGGCGATGCCAAACGTCTTCTAAAACTCGGTACATTTTTTATCGAACATTAATAATTTGCATGGTTGCACAAAAAACACTAGACGACTGATTCACTCAAAGAATAGACGGAGACGACCTCTTAACTTTCGCCCGAGCTCTAGTGAGGTGGTGTCTAGTATACCAAGTCCAAACTATTTTTCTCTTTCGGAGGAGAGCTAAGTTGCTCAAGCTGAACGCTGAAAAAATAGTTATAATTAGTGCGTGCCTAGTCACTAAAAGTGCAAGGCGTAACCTTTTTTTTGGGTGCATTCCAAGGCACAGTGAATGCACAAGGCGCCAACAAAGCGCGTAAGATGAAAACCCGCGTGTTTCGGTTTTCTTTGAGGGAGATAAAAAAGTTGGGCATTCAATCCATAATTGACCCAAAATCCCAAACTGCCATGTTTTTTTATGGCTTTGTGGTTTGTTATTTTGGTTTATGATGAATTCATGACGTTTATTCTCAAAATTGCATGTATATGCAGTTTTATACCATACAAAATCCATTTTTAATTACAGTTTTTAGTTGTTGAAATATTTGCTGTGAACATTAAAAAAAAGTTCAAATGGCATAGAAAAGCGCAAAATGCAAAAGAGCACAAGGTACATGCCTTTTTTTATTGCACTTTTTTGCCCTGACTACTTTGGTTATAATTTTAGAATGCAATGAACAACTTTTAGATTTTGAACCTTTTATATATAAAAATATAACTTTTATAGAAAATGTAGCTATCAATTATAAATGTAAATCATATAAGAATTCAAGACTTCAAAATAAAAAAAAACTAAGGATTGAGGTATCAGACGATAATTCGAAATTTCAGTGGTACTGTACTAGCATCGACACTAACCGATTCAAAACGAAACATAATGTTAGGGTTAAAAAAAATCAAAATCAAAGGACGTTGCATCAAAATCAAGAGTACAAACCCGTCTTCGTAGCTAAACAGATAAGCAATCCAAAGAATAAAAATTAATTGCCATAGTAGTGGTGGAGAAGTTGCTAAAAGATACAAAACTAAATGAAAAAGCGACCAAATCTCAAAATCGAAATGAAAACTCGCATCAAAGTCGAATTTGAGCATCACCAAGTATCTAAAATTGAAGATTGGAACGAATTTCGATCCAGAGCCCTAATTCAGCTTCTATAAGTTCAATTTTTACTAAAAGCTTGTCTTTTTTTCTTTTCTCATTTGCTCTTGTGCTTGTACAAGGTGGAAATAAGAGAGAAAGACGGCTGATTAGGGTTATAACATGTTGGGGTTATATCTGGGTTTGGTTGGTTGGGTTTATATTTTCTGTATTTAATTTATTGTTTTGTTTTATTAAATTTAGGCATGTTAAATATTTATTATAACAATATTTATTTTTAACGTTCATATTAATTACTGCATAATGTTATTTATTGTAACGCTAAGCAACATTTAATTTAATTATAGTAAACATCAAGGTATTGGGCTATATAACAACATTTTTAATGTTTTGTAAGTTCTATGTTATCTCTTTACGAGTTTATAGACTATATTTTGTATTTTATTTACAACGTTTACTGTTACAATTTCATTAAAAAAATACATAAATCCAAAGCCGGGAACGAAGCCAAAACCGAAACCTTCGAAATTTCCAAAATTGATGGAAACTTGAAAATAATAATCAAATAACCGAAACCGAAACCAAGTTCTTTTTTTTTTTATAAAAAAACTCAACCCAGAGCCCTGATGAAATCGAAGGGATGGGATGAGCTCCCCCCTAGCCTGGTCCGACCTCAGACAGGGAGATTTTAAGTCAGCCCAGCTTAGAGGTTTGATGCCCCCTACCGTTTTTATAGGTTTTCTGGGAGCCCACCTCCGCGCCTTAATGGGAAGCACAGCTCAATCTACCAGGAATCGAAACCGCGACCTCAAGGAACTATGTTCCATAGCCGCTAAGTGTCCCTGACCAACTGAGCTATGCCCGCGGACTCCGAAACCAAGTTCTCAAACCTTGATAAAAGCTTAAACATATAATACAAATGATGTACTTGAATTCCATATTTGGTATTTTAAGCGAATTTAATTAATTTTCTTTCTTCTAATGCTCAATCTTATATATACCTAGCTTCTTAATTAATAATACCTTATCATACTTGCCTTTCATGCCAGGCATCTAAAAAAAGACCTAATCACAAAAAGAAGCTTGGCAAGAACCTTGTTGGTTCCAGGATTAGAGTGTGGTGGCCAGATGATAAAGTGTAAGCTCTATTTTCTTCTCAAATATGCATGTCTCCTTTTCTTTTAGATATCTTTTTTCTTTTTTGATAATATCCCGCTGACGTATTTTTGTAGCTTATTATCTTGCTCTAATAAGGGAACCAATGCCCTCAGCCTACTCTAGCTTATGTATGCGTGAATAATCATATTAAATACTGCTTAATCTTCACCGCCTACGATTCCCGATTATCTACTGAAATATAATGTTAAAGCATGATTTTCACTTTAGGTCGAATAGCTAAGAGAATTTGAGGATTTTCACACTCGGTTGAATATACTGAATTATATTTACTAGAAAACATTCAAGCTGCTATGTAGAATGCAGTTTTGATTGAGCAGAGAACTAAGCATAAATTATGTAAGAGATTCTTATTTATATTCGTCTACAAAAAATTTGGCACTATGTTCGATCTGTTCATGCACTTGTTTCTGTTTCCACTGCTTGTAGACATATGCTATCCAAGCATTTACACACTTCTATTTTTTCAGCTTTTACGAGGCTGTTGTCGCATCTTATGACCATGCTACAAAGAAATATAAGGTAAAGTATACATATTGATGCTAGATGACTTTGTTATTGTCTTCTGTTATCACTGTAACAGCAGAGCAATTGTGATGATTTTTGATACTCTACCATTTAACAGATTATTTATGATGATGGTGACATAGAAAAGCTCGTTCTTGAGAATGAGCGATGGGAATATGCTGAAAGCCCTTACACGTATGTTTCTGTTTCTCAATTGGACACACACACACACACACAAAATATACAAAATATGTGTGTGTATAAAATCAGTTAATTAATTAAATTAAAGTAATTTAGTTATTAAAGGGATTTGCCTTTTGGACAAAGGGTGAATTTGACAAGGAGAATAACTTCTTTTGGGAAAATCCAGTAATGAAGACTCATTATCACACATCGGAATGTGTATACAACTATTATTATCACCCATGCAATGTATATAAGAATGTAAATACTGAAATTTAATATGAATAAATTTAAAAAAAAGGAACTGAGTCAATTTTTTCCATTGTAGAATTCCTTATAAGAACTATAAAGTATCCTCTCATATGCTATCCAACTTTTCCTTTTCACCTTTTGTTTACAAAATCATAGTAAAAGAAACAACGATTGTGAGTTACGAGTTTATGAAATCATAGTAAAAGAAATAACAATTGTGAGTTATGATAAAGTAAGTTGTTTGTGATATTATGTTACTATATACGCGACCTGCATCTACAAATAATGCCCGTTTCTAGTTACCTTCGCCAGTTGAAGAAAACCACAATATAGGTTTTTGTTCCTCGAAAGACATCTGTATTTTTAGATGGAGGGTTTAACATGTGTAACAATTGAAATGATGTTTTCCGATGTGAGACTATTTTTTCTATGGTGTTACACTATCGAACAAAATAATCTTAAAAAACAACTCCATGGAAGAAAGGAAGTACTCTAATTTACTTCTTGAACCCTGTTCTCAAATAGCCATTTGTTACACAAAATGCTATGCGATTCATATATTATTATTTTCTATCTTCATATCATATTTTTGTGTTAACTAATAATGTTGTTTTAGAATTTTATTATTGTAAAACCTTGTTAATCATCTTTTGTCCCTTCATATTCCAGTAAAAAATTTGCTACATCTGTCCAATAACAAACTCACCTCTTCTGCTATTGTATTCCCGGTAATTCATTACCAGGAGAGGCACTAATATGTGGGCCCTATGGGTCACCAACGGTCTTCCTGCCTTCCTGGTAATAAATCACTAAGAAATTGATGGTAGGATTAGCAAGGTCTGTGCATTATAACTCAAATTACCCGGACATCACATGTTCGATATAAATTTTTAACCTATTTTTTCTTCTGTTTTCTATACCAAAACCCCTATAATTGGTTGTCGTGGTGGTTGTCCTTAATATTTATTTTTGAAAGGCTGTTAATTAAATTGTTGTACAAAAATCTCTATCTCTACTTATTAGTAAATATATTTAATCTCATAAGGTTTATCATAGTCTTTCTAAAACTGTTAAATTTCTATTATACCTTCTATCACTCTATCTTTATTTATATTAATTACAATTTAAACCTGTTTCAACCTTCCAACAAGCCATTTTCACTTCACACGCTATTATTATGTTATATATATATATATATATATATATATAAATATATAAAGATACTTTTTCTGCTTGCAATATTCACCATTTTTTTAACAAGTCTACCGCTTCAAGTAAAAAGTATGTTGTGGACAAAATTAAATGATTAAATAATATTTCAAATTGTACAAATAAATATATTTTTGTTAGTGCCTTTTCAACTATATTTTATGCTTTCAAGTAAAGAATGAATTTCAGTCACCTACCGTAAGGAATGTAAAATTAAGCACATTATGCATGTTAGTTTCATCATTATTATCTAACCAAGCGCACAAGGCCCCCATTTGAGTGGGGTTTGGGGTTGGTAAATTGTATGCAATCTTACCTCCATAACTTGAGAGATTACTTTCAAAACATGTTTAATAAACCAAGCGCACGAAAAAGCCGAATTCAATGATGCATGAATAAACCTCACAGTAGGCTTACATACTTTAATGTGAATGCATGACTACACACACAGATACACACACACACACACTCTTTAAGGTCTGCAAGAGTATAATCTTCAAGTAATATCGGGTGCACCGATACACCTTTACCTTTTTATCCAATTTATATCAAATAAATTAACTGTATTACAGGTCGAACTTATTATTTATCTGTTGTAGCTCAATTAATTGGGCTTTATTTTTATTTTTTTTAAAACTGAGGTTACTAGCTACTGGGTTGGTTAATATAAGAAAACACATAAGATTTTTTTGTGTTTGCATTTAAACTTCAGGTTTTTTTGATTCTGAGGCTGAGCATCATTGGCTTCTTTGCATGTCTGTTGTTACATTATTTAATATCATCTATGCTTCATGCTACACAAGTTGCTGTTTTTTTAAATGGGAATAACTTACCATTCAAAGGAAGTACTGTTTACAAACCCATAGATTTAACATTGTTTCAAGGATATGTTTTAGATGAAAGTGCACACAAGCATACATGTGTATTACCGGATGGATGATATGCTTAACTGAGCTTTCAAAAATAAACATATAGTTTTTAACTGAGTTCTTTACTCCATCTTGTTTTGGGCTTAATTCTGTCTAGATTAACAGGTCAGATTCAGAATCAATCTCCAACGATGGTTTCGAAGTGCAGGCCAGGCCTGATGGCAAGTGTTGTGCGGTAGATGGGAGTATTGTCAAGGTCAATGGCATGATGGATGAGCGTAGCCTTATTAATGTTGACTGTCAACAGGTTTAAATTTTGAAATATACTTTATTTGGAAAAATATTCTCTGTATTGGTTTGTTAAATGTGATATGAGGTGATTACTAAATATCCAACAACTTACAACTATAGTTATATCTGTATATAGATTATAGATATAGATCTCTTCCAGCTTGCAAATCCAGAATGATAACTGATTAATTTCGAAGCTCATCATCTGAAAAAATGTTGGTTCTTATGATAGCACATGTTGTTTTTTGGCTAGTTCTGACTATTTAATTTATTAAGCTTTCAGATGTTCAGTCCTATACTTAGCTTCATAACACAAATGCTGCCTTCTCTTATTTGTCTTTCATGCCAGAAACCTGCTAGCATGCCCGGTCACAAAAAGTCAGGAGAGCACCTTGTTGGTTGTAAGATTAAAGTGTGGTGGCCTCAAGAAAAGAGGTAAGTTGATTCACCCATTCGTAAGCAACAATCATGGGGAGTTATATATTGAACAACCACCACTTAATCCTTGATTATATTGCACTCATCTATTTATGTCTTAAATGATTGTTATAAACTAACCAATATCTCATTATATTTCTTTGAGTATGAGAGGCTATGTGAAAAAAACCATTGTTTATTTAGGCGATGGCAGCAAAATAATAAAATAAAAATGCATTAACACAATCACCTTATTTACAAAAACCAAGGGTGTGTAAACTTTTAACTAACTAGTCCTCCATAAGGTGCATTTCTAAATCTAATTTTTGTCCACATGTACTGTTTAGGGAAAAAAGTGGGTGGGGTCATTTAATTGTATAACTGTGACAATCCTTACGGACCATAGCTTAATCTTTATTTTTTGTCTATGAAACTTAGACAAATCAATGATTTTGACTAGGTAATCAACTTCTGGTTCGGAAAGTGTACAAAATATTTGTGCATATTGATTCATACCCAATATCATAATCATCACCGTCGCAGCGTTTATCCCAAATGCTTGATGTAGGCTTCATGGACAGAAATGACATTTACACTGCATCTTTTCACATAAAAAGTATCGTTGACACATATTTATCCCTCTCTTCATAGTCATAGATCACTCTTTACTCATATTTTTTGTATACCACCATTCACATGTGTGTGTGTACGTGCGCATTTTACTTCTCGCGAAATATTTTCTTCAAGATGATAAGATCTTTGTCCAACTTTTTGATTTTTTTTTTAATTTTGCACTGTTACAATTTGACAGCATCAACCTACTATAATTGAACTAAATGTATAAGTCAGTTTAATGCTTAGTTAAATCGTATATCAACATTGTTTCGGTGACTGTACATGCCTTCATAATCAAAATTTAAAACTACGCCCAATGAATACAAGGTGTTGAGGATCCTAAATATCGTCAACGATTATTGGTAAACCTAGGAACTCGGATCCATGAAATCATGATGCAATTTTGATCTAGCATGTAGCTAAGTACCAGTTGAGAACCATGACTATATTAAGTTTTATCTGCTAGTTTCTAGACTTTTCAGTTGTGATTTTTCTATAGATTCTGTACTTGTTTAGTCATCATTTTTCACTTTTAGGAGATGAGTATTATCACACTTGCCCACATCTATTTTTCCAGATATTATGATGCTGTTGTTGAATCCTATTACCGAGGCACAAAGCAACATAAGGTAGATATGTGGTAATGCTATATATGTTTGTTCTCCTCTTTGTATTAACATTTTTGAATCGCAATAGTTTGAAGATATTTATTTCTTTCCAGATTGTCTACAGTGATGGTGATGTAGAATTGTTAGTGCTAAAGAACGAGCGGTGGAAATTGGTTGAAAGTTCTGACGTGTAAGTTTCATCATCTTTAGTGGATAGTGGTTATCACTAGCCATCTAAAATTTAAAATACTCATTACTCGTATTCCTAGCTGAATTTTACTTTCAAGTCACCCTGACCTCAATGCATCTTTTGTCCCATGTATAGATCAAACATTAACTAATAGCTTGTCATTGTAGAAATAGGTCTTCGGAAAAAACTTAAGAATAGGCTTCACCACAAATTTACTATAAAAACATGCTTCGTTTTCAGATCAGTATATGCACATTTTCAAAATGCACATATACAATTTTCAAATTTGTACATGCGCATTTTGTGCATGTTCATATCCGAAAATGTACGTGTGCATTTTAAAAGATGCATGCACAAATTCGAACGCAACCTATTTGTGCAATAAGTTTCAAGTGAGGGCTTGTTATGGATTAATTTTGGAACGAGACTTAGTTTTGCAGTTAACTCTTTGATAGTTAGTGTGTGTGTATTCATATAAAGAATGTTGTTTGTTTGTGTTGCACTTTACTGTGTACATATATCATAGCATTCTGCCGTTGTCAATTTTTTTATAAAAATCTACCTTGTTTCAAATCGGACCTCTCCCATTAAGATTCGGTTCTCAAGTTATGATTCAAAACAAAATTAGAATCACAATTAAGAAAAATCATTCAATTCATGTTTAAATAGAAAATATAAAGATATTTGCTTGAATCTACAGTTCAAAATTTATTGCTTTCTATAAACAAGGGAGAAAAAAAAAGTTTTAGGTTTAGATGTAGAAACCTAAGCATCGAAATCAGTTTTTAATTTTATAAATTATTATTAAGAAAAGGATATTATATTTTACTTAATTAAATGTCATTTAGTAATATGTATATAGCAACAAGTTCATCATAGAAGTATGTGAGTGCAATGAAATATAAGTTCTTTAAATCTACGATTTATGTTTTAAATCTACGATTTATGTTTTAAATCTAGTTTAACATTACGATTTAACCGATTTTAAAAACCTTACGTGTTACAGAGAAACATCAATAGAAGTGAAAACATTTTTTGGAATAAATATGCAAATATTAGAAATTAATTACCATATTGAAGCAGAAATAACATTGAAATTAGAAATGTAAATGATGAAAATATTTGAACACAAGAATTTTACATGGAAAATACTTCTAACTAATTGGAACATTGATGGGCAAACAATTGAAAACTCTTATCGCTGATTGAAATTACCAACACATTCTCTCTAAAACGCGGAAATCATAAATTATAAAAATCCCTTTTCTTATAATAGAAGTAACAACACTAACTAACAACATCTTCTCAAAACACTCTTTTTCCTTTTCTTTTTCAAAATAGGTGAATTCTGCTGGAAAGAATGTTAAAAGGAAATGAATTTTGGTAGTGAATTTTTCAACAGTTGGAAGCGATTGAAAATTTTCTTCAATGGCAAGCATATTAAATGGAGACAAACCAATCTACTTGGCCTCCAAACCAAGTAATAGTAGCAAACTTATATTGGAATCAAGGCCAAAAAAGATGCTACGTAGCCTCAAACGTGGCCTTGTTGCCACATTTTTCTCACTTAAAATCATTTTTGTTGTGTTCATTTTTTTTTTGGTTCTACCTCTGCCATTTCGTGCTTCTTACGTATTCGTTAGATCAGTAAGGACCTTCACTTTACAAACTTGTTATTGTTAATTGGTTTTGTTAACGCATCTACCAAGTCATCTTTCGTAATTTTTTTCCAGAAAACTAAACTTCTTTCTTCCAACTTCTCATGAGCAAAGTGATACTTGCTTATGTTTTGTTCTTAAATTAAATGCCGGGTTCTTTTTCAAATGCAATAGTGCTCCGACCATCACAAAATAGAGGATTTGCTTTTATTCTGAGTACAAGCTCCTCTAATAACTTTTGCAACTAGATTGTCTCTTTAATAGCTTTTGAAGCTGTGATAGTTTCTCTTCCATCCTAGAAGCAGTCATGATAAAGTATAGTGTCAACTCACATGCCACCCCCCAACCCACCCCCACCCCCCCCCCCCAAACCCCAAAAGCTTAAACACAACCTGTGGTGGACTTTTATCGAGGCACATGCAAAATCTAAATCAGCATATCCTCTGAATATGATTCTCCATAACATAGTTCAAAAGTTGATGTATCCTTGATTAAGTTTCACCATTACCGACTACTCACTTCCATTTCTTGTGCAATGTTTGATCTTGTACAAATCTTATCAAACATTAGGCTTCCCAATAGTGATGCATACAGAGTCTAGACATTTTCATCCTCTTTTCTTTAGTGCAATAACTCATACTTGTGAATAACATGAAGAGAAGATGGAGATTGATTTACACTCTTGCATGTTGAACCTTCGAAATCTTTCTTGAAATTACTTACCTGAGCCGAATCTTTTTATTATTTTTGTCTGGGTAAATTTGCATCCTTAGAATATTATTTGCTGATCTCAAGTCCATATCAAACTTCCTAGCCACCTGCGCCTTCAATTCTTTGTTATGATTATTACTACAAACATGTCATCTATGTACAACAAAAGTATGATAAAATCATTTCCATCAAAACTTTTATAGAAAGCACAAGTATTTGATTACAGTTGTTTCCAGGATTTATGATGAAGGCATTGAGTCTCTTATATCATTATCTAGATGTCGGTTGATCGTATATAAATTTGTTCAACATGTGCATCAGGTATTTTTTTCCTTTCCCATTTCCTCCAAAACCTTCTGGTTAGAGCATGTAATCTCTTCTGCAAGTTCACTATGAGGAAATGTGTTTTTCACATCCAATCGCTAAGTGTAAATCAATCATAGCACATATCGCCAATACCACTCAAACTTTTGTTGGTAAAAAAAGTGGAAAAAGCATCTCATCGAAGTTGATACTTCCATTGTAAGCATATCATTTTACTGCTACTCTTGCACAACATCGTTTCACTTTATTGCTGTCGTCTCAATCAATCTCAGTCTCATTTGTTACCTATAATTTACCTTTCTTTTGGTAGTTGAACAAATTTCCAAGTCTTATTTTTATAGCTTATTTTTTTTCTTGCATTGTTGTCAATCATAGAGCAGTTTCTTGATTATCAATAGCCTCATGAAACAACAATGATTCTCCATCACCTATTAGTAGATAATACACAATATTACTCTTCGTAATAAACCCAGAATGCCAAGATGGTTCTATCCTCTCACGGGTTGATAGTCCGTAAGCATATACCAAGAACACAGTTGACGAGTTGATCATTAGACTTCTACTATTAAAGACTCACTTTGTTCTCATTATCGTGCTTCGGCGTTGCTCTAGAAGAATATGGAACCTTTTGTTCTTGTATATTTTTAACATCTACCATAGAAATTTTCTCAAGCCCTTTACATGTCTCATGTCTATGATACTGTGAATTATTATACCATCATACATTGAATTTAACAATTCTAGTCCCTACAATCTCCAAGGCATTATCGTCGTTTGTAAAAATTAAACATATCGAGATTAGTTTGTACTGGTGAAACTAGAGACAGTCATATGTTGGGTGGCCTTGAGTCACCAAGGAAGACCACCGAAATGGAATATGTTTTCCGTTGCTTTTTTTTTTGCTGAGAAGTATGTCACTATCGTCTAAGGTACTAGCAACATTACTTTGCTGATTTGTTGCATTTTTCTCTATATTCCTTTTAATGTTTCAACATCCTTTCTTAAAGTGTCTTCTTCTAGCAGCTTAAACATTCTTCTTAGTTTTTTGATTTAGATCCCACGATCTTAACTCCCATCGAAGGCACACTTCATTTGTATTTCTATCGTGAGAGGTAACATTTCCACTTATTAGGGACTCACTAATATGTTATCCTTATTTGTGTACATTGTTTTTTTCAAACAACAATTGCAACATTCTCAAACTTTGCACAGTTAGTGAGAATGTTATTGGTCAGGTTGATGATCTAATCATAGGAGTAGCACCAATTGAGGAGAAGCTAATTCAACATCGCTTAAGATGGTTTGGACATCTTCAACGAAGGCCGCTCGAGGCACCTGTGCGTGTTGGAATTATAGCCCGTGTTGAATGCTCAAAGAGAGGTAGATGTCGACCAAGGTTGACATGGGAGTAAGTAGTAAAAAGGGATTTGAAGGATTGTGGTATATCCGAAGAGCTGGTGACGGATCAGAGCAAGTGGAAGTTAGCGATTCACGTAGCAGAACCATGAGCGTTTAAGTTTTAGATTATAGGACTAGGGAACATGAGCCTAAGACGTAGGTTTAGTCTTTGTCTAGTATCATTATCACTATTAGTATTATTATTATTATTATTATCATTCCTCTTATATATATACATATATATTTTTATTTTATTTTATTTTACTTAGTTATTATTATTAATTGACTTATTTGACTTTATTTTATTATTGTTATTGTTATTATTATAACTTTTAAATTGATTTTTTCATTTAGTTTTGGGTTCCATCTCTAGCCGACTCCAACTTGTTTGGGAATAATGACTTAGTTGTTGTTGTTGTATAGTATTAGTATGCTCAATAGTCGAAATGAGCTATGACTTGAAAAATGTGTAGTTTGTTTTTCAGAATAAAATCACTTGACTTGACTTCATATAGCTTTGCAAGTGTTCCATATTTTTGGGGTCCTTTTTCTCTCACACTTTATAGAACAACATTAGCAAATCCAAACGTAAATTAGTGTCAACATGGTTATTTACCTGGTTTCATTTACTATCATTAGTAACCTTTGAGGATCCTTTTCCAGTCTCCTCCAAGCAATTTTCTTTTGTTACAATTGGTCTCGTTTTCATTTCTCATAACAAGAAACTATTTCCATCAAACTTCTAAACCTTAAAATTCATCACTGCTACTTCAAGTACTAAGGTTTAATAGTTGTATATAACTCGATTTTGGACCTCACTTTGATACCACTATTAGCATATTAGGGATTAACTATGGTATAAAAATTAGAAAAAATGAGATCAAATGAACATGAAGTAGATTGATTGGAGCAAAAAATCTCGGACAACAATAGAAATATTTTATTGCTTAGTGGAATCACAACAAGATCCCTAAAATAAGGAAAGTTTAGATGATAAACAACGCTTGATAACAACATACATTCTTTCAAACCAACAAATTCTTATTCTTCTTCGTTTTCTTTGCTTCAAAATGGGGCTAATTTACTGGAAAGAATGAGATGAATAAACAAATTGTGGCTTGTAGATTTACAGAAGTTGGATGCACAACTTTTCTTGGCATCAAAACCAAAATAAGAAGGCTGGTAACATAATCACAAAAAAGGATTTATTGCTACAATAGATGCACTAGGATATATATTATCTATATATCTATATATATAATTATTAATAATATGTTAATATAATTCCAAACAATATACGGAACACTGTGTTACCAAAGTCAGCTTTTGAGATCAAAGAGTTCTAACACAACAATTCTTTGGAGGCCAACCATTTAACATGCTCTCATACTTACAAGTTCATTTTTTTGTATTAGATTTAAGAAAACTGAATAAAAATCAATAGTTTATCAAGCACAATCTAAAGATTCTTAATGTTTGGCTGTAACTGGACAACCGTGAATCATATAAATTTACCATATGTGATACAAAGAGGGATGTCGCTGCGAGGGTAAAATAATTTAAAGTAATTTGATAAACAATAATTAAAGCCTTGAATTTCATTTGATTTTTTAAAAAGAAAAATCCTCAATTGTAGGTTGTTGAAGAAAGGGTCAATGGTTTTCAAGAGAAAGAAGAGATGAAGGGGGTAGGAATTTGGAAATTGAAGCTACTAACTGAATGATTTTTACTTGTAAAAAGTTTGAGGTCCATTTAATATAGACACCTATTTTACAAGTCTTTAGTCTTGGTTGAGGCTATGTGATACTTAGTTAATTATAGCTAAATGAGATGTGTATTAGTGATGTTGCTAACTATGGTATTTCATACAAAATTGACTACATTGGTTTGTATTGATTAGCACACTGAAGTGCAAGACATATTTATTTGTTGATCGTCGTATCCTTCTCAAAAAATGAATTTATAGTTTGCGTTGGCATCCGAAATTTATATATACACATACATATATTCATATATTTATAATATATATATATATATATATATATATTCAATGATGTTTTATAGAATAAACATAGGTAAATTCAAATAATGTCACTTTTCATGATTCCAAAGATTTTTTTGTACCTTCTATTGATTTTTTATATTTCCAATTTGATGCACGGAGCAATAATTATATGTTAAATACATGTCAATCTAAATATAAAATCAAAGCAACAAACGTAAATTATGAACTGAAATTTCTATTCATTTTTGCAATAAAATAAAGCGGTGAAGGGAAAAATATTCTTTGTAGTCCACTATTGATAGGCAGTCGTGTCTCATTCATGTTCATGTGATGAGAAGAATGAAAATTAAAATTAGGAAATGGAACATCTACTGCAAATCATTTATACTTTTGAACCTCTTGTTTTTTTTTTCAATGATGATTAAAACTGGTGTAATGACTAAATTCCAATTATTGTAATCTAGTCAATGTGAAATAGGATCTATATTAATTGATTGAGAACCTATGATAATTCAACAATATTTTAAACAAGTAATTTTGATCACAAATCACAATAAATACAAATAAAATAGACCAATTTGATCCATGATTTCAAATCTCCTCTCTCCCTTAAGATTCTTTTGAGATCCCATTTTCATGTTTAGACAAGAACATACAACGAATCTTGTCTGAAATATTCATATTTTACCTGAAATATAGATGGAAATCTCAATCTGAGATCTCATTCGAAATTGTGCATTTTTTCTTTTACATCACATTTCTTTGCTTTTTATACAAGTTCAAAAGAAATATTCAATTTAATTACTATATACTAACCCCTGGTCATATGTTTTATTTTTTTTAAATCTCGGTGACAACAATTTTTTTTCCCAATGTTCGAATAAGAGGATATTACTTAGTCACCATCAAATTAATCAAGTTAATCAAACTACCACTTTTTTCTAAAACATACATTCATCTCAACTTTTTTTTATAATTAAACAAGTCATAATTTTTGTTTTTTCTTTTTAGACAACAATTGTAAAAATATCATTTTTAAAATCATTACAACATAAATTAGAGATATATAAGTTACTCAAACATAGTCTCAAGTTTACATTACAGCTTTGGATGTCAATCTAATATGTACATCCGAGATACTCTTGTTTTGTCCGAGATCTCATCCAACGCATGATATCTTATGTGAAAATCCCGAGATAAAATATGATCGAAGTTTGAGATTTGAAACCTTGCTTACGAACTCAACAACTTCAATTACTTTTCACTAAAGGAGGTTTTACAAGAGGTACATAGATCATATAAGATTACTAAAATAATCTGTGGAGCACTTGATCACAAACCTTGATAGAATAACATGATTTTCTGAAGTTAGATATGGGCAATATATCTTAATTTTTGACTTTGAATTAACTGTGCTTGAATTCTCGCTTATTCTAATGATTTCTAGGATATGTTTAACATCTTAGATTAATAAGAATCAAATGATGAACTCTGAATGATACAATGAACCATGAATGCTCTGAATCGTTAAAGGCAATCAAATATTGGTCCATGACATGTAATCCATGGGACCTGTAGAACTAATTGATTGATCAATGCTTGTCCACAACTCTTGTTTCAAAGTTCAAGCAGTCAATCAGTGAAATGAGGTTGTCGATCGCTTCTTGTGACCAGGTTAGTTCAAGTTGTCTACTGATCGACTGTTAGGCCTGACTAGTTGTTCGGTTTCCTTTGCAATTTCATTACTGCGCCACGACTGCACTGTCTTGTTCTAATTTTCTCCAATTTATCACCACTTATTCCAACTTCTTCAAAATTTCTTCAATGTAAATATAATTACAACACCCCATCTCGACTCAACTACCACACTAGCTTTGACCTTAGTAATTTCAAGTTGTTGGAGTGCACCTTATGACGCCCTTAGCTCGTTATGGAGCTAAGTTTGAACCACTGTTTTTTAGATGTGCCTCGAGGCGAGCTAGTGATAATATAGCTTGAGGTTTGTTTAAACGTTTACCTATTAGATATACGGCTAAACAGCTTGAGGTGTCGAGACATACGAAACACATGCCTCACACGCCTCACACGCCTTAAGCTACCAAGGCGCGCGCACCTTAGGTATTCTTTTTCCTCTAATTATAATAAAAATTGGATCTAACAAATTACAAACCCTAACCATTTTACCATAAGCAAAAAAAAGAACAAGATAAAAAATAATAGGTATTTATCAAATTTCAAGTTCGTTTTCAAATTGAAGTAATATATTTAAAATCAATTTCAAAGTCGATTTTTTATTTCGATTGAACATTTTGTTAAAAATGAAAATTAAATAGGAAGAAACAATAACATAATGATTTACCTATTTTTCAGTTGTTTGTAATAGTTGGTGGAGGTATTTCTATTGTGTTTAAGTTTAATGTTTTTTTTAATAGTTTGTGTCTTCACCCAAGATTGATGTCGATTTTGCTGCTTGTAATAGTTTATTTTCGAACTGAATTGTTTCTAGTCTTTTATTTTATTTTAAAGTGAATCGATGTTGTGTTTATGTATATACTAACAAATGATGTACATGTAGAAAGATTTTAATGAACTATTTTGCATATAATAGTTGTATTTTTTTGAGTTACTTAAAAAGTTCAAATGTTTTTTGTTTTAATGTTTGACCTTTATTATTTTATATTTAATTATTTGATTTGTATGTGTGTAACATTTGGTCAAAAAACTTAAGCCTCAACGCCCAAGATTTACATTTGATTTGGGAAGCACAAAAAGGCTTGATGTACGCCTTCGCCTTTTGAAATTTTAGTCTGAACAGTACTCAAAACTTATCACGAGAATCAACTTTATCAACATATTGGATGATTTGTCTTTAGAGTGTGCACATTCGCATTAGAATGAACCTACACATCATATGCTCATGTGAGATTTATAAGTTTGGTTCTATGTCAAGTTGATTGCTCTTTGATGTCTTGAAAATATTTCTATCGTCTTTTGAGCAACACCAATATTCTCTAACAACCACATCAAATACAACTCTCGCCACTGCTATCACAGTTGCAATCAACTCTGCAATAGTTGTCGTCAAAACTAATATAGATTGCATCGTTGATCTCCATAAAATCATGCATAGACCAACCGTGTAGTATGTCTTGAAATTGACTTTCAACCGTCTCAATCTCCAACATAATTAGTGTCACAGCAATCTCTTGGTAATATGTTGTTATCAACTCCATAATACAAGTCAACAAGCCAACCTATTAAGTGTCTCTTAAATACTGTTCTAAAAAAAAATCTAAAAATCTCGCGTTTCGACTCATATTTCAAATTGATTTTTATTTGATTATAATTTGGTACTCAAATACGATTGTAAATGAATCACATTTCAAAAAAATTGTTCAATCCTTCCTAAAATGTTAACCTACTTATTTGAATCCATAATATAAAATAACATTTTTCTAGACAAAATAAAAATAAAATGAGAGTAGGAATCAAAGGTTTAGACGTAGAAACTCAAGCATTAAAATCAATTGTAAGAATATAAAGTATTATTATGAAAAGACGAATCAATATTTTACTGTACTTACATATTATATGATAGCCTACATTTAACAAAATTTCTAGCATACAAGCATGCAAAATTATTGAAATATGAATGTTTGAATCTACGATTTTAATTTAGTGTCCACTTAAAGTTAAAATTTTATGATTTACTATTCGAATTTCAGTTTGAATATCTTTTTCTCAGTATCTAAGAATTCATTTCATTGCTGGTCAATGTTTCTTGTTTGGATTAAGCATAAATATTTCCATTACTCCAAATGCAAGAGTTAATCTGGTTGTGCACACATCATCACATATATTATACTACCAGCGATAGTAGCATATGGATATCAACCATACAACGCTTCTCTTCATTTAATGTAGGAGATATGTCCTTGAAGAGCCTAATATAGTACTAAACAACGCATTCTCCATTTTGTAACAAGGAAGAACTATTTCGATCCGGATTCAAAATTCATTTTTCGTTCCTGCTTCGGTCATCGAGAAGTTTTGAAACTAAAATTCCGCTTCAGATATTCCGTTTTAATTCTATTTTGTGAATTATGTTTTTCTTTTATAAATATATGTAAGTTAATTCAATATATTCATGTAAACAATTTGAACTTCATACTAGTTACAAAAAATAAACTTCACATAAATTTCATACAAACCATTTTATACTAATTCACTACTATAATAACCGAATACAAATTATTTTATACCGTTTAATCAATACTCACGAGTGTGAACTCGTGCTACGCACACGACATTGAATGTAAAGCTTTGAAAATACAATAGTACGTTATTGGTAAAACCATATTTGTAAATCATGTTCAAACTAGAGTAATGCGAAAAAAATTTATATGCAACTGTTAAATGTCGGACGATAAAATGTCATGCACAATATAGGTTTCGATTCAATAGGCGCATTAGAAAACTAATCTAATGTACTATCCACCCTATTATCAAACAGAGACAATTAGAACTAACAGTCTATACATCACAAAGGGATATATAGCAAGGTGATACATATGTAGCACTTGTACTCTTAAGCTATCATGTGTTAGCAGATCAATTGGCCTAAGTGGTTCGATACAAATGTTGGAGCTGTCTTAAAAAAATAACTGTTGCATGGAATAGTTCACGATGGCTCATGCGCAAACAATTTTAATGCACAGTCCAACATGCTTTCAAAATAAGGAGGATATATGGTAGTGCGTTTTTTAGCACCTAAATAATAAATTGTACTGTTGGTCATCAAACTCATTTCAAAGCATAGTAGCTAGCTGAGCAATAGAAAATAAAATAAAATAGACGACCTAATATTTCCAATCAAGGAAATATTAACATGTGACAAATATATCAGCGTCAAAAACAAATTACATCAAATGAAATATATTTTGTTTGAAAGACAAATGAAAGGGTGTTATCTAAATCTTATCAAATACATGAATATTAAATTGTGCTGAACAAAGAAGTCAAGCGAGGCTAAATTAAGTCCATAAAAGCAATGTTTATAGCATTACAACAGATAAGCAGAAAGATTGTTTGGTTCGATACACATTAAAAAATGAAGAGGAAAAATTAGTGTTCGGATAAAAGTGTAGCATCATAGACCAAGCAGCATATGCTGATAGAAGTTGTCATCCTTCTAAGTCCCCGTGGCTACACCCAAATAGATTGAATGTTCATCTGTTTACCATAATGATAAGCTTGCTATTAGAGAGCTGTGATAATATTACACAATTTGGTAAAGACCGCATGCTCCATATTATTTTAGCATATGAAAAGCAGATCAATGTGCAAAAGATGACCCTTGTTGAGAAAGTGTAAATCAAGTAGATTTAAAAAAAATCAAAACTGAGTAAAAATAAGCATACAGATTGCAACTATATATATTTGTTGTTACCATCGAATATTTGTTTCTATAAATGCAGAAATATTTTCTACATGACAGTTAACATGATCATTTAATTCAACTCATTTCTTAGTAAACTTTTTAAAATTTCAATCAATATTATTTTCCCTTACCTTTTTTATAGAAAATAAATTATATACTCAAAGTATTAAATTTATTTTCCAACCTCTCGTACTACCAAAAATGATATGAACACAAAAATATAATCCTCTAAAGCTTTAATATATACTCACTCATTTTATCAAAGTCATTTGATAATTGAAATGAACTTATGACAGCTTAAACTAACTTCATTGAAACATATGACCATCGCTTAGTGATTATAATGTGTGAAGTAGATTGAAGATCAAAATTAATGTATTAGTTAAAAAATTCAAAGTTAATTGGATAACTTAGATATCAACACATAGTTTTTACTTTTTTTTGAAACATACATTAAACTGATTCTTATCATGCATTCAAGTTCACATTCTCAAATAATGAATATAATTAATGCTTGAAATCTAAATAAATCCCTTGAGTTAAATGATTAGCACAACAAAGCTTCATTGTTTTCAGGGTGTAACATATACTACACAACCAAACATAAATTCACCCATGAAGTGCCATACAATAATATTTGTATCTAATCTATTACCATGATAACTATAACTTAATGATTGCTTCATAATAATAACAGAATGTAAGCAACTTTGATGAACTGATAAGGTAAAACTAAATAAAATGTCCAATATACTACGTAAGTGGAAAAACCTATGTAAGGAACTTTGTTAATCTTGTAGTAGTCAATTACTTTCAATCAACATACATTGACAGTTTGTAAACAAAGTAGAAAAATTATTAGTACAGTTTTAGTTGTATAATCTTGTGCTTTGTTGTTCAAATATAGTTACTCGTCCTTTAGCAATCCAAGAAAAAAATAATGTATAGTTTAGCTGAAAGACAACAACAGTACGTCAAATTTTTTTTACTTGTTACATCTTTACTTAATTACCTTAGGAAGCCACAGGGCAACATACCATAACTTTCAGTAAATATAAGAAGTAAGAAATTCAAAGTAGGATACATCTTCCATATATTCTTCATAATAAAATAATCTTAGTGGAAACAAAAAATAAATTCCAAGATCATGACTGGTAAAGTATCGTTAAACAATAAAAAATGTAGAAAACAATGAAAATGATTATGCAGAATAAGTTGCAATAAATAATAAAATAATTCCAATGAAATGGAAACTAATCAAAATTTATGTTTTGAATTACAGATGAAATATGGTTGTCAAATTTATAGCCTGGTACAATAAAAAAGTAGGAAAATGTTATATTTATAAAGAAAACATGGATTTAATTTGAAAATAGTTAATTATAATACGATTACTTCCAAAAAAAATTGCTCTTTCAATTTTGAGAAGAAATGAAGTAATAAGGTAGGAGCAGATCATACAATTCATTTAGAGAAGTTCTAAGAAATTAATATAAGTATTTCTAAATGAAATAATCAAATTTTTTGTCTTCATATGTCAATATTACTGACAGCAACTAAATTTTTTGGTATAGTATGAAGAAAACATAGGATAGTATGAATCAATGCAACTAAATTTTTTGTTTTCTTTATCCTTGCTACATTTGTTAGGAAGATAAAAATAACATGCCATAACAATAGTGATTATTATTTGCTTTATTTGATTAAAACAAGAAATTCAATTCTAAGAACACAATTGGTGAAGTAGTGTAAGGTTTAGTGAAACAGTGAAACTGAATGGACATAAAAAGCCATGGTAAGTACAAAAATACCGCCTTTAATATGGGAACACAAACCAAAGTTTATGTTGCAAACAAAGAAAATAGGTGATTGTTTTTGAATTACAAATGATGGCTATGATTGCATTTGGCAATACACTATAGCTAAGGACAACAGATCTAAAAACAAAAAATTGAGTAGATGAGGCATACAACCAAAGGTTTGAAACGGCCATAACAAATATAGGATATACTGTTTTGTTAGAAGAACAAAGAAACCGAGCACAAAGAACTCAAATACAATCCATAAATTTGATTGTGTAAAACACAATATACTTGATTAGTTTACTATTAAAAGAAATTGTATTGTTAGGGTAACAAAAAAGCATGAATAAATTTTTTAAAATAACACATAAGACTACAAAAGTAATAAAATTGTAAATGTGGATAGATAGTAAGAACTCTACTGCTATAAATATATAGAAAATCCTTTTATGTGCATATTTTTAATAAACAACTTATGCATAATGGTCACACCGCTTTAACTAACATGAAATACTTTTTCAATATTCAAAAATAAACATTTTATATCAGACAATCAAATTGATGATATTGGTACGACCACATAGAAGAAACAAATTATTTAAAATATACTTAAGATGTCATTATTGGAGAACAAAGAAACCGAGCACAAAGAAATCAAACACAAAATTCATAAATTTAATTGTGTAGAACACAACATACTTGATTAGTTTACCATTAGAAGAAATTGTATTGTTAGGGTAACAAAAAAACATGAATTAAAATTTCATAATAACACAAGACTACAAAGCTAATAAAATTGTAAATGATGATAGATAGTTGGAAAAAGATTTGAAAATGACAACATAAAGTGGTTTAAAATTGATAATATTGACACAATCACAGACATATGAGAAACAAAATATTTAAAACATACATAAAATGTCATTATTGTGAATTTTTGTTTTACTTTTATGATTATGATACTCATAATTAGGTATATATCTTTTTAGGTAACATGAAACACTTTTACAATAATAAAAGAAATTGTAAATAAAAATTCAAAAGACAACCACGTATCACCAAACATTGAACACAAAAATATTGAAAAAGTTGGAAAAATGTTTAAAAATGAGAACATACAGTTAATTGTAGACCTGATCTGAAGCAGATAAGATTATGACAAATCTGGAAAATTTATACAAGATAAGGATTAAAACTATAATATAACGGTCTAAAAATGAAAACTTACCTATTGATCTGGTGAAAAGAATCAAAGGATGAGGATTGGATGCAAAAACGTTTCTAAAAAAACAACTTCAGAAATGAAAAAAATCAACAACTTTTAACTACTTTGAAACCGATGAAATGAAAGTAATCAACAAACAACTTTAAACCACCGTGAAAAGGATGAAAAGAAAGCTACCGAATAAAAAACATCTAGATTCGCCTTCGTCGATGATGGTTTTCTACAAAATGAAAACATATAGATTTCAGATCTAGATGGTTCTAATTCAACGATTTCTTACACAATAAAAGGTGTTTCCTTAAATGGTTTGAAAGAAATATAGTTTATGAGAATCAAGAGAGAAGATAGAAATTAGAAATGTTGACAAAATTGAAAAACATATTAGAAGGTTGAATTAAATAGAGACGGAGATAGGGTTTTAGAAAGATGAATTTGCAAATCAATGGGAAAAGAGGACGAAGTTACAGAAAAAGAAAAAGGAACCATCAAAAATACATTTTCTTAATTATTAATAAATTAAGAGCAGAAGAATGCTAAGAGACAAAACAATGAATAGCAATAAATACAATGGATACATGAATTGTGATTGGAAAAGAGTTGGAGGGGCAATTGCAAATTGTTTACTCAAATCGATGAGAGATAAGAATTTGGCTTCAAATTGAATGAGAAATAAGAATGGTCTACAAAATGAAAACACCTAGATTCCAGATCCAAATGGTTTAAATTCAACGGTTTCTTACAAAATAAAAGGTGTTTTTAGATAACATGAAACACTTTTACAATAATAGAAGAAATTGTAAGTAAAATCCAAGAGACAACCACACATCACCAAACATGAACACAAAAATATTGAAAAAGTTGGAAAAAGGTTTAAAAATGAGAACATCCAGTTAATTGTAGACCTGATCTGAAGCAGATAAGATTATGGAAAATCTGAAAACTTTATACAAAATAAGGATTAAAACTATAATATAACGGTCTAAAAATGAAAACTTACCTATTGATCTGGTGAAAAGAATCAAAGGATAAGGATCGGATGCAAAAACGTTTTTAAGAAAACAACTTAAAAAAATCAACAACTTTTAACTACTTTGAAATGATGAAATGAACGTAATCAACAAACAACTTTAAACTACTGTGAAAAGGATAAAAAGAAAGCTACCGAATAAAAAACATTCAGATTCGCCTTCGTCGATGATGGTTTCCTACAAAATGAAAACACATAGATTCCAGATCCAGATGGTTCTAATTCAACGGTTTCTTACACAATAAAAGACGTTTCCTTAAATGATTTGAAAGAAATATAGTTTATGAGAATCAAGAGAGAAGATAGAAATTAGAATGTTGACAAAATTGAAAAACATATTAGAAGATTGAATTAAATAGAGATGGAAATAGGGTTTTAGGAAGATGAATTTGCAAATCAATGGGAAGAGAGGACGAAATTAAGGAAAAAAAAGGGAACTATCAAAAATACGTTTTTTTAATTATTAATAAATTAAGAGCAGAAGAATGATAAGAGACAAAACAATGAATATCAATAAATATAATGGATACATGAATTGTGATTGGAAAAGAGTTGGAGGGGCAATTGCAAATTGTTTACTCAAATCGATGAGAGATAAGAATTTGGCTTCAAATTGAATGAGAAATAAGAATACGAAAAATCTTTTATTCTCTTTTATATGTAATAGGATAGATAGATTTAAGTGAAAATAAGGGACACATCCCTAAAATCAAACTTAATACACAAAACATCCTCCAAAAAAAGATATAATCACATCCCTATTTTCAAATACTGCAATTTCTTTCCTAAAACACCCTATGTTCCATGGATGATCGTTGGTTCTTCAAATGTGGATGTTATTCCCACATCCATTATTAAAATTTGCACCCCATTAATTATCAATCTTTAAAACGCAATAACTTTTTATAAAAACGACGGATTAACAAGCCGTTTTCACCATTAAATCACAAATTTTATTATCTTTCTAATGAGTGACATCATGCATATGTAAAAACAACGACATGCTAAGTTATTCGTGTTTTTCAAATTTATGCAGACAATTCAGCAATTATATGCAATATGGCAGAAAAGTCTGCAATTATATGGTATAGTTGCACTTTACTGCGATTACTTGGAATGATTGCAGACTTTTCTGCAATTATTCGATATAATTGCGTAAAGTATGCAATTATATGGAATAATTGCAGAAAAGTCTGCAACTATTCCATTTAATTGCAGAAAAGTCTGCAATTATATGGAATAATAGCAGAAAAGTCTGCAATTATTTCACCGAATTGCATAAAAGTCCGCAATTATTCCATATACTTGCATAAAAGTCTGCAATTATAAGGAATAATTGCCGACATTTGAAGAAAAATTGATGATTATTTCATATAATTGTAGAAAATGACAAGTATATAGAATAATTATAGAAAAGTCTGCAATTATATGGAATAATAGCAGAGAAGTCTGCAATTATCCCATATAATTGCATAAAAGTCTGCATTATTCTATATAATTGCATAAAAGTCTGCTATTATATGGAAGAATTACTGACATTTGAAGAAAAATTGATGTTTTTCAAAAATTGCAGAATTCTCTGCAAATATATGGAATAATTGCAGCCTTACTGCAAATATGATTTTGGTATCAACAATGGATCTCATTTTAAAGATTGTAAAATTTACGATTTTTTGGTGAAAACGGTATGCTGATCCGAGACAGAAAGTTATGCGCGTTTGAAATGCTAAAAACGTAAAGGGTATTTGGATCTTTTGGCGCAGGAGGATTTGAAAATAAGAACTAGAAATGTATGTTTATTTTGGGAAAGATGTTTTCTCTATTTTAAAGTACCAGCCCATAATTCCTTTGCAAATTGATAGTAGCTAAAAATTTAAAGAACACAACCAAAAGTAAAAATACAATTCTGACTCAATTCTTTGAATACTCAATTCTTTGAATACTCCGACCTTAATCTTTAATACAACACCAAATTAAACTATTTCCACTTCTAACCCTAAATGGATTGTTGTATGTTGAAAGCTTAAATCGTCATATAATCAATCTTCTTAATGTTAATGCCAATGAAATCATCAAACCACCTAACTTCTTCCTTTCTTCGACTGAGAAAAAAACTTCACCTTAAGTTTGTATCTTTGAGTTTTTCTTATCAACCACGGTACCATTTGAAACGCCATCATCTATTAGTTTATGAAAAGAATCTAAGGATCTCTCTTGTGTTTGTTATTTACTTTCTGTTCTCTTTTTGCCTCCACTTGGTTGAAGGCTTCACATCTTACAAAAGTTACATGCTTGTTAATCACAATTTTTTCTAGTAGTAAGACAATATATTCTGCACCTTTTCATTTCTCAATAACTTAGAAAATACACTTGCTCTTTTTAAACTCAGCTTATCATTTTTTCATGCACGTAAGTTGGACAATCAAACATTTTAATGGATAATCTATATCTTCACCTTCCATACTTCTTTGGAACTCATATATATATATATATATATATATATATATATATATATATGAACACTTATTTAAACCAGATATCAATATGTAATCTATTTATAACATCCCAATGAAGTATGCACCGACTCCACAACTTGAAGTAAATCCAAGGAGATTATACCATCGGGATTCGGACTCATGTCAGACGGTTTATAAATGTCTTATCTATGGAGCTACTCGTTAGGGGTTGGAACTTAAATATTGGTAGTGAACCACACGCAAAGATGTGACTAAATTAATGGTATATACACCTAATTTATCAACTAAATCTTTCAAAATAAAAGAGCGTGTAGCCACAGTATCGAACAAAACTCTAGCTGAAATATTAGAAATTGAAGTACCTTCAAACGTTACACCAAACGTTACACCCTTTCCTTTTTCCTCGGCAAATGGTTCCACTGTAGATCCTTCCAAAACACACACTCATATGCCATGAAGCTACTGAATCTTTAGTCCATAGCATATTTATCTTCGATGTAGCACCGATTGAGAATCCATGGTGGCACCATAGTTGTCTATCTTAGGTCTCATTGGTATTGCTATAGAAATTGAAGTACTTTTCTCATTCTTCTCAGTTTGAAGATATCTTTGTTTAAGAATGACTACGATATCTATATGTCCTTACAGTTACAAAAACAATTAACACTTATTCAAAGACACTTGGATTTGGAGTGTGACTTTACCATACTTTACCTTGGTGCTGCTCACTCTTACCTTTACATCTATGCATAAATGAGACCTTTGCATCACCATTCAATGTTGCATGCCAACATATTCCTCAACGCTTCATCAGTTCCTTGCCCATAATCATAAAATTAACGAATGTTGTATACTCCGTTAGTAATGACTCCTTACCCATAATCATAAAATTAACGAATGTTGTATACTCCGTTAGTAATGAATGTAGAAGCATCAGTGCATGTGCGTCGTCGGTTATGCCCATCCACAATGCTTACATGTTCATAATAAGAGTATCAAGCATATCTCTAGCATAGTGCTAACTTCATTTTGAGGTTGTACAATAGTTTCGAAAATGTTATGTGATTTGTCGTCAATTTATTGATGTGTGTTTTCCGAAGCATATCTCAACTCCACTACCTATATTGAATTAACTTACACGAACTCCATGAGCATCTCATCTCATAAACACAACTAAATAGAGGTGGATGCATCATCCTCTAACTTCTCTAGTTTTAGGCCTCTCAACGGATAGTTTCAGATTCAGATAGTGGCATATCCGCATCCGCATTCGAAATCATTTTCGGATACCCAAATCCGTGGATACGGACGTATATCAGATAAATCTTATCCACCAACCGATAAATCAAGGAACATAAATAGACAATTTTGATTTAATGTAATTTTTTTCAATTATATTGATTGTAGAAGTATGTAAAATATATAAATACGATGGTAATAAATTGTTTTAAGCGGTTAATATGCATTATTGTATATAATATAAATATTAATTTAATAAAACAATAAATACTTACCTTTCGTGGTACTAAAATACACATAAAATAAATTATAATCTTAATAAAAACCGGATGGATAATTTTTGGATGCTGATACCTTCATATATGTATTCGCTTTTCCGGATATCGAATAATTATCCGCTTTTCAAATATGGACGCGGACGGATTTCAGATTTTTCGAGTATTCCGTTGACAGCCTTATCCAGTTCATTAGGTGTCTTGCCTTTCAACTTTTAGAGTGCAAAATTTATCCTAAAAGTTTTTTTTAAACAAAAAATCTACTTCGAATCACTAATTGATAATGTCATTACAAAGTGGGTCTTTGATTGATGAGAAACACATCCCTATTGTTTTACTGCTATCAGATTTATATTCTCTAAAATACAATCCATTTATTTTTAATTTCTAAACTCTGCAGGATTATATATGAAAGTTGGAATAAAGTTGTGTTTTCCTCATGAATCGCAAATTTAAGCTTTTTTATGATAAAGTTGTTGATATCAAATCTCTAAGATCCTAATTTTTACAAATCAGATTTATCCATATTCAATCAACGATTTTAACTGCATTAAATCAATGTAGATTTAACTGGATTCTATCAATGCAGATTAACAAGTCCTTCCCTACAACTCATGAATTAAGAATTCTTACAACTTATTGCATTTGATCATTGTAGCTAATATTTTAACTGCCCTCAACTAGTGCCGCAACCATTTTCACTAGTTAAAACTGGTTTCAATCAATGCAAGCTTTCACTGATTCTTTTTATACTAGCACTTTATGTAGCAATGATAAATGGGAACAATTAATATTAAATAGTAAACTTAGTCAGAGTTTGTTTAGGGGCATAAATGTTTTCGGTTGTCAATTAATTGCATGTCAACATCAATGTTAATTGCATTCCTTGATTGTGGTGACAACGATAACTACATTCTGTCAATGCAGGTAATGTTTTAACTTGCCCTCAGCCCTTTCAATAATCATTTTCAATCAGAAGAAATCAATTTCAATTATGCAAGCCTGCACTATTTTAATATATATATATATTTACACATGTTTTAGAAAAGGCATATGCTTCTCTTGGATTGTAGGTATGTGTGTGTACACCAAGGTAAGAGATCTCATTCTCGGTCTTATGTGATTTTAGGATTTCGATCTAATTCATAAATTTTGAAAGTTCCGGTTTCAGATTTCGTTATTTGTTTTTCATATAATTACATAGATACACGTTTAATTTATTAAAACAAAATTTATATTTTATCTTTAACTGGAAAAAATATAAACAAACAATATTAGTTAATTATAAATATTGATTAATTACTTCATTTTCAACTTTTTTGATTACATTATTCATATATTTTGTAATATTGTTTGTTTCCGAAGTTAAATTTCTAGATTTTGGATACTCGTATATTTGTTTTTTTTTTTTTTTGATTTTCTTCTATACAATTCGGGGTATAATAGTTTTTGCTATTAAACCAAAATTCCAGTTTGGTTTGGTTTTGTTCCCTACTAAAATTGGAACGGAACAATTGGAATATCGACGTTTCGGTCGAAACCTCAAACATGGGTGCACACACACTTAAATTGATAGGAAAAATTTACGATTAGAAATAACCTTGAAAAAAGAATGGTCTTACCATAACATCAATTCGATCATTTCGTTTACTCATTCTATTTATACAAACACTTTAATAAGCCAGAAATAAATGAGAATAATTAATATTTAATAAAAAGCTTAATTAAAATTTGTTAAGGGACATAATTGTTTTTACGAATCAATCAGGCATCTTTTTGATCTGATTCGGTATCCAAAGGTGAACAAAACCTCATTCTAGTTTGCAAACATGGCAGAAAAAGTGGCCGATTTCACTTCATTGAAAGAACTTATTGACAATCAGTTGGAAGATTTCTTTGAGTTGCAGGGTGTTCAGTAGCCACACATCACCATGATGATGTAGAGCACGTTGTTTTTTGTCAAAACATTTCTTTATATTGACCTCTAGAACAACCAATATTATATTGAGCAATATTATATTGAGGCTATCACCTTCGGTTTCCTTTGAGTGGCATATCAAAGTTGGAATTACCCTATGAATATTAATTGAATTGTTTGAATGTAGTGAAAACTTCAATAAAATTTCATGAAGACAATTTGAATTTCAACAACTTTTTAGAGAACATTTTGGGAAGTGCATTGAGACGCGCAAAAAAGAGAGAGGAAGAAACAGAAGATTTGACGCAATTAATCTTACCTGTTGGATCTTTCGCTGATTTCAACCTCAAATTTAATCTTATGATCCAACAATCAAGATAAATTGTGTTAATTCTTGTATTTTTCATGTTTTAGTAGCCGCTCTGTTAATATTTTAACTATCTGTTTTTACCTAGTGAAAATAAGTTTTTACTGCACCAAAGTGGTGCAAATATCTAAGATAGTTGCAATTGAAGCAAAGAATTAGTTTTAACAAGTCTATCATTAAGTAGATTTTTTGAAACTGAATTTTATGCAGTAACAAAGTTTATAGTTACAAAGATTATAGATTTTGTGATTTAACAATGAAAACGAATCTTGACTCCAGCTTTTCAATCGGAAGTTATTTGATTTTTAGATATAGTTGCATTCAAATATGACCGTTATATTTTAGCTGCTATTCAACTGTGCAGTTATATTTGAATTAGATAGTTAAAACTGACTTTTCAAGAATTTTTTTGAATGATGAGAATGGTTATATGATCCGTTGCTTATACAATAAATTATATAAAATTTAAAATTTTTTTTCTGAATTTTATGTGTACGATGTCTATCATCAGAAAAACCATAAAAAATGTGAGCTAATATGAAAACGGTTTGTCGATCCAATGTTCCTACAACAAGTCATATTTTGGTTAATTTGTGGTGTGAGATATTAATATGAGGTGTGAGAATAACATACGAGGAATAAGGTAATCTACGAATGGGGAGCTAGTTATATGGAAGACGTATTTTCAAGTCTTAAATTTGATATACCATCCAATCTTGTGACTGAATAATCCTTGAAGAACTGTTCTATGTAGAACGAGACATTGATGATCATTCTAATCAATTCCGTGCTTTGATATAAAATGTAACAATTTAATTCCAATTACTGCAGTTATCATGCAAAATAGGGGACCTAAATTCACCGTTTGAGGATCAACAACAATTTAACAATATATCAAATGACGAAACAATCTTAATCATAGATAATAATGAATGAAAATTAAAAGAGATCAATTTAATGTTGTTTGATCACAACTGATCTTTGTCCACAAATCCAACAACTTTTATTACTTTTCTCCATGAAAGCTTTTACAAGAAATACAAATTGTACAAAGATTATCAGAACAATTTAGCAATAACCTGGGTAGAAGAACCTAATCTTTGGAAGGAATCACTTCTGAGGAATAAACCCTGATTTTGACTTTGAACTAATTAGATTTCATTTCTTGATTGTTTTGGTGATGGCTAGGGTATATATAACCTTTTAGATTAATATGCGTTGTAGTATGAATTATGTAAAGATCCGAATCATTGAAGGCAACTGAATTATGGCCCATGACTTGCAACCCACGTCACTACTGATCAACCTAGAGCCAAACGGTTGATTAGTCTCTGTCTTTAGCCTTTGGTCCAGGATTCAAACAGTTAACCAGTAGATTGAACTGGTCGATTGCTTCCTATACTCATATTGGTACAGGATCTAATTGATCAACTGCTAGGATGACTTGTCGATCAGTCCACCAGTTCCCCCTGCGCTTGAGTTCACTTCTTTGTGCAATTTTTTGAACACTTCAGTGTATTCGGGTCATATAGGTTCATCAACGGGAGAGTAAAAGTGATTAGTTCTGTTTCTTGTATACTCTTCAAACTTGATAGTAATTTTTGTTATGTTTCTTAGTATTGAAACATATTTATATTTTTCTTAAGTCCTCAAATTTCTTTACCAATTATTTTCTGTTATATTAAAAGAAGAATGGCCAAAGTATCAAAACCTACCGGTCCTAATCTTTCTCAAAGCATCAAGTTTGTGTTGATTTTGTAGCCAACACGGGGGCTATGTTTACATATTATTATAGCATTTCATGTCATTTTCTAAAAGTGCAAGCCTTTCATTTTGAAATGCTTGTCTTGTTTATATTTACTCTCTACAACCAATGCAAGTATGCTTATTCTTTCTCAGGTTATTCTTTTAATAATCTCTCTATAGCTAATTCTCAAACCAACGCAATTATGCACACTCCTCTTTCACTACACCCCTTTTCATGTTCAATTTAAAATACGAGAATCATACCCGTTAAAAATTAGATCATTTCATCTAGCATGTTCAATGCTAAGTCAATAGCAAAGTCTCAGACCATGATTGGTGCAGCGAAACCCTTCCACATGCGCGCACACACACATACATACAGATGTACACCTTTTATCTTATCAAAACATTATACTTAACTTTGCCAGCATTTTAGAACCCGAAAGTTCAAAGCACAGGCCAGTTTTCAAAGGTGGGTCCAAAAATAATCTCAAGGTTAAAAGGCAGGGAGCTACTGGTTTAACAACTCCAAAGAAATCAAGGAAGAGGAAGATTACGTGAAGCTACAGAAGGAAAAGATACGCACAAGAGGAAGTTCACCAAATGTTGGTTCAAAAGAATCATCATTTGTTACCGTGCTGACACGATTTTGCTTAAGTAAGACAAGCTTATCCATTTGTTTGTAGTTTCTTTTTTAAACTGTAACAATATACTTGATTCAAAAGAATCTGGTATCTAGTATACTTGATATTTGTCTTAACATTTTAGCATGTTGCTAATAATTTATTATGTGTTACCACTGTGTATTCTGATACTGTAATCTGTAATAAACTCTTTAATTTTTATTTATTTATGTGTTTAACTTGTTGCTGTTTTTCTTTGTTGTCTTGCATCTAATGTGTTGTTATTTTCTATTTTCTTTTTAAATTTGGGCAGACTGGCTCTTTATCAGGTACCCTGTGAATCATTAGAGTGCAATATTCAATATTTCAATTGATTTTTTTTATGGTAATATAATCGTGTTAAATGATCTAATTTACTCATTCCTGATATATTTACAACTATTCAATTGGTGCATGTCTCACCCAAACTATCGTAATAGTATGCAATTCCAGATGATTGCATTTACAGTTAAGAAATGCCTACGGTCTTTCCAAGCATCCACATGACAAGCGAAAACTCGATCATAAACAGTGCATGAAGCCATGTCCTGTCCACCACAAACCCAAACACTGATATTCCTGCTTTGTTGTTCTCCAAGTACGTAACTGCATTGTAGCACAATTTTATTTATTCTGACAAAGTTTATCAATGGAAAATGGATAGCAAATAATGGGCAGGTGATCCAATGTTTATAACAACACTTACCAAGTGCTTGCCTTTTCTGAAACGAAATAGTATTGAACTGAGAAGAAACAAGTTTGGAATCATCCAATTCATCATCCTCTTCTTCATCATCATCATAAGATTCTTCAGCATTGGGGTACACATTACTAGACTGTCCTTGCTCTGAAGGAACTTCAACATCTTCATCAAAAGATTCAATGGTGGCACAAACGTGCCATGTAGCAGCATGGCTTGTTACTGCTTGCGCTTTATGCGTTATCTTCGCTGCGCTACGTAGACAAATCAATAAACCTGTCACCAACCCTACAGAGCACAACTGCAAAAGAAAACCAGGCATCATCAACGCATTTCATATAATGACAGGTTAAACATAAAATATGAAAGAGCATACACCAAGATCTCCAGAATTAGACCAGTTAACGAAGGCGCTGGGTCTTGTTATTAAGAACAGAACCACGAACTGGCTGCCGGAAACGAGCACAAGAATGCAGACTATGAAAAACCTGTATCGATGACTTATTATCTTCAGTTGCTTTCTGATCTTCAAATGCTCTTTCAGCACTGCACCCACGTCCGGCTCATGCTGAAAAGTGGCTGCGAAATCCTCAAGGCGTAGAATCTGAAGGTAGCAGATGAGCCTGAAAAGCACGCAGATGAAGAAGAAGATGGCTGTTCTGTATATCCATGATGCTAGCTCCAGAACACAGGTTAAGACTTCGGTTGCTGTAGAACTTTACTAAATCAATCAAATGGTTAGCCATGTCATGGAATATGCACCTGTATTCTAGGTAGATAATCATGCTAGAGCAGAAAAAATTAGGAATTCAATCATCTACTTTATATATTTTTTCTTGGCCAAAAACATCAGAGTTTGAATCAAGTACGTAAACAAGCATTATTACCCCATGTATCTTGCATATCTGGTAGGCACTCTTTCAACACCGGAAAGGTACAAGAAAAGCTTATAAGCCGCCTCAGCAACGAAGCAAGGCACCACAAAGAAAGACAGAATACGAAAGGAACGATTCAACTGCATGGTGTAGTTTTTTCTAACGCGCTCGCTTTCTCCGACTAGTTTATCAAGAAACAGGAACCTACGAAGCCCATACCGGTGCACGAAATTCGTAAGGCAAACATATGAAATCGTAGAAGCACAAGTTAAGGATAGCTGGACGTGGAAGTCGTATGCATGAACTGTAGGGTCCTTGTAATACATGAAGAAATGAGAAAAGATGGGGACGAAGATGGAGAAGAGAAGGAAGATAGACCATGAGAAAACCATGTTGCATGTATCTGATTGGTCCACGCACATGTACCGTAGCCATGATCGGAAGTTTTTTAGTTCGTCTTGGGCGAAAGAGAGGCAACGTGTGTAGGAGCCTTTTCTTGGTATTAGCTGTTCTCTAATTGCCGTTTCATCTTCCTTTGCCATTTTATCTCTTTGTTAGTTTTGGTTGGGAAAAGGAAAATATAAAATAACTGTTTTGTTTATGTGAAATGGGGAGAAGAAGAGAAAAATGAATGGAAGTAGAGGGAAAATAGAAACTAGATAATTTTAGTAAAAAATGGGAAGAAATTAGTGTTGACATTTATACAGCTCGGGCTTATTGTGTTCACAGTACGCATGTTGATGGCTGAAAGCCGGAAATTCTTTTTATTTTTCCATTATATGCTGCTTCTAACTATGCTCATTATTCGTTGCGACTAAAATGTAGAACGTATGTCTCTTCCCATTACAATTATCGACTGTTTGGTTGCACTGATCTGGATTGATCGTGTTTCTGGTTGACTAACTTTTGTAGCATTAATAACAGGCTGCAATTATCATTAATTATTAATTATTGTTATTATTATTATTATTATTATTATAATATTATTACAAGAGTGTTACTTTATTGAAACAGAACGTTTATCTCATAGGTTCCAACTCATGATCTAAACTTCTGTCTAAAACATCATATCTTTAACTACTTAAGCTAGCGGTTCTTGATTATTATTATTTATTATATAACTGATGCCAGTGTGATTCAATCATAATACATAAAACAATTTAGATACATATCACTATCATATTACAATTTAGAACCAATCAAATATAAAATAATTATTTTGGATTGACTGGCTTAATTACTTGGCCTTTAAGTGAACTAGAATATCTAGTTGCTCGCACAACATGAGCTTAAAATAACCGATTGAGTACATACTTATGTAAATGTGCCTCGTTGGTGCTATAATTTTCAGAAACAAACTCTATCTTTTCCATAAGCATTACATAGATTAAAAAAGTAGTAATATTGGTAAGATAATAACATAAATAATAATATTAACATTGATGATTATTTTCATTCAAAATGAATTGAGTTATATACTCATTTTAATCCATCAATTTAGTTTTAAAATGTTGATCAAAACCACAACAAACTAACTTAATTGAACTAAACAAACCAATCATATTTCGCTCAAAAGATTTGTTTTGCTTGAAAAGGAAATGCCCACCCTTAACCACGATTTTATATTTTAATGCCTCGGTGTTGACAGGATATCCCTGAAAGAGTTCAGAGCATGCCCTCTGAACAATTATGTAATTGATATGTAACTTAATTTTATGAGAAATCTTATTCGAAATAAAGTTTGTTTTTTGTTTTATTTATGTTAAATGTAAATATACATAATGTTAAAATTACATTATAACATATAAGTAAAAGTCCTTACGATAGTATTTAGTCAATCACTGTCATGAAAAAGTTCATAATGAGAGTATTAGATTGTATAAAATAAACACACCCTTAAATATTCCTAGACATCTAGTATTTCTTGAGATGAGATATCGATATCTTGCAAGACTAATGTGTGGAACACTATCTATACGATGGACGATTCATTGTTGGAGACAACAATAAGTTATGTACTTTTAGTCGTTTGGAATGATTACATAATAACTCACCGAGAGTTTTTATATGTTAATGTATCTAAGTCAAATTGAAGATCTCATATGACAATCTGTAATAATCTTTCGACTTGAGAATACTGTGAATCTTTTATGTATAAAAATCTTACTTTGATCATGGTCAATTACGTGATATGAATTAGAACACGTTTAGCAACAATTATTTTGAATCTCATAAAAAGCTATTGTAAATATTAACTTCTAAGTAAAGTGTTCTGATGTAATTTCACTTTTAAGTTGAAATAAATTAAATTTGATGTTTGGCTACTATGACTCATAAGTAATGAGTGTATAATAGATTACAAAGTTAGACCATGGTGAATCTAAAATAATGACATTTTATTTGTAAATTGGTTGAAAACATAAAGCTATTTTAACTAAGGGTATTAATCGGTCAGACCAGACCGAATATAGGTGTGTTCGTGTCTTGTCTTATAAAAATTCCAAACAGACATGGACTAGACGAGACTTAGGCACAGACACTCTTCTTCCGAGCCTGATAACGGATGGACGATGTACATATAGTAGAAAATTCATCGAATATTTCGCATGGACGCAATGTCGTAAAAAATTTGTGTCCTAAATCAGAAATAAACAAACACGGACAAGCATGGATGGATTTCAACTTCGAACCGAGTCAGACAACGGACACTCGTAAAAAATTATCACCCATAAATACAAAGCAAATAAAAGAGGACCAAAAGAGAATTTAGCAGAAAAGTTCAAAATGTAGTCTAGTTGCTGCTAGGGTTTAACGCCGCCCTCTATTCATTACTTTATCCGTCCCTTTGGATTTTAATCGTCTATTTCTGCTCTTCTCTTATGCTTTGAGCTCGACTACCATCTCCTAACCTCTTTGTTCTTTCTTTTCCTTTTTTCTCATTTTGCCCTAGCTTTTACCTTAACTGCTCCAAACTTCTTACCGCACGCCTGCTCCTGGTGATTGTTCTCTTCCTCCTAATGACGACTCTCCTGGCAGAAATTGTTTTTCTCGATGCCTCCTTGTTGTTCCCACCCTTTCTCCTTTTGCCTTTCGTCTCCAGCATTCCAGGAGATCTGGAATCTATTGAGTTTGCTTTGGCTACCCTACTCCCGATGCTACTTAAATTCTCGATTCCGCAACCACTGCATCTAGGCAGGGACGACTTCGTATGTGAGCATTTGTTTGTTTTGGTTTTGGGAGTTTGGTTTTTGGTGTTGAGCTCTCTTTCTTGGCTAAGGGCTTGTTGAGTTTTTGGTGGCTCAGGGTTGAGTTGTGTGGTAGTTTTGGAGTTGGAGGCTGTTGTTTTTTGGTGGTTGTGGTGCTCTGTATTTTGGTGCAGCTTTGCATTTTGTGTTCTCTGCGATGAAGTTTTGTTTGGATGTTATTTTGTTCCGGTGAACCTCCTTAAGCAACCCCTTGTTTGTTTTCATGCTACCTTGGTGTTTAACTGCTTCTCTCTTGCTGTGCCGATTTCTCACCTTTATATATGGAAACCTTAGCGATTGCATTGCAATAGGAGTTTTTGGCAATGTTGAAGGTTGTCGCGCTAGGAGTCCAATTAAGTTGCTGTCAGTTTTTCCCTTTGGCACTCTTGCGACATGGCTTTTCGAATGTTGTTTTGTGCAAGTAGGGTTGCTATGTAATTTTCTCTGCACTTGTGCATTATCTATGATGTAACAACCCTCTCGGGAATGAGCCTAATTTTCGACCCAATAAAATTCATCGAACCTTAAGTCCATTTCAAAGCTGTTTGTTGGTTGGTAAAGTTGATACAATAAAAAATATACCTAGCTACCTGTCTATGCTTTCAGATCTCGTAACGGAAGGGATAACATATAATAACAGTTATAAGTATCCATTTCACATATGCTAAATCTCATAAATACAACATCCTAAATGTCCATAATATAGTGTCTCAAAATAGATCATGAACATGTCTAAAAATATGGGTACATCAGAATACGTCAAAAACATAGATAAATAACTGAATCACCACAAGTCTTCACCACCTCCTTCATCTTCATCAACATTGTTCCTCCCGATCCGTGGGTTGTAATGAGAAGGGAGTCAGAACAACAATGTCTGATGAATGAAAATTTCAAGTCTGACCATAATAGTATTTGGATAGTATCATTTAGATAAGCATTATGTCTTATGCATTCCACACGATGTCCTACCAGGTATACCTCCAACTGTAAGCCAAAGGCTCTTCCAGTCCAGCTCTATAATGTATATCCAATTGTAGGCCAAAGCCCATTCCAATCTAACTTCGTAACTATAACACGGGTGCAACACAACTATAGAATATATTGGGTCCAACGACCAATCTCTGTCAACCATATCCGAACGATGCGAGAGAAAGTACCTGATACATTTAATGTCTTTTTAATGGGAAATAGGCAGATTTTGACCATTTAATATCTATAACTTAGGCAGATCCCCGTAATTTAAAACCTAGACCCAAGAAAGACCCCTCTCTGGTACTTCCTAGCCGACATCGTAAGAAATCCCATAAGGCCACTTTGTACTTATTTAATAGGGAAGTGGCAGTCTCTTCAATACCCATCTAATACCTCAATTCTGAATCAGATCCCCTCCAGAGATTTCTCACTACCGCATCTATAAGATAATCCCGACCATTCGGTACTTCTTGAATGTGAAGAAAGTAGCCCTTACAATAGTCATTTAATACCTCCAACCCCGAACCAGACCCTTACTGGGATATCTATTCTATGATCTGTAACCCAAACTATGACGTCTCACATTAGTCTGACAATTGGTAGGTGCTGGTAGCCAGATTAGTTGAGCAGACTTACCCTACAGAATTAGTACTAACCTCGCGTCCACTGTGCATGCTTATTGTAGGCGATGTCTCACATCAGTTCAAAAGTCAACTACTAGTAGCAAGATTAGCTCGGCGGATTTCTATATACTTTTACCGACCTCACATCCCTATAACTTAGTCATATTTCTGCTCAAAATATACTAGGATATACATACATACATACATATATATATACATACATATATATACACACCTTACCCGATTTACGCATTAAGGCCATATAAGGTAAACTCCTTATTTCGCCTTTAATTATGGATTCATTACCACAATTAATCAACTTCTATTCTATTGTGATTAGCGTTATTTATTACCTATTTATTTTATAAGTTACGACTCATATATTACTAATATATTTATATTTAGCGTAAATATTAGACTAACTAGTTTTTATTAAATATTTCTAGGCATGCATAAAATTATTTCTATACTAAGGTTTTCGCTTCCAATACGAGTGTGTAAGGTAATCTAAATGTCAAAACTTCCATATCCATACAAATCTCAGTCCAGTAGAATAGTTTACACAGTAGCTAATATCCCAATTTAGATTAGCTAAATAAAATGGAATTGCATATTTATTAAAAATTGGAATCAAAATATATAGCTTATTTTATTAATATAGTATAATTAACACCTCTATTCAAGGGAATAAAACTTTACAATTTAAATCTTTTATATTTTATTCAACTTTTGCATATACAAGATTGAAGTGAAAAAATTCATATTTACTTAAATTACGGAAATTGGCAGTGCAAACTACAAATAGGAAAATCCATACTTTGTACACCATTTCCTAATTCTTTTCTTTTAGAACCCTTCGTTACAACAAACAGAAATTTGAAAGTGGAATTTGAATAGAACATAAATTACTTATATTGCAAATAACAATTAGATTCTATTATATTAACATAAGACAATTAAGATTCCGACTAATCCAAGAATTAACATCTTATGGGGGAATTTAGGAGTTTTAGATTTAAGGTTTTTTTTATACAAAACTCCCCAAAATATATTAAAAAAATCCAAACTTTTACTACACAAATTACTATAAAAAGAAAAACTAAGATTTTCACTCATAGATAGCTTTCTCTGAATTCTCTTGGATTCGATTCCATGCCTTTGCCTATTTCCTCCTCCAGTTATCTTCTTTTAATTTTACAATATACGAAAATTCAATTATATATAGATTAGATTCAAAATTTAGAGATTAGGGAAGAATAGAAATAAAGAAATATACATATATCTAAACTTATTACATTTTTCCTTTAATCCGATTGAACTTTCCCAAAAGCTTGAATCTTGGATCTAAAAAGTTTATTAAGGAGGAAGAGAATCGATGGAGTTTTGCTAGCATTTCTATTTTTCTTATGAATAAAACTGAGGGGCTAGCCTTTTTATTTATAGTGGTTGGAACGCGTTAGAGACGCCGGATCAAGAATATTTTTATTAAATTAAATATGGGATGTCTTTAGCCTAGGCAAACCCTAACCGTCAACATTCAACTGGTCGACCGACCTCCCTTGGGTGGTCGACCAGCCCAATATAGGCGGTCGAAAATTATTTATTGCCATTTATTTCAATTTATTACCTTTTTAATTGACGTTAACGGTCTCTTTGATCCTAAACTATCATCAACGTTTATTATCTTGAATTTATTTTGACTTATTTCCTTAATTTATTCTGAATTATTTTTTATTCAAAATTTTCAAACGTTGTTGACTTCTTTGTTTGAACTCCGATTTCGTAAAACTTTATATATGAAAATTGCTCAGAAAATCACCACAAACACAATGGTGTAAGTTTCTTGGCCAAATTACGATATTTACAAAATTTCCATTTTTAGCCTTATTATTATAGTTAATTTAATTTTCTATTTATTGTATGGGGTGTTACATTCTCACCCTTAAAAAAAATTTCATCCCTAAAATTTCTAAAGGATACGTAGTGTAACGCGCACTCTACAACTAAGTTATCTACACAACCATCTACTCAACCAAAAATACAATGTGGTTATGTATGCAACATTCTATCTGTGAGCTCAACCCTAGCATGAATGCAAAATCATGACATATAAGCATGTGTGCAAACATTCTAAATATGTATAAGATTCTATATGAGTGCAAAAATAACATGAAAAAGTATGGCAACCATCTCCTACCATCTAATCTAGCGAACACGATGCAACCAAACCCTATACAATATTAAATTTGAAGAGATAAATTTACTAGAGAAAAGCTCAGGATGAGAAGCCTTCATTTTTCCTCTGTTTCCCATGTGCTTTATACTGGATTATCTCCCCTTTGCACTCGGACCAGCCTAATTTCCTTGTTACAAAGCATCCTAACTCCATGCTCCACTATACGTGTAGTGGCATAGGGTGCTATCAGCTCCATCTCTAACATTACCTAACTTATCAAGCCCTACTATAGTGGCGGTATTGTGTAAACATTTTCTCAAGTGCGATACATGGAAAATATCATGGACTCCTGCTAACTTAGCCGGAAACTCTACTCGATATGCAAGCTTCCTGCCCTTTCCAAAATTGGGAAAGGCCGAACAAATCTCAGTGCCAACTTCCTCGATGTCTCAAACCTCATAACCTTCCTAAGTGGGAAACCTTAACAAATAACATAACTCCTACCAAAAACTCCAACCCTTTCATTTGCCTGTCAGCATAAGACTTAAGTCGGTCCTGCGCGACCATCATTTGTTGTCTAATCATCTCAATCTTTTTCAAGTTCTTACGTATCAAATCTGGTCCAAGTAGAATATTATCAGTAGTTTCGCATCAACAATTAGGTGACTTGCATGACCTACTGTATAAGGCTTCAAAGGATGTCATATCAACCGTCACCTAATAACTATTATTGTATGTGAATTCTACTAAGGGTAAATGTTGCTTCCAATGTCCTTTAAAATCCATAATGCAAGCCCTCAATAAATCCTCCAAAACTCTGTTCACCCTTTTTGTTTGTCCCTCAGTCAGCGGATGGTAAGCGATGATAAAATTCAGTGTCATTCCTAAGGCTGATTGCAAACTCCTTCAAAATTCACTAGTCAATAAGGATCTCTATCACTAACAATGCTAACCAAAACTCCATGCAATTGTACCACTTCTTTGATATAAATTTGTACTAAATATGTTGTCGTTCTATTGCTCTCTACGGGGATAAAGTTGGCACTTTTAGTGTGAGTATATCCATTATCACCCAAATAGCTTCATTGCCTCTTTGACTTCTAGGCAACCCATTTATAAAGTCCATCAATATATGCTCCCATTTCCAAGTCGATACCTCTAAGGGCAGTTACAGATATTCGGGCTTTCCTTTTTCCGCTTTTATCCTTTGACAAGTCAAACACTTAGTGACATATTCCACTACTCGCATCTTCATCCTCAACTAATAGAAAGTCTTCTTCATATACCTATACATCTTATCCTTATGGGGATGAATAGTTATCTTAGAGCGGTAGCACTCCACTGGTACCTTTTTTAGAACATCTTCCACTACTATAACATATAGTCGCTCATCTCTCCTTAGCCATCCTCTTTCGTCGATCAACACCTACAGATATGCGGGAAATGCTCACCCCTACCTAACTTGTCCAAAATGTCGACCATTATCGCATCTCTCTTTTGTTCTTGATCGATGCGGTCCATCAATGCTAGCCTTACCTCTATAGTCGCTAGATAGCGTGGAGTGAATTCAAATGGTGGTTAAAAATTGAAATTCGAGGGGAACTCTAACTTCCTCCACTCATATATAGCACCAAGAGTAGCATGCCTCCGGCTAATGGTGTTAGCAACAACATTCCCTTTTCCGGAGGTATACTGAATCTTAAAGTCATATGATACTATAAATTCCATCCACCTCTGCTGCATGAGATTCAAATCTTTTTGGAAAAACGATTATTTAAGGGATTTGTGGTCGGTGAATAACTCATACCTTTCCCCTAAAAGATAGTCTCTCCACACCTTCAAGGTGAATGTGATAGCTGTTGACTCTAATTCATGAGTGGGATACCTCTTCTCATGGTCCTTCATGATATCACTTTGTCTTCTTGCATAAGAACAACCCCTAACCCTGTACCGCATGCGTCGGTGTAAACGGTGAAGGCTTTGACCCATCCAGAATAGTTAGTACTAGTGCACAGCTCCTTCAGCTTTTCAAAAGCTTCCGTGCATTTCTCATCCCATGCAAAGACCAAAATTTTCTTGGTTAGGTGAGTCAAGGGACTGCTATCTTTGCAAAGTCCTTGATAAACTTTCTATAGTAACCTGCTAAACCAGAAAAACCCCTAACTTCCATAGCCTTCTTCAGAATCTTCTAGTCCTGAATAGCTTCCACCTTTACAGGATCAATTGACAATCCCTTTTTGAAAACAATATGACTAAGAAATCTTACCGCCTTCCTCCAAAAATGACACTTTGAGAATTTAATTTTTAGTTTGTACCTTCTCAAGGTCTCTGGTACCTCCCTTGAGTGATTTTCATGCTTACCTTCACTTTTAGAGAATACTAGAATATCATCTACAAACACTATGACAAATTTATTTAGTTTCCTCCTAAAGATAATACTCATCAAATCCACAAAATATGCAGGAGCGTGTTAACCCAAAAAATGGATCAACACCCTGGATTGAGTGTGAAAGCACCAGCCCTGTTCTTATAGAGCAATAATACAGAGAATAAATGTAAAAAGAGAAAAATAGTAAAAAGACAAAAAGATTTTTATAGAGGTTCAGCTGTTAATGAAGCCTACGTCCACTTTATAACTTTCTATTAACTGACTCCTGTTACAAGTTGAATCTTATTACAATATGATTAAATCTTCTAAGTTAGATCAAGTCACAAGTACAAGAGTTCACTGGAGAATCACAGTAAACTCCTATATGACTATTGTGTGGGTGGAGAAGAGTGAAGAATAATCTCTGCAGAGTTCCAGCAGCCAGTCCAGAAGATCTTCTTTATGTTTCAGGTAGGATCATATTTATAGGGGTTGGAGAGTTATTGGGCTAGGCCTTCTTGCCAGATACTTGCAAATGACCATATGAAGTAGCACTATAAGTTTCATCGCGAATCGAGCTACTATGATGGATTGTTAGCGATCCATAGCTTCTGGCTTGTTGGCAATCCAATGGCTTGAGATGCTTCCCCTCGCCTTCTACTTTGAAGTTCATGGCGATCTGGCAAAATGGTATGGATCGCTAGCGATTTATAGTGCATGGATTGCAAGCGATCTATAGTGCATGGATCACAAGCGATCCATGTACTTAGTGGATTTCTGAACTTTTCCTTTTGGATCGCGCTTGTTATTTCGTGTTGGTGTTCTTCATGTAATTTCGTAG